>CAXKWD010000006.1:92958067-95358067 GCA_964059195.1 Ectobius pallidus
AGAGAGAGAGAGAGAGAGAGAGAGAGAAGTTTTAACGCTTAATTTATAAGTATCATTATTACAACGTCCTATCATGCATAGCTGAACCGTAGGCCTACTGCATGTGTTAGTAGACTATACTTTATTCACTTGTAAACAATTAAGAGGTTTCTTTTACCTTTTGAAGTTATAAAATTTAACCGTTTTTATTTGAGCATGTGCTGTTTCTATCAAAATCCAAGTGTCTTATCTCAATTTATAAATTTACGAGACGTTTTGAAAGCCATAACAAGGATGCGGATTTAGCATATTTGCATGTCCCCCCTCCCCCCAAAAAATTAGGATGTCTATGGAGCATAAACTCACTGTGCAAATTTTACTGTGCGCATTTAAGCATATTTATATCTTAAGCGAACAAAAATGTCGTTTGCAAAATATCTTACCGCGAAAAAATGAGATTGTAATCTGTAATTTTTTGTTTTTGTTTTATGCGTGTTTCTCGAGTGCCGGCACTAGCTGCTACAGCTATTGCTTCCTCTTTTAACAGACAGACCAATGAGATGGTCACCTGTGAAATAATAGGTCTACTGCAAGACCATATTACCATATATTGTTCTCGTTTCCCCTTCCCCTTAATTTTGTTAGACAAACTGTTAGGGGACCCATGCGCTTTTATAATTATATATGTAGCTACTAGAGGTGTACATATTCTGATTTTAGCTTGCCTGCCCCTTTGAAATTCTGCAACCAGTCACAGCTTTTAACTTGCTTGACTTGAAAGCAAGCCAGATTACAACGATGATAAGAAATACTGTTGCTATGAGTCATAAGCTCTTCATAACTTAGTGGGTTGCTCAGGACCTAAGGAAACTGCAAGGCCTGGCGGAAAGAATATGAAACTGGTTTTAGCAGTGCACTGGTAAGTCGTGCAGTTACGTAGTTGAGGAACTTCAGATGTATTTAGAGAATTTTACCCTGAAGGAAGCCGAGGAGAAACTAAAATGTGGACAGTTTTAATTAATTATCAATGAACAAAAGTACTAGTCCGACATGGGAAAAATTTTCAAACATTTTCGAGAAAACATCATAAAATCATTAATAACAATAACAAAAATCCCTTTAGGCAAGCCTACAAGCTGAGGTAGATTTCGAAGTGCTTTTGTTTTAATTTACTGTCGCTGCGTAGCACTCTTCTTCTTTAGCCTTAGCATGACAAACCCGCAATAATAACTGCAAAAAAGAGGAAAGAGAACTTTTTAAAACATTCAAATCTCGCCTTATATGAGAACTATCAAGAAACTAGTTATTGATTTGTAGAGTACTCATCAAGAGCTTTTCAACGATACCCCACAAGACTTAGTTTCGAAAATTTCGAATTTCCATCCCCATACCCCCACCCCCACTCGTACTCCCAAAACCCCCGAATCGTTGGTGTCACTGTGAACTCCATAAGGAGTACTCTAATTTATTCAATCAAAGTTTCCCTCTATACTTCATAGGGGCCGAGATATAAATGTTTTAAAATTTCAACCCCCTCCCCCGACCACCCTCTTAGGCCAATTTTGCTCATTAACGAACTAGTCTGAACTATTGGGCCTAGAAATAACATAATAAAATTTGATTAAAAAATCTTGAAAATTACGGCCGCTAGCGTGTAAAGATATATATGCATATATATATATATATATATATATATATATATATATATATATATATACATACATATACTGTATATATATATATATATATATATATATACATATACTGTATATAAATATAAATATCACAATTTTTTTAACAGGCGGTGGTTTCGTACTTAGGGAGGCATGAAACGTAACGATATGAACGAATTTTTTGAAAGTCATTAGGTAGATTTTTCTTCGAAATCTACCTAATAATAAAAATAATAATTGTGTTAAGACGCTAAAACGATTTTTAATACTTTATCCACCTTTTATTTATCTGCATGGTGAATTTCTTCTACCAGCATGTAGAAAAGCAAGAAAGTATTACCTACACTCAGCAACTACAGTCGTTTAGCTGATAGGAATGTCGCAAGCTTATTCTGACTTGCCTAGGCTGGGTTTGACCTGACCCATCGGGCATAAAGAAACCTGCCTGCTTCCTAGCTATGACGCTGGCAACTTGCTTGCCTGGCGTTCAAGCGGGTTTGGGCAAGCTAAAATCGAGATTTGTACACCTCTGGTAGCTACACTTTTATTTGTTTGGTTTGCCGTCTCTTTTCACGCAATGCATACCACTTGTATATCCTTACAACAATTTATTAAAATGATTAACTTTTGTCACGCTCAGGCCTTTATTCAGTTATTTCAGTACATTCAATTTGTTTTTCATAGAAGAAAGAAATTCAAATTTAGATTCAGCGGAAAAAAAGGTGCAATATTCTTCTACGCGAATCAGAATTACACAGCTAGAGAAGCTTTCAAGTAGATTTAATTAAATCCTTTTCTCTCCGCAGGGAACATAGGACCTCCCAGGTGGTTTCATTTACTGAATTAATTTAGTTGCGCTTATTTTACTTGAGTGATAATTCATCACCTCGACGACTGTCTAGAGGAAATTAAATTATTGGACATGAATGGGCTGAGAATTTGAGCCCGGAGGCTCGAATTTAGGCTTAGAGTTATTTAGACTGCCGTGAATCTTCGGTATGGGACCCACAGTTTATAGTTCCTCCTGGAGGACTTCGTGTCCAGGACCTCGACCGGATTTGAACTCGCGACTTTCGGATCCAGAAGCTACCACTGCAGCACTGAGGCAGACTTAGCAGCTTTCAAGTGGCCCGCTGAAACCATATTATGAAGAAGTAAATTTCCTGCGATCCCGACCTGTCGGGAAGTTCCTGTAGATCACAAGCATATTTTCTGACCATAAAAGGACATGGAGGCCTCCCCGATGAATGATCAGCCCAATGCCGCGTCCACCTCTGAGACAACACGACAACACAGGACAAGACACATCGGTCGCGTACAACACATTCCGAACATGGCGCGGATCGGATGAAGGCTTGAACACAATAGTGTTAAATATGAGATTTCAGAAATGAAAAGGAATTCGTGCCCTTATCATCACTGTATTTTTGATTACTTGCGAAATTTCGTCATTCCAGCATATACTATAGGCTAACAACTACAGAGTCAAGACTGTTTTTTCTAAGGATGTTTTCGGAAGAAAACTGTACACTTTATCACAATGTGAACATGGACAGTCGTGAAGCCTTAATTTGTCTTTAATCCATTACTTTGATACAGTACTTGATACACACACGAAAGAAGTTTACTATTTTATACCCAAACAATAATTATGACTCCGGGATTCGAACTCATGATCTTCGGCTTTCCGCGACGATGCTCCACCAACAGAGCAAGCCAGATGGAATTTCTCTCCTCTCCTTGTCGACCTCATTCAAAGACATTTACGTCATTTACATATTGAGAGACACACTAATATAGTGATTTGTGGCCGGATTTCTACTGTTAATTGTACATTACCACTAAGATGTAGGCCTAGATATGCAGAGGCGCCGACTTGAAAATATTGTTGGGGGGACAAAGGTTGGATTTTTAGTAGTTACATTTAGGCCTTACATGATAAAAACTTACAAGTTGCGGGGACAGCAAGTACCTTGCCCCCCCCCCCAAAGTCGGGGCCTATGTAGATACATATTCTTAAATCTAGAGAATATGTTCAACGGATGATATATATATATATATATATATATATATATATATAAAATAATCTTACAAGTTGGGGGACTGGAAGTACCTTGTCCCCCCCCCAAAGTCGGGGCCTATGTAGATAAGTATTCTTGAAACCAGAGAATATGTTCAACAGAAACAGTATTCTGTCGATTCGTGGATACGTACAAATCACACAGGTGTTATTCATTAGGTCATTACGTTAATTCAATAAGTTCATGCCAGCTGACGGTGCTAGTGTTCGCAGTTCAAATCCCGCGGCAACTAACTGTTGAATTTCCAATAATTTTATTGCATTTAATGTTACTGTGCTTTGTGTTATTTGTTAACATTGCAAATGGAAGACAACATATAAAACACACGAATATAATAAATTACTACTATGTTAAGTAACTCTATAGATACTGTGATATAACATATATGTGTTACGTAAGTATCACATTATTAATAATAATCAATAAATCAACACATCAATGCGGCCAGCTAGTCTTCGCCAAAAAGAAAATAACCCTTTAGTTAAATCAGGCTGAAGACACTGTTCTAAAGTAATAATGTTAACACCACAGATTAAACCGTTTATTTTCTGTTAAGAACGCTTCAGAATATTTAAACTAATCTGACATTCATGCAAACTCACATGATAATATTATTCCTTCATTTATACAATACAATGCTTATGTTGACATTTCCGGTGTGGTACCGGATACACGGTTTTATAGCAATTATATCAGGTAGGAATGAACTCCGATTCTTCAGGAACATCATTAGTCCAGTCAATGAAAAGTTGTAGAGGGAAATGGAAGGAATATATATATATATATTTTTTTTTTTTTTTTGGGGGGGGGGGGGACCAGTTAGGAGGTAAACGTACTAAAAGCCCTCATTCCTAGGAGGTGAGAGCGGGGCAAGGGGGTCTGCCCACCTCCTAGGAGAGGGGACTTTTAGTATGTTTACCTCCTAACTAGTCCAAACGAAGTCCCGAAGTCAAAAAATTGTGTTCCTTCCATTTCCCTCTAAACCTCCTCTTTCAGCATTCACTGACTGGACATCAGCCGGGTAAAGATCGTGCATGGGTAGCGTGCGTTCGAGAAATCGCAGGTTCTAATAACGGGATTAGCGAATATGTGGTTTTTCAGGAATTTTCCTCGGTCGTTAAGGTAAATACCGACCTGGACTTTCGTTTCCCCTGGCTGCTCTTGTTTCTGGACCTTGTCTTAACTTGCTAATCAAACTGCGCCCTTTTAATCCTGTACTTTGTATGTAGGTTTGCATGTGTGTATGTGGTACATGGTTTTTAGGCTCTATGCACTATTACGGGATGCTGGAACGCACATTATTTACAGTGTGTGTATTTTACGAAACAGAAAATGACAACTCCCTTTGTTCTTGACAGCTTGTTGGTTTTCAAATAACGTCAACTTTTTTTATATCAATAAGTCGTATGACAAGAACTCCAAGCATTTGAACACATGAAGTAAATAGAATGTCCACCAAAATATATTTAAAACATAGTTCATGGAAAAGAAGAGGATGATATGTAGGGGCCGTATTTTTTGGTAATAACGATAAGCGCGAAATTTTATAAAACAACCTCCCTTAGCTATATTTAGCTTTTATATGCTTAAAATACCAATATCAATCAAATTGAATCCACGAAATATCGCGAAATTTACTCGATTCCGCGAAATGTGTCTATAAGCGCGAAATATGCCCCCTCTGTCCGTAAAATGAGAAATGAGCCCGAAAAAGTGCCTTAAAATCACAATATCGTGCTTTGGTGCACTGTATTTTTTTTTTCTTAGCATCATGCTTTTTTATACTGTTTCTCTGGCAGTCGAAGATTGACCGATATATCGATATTTGTGATTGATTACAAAGATTGCAGAATTTACGCAAAGATTGTCTGTGACCTGGTTTGTACTGTTGAGTACACTCCTTTCCTGCGATGTCTTTGCCAAGTTAGCGGTGCCTGTGATCGATTACAGCAGAAGAGTGTAGGATGTTTGTTACTTGTATTCAAAAGATTTCGTCTTTTATCCACAGTGGTTATGGTTGGCACTTCTGTTTGCAAATGGCTATCTGATGGTGTTTAATAGAAATTACGATAATATTTTTCGTAATTATATTTGAACATTACTCTAGTCATGTCTAAACCGAAAGTTACTTCAATTCATACAAGGTCAGAATAATATAGAAATGAGGGGGGGGGGGGGGTGTTAGTTCGTGTAAATAAAGAAGCAAAGTTTATCATTGCGCAATGTTCCCAATGTAGTATAAGTAATTTATTTCACGAAATACCCACCGAAATAGAAGGAAGTTAACATCGAAATCAGCCATTTTATTTCACCAATAAATCAGGGCCCTAATGATATGGTATTCTAAGGCTGAAACAAATCAACTTTGGCATTAATCCTTGATTGATAAATTATTACTTTTGTTTTATGAAAAGATTCGTAAGGGGCAAAGAAATTTTTGCAATATTTTATTAAAGCGAATATCATATTATGTGTACAATATGTGTTCAGGTACGATTCAGTTGTACAGAACACATCATCGAGGCCTGGAACCCCCAACTGGTAAAAAGGTTGTCACATATGTATCTAGGACTGGCTATGAGGGACAAGGTGCGCCTGCGTCGCTTTATCTTCCCAGGAAAGAAATGTAGGGAGGGGATAATTGAATAGCCTCCATGCCCACAGATCAATAAAGCAACTCTTCTATAAAAATCCAACCCTTTTCCTTTCCTGCATGTCTAAACACTGTTATCAAAAAGCTCTATCCCTGCCGTGCAATCCCTCCATCTAACATAAAGGTTTCTTTTCTCGACCGAATAGGATATCTGAAGAGTATACTGTACTTATTCTATGGAAGAACGTTTAGTGAATGCTTAGGTATTCGGATACATAAACTGAAATGTCTCTTTTGAATGCTACAAAGGTAAAACGGGAATTCCTGTGCATTTTCACTCTGACCAACGTTTGGTGCAGTACCGTAACTTATTCTGTGCATGAAGGCTATCTTTGAATTACACAGGTCTACATTTTCAGATCTTACCCGCACACAGACCATTTATTCAAATCTCTGCTTTAGATATGGTACATAATTTTAATTACGGGTAACTTGTTAGTTATTGCGAAAAGCATTCGGTGGTAAATAACCAGCGGTGGGGTGGGACTATCTGAAGTCTAAAGTTTTCGCTCATGCCCTTTCTGACATTTACAGTCTTAACAATGCAATTCAGCAGGAAATTGCAAATGTTATGCAAGACACCACATACCGCGTAATGGCCAGTGTACGAGGGAGATTGCAGCAATGTGTTTCAGTTAATAGAGGGCATCTCAAGGAAATCACATTCAAAAAGTAAGACCAGAATTGTAAATCCAAGACTGTAAGACATTTAAAAATGTTCAATGTAGATTATTCCTTTGTTAAATAAATGTGTTACATGGTATTGAAAATGGGAAACTTTAAATGCCGCACCCTGTATAAGTAAACAAATAATTAAAGTTGCAAATCGGGCAGTTAAATTCTGTTTCGAATCAGTAGGAGGTTATAGAAAGGTCATTCATTATTTCGAAACAAAGCTAAGTACCACACCAAATGAAGCAGGATTGTAACTTCCGAATAGTCATCCGAGGATTACATCCTACAAGCGAATGAACTAAAATCATTAGGCTATTCACCAAGCCAGATGGTCCCTGTTTACTACCGAGTTACGAAGAATCCTTTACCACTATTTTTCGTAGGCCTCAAATAAATCCTAAAAATGTATCTATGAAGTAACAACATCGTACCATGCAGTTACAAAAATGGAACCTTTTAAACAAACCAAAGCGCCATGTCACTTAGTGCTAAAATACCAAGAATATGGTAAAAAGTACTGTCATAAAAGAGCTCGCTGGTCTTGTAGGATGGTCTACATCCTACTGCAGAATATAACAAGTCTAGCTGTAAAGGACACAGTTACAATGGTCCAGTCCAAGTGAAACTTAAAAATTCAACGCCCGCTTTCCAAAGAAAGGGTTCAGACAATACAACTTGTATTCCACCACCTAGAATTAACGTGGCATCTGAAAAAAATTTCCTTCGCTACCAATATCACCTCAGCCATTTGGTCAAAAATTGTATTCAGAAGCAAGCAAATCAACAAACAATGAAAATCAAATGGAATGATTGTCGGGTAAATTAGATACGCTACTATCACTCTAGGTTCCTCTCATAAATACTGTCACACAAATATTACCGGTGGTTACTAAAAATAATGGAGCATAGGCCAAATGAAGCAGGATTGTAACTTCCGAATAGTCATCTGGAACTGCCAGGGCATGCATAACAAATACAATGTGTTGTTGTTACACTTTCCTTTTAAGTTACATATGAAGTAGACATTTTGCTTTCTACAGAAACTAAACTAGCACCATACATACATTTCAGAATTCCAGGTTATAAGGTTTATTGTACTAATCATCCTAGCAATGACAGAAAAGGTGTTTCGGCAATATTCATAAAATCTGAAATTCGTCACAGCGAGCTACCGAGCTTAGTAGAGCCTCAGTATCAAGTATCCCGAATTATATTACCAATGGGTAGGGACAGTATTTTTTGGCAACAGATAAGCGCGAAATTTTACAAAACAGCTTTCCTTAGCTATATTTAGCTTTGAACATGCGTAAAATACCAATATTAAGCAAATTGAATCCACGAAATATCGCGAAATTTGTTCCATTGTACCGAAATGTCTAAATAAGCTCGAAATTCGACATTCCGTGCGTAAATTAAGAAGTGTGTACAACAATTCGATTGAAAATCGTAATATTATGTTTCAGTTGATTGTTTCCTCCATTTCTTAAAGCATCTTCCTTTACTGCCATTTACATGACCGTCGAGAAGTCTTCGATACTTGTGGGCGATTACAGCAAAGACTGAGGATCATCCAAACCCTCTGCTACGTGGCTACGTGCATCCTCCACCATAGCACAACAGAAGACTAAAAAGAAAACGACATATCGACTTGCTTCTATAAATTCATGTATAATGTGAATTTGATCAAGTGTTTATTGTCTTATATGATCGTATTAATAGGTTTTTGCTCTAAATTTCAATTAATGCCCTGCTCTAATATATGCTTCAGGACTTTTACTGAACAGCCCAACAAAAGTGTCAAATGAGTTGCCACTGCTATTATTTTCACAACTGAATGTACCTGTGGAATTGGATACAAAAAGGTTTCGTCAGAGGACCACGAACAGAAGTATAACAACTGACTGCAAGCCTAACAATTCGAATTATGTCCTTTTGGTACTTTTTACAACGATATATTAGTAATGTACGAATGTTTCCGGGAAAAAAAGCACAATCTTGAGGCTGGGCGAAAGTTGAGACGCAGTTTAGAGAGGTGAGGTGAGGTGAGGTGAGGTGAGAAGAGGTGAAACAGAAATAAATGCAACAGCGAATGTTCGTACCAGGGTGAGGTGACGCAGGTTGTAATTATTTCCCTGTTTCACAGAAACTCAGGATGAGGCACCTCACCTCACTGCGTCCCAACTTGCGCCCACCTTAACTTGGGAACGTATACGGAGTTATAATCGTTTGGGTCTCTAGTTTTCAAGATGTCACAAGGGTACGGTGACAAGTGATGTAGAGGGGGAACTAACAAAAGACCAGAATTACAGTCACCACCAAACTATTCACCGAACGTGTGTAGTGAAAACGCGTATTCACACAACAATTGTGAGTGATTAACAACACATGCCAGTTAATATCTACTCATAAGTCTGGTTAACATGAGTGAGCCTTCGCGCATTATACATTACGACAGGGTCTGTAAAGATTCTGAACTTTCTGAACAGCACGCATGAGGTTTGAAACCACGGAATAAAGTTATGACTAGGGGGCGGATTTCTATTACCTAAAAAATAGGATACATGCATGCATTTGTGACTTAATAAACATTAAAATATGACCAATAAAATTTAAAATATGACTTTACCACTTACACAATGTGTATATATTTTTTTTAAATTTCAATACAATACATTTTATTAAAATATAGTGTTAATTATTTAAAATATCTATAAATTCTCAAAAAGTATCATTATATTGCACAATTTACAAAATATATGAAACTTCAAAATTTCTTTAATATGCACGCAAATATGCCAAAATATGTGATCGACAGAACAAAGCCCATACACCCATACAGCCTTCTCAGTTCCCTAATTCAAAATATCCCTAATTCCTGTTTAAATTTTACCCTCTCTTAATGGAACACTCTGTATGTTAATGGTTTTCTAAAGCAAAATGAATAGATTAATAATGGTTTTCGAGATGTTTTACGACAAGTATGACCCTTGATATGGTTCCCGGTACGGAACGCATTTAAATGCTACCGGTACCTTCTTCATTATTGCAGCAAGTGCTGTCTCAAAAAGAGAGGATGTTCACACCATCCGGGTTCCTCGGGTCTGGCGTGTTTTTGCTCCCTAGCGTGTGGAACAGATGTCTAACACGGAAATCTCTCCGTCTCCAAGGAATGCATGAATCTCGTTAGGAAGTCCCATTCTTTACTACCACCTTAACTGCAAGAATTGTATGTGTGTAGTTCATAAAAGCAGCAGCCTTCACGCTGAATTAATCCTAAACCATTTCTCTCGTTAAATGTGTTACTAAACTATGCTTAGGACTACAACACTGTAAAACCAAGCAGGTGTGATTGCCACGTCGTTCTGAAATAACATGTTGAAGTGAAATAATCCCATGAATAGACGAAAGTATTTTTAAAATTGCAAATCTCAACGGGGACAATAAATAATACGTGTAATCAAGGACTTACAAGAACATTGCATGCTCGAAACTCTAGTAGTCCCACTTTTTTTTCCGGGCCTTTCTTATTCTCAAAGGCTGCAATAATTTGTGTGGTATTATTCAAGTATTAATTGGCATAAGGTGAAATAATATTTCATAGTAACGTAATTACTGCTTTGAAGTAATGGAATTACAGTATTATGACAACATCCATACAAAATTATGGACATATTTCAAAATATTTTTAAAAATCACAAGAGTATTAAAAATTAACCTTAGTTGTGCAGTTGGCAGTTATAAGTAAAAAATAACAGACTTTTGTAGGGAAAGGTGATTCTGATGTGATCAAGAAACAGACACAGTCTACCAAATATTCAAAATAGCTTTTAGGTTTTAGCAATGCCTTTCCTGCTAAAGAAAAAATGAGAAAGATTGAAGGGTATGAAAAATATGAAGACTTGGAAAAAAACAGAGCAAGGAAAGAAATTGTTTTAATAAAAATGGCAATGTTGCTCAACTAAGTATTGTCGTTTGAAGGGCGCAAAAAAAGGGGGAAAGGGGAAAATAAGAGATTAGGGGGGGGGGGAATATCCCTAAACAGTGTACCGCACATGCCGTTGGAAAAGCAAAACAAGATGTAAAAAATAATTTAAAAAAAACTTTCAAAATCTCCTAGGGATGGAAAAGCAAAACTAGATGTAAAAAAATATTCCAAAATCGCCTAGGAATCGAAAAGCTTTAATAAAACTCTTGGAAGAGGAGAAAAGCACCCTGAGAAGTTGCTCAGTTTTATGATGAGAGAACAAGGGTCTGTTCTGGCTTGAAAGACCGTGCAACAATCCGCTCTGAATTTGTATGGTTATATGGCAATCATAAAGGGAAACTATCATTGAGCTCTAAATTTGAAATCAATTATAAAAAAGTTCAGAATAGCTAGTTTCCATAAATAATAAACATAGATACACATCCTCGCACTGTACATTTAAATAAAGCAAGTCTTATATCTTTGCTTTAACTAATTGTTCGAAGAGACATTTATACGTCAGCCTTAGTGAAAAGATTAATAAAGCAGCAGATTCAAAAACATTATTTACTTACTAATCGAAAGAGATCTTCGTTGTGTGTCACCAGGGATTTCCTGATGCGAAGATAAGCTTTTCTAAGTTCGCTTCTTCACGACAGCAATACGTACTACTATAAAAGTGCACTCCTAAAAAATCCTGCTTATGTATCATGAAAATATAAAACTCTTATTAAAAAGCCTAAAGAACTGCAGTAATTTACCTGTAGTTTCACCTTTTCTTAAATGTAGTAGTACTTGGCCAGTGTTGTGAACTGTGAATGGAAGGTACTCGTAAATGCAATGAATGACCCAAAGTTGATACACTCAAGCTCATCAGGGAAGTGGAAACTAACATTAAAATGGAAGCAGTGAGAAAATGTGGCTGGGAGAACTAAACTGGTGGAAAAAGAAGATACTGTTAATGAATGTGCTACAGGCTTAAGAATCAAATGTCAGTTTTCTTTACCACACACCTGTCAAAAGAAATCAATCGGTGAGTCTTAAATTCCACGAGAAAGTGTACATGGAAAAGTGTACAAGTAAAAATCAAGATAGATTTTGCAGTTGTGTTGTGCAAAGGACAAAATGGTCATGTGAACAGATATCCTTTAAACTGCTAGTGACTTTACCCTTAAAGAAGTTTTACGCATGGGAGTAGTATTTGACTATCCAGTTCATCTTAAATATGCTACAAATACATTCCCGCAAATCATACTGGATACAATGCAAGAAAGTGAGGCAAGTTTCGTGCAATCGAACAATGCAATGATGGTGTAGCGAGTCATTTTATTAATAGAAAAACTATTGTGCAGAGTATTACCGGTACTTTATTAGACTATCAATATGTTTCTTGGCAGTTTTTGTGACTGATCATGGTAAAAGGAGTGGTTGATTATATTCGTGATCAGACCAAGAAACTGTGTTCGCAGACAAGTGATGAGTGATTCGGTAACTGTACAGATCTCCCAGATTTTGAAAAGGCATATTCCACGAATAATGGCAAGATAGTAGTTTTTTAGTATCAAGAAAATCAATCATACTAAATAAAGCAAAGCTTCACGAATAGTAAGAAGGAATGAAAACGATACCAGAACTCCAGGTGCTGCATTATGTGAGAAAATTTGCATGGAATATTGTTGTCGCAAGACTTTCATCCAAGGAGGGAATAATCCAATACTGACAGTGAAAATTACACAATCTTAAATGACGATGATGATGATGATGATAATAATAATAATAATAATAATAAAGATGGCGGAAATTAAGAAGAAATTATTAGTAAACCTGCTTACGAAAAAAAAAAACACGTCTTAGTGAAATATACAAGAAAAAACAAGAAAATACATCGTTGGAAAAGTTGTTTTAGCTGAACATAGTTTGTACAAGATGTCCTTTCTTTTCATGAAGAAAAGAGTTTGAACGGCCTAATGTGGCTGCTGATGATTTTGTTCCACTTTCTTGATCAGTTAAAAGTAATTAAATGAATGGGCGAGGAGAAACTAGAACGTTGGGGTTTGCAATGAGATATATGAATAATTTTAAAAGTCCTTTAACCTTTCGGTGTCTTTTAAGCCCTTTACCACACTACTGTTTTTAATGAATACTAGTTTCTTTATTGATATAGAGTGAAATATGAACCTTAATGTCTAATAGACCTATTTACCTGTTTCACTTGAATAAGGAAATACTTTTTATTTATTTATTGTATTTCCGTTGCCAGGTCTTTTGAAATGAAATGAAACATAGTGAAGAATGAAAAGTTCTAATTTAGCTTTTGTCGGGAAGAACAAACATGGTACCTTAGATTTTACAGTAAAAAAACTGTGTATATACCGAGGTGATTAAAATTACCCTGACTTTGTAATTCAGTGACCATGGAATTGTCAAAATACGCTTTATATGACCGAAAACAGAGGGGATACGAAGTGAAATTGCTACCATATTAATTTAGAGTACACGGTAATTATACAAATATCGAATATAATAAGTTATTATAAAATGCAAGGAAATTAGTTTCGAAAACTAGATAATAAGCATTATGGGTAAATCGGCAAATTCACTTTGCCAAACACAGCCCTGATACTAACACAATAACTTACATTATTTTAATGATATTTGTAATAGTAACATACAGGCATAATGCCCAAAATCCTGTTTGTATTAAGATAAGAACAGTGGTTTCGTTATATTATATCTGTAATAATGTAAGAACTTACTTTGGATTCTTTATTACACGAATTCAGTCGAGCAGATCGCCAAGGCTGCCTACGGAGAACTTGGAATACAGTCATAGCAATATCACAAAAAGTAACACTAGAGTTTGTTTCACAGTACATGGATTCATGTTTTAAGTCACAAATGGTAAAGAACACCAATGGCGTATCGGATGTATTCCAACTTCCTCTTTATCGGTGGGAAATAGGCGCATTACCCCTTCGCAGTTAACCCAATTACAGCAGGTTGTGTACAATTTGGGGAATGTAAGTATGGATTTTTAAGAGCGTCATTCGAATGTATTGATTCATGTGGCAAACCGGCTGTCTTCTCCCACCTGACCGAGATGCCATCCGATGTCTTGTTTCTAACGTCGATAAGCTCAAACGCCGCGCACCTCAATGACGTCTGTTTACATTACACAATCAATACTAATACTAATACGTTGCGAAATGTACGGCGGAGAAAGTGGAAAAATTGTCCTTCCTAACTACGCTATATTTTAGAACTGATAAGCATGTATGCTACAGCTGTAGGGTAGGCAAAATTAGTAAACGTCACTCAATTTCAGATCGAAACATTATGTACACAACCTATGTCCAGAATGGACTCAACCTCTACATACGTCAGGAATGCTTTCCGTTTCCATCGTCTAATGTAGGTGTTCTAGCACAGAAACTGTGTTGTTTTTCACATGTAATGGATTAGTGAAGTTCTTCTGTATTTTCAAATTTCACCTGTTTACAGACAATTTGACCTAAGGAGTGGGGGGAAAAGAGGGGAAATGCGCCGAAGAATAGTCGCGGGACTTAACACAGTAAAAACCTAGGCCTACAGCTGAAGCTGAAGGAACAATACATGAAAACACCAACAATAGTAAGAGACGCGAACACAGTGAAGGATGTTTCCAATAGAAGTCAAGAGATACCGAGGAAAGTCAGCCGTTGTCTTATTTTTCCATCCTGTACTTAAAGGGCTCTCTCGACTGTAATAATAATAATAATAATAATAATAATAATAATAATAATAATAATAATAATAATAATAATAATAATGTTAGACTCTGTATGATTACCTCTTAAGTTAAAATGGAAAACCCCAATCGCTTTTAATACGGTATTCCAGAAGTCTTAATGTCCTTAGATCACCGGTGGCACCTATGTTCTACCGACGCTGAAAGTTCAAGAAATCGTTAACAGATGGCTTCGAATGTGCTGGTCTGATACTTCATGTCACGGAACCGCCGAGTTAATTGGAATAAGCCAGCAAACAATGTTCGTCTATAGTGTCTAGCTGTAATCGGTATTAATTCCAGAAAAGCTTTTATCACTATCAGTCGCAAATGGTCCACATTTCTCTCAGATGCTTTTCCGGAGTTTCAAGTTATAAGTAGGAATGGGTCCTCGATACTTTCGATACCTCGATACTTGCATGGTATCGGCATCGCGTGATACTTCAGAAAACTCGCTCGGTACTTTTTCGATACTCTGGTAATTCTGCAATTTAAGGAAATGCGGTATCTCTTTCTGCTTTTAGTAGTCTACTAAATATAGGCTAGTAAATACTAATATTTCTCCTTGAAATGGAGAAAACCACTCTGTGACTTGTCTAGTCATGAATAAAGACTTTCCTATTTTTAAAATCCAAACAGAAGAGATTCTTATTGTTTCGTTTCCTGTCAAACGTTTCAATAACAACCAACAAGCAAGCTGACTATCCAAACCCCACTGTAATTTTTGAACTAAAACTTGTAAGTGGACTGTATCAAAAACTAATTTTAGTTTTAATGTAGAGTTTAAAAATAATTATAGGCTACTGACGGTATTAAATTTTCCCATTAAATATGCACACTTCATTAATTTAGTTGGTATTACACAGTTCTCTCAACTTTTAATTTTTAATGTACCTGTTTATTGAAACTGGAAGTGTAGACGGTATCGAGTATCGAAGTATCCAGTGTCGAGGAAAAAAATCATGTATCAGTATCGAGTATCGAGAAAATCTGGTATCGACCTATCCCTAGTTATAAGTGTTGTTTATTGCTTAAGAAGTCTACCTTGTAAACACCAGAATGTTTCAAACCGTTCAGACAATAAGAATTCGCCACTTGGGTCAAGGATTATCACACAGGAAATCTCATTCACACTCCTATTGGATTGTTGTAATTCTACGCCTAACTGAACACTCTTAAACCTTAAGAAATTCACTTTACACTCGTATAATAATACTTTAATGCATACCTGTCATGTAAAACAAGTTTTGGATCTTCTATACAGTACTTCCAGAATACGTCGGGCGACAGCCTAAGTGCCCTAGTATTAGTGCTGGCAGGGAGCAATAAACAATGCATTCTGTCACGTGGATTTAAAGTGACATAACCAGATGAAATCAAGTAAAAACAAATAACTGGACCATAATAATGTCTACTGAAAAATGAATTTCACTTCAATTAGGGCAAGCATGCTGCATAAAAGGTTGATCACCCTTAATTGTAAGACACGTCTTGTCCCTTTGTAGAAACCTTACAACTTTCTACAATACTTATTGTCCCTTTGTAGAAACCTTACAACTTTCTACAATACTTATTGTCCCTTTGTAGAAACCTTACAACTTTCTACAATACTTAATAGGTACGTATAATGAACGCATCCATATTGTACAGAAAAACTTCAAACTACGGAATGAGACCGCAAACAACTAGTTTCCTTACTTTACTTCTATAGTTCGATTTCCATGTCATCATTTTAGAATAATGTACGATACACTGTTTGTGGGTTTCGAAAATATGGCATATTATATCTCCCGCGAGGTTTGTCAGCCTGTCACCTCTCGTCTAGCGGTATGATGTCACACCTCCAACGTCCAGTCACGAGTTTCTTCATAATACGCGGACAGAAGAATTCGCTAGATCGTGGTATAAAAGAAATTGCATCGGTGAGGGTGCGGCGGGCGGAACCGATTCATCCCAAGGTGCGACTTATATTTGACTTTTCCAAATTAACGTAAAATTGTGTCTTGCGATTCTGTACAAGGATATGTGAATACTGCTAACTTTTATTTGAGCAGAGGAAGTTATGTGACTTTAACATCAGATTTTTTTAGGCTAAAGCAAACGAATAACTAATTCCTACATAGAGATACCAATACATCAATAAATTTTAAAATCTAAACCGTAAACTTTTCAGCACGTACACTAATTCATTACAGCCAAGATTTAAGTATACTATAAAAGATAATAGGCGGATGTTTCTTTCTTACTTACTTACTTACGAAATATACTTAGTGGTTATAGCAATTATCTCAAAGACAACACTGTTGTATTTATGTGTTGATTCGATCTTACAATATTAACATTTACTCTAACCTATTCCGCTGTAGGATACAACTAAACCAATATCACCTTTTCTGTATAGACTAGGCCCTAATCGACCCCAATGAAAGATGAGACAACAAACCATGTTGGCCGACTGTTATCGAAATATCTTAAATTCACGCCAATTACAAAGTACAATATTTACTAAAAATAGAATGATATACTAAAGAGTAAAAAGCAGTTCATGTTTAGGGCCACATTAAAGCTTTGAGAACGTGTTGGTGCAGTGGTGTCAGGAAAATGTCTTGTTTCGTAGGCAAAGTCTCATCAAGTCATCACAGTCCACTGGGCAAGAACCGGAAATGCAACTTCTTACAAACAAAGAACGCGACCTTCTCATCCACAAACCACTCTCCCGCGAACGTTTTTGGTCCTACAATATTAGGCTGAGTCATAACGTTTACAAAAGAACGCCAAAAAAAGGCAACACAAGGGAGAAAATAAAAGGAATCTAACACAGAAATTGCATCAAACAGTGGCGCCAACTTTTAAATGGAACCATGGGGCTCAAGCCCATCCAATAATCCACCGTGTATTACCGTAAATGTGGCACAAAACGAAAACCTCACTCTTGTTGACTTACAATAACATGATCTCTCTGTTTAAAACTCAGGATCGCGATCGTTTGGAATTGTTCCTGAATTCTTTACATTTATATGTCAAATTTACTCTGCCAATGCCAGTTTCCACAGCATTCCCGAAATATATTTTTTCAGCAATGAAAAGACTGAGACTTTTTGCGCTCGACAATATCCTAGGAAAAACTTAACACATATTCCCGTTATAAGTATAGCGCTACATACGGATAGCGGGGAAAAGGTAAATGAATTTACAGAGAGAAATGTAGTAAAGAGAAATACATTTACAACGTAGTCACTGTTTTATTTTATTTTACTTTACAGTATTTTTGAGTTGCCTCACACCCAAAAAAGTTCTTATAATTATAAACTTATCTTTAAATCAGAACCTGCTCCTTGGGAATATGTTACGTGGATGCCAGTCTGGGTTCAATTCCCGACCGGATCAGGGATTTTTCAGTTGTGGAGAATGGTGCTGTGTTGTCTCCTCATCCCACGAAAGGCAATGGGAAATCTCCGGAGTATATCCCTTACTTGAGATCCTTGGACGAGTCGTGGTCATCATCCCATGGCTTCGTTCCGAACCTGGACTTCTGGTAGAACATCGTCAAAATACAAAACTTTCATGACGTAAGTGGTCGTTATCAGGAACACAGAAATCGTTTCTTGTACCGTTCTACATTATCCGTAGGCATTTCAATTTTACCTAGATATATATATAAGTTCACTTCATGAATAAAGTAAGGGGCGGAAGTGTGAAATTTTCAAAAGTGGCGCCAATGCCACCAAGGTCTATACGACACTAACAAGATGGGCACACCCGCAGACATTTCGATAACTATAATCATATGAAAGATCCGGAAAGATCACGCTTCTTCATTTGTTTTAACTTACTTACTTACTCAATGGCAATAAACAATTCCTCAGCAAGCTAAAGGAATATATCTATTTTATGGAACCCGAAGGTACATTGTCGCGCTTACCTGACTCCGCCATTCAACCCTATTCTGTGCTAACTCTATCCAATCATCCCTCGCAAATCCCAATTCACTTAAATCTATCCCAATACTGTCCTCCCATCTACGTCTAGGTCTTCCAAGTGGTCTTTTCCCACCGGGTCTCCCAGTCAATACTTTTAAGATATGTTTTGTTTTAACAACTTTTATATAAAAACTTGCATTTATATAAACTGTGTATTGGCATGCTTATTTGTAATTGTTTATTTCTTTGCTAAAGACTCTGCTCACCCGTGTGATTCAATAAATTTACTGTAGTAACTTCTGTGGGAACACCTATGACGTTTCCATTAACCTTAACTCGATTATTATTATTATTATTATGGATGCTATTATTATTATTATTATTACATAAATTGTGATAGAGGGAACATCCACGTAACGTGGATTCCGAAAAACGCTGGGCCTCTTGTCCTAAAAGCTTCGTTTTAGTAGTGTCAAGAAAGCATCTTCATATTTGTCCCGAGCTATACAGTGTTGTTTGCCCGGTGAATATTAAAAAACAAAAAGTCAATTTTTTAAAGCCATAATATTTTTAAAATATTTCAAGCGGTAATGTTTATAACCAGGAAACACTGATCACATTTTCAACCAAGATCGGCTTAACCTTCGAGTTTGTAAACAAAAAAACAAATCAGAAAGTTTGGAGGAGCGTTGTCACAACAAATTGTCAGAAAAAATTGCCACGAAAACTCATGAAGTCATGATTAACTATTTACGATTTTCAAATACCAGGGTTTTTTGTTGTTACACTATTAAGACGCCCGCTGATACGCTCTTTCAGCTCTAATGGCGTATTATTTTTTTGTAAACCCGCATCATGCATTCCGTCAGAAAGCTGGTCCCGTATCATTCAGTAAGTACAGATGTAAATTACAAGTATCGCAGCCAACTGTTATTATCGGTAATGGTAGAGCAAGGGTGGAATTGTGGGACTTGACGACGTGGAACGAGAGTACCGGAAAACCCCTGAAACGACCCATTTTGTGCACAAAATTGATGTTTTGACCAGACTGGAGACTACACCGGTTCGTTCAAGTGGTACCCCCATGCCCTGAGAGCTGAAGTGAAAGAAAGAAAGAAAGAAAGAAAGAAAGAAAGAAAGAAAGAAAGAAAGAAAGAAAGAAAGAAAGAAAGAAAGAAAGAAAGAAAGAAAATGAGGAATTAAGTTCGGTATAAACCTCTTCTTCAGCGATGGGCTCACCCCTCTCATCTTGGAGAAATGCGTAATGATTCCAGGTTAAAGAGGTCTTTTTTGGAGGCTGGCAAAAGCTGTATTATAATGTACTTTTCTAGCTAAACGTAGGTGCGGTAATTAAATCAACAACAAATATATATATTTCTTTCATTATCTTAGTTTTACCTCTCCCTTTTAGGATTAAGCGACCGAAGCCGCGACCTATCGGGAGAGGGATTATCTTTGGATCACATACTTTTTTGACCAGACAAGGACATGGAGGGCCTCCCGGATGAGTGATCACCCCAATGCCGGGGCCACCTCCGAGACAACACGAACACATAGGACGACACACACCATTCACACACACACTCCAAACAAGGCGAGGATGGGATGAAGATGATAATGACGGCCAGATGATATCTGGGGACCACAAGGGTCTAAAGTTACCAGACATTGTCTCACAGGTGAGGAAAAACCCCAGAAAAAATCCCACCTAGGTAACTTGTCCCGACCAGGATTCGAACCCGGGCCCGCTGCGTGAGAGGAGCGAAGATGTTACTTACTGTAACATCGAAGATTACTGTAATTCCTTAAACTCGAGGCGCTGTTTAGCGCCACTTCTACGGTCCTGACAATAGTTAAACTGAAACTTAACATTTACAGGGTTGAATACAGATCTGTATGGCGATAGATTTACTATACCAGACAACATTATAAATATTTTTAAAAGTTCAGCAACTATTAACAAGAGCATTGCGAGTGATATACCTAGCGCCCGGAAGTTAGGCAAAATGCCTTTCCTATATGGGTGGATACATTAAGGAGAGATGGTAGTTATCAGTGTCAAAAAATCGCTTTCGATATATAAATGTTTTGTGAACATTTTGATATATAGGTCTTATATGTTGCGTTATTATTAAGCCAAGCACAGCGACCTGGAACTTTCTAAAATGGATAAAATATCACAAGGCATGTCACTTTCTTTTCGCTCTCCTGTAAAATTACATTTTTTGTACTTCAGGTACCATTTTCTGAAAAGCTATTCATGCTAAAATAATGAAACTTTCAGAAATTCATTATAGATGGATGACAAATCTCCCTTAGCAGAATTATGGGAAAAGTCTTGACTATACAGAATTTTCAACTATTTTTATTTAAAAAAGAGTATTTCTTTAGTCGTGAAGTTTTCATGCAGTTTTCATGCCGTAATATTGTACATATTAGACTGGTTGTGCTAGGGTAAATAGTAGTACCTATTGTTAGTAAGTTCCCAAAGTTTCACAAAAATCTAAGCTACAGAAATTGAATAAATCGTACCTATGTCAAGGGAAGTAACTGCAAAACAAAATTATCACCTATGTGTTAACAAATTATTTCCTACCAAACAGTGAGTTATAGAACAACCATTCTCTGCTTACTTTAAACTGCAGTGTGCACTTGCAAAGCATAAAAAAATTCAACTAAATCTGACTGTTAACACCTGAGTTATGGCTTCCTGAACATACGCTATATTTTCTATCATTTTGCTAACGGTAACTACCATCTCCCCTTAAAGAGTTACAGAGAAACATGTTTCTGTGTATCTAGGGTCGGTGGGACCAAGTTTTAATTATTTTATTATTATTTTCTGTTTTCACAGGGTGTCCACAGAAGTTACAAAAAAAAATTACCTCCTGACTTTCAAAGACCAGAAACTTACATTTCCCTGACCACACGAATCAATATTTTCAAGGTTCTTTGCAAATAAAACAACAAACAAATAACCATAAGCAAAATCCAGCCTTCTCCATCTCCATAGCAAAAATAAATGATTAGCTCAAGTATTGAAAAGAAAATTTTTTACAGTCTGGGTAACAGGAGACTGAAGCAAAACATGCGCCCCTCACATTTCGCTTCCTGGGGATAGTTATTTTCCCTGACTTTTTAAATGCAATTTTCCTTTTTCCATTATTTCACACAATTCCCTGTCTTTCCCTGACCGATTTCAATTTCCCCGACTTTCACAGACTTTCCAAAATATGGACACCCTGGTTTTGGATCGTTATGGCTTTTCTCTGTGATTTACACGTGTAAAAAAAATAATAATAATAATAATAATAATAATAATAAAAAGGAATTTCAATGTATGAAAGTTAAAAAATGTTACACAAATAATGAAATGACACATTCACGTCACAAATGTGAGTATCTTGTTCCTACAAATAATGATAAACCATCTGACAGTGGCTAACTATGACACCTTGAAAAAACATCTTGATGTTGCTTGTAATCAATACAAGTAAAGAGTAAGTATTGTATGTGATAAATTAAGTACTTTATATAGCTATTTTTATTTAAAAAAAGAGTGGGATTACTATATGTTTCTATCTTTAATAAATGCCTATTTTAATTACATTACTGCCTATTTTCGGTACGTGCCTGCCCAATTTATCCAATACAAGTGCCTGAACTTCCGGGGTCTAAAGCAGGAGTAAGCGGCAAAGGTGGCAAAGGTGTAGAATAAGCGCTAACAAATTATTAAAAGTATCCTGTTCTGAAGATGACATATCACGAAATCGGATAAAAGATCATCATGTAGTCTCAGTTAATAGTTTCCTAGAATAACTATTGGTAGCCATCAGTTATTATCGAATACAGTATTAAGCACTGCGTCTCAACTGCAATGAGGGACAAAAAATTCTTGCCACATGAGAAATTTATAAGAAGTGTTTACAAGCAGCCGTATCACAGCTCATGCAGAACACACCAAGCTTGAAAACAGGTTCCAACAAATTGTAGCATTAGGACATGTATATTAAAGACTTGTACGCTGCGGGTTGCTCAACTGGATTTTGTTCAGTTATGTTTAGTGATATGACACTATATTAACGGGTTTTTCTATCCCATTTGAAGTGTTTTACTGACCTACAGAAATAAGGAGCTTAGACTGTTTCTCTCCTATGACCCCAATCTATTTAAACAGACTTTGCCTCATTTGAGTCAGAAATCGAGGCACTTTAAAATTGAGAAGTTATCAGAATGTAAACAAGTCACCATCTTGGCTAACGCTTTGGCGTGTTTTAACTTACAATGATGGAGCTAGTGATATTGGGTCCGAACTCAGGTCGGGCCTATTATCTAGGAGTGATTTTTTGGGAGGGGGAGTACTAGGTCCCTTCCAAAAAAAAAAAACTCACTATAATTTTATCTATTTAATTCATTCTGATACCCGAACATCACCACCTCTACTTTGCAGGCCATGAGTAGTAGTGTAAAAAAGTACTATTCCTATATTTTAAATGGAGTTATGTAAGATACCTCAGAAACTGTATAATGTACACAATTGCTCTACAATGAAAGGAATATGAATAATGAACTAAACACGAGATCATAAGTTATGGCTCCAGATTTTCAGTTGTAAGATAGGCTAATCATGATAGGACTTGGTTTGTTTTATAAATAAAATCTCTCGTCAAAATAGGTAGGGGTGTGAACTTTAAGGGAGTACACTTCTGAAATGCAATTAATTTTAAACAAAAATATTCTGGTGCAGATGTAATTAACATATTTTACATGGCAATTCTTTGGATAAAATGGAATGTATTTAAATGCAAAGGAATTTTATAGATATTCAGTAAACATGCAATGCATAATGCAGAAATTTAGCCCTAACGGAATAATGTACGCGGCATTTTATTGCTTGGTTTGCAGATTGTACACCCCCTATTAGTATCGTTATGGCGTTAACATACAAACATACACACATACATATATACACATGTATAGGCCTATATATTATTTTTTGGGGACAAGCACATACATACATGGGGGTGGCTTCTGGAATATAGGTAGGCTACTGAGCTTGGCTCCTAATGAACAGATTTATACCCAAGGGATTTTCTTATACTTTTGAAGTTGACTTTTAAACAGTCCTTTGTTCAATTCATTAAATGTACTTAACTCGAACACTACCGTTAAAACAAGACAATGAATTCCATCAGTTGACTTTTGGGAAATACCTGTCTTGAACTCAATTAAAAAGTGAAGCTAGCGAAAAACAAACTTTCTGTGATATATAATGTTGCGTTTCAAATGCTGTAAAATGCAAATTTAAGGTACGCTAAAATACAAAGATAAAACTAAAGAAGATTGTCTGAAAGGAAGACAGGCAATTGAAAAGAAAATCAAAGAAACCCGGCAATGAAGAAACAAATGAAATAGTGTGAGAATGGTTGTCAGTGCGCTAGTCATGTCACAGACTAAAGCTTTAGGGCAGGAGTCTATAGTGAGCACCATCCGGATATATAATAATATCAATACGCGAGCACCATCATGTTGTATAGACTGATTAAATAAATACACTATTTTGTTAAATACATTTAGGTTAGTGATGTGGTTGAACCTGAGCTACAGAGTGGCTGGACAGCTTCAAAGATGTGGTAACCGAATAGGAGCCTAAATTACAGAACCTTATTGCGGACTATCCCCCTAAGAACATCTTTTAAGTGGTGAAACGGGATTTTATCGTGCCTAACCTCCAAATCACTCGCAACTATTTGTGAAAAGTGCGTCGGTGGGAAAATCTCCAAAGATTTACCATTCTGTTCATAGAGAACATAAAGAATGAGAAAGATACTGGAGAAGAGGAGGAACAGGAAGATCTTCAAGCTATGGAGGGAAAATCTGCACAGGTTATTTTCTAGCTTACAGGACTATAGAACTATTGTAGAATGCGATATTGTATTGAAAAGAAAACAAAATAAAAAAATTCCCTTCTCGATATGTGGAAAAAAGTATGATTGATGGTTAGGCAACTAATTACAGTATAATGTAAATAAATAAAATAATCCATAGTGTTGATCAGTGTTAACTGAAGCCTGACCATTCTAAGAAAGAAGCCAAAAATAAACAAAAGCCAGTATGCCTGTCTCACTCTAGTACTTTACTCAAATGACCAAAGAGACAAAGTGTCTAGCAACGTCAAAGTAATAACTGCACATACAAGGTTTGATAAAATAGTACTTTAAAATAATCTGCTATTAAAATACTTATTCAACGTATACATAGCAAGTCTCACTGGCAAGGTAAGTATTACTGCATGTCTATGGCATTAATGTAATTCGGAATCTTGTATAATTTGTAAAAAATATTTGGTTCTTTGGAATTCCGATTTAAACAGGATTTTCTATGACAACATATTTGCAATTCTAATAATATAAACAAAAAACAAATTTAAGGAAGTCAATTTAATGAACACTTTTCCAACGAGTGCAATATTATAATATAGTATAACTATCCACCTTATACCCTCAATATAAATAAACAATACCCTAATAATATGTCTTTAACTTACATAATTATGTTTCGTTTAGAACACGGTATTTTATGCTGAGTACAGAACATACAGTCGTTCATGGCACAGTGCCAGTTATAAAAATGTCAATAATAAATAATAATACGTACGATTAAAGTAATACTATTTTTGTAAAAAAATTCTTTATGCCTTTAAAAATAAATAAAAATAATAAAAAATTAAAGAAATCTTTAATTGTTTGAGTTTTGTTTAAAATGTGAACAATGTATTTTGACTTCAGTTAAACGAATTTTAGGCATGTATCCTTAATATATTTTGTACATGTGAAATAATACTACATTAAAATCAATGTAATTTATATATAAATTAGATAGATATATACACTGCCCTTACGGTTATGATATAGGCTAAACACGAAAATGCAATGTCCTTATTACCAGTCAAATTTAAGTCTTTTTCTAAGCAAACAAAAAAGACAAATTTGCTGCTTTTGTTCGCTTAGAAGAAGACATTTTAAAATCTGACTGATAATAAGGACATTACAATATCAAAATATTTTTCCTGAATGACTACAGGTAGAGAGAGTGGGGGTCGCCGTGTACCGATTCGCTCGTCCCACGTGCTCTTCTGCCCACGCCCACTGGCACGGAGCGTGCTTCGCGTAACTATTCCGATTCAGAGGCAAGATGAAAGAGAACCTGCTCCTCTTATCAGCTGAACCATACCCAACATCTGTTACTCAGACCAGACCTTGAGAGACAGGTCTACAATGGACACAAAGTAATTTACTTCTCATTACTAGGGCTGAAAGTCGATTAAAATTTCTAATCGAGTTAACGCTTGACTTTAATCGATTAAACGACTGATTAATCGACTAATTAATCGACAAACAGGTTGGTATTTTAAACGAAACCAAAGTGTACATTTAATATTGTTTTACACGTTTAATAACTACTACACTGCAGATAATCAGAAGAAATCCTGAATTAATGAATACCATTACTAGTTAACTACTGAAAAAATATATACAAAACTTACATTTCCGGTTACTTTTTCAGCCAAGACTTGCAAAACTAAACTACCCTTCAGGTTTCTGAATAACGGGAATTGTTTGGATACAATAGGCTGAATGACACATGTTGTACCAAGGCCGGAGAAGCGAGTTTTTCGGAATTCGACTAAACCGATTAATCGGAAAATGTAATTGATCGACGATTAAATGTTTAATCGATTAATCGGTACAGCACTACTCATTACTAAAACAGATTCCCAAGTGCATTTACGTTAAGCCTAGAAAGTATGCCGCAGGCTAAAGAAACACCTTGACCTAGCACACAAGGATATGAGTGGATTTAAAGAAAGTTAGCAATTAACATTTAACACTAATGATAATTAATTTATTTAACATTTTGGCTACCGAGTGGATGGCAGGCGTGCTAACGATTCACCCAGGGCGGCGGACAGCGTAGCGTAGGCTATCGTCTACCTGAATGAAAGTTTAGAAAGTGATACAATACGGTATGTTAGAGTCATATGTTTTTCATTGAAGAAAAGGGTTAAATAAATGAAGCGAGAAAATACCGTACGTAAAATAAAAGAACAAAAGGAGAACAGAAATTAAATGCAACTACTAGTAGTGAAAATCGTTAAGAATGCGCTGGAGGAATTTAATGTACATAATATTGTTGTTAGAATAAGATATGAGGATTTACTCAATGGAATTAATGTTAATCTAAAAGTATTCCTGTCAAAGGTTGACAAAACACTGCAAGGATTTAGAAAAATAGATTCCTAGATAATGTCTGCGGAGCTGACAAACCGTGATGTGGGCTGCCAATAAGGAAGCGTGTAGCATCAAATAAATTATATCTGTATCTGTATGGAGGAAGGCGCAGTGAGATGTAAACATACACAGGACACACTCCAGAAACTTCACTTCCCTGCAGTCTTTTTTTAAACTATAATATCAACACTCTCCTATTCCAGACGTTTCAAATAGAAATAGTGTAACAAAGTGCGATCGTTAAACATGAAGTTTTCGCTTTTAATAAGCATGCAGGGGGGGGGGGGGAATGTAAATTTATGCAGGTAATCTGAAGCACTGTTTATTTGATCAAACATTTCCAATCAGATCCATCTCTTCCGTATAAACATGAGGATAAATTATAGCATTAGTGATGTGAACTCGAAACAAGTAAATAAATGTAATGTTAACCATGGCATACAAAGTGGGCAGAGAATGATTATTCTATATACAACTATTACAAACCGTTAGTTTATAGAAAAATGTACTTCAGGCTTGGAATGTATACACCATAGTAAAGAGGAAATTCTAGATTCGAATTAGACACGTTTCTTACATTTTAATATGGGCTCTCACAATAAGATTACCATAATAGATTACAACGAAACTGTAGAGTGGGGTTTAAAACATTGCATTAAGCCGCTCAGTGGCGTAGGAAGAGGGTTGGGGGCCGCCCCGGGTGCCATCACTGAAGGGGGTGACAAAATTGACAAAAAAACGCTTTAAATAGATAAAAATAATGGTCCAGGATACTTGACCAAGACAACATAATGCACACTGAAGCAAATTTGTAAGGTTACAGCAATAGGTGAAATCATGTACGGCATGGGGAATCGAGAACGCCTGCAACTTACGACTAGAAAACCCGCATAGCATATTTGTAACGGCAGAGCAATATGTGGAATCGTGCATGGCATGGGGAATAGAGAACGCCTGAAAGTTACCTAAACATACATTTATTTTTATCAAGTACAATTTAAAATCTATAAGTGATATGAAAAGCGAAAGGTATATCCATAATCTACAATGTAAAGTTGATCTAGAAAAGTATAATGTTATGTCTGGCGATTGAAATTAGTTTTATTTTGTAGACCATTGAGATATTTAAGAAAACTGGCAACTTATGGAATTAACGGTTTTAAAATAGAGCCAAATTTCAGATTTCCAGAGCCTATTTTAGGAACATAAAAGTCGGAAGGATAGTAAAGATGAGCAAATAAATGTGCCAAGAAATCTATTTCTTCCATCCTTAAAGGGAACAGTCCCTAATAGAATATCTGTGGGAGTTCAAGCTAAGGCACAAATAGTAAGTAACATTCAAATCTTACCGGGAGGAGAACACGTATCGAAAGAGTAATGGACCAATCTTCCAACGTTCGAAAATGTTCTTTTTAAAATGAGTATTATAGGAGTCCGAAGAGTAATTAGAAACTTGAGTTATATTTTCAGGCTTTTTGACTATAAAGGGATTAATTTCAATACAATACCCTATGAAATAATAATATATAATATAGAAAGTAAAAAATTCCTGCTTTCATGACAACAGTGGCATTACAATAAAATACAGTACACATATAAGTGACCTTGAGTAATATCATGATGTAGTGGGGGCGCCTAATGACAGGCCTAGAGCATTTTAATGTATAAATCCGGCCCTGTCCGCCCAATTATATTTCTAAACCGGCGGCAACGGGCGAGTTAGTCCTATCATTCTAAACGGACAAAAATTCAATAAAATGAACATAATTGTATAAAGGTACAGGCAACTTTTCAAGATAAAGATGAGATTTAATTGCTTTCGTATTTTATAGACAAAGAAAGAATTATTTAGGCTTCGGAAATACCGTATAACTCAAATAAGCTTCATAAAACTTGGTATACGCATTTATAACGTCCATGAGAAGAAGCCTATTGATTTTGAACCAAATCGGTTGACCGGTACCGGAGTAATGCCCAATTTAGCGGTTATTTTATGGTAATTATATGCCTATTAGACTGAATTTATCAAATGCAAATCAGCTCGCCTGATAACATACTGTTTTACAGTGTGTATATACGGCTTTGGAAGTTGGAAAAAAGTTAGCTTTGACAAATAACACTATCCACATATTCCTTCACATATGCTTTAGATTTAATGTTCTTCCGTAAGTCCTGCTTAATGAATCTATCTGGAGCTTAACCCTAAAATCGATTACAAAAATAACTTGTTTTCTGTACATCATAACTGCAGTTATCACTGATTAAACAAAAGAATTCTGGCACTTTGCTACAACGGTTTACCTGATTTTATTACAGTATCAATTCCTACTTTACTGTGTCTTAATTTTTGCCATAAAAATCATAATAATGATAACATCCTGGGTAGTATTTCCTATATTAACTGGTGTTTACATGATACTCTCTAATGTTTCGCAGAACCAAAATATACGCCACATGCAAAACAGAGATAATTCATGCTTTTGCATAGTCAATATGCCACTGGTCTTATGCTCAAGGTAACGAATGCGATCTCGGCCCATTTTGATGGTATTTATGTGCGTACAAATGTGAAAGGCCTATGTCAGTAAATTATGGGCTAATAAAGAACCCCTGCGGGACAATTCCGGCATATCGCTGACAGTCAACTGGCCAAGGTACAATATACTCCCAGAGATGCCAACTGCTACGGAATTTCCGTAGTTACTACGATTTTCTTGAATTTGCTGCGGCATTACGGAAATTGTACTGAATATTACGGATTTCACGAATCCCAATATCTATTTTTAAAATGTTTCATTTCTCCTGCAAACATAAAAAAAGTTAATGTGTCAGCAGAGATGCCAACTGTTATCATGAGAAATAGTTTGTAAAAATAAAACACCCGTTGTGTTGGCGACATTGGACACTACAATCTTTGACGTGAATGTGTGTTAACCAAAGATGTTATAACATAATTTTATCGTAGTTATAACATATTTGGTGTTAAAATATTTCCTCATTTTTATTGTCACTGTAATGCCGCTGACAACTGCTGACACCGTTGCTTCCTAGAAGTTTTATTGAGTGTTGCAGTGCAAGTAGAATATTGAGGAAATATGTCGTGTAAACGTAAAATCAGTGATGAGTCTGATGGACAAAAATGAAGTGCAGAAAATCAGCAGTATCAAAAGCAGTATACGGAAGCGTTTCCTTGCCTCGGACCTTCAAAAATTTCACCGATGCACGTATTTTGTGAAACCTGTAATTGTGATTTTTCGGTTAAACATGGAGGACTCACACTACTGATAACCACCTTTCAAGGTTGGCATCTCTGTACTCACACCGATTAATAATAAAACCAACCTTGGCATTATTTTTAAAAATTGTACGGTTGAACTAATGCCCAAATCCATGGGCGTACGGTGAAATTTGGTTTGGAGGGGGCTGAATATAATGTTGTCTCAGCTCCACGTCCTTGCGTTCATTGTAACTTAATACATTATTTTAGTGAACAGTTGAACTGTGATCATTAGTACGATATAAATAATACGTTAGTAATGCAGCACAATATTTTAAACTGTTTTCTTTAGGTATCTGTCCATTTATTGTTTTAAATAGTCTATAAATAAAATCTTTCTTCTGAGAAACTATCATAGTACTGTAGGATGTATGGACTATATTCCACATGATTTCTTTATGCAGAGCACTATGAATCACGTATTGAAAGTTGAGATCCAACTGATCACACCAATAAATATCCAAGATATCGAATCATTTAAGAGAAATTTTTTTATCAATAACGCGTCATTGTTATAAGTAAAAAATTAAAAACCCACCAGTAAATAGGCCTATGCTATTCTCTACAATATAAAGTTACTTCATATAATTTGCTCATTGAGATTAAGTATGCATTATTGTTAAATAAATTACGAATAGAATCATTAATGAGAAATTAAAATTTAGGCCTACAAGAGTTTTTTAATAATGCTGTGGTATGTAAGAAAATATAATAAAATAACCAAAGCAATATTTTTGTTTTAAATTATTGCACATCTCAGATATTTCGGGAGGGGTTTCAACCCCCTCAACCCTCCCCCACCGTACGACCATGCCCAAATCCCAAATTCATAAAGGCAGCGCAACCTACCTACATTTTTAAGCGAGTGCAGTGCACCTACGTCGACGTGGAAAATGTGCATAAAATATCACTGCACGCAAAATGTTTACAAGAAAATTATGGTTATACATCATTAAAAAAAGAAAGCTGCGGAAATCTTAACCCAGCAGGGCAGACTTACAGTCGCCACGCGAGCTTGTTTATCAACACACTCCCGCTCCTAAGCTCTACAATCCATTAATCAGGGGTGTCAAAACAAACGATCTATTTGGATGTTTTCAATGTATCTGTAACACCCGTGCTAGGTATTTAAATGCTTCAGAGCAAAATATGAAATGGAAAGGAAGAGCATGCGTATTGAGATTGGCGTTTAAGGAGAAAGGGCGGTGAGTTTTGATGAAAAATTACGAAATGTTGAAAACGTTTTGCTTTAAAATATTCTGGTGTAGGTGTACAATACATTGCATAACAATTTTTGTGCCCTTTGCAGTGCTGCTTATGGAAGTCCCCGTCCTGCATATTACTAAGGAGACGTAGAAATAAAAAAGGAATGCATAAACCAAGTTGCCAAAAATGGAAGGGGCAACTTCATAGGAGGAAAATCCTATGGAAGTCTCAAAACAAGATTCCTTTTTTTTATCTCTCTCTCTCTTTTGTTTGTTGTTTTTTTTTGCAACATCGCCAGACTAAAATTGATATCTTCTAGACCAGCGTTTCTCAACCTATGGTCCGCGAAGATGGTGCAGATGGTTCGCAGACATAGTCTAATTAAAAAATATCATATAGCAAGTGGAAAGTAAAGAAGTAAAAATTGTTCACATAAAATGGCCACTAGATGTCAAAGTTTTTAAAATCTTCGAAAATACAGCTGTCCTATTGCAAGTTTTCAACAACCTATCTTTGTGAGAAGGGATTTTCATAGCTCGTTCAACTAAAAACAAAATACAGAAACCGATTTAATGTATCTGCTGATCTTGGACTAAATTTGACTAATATTGAGCCAGATATCCAGGACCTCTGCAAGAGGCGACAAGTTCAACCATCTCATTAAAAGGAGTAATAACATAATACCTAATTACATTATCAAATTGGTAATAAATATTAAAGTCTGTTCCAAATATAATTTTACTGTCAACAGTTTACTTCCAATTCAATAACTGTGTTTCCGTCAAATTAAAAAAATGTATTTAGATTTATTTCGTTATAATGACCTATAATTAATACCCCAAATATTAAGAATACATATAGCCTACTTTTAAAAATGGAATGTAATATTTTTTTTTTTTTTTTTTTTTTACCTTTTAGGGGCCCTCGGGTTCAAAAAGGTTGAGAAACGCTGTTCTAGACTATTAAAGAAACATGGATATTTGGTATATACATTCTATAAACTATTAGGAAACTTTCCTCTTGAATAGAACTTTGTTAATTAGTTTCACTTGTCTATTATTAAAAAGGGAGGTGAAAAAATGTTCATAAAATAATCATTTATTTTTACAAATGTGGGACGAATATCAAAATTCAACTGAAGAACATTAGTAGAGCATATTTTTACAAGTAGGATGAACAAAAATGTTTGAATTTACCTTTAAAAATTACTTAGCAATATACTAGTAAACCCCTGTTTTGAGCACTTTCTTTTGGGCCCCCAAATTAATTTTAAAAACTAATTAAATTGCTACAGCTATGAGCTCTCTACATGACACCAAATAACAAAAAAAATTTTTAAAAAAACTTTTAAAATTCACCATCCTCTCCCTTCAAATGGGGTTAAATGAAAATTAGGAAGAGATGAACTCATGCAACACCAAAAATAGCGACAGTCTAAGACATATATGGGCAACGCCCGGCCCGCGGGCCGGATGTGGCCCGCCCCGACTTTTGATCCGGCCCGCGGAACACTTTAAAATCGCGCTCGAAAAAGTAAATATTTTCTGTTCTCGCCAACAAGAGAGTGAGAGGGGGGAACAAAAGCCTGAACTACGAGGGTGTTCCTTCCGGTCAGCGCTAGAAAAATGTTGCAATAAGCCTAAATCAAAGTATCGAACCAGACTTACGGATGAAAATTTTGAAAACACTCTGCGCTTGTATATATTAGTGGGATTGATGCAAACATTGATTATCTTGTTTCTCAAGTTCAAGCTCAAGCTTCTCATTAATTTCTGCTGATTGTAAGTAAATACCTAATCAGTTCGATATTGTTCTCATTCATGTAACTTTATAATTATACTTTATAACTACAAAAGACCGTATCATGATTATTTTTCACAACTACCAATTATCTACGGCCCGCGACTTCATAAATATTATAAGGTTTAGCCCGCATCTTTCCAAAGGTTGCCCATACCTGGTCTAAGATGTTAACAATCCACAGATGGATTTAAGGTAATTTAATATTAAGCACATTGCGGTGCATTAAGCGGTGAATATTAAACTTTGTATACTGTGGTCCCTGGAGTCAGAAATTAATTTAACATTCACTGTAATTACGGAATTAGATCACGGTAAATTTCTTCAAGATAATCCCGAAATGTGGTTGAACAAAGAAATACACAATGAAATCCAACCTAAAACCAGACTTCGGTAATCGCCGAAATCATTTTAAGAAACGAATGATCTACTGATTATTAAATACCGCACGACGAGAAGGCCTACATTAGACCAAAATGTTACGCCTATACAACGACTTTTAACTATTCTAATATTTTACTGAACATTTTTATCTTATTTCTAGGCTAGAAGTTTACACCAAAACAATGGACACATTCCGGCTGTGAAACGTAATACACCGCGATCCTTCGGTAGCCTACTGCATTATGATTCTAGTCGACGTGAAAATATTTTTGGGTAGATACTGTCCGCTCTAGAACGAGCCCTGAAGTAAACAAGTACGTCTGTTAGATATCTATACTTCTAGGTTTCTTCTCAACACAGCAACTAAAGAGCAATGCTACATTGTGTATGTGACATATTATTTAAGTCACCTTACCATTAAACTATTTACGGGATATGTTACATGTACTAGCGCTAAAATTTGTATTATTATTTTTTTCTTTTTTGAAATGGCTTAAAAGTAAACATACAGTGTAGTCAAAAATATAATCCAGCTCATTATGTCCAATGTAAGATGTCCAAGCATAATGCCGGAAGTGGAAAATGTTCAAATTGTCAAACCAATTCTTATAATCGCGTCAAAGTCCATACAATATAAGCTGTAAGGAGTGATCATCTCACTTTTCTAAATTTATTAGATGGCCTACGTATATGTTAAAATGTAACAATACCACAAACCAATTGGTATAGGTTACATTAATTATTAATTTTAAAGTAATTAGCACGTTGTTTGCAAAATGTAATTATACTTTAAGAGAATAATAGTGCACCATAAAACCTGTAAGTTAATTCTACACTCTTATTCAATTAAGTTCTACTTGTAATGTGTTTGACGAAGCACTTTTCTGCAGAAAGCGAAGTTAATGCAGCAGTGACATTATTTAGAAGAGAACACTTTTCACTTTCGAATCTGCAACAGCAGAACTTATTCCTCTGCGTGTTTAAAACCCCTGACCTGCACAACTTATCTCATTAGCTGCCAAGTCTCTCGGTAAGCTGCTAATTTAGTCTCCACGAACACAAATCACTTTGCATGTAGCCCTACACGAGCCAGGCAATAAATTTATATAAATATTCTTTATAATCCTACAACTTTGTTTCTTTATGAGTCGGCAATAAAGGAGTTACTAAGTACCTCCCATCTAAAACTATACCACTCACTTCTTGTGAAAATTATAAAATACTAATTACGCCAATTTAACGAGAGAAAAAACAAAAAAATACCACGCATTAGTTTATAAAGCCAGGCCTACAACTCGAGAGCAATAAAGATGATCATATTATGCTGCAACATGTTAATAAACTTAATGGATGGAATAATTTTGTTTAAATTATTTCCATCCTTGCAACAATACCAAGTGCTCTGCGTTCGGAAAGCTGCTGTGCACTTGTACAATTTGTTTAACGATCTCAAGAGTTGTACATAAAAAAGGAACAAACGATTTTATTAGTCGTGAGCATTAATATACTGTGTCTGGCATAATCGCTAACAATAACAAATCTTCTTAACTATCAACAACAAATCAAGTTGTTCTGGAATTCTTATGGACAGTTGTAGAATAGGCCAATCACTTTTTGATCACTGATCAAACTAATATTATGCTTTCTGCAACAGGGAGTTAGTGTAAGAAATATTAGCATTTGTTATTCGTAGTGATTCTGTCGGACACATTGTAAAGCAAAAGAATCGAAGAATAGGCATTAGGTCATTTTTGGAAAATACATAGACATTTTTGTCTTTGTAATTCTGCTTTGGATGTTATTGCTACTGCTTCCCGTCTCAGATGAATAAAACGAACGATTGGTTTTCACGACTTCCCTTAATTGAATTCTCCAGTTTAAACCAATTCTTATGTAAATTATCTAGTTCTGCTTTTACTTGGTCTGATCTCTTGATATTTAAAAAGAACGATGACGCCAAATACACTTTAATTAAGTGAATTTGGTGATACCGTGAAAGTAATGTAACACTGAAGTGATTATCTTTAGTTTATCTAAACAAAATAGTTTTGTTTGAAATTAAAATATAAACTGGCAGAATATCGTTGGAATGTCTGAACTTCTCCACACAACTTTGGGGATAACAAAGGACTCCCTTTGTATTCTCCTCAGATATTTACATGCTAACTAAATAATTGTATACATGTTGTTATTTCTCCCAGAGAAGTGAGCAGCTGGAATCGTTGTTTATAATTATTTTCGTTAATGTGCACTTAAATTTTGATTGTGAATATTGTATGTCGTTCTTGGCTGCTGGCCATCCTGCCATATAATATGACAATATTTATATCTAAAATTGTGAAAATATGAATACATATAATATTTATACAGATGGCTCACGATTTATTACAGAAGAAGATGAAGTACAAGTTGGATGTGCTTATGTTGTATAATATGAAGACTAGAAACTAGAAACAGGGGTGAAACAAGGCTGCAGTCTATCTCCAAATTTATTTAATATATATCTAGACGAAATTCTTAAGGAATGGATTTTAAAAGTACATAGAGAGGTATTAACATTGGACAACGCTCAGTAAATATATTACTGTATGCGGATGACGCTGTTTTAATTTTTAATACAGAAGATAGACTACAGAAAGCAATACACGAATTAAATAAAGTCAGTAAACTGTACAATATGAAAATTTCGGAAAAGAAAACTAAGGTCATGGCATTCCAAGGGAAATTTCCAATCAGAACAAAAATATCTATAGATAATAGGACAATTGAGCAAGTGTCACATTTTAACTATTTAGGTTGCGATGTTACTTATGAAATAGATCAAGATATAAACAATAAGTGCATAAAATACCAGACAATATGCGGAACAATCCAAAGAACATTAAAAGGAAAAACGACAAAAGGAACGCAACTAAAGTTTTATTCCGTCATGGCGCTTCCTGTATTATTATATGGCAGCAAGGCATGGACTTTGCAAAAGGCAGATTTCAGCAAAATACAAGCTGCTGAGATGCGTTTTTTGAGATCGCTTAAGGGATGTACAAGAGAGGACCATTTAAGAAATACAGATATAAGAAAAGAACTGGGAGTAGATTCAGTAGTAGAAAGAATATTAGAATGTAGAGAAAACTGGATACAACATATACAACGAATGCAACCTGACAGAATTCCCAAACAAATACTGAATTATAGACCAAGAGGATACCGATCTACAGGAAGACCCAGAAAGAGATGGAAAGATGTGAGGCCGGAACAGGCTTTAGCCTAATCCTTGACGGAAGAAGAAGAAGAAACATAATTATTACAAAGAGTATGGGGAGGTTTTGCAACTCTAAACCGATTCTTCACCTGTCAATAAATCTTCTTTAAACTTTTCAAACTACCCCCCACTTGTTCTGTGTTCCAGACTGAATTATTTGGTTTAAAAGAAGCAGTGCAGTGGTGTATTGAACACAAATATAACGCGCGAACATTCAGTGACTCTCAGGCTACTCTCCAGTCTATCATTGACAAATTCACCCAAACTAGTTCTAACTAGAAATAAAACTAAAAATAACTCAAAACATTTATATCTGTGTTGGATACGGGGTCACCAGGGAAATGTAGGTAATGAACGTGCGGATCAATTAACTGAATCAGCAGCATCCCCGAGTTACATTATTCATACTCCAAGAACCCCAAATCTTATGTTAATAATAAAATAATGATTTACATCTTCAATTGTTGGAATTACATGTGGATAAGAAGTACAAACGGAGTGTTAACTCAAGAACTCTTCTTTCCTACAGTAGCCTACACTTTCGGCTAAAAGTTAAAATTGTTACTCCAAATATCATTTTGACACAAATTACGACAGGCCATGGGAAATTTGGGAGTTATTTCTTAAGATTTCATATTATTTCGGACAGTGGTTATAACTGTATCAAGAATCAATACTAACTGTAAATCACGTTTTGTTTAATTGTCCTATATTTGAAAGGAAAAGACTCCAACTAAATGTACTTTTTGCAGATTGTGAAAAATCTTCAAGAACCAATGTTATTATAAACATTTTATGCAGTTCATAATCATAATTATGTATAATTTTAACTCTGTAAATTTACTCTGTATAATATTGTTGTTTACGTTATAACCCTAACATGCCTTTTCTGACAAAAATAGGTTCTCTCTCTCTCTCTCTCTCTCTCTCTCTCTCAAGATTTAGAGACTAAATAAATAACCGCTGAGATATACGCTAACCAAATTCAGGACCCCCCCGGATTTATTATTCTTTAATGTAGTACTGAATTACAATAAAAGTAGAATATAAAAATATATAACTTCCTTAATAAATTAGAATCTTTTCAAAATAGTAAAGACGCCAAGATAGATTCTTACCACAGATGCCGGAATGACCAGCTATGAGAACATGATACAGTGAAGTATCAAACTGTGACTGATAGATAGACAATACAGGAGAGCGTACAATTAACGTCAAAGGCTGCAGGCCTATAAGTTTTATCTCACATCTTATCATCACAGATTATTTCTTAGTTGAGCATCCGCACTCCCCTATGTATTTAGAAAAAAAAAGGCATAATAATTACACTCTATGCAGTCATTCAGCATACCTTCATGTCTTCATAACCATGTTAGTTTGTATTGTATACAAAAAACTTAATTTAAAAAATATAATAATTTCCTACCTAATACCAAGACCTCATCTTGAACTAAGAGAATGACAGATTGCGAGAAAAATACCTGAAACAAAGAAAAAAATACATTAAAAACGGACTAAGTACAGTTCTACCTATTTCTGATAAAATTATATACTAGAAAACATTTAAAGCGTTCTGCACATTTGAAATGATTTCAGTCTTATCTCACCCATGAGTGAAGATTTAGTGAGACGGGAATTGCAGACTCGTTTCCCATCATTTCAGCCTTTTTTTCTTTTACCACATAGTGGAAAGCCGTGATTCTGTTCCGCAGGTTTTCTTTTACATTCCTTTTACATTCTAAACCCTGTGCTAATATTTGTCTCTCTGCATCTTCTCTTCATAATTGTACCTTACCTTCGTATCGGGCAATTTATTCTGATACTTTTTATATTTAGTCATAACAGCATGTCCCATTACAAATACAATAGCTGTCAAAGCTTGCCTTCCTTTTTTTCATGCCTGGTTTATTTGTGTTTGCCAGGTCCCCTTCGTATGTAAAGTTATGCCTAAAAAATTAAATTCTTTGACAGTTTCTACAGTTTGATTGTCCATTCTCCACTTCTCCTTCTGCTAATTTTGTACCCCTTCTTAGAAATCAAAATTTGGGACTTCTTGTTATTAATTTTTAATTTCCATTTAATACAATATCTTGAAATAGCATCCAAAGCTGTTTGCAGACCAATAGGAGTTATGATTCGGAGTAAAATACAAATCGCCTTTCCGACGACTTTTTGAAACGGGGTTGAACGCCATTACGAAAATGCAACTGTGGGAGATAAGAAAAGAGCAGGAGGAAGACAACAACAAAAATGCAGAGCATACAGTACATACCGGTACTTTTTTACCTTACCGTCTCAATGTTTCCATCCTGCTACTCGAGTATAAGCACTGCTAAGTAAAGGATAATCCTAAGCATTTTCTGAATATTCTAGAACTAGCCGTTTAAAGCGGGGTGCACTTTGCCCAGCGAAGGAAGTTAGAAGCCACTGCCAAGAAATAGCAACCGTAGGGGCTGACCCATACTCCCTCCCCGATCATGTCACCTGCCAATTTAAATCGGAAGATTTAACGCAGCGGTCTGATGGTAGACCCTTTCCTACAAGGAATGAAGTGCAGTGAACTATGAGATTTGCTTACTCAATATCAATACACAAAGCAAAACACGTCAGGGGGATATGTATGAAGGGAGTATACAATTTCTCACAAAAAAAAAATTACACACTCCCAAAGACTTAATTGAACGAGGTAGTCTTTAGGTAGGACCATACGATCATGAGGGCAAGCTGTTATAAATGATTATCTTATACTTTTGATTGGCAATTTTTTTAAATTGATTAATTTTTTTGTTTATGACCGAAGACGGCGGGCAATGATCTTGCGGTTTATGAGTTTTCATTTGGTGTACATTTTAGCCGAAAAAGGCTCATCTGTTTTCGCTGACTCACTTGTTGCATGGATGGAATGAAGTGAGTGCAAGGAAAACATAATTACAGTCGTATTATTCTCAGTATAAGTTACACGTATTTAAGCTGCAACACCATGTCTTTCTTACAGAAATATTCTACTGCAAATATGATTAAAACATAGGATTTTTTTTACATTTTAGGTTGTTTTAAAGTGATGCCATCATAAACGTGACAGTTAGCTCCTAAGCGACCTCGAACTAAAATCTAAAAAGTCCTGTAGAAATGAAATCTATTATTTTGTGATGTGATTCTTCATAAAATTTGATAGTTTACCCCAGGGTTTTTCGACCGGTGCATTGGTGTGCAGTAAATGAAATCTGATAGTTTACCTAAGCGTTTTTCAACCGGAACATTGGTGTGCCCTGAATGAGCCGCCGGTGTGCCGCGAGAAAATTAGAATTAAAATTAAATAAAGTTATCAATCCTTAATAAAACTACGCAAGTCCCCAATAAAACATACTATAAAAGAAAAGTCATTAGTAGCAATAGCCCCTTGTTATTTCTTTGTTGTTTGTTATTGTTGAGCACTTAACGCAAGATATGACATCGTTCCGGATTTCACTTCGGACTACTCCAACTATTTCTACAGAGACTTAAAAGGTCCCCTTCCCTTTTCTACATCCTATTTAAGTGAAGCAGGATTTCTACAATGAACACCGTGAAGTGGAAGAACAGGTCACGACTGTGAACTCTGGAAAATGGTATCAGCACAGTATATTTATACTTATACTGTCGAAATCTATTTAAAAATCAAGCATGCCCTGATGTGTAACCGTGCAAAATTTTATGCCGTTTAGATGCACGGAACAGGTGCTGTTGATGACACAATTTTAAACGTCCATGTGTTTGACACTACCAGTACATGCAAACTTTAATCGCCTGTTTTCTTAGTTTCAATTTGCATATTATTTTCAACACTCAAAATTTATCTTCTCCCACAAAAATAGAGATACAGTACATTTTTTCACGATGCACTTTACAATGTGTGTAATAAAATTACTAATTAGATTTTATGTATTGGTTTCAGTATTGTGTTAAATACGTCAGGTTTTTAACTTCTAATTTCTCTGGGTAAAATATGTTTAAGTATTGTATAAACAATATAAAAACCCATCAGTAAATTTCTAAAGCAACCATCAAAGATTCTCACATTAAAAACTGAGATTTATATTTTAACATCTGTCGCAGCAGGCAGATTTCAATTTTCATATTAATAATGCAATTGAATTAATACTTTAAAAACAAATTGAGGTATTAAAATGAAATTTTAAACTTTTACTCCTGTTCAGGAATTAATTAAATGTGCAAATTTCAATAGCCCAGAACAAATACTTTATCAAATCACTGTCAACACTTCGGTCATCCCTTAAAAGCATTATTATGTTGAGCAGCGTGGTGTGGCTAATCAGCTGGGAATCTGCTGCTACAGTTACTTGCAGGATGGCAGGCAGCAGGCACCTAAAGGGGTAGAGATCAATAAAGAACACAGCCGCGCCTCTCTTTGTCATTCACTGCGTCACAATGCACCTTGATAGATTATAATTAAGGGCCGTATTTTTTGTAACAACGATAAGCGCGAAATTTTATAAAACAACCTCCTTTAGCTGTATTTAGCTTTTATATGCTTAAAATACCAATATGAACCAACTTGAATCCACGAAATATCGCGAAATGTGTCTATAAGCGCGAAATGTGCCCCTTCTGTCCGTAGAGTGAAAAATGAGCACGAAAACGTGCCTTAAAATCACAATATTGTGTTTTGGTGTAATGTATTTTTTATTTCTGAGCAGCATGCTTTTTTTTCTGTCGAAGATTTACCGATACATCGATATTTGTGATCGATTACAAAGATTGCAGAATTGTCTGTGACCTGGTTTGTACTGTTGGGTACACTCTTTTCCTGCTATGTCTTTGCCAAGTCAGCGATGCCTATGATCGATTACTACAGAAGAGTGTAGAATGTTTGTTACTTGTATTCAACAGATTTCGTCTTTTATGGTTGGCACTTCTGTTTGCAAATGGCTATCTGATGGTATTTAGTAGAATTTACGATAGTATTTCTCATCATTATATTTGAACATTAACTCTAATCATGCCTAAATCGAAAGTTACTTCAGTTCATACAAGGGCAGAAGAATATAGAAATGAGGGGGGGGGGTGTTAGTTCATGTAAATAAAGAAGCAAAGTTTATCATTGCGCAATGTTCCCAATGTAGTATAAGTAATTTAGTTAACGAAATACCCACCGAAATAGAAGGAAGTTAACACCGAAATCAGCCGTTTTATTTCACCAATAAATCAGGGCTCTAATTATAATTATTCCTATAAGGCGAGTAAAAAAAGTAAGCCTATAATGCACGATTTTTAGCATTGCTCGAGAAACACCATGAGGAAGTGAAAGCACTTAGTTTCTTATAGCTGCCGATGTTCTTCCGGAGTTGTCTGCATCTAAAAGAATGCTGGGCTTCATCCGACTTATTTTCTCGCAGACGATATTGCTCCGACATTGTATAAATATTACTGTCTCTTCTCCTTTTCAATCTGTTCTGTTCTAAAACACAGAAATATCGGCAAGGTGAATAATCCTAGCCTTCACTGGAAGCTATAAAACAACCTTCTCTCGATAACCGTGAGATATAAAAAAATACCATAAAAATTTGTAAAAAAATGTAATTTGAAATATTGCTAATGGTCTTATAATTTCATTTTAGTAACGGTTTGGCCATAGCAAAGTTCAATATTGGTAAGACACATATTCCGGTTGCTACCATAAGCCATTAGAACTGCCACAATTTTCCAGGTATAAAAAACTACTGTATGATCACGTAAAAATGTCAGTTCTATAAGTTGAGTAGTTCTAGCGTGAATGAGTAACAGACACGCGGAAACTAGCCTAGTCTACATTATTTATTACTGTTCAATTTTAATCAAAACCAGAAAAGTGAGGCCTCGGTCACACCTCATTTATCCTGAGATTTTAATTCTTAATAAAAAATCTCTTTGATGAATAATGAACAACCATAAATAGGTTTGGCATAAATAGTTGCTGTATTTCTATAAGTGAACTAAAGAAGAATTAGGCCTATATCGCATAATGGTAGCGTCGAATAAAACAAATAATAATGAGGGGTTTTAAAACTATACATCTACTAGCTGTGATTTAACCTATATTTAGAAGACTTCAGGTTCGTCTTGAAACCTTCGGTTTTAAAAAATACAGTCAACAGTTTACCGTAGTATTTTAGTAAAATTATACTGGTTCCATAGGAAGTGTTAAATCACTTTACTCTTCTTGCCAAAATCCCATTCTGGTGTGTATGGGCGAAGGTATCTATCGTGCCAAGACAGTACGATTAATTTATAGGCTACTTGCTGTATACAGATAAAGCACACAAAAGAAGATAAATGAAGACGGTATGGAAGAGAGCCGAAAGAAAGAAAAGAATTCAGTGTAATGTTTAGAACAAGTTGTAATATGATGATTGATGAATGATGGAAGCACTGTCAGAATGGAATTATCTATTTATCATCTCTCCAACAGTCTAGCTCCTTTTACTTTCCCGCATATACCTAATACTGTATATTGTAACAAAAAATCGAAATCGAGATATCACAGGGAAAGCAACTTGCACAGTGCCTACCGACCAAAAAGGAATTTTTTGGAATGACGTCTACAGGCCTGTAGCGGAAAAACGGCGAATTGTACTTAATTATAGTTCTGGATGGTGGAATTTGCTTAGACTCTTATTGCATCCCCAGAATCCGGTTGTATTTCTAAAACTGTTAGCAATAAAACAGCTATGTTTCTTTTCTTTTTAAAGTAAAGTTATAGACAGTTAAAATGAATTTGTTTTAAAAAATCAAACGCATTTCTTTTCAAAATTAGTAGTTATGGAAATAATGAAGTAATCACGGCTTCCAAGGCGCACTGTCAAATGCCTTATGACTAAGGAACGGATTTCTATGACTTAAAAATAGGATATAGGGTATGCATGCATTTATGACCTAAAAAAATTAAAATATGACCAATAAAATTTTAAATATGACTTTACCACTTACACATTGTGTATATTTTTTTTTTAAGTTTCATTACAATTCATTTATTAAAATACGTAAATTATTTAAAATATATGTAAATTCTGATTCACAAGAACGAATTATTTCTAATTTTGTAGTGTATCATCTTATATATGAATAAATAACCTTCGTTTAATTCCTCCGGCTACTGTTATCAATCGGTTAATATTATCAGATTACCTGCCCGAAGTGATCACAATAAGCAGCGTGCAATGTATACCCACATGTTTAAATGCTCACAATAAACTAACGACGTGTTTCGACACTTGCCATATGCTACTGCTGCCCTAAACAACAGAGCAAAACAGGAATTCGCACTGGAATTTGCACACAGTAGTAAACAGTTTTCTCAAAAGTCTCAAAGATCAGGTCTTGATAGTATGACCAGTAATTATTTACTTAATTACTATGTGTGTGCTGTACAGTGAATTAATATTGCATCCATAATTAGGTTAGACCCGAAATCTATTTTAACTTCAATGTATTTTTAAAAAAACTGTACACATCTTCTACCTAAAAATATTATTAAAAGATGTTAAAAAGCCATACATTCCTAGCGGTTACCTTTTCCTAACATCATGAACTGCCACGATGCAACAACACAGAGAAGACAGCGACACGCAGAAACGATTATCTGTATCAGGTCATTACAACGTTTAAGTGGGTAGTACCAGGGGAAGAGAACTAACCACAGACAATGTCTGACATCATCAATCATCGCGTAATCCGTAGTGATCGGGGCCACGAGGAAGAAGAGAGCTATCTGCGGCTAATGCGTGCACCCTTCCAGTTAAAAAGCCATTAAAGTGTTAATAACACTTCTCACGCAAAAGAGAGGGGGGAGTTATAATACAACTGTAGTAAACTTATATTGCTGTCAAACTAAATAAGAGCAATTCCTCGCAAAGTGGTCGCGTTTTGGGAGGATTGACATCAACTATGAGTTCAGAATCCAATTAATTCTGAACAGAATTTCCCTATTTTTTTAAGACCACTAAAAAGATCTGTCACTGATTTGTGAAATGCACAATTCTTCATAAACTTGTTGGATCAAAACAAGGTTTTTTTTTTTTTTTTTTTTTAAATCATTCAATAGCTGCATATTAACTCTTAAATTAGTAATGTATGGTTCTGGAAACAGTTTTTACCTGTGTTTGTAAGTAATAACGGGAAAAAATGAAAAAACAAACAAACCCATGCAAACTTCCACAATTTTGTACAAGAAATCTAATAGGGAATTAATCACTATGGAAATTATTTTCTTTGCATTTCGACAAGATTTTGTATACCATAAAGCAGCGTTTCTCAACCTGTGGTCCGCGAAGATGGTGCAGATGGTCCGCAGACATAATTAAAAAATATCATGAAGCAAGTGGACAGTAAAGAAGTAAAATTGTTTCACATATTTCGTTATAATGACCTGTAATTAATACCCCAAATATTAAGAATATAGGCCTTCTTTTAAGAATAGGATGTAAAATTAGGGGTCCGTAAATTTTTTTTAGAAATTCTAGAGGTCCTCGGGTTAAAAAAGGTTGAGAAACGCTGCCATAAAGGGATTACTACGGGTAACAGGAAGTTGAAACATTACCGGCAGCTTTTTTACTTCCTCTGTCCATTCCATAGGTACTATAGGTAAGGAAGTATTGTTTTCGACCCCCAAATTCGAAGTTGAATTTTTAACATAAATACACGTTTTGAGGTCCCCTTGAATCCAAAAATACTATTTTTGTTTAATTAAGTACTGTATGTTGCAACTGAACTACCGCCAAAACAGACCCTTGTTAATTATTAACAGTTGATGCCTCATGGTAATTATTGATAAAAATATATTCAGAATATATTTATTTGAATTAAAATATTAACTGTTAAGTACCTTGTTAATGTTGGCAAATTCTAATTTCTATCATTCATAAAGATTCAAGATCAGATTGTTCATTAGGTCTATAAACTGAAAGTTAAAGCTTGTTAAAACAATTTTGTTAATAAAATCATACTGACAGAATTTACCTGAACATGTAATATTTCATTTCTGTTCCTTTATCTTGTCGTTGATTAGGAATAATTACAACAAGCTGGTTAGGTTATTTATTCCAGAGTTATGAATAAATCTTTGGGATATGTATGAATGTTGTGAGGAGGTCTACCAGTTCTCAAAGACTTTTTCCAAGAACTGCCTCTATCTGCTGCCACCCTAATCCTCTTCGACCTGTCAATCAGTGAATAGAATGGTAATTAGGCGTATTCGCACTTGTCTGCAGTCCAGTACAATGTTGTGAAATACAGCATTTACTTCACTAAGAAGTAATGAATGACAGCGGCAACAATGGGGAAACCCACGCGATTAGAAGAGCACCTGTTCTTTGTCGGTGTAGATTTTCGGATGAGGGAACAATCCTATTATATTCTTTTGTAGACAGACGATGGTTTGGGACGAGGTCTTCTTAAAATGGCACCAATAATATATTATGCTGAAAGATAATGTTGCGTGAAGTGGGTATATTCTCACAGCTAGCTGGCATATAGCAAGTGAACTCTGTTTTTCATTCTATGCCTTCATTCTATAATAAACTCCATTCCACCACCATAACAATGGGCAGGAGCAAGAATATCCGAATATCCTTTCTGCCTTCCTATTCCCCTAACAGCGAGAGGACAATTCGGGCCTATTTGTATTCATGATAGCTTAAAATGCGTTCTAAAATCAAAAGTAGATTAAGCAAATTTTAATCCGAATTCGCTTGTGCAAGTGATGTAGCCAACGAAAATCACATTCCAGATCGGCTAGGAGTCCCCACCAATAATTATGTTGACTATCATTCGAAATTAACTTTTAAAATACACCATGTTGCTCCACGCTTACACGAGCTTACATACATATCTGCTGAACATTACGTTGAATCAATCAATAGGCATGACGTAATGTAGGGCACACTATTCAGTTGTACTGATTTATGTGTAATCACCTGCCAGCAAAATAATTACTACATTAAATTCAGGCGTTATGGAGCTTTGTTCCAGAAACCCGCAGGATCTGACAACACTTTATACATCAAAGGCTGTGTAAATTTATCAGCTCCAATATGCGTCAAATAAGCTCTTTAGGTACGGTAGTGTCAATTAATTTAATTGCCCTTCGTGCATACACCTATTGGCCATTTGCATAAAATCTTATTTTTAATGAGTGCACATAGCGAATTTACTTTACGGAGAGAGGTACACCTTCAGTTAGTGTGAATTTACTAACTTTAGAAAAATAAATTCCTCTGGATCTGTAAGTTCAAAGGGAATAAAATTGGCATGGACGATGTACACTATCTGTACATTTCAATTTTAAATACGTGAAAGGCCTGTATTAGGATCTGAAATTTTACCAGACAATTAATGACAAAATATGAGCTTGTGGACTCGAACGTATCACTAATAGCATACAACCAGAAATTTCTGTGAATGAATCCTAGGCATACACCCATACCATACTTAATCGAACATTTTCTCTCTTCCTGAGATCCAGAGATAATGATAAATGGATCTGAAACGAAAACGTATTGGGAACACCATCTGATAAACGCAACTGTTCATTTTAATAAGCCAGAGATAATAATAATAAAAATAATAATAACAACAAAAATATGATACTGTTGTAATTGAGATATGTAGAGTCCTTACTTTATGACTGTCAAAATCATGTTAATGTACAAGAAATGTTTGAATCAGTGGAATAATTTGTGAATTACAGTTGTCAGGCAATTTATTAGCCCATGTATTAGGCCTAGGCTTCTCGACAACGGTACGTCAGTCGGACCTATTTCCATTCAGTCATTTTCAAGTCAAGTGTAAGTGATAATTATATCATAATAAGCTGCGTTCGCCTATTTAAGCAATATCTGTTCGTGTCTTTGATCACTAGGGGGACTTGAGATGATATAAAAGTTCAAGTTAATATATTAACAGTACACATTGTATATTATCAGTTCGCCTTCTCTATTCCGAGAAAAAACTATGAAATCCAGAATTGTCTAGTGCTACCTCGTTTGGGAAGAAAACTCTGAAAATCACATAATTAATTTACATCAATACAATGACAACGTCACTTTAAACACAATGAATACTAAAAACATCCATGAAAGGGTTTTATGGCATCGTTAAAGAAGTCTGTCAACACCTGTATAAGTAGAAATCTCCTGAATTCCAACAGAAAATAATCTAAGATACTTACAGAGCTTAAGTAAGTAATAGCAGCCGAGGATTTTAAGTATGCAACACAAGAAGATGCATGGGAATTATTCCTAACAAGTAATAAAGTCGGGAACTTAAAAGTATGCAGCATGAGAGGATGTACGAGAACTGTTCTTATTGCTTTAGTGCTCACGGTTGCCACAAATTAAATTTACTGCAACTTCCATGAGAACGGCGAAGTTGTACGATTTAACATGGCAATATTTAGTGCTAAAAGATGTGGGGGTAATGAAATTCATCGTCCTGCCCTCATGCCGTAACACAAATTTTTAATAATGTGAGATGTGTATCCAGGTGTGCCGATTTTTCGCACTCTTTTAAGTTTTTTTTTCTTCAGAAGTGACCAATGAAAGTTATTTGGTAATTGGCAATGAAATTCGGGTAGTAAGGAATAAGTAATTTATCAAAGTATAATGCTATTTGCTCAAGTTAAGACAGGATGAGTACTGAATCAATCAATAATATTAAAAATAATAAGTGTATTATTAAATCTCTGAATAGAGAAACATCATTTTACCAAAGTATACTAGGGCTAGAGTTAAAACACGAATACAAAATATGTGATACAATTTTCCCTTCCTTTTATTTCCTTTATGGCTCATGATATGGCGATATTCTGACTACTGTTTGTACTGCAATTGACTACAGTGGTGTGGAAAAACCTGTCAACCCTGGACACAGTGTTCACGAACAAACGCTAGCTAATTAGTTTAATATAAGAGTAGTTTAAATGTCGATTTTCATTTATCTCCGCTGAGAAATCTAAAGTCATCTTCCTTTAAAGAATGAATACTCTATACTCGGTATTCCAAATTAAATACTCTTTTTTTCAGCAATGTGAAAAGTTACTCTGTGTAAGCTATTCAAATAAATTAGAATTAAAAAATTGAACGACGTCCCTTGGTTATAAATAAATTCGTAAAAACTGACGAATTCTGAACACAATTCCTCATAAAAATTAGTGTAACGAATGTAAAAGTAAATAGGCCTACCGGCCAAAAAGGAAGCATTCTGTAGGTATACCTCGTAATTTTAAATCAACGCAACAAGTCATAATAGTTATCATATCTATTTTTTATACGAGTGCCTGAAGTTCTACTGTTTCCTGGAAATAGGATCGTTCGAAAGCATTATGACTACCGGAGCGCATGAATAGTCTCATTTTATAATTTAGAAGGTCTTGCATCATACTATACAGCTACTGATAAATTCAGCTAGTCAATATTAAGAACTAAAATGGAAGAGAAGAATGGTAAGATTGAAACTGTTAACTGCAACTCGTAAATACGGTCACCGATATATTCCATCGAAGCATCAAACGAAGCAACCCACTTTGGGCCTAGGTATGATTCCAGTTCGATTCCTTGGCATCGATATTAATGATAAAATATAAACAATTTAATTTCGCAAGGTGAACGCATGTTTAAATCACAAGCCACACAGCACTCGACGATAGAGACCTAAAAACAGTTCTGATTGTGAGAAAATTGTAGAACGATATCAATGGCTTTTAAATGTCAAGAGGAACCTTGTTTAAAAGGGACTTATTGCAGAGAACATTTTGAAAGGGACTATCCACGGAAGTGGTATATAGGGGGAGAGTTAATCTGCGAGGATGGTGTGACCTCACCCCATATGAGTCACTTCTTTGTTCGCATTAAACCAGGAAGTGTAGTCTGAACCACCCCTTATAAGAAAATTAAACTCGACCATGGGATCTTGTTTGGTGATGAACGATAGCATTGCATTCGGTTCAATACTGCCAAAAAAATATGGAAGCTCGGAACCGATGAATTTATTTTACAACTGTAGAAATCATATTTCATTCTGATAATTTTGGTATTTATTTTGTCTTGTTATCTATAAAATTAACAGAGTTACATACATTTGTGCAAAACATGTTTTCGACTGAAATATGGTTAAAAAGCAAACTTAAAATGGCCGCCAAAAAAAAAAGTATGAGCCCAAAAAATTTTTACCATAGTTTTGAACTCACCTTTAGTTGGGAAATAACTGGTAAAAAAATTAGGCAAATCAAAAATGTCGAGCAACTTAGCCTGGTTCATTTCTAATGGATTGACCCTATAATGATATTTAATAAATAATGCATTGTAAAAACCATTATAAATTATTTCAAGGGTAGTTTAAAACAATTTAAATTAACTAAGTGTAATCTATTGACCTACCTACCGTCCATATTAAGAGCTAGTTCGTTGATTCAAGAGTACTATGCTTAATCCTTCAAGTTCGATTTAACAAAGCTGATTCACGCCACGCCCTTTAGCTCGAACAAACAGACCCAGAGGATGCCAGCAAATTTCGGATGTCGGGCCTAAGCAGTGAGAATTATTACATTAATTCCCACCTGTGCCTACACAAGTTAACTTGACTGCCTGTCTACCTAAACATTCTGCTTCTTGAATTGTTAATACTGTATTCACGTCGTCATGTTTTACTCTTGTCCAGTTCATTATGGTAGTTTGATTCGTCCAATAAAGGAGAAAACCACAAGACATATTACCGGTCTATCTATTTGATAAAACGAAATCAATAAGTTATTTAGTTTCTAGTGAAAGCAAACCGAACCAAATAATTCTCCGACCAGTGAGATTATCTATAGTACTACGTACCGGTAATACAAATAGGAAGTGACAAAAAAATTAGGTTAACAGTAGCCTAATTAGAATGTATAGGAGTTGTAAGTCTATTTTTTGCGGAGTGGCGTAGTTTTACTCTAAATGCAGTAGGAATTAAATGGCAATTACAATGTTTTAAATCTAAAATTTAAAGGAGTGGAGGAGAATCACTACTTCGGTCCTCAAATTTCTGAAGTTTTAAGGAATAATTAGAAGGGATATTGATGTTCCATAAGAAAAATTCGGGCTGCAGGTTGACACACCAAAGAACTACTTATATTTTCTTAAGTAATTTCTTTAACTATGTTATTTCCCCCCTCGTTTAATGCCGGTTGTCGACCAAGAGCTAAGCTAAGTTAGTTTAGCTTAGCCCACATACAGTGCGGGATTTCATATGTAGCTGTGCCGACAAAAATACATATGAAATCAGGCACAACTATATAAGAAATCCCTCCGGCATAAGTCCCTACTTATAGTAGATAACCGGAATTTGATCAAAACCCTTGAATTATTATACTGTTCCATTTGTTATTTAATATTAGTGTAACAGCAAGGGTCCAACTGGTTGACCTGGTTATGCTTTTTCCCAACATACACATGGAAACCTAGTTTTGGAGAATGCACACAGCCATTGTTTGTATACATTTGACACGTGACAATCACGACAAGTGTGACAACTGTACATAATGACCACGACCGGAAATGAGAGGAATTTTCTATTTTCAATTACTTCCTGCAATGTGACAACAGGGAATGCAGATTCCATTTAAATAAGGAATAATAACACTTTCAAGCAGGAAGTGCAATACACGTTTATAATACACTGCACACGACTGTACACTGGTATAAGTTGAACAAAGAAGTCTGCAAATGACAAAGAAAGGAAAACGAAGATGACTGGCGCGATAAGAAGCAGATGTTTAATATGCTTTTAAAAACTATAGTGCTGGAAACAATGAAACCCTCATTAATTAATATGAGGCACTACGAAAGCGTCGTTTTATATTAGCTTATTACACACCCCAACCTGTTATTATTTATTTAAATCTACAGCAGAGATGTAAGGCAATGCATATTAAGTAAGTATGAATCTCTTCTTTAAGAATGTTAAACAAAATTACCCAAGTGGAACGTTCCGTGCAAGGAAGTAATTGGATGGGAAATGTGAACCCTCCATAGCTCATCCGCTATTTACAGTGCGTGGATGATCCGTACACTGGGGCACTTATCTCCAACGGTAGGTTCTCTTCATTACCTAAGCAGTAGCTAAATTATTCACGCTGTGAATTAACTTTGCGTTGTTATTAATTTCGATATTCCAAGTCAGGCAAGGAGGAGGACGTCACAAAACTTATCAGTGCTGAGCGATATGTAGCTGAGACAAGAAATATAGTTTATACTAACAGGGAATGGCCATAACATTTGTTGATGAGTAAACGTAGAGCTCTGTATATTTGGGAACTAAAAAAGGTTTTAAACCAAAGAAGTGCAGTCGTAAAAATAGAATGAGCAATTATATTAAAAAGTTTTTGTTTTCTTTACTAACCGGGAGCACTTAATGAACATTGCCTAAGTCATGAAATAAATGAGTTAAGACAAAACGAACGCGAAGAACAGAATGGACTTTGAGAAATTACTTTTCAAACTACGTAGTCACCTAAATTAAATAAACTACGGTAGTTATCTGTTTAGCAGCTGGTATGATACTACAGGTACAATAACAAAAAAAAATGAGTAATACGCTTTATTTTTAAAACAAATGCTCTATCTCTGAATGCGATGTTCTTAAAACTTGGCACTTTTATGTTTATTATTCAATAATACATCTAACCCTAGAGTTTTATCAGCTCTACATAACTGAGTTGTCTTTCTATCTTTATTATTTTTTTACCAGCATGTGTTAAGATGACATAAGGATAAATAACTATGAAATCGTACTAAACTAAACATTTCTGCCCTTTTTATAGTTATGGAGTGTAGGCCTACTGTACTGGTGTTTTGTAAAATTGTTCTTGTGGTGTTTCGATTTTCTTTATATAAAAAAGAAAAACTATTCAATAAGGCTAACCTTCCCCCCCCCTTGGAAATATTAAACAGCAGAATACGATGACGTAACGTATAATACCTTCCTTTCCACTAATAAGTCCACGAAGAAAACAGCTTTTGAGGGTGGAAAAGGCTGTGTGCGACAGGACAGCCTGCAAAGTTTCAATTAGACTCTCCCGCTCGACAGGACTGGAGAAACCGACCGCCCAGATGTGCAAACAAAAAAACAGTAAATTTGTGGTAACTGCAAATGTGCCCGTTCTTCGTACATTCTATAATTATCTTTTACAAGTTTACAAGCCAGATTTGAAACAGTACTGAATCATTTATGTGACATGACGATAGGTCATAGTCTTCTGCGATTTCTGAAAACTTTTATGTCCACAAGATCATTAGTACGGTTGTTTTCTGTTGCACTCCAACAGTAGATGTAAGCAAAACCACGTGTGTTTTGTCCGCATTGCACATCAGTCTTGGAATAGTGGGTAAATAGCCTACGACGTATTGTACTCTAATAAACAGTATCATGTTTACCTTGTGTTAAAAGAAGGTACATCAATAGATCTATACGAGACGATGGGCACCAAGAATATTGTAACAGTTTAAAATATAGGCCTAAACAATCTTACCAGCTTCCGTTAATTTTATTTACATACAAGTTATTGCGTGTATCAGAGGCGTGTCCAGAACTTATTGGAGGGAGGGCCGACATAAACGAAAATTTGCAATTACTTGGGGTATGGTCCTATGGAGTATCCCCAAAAACAGGAAGTCTGTGCGAATTAGAAAAGTAAAAGCAATACAAGGAAATTGATCTGCACACATCAGTCGATTGCAATTTCCTTATCCCAAATATCTAGCATCCAAAAAATAACTCTGTGGATGCATGTTACGTGGACAACAGCGAGCATGTGGAAAACACTGCTGAATTCAAACTACGACAATATGCATAATATTACTGATTTAATCAAATTTTCGCTTGGGTCTGCTACAAAGTAACATACACACTGAAAAGTGAAAGTGATACGTGTTTACTGAGTGTGATGTTAACGTTTAGAGAAGCAGATTTAAGGTCAAGGCCTTGTAAAACTCGCTTGTGAACTATTCCCACTAGCTTCTGTGGCTTTTGTCAAGTTAAGTTGGAAGGAATTTACTTCCAACAACGTCAATACAAGACTTATCTTATCACTATAACTAGTTTATTGTTACATTAGAACAGAAGCTTTGAAGATACACTCGTCGTGCATTCAAGTAAGGGCAAAAAGATTATGCAGGAAAATAATTACGAAAAACTGAAGAGGCTAGAAGGGAAAGAGAGACAGAGGGATAGGGAGAAGGAGAGAACGTCAGTAAAATACTGCAAAATGATTTAATAACTGAGGAAACTGGGAAGGGCACGTCACAGTATAGTACTACCTAATACGTTAGTACTATACGTTACAGACTATCTAATAATTATAGTTGAGCGCATTTTGGCGCATTTCTTTTAGAAAAATAGGCTACTGCCCAAATTGAAATTAATAGCATTCTCTGAAATGTATTTTTTTAAATGTGGATCGTCATTACCAAATAGGTTGTATCCTAAAGCTGTCTAAAATCTTGAAACTGAGATATGCCTTTACAAATAACCATAATCCAGAGGACCTGTATGAAAATAGGGCCTATATTAAGGATGAAAGAAATTTTCAACTTTCAAGCACACAGTATAGAGAATTCCCCCCCCCCCCCGCACAGATGAGGGATAACAATAAGCAACTTTTTTCATTCATCACACAGCTTATTAATAATTGTTCAATCACATGGGCTGAGTTTGTGTTTCGAATGGGAACTGGAATGACATCCAAGTTCTTGACTACTTGGGAAGCACTTCAGGAAGATCTAAGTTATGGGTAGCTGGTCTGCAATGTGAAAACTGATCGTGTAGTAAGCAGTCCGAATGAGATGATTACACGGAAGATACTGAAGGGTAGAATTTATGGAGAATGTTCGTTACTGCAGTGTTAAAATTTCGACTTCATTAATGGCAGTCAATAAGACAGTACGGACGCGATCGGATTTGTTTTCTGTTAAAACACCAATGCCACACTTACGGGATAATGATAAGTAGTAAACTGTAATAAAAACTAGATTTGAAAGGTCAACTTTCTATTTTGTTTTGCTGCGGAAATAAAATTTAAAAGTTATTATGGAGTTCAGCGACTCTGTAACATGTTACTAGTAACTTGAAACTTTAAAATCATATAAATAAATTTTTTTAAAAAGGAAAAACTTTACGACAGAAATATAGAATGGTATTAGAACTCATAATATTCGATTGGACATTTTATACATTTTTCTTGGCAGTTTTACAAATTGAGAGTTTTAAAATGATCCGTATCGTTAAGAGAAATTACATCCCTATACATGACTTTCAAATCGACATTGTCCTTTCCATCGACAGAAAAAATCTGGGGCGGACAGATGCTTGAAGGAAACCTAATTATCCATGGCAGCATTCCCATGGAATCATCTCGTATAAAAATTACTACTCTACGAATGCTTCCTAATTACTGAAATTCTAGTCCACTAAGACTTTCAGCCCTTGAAATAATTTATATTAAAATGCAATACTAAAATACACTGGACGTTCTTGGACACGTTCTCACGTCAGCTTCTTCGATCACATGAATAAGAAGCCCAATAACTACCAAAAATCCCTCTGGCCTTTAACATGACACCTTACTTTTCATTACGAGAGAAGAGACTCCCTTGCGTGACTCAACGAGGCACAGCTATTAAAATAAGGACATGTCCATTGGGAGTGTCTGGCGTTTCATCTGGAATTATGGAACTATGCTAGTTTCTCTTTACGCTTTAATTCGACAAGCTTCGCCTCCGGTGACAAGTAATAGGTGAAGTATTAATCGATAATAAATTACTCATTGTACTTATAGCACAATCGATTTTAACTCTTCTTTGGCTCTTACCCTTAACGTGAATGGATCTATGGTGACAGACACACACATAGAAAAAGCTGTTCCGTCTGTTGGCAGGTGTTGTTATAATACAGTAAATGCAATGTATTTACGACTTGCTTATAAAACAAGGAGATACTCTGCACCAGCAAGCCAGCTTTCTCCAGCCAACCAAGAGGAATGACATTTACCAACTCGTTTCCAAGGTCAAGGGCTGACCAAAATCATTATTTCAGATGGAGTATCATTTCACAATAACATTCAATTATGGGTGCCCATAGCTGCAAAACTACAATTTTGTCATTGTAAACAAAATTACTTAAATTATGAATATATTTTCTATCCTATCGTGTATCTAGGGGTCTTGTTTAGTTAGCTCTGCAAAAGATCTTAGTACTTCGTAGCATTCGTAAATTCGTCAGTGCAACTTAATTTTCAGTCAGCCAATAGTTTTTATAACGGAGTACGCAAGGAAAAGTAATAACGGGTTTAGGTCTTGTTTCTGTAGGTTTATGTTGCGGTATAATACAGTAGTAGTTTAAATGCTGCTACTGGCTATGCGTTGACCATTAAAACTCCATCACCCAGCATCATTTATTTCCTCGTTGCAAGTCTTAAGATGCAGATTGAACGTACTGAGCATATGAGCTCCTTACGGCCGTTAATAAATATTGCCTTTTAAACAATAGTTCATAACTGTTTAATTCAGGTAGCTTTTCAAATGTCGGTTACGAGTTTTGAATACACCCATTCCAGAAATCCTACTCTTTAAATCTCAAATTTATGCCCTATGTTCTCTATGTAGACTCATACAGGCTTATTCACTAATTAATTTAAAAAAATAATATCATAATAATACGAGGCGCAACCAGCCTTTTAATCAAAGAAGCTAGGATGTTTCGACGTGGATGTTTCGCTGACTACAGATCCATCGGGCGGGTTCGATACCTGGTACCTTCTCGGATTTTTCTGAGGTAGGGAGGTCTGGAACGGGGTGAACTCAGCCTCGTGATTCAAATTGAGGAGCTACTTGATAGCGGCTCCGGTCATGGAAACCACCATTAACGGCCGTGTCAATATGCTGACCACATGCCTGCCATCTGCCTATGGTAGACGATTCAGCGGTCGGATGGTAGGCATTATCCCTTTAGGGATGTAGCGCGACGGCGTTTAGTTTAGGATGTTTCATTTTTCAGTTCTTATGAAACTACATAAAACAAATACAAGTAGGTGTGATAAAATGAAAGGTGGGAATTAAACGATAGAAGTATGACAACTTTGTGATTCGTTGAAATTCCTCATACATTATATTGGATTGTTGACTACTTCAAGAGCTAAACAGTCAACAGAAACGCTCTATGGTGTGAAATGACAATTTAACGATTAGGCTATTTTACATAGGCCTATATTAACAATAAAGTCATATCACACCACGATTATAGAATTTAAAAAAAACAGCAATAATAGCAACGAGTGTAAAAATATTCACTTTTAACTTGCCAATGCCTTTTCTTTTCTTCTGACATCCTACATAATTATGGTATCTTTCACATGAGTTACATAAGGCTGGTCAATCAAGATAAGAGAGCACAACAGCCAAGACATATACAGTCTCCTGGAAGCACCAGAATACAGGAGTTTATATGATCTAAAAGTTTTCGTGCTGTTAACTTTTTGATGGGACATAAATTTACACGTTGTGAATGATAGGTATTAAGCTAGGAGTCTATTTTTGACCCAATAACACCAATAAGAGAATTTCATACAAAGATCCGTTTCACGAAGCGACGGGACTTGTCATGACTAGACTTCGGATATTTAGGTCGCTAAAAATGCTGTTTTAGGTACCTAAAATAGGCTCCAAAAATTGAAAAATAGGTTCTAAATATCGTAAAATAGTCTCTTATAAAATCGTTAAGTTGCCAATTTTCTGAAATATCTCAATTGCAATGCAGAATATTATATTTATTGAAGTCACCATTCATCAATAATCATGATAAAACACAGATGCCTATGGTACACAGAATTATATAGACCTATTACTAGAGCCTGTATTACTACCATAACAGTTAAAACCTAATCCCTGCGAGCAGAAGCTACGCACGCTAGCATATTCAACCCCTTGTATCCCTCAGTGATTCAGAGAACTGCGTTTTTTTTTTCTTTTTCTTTTTTTTTTTTTGTTACTGGATGTGGGAGTCGAGAGGAAAACTCTACATTTTCTTGGGAATTCCAAGACGAAACATTCCTTACTATTTAACCGCGTCACAAATGTGTCATGTACTGCACATTCCGAGCTAAAAATTTTGTACGAACTGAAAATAAATGCTAAAATTTATAACAAAAGAAAATTTATTATGAATTTTAGATGATAAACCAGCAAAAAGGCAATATTAGGCTCTAACGTAAAAATAGGCTGTTTTAGGTCCTATAAAAGTACCAGTTTTAGGTATAGTCACTTATGAAACATGCATATACAAATTTTTCGTCCATATATCACTTAAGGATTAAAATAGGTTTTTACCTAAAACCCGAAGTCTAGTCATGACAAGTGATAATGCCTGTTAAATGAGAAAAATGACGCAAGTGGATTTCACGAAGCGACGAGCGACAAGGTACATGCGATGAACGCAAAGCCAACGCCACATATTAACAAGAAACTATTTAATTGTGAGATTAATTGACGCAGAAACGGGAAGAAAAGCATTTAATTACTTGGACGAAACTCACTATGAGGGTTTTATTTATTTGGGGGGGGGGGGGCTAGGGAACTCTAATCTGAAATCGTTTCCCCCCTGAGAATCGCATTGTAATCGTGAAATGTACATCGAAACCGTGATTTTAATTTTCCTTTTAAATGATCAATTGTTTAATTAATCATGCATGACGCAGGTAGGGTTCACGAGTCTGTGGTAACGTTTTAATCATTTCATTTCAAATCTCTATGTTCATAAGGAAGCATAAGATTCGTTCTATTCATTTAATTATTTGTATATGTTACGGAAAACAATACAGTTAAGAATAAAATTGTTCAAATCGTGCAGTTTTTTTGTAAAAACGGTGTAAGTGGCAATAAACATAATATTATTTTGCCGTTAAATAAATTTAAATAAAATATCTAGCAGTTGACTAAATAATCCCGGGCTTCATGTTTGTTCCTATATTCATTCATTCATAGTGTTCTGCCCAAGGGCAGGTCTTTCACTGCAAACTAAGCATTCTCCACTCTTTCCTGCTCTCAGCCTTCCTTTTTGTATCGGCATACAATCCATTTATTTTAATGTTATCTATCATCTGATATCTTCTTCTGCCTCGAACCTTCTTTCCATTTATCATTCCTTCTAAAGCATCCTTCAGCAGACAATTTCTTCTTAGCCAATGTCCCAGCCAATTTCTTTTCCTCTTCTTTAGGAGCTCCAACAATGTTCTTCTTTCTCCCACTCTTTCTAGCACGTCTTTGTTTTTAATTTTGTCTGCCCATTGTATACGCTCCATCCTTCTCCAAATCCACATCTCAAATGATTCCAGTCGTTTTTCTCCACTCTTCCGTAGCGTCCAAGTCTCTGCTCCATACAGTGCTACACTCCACACAAAGCACTTTACTAGCCTCTTCCTAAGATCTTTTGCCATGGGCCCACAAAAAATTCTTCTTTTTCTATTAAAGGCCTCTTTTGCCATGGCTATCCTCTGTTTTACTTCCTGACAGCAGTTCATGTTGCTATTTATAGTACAACCCAGATATTTAAAACTATCCACTTGTTTCACTGCTTCATTTTTGATTCGCGTGTCTATCCTCTTAGGTTCTCTTCCGATAACCATGGTCTTCGTCTTATTTATATTTATCTTCATTCCATAGTCCTCACATCTGCCATTTAGCTCCATCAGCATGTTTTTCAGTGTTGTTTCATCCTCTGCTAGCAAAGCCATATCATCGGCAAATCTTATGCACTTTATTCTTCTTCCTCCTATGTTTGCTCCTCCCTTGTTCAGGAAGCAGTTCTTTATTAAATCTTCCAAGTATATGTTGAAGAGAGTAGGCGATAAAGGGCATCCTTGCCTTACCCCTCTTCCCATTACTCTGCCCTCTGTCATTTCTTCTCCTATCCTTACTTTCATTTGCTGTTTCATATATAGATTGCATAAAAGTCTCCTCTCCTTCCAGTCCACACCAATTTTCTTCAGGATCTCTATAAGTTTAATCCAATCTACTCTGTCAAAGGCCTTTTCCAGATCAACAAATGCTACATACACTTCTTTACCTCTTCCTATATATCTTTCTCCGATTATTCGTATCAATCCAATCGCATCTCTCGTACCTTTTCCCTTCCTGAAGCCAAACTGTTCTTCCTCCAATTCACCTTCCATCTTAGAACGTAAACGTCGGTTCAATATTCTCAGGAGAATCTTAGCGGAATGAGGTATCAGGCTGATAGTCCTGTACTCCTTGCATTTCTTCGCATTATTTTTCTTCGGTATTGGTATTAGCACCGTCTCTGTAAATTCTTCAGGCCATTCACCTTCTTCATATATCTTGTTGCACAAGGAATGAATTTTTTTCTTCCCTTCACCTAAGCATTTAACCATCTCAATGGGGATTCCATCTATTCCTGCTGCTTTTCCAATTTTCATGTTCCTATATAATTTATAAAAATTGCAATAGACCATTTAACTCGACCGTAGCCTGTGATGTTAAATTTTGGTATGAATATATTAAAACCTTTTTACACAAAATTATCAAATCCAAATTCCATGTATATATATATATATATATATGACTTAATGACTGACAGAGAATCAACGTTGAGCCTAAACTATAATAGGTACAGACTTGGAATTTTGACAGTACCTTCGTTTCGTAATGTAAGTGCACACTAAGAAAGGCTTTCGAAAAATTCTGGTTTTAAATGCCAAAAATCAAATGTTCTTGGAGATACGAAATGCCTAATTATCAAATCCGAATTAAATTCCATGTACAGTTGTCATGAGAAAAGTGTATTGTTGGCAGTGGTCACAGGTAGCTTTGGAAGTAAATGATACGGAACTTTGACAAATTAGAGAAGCGGTTGTAAGGTAACATGAGAGAGAGAAATAAAATATTGTATATAATTAAGGAATCGCGCACAATGTGCATTATCTTAACCTAAGACTTAACCTACCCAGTCCTGAACCCGGGGAGGGGATCTTTCACTACTGAAAAATCCCCCACCCGGCCGGGAATCGAACCCGGGCCGCCGGAGTGGAAGGCAGGCGTGCAACCGACTCACCCACGGCGGCGGACTAAAATATTCTATAAGGACAATACAATTTTATGTTCCAGAAATTCTCTTTCTTCTTATCCCCCTACCAGGCATGGTGTGTACAAAATTCTACATCCTCTATGAGTAGGCTTGCCAGACGTCCCGGTTTCGGTTTTCAGACAAAATCCCGGTGTCCCGGCCGGTTTACTTCACGTCCCGGTAAAAATTAAATTTGATTTGCTATATAGTCTAAAAAAAGTCCTAGCCAATGAAAAGTACATGTAAATATTGTTTAAATATTTATTCCTTATTCAAAGTGTTTCTTCTTACTTAAGTAACTTTTAAATATTAACATGTTAGATATAAAATGTTTAAATTTATATGCTTATGTCATTTATTACTACCCCTGGTTTAGGTTCCTAATCAGTAACCATTTATTCATAGCATTGAGAATAAACTACTCTCTAAAACACTCTAAAAATCCGCCAAGGCTGTGTACCCTTGAATACCCGCGATGCTAGGGGGCATTCCGGTTGAACATTTCAGAAATCTGGCAAGCCTATCTATGAGCCATAAAAAGCTAGGCCTATATCAAGCGTTTTCTGAGGAAATAGTTTGAGTGCGATAAGTCGTTCTTCTACATTTCAAATTCTAAATACCTATTTAAGGACCTATAATTTGAAAATCCAAAGTTCTTGATAGTTAATTTCGAATGTCAAAATATAAACCCCGACCGACGCCGGGCCTTTCTAAGCTAGTATACACATATAATACACATCCTAATTACTGGTATATATTACATGCAAAACATTTCGGCTACACACTTGTTCCGTTTCCTCCAATTATTATTAAGCCACAAGCTCTCCTATGTACCGCCTTGTCGCTCCGCTGTCAGCCCGTCACTTGTCTCACCCCTCGCTCGTGAATCAGGCCCTCGACGTACCTCTTTTGTTGTTGTTGTTGTTGTTTTTTTTTTCAGGTGTTTCGACAACGTATCTGCGTTGTTATGCAAATGAGGAAATTTACACGTATTTACACCTATTTCGGGATCTTAGAAAACGCATACAGTGTATACAAAATAGATTGTCCTCCACTAAGCTGTTTACTGAAACTGATTTGATAATTTTTTTTTTATATCAGCGGTTTATGGTTAGTACTGCGCACAAAAATAGCACATATAGCATTTGCAGTTTACATTTAGGTCCCCTTTTCTGTGAACAGATGGTCGACGGCGAAACGGGCTGGAGCAATAGACTCTATAGCAGCAGTAGTCTTTATCTCCGCAATCCTAAAAACAAACCAGCACAGTGGGTCAATTTTTTCGTCTGATTTTACAGGTAGGCCTACAGTACTGGATAAATTTCAAACTGTAATAGTACTGTTTTGTTTCATTTCCATTTCGATGTTTGAGAATATAAAACTTCAGTGCCAGGGATCCAACATCCCAAACTATAAAGACAACTCCTCTCAAAGGAAACAAGAACGGGTGAAGTGATGAACTGAATATCGAGGACTATCGTCCAAAAATTATCTTGAAAGCGAGAAAAAGTTCACCTGAAAACCTACCCAGATAAAGCTAAGTATTAATCATAAATCCAATTACGTACAGTCGGTCAAATAAAAAACGTCGGGACTCATATGCAGTTGAAATTGAAGTTTTAACGCATTAGTTCACAAGTTTCCTATAAAAAACATAAAATAAGGTCATTCTCCGAACACATGAGGCCATCCAAGAGGAGGGAAAAAATGAACAACGCGGAAAGCGCAACACACGATATTCAACTTAATGTATTGTCATAATTCATTTTGCTTTGTGTCATCGCGCCAAATACAAATGCTAGCTTGAGAGAAAGTGTAGTTAGGGCTGTAATTGACCTGCATTTTTTCGGCCTCTGAAGCAGCGAGAAGGTTCCATATTTCTTAAAGAGCGGCTCAGAGGTGGGTACTTCACTATAATGCGACCGGAAGTTTTCTAGGAAACGTGGATCTGGCCGGCCGCGTATTTCGATGTTAGATTGGTTGCAGAAGTTGAACGTAAGTTATTGATTTTGCACTACAAGTACCGGTATTATAAAATAAAATCTTTAAAAAATACTCCTTGAATAAACATATTCCTCGCAATTTTATTCATTATTATTATAAGAACTTCCATGCAAGAATATGGCGGACGTGAGGCATATAGCCACAGCCTTCTATATATGTTTGTTTTGGAACAAAGCTGACTAAATAATCAAGAAAATACATGGACAGACAAGAGGCAGGTGTGAACCTAACCTTAAGTCTTCCTGTACATGCGCATATGCTCGTTCGTGGTACTTAATCAAATAACACCCGACGTTTTTTATTTGACTGTACTTGGAACCAGAATCCAAACCTCTTTATATAAATAATTACTATGTGATGACTAAGTGTGGGTGCTTTTTTATACCAAAATCCAAACCTTTTTATATAAATAATTAGTATGTGACGACTCCGTGTGGGTGCTTTTATATAAGAGCAAGGAGATATGGCGGGATGCAACATATGGATGGAAATATGAGAGGTGAGATGGGATATGTCCGATTCCAAGAACAACAAAAATGAAAGGATCAATACTCGCGCGCAGTCCCATTAAATCAGGTGAACTGGGCGTGCCTCAGACTGTATAATTTACATCTGTACTGTAAAACGAAGGTCTGTCCCATTAATTTATACACTCTTGATTCTATATTTATCCATATTCAATGAGACTTCACTAGACCATCAAAGGTCACATAGGCTAACTCTAAGCTGCTTTATTGAGTGACTTGTTTTCTGATATGTGAGAATAAAAGAAACACCTGTTTAGAAACTTTAACCGGATAAGTTAATACAGTTATAAAATGCAGGATGAAGAAAAGAACATCAAGTGGTTACAGTCCCAGGTTGGGAGTTTTCATCCTTCTGATGCTGTCTTTCCCAATTATACTGAGTAATATACCTTCAGAACGGGGAGGAAAGGTTTGAACAACAGTTCATCGCCTTTCTTTCGTGTACATCTGCAAATAAGAGGGAAGTCACATGCATATGATTTCCCTATGTTAATATTTGCTTCTGCACTTGGAATACTCAAGGATACGTATGAGAAATTTTCAACATAGGCCGTTTATTATTATTATTATTATTATTATTATTATTATTATTATTATTATTATTATTATTACAGTTATGTACCTTATATGTTCCTCAATTTCCATACCTTTTACACATGCAACGAGGCTGCCTTTATTCAGAAATTATTCCTACTTGAGATTTTGTTATAAATTTGCGTCATAACAAGGAAAACTATTATATTATAATACTGTATTTGGCTGACATTTTTTCATCTCCTGGTCCCGCCCAGGTCAAAGCAGGTAAAAAAAATCAGAAAAATGTTGTACACCATTAAAATACTAAATAAGAATTGAATAAACACAAAAAATAACAGTTTATAAAAATACGATTAATTTCGTAAATAACCTTTTTAATTGGATAAAAGGTAACAGTTGATAATATTCTATGTGCGTAATATCAGGGGATACTCGATTCACGCTCTGATGCAATCTCTTAGATATAGGCTACTACAGAGCAGTAGATTTTTATTATTCGTCCTGAAGAGAATGCAAACAACCACATTATTAACTACCGGTACGGAATCTAAAGGCTTGGACCCTAAGTTTTGAGTTCCCACAGCACACGATGTGGGATGAGAACGTAAAAGAATTTTGTCATGATGTCACATGTTTCACCAATTACTGGAAGCTTTACCGGATAAGGGGAATGTAGTTTTCGGAAACATCTTTCGTAGTCAACCTCTCAATTTATTTACCTGAATAGGGTACAATGTGATGATTAGGGTTCGGATGCTTATGACGTCATATTTTTATACTGACTTCTATTCTCGCCGCAAACACAAATTAAATATGAATTGCACATTTGTTATCCTAATCGGACCGTTTTTATTATGTATATAATGTCATATTTTAGTCATTTTCATGGTCTTCGTCATATTTGTAACATTTATAATTTAACGTCATATTTCAGTTATAAATTCTGTGAAAGAGTACAATTTTGCAATATGTGCATTAATTGCCGACTTAATGTTCACGAATATTTTGGTTTTACTGCAATTGAAATGTGAGACACAATAACAAGTAATAGCCCAATTACCTTTTCCTCCTTGTTGTTCACAACTTTCAATAGACATGCTTTTAACACTTTTGCTATGGTATCTGGAAACATTAAACCGATTAGAAGTTCTTTATATCTAAAACTGTAAATCACCTGTAAAACTGTTAAAAAGTGATTATCTGATTGAATGTGATGTAATAATTTAGTGTCATTGAACGTTTTAAATTGGAACATTCGTTTATTTTTAGAAATAGCCTACGTTCTTTTATGAGGCCATATTTCGGATTTTTGGGTCATAATTAGTCGTTTTTAAGGTCATATTTTCCATTTTGTTAGGTCGTAAGCATCCGAACCCTAGTGATGATTTTCCCGAGTAGGGCCTATACGAAATTTCTTAACTACGGATGTGTATTGTAAGTTCTTGATTTAATAGCAAGAATATAATAGCATTCAGAAATTCTTTCGGCTTACGGTACTTGCACCGGCAGTAAAATAAATAAGCTTTGGGGGAGGGGAAGTTATTTTCTTAGGGAAAGTAAGATTGCCCATGCTCCATTTTCAAAATTCATATCCTAACAACTGCAAAATTGACCACATGTGACTCCCCACTGGATCTTATAGTTATGAATGACAAAGCAGTTTATTCATCAGAAGGCCAGGGAAGGATGACACAAATGATTACTAACCGTCATAAAATATCTTGGGAGTTATTTTAACTATAGTACGGAAGCTGTCGGCATTATTCAACTATGTGGTGTAAACGTCAATTAAGCCCTCTGTCACTCAATTCCAGATCTCTTAAACCTATACACCCCATACTCATACGCTTAGCCCATAGTTTCAATATGCGATTTTCTGGTTATATGTATTCAGAATAACAAGTTTACTTATTTTTTTAAAGTTCGGTAAGAAATTCTCACGCGCCTAGATTTCCTGTGTCGGTATGAGAATTAACTTCCTACAGGTATCTTCTTTACCCAAACATAAATTAATACTCTCCAAAAATGGGCTTAATACAGTTGCAAGCATGACGGGTAGCACGACGTGGAGACCTAAAGTGGCCTCTTCAGTTATGATACCACCACTTACATTGTGCTCGTCGTTGCCACATCCACGGAGTAATTGATTGGGTTCACGCGAAGAGGAGAAAGGAGACAATAATGTGCATATGGATGTGGCAACACTGCTGTGAGACTGAGTCACGGTCAAGCAATTTATCTGCACGCCGCCAAACTTGAGTAAAACAAAGTATATATTTTTACAAGTCCCCATCTCGCGGCCTCATTGTCCTCCCACTCATTAGCAACACGTTACCCCTCCACACTCCGTGCTTTGAACTTTGCATGCAGGATTCGCATTCCTGCAAGGCCGATTCCTCATTACAGTGGCTATATGCAACACTGGAAAACCCGTACTTCACAACATACATCATTATACAACCATTATTTATTGCTGCAGTGTTTAACATAAATCAACTTGTTTAAGATGTAAAATTTTGCCGCAGCGTCATACTTTCAAAGAAAAAATAAATAAATGCTGGCAGATTTAATCATAAATCCGTTCAAAAAGTGTGGCATAAAATTAGATATCAATATAATTTAAACAATTACGTCGTGTAAGTAGAAGCTACTGTTATCTTGTATGCTATCGTGGGTCTCCTGGGAGTTCGGCGTTCAAAACCCCGGTTGTTCGTAATTACATTTTTCATATCACTAAACCGATTGTTCATCTCTTAAGTGAAGTATACTTGCGCTAGGGCCCTCCAATGGGTTGGATTCCACGTTAAACTGTCAGCCGGATAAATGATTACTAATAATACCTGCAACAGTCGTTAAACCATAACAATGAGATCTTCTGTCTCTTCTTGGGGGAATCCTCTACGCACACTTCAACGCTCATAATTAATAAAGGAAGTATCGTGTACTGTACATTTTTTAAATCGGCCTGAGATCTCTAAAGCAATATTTATGACTTACAAGATCCAGCTACCTTACAGCTTATTATGTTCGTGTGCAATACAGTATTTATTTAGTACCGGTACATATTATTATACTTATACTGTGATATTATAAAATTATAAAATCATAGATGTTGTTGTTATTATTATCTGTATGATATTTAAATTTTATTCCTATTTATTTTCCTTCTTTTTAATATCAATTTACGAAAAGTACTATATCCCATTGGATACATTGTCATTTTAAGGGTTAAACAAGTCAATAAGAACACGTTAATTCCAGACCTTATTCACCCTTTTTTTACCAATCTTGCCAAGGTTAAACAACTTGTACACAAGCTATTCCCATATCGTTTTTAACATACTATCACTAATTTAGCGTTTAAAACTGGTATTACTTCTAGGCTAGCACATGATATATACTTGTTGCATTTTAAGCCCACATCCGCCGCCATACATTCCGTCGTGGGAATTCGCTGTAAAATGTCATGTTCTGATATTTATGGCAGCCCGCGACTACCAATCCATAATACTATTAATTTTGCCGTTTCCATTTTAACAAACAAAAGTTGTAGGCCTACTTACGGTAATTGGTTGTAGGCAGGCTTTGAAAAACCTAATTAGCCAGGTTATGTATATGCTGTAGGCCTACTAGCTTAGAAGGCCCGGCGTCGTCCGGGTTTTGTATTTTGTAATTCAAAATTAACTTATACGTTATTAAAAATGAAATGAAGAACGACTTATCACACTCAAACTATTCCCTCAGAAAGCGCTTGATATAGCTTTTTACTGTTGCCAAATACTACATGCAAAATTCGCGGGTGCGCGGGCAAAAAGAGTTAAGTCCACCATCCTAAAAAATTGAGATGTGTCCATAGAGTTATAAATAAAAATGTTCTCTACATTAATTGTGTTAAGTCCAGTAAGTCATATTCAGAAACGTACGGTAGTTATGGATGTGTGCCTCATAGGTTTATCCACCTCTAAAGCGATGTTGGGCGGGTAAAGTGTGTTATGTCACTCTAATTCTCAGTAACAAGAAAGTGGACTTAACTCTCTTTGCCCGCGCACCCGCGAATTGTTCGCTAGAATTCCTTTTCACATAGGATTTTAGCAAAAAATCGATATCGATTGTACAAAAAATCCTGACGTGATGGAAAAAAATGGAGGTCATTTTCGAAATCAGCACATCCAATAACATAAAACTCAGCGAAAACGGCTCTTGTATTTTTCAACAACTTCAATTTCACAGGCTTATGAGCTGTAATGATTCACACGTTCCTTAGGCTACATCATCAAAGGTGAATTTTCGATATCTAATCTACCAGTAATTACCACTTATCACCACTGATACAGTTTAAAGTAATAATAATAACCACTAATTAACGTATCTTAATTCATTTTTAAAACTTTTCACTGTTAGAGGACTGTCTTGAAAACTGTTGCAGGTAGGTTCCATTCTACTATGGCGTGATTTAAAAAATAATATTTTCCCTACTCTGTTTTCGTTTGATTTTCTTGATCTAAAATCTGTGGCTTGGTTCTAAAAGGGCCAGTGTCACAAAACTTGCTTTTGAGCTAACTGACTTTGAAGCCTTTGTAGATGTAATTTTATTGCTGAGAACTTCTGATATTGGCCTCTAAGGTTTCTGTATTATGTCTATTAATAGCATCAGACATTGACACTTTTAGTATACAAAAGGTAAAGACTAGCCGAGCTCAATAATGCATAAATCTCATTTTTGCAAGAAATTGACATTGGCCCTTTTAGAACCAAGCCACAGTTCTGAGTGTATGGACCAGGAAATTGAAACAGAACACTAAGAAGCTCCAGACCATTTATATAATAATATATCTAAACTCGTTACTGTGCATCTTAATTTTTAAAATTTTTCAGGGGAGGACCCCGGAACCCCCTCTCCAGATGTTATAATCCCCCCCCATATGGTCAGCCTGGTTACGCCTATGGTTCCCGATAGAGGCTTAGAAAAACAAAATAGTTCGACAATGCATTATTTTATAGCATTTGAAAATCACTCAATAGCTGAGGTAGCGGTAAAAGCTAAAAAGTGTTCATAGAATGTTTTTAAACAGAGATGAAATAACGGAATATATACTTCGTACAGGATAACTAAATTTCTCTCATGTAAATCATACTCAATGCAGCTATAATCGCTAAAGCATCACGATTGTTCGTTCAGAATGAAACAAACATAAATCCGTTACTCCTCCGTTACAAATCATGCATAAAAATATTTTCTTTCTTGGACGTGTGTTCTTCATTTAAATATCGCGTGAGAATAGCAGTGAAAGGGGATCAAGTAGAGTGCGCGCGTGTGTTTAAGGCACCTAAAACATACTAATAGACTGTGAAGTAAACAAGCTGACCGTTATTCCCATTCATAGGGCAGAAGTATCAAATTCCGGTACGAAGCACGTGAGTTGTATTCTGATGAAACATCACACCTTCCACATGCTTAAGTTCAATCCTCCATGAATTACCACCACACCTTGCTCAGAAAAACATTAAGTATTTGAAGAATTATTAAAACAAGGTGTATGTTCAGTGACTTACGTTCGTCATTAGTTCATTACATTATTGAAGATTTAACGTGGCATGTAATATTTCTATAATATGTAGTACCAAAAGTTACGAGAAAATTGTATTGCCGTTGAACAACCAAATTCGATTTTCATAGCATGAACTGCAATGTCAAGGCAATTGGTGTTGTATAGCGGTCAAGTGAAACTGCTCTCTTGAAATATTTCTTCTGTCTGTTTGTTTGTTTGCTCATAATACAGGGCATATAGATTATTACTTTCCGCCGTGGGTGAGTCGGTAGCACGCCTGCCTTCCACTCCGGCGGCCCGGGTTCGATTCCCGGCCGGGTCGGGGATTTTTCAGTAGTGAAAGATCCCCTTCCCGGGTTCAGGACTGGGTAGGTTAAGTCTTAGGTTAAGATAATGCACATTGTGCGCGATTCCTTAATTTATTTATTATTATTACTTGAACATAATAATAATACATTATAAAATGAATCAGCCATTTCATAATTACGGGTGGGACATTCTGGCAAATTACAAAAGCTATTTTTGTTTATTACATATCATTAATAATAAACTAGAATTGGTTCTTCACATTCTGTAAAATTTACAATGCCTTCTCCTCCACACTACATGCAAAGCATTATTTAAAATTTATTTTAAATATTTTAAATTTGTTTTTCAAAATCTATTACGGGTGGGACATAATTTGGACACTGATTTTAATGATGCAAAACAAAAGTTCATTCACTGTTCTGCTATTACTGTTATGGTCTTAATGTTGTTATTAATGAAGGTGTGAGGGATTAAATATAACTATAAATGCAAATTATAAACTGTTTCCAAACATTTATGTAACTCATCAATAATAATTTAACAAAACTATCACCATTACGGGTGGGACAAAAGGTCACTTGTTTGTTATTTTACGTAGTAATTAACCACCGATATTTTTTTAAGTTAATCTTATACCAAATTGTACCTTAAGATGTATATTTTCTCAAATGAAAATGGACATGGCTGATTACTCTTGACTACTTGGTATTAAAGTGTGTTAAAATCATGCTATAAAAAAGTAACTCAACGCAATAAATAAGTAAATCGACAGATTTTGCATATGAAACCACTTCAGATCTAAGTCCTTAACATTCAGAGAATTTGAGGTTTAGAACTTATTTTTGACCACCCAATTACAATAACTTCTCTCTTTAAGGGAAAAATTCCCATATTTTATGAAATCGCTGGAATATGTCCTTTCAAAATAATATATTTTACGTTACATAAACCCTTATTTAAAAAATGCTTACACTTCACATAACTGTCTCTCCCTTAATATGGGAAACACAGAGGTTTCTCAATTTGATGTTCTGATATGGAATAATAGACCTATTGCAGAGAATGCGGAGTCAGTTGTCTCAGCCTCATGTAAAGGTGTATGTATTGTTCACTAAGCAAGTCTTCGTGAAGAGTCTGAGTCTGTGCAAACAGTGATTGGTTTATAAAATGCCCTTCAGATACCTTTATGAAAAAAAGGAAGTCCAATAACAGTTTTAGCTCTTAATATAAACACCTAATCTTCATAATTATTATAGACATTTAAACAAATCGTTAGCTTTTTTAGAGAAAATCGCGGGGAAAATCTTCGTGTAAGGTGGCAGTAAAGAGAAAGAAGCCGTCTGTTGTGTTATATACCCAGACGATGTTTAACCAAAATATAAAATTCTGTTGGATACTATTTTTCATTCTCGAATTCTACTGTCCACAGGCAGACAGACAGACATAGACGCGCGCGCACACACAAATACACATCTACATTTTAATTATATTTTTAGATTATGGAATCTACATAATATGTATGTTGAACACTCAAGTCTGACCGTTCTAAGAAGGAAACCTGAAGTAAACAAAAACTTGTACATGTGCCTCACTCTAGCACATTATTCGAATGACTTAAAGGTGAGACAGGTATGCTGGTTTGTTTACATCAGGTTTCTTTCTTAGCTCGTCTCGGGTTTACACATCGAATTTCAGGGTCGTGCCCAATACTTCCACCTCTAATACTGATACTTCACCTCTAGTACCGGTGTATTTTATATATTAATCCCTATAGAGAGAAAAGTTGGCATAAACTCTGCAATATGCCTTCCTATAATGAATTACTAAAATCAGAACAGAGAAAATAAATCCACCCTGGTTTTTATGGGCTATCTTAAATATGGACGACACATTCCTTAGAATTGAACACACACTCAACATTACGCAAAAGATTCGACTGGTGTTGCTATGCTACTGTTGCTCTCTTGAATATCAAAGATCCCTTTTTCTCTGAGATAAATGATAGCGATAACGAATCTTAAATAATTATTCTAATGGCACCCTATTATTAAATTATTAAAGCACGTTTGTCTACTTTCATTGTGATAAGATTTTTCAGTGTTCAAAATGTCACGTACGTCTAACTTCTTAAAGTGAATAGTGTTAATATCACTGCTGATGAAATGGATGAAATTTTTAATTTCTGAAAAAAATCCAGAGAAGAAAACTTCACTCCTTCGTACACCTCAATTTAGATTTACTTTGTACTTTAGGATACGGGTAAATTTTCATTATATTATTATATTTCACAATAACAATATTAATAGCTGCTTTTATTCTGCTATGACTAATAAGAAGAGAAATTCATATTTTAATAATTGAAAGTCATACTTCTTTTTATCTATAGTGATAACTGTTCATTTTATAAAGAAATGAGTTTGATAGAAAAAACATTATTTTAACTAACTGGCTTCGATTATCAAAACGTTTCATGATGAGATAGCCAAGAAAAAACCAAAATAAACATAAGTAAACTACTCCTAACCCACTTTTATAGGAAATCGAATATAGCTGTTTTAAATATATATATACACATAATATAATTTTTTCTGACTCGTCTGGCAGAGGGCAAACAATTATGTCATTCAGTTGGACATGCGGCTTTGAAGTACCGGTATAGTGATAATCTGCTTTTAAAAAGCATGTGACCAATAATTGGTCGTTACTCCAGTACCGGTCAACCGATCTGGTCCAAATCAATAGCGTTCTTCCTATAGACTTTATAAGTGTGTATATACAAAGTTTCGTTAAAATCTGAATAAAGCGTATTCGAGTTATCGCGAACATTTTTCCGTTCATCAAGTTATCTTAGAAAATACCATCCAGGCACTTAATAAATATGATAAATTATACTTTAAAAAAGGTTTACTCTTTCACAATGAACGATGGGACCCCTTATTATCTGACTGCAATCCTTCATGAATGGAACCAATTTTAGATTATTTATCAAGTGCAATTCTTCAAGACTGGAAGCTGGTCAGAAATATAGTATCTCGGAAGTGAAAATTGAATTATCACGAGAGAGCTGTGAGAGAAATTAAACAAGCTACGTTCGATGACGACAAACCGATCAGCCTTGCCTTTCACCAGGAAAAGTAAGAAACAAACAGCCAACTACGTGTGACTGGCATTTCATAGCAATTACTGTATCACCAAAAATACATTTAAACAATACAAAATGACTTCTATTCAATTTCATAAAAACAGAAATTTTAAAAGGCGTGTTTCTAGCTGGCTGTCAAGGATATTATTTTGTGCAATGGATTAATTTTTAATATTAAAAATTAATACATAATACAATTTGAATAATACAGGTACATTACTTTAATAATATCAGCTTTCAAGTTAAAATACTGACTTGCACGTTTTTTCTACTGCTGAAAACGTCTACTGCACTTGTTCAAATACTGTGATATAATAGAGACATCTTGTGATATAACAAAGAAGCCGTTCCAAATTGTGTTAAGGATTCTGTAATTTCATTCAAGCAGTTACATGGAGGACATTCTGAAGGTGCTACTAACGTTTCACAACGCTTCAAAATAGTAAAACACTGGCCAACGGCTAAGATTACTAAAAAAACTAACAATATCCTAACCTCTTAATGTTTTACTTCCAGTGCAACTAGATTTTGCCCGGAACAAGAATGGAGACAAGACTGACAATATTACAGTCGGGAAATATGAAAATCAATCTATAATGAGAATCGCCGCGTCTTTAGTTCAAATAGGCCGACAGCATAGCTAAAACAGTACGATTTAACGCCGTTCATGTCTATAATATGCATAAAATTGTGACGGAGAAAAATAAACTTGTTAGAAGGAGGAGGATACATTTTGGTCAGAATACAAAATGGTTTTAAACCACTGCAGAAAAAATGCTAGTTCGATTCCATCTCCAAGCAACGTAAAGAACCTCATGTGCATATGAAAAATCCGATCAAATTGCAATTCAAGAAACTGCGGAAGGGGGAAAAGTATTACTACAGCGTTACACCCAGTTAAATCCCCTCTGTGTAAAGTAGCAGTAAAAATAAAATCAGAACAGCATTAATTTTATCTCTTCCGCAGTGATTAGCGTTAGACGCCGTAGTTTGATACTACACAACTATTAACAGCAATGTCAACTCAACACCGATATATCCGATTCACAGCCACCGGTCTTGTGTTACGCCACGAAACCTGATTAGCGAGCACAATACATCATTGCCCTAGGCAACGGGGAAGGCGGTCTGGGACGTCATTCATGATTAAAGCGCCAACAATATAGAACAAATAATTTCAGGTAATGCTACGTCATAGTGCTGCTGGTGCATGGCTTGTGGAGGGCCAGGTTATTCTTCTACATAGGAAGTACAGGCTTGATACCAAAGATCCAACTAAAAAAATGGAATCGAAAGGTTTACTGAAAATTTCCTCGATGTTATTCCAAATTCCTTACTGCTATTCCACCATTTCTGTCATATTAAGACCGCCGACGTGGGTCGCGATGAAAAACACACGAGATACTGGGTCATTTCCAACTATTTGGGGGAAAAAATCTGATGTCAAACTCACAACTTCCTCTTCCCAAATAAAAGCTTCTGCTCTTACTTAAATATATTATAACATTTTTAACATGTAACATAAAATTATATTATACATATTATGGAATTCATGTACGAAATTTCGAATCGTTACAGCCGTTTTCGAGAAGACTAGCAAAAATGACATTCTCTTCATGTAAATTGGATGTAAAAGTGAAAAGAAAAACGTTGCCACGTTTCGAATCGCATCTCCAAAGGATACACAACCCAAATAAAATCTGATTAATGTACTCGTGTAACTTTCTTTACCCTAAGAAATACCCTAAACCTTTCTCATTAGCAAATAGCTGAACCTACTAAAGTGTGTCCATGTTTATGGAATGCCATGTAATCGCCTTTGAAGAAGCAATTCTTTTTAACTAAGTTGAAAACTCCTTTCGGCATAGAAACTAAAAGTTCAGATCGCCTCATGCTTTGACGTGAAGCTTCACTATTTGGAGCTTTAATAAAGTAGATTTAAGGTGAAGACCATTAAAGAAGATTTTTTTTAACATCTAACTAAATATTAGGGATGGGTCGATACCAGATTTTCTCGATACTCGATACTCGATACCGATACATTATTTTTTTCCTCGATACTCGATACTTCGATACTCGATACCTTCAACATTTCCAGTTTCAATAAATAGGTACATTAAAAATTAAAATTTGAGAGAACTGTGTAATACCAACTAAATTAATTAAGTCTGCACATTTAATGAGACAAAATTTAATATCATCAGTAGCCTATAATTATTTTTAAACTTTAGGCCTACATTAAAACTAAAATACGTTTTTTAAACAGTCCACTTACAAGTTTTTGTTAAAAAATACTAGCATTCTCACTTAATTGCAGAATTGCATAATTACAAAACTATCGAAAAAGTATCGAGCGAGTTTTCTGAAGTATCGTTCGATGCCGATACCATGCAACTATCGAGAGTATCGAGGTATCGAAAGTATCGAGGACCCATCCCTACTAAATATATCAAGCTGCTTTCAAACATCATTAAGGTAGTGAACTTCTGTTCTAAAGGCATCATCCACTTTCATCGTGTGGGGAAGGGGAAAAGGAACTTAGGGGGGATAAGAATCATGACGGGAGATAAAGTAAACACCAGGGCCCCGGATTTTAATGACATGACATATTTTCATTGGTGCTGCATAGACATTGCCAACTTGGATAAATCCTAATCTTGGCCTCTAGATTACAGAAATGCAATTTTATTAAGTATTTTTTTTTTGTCGTTTCATGCAATTTTATATTTTAGGGCATTTTACGTCATTATTTTGACATTTTCGTGTCATTTACTTCCTTATATTGTCATTTTCATGAATTTACATTGAGTATATTAACTTTTTAGCCATTCCACGGAAAGTGAGCCTGAAGTGTCCAGATCATAACAATATTTTAATATTAATTTAAAATATGTCATCACTAAAAAATTATGAAATTAATTTTGAGAATTAGTTCTTCAGTAGCCTAGTGCTGAAAATTAATTTCATAATTTTTAAATGATGACATATATTTTAAATTAATATTAAAAGATTGTTACGGTCTGGACACTTCAGGCTCGCTTTCCGTGGAATGGCTGGTTTATACCTTCAATAATCCCCATATGCTGACAGTAATTTACTGCAATCCTAAATAAGGTAGGATTTACAAGGTTTTTTTTAATACGGGTAATATTTTAATATTTTAATAAATTACTAGGTTACCATAATGCAACATTTTTGTAGGATCTACTTTAAAACAATTTTCTTACTTATTTTCTCAAAAGCTTCAATCAAGAACAAAGAACAGAGTTTTTAGACCTACAACATCCTTTCTGCATTTACAGTTTTTTCCAATTACGCACAAATTAGTTTACAACTTTATGTGTACAATAATTTTTTTATAAATAAAATATCAGGTTTACGTCATTCTTTATAATTAAGTCATTTTCTTTAAATTGTAAGGTAATTTTTTTAAACAATATTAGGTCATCAGAATCCGGGCCCTGGTGATCACAGTGTTGTTACAATGTGTAACTGAAATAATCATATACTGCAGACTGATTCCAACAACTACAATGTTTAAGTAAACTTAATCGTCACCTCAGTAAGTTGAGTGTACCACGTCCATCAAGGCAATATTTGAAAAAACGACGGTAGGCGCTAAGAATGCTGAGAAGCCAAATTCGTTTCGCTATTTAAAGGTGTAAAATTGGTTTCGCAGTATATTCGAACGCAGCGAACTTTAATTTTTACTAAGAGCTGAAATAAACATTCTCTCTTTTTCTGCGAAAATGGAGTTTAGTACACTTCAATACTCAGCCGACAATATCTCTATATATATATAAATAAAAGGCTTTGTCCTGACTGACAGGAATCAACGTAGAGCCTAAACTATAACAGGTAGAGACTTGGAAGTTTGGCAGTACCTTCGTTTCATAATGTAGGTGCTCACTAAGAAAGGATTTTGAAAAATTCTGATTTTAAATGCCAAAAATCAAGTGTTTTTGAGAATACTTAATCCCTTTTTACACAGAATTATCGAATCCGAATCACATTTGACATTAAAACATATTGTTGCCAGTGGGTTTCAGATGGGTTTGGAATTAAATTAAATGGAAGTTTGATAATTACAGTTGGCTTTGTCTATTTTTGTCATACCTTGAAATAAAACTTTCGCGATCGCTTTAATGTTGTAAGCCCTAATATGGTCAAACATTGTTTTATTTGGACGAAACTCACTATACAGGGGTTTTCTGGACCAAGGAACTCGAATCTGAGGTCGCTTTTACCAGGCGATGCTATCTAATCGTGGTATGTAGTCCACGTCATTTAGGTGTTAATAAATATAATGATTTAACTATTATGCTCTTAATTTTTAATTTTTGGAATAATTATCGCGGGCGAAGCCGCGGGCACATGCTAGTCATCTTATATGCCCGCTGTAATCACAACGTTGTGTAAGCCCGAAGGAATAAGCCTTCCTCAAGTAATAAGGATGTCCTTACAAAATTATTTCCAACAAGGTTACTGCATTCACACGATAATTACAGTACCTGGCGTATCTGATACTCAGGACCCTACACCTAATTAAAACGAAACTCCGTATGGATATAAATAAAGCTAATGTTATTTAATTTAGCCAGCTAACTGAAGCGTAAGAACTGCTCGTTAACAGTTTTCCTTTCCATAGCAGCTGTAGCATGTCAAAAAATGTTACTGTGACATGGGGTGAGATTGGCACCAAGGGGTGACTTCGAAACGAATTTTCAACATTTTTATTTCTTGATTGGAAATAGTTGTGCTGAAAGATTTAGTATTGTACAGTTAGTTACGGTGGAACAACAACAGAATTAGTGAGACTGTAGTCTGAAGATAACACTCTTAATTTACAGGAATCTTTCTGCACAGGTAAGAAAAGTATTGCTTAAACTTCTTTGTGCAGAAATGTAACAAACTGATTTTAAAATTTACTGGTCAGAAGAAACACAAGTTTAGTTATCTGATATACAAATGGCACTGTTTTCATATACATATCTTCAATTGTTCATGTGTAACTGCCATATTAATGTAGTGGGGTTACTTTGAAACCCCAGATTTAAGTGTAATGATTTATACATATTTCTTCTCAATGACATACTATGGTAATTTGTTTATGCTGTATAAACTTGCTAACTCTTCCCATACTCCCATTTTACATGTGATGCTGACTCCAGGGCTCTGTGTAATTGGGACCCAGATATAAAATGCATGGGATGAGGCCCATGAACCTAGGTTCCTACTGAAAGAACCAAGGAAACAAGTTATGAATAGACCTGGGATTTTAAGGCAAATGTCTATTTTGTTCCTTATGAAATAAGATGAAAATTTCTAAATATGTTGACATTTCATGATAAATCACTTTTATTTATAGAGTTTTATAGTGCCCTAAAATGCCTATTTGAACCTTTGGAGCCTATTTTTACTATTTTAGTGCCTAAAATATCTTTTTTGTACATTTAAAATAAAATCCAACTTCTGTAACTTTCAGAATCATTTAATGGACATCCCTGAATGAAGAGCAGAACAGCAGAGGGTGGGTTTTTCACAGAAACTTGATTTTCCCAAACAACTGTCGCCAAATGAATGCTGACTGACGGGGGAGGATTCGCTCAAAACAAGTAGCAGGTATACAGTAAGAAGGGACATACTGTGTCAATTTTTCATATAATCCAAAACTGTTTTTCATAAATGTACTTCTAATTCTGTCTTAATTTTTTACAATTATTTCTGCTAAGAATAGGTATACCACGCTTTTTTTACAGTAAAAAATCACGTTACAGTTGAAGAGCATATTGTAGTGTTTTAAAGTCTATTTTCTGCTTATTTACACATTTTTAAAGCTTATTTTAAGTGCCTAATTTCTCTTTTAAAAGCCTATTTTAGGTGCCTAAAACTAATTTTTTTAGATCCAAAAATCCCAGGTCTAGTTATGAATAACAATATGTGGAGACTATGAGGCCAACTCCTCCTTTCAAAACAGGCAGTTATACTCTAGTCAAAATGCTTTCAGGGAAAAGGCAGTCTGTGAGTTTTCACTACGATGCTATAATTCAAGACATTAGGCAAATACAAAGTCCTGGGACTGAAGTCGATTGACAACATAAAGACTGTGTTCAAGCCAGTGGAAAAGGATGTTTTCACTGTGGATACTTAAGATATTTTAGCAGTTTTTTCTTAATATTCTCTGCCTTTGAGTTTGGTTAAGTATGACATAAAATAGATGTGATACCAGCTGATTTCATTGATCAAGCTCAGCAGTATTGGACATGTATTTTAATAAATTTGGATTTATTTTTTCAGAATAAGTATGAAAACAAAAACAATCATTTCATGTACTTTAGAATGTTACAACTAAGGAACTGACAGATTTTTATGTGGATAGAAAATGACCCTTTGCAAGACTAACATCTTCCCTCTTTAAATGATTTCAAGGTGGGTTTCAAAGTAACCCCACCACACGGGGTAACATTGAAACCCTGTTTTTATTCACTTTTCAGCTAATTTATGTAGCCTACTCTATCAAACACTTCTTTAAACACAAATTTTCTACTAGTTGCAATCATTTCCATAATTATTTTAACATTAAAATTTAAAAAATTGCCTACACACACCTTTAAAAGTATGTTTGAAAGATTCCAAAGTAACCTCATGTTAAGGTACACCCTTTTTACAATCAAAATATAAGGAAAGTTAAATTCCATGTTTAAATTCATTTTAATAGCTCTAATTATATGTTTTATTGGAATCCCGTATTACTTATCGCTAATAACTAGATGTCATGCATGTTTAATGCAGGAAATGTATAAACAAAAATTACTTATCGATGTAGCACATAGAGGTGTACAAATCTCGATTTTAGCTTGCCCATACCCGCTTGAACGCCAGGCAAGCAAGTTGCCAGCGTCATAGCTAGCATGCAGGCAGGTTTCTGTAAGCTTGCTTGGGCAGGTCAAACCCAACCTAGGCAAGTCGGAATAAGCTTGCGACATTCCTATCAGCTAAACAACTGTAGTTGCTAAGTTAGGTAATACTTTCTTGCTTTTCTACATGCTGGTAGAAGAAATTCATCATGCAGATAAATAAAAGGTGGATAAAGTATTAAAAATCGTTTTAGCGTCTTAATACAATTATTGTTTTTATTATTAGGTAGATATCGAAGAAAAATCTACCTTACGACTTTCAAAAAATTCGTTCATATCTTTACGTTTCATGCCTCCCTAAGTACGAAACCAACAAAGAGGAATTTGGTTTGTACTTTCAACGTTTCATGATCCAAAGACAGAACGGTTATCAATGTATATGTACTGAACAATAAACTGTTGAACATTTAATTTTTCATTGCCCAGTCCTAGAGCATAAAAGAAGAATATTGGACGCACACTTAGATTATTGTAAAAAGAAATTAGACAAACCACTCTTTGATATTTTTAGGAAAAAATGCTGTTATAGATAATTCCAAAAGTTTTTGTGTTCTATTTTTAAGATGTTATAGTTTTCTTTTATAATATAATATATTAGTTATCTTGTTTTCTTAGAGTAGTAAGGCCTGCATCCAGCCTATGGATAAGAAGTAGTAATATTGCAAATATATTGCCTTGTAACTATAACCCTAATATACCTCCGGGTGGAATAGGGTTTAAGTAATTGTATATTCAATAAATAAATAAATAAATAATAAGTACGAAACCACCGCCTGTTAAAAAATTGTGATATTTATATTTATGTATATGTGTATATATATATATTTATATATACATATATATCTTTACACGCTAGCGGCCGTAATTTTGAAGATATTTGAATCAAATTTTATTATGTTATTTCTAGGTCCAATAGTTCAGACAAGTTCGTTAATGAGCAAAATTGGCGCAAGAGGGTGGTCTGGGGAGGGGGTTGAAATTTTAAAACATGAAGTATAGAGGGAAACTTTGATTGAATAAATTAGAGTACTCCTTATGGAGTTCACAGTGACACCAGCGATTCGGGGGTTTTGGGGGTACGAGTGGGGGTGGGGGTGGGGGTGAGGGGATGGAAATTCGAAATTTTCGAAACTACGTCTTGTGGGGTATCGTTGAAAAGCTCTTGATGAGTACTCTGCAAATCAATAACTAGTTTCTTGATAGTTCTCATATAAGGCGAGATTTGAATGTTTGAAAAAGTTCTCTTTCCTCTTTTTTGCAGTTATTATTGCGGGTTTGTCATGCCAAGGCTAAAGAAGAAGAGTGCTACGCAGCGACAGTAAATTAAACCAAAAGCACTTCGAAATCTACCTCAGCCTGTAGGCTTGCCTAAAGGGATTTTTGTTATTGTTATTAATGATTTTATGAAGTTTTCTCGAAAATGTTTGAAAATTTTTCCCATGCCGGACTAGTACCTTTTTTCATTGATAATTCAAACTCTCCACATTTTAGTTTCTCCTCGGCTTCCTTCAGGGTAAAATTCTCTAAACACATCTGAAGTTCCTCCACTATGTAACTGCACGACTTACCAGTGCACTGCTATACCCAGTTTCATATTCTTTCCGCCAGGCCTTGCAGTTTCCTTAGGTCCTGTGAAACCCATCAGGTTATGAAGAGCTTGTGACTCATAGCGACAGTATTTCTCATCATCGTTGTAATCTGACTTGCTTTCTTGTCAAGCAAGTTAAAAGCTGTGACTGGTTGCAGAATTTCAAAGGGGCAAGCAAGCTAAAATCAGAATATGTACACCTCTAGTAGCACACATTATGCTAAGATTTCCTTCAATTGCTAGCGTCTAAAAGCAGAAGTACTCCTTATACTATATGAGAAGTATGACCTTAAGCATTTGCATTTGCAAAACCACGAGCATACTTTTTAACCAGGTGTAAAGGTGTCACAATTTTCATCTACATGGTATTAGCAGATGACTCTAGTATCATAAAATTATTTTAAAAGCTCTGTTTTCATTGTAGACGGCAACTGTTCTGCTGTTAGCTTACCTGAATTAAGTTAAGTATGTCTTATATGCACAACTGGTAGCACTGGTTGGTTACATGGTAACTCGAATCGATTCACGGATGGTTGATTCATAGCATGCCGTGAACTCGCAGCTGTTAGTTTTGTTTTTATATAATAAAGCACGAAGGTAATTATTATTTGTTTAATCCGATACATTTTTATTCAAAGAATAGCCTTAATAAATCCAACACGAGTTGACGAGTTTCATCACATAAATTCATCGATAAACTCGTAAACTCTCGTGGGATTACCTATGATTAATTAGACTAATGCAAATGGTATATAGTAATACAAATGACACTGCATACACTTTTAACTATTACTTTTTAAATAATAACTATGTTTATCAATATATAGGCTAAGTTAGAATTAAACTTAATCCTCTGGTATTTGATTTCCCTTCCGTATAGACGGAAACATTTTATTAACAAAGAAGGACTATAACCGTGAGTAGAGCACACCTTTCTCGTCTCTGTGTGTCCAGCAGCTGCAACTTGGTTAGGTTGCTTTATTTATTTTTATTCCTCGTATGCAGGCTATGGATAGCTGCCTCATTGAGACCAGCTGTCACGCCATTTCCAACACAAATTATATTAGTACAACGACAATTAACAAACCCCTCGAACTCACTAGTTTTCTTTCTTTCTCTACCTTAGTTTTACCTCTCCCTTTTAGGGACATTTAAGCGACCTACGCCACCCGGGCTTTACGAGGCCGCGACCTGTCGAGAACTAGTTCTCTTAATATTTAAAGATTTTTAACATTGAACTGCAATTGCGCTCGGTCAAATCAATCCTAAAAAGGGATATGAACTAAAATTGATCCCATTCTAGTTTAATCCTAGTCAAAACAAAGGGGAGGAGAACTCACAGAGTTCGCGGAAAATTCGCATCGTGTGACAAAACGTGATTGGCATGCCCCATTACCAGGGTGTGGCTAACGAGTGTTCGTAAGTTCATGCAACAATAATATCAACATTTACACATGAAATAAACTCTCACTGGCATCGTCATCATTATAGTATATCAATTAGCAAACAAAACAAAGGATTCATTGTTCACGACGACCCTGCAGGTGAATTGTACTGAGAATAAACAAACTAACAATAAACAAGGTGACACATGCGTTCTCACGTGCGCGCTATGACAGCCACGCCTCTTTGTTTTGAACAGGATCGTTCTTAAATGGGATAGAGAATAGCATTCAACCACTCTATCCCGGTATCTACTCTTATACAATTCAACGGCCCTAAATAGCGTGCTTGCTCGCCCGCTTCGTGAGACATCGGGTATACTCGGCGATGTTCGTATCTCTCAGTCTAAACTTTCATGACGACTACAAGATTAGGAAAACCGTTTCTTTATTATATAAGGCCCAAGTGAAATGAACTCAATGAACAAATATTCAAATTTTAATTTTACTTACAATTTTCATAGCTCTGAACCACAAACATTTTTAATAATCTACCAGTGTAAATTTCTTAAAAATCCTGGAGTCAATGAATAGTGGCGGGCGAAGCCGAGGGCACCAGCAGTAAAATATTGATGATTTAACTCTTGAAATATCGCTGATAATAATAATCCAAATCTATCACTCCTTCTCTTGAAAAATTATATAATTTCTTAAAATTACACTGAATTTATCAAATAAAATTCACATCTCATTCATCTGTCAACAAACAGTTGAAAAACGCCATTATCCACCGCCGTCTCGAGAATTACGCACGAGAATTAGCCTATACAGTTTAGAAGGCAGTATATCACAGTTATCTTTGGTACTACATAATCGAATCTGAGATCGTTTTCCCAGGTGGCAATTTCTAATCGTGGAATGTACTCTAAAGCCGGAATTTTAGCTGTTTCATTAATTATTAATGGTTTAGTTTAAGAATGATTCGCGTGCAAGTGTTAATAAATATAATGCTTTAATAATTATTATACTATTAATTTCTAATTTTTCAGTTAATTATCGTGGGCGAAGCCGCGGGCACATCCTAGTTCTGTACAATTAGGCTTAAGTGAGCAAAGAGGATAGAGAGAACATTTTAATGCCCATTTCGGGTGCAATGATAATGTCGCACTGAGAACTAGAAGATGTCAAAAGAAGCGCGAATGGAAAAGTTGGGAAACTTCTAATAGACATCTTATTCACTGGTAATAAATCAACAGGTAGAGCCACTTAAGTTAGGGGCTGTCTGGGGGGAAAAAAAGAACAAATCCGAGCCGGACTTCGAATTTGATTCCAGTTATTACAGTGACGTTTCCTTTTCTTTATATTGTTCATAGTTCGAGTGCAATGAAAATTGATTCAGAAAAAAGGCTATCTATGCAATGGGACAGGAATCAAATGTGTTCACAATTAATTCATTCTTAAAATTTGCTATAAATAATGCGTACATCTATATTAAAACAATTAAGTCATGTACAGGTAGCCAATAATAATAATAATAATAATAATAATAATAATAATAATAATATGCATAATATGCATAATAATAATAGCTAATCCTGCATCTTCACCAGTCTTATATTATAAAACTGGGTCAAATAATGCGATGGTAATCACAGATCAATTTATAAGTACCATATTAGGTTATACAAATAATATGGTGTACGGTATAATAACGTTAATTAGCATTTTATAGTTTAGTTTTAATGTATAAGTAATTATTTGCCAATTTTTAATTAGAATGAACTTGAAAGTAATTGGCACGTAGTATATACTGGAATTATTACAGAACATTTGTCCAAAGAGTTACTATGGTATTTAATGAGAACAATTTAACCTAGCCAAGGCATATCAAACTCAACATCTACTAAAGGGCAACTTGACTTAGTAAATTGAAGTACAAGGGCGGCATCCCGAAATGAAAATGTTATTTTTCTTATAACATTTAAGCATGTTGTTATATTAAAATAAAAACACCCGACTTACAAATTTCATCACACCATAGAATAGCCTACATCCGTTTTGCCACTTCCTGCTATGTGTAATTACAATCAATAAATTTTTTAAAATCTCTTTAGGCAAGCCTACAGGCTGAGGTAGATTTCGAAGTGCTTTTGGTTTAATTTACTGTCGCTGCGTAGCACTCTTCTTCTTTAGCCTTGGCATGACAAGCCCGCAATAATAACTGCAAAAAAGATGAAAGAGCACTGTTTCAAACATTCAAATCTCGTCTTATATGGGAACTATCAAGAAACTAGTTATTGATTTGTTGAGTACTCATCAAGAGCTTTTCAACGTTACCCCATAAGACGTAGTTTCAAAAATTTCGAATTTCCATCCCCCACCGCCACCCTTACTCGTACCCCCAAAACCCCCGAATCGTTGGTGTCACTGTGAACTCCATAGGGACTACTCTTATTTATTCAAACAAAGTTTCCCTCTATACTTCATAGGGGTCGAGATATAAATGTTTTAAAATTTCAACCCCCTCCCCCGACCACCCCCTTGGGCAAATTTTGCTCTTAACGAACTTGTCCGAACTATTGGGCCTAGAAATAACATAATAAAATTTGGTTCAAATATCTTCAAAATTACGGCCGCTAGCGTGACCTAAAAGCGCATAGAAAATGCGTGGAAAACCAAAACAGCAGAACTTTAATGCAAAATCGCTTACAATTTTTAGGCTTACACTCATTATTCATTAATTACACGTGTAATGTTGGAAACAATGGGGGAATCTTTTAAAATCAGGTAGGTTGGAAAATTAAATTAAGCTTCCGCTTACCAGTTGCCCTTCCCATAGTCTTAATATTATCAAACAACGAAATTACAAACAGATTTTCCCTTGTAACTTTAAATTTAAGTCATTTACATAGAACATGAATGTCAAATCTCCAGATTACCGGGTGATTTCAATTTCATTTCTAATAATTTTTTCTCGAAGGGGTCAAAAGCGTTTTAAAACTTGATGACAAGAACGCCAGCGAAATTCTTAATAGCAAGACAAGCCCTCAAATTCACTATCTATATCGCTAATCAAACAAGAAAAACAATGTTGATTCAGTCCCCTGAAACGAATAAAATTCACTGTTTTCTTCTCGAATTTCAAAATGCGGTCATTTTTATTGTTTTGAGCATATGCTTTCTGATGAACAATGCATTGCATAGGCACTGCTCTATATAGGAAGTATTTTATGAGACATTTGCCTTCTACGCTGATATGAAATCAGATTTTAGCAAATTTTATTTTACGTTAATTAATTTTTTTTGCGTACATTCTCTATATCATATCGTAATCTAAACCTTTAGGGGGCCGCATGTTTGACACACTATCTAGCCTATGTACTCTTTTTGCCTATTTCGTACGTAGAATAAAGCACGTTAATAAATGCAACAGTTCGATAGGATTTTGTACACACAACAAATTCCTAATATGAATAATTATTCCGGTATAAGGCTACATAATACAGTATATTTAGACTGGCAATTCTAATGTGCTGTAGCAGGACTCAAAATATAAAACCATTTCAATGTGAATCTACAATAATGAATCAGATATACTACGTTAAATTAATCTGAAATACCGAACGGGATGGTTCGGGGCTCACATTCGGGAGGTCCCACGTTCAAACCCCATTGCCAGTCAATCTGACCTTTTTCCCCAGTTTTCTCAGTCGTCAAGACAAATGCCGGATGTTTACTTACCATGACTCATAATATGATAATAATCAAAACCGAGTCAGTTAAAATTATCAGGAACGATAATACAACAAAATGTACGCAATAGTTGCACGACCTACTGATATACCCACAGAACCCATCGCGTGATATGACCTTAATACTGGAAAAATTTATACATAGGCTACAGTTGACGTAAAAAAGAGGTTTTGTATTCCTCACACTCAGAAATAAAAAGCAACTGAGAAAGAGCATTCTTTAACCGGATAGCAGCTGCTACAGCCACAAGTGCACTGCGATCTATCCTGAATATTCAGGAAGAAGGCACCACCACGCCCACCGATCACGATTCTTGTAGGTCAATGTTCTCCAAGTGCTCGATCAAATCAAGAGAGCTATTACATTTGCTTCGGTACTAAACACAACAAATCGTCTGACCATCACTTATCCACCCATTACTAGATTCTGAACAGTGAGAATAAGAAAGACAATCTGCTGAAGTATTCAAACAAGTAACTTACCACTTCAAATTTGTATGTAAAATAAGAGGTCGTATTGCGGGGACAGCTTAATCCAGCTGCCACAGTCCGAGTAAGTTAAGTCATATCAGAAGTCTGTAAAAATCCATCTACTGATACGTTATTCATAGCTGTAGGCTTTGTATTTTTAGTTGAGAAATGAGGATGTTTATTATAGGCCCTGCGCATGTAAAAGGAGACAAAATAGGATGGAACATTTTTAGTCCTAAGCGCGTAGTATATTATTATGTGCCAGGTTTTGAATTTCTTTTTGATCTCAGCTCCGAAACGGTTGTGTGGTAACATGAGTGAGAAATAAAATATTCTGTGAAGACAGTACAATTTTCTGTTACCGGAAATTCTATTTCTTCTTGTTTGAACCCTACCAGGCATGGTGTGTAGAAGCAATGGGGTGCAAAATTCTACATCCTCTATGAGCCATAAATAGCTACTATCAGGCGTTTTCTGAGGGAATAGTTTGAGTGTGATAAGATGTTCTTTAGCATTTCAAATTCTAAGGACATATTTAAGGACCTAGAGTTTGAAAATCGAAAGTCCTTCATGAGTTAATTTCTAATGTCAAAATACAAACCCCGAACGTCGAACGGGCCCTTTAAGCTAGTATTAGACATTTAAAGTTTTTAAACTACTAATACTATAGGCCTAACTAAAAAACGGAAAAATACACTATGAAAATTACACAATGAAGGGAACAGATCTCGAGAAACATACACCGCAAGGACATTACGAATCAAAGAAATAAATCTTCACAGTAAGCGAATTCTTTTAACGCAATATTCATTAAATCCCATCTACTTTATATAGGCCTAAGCGGCTTTGTCCCGACTGACAGAGAATCAACATAGAACCTAAAGTATAATAGGCAGAGACTTGGAATTGTTTATGCATGATTTGGGTAAGGTCCATTAATCTATGGTTCATTTTAAATTTGTATGCTCATAACCAGGGCCCGGATTCTGATGACCTAAAATTGTTTGAAAAATGACCTAAATTTTAAAGAAAATGACTTAATAATTATAAAAAATGACCTAAAAACAGATATTGTATTCATAAGAAATTATTATTGTACACACAAAGTTATAGACTAGTTTGTACATAATTGTAAAAACTGTAAATATCTGTAATGTTGTGAATGTTCTTTTCTCACGGAAACTTATACTGGCACTGAGGCACTGGTAAGTCAAAATTCGGCACATCCTTTTGTGATCTGCCGGATTATATTGTTGTTTATTGAGGGTAAACAGTAGTTTGCACTCTCAAATCCAAGCAGGTGGCAGACTCTGGTGCCAAGTCAATCTAATAACAATAGTAATATAATACAAAATTTTGGCGTTTCTTCCGACTGAGACATGTCAACTCTTTAACTCCTAATTTTTCCTTCTTGCATTAAACAAACAACACTTCAAAGACAGCACCGCTAGTGACGAAAAAATACATGAAAATGACAAAATAAGGGAGAAAATGACAAAATAATGACCTAAAATTGAAATAAATGCCCTAAAAATATGAAATTAAAAAAATTACCAAAAATGACCTAATAAAAATGCATTTCTATAATCTAGAGGCCATGATTAGGATTTATCTACATGTGGCAATGCCTATGCACCATCAATAAAAAGATGTCATGTCATCAGAATCCGGGCCCTGCTCATAACGCAGCATAAGATTAGTTTTGTTCGTTTAATTATTTATATTTTGAGCGTTTTAACAATATAACTTTATAAATCCTGCAATTTACATAAAAAAGATGTCAGTGTTAATAAATGTTTTAATTATTTTTCTGTTAACTAAATGACTTAAACAAAACAGCTAGCAGATGAGTAAATGATCGCGGGCGAAGCCGCGAGCACCTGCTAATAACATTCCTGATTCACTAAATTTTATTGTATTGTAGTGCTATACTGTATAGCAAGTGTCAAAATAACACTCATTAATCGCTACTAAGTCTGCTATTTACAGCCTTTGCCTACAATATCTAAAAGTGAGAGACCAACAAAATGTCCTGGAAATTATGAGCCTGTAGGTAACTTATACCTACTGAATATAAACATAATTATGTCCGCCAATATCATAAACTTTGTGGAATCTAAGGCGTTCATTAGTTTGGGGTAACCACGAGGTGGTCTGAGTTATTATGATGGTGTCTGGGATTAGTATTTCGAACTTTTTAGGTAGATTTCGAAGAAAAATCTACCTATTGCAATGGATACCATGTCATGATTTTCGAAAAATTCTTGCATATCTTTACGTTTCATGCTCCCCTAAGTACGAAACCACCGCCCGTCCAAAAAAAAATTGTGATATTTATATATAACTAGCATGTGCCCGCGGCTTCGCCCGCGATAATTATTTCAAAAATTAAAAATTAAGAGCATAATAGTTAAATCATTATATTTATTAACACCTAAATCACGTGGACTACATACCACGATTAGATAGCGTCGCCTGGTAAAAGCGACCTCAGATTCGAGTTCCTTGGCCCAGAATACCCCTGTACAGTGAGTTTCGTCCAAATCGAACAATGTTTGACCATATTTAGGCCTATATTGATTATCCCTCTTCCGTGTAGGTTGAAAATTTCATATGTCTTCGGGCCTTGATATTCTAAACAAATGAATCGTCCAGGATGGACTTACAAAATCAAGCGATCGCCCGCGATAATTATTTCAAGAATTAAAAATTAAGAGCATAATAGTTAAATCATTATATTTATTAACACCTAAATCACGTGGACTACATGTCACGATTAGATAGCGTCGCCTGGTAAAAGCGATCTCAGATTCGAGTTCCTTGGCCCAGAAAATCTCTGTATAGTGAGCTTCGTCCAAATCGAACGATGTTTAACCATATTTAGGTCTATGTTGATTATCCCTCTTCCGTGTAGGTTGAAAAAGTCATATGTCTACGGGCCTTGACATTCTAAACAAATGAATCGACCAGCGTGGGCTTACAACATTCTAGCGATCGCGATTCTTTTATTACCACGGTATGACAAAAATAGCCAAAGCCAACTGCAATTGATTTAACATTGAAATGTATTACTGAAATCTGATGCTTCGACAGCGCTAAACTCACGTTTTCTGCCAGTTTTTCACTTACAACTCGCGAACGAAAGCTAAAATTAATAATCCGGCTTCGATGCGCATTCGCCCACCTTTCAGCCCATCTATGTTTAAAATTTCAGATCTCTGCGTTCAGTAGATTTCGCTTGGCATCGTGGACAGACAGACAAACACGTTCTTTTATTATTTTAAGATAGCATGTGCCCGCGGCTTCGCCCGCGATAATTATTTAAAAAAATTAAATTAAGAGCATAATAGTTAAATCATTATATTTATTAACACCTAAATCACGTGGACTACAAACCACGATTAGATAGCGTCGCCTGGCAAAAGCGATCTCATATTCGAGTTCCTTGACCCAGAAAATCCCTGTATAGTGAGTTTCGTCCAAATCGAACAATGTTTAATCATATTTAGGTCTATGTTGATTATCCCTCTTCCGTGTAGGTTGAAGATTTCGTATGTCTACGGGCCTTGGCATTCTAAACAAATGCATCAGCGTGGGCTTACAACATTCAAGCGATCGCGATGCTTTTATTTCCACGGTATGACAAAAATACCCAAAGCCAAATGCAATTGATTTGACATTGAAATGTAGGCCTATTACTGAAATCTGATGCTTCGACAGCGCTAAAATCACGTTTTCTGCCAGTTTTTCACTCATAACTCGCGAACGAAAGCTAAAATTAAAAATCCGGCTTCGAGGTGCATTCGCCCACCTTTCAGTCCATCTATGTTTAAAATTTCAGATGTCTGCGTTCAGTAGATTTCGCTGGGCATCGCGGACAGACAGACAAACACGTCCTTTTATTATTATGCCCGCGGCTTCCCCCGCGATAATTATTTCTAAACTTAAGTGCATAATAGTTAAATCATTATATTTATTAACACCTAAAGCACGTGGAGTGTATTCCACGATTAGGTAGCGTCCCCTGGTAGGAAAAGCGACCTCAGGTTCCAGTTCCTTGGCTCAGAAAACCCCTGTATAGTGAGTTTCGTTGAAATCGAACAATGTTTGACCATAATTAAGCCTATGTTGATATCCTTCTTACGTGTAGGTTGAAAATTTCATATAGGCTATCTGCGGGCCTTGACACTCTAAACAAATGAATCGTTCATGATGGACTTAAAAAATCAAGCGATCGCGATGCTTTTATTTCCAAGGTAGGCTATGAGGTATGATGACAAAAGTAGCCAAAGCCAGCTGTAATTGATTTAACATTGAAATATATTACTGAAACTGATGCTTCGAAATCGCAAAAAATACACGTTTTCTGCCCGATTTTCACTCATAACTCACGAACTAAAGCGAAAATTAAAATTCCGGCTTCGAGGTGCACATTCCGACCCTTTAGTCCGCCTATGTATAAAATTTCAGATCTCTGCGTTGAGTAGATTTCGCTGGGCATCGCGGACAGACAGACAGACGGAAGACAGACAGACGGAGGACAGACACTTCCTTTTATTAATATAGATATATATATATATATATCTTTACACGATAGCGGCCGTAATTTTGAAGATATTTGAACCAAATTTTAATATGTTATTTCTAGGCCCAATAGTTCGGACAAGTTCGTTAATGAGCAAAATTGGCCCTAGGGGGTGGTCGGGGGAGGGGGTTGAGATTTTAAAACATTTTTATCTCGGCCCCTATGAAGTAGAGGGAAACTTTGTTTGAATAAATTAGAGTACTCCCTATGGAGTTCACAGTGACACCAACGATTCGGGGGTTTTGGGGGTACGAGTGGGGGTGGGGGGAAGGAAATTCGAAATTTTTGAAACCACGTCTTGTGGGGTATCATTGAAAAGCTCTTGATGAGTACTCTACAGATCAATAACTAGTTTCTCGATAGCTCTCATTTAAGGCGAGATTTGAATGTTTGAAAAAGTGCTCTTTCCTCTTTTTTGCAATTATTATTGTGGGTTTGTCATGCCAAGGCTAAAGAAGAAGAGTGCTACGCAGCGACAGTAAATTAAACCGAAAGCACTTTGAAATCTACCTCAGCCTGTAGGCTTGCCTAAAGGGATTTTTTTACCATTTAAAAGATGTTAACTAAAAATTGGCACCATTACGAAATAATTACGAAAACATTGTCATTGTTTTTTGCCTGAGAAAGTTGTAGTTGGGAGGGTACCGATCGAGATCTCGCACTATTAAATTATGCCCGTGTGACATATCTCAGGAGGTGGCGAGTCATACTACCACTCACAGTAAAAACCTTTAAAAAAATCCCATGCGCGGGACACACCTGTTATACTTGTATAAGTTAATGTATACAAAGGGAAGATCAAGGTAAGGGAAGATCTGGCAACTGATATTATTTTGTAGGAATTGGCTAGGTAGATTGAAGGGATGTTCTGAGCATGCGCAGGATCATTCCACTTTCATATTAAGGTCGAGACGTCATGTCACGTGAGCTCACATGCTTTCACGCTGTCAAATTTTCTGAGGTAACATGCTTCTTAGTACACTACTTATGAATTTATTACTAATGGGCTAATTTCATTAACATGTTCATGCATATGTCTCGGACGTGGCCCCGGCATTGGGCCGATCCCCCGAAGTGTCTTTGTCTCGTAAACAAATTATGATATTGTCCAAAAGTAATCCCTCTCCCGACAGGTCTGTGGAAAGACCTGTGGGCCGCATAAACTTGCCTATTCAACGGGAGATGTCAAACTAATAAGAGAAAGAAAAAGAAACGTTTTTCATTGTTGTGTATCGTAGCCTAATTATAAGTAATCTGTGACAAAAAAATGACATTTCCGTCCACACAAAAACCTTTATCTTGATAATGTGTACGGCATTTGCTTCAGCATTATTTCTTGCTTCTGTTTCCCTGAGGTATCAGATACAATTAAATGTCTTTCTGACCTTTTAGAGAAGTTAACAGCACAACAGCATGGCATGTCACTCATATATTGTATTAAGACTATTGAATGACAATGTAATTAGCAAGTTTTAAATAATAAGTTAGTTTTAAGAATTACTGTTAAGACATAAATAGGTTATGTTGCCTTTTAAAAAAGGCCATACTGTATGAGTAGTAGGCTGGTAGCCTACTTGTCTATTGTCTATTGTCAATTACTGTTACCTGACGAAGTCTATTGCATTTCTTGTGATATGCTTAACGACGAATAAACTTGTCTATTGTCTATATAAATAAATTAGGGGACGAACGCAATGGCTACTGCATCGGCTTTTGTCGCGTCAAAAGAATGTGTTAATCCTTGTGGCCTATATTATTCGGAATTCTAATGATCAGTTGGCGTCGTAAGACGAGGGATCCCCTTACAATACGAGTAATTTGTCATATCTGATGTCAATGTTTTATTTCTTTTGTAAAGGAAAATACCTAACCTTCTATAATAGAGTCCTCCCAGCATGTGCCATTACACTATCGGCTACCGTATGCATGGGGGTTGGTTGAAGTCAGTGGCGTAACTTACACCCCAGAACCCGCCATCCCAACGTCGAGAATTTTCCGGTATTTTGAATCGCGTGCTTAAATCTGATATGTGCATTTGACATCAAGTTTACCAGACGTAGGAATTGCATCTTTTTATTTATTCCTCACACTTCTTGTTACTGTATCCATAGGCGTAACCAGGCCGACCTTATGGGGGGGTTATAACATCCGCGGGGTCTGGGGGGTTTGGAATACCCTCCAGGGAGAGGGGGGTCCGGGGGTCCTCCCCGGAAAATTTTAAAAATTAATACGCAAAATAATGAGTTTTAAGCTTCCGGGGGTGTTCCCCCGGAAAATTTTAAAAATTAAGACGCAAAATAACGAGTTTTAAGCTTCCCACACTTTATACTTGTATTAAGTATTTTATGGGCAGACTTTAAAAAATCATACAATTTTCCTTTTTTTAATCAATGGGGGGGGGGGGGGGGTTCGAACCCCCAAACCCCCCCCCCCTCGGTACGCCTATGACTGTATCTACCGCTCAAAGGTCATTTTTAAAGTTCAAATGAATTAAGGACTATTTAAGAAGTACGAATCATCAAAGGTTGAAGGCACTTAAGTTCTGAATTTGAGAAAGGAAGGAAACGTGAGTTACATACAGTAATTGAATTATTTGGTCTAGAAAAAACCAGAAGTTAGAATGACTTCATATGAAAATAGATAGGCCTGTAAAAGCAATAATAAAAGTTATGAGACATTCCTGGTGTAATTTTTCTGAAAAGAACTACTTGCCAATTTTAATTCTGTTGAGTTGTAATCTTGGTTATGAGCTTAAAAAATCTAATACTGCGGTTGGCAGAATAAAATAGAATTATCAATACGGTACATAATTGTCAGCTTTTTAAACAACCTACTTTTAGGAAAGTGTATTTATTAAGAATTTTCTTCTGTGTGCATTAAAATGTAATTGGGGGTAAAAAATATTTATGGTGGAAAAAGTTGGTATGGCAGTCGGCATTACAAATATGAAAAACGACATCGTTCACATGAGTATTAGAAGTGTCCTTTTTTCAGCTTGATTAGGTTATAATTATGACGCAAATCTAATTTTCTTATTTTTCTCTATTTTAATCTTGCGTCACATTTTTTAGTTGTACTGGGCAAGTGATTGTGTCAAAATTTCAGTCAAGTGATAACTACGGATGTGTATACCTTGAGCTTTTTTTTACATAGCAAAACAACATAGGCTACTTGATATTTAGGATTCATACCCCAATAGTTAATAGCTAGCGACGCCAGTGAACAACCACAAAGTGAGTCATAAACAGACAATTCTAGCCCACAATGCGGTTCTTGTGGAATGCATGCCTTAAGTTCTTTAGGGCAAGGAAACCATCGATCTTTTGTGACTGATATACAAAGGTTATCAAGTCATATATACATGCAGACTGTGTTATAAATGGCGGTTGCAATAGAGATGAGGTAGCTCTCCGCCACGAGTTACATAATAACAAGGTGGGGAAAAGAGAAGACTGACTCTGGATTAAAATGGGAAGCTGCAAACAAGCTGGACCGGTGTTGCTGAATGCCCGTGCGATGTTGCCACACTAGCTTCAATATCAATTTGTAACAACTACAGTTCGTTTACTGAAAGCAGAACTATCATCCAAACATGAAAATAATCATAGTTTATCCCAACACGAAAGCGATCAAATTGACGAGATTCATTAAGAATATTGAGACAAAGCAAATTTCATTACTTATACACTCGAGCTGGCAAAGGTTTAAATCTTCGCCACTGCAATAATTGGATTCTCGAATTCAAATAGTTCAAGTTAACTTCATGGCGCTACGTTCCTTGAAGGATTAGACCTACCACCCTTCCGCTGCGTCAGATGGCAAGCTTAGGGGGCATGTGGTTAGCATGCAGACTCCCACGTCCGTTAAGATGGCTTACTGGACCGGAGTCATTACTTATTTGTCAAATAGCTCCTAAGATGGTGCCACGAAGCGAGCGCACCCCGTTCCAGAACTATCTAAGAAAATGTCCGGAAGGTACCGGGAATCGCACTCAGACCTGCAGATCCGTTGTCACCAACTCTACAGCCCAGGCAGTAGATCAGAAATCATATGGCACCATTATTAAAATTGCGCATCTATTTGATATTAAAAAAAAAAAAAAAAAAAAAAAAAAAAAAAAAAAAAAAAAAAACAACAACAACTCCGTGGCGCTACATCCCCGGAGGGACTTAGCCTACCACCCGACCGCTGCGTAGGCAGATGGAAGGATTGGGGGGCATTTGGTCAGCATGCCGACACCCACGGCTGTGAATAGTGGTTTTCATGACCGGAGCATCTATTTGATAGTCTCTCAAAAAGTAGTGCAAAACAGTTAATATTCTGCAAGGCCTTCCCTGGAGAAGAATCTACTAAGCCATGGTCCACTATTTCAAATTTATCAAGAATTGTTAACTCAGTTGTTCTGAAGGGAGAAAAGGTAATAAATGTTTCATGGTTTGAGTTTTTATCGATCGTAAAAATAAGGAAAATCGTGAATCATATTACAAAATAATCTCATCACAACGTTTCATTTCATGTCTATCCACCTGAATATCTTCTCAGGAAGAAACTGCTTGATAATAAATTATAATAGCAACTATACCTGAGGATCCTGCTCTGGGTTCTTTTTAAACACCAGAACTGTATGTTAGTAAAAACTTCAAATGGGGTAGCTTTGGTCGTAAGAGGCTGCTTCCGTCGTACAGCAAAAAATAATCAGGGCAAGAACATACTATCCATTCTAAACCTAAATTTATTTCAGCTACTACATCGTATCTTAGGTAGCGCTAAAATCAAAGACTCTGTAAACAGAACCATAAAATCGTACTGGCTCGTGCTATACGCTGGTGACATAACTGACGTGCTTTTATGAACGACTGAAAACTATGATTACATAGGTTACTTTCTAATTTCAGTATAAAAAAATGCATTATATTATCAAATAATATACTGTAGTTGCAAAAAAAAAATAATCTTCTAGTTCGAAGAAAAAGATGAGACACGAAAAATTTAAGTGAATAATCATCAAAATGTTACCATCGCATAGAGTCGTTGCTTTTTTATTTCACAAGACAGATCTACGATAACTCCAAAAAGAATCACGCTACAATTTGGTTAAAATTTGAATACTGTTTTCATAAGACGGACATTACGAATGAACACAAGAACTTGTTCGTACGGCATGAGGCATTCACTTTAAGGAAAGTAAAAATCATATCGGCATGAGGCATTCACTTTAAGGAAAGTAAAAATCATATCAAGTTACAGTGCACCCCATCGTTAAATAGCCATAAACAACCAACCAACCAAAAACACCTATCATAATACTGATGTATAACATATTCTATTCAACACAAACAAATCTAAGAAGAAACTTTCAATATACAGTATTATGGATCAAATCTATTTTTAGGTAGATTTCGAAGAAAAATCTACCTATTGCCATGTCATGATTTTCGAAAAATTCTTTCATATCTTTACGTTTCATGCCTCCCTAAGTACGAAACCACCGCCTATTCAATTTTTTTTTTTTTGTGATATTTATATATATCACGCTAGCGGCCATAATTTTGAAGATATTTGAACCAAATTTTATTATGTCATTTCTAGGCCCAATAGTTCGGACAAGTTCGTTAATGAGCAAAATTGGCCCACGGGGGTGGTCGGGGGAGGGGGTTGAAATTTTAAAACATTTATATTTCGGCCCCTATGAAGTATAGAGGGAAACTTTGTTTGAATAAATTACAGTACTCCCTATGGAGTTCACAGTGACACCAACGATTCGGGGTTTGGGGGGTACGAGTGGGGGTGGGGGATGGAAATTCGAAATTTTTGAAACTACGTCTTGTGGGGTATCGTTGAAAAGCTCTACACATCAATAACTAGTTTCTTGATAGTTTTCATATAAAGCGAGATTTGAATGTTTGAAAAAAGTGCTCTTTCCTCTTTTTTGCAGTTATTATTGCGGGTTTGTCATGCCAAGGCTAAAGAAGAAGAGTGCTACGCAGCGACAATAAATTAAACCAAAAGCACTTCGAAATATACCTCAGCCTGTAGGCTTGCCTAAAGGGATTTTTTTCCTGATCAATATACTGTTTACAGCACAATAATAGTAGTATATACAGGATTGTGCGCTATGAAACTGAAGACAGGACTGGAAGTTTCCGATATGATCGCAATGTTTTTTCCCCACGGCTGAAAGGTAGAAGGGTAGCTTCCAGGAAACGTAACAATACGAAAGGCTGGGAAGGGAGCGAGCGTTATAAGGGTGGGTGAGAGCAGCTGCCTTTTTAAATACAACATGAAACCAATGGCACAAATTTTAAATTACAACTACAGTACAATGTTTCTCATCTACCCTAAAACAAATTGCAAGGATGACAAATACAGTAGTAATAGTATACAATAGTACTCCCGTTATAGGCTAGTCCATACCGCCAATATTGGTGAGTTCGGCGTCATTTTTTAACACATTATTGTATGGATGGTAGTAAACTCCTCTGAAACGCATGAATATTTTGCCTATGTACACTCCGGCACGCGGACTTCAGAGGGAGAATACAGGAGACGTAAACTCTCGCACGTAATGTTATTAACTATTGCCAATGTCCTGAGTGGTCTGCATTTGTTTCCTAAATAAGGCCGAGATACCTGCATTCCGCATAGTTTTTATTTTGGACTAGTAATGAAGAGAAAAAGCGGCAAAACATTTTTAACCACACCTATGCATTACATATAGCCTGTCAGTCTAATAAAGTAAGGAAGGAAAATGTTATGGTGCCGGACTTTACATATTTCTAGTACCGGAGTTTACATTAACTGAATGCTGTGTTAAATGACCGTGCTCCAGTTTATGTCTGCGCACTGTATGTGTCACGAGTTAACTATCAATTGTTTTCTTGTAGCCTAATCTATTATATCCAGTGGTGAAGTTGGGCCGGAACGGCGGTCCGGCAAAGACAAAAAAAGTATCTTCATCCTTTTCAGGGTGGAAAAAGAACAACCGAAATCTGCGTACGTTTTAGCAACACTTCTTTTAACAAACAATTATTATTAAGCTATGATCTGTTCTTGTCGCGACAGTTGCCTAGCCTGCGCGGTTGCCATAGATTCATGGTTGGAAATAAAAATAAAACTAGAAGCTACACATTCCAAAAATTTCTACTGAACATGGCTCGGTCAGTTGACTAAATGACACAGGCCTAAGTCCATATCTTGACACTCAGACGGTTTGCTGCATTAAAGAAGCCAGCTTGTCGGCGCTAGCCGACCAAGGGCAATACGATGACGTCATGGAAAGCACGTGGTCAGATGAATAAGTGGGGGAAGAGGTTGCCCCTAGCAACGAGATACAATCATCTTTTGTCAATAGGTAGTAGATAAGCAACAGCCTAGACTTATTCCACAACACTGACCGTCCCTAGTTGACACTATAAATACACAGGCTTACAAAATAGGAATGACACCACAAGCCACATGCATGCTACCGAGGTACCGCAGAGAAAACAATTTCAACATTAAATTAACATAGCCTATACGCCTTTATACTTCCATGTACAATATTCAAGGCTTTAAAACTTCCTACATATCAAGAGTGATTTTCTGAACATGAGGTCCCAAATTTATAAATTCAGCCAAAAACATGTTCAGTTGAAACAGGCCTCTTTTATTAAATGTCATGTAAGAAAAGGCAAAAAAAAAAATCCTTTCATAATATTTACAACTTTACTGCGGAGAGGGAAAAGGGGGAAACAAAACTGATAATACCCTCACTGGTAATTAAGCTATCGTAGGCCAAAATCGAGATTCTGCACCACAATTCTACATACCGGTCCCCTAATACATGCCTATTAATTTGTCTTTAATAGCAAAAATTAGGCTACTATTAAGAAGTTCTTCTCCTATTCTAGGATGGTGAAAAACTATGAAGCTAATTTCCCACTTAACAGATGCGTAGCCTATTTTCCCCAAAGCTAAAAAAGAAAATCGTTTCTCAACTAGACATACTACTTTCATGCACTCTTCATATCAAACCAGACAGCCTAATATCTTGCACTACCACACTGATGATGAAGAATATTGACTGAATAAACTACCAGTAGTCTAATTAGAAATCTACATGTAACTGTTAGTGGTTACCTTCCATACAGTTCAGTGTATTTAGAAAGTAGGCTATTTCATCTATCAACCACCAATTAATTAATAGGCTATCTGTGGGTATTTACATAAATCTGAACCTAGTGATACATGTTGAAACTTAGGTTTTCTTTTATATAACTTATTCAACCTATAACTGGGTCTGCAAGACTTAGATCTTACAAATAAAATGGACTGCAAGAGTGAAGACAGTAAGAAATAAAAACCAGTTTTCTGAAGTTACATAGAGAAAAGTTCCCACAATCATATTTTTGAAATCTTTTTTCTAACGAAGAACTTCATTCAAATGTATCATACCAGTACAGACTAGCTGGGATGGAGTTTGTCTCACCATAACATTAATTGTTAGCCTGTTTTGTGGTTAGAAAAGCACCACCTCTGTACATAATACCTCTGTACATAATCAGCATGATACCCCGACTTACAGCACATGCTACAATATTATAACTCATATAATATATATACTACTTCAATAAGTTTACAGTATTATATAACATGCTTGTACTGTATATATTACTATCTGACGTGTTCTATACTAGGACAAACCCTGTAATCTGCTAATATTCATAGTCAATACGTTTCAAAAATTGTTAGGACAAACCCTGTAATCTGCTAATATTCAGTTTTGAACAGCCCTTCGCCAAATAGGGAATCATTAAATAAAAACAAAATTATGGAATGGTGAATTGTGGTACGGTATATGTTAATTCATGCCCTTCTTTATACAGGCAGGCTAGATGTAGCACCATTGCACTCCATCAGCCGACTGAAATGAAGTTACTGTCACAGGTTCAAACATAATAGTTTTCATTAAGTAGCCCAATGGGAATTTTAAATCATCTTGAGATACATGAAATAATCCCATTTAGTCTAATCACAGTTCTCTTTAGGCTACTTAGATAAATTAGGATATATATAGGCCTAATTATTTATGCTAGACGGTACATAAGTTTGAAAACAAAACTCTAAAATGTAAGAATCACTAATGGTAAATAAAGGAAAAAGAAACACTTGTAAATCATTTTACGCGAGCTGCAGCAAACTAGAGTTCAAATGACAAAAGCAAGATCTGAGATTCTTTCCCTACAGCTGCAGTGACCATAGAAAAACCTACAGCAGTCACAAGTTCGCTTTAAAAAAGAATGCAAGCTCATTTACTTAGGCCTGTAACCAATGAGGTTTTGCTAGCAGATTCTACAGTGAGTCCCACGAAAGAGTTGGCCAATGATGCGGGTTCCTGCGGCGCTGCAGGCACAGCTTCAACTCCCGAGCAATCGGGTGAAATATCTACACTAATAAAGCCGTGATCGGTGTAATGATTCAGGTTCTCACATTTACAGTTAAAATTACAATGAAAATAAACACGTATCTCATCACAAGAGATGTTGGAAATGTTCTCCTCTTGCATCCACACAATACTGGCACCTTTTTAGGAGATTTTCTTTCACGCGCCTGAGTTCAGCTTCCGAGACAAAGTTAATTTCTCTTGTGATAGGCCTATGTGATATTGTTTTTAAGTTCTTCTAACAGTACAATATGTGAATATTATTTATGGGGAAACTTGAAAAATAAAGTGTACGGTATAGGTCAATTTCCCATACCGTACATTAGAAGAACTTAAAGACAAAATCACAAGAGAAATTAACTCTGAACTTATGCGCGTGAAAGAAAATTTCCTAAAAAAGGTGCCAGTATTGTGTGGATGCAAGAGGAGAACATTTCCAACATCTCTTGTAATGAGGTAGCCTACGTGGTTATTTTCATTGTAATTTTAACTGTAAATGTGAGAACCTGAATCATTACACCGATCGTGGTTTTCTTCGCGTAGATATTTCACTCGATCACTCAGGAGTTGGAGCTGTGCCCGCCGCAACCAGCGTCATTGGCCAACTCTTGCGTGGGACTCACTGTATTATGTGCATGCATATCTAGAGGCCTGGGACTTTCTCAATAACGCACATACAAATAAATGTGTACCGGTATTCATTAAAGTAGAGTCAAGGTGCAAATGAGAAAGTGTACGCAAGGTTCACAATCCCACACTTTATCCGCTTCATGAGATGCACTGCCACTAAAAAACAACACAAATTAAGGTTTTTCCTCTATTCAGGCTACAGGAAATTGTTTAAATAATAATTATTTACTAACATATGAATGGGCAGTATTGAAAAATGTCAGGACCATCTAAATGCTTCCATGGCTTGCTGACAGTAGAGCTAATAATCCTCAGGCTAATATCAAAAACTGGTACTCTGTCTGTGCAACCGACATACTGTGATTGTATGTAGATGTAGATATCTCGTCCTGTAGATCCTGTGTTGAGCGGGGCTCAAGGATATAGAACACGTCAGATCAAAAAAAATACATGCATGTTATAACAATAATATAGGCCTACAGACACTGTAAGCTGCCAAATTTATCCAAGCTGGAAATATTCCTCCAAATTGTAGAAGGTGTGAATTATTAAAAATTCCTTGACAGCTGTTTTGAAAAGTTTGCTCTTTCTTTGAATACATAATAATTTAATGTTGTTTGGAAGCTTGTTATATATCTGTACTGCAGAATAATAAGGACCCTTCTGAAAGAGTTTTAACGAGTTATTTGGTCTGTGTAGATCATTCATGTTTCTGGTAGTACGTCCGTGTACACTAAAATTAGTTTGAAATTTATCAATATTATTCACTACATAACACATAACAGAGTATATATACTCCCCTGTAAGAGTGAGGACTTTTAATTTTTCAAATAGCGGTTTACAAGATTCCCTTTTTTTCTTTCCACATATTATTCTTATTGCCCGCTTTTGTAATCTAAATATTTTCTCCCTATGGGAAGAGTTGCCCCAGAATATGATCCCGTACCTCATTACCGAGTGAAAATATGCAAAATATACCATAAGTAATGCATCCTGTTTTAATATATTATTCAAAATTCTTAAAGCAAAGCACGCTGAACTCAGTTTTGGACCTATCATTTCTATGTGTGTCTTCCAGTCAAGATTTTGGTCAATTTGCAATCCTAAAAATTTTACATTGCTAATTTCTTGTATGATTTGTGTTCCATAATTAATTTCAAGATTTGAGATAGGCCTACATCTGTTTTTTGTTCTAAATTGTATAAAATGGGTCTTATCAATATTAAGTGTCATTTTATTAGCTAGTCCAGTTATTCATTGCATGGCTAGACGGCTTCCATTTATTAGGAGGAAATGTTTGCCTACAGCTCAACCCATGTTCTTTATTTTTACTGCACCAATCAGCTAGTTACCCCAGCTAATCAAAATCTAAGAATGTCCTGATACAGCTGTGACAGCTACTCATACTTAACTCCACGTGGAGTGAAATGCGAGTTTGCAAGATCTAGTTACAGTAAACAATAACACGTGTGAATTGATTAATACGAGGGAACAACTAAGGTCAGTGATAACAATGAGAGAATAATTGCAATGTTGCTTTTATTGGAAAGCGGAAACCAAGACCAATTTAGTAAGACCAATTAACATAAAGAAACACCGACTTAATGGTTTATTCTTTTGAAGCCGCCTGGTCATGTAGATGTAGATATCTTGTCCTGTAGATCCTGTGTTGAGCGGGGCTCAAGGATATAGAACACGTCAGATCAAAAAATACATGCATGTAATAACAATAATATAGGTCTACAGAAACTGTAAGCTGCCAAATTTATCCAAGCTGGAAATATTCCTCCAAATTGTAGAAGGTGTGAGTTATTAAAAATTCCTTGACAGCTGTTTTGAAATGTTTGCTCTTTCTTTGAATACATAATAATTTAATGTTGTTTGGAAGCTTGTTATATATCTGTACTGCAGAATAATACGCACCCTTCTGAAAGAGTTTTAACGAGTTATTTGGTCTGTGTAGATCATTCATGTTTCTGGTAGTACGTCCATGTACACTAAAATTAGTTTGAAATTTATCAATATTATTCACTACATAACACATAACAGAGTATATATACTCCCCTGTAAGAGTGAGGACTTTTAATTTTTCAAATAGCGGTTTACAAGATTCCCTTTTTTTCTTTCCACATATTATTCTTATTGCCCGCTTTTGTAATCTAAATATTTTCTCCCTATGGGTAGAGTTGCCCCAGAAAATGATCCCGTACCTCATTACCGAGTGAAAATATGCAAAATATACCATAAGTAATGCATCCTGTTTTAATATATTATTCAAAATTCTTAAAGCAAAGCACGCTGAACTCAGTTTTGGACTTATCATTTCTATGTGTGTCTTCCAGTCAAGATTTTGGTCAATTTGTAGTCCTAAAAATTTCACATTGCTAATTTCTTGTATGATTTGTGTTCCATAATTAATTTCAAGATTTGAGATACATCTGTTTTTTGTCCTAAATTGTATAAAATGGGTCTTATCAATATTAAGTGTCATTTTATTAGCTAGAAACCATGTGTTTAACTCGTGAAAAGCCTTTGTAGCTATTCTTGATAAATGTTCTTGTGACGTTCCTGTTACAAGTACACTAAGTTAGTATCATCTGCAAAGAGCAATACCTTTGATTCGTCACTTAAGTTATAGGGCAAGTCATTAATGAAAATTAAAAAGAGCAAAGGTCCCAGTATTGATCCCTGAGGTACCCCATTCTTAATAATCCCTAGGTTAGATTCATTTCCATTTATTATTACCTTTTGAGTTCTATCAGAAAGATATGATTTGAACCACTTAAGTGTTAAATTATCGAACCCATAATGATCCAATTTTTGAAGTAATATTTCATGATTTATACAGTCAAATGCTTTAGCTAAGTCGCAGAAAATTCCCAGAGCATATTTCTTTTTATCTAACGCTTCCAATACCGTATTTCTGTAGTAAGTTGAAATGTAGCATTCTCAGTGGACATGCCACTTCTAAATCCAAACTGAGATGAAGTAAGAATGTCATTCAAATTAAGATAGTGCATTATGCGGTTGTACATGACTTTTTCAAAAACTTTTGAAAATGAGGTTAAGAGTGATATAGGTCTGTAATTTGATGGTAGATTTTTGTCACCTTTTTTAAAGAGGGGCTTAACAATAGCATGCTTCAGTCTTTCTGGAAATATTCCATTTTCTAATGAACAATGGCATATGTGACTAAGAGGTTTACTCAGTTCCGATGAGCAGCTTTTTAATAACTTATTACTTATCTCATCCCATCCAGACGAGCTTTTACTTTTGAGAGACTTGATTATATTTTCAATTTCTATGTGGGAAGTCAGGTTCAATTGAAGTCTATGGTTCCAAACTGTAGATTTTGTTAGTAGGTCTACTGCCTTAATGTTAATATTATTTATAGGAATACATTTCTCTGCAATATTTATAAAGTGACTATTAAAAGCATTTGTAATGTCTGATAAATTATCTAGTTTTATGTTTTGGTATATTAATGATGTACAATCATTGTTTCCCTTTGTTCTCCCCGTTTCGTTTTTTATTATATTCCATACAGTCTTAACTTTATTATTTGATTTATTAATTACTTGTGAAAAATGCCTACTTTTTGCTTCTTTGATTACTTTCTTCAGTATGTTGCAATACTTTTTATAGTATTCCTTATGAGTTTGGTTGTTACTGGTTCTATATTTTAGGTAGAGCTCTCTTTTGTTTGCACATGATATTTTAATACCAGCAGTTAACCATGTGTTATTCCTTGAATTAGGTAAATTAGACGTGTTCTATATCCTTGAGCATCTGACGTGTTCTATATCCTTGAGCCCTGCTCAACACAGGATCTACAGAGCGAGACATCTACATCTACATCTACATCTAGCCGTTTTCTTTTTTGGAAAATTTGCCTCAAAATGTTGTGACACTATGTTTAGGAATTCACTTAATTTACTATCTACTTTGTCATAGGATAACATAGATTCCCAGTTTTCATTCGCAAGATCTTGTTTGAAATTTAAAATTGGATCGTCATTCATTACTCTAGTCATATTACTATGAGCATGTTTACTGTTCGAATTTACTTTAATATTGTTCAGCACTAACATTTGTGCATCATGATCTAATAATCCATTTAATATTGGAAGTACTTTAAAATTAAAATGTTTTTCTATATCTATGAATATATTATCTATTGTTGTTTGGGAGTCGTTCTGAATTCTCGTTGGAAAGTTTACTATGAAATCATGCAATGAATAACTGGACTATAACTTAATTACCTCCTGATAACTGTTGATAATGTGAGAAATGTAATTTAGGCTATTCCTTCAAAGTTTTTCTGATAAACTAATTGAAAGCGTAACACATTACGCTGTGGAAAACATAAAGAAAACCCTGTGTAATTATTATGCCATAAAAAAATACAACCTATAACATGCAACTCAAATCTTCATGTTAGGCTATATTCAACAGCATATTACAATTACAAGAGAAATTTATTCTCGAAAGAAAAAGTACTGTTTATCTTACCTTGGGCGTTTCCGGCGTCTGGACGAGACTTTCAGATTGTCGTCGTTGTTTACTGGGGGAGCCTGACGACTTCTGTTTTGGAGTTTTATCACTTGAATTGTTCGTGGCGGGCCGCAATACCGGCCTAAACAAACGTCCATCTTGAGTCACTAGTCCACGAGCAACGGCACGTTTCACAGAGATCCTAAGTAACGATCTGAAGTCCACTTCCCCGGCCGCGAGATTCAACGCGTGAGATTGACGGATATATTTCTCGATGTTTTTCAACGTCGATCCGTCTTTTTCATCAAGTTCTCGGATAGCTTTCGCGATCACTTTTGTGAGATCTGTTCCTTTCGAAATTGTAAGCTGCCGACTCTGAAGTCCGCCAGGATCCTTATATGAACTCTGGCCCTTATTAAACACTTTGAGTACACTACCCTCCTTCACGGCCTGATCCAAGTTCTCGATGATGACATCATCCGAGAAAACATGATGCTGCCTAATTGCATGACAGATCCGCTCCACTGAAGGTCGCTGTTTCTGACTACGGATCTTACGGATTGCTTCTAAGATCCACGTGGTCCAAGACGCATGACTTGGCGATTCCTGATCTTTCATGATCACTTTTTTTTTAAACAGCACTTCACATACAATAAATAACCTACGTCACAGGATTGTGCACCACATCTAGCCACCGTTCAGAAACATTGCTGCACTTACGTTCACATCTTTCCCTCATTCTGTGACAGGCTCCGGGCGGGTACGCATATTAACGAAGTCCCGCCTTTCGCCTCGTCCCCTTCTTTCACGCAGCCTTAACGAAAGCAACAAACAGGCATCTGAAAACAAAAATAAACATCTTATTAAATAACACGATCAATAATAAAGATGCCAAACAACTTACAAAACACACAAATATTTAAAACTACCACGGCTTAAACCAATGTCACTTGTACGATAAAACAACACCTACCAACTTATGAAATTGTTTCTCAATAAATAGAACAGTTAAGCTAGGTTGTTTCTACACACTAAAGAATTGACACTAATTTAATACAAAATATAACATGATGAACACCTACACCTTTCACACACAGCTCAAGAACTACGGTAATCCTGACTCACCAACGCACTAAAGTACCGCGAGTCTCCCCGTCCCACTGCCCAGGGAGCGTCGGCATACATGGGTATGCCCGCAACCCCTAGTCCCTTCCCCAGAACCGAGTTACAGCTGCCGCGAACACATTTCATACCCTCAATTTTGCAAACGATGCCACAGAACTCGCATCAATGAGCAATGTATTTGGATAAAACACACATTGAACCTTTATTTCATAACCAAGCGATTTCTACTGCGTCATTGGTTCGCAACCATTTTGAAATCGAGAACAGAGTGGTACCATAACCAGTGTCCGAGCTCCCGTCGGGCAGCCATCTTGGGCGGTTTTGCCGATACTAAATTCGGGTCAATTCTTCTTCCCTAGGACCTCAATGCAAACATCACTCAATATTATTATGATATGTTAGACCCTAGCGATTCTAAATATAACATGCTAAGCGATGACGACACAGCGATCAATTACATAAACGCTTCAGAACACAGCCCTCGCTCACACACCCGGACGCGATTACTAAACTGGCAGTATTCATTAAAGCGAGCCAGAAAACACTATTTTCCTCTTACTAGCTAAATTTTACGTAAATATACACTTACCTTAAGTCTTGTAGTGTTGTTTTAAAATATTTACAAGTCCATTAAGTGTCACAAATAACGATTAATAATATTTAACCACTGTAATAGCCTCAAACACGACAACAGATCACCGAATCAACAAAGGTTTACACTTCTGACAAGATGGCTTCCGCGCATCCATACAGCAACGTAGGCTGCGCCAGAAAGGAGAAACTGAAGTTCGATCTGCGGCGGTAGAAATTTACAATTTAAACGCTATGGGAAGATAGTAAGTGATTTATATTTAACTAGATCGAAATGATGAAAAAAACAATTTTGTTTGTCAAGGACAAATATTTTTTCTACTAAACTAGTCATATTAACAGGAATTATTATAATCGTCTTTACATAAATGACAAATCGAAATCCTTTGGCGGGTGATCAGCGATACAAAAATAAACATGGTACGCTTAATTTGATTGGCTTCTAAGGTTTCATTACACATTATCATTGGATAAATTCCTCTAATCGGTAAGAAGTGGTTAGGTATTTATGTATGATACGGGCTTGCAACATACAAAAGAATTTTGCTCATTGGTTCTGAGATATTGCAAACATTATGTATATTATAATTAAGCAAAGATAATAGAAAATTGAAGGTTCTAAATGGAGGCTTTTTTTATACCCCATAAACGCTTCTCTAGAAAGAAAAAAATATAAAATAAATACCACTGTATGGAACCGATATAGTTCATATTAACAGGACTGTCCTCATTTAAAGAGAAGCATTCGTTATTACCTCTGACGCTGACAGGAGCAATGCCAAAATATGGACATATTATTTTATTGTCCTTCATAATCATCCGTGATGATATAAACCTTACCGATTCAGTCAGTTTAAAATTTTCATAAATCAAGAAAATAATCACAATATTGTATTCATACAACGACTATAGGTCTGTTCGCAAAGGTGAATCATGTACTGTCACGTACCGCGACGCATGCGCACATTCTGAATATGCTGATATATTACATTATGCGCATACGTTGCGCAGCGAGACCGACAATGTGCGCATGCGTCATGGTCCGTGACAGTTACGGATTTGCTTTGCGAACAAACCTCGTGTCATTTATACACGTCTAGAATGACAACATACATGCACTGACATCTATGAGGTGATTCAGCAAGTACTTCCATCCTCTCGAGAGTCGCGGTATAGTCTTTTTTCGTACAACATAGACACTGGGCTACTGATCATGCTTCAGCCGACTTCTGAATGAACAGTAACTTAAATGAAACATAATATTGCATTAGGAATCCTATGGCCAAGTTCGTGGGATTTAGGGGGGGAAGTCAAAATATCTCCATGAGATACAGTAGGCTAATATACACTGAATGAAACAAATATAATTATAAATTATGTAATATAAAAACGAAGCAATAATATAGACTACCTATATGTACAGACACACGTACAAACAAGCAACCGGACAGGAATTTTCCCGTCCACCATACAATTATTAATTAAATTGAAAACCTGCACACTTAGAGTCATTTAATTTATTTGAATCCAATATGTTTAAATTTTATGTTTTCTGACGTTGTCTATTGCTTGTATTTCAGGTTTAATTACAATAAAATATTATTATTATTATTATTATTATTATTATTATTATTATTATTATTATTATTATATGAACAGTTACAGAGTGGCAGTACTAGCTCAAGGCTTAGCAAAATTCTGAATTTTTTAGGAGGTGGTCTTTAATTCTTGCTGTAGAGTTTACAGTAATTTGCTTCATCTCAACACAATAGCTAAAAACAGAGTATTTAATAATTATGGGCTTCGGGTGAATTTATTAGTTGGGATCCTTCCAGAAGATTTCAGCACAGCTAGCTGCCGAAAGCTCGGACCAAACCAAATCCATTCACCTGGCTGGAAGTAGAAAACTCTCTTTAATAATACTGTCAACGTCACAAGAATAGTTAATAGTCTCGAAATCGTCTAAATACTAGTAGTAGTGCTGAATTTGGGCGGGAACGGAACTGAACGGAGCTCCGGCAAAGTAAAAATCTACTTTACTTCGCTCCGGCATAAACGCAGGGAGGAAAAAAGTACATATTATGAAATTGGCTTATATTTTAGCAACACTTGTTTAATAAGGAACCGTAATTGTGATCATGACCTCCTGTTCTTGTCGCGACAGTCGTACCTGCACGGTTGCCGTAGATTCAATGCATACGAGATCAAGTTATGACTGTTATTGACTTTTCAAAGGCTTTTGACTTAGTGCCGCATGGAAAACGTTTAGATAAAATAATCAGACTAGGAATTGACCATAGGGTGGTACTCTGGATAAAGGCATTCTTAGAGGGGAGGACACAGAAAGTAAGGGTAGGTAAAGAAACTTCTAGAGCCGAACTTGTCAAATCGGGAGTACCGCAAGGAAGCGTTCTTGGCCCACTACTTTTTCTCATATATATTAATGATCTCTGCAAAAACATTAAATCTAAAGTGAGATTATTTGCTGATGACTGCATTATTTATAAAATAATTCGTGATATTAGAGATACTGAAATAATCCAAAGTGATCTCGATAAAATTGTTAGTTGGGCTACATTAAACGGTATGAAAATAAATGACACCAAAAGTAAGTCAATAGCATTCTGCAGAAGGAAACAAGAAATCCGGTTAAACTACAAAATAGGTGACGCAACGGTCCCACAAGAAGAATGTTGTAAATATCTAGGGGTATATCTTAATTCAAATTTGACATGGGATAGCCAAATTGACCAGGTATCGGGTAAAGCGTGGAGGGCGTTACATTTTGTGATGAGAAACTTAAAAAAGGCAAACCCAAAGACCAAAGTTGCTTACATGACACTAGTACGTCCATTAATGGAATATGGTGCAGGTTGTTGGGATCCTTACAGAACCCAACAAATCAATTCGCTCGAAAGACTTCAGCGCAGGGCAGCTAAATTTGTCACAGGAAAACGAGACCATGGTGAAGAACTTGTTACTGAACTAGGATGGGAAAAATTAGAAACTAGGCGCAAGCAAGCCAGGTTATGTTCACTATACAGGGCATATATCGGACAAAAAGCATGGAGTGATATTTCAGCACGTTTAGAAAAGCCAACTTACTATGGAAGAAACGATCATGAGTACAAGATTAAGACTATTCGACAAAGAACTGATGTAGGCAAATTTTCCTTCCTAAATAGAACAATAAACGATTGGAACAAACTCCCTGCAGAGGTTTTCATGACCTGTCCCTCCTTAGGGTCCTTTAAAAGAAAGATAAAATGTGTTTAATTCTTGTCTTTATGATGTGCATGTATTATTTAATTTCTTTAAATACTTGGCTTGTACTTATTTGTACTTATTTATATTGATATGTAATAATTTTAGTTACATGCATTTTATCTAACTTGACATGTATTTTATCTCATATCTATTTCTTTAACTTGTCTTTAACTTTTAGTGAAATTTCCTTGCCTGTCTATTAGGTGAGGCTTTGTTATTAGTATGGGTATCTGAAATAGTTTTTAATATGTATTTGACAACCACTGCCACCGGGCAAATGCCCAATTGCAGTGTAAATTAACAATAAATAAAAAAAAAAAAAAAAAAGTTGGTTGCATTGATTGTTATTGTAATCTAATTTCTATACGATTCATTTTGAAAGGTAGTTTGACTATACTGTTTGGTAACGGTATCGTCAAATTAAAAATAAATAAATATCTGCTTATAAAATTATGGGTTTCCCCAAGAAAGAGTTTCCAATTTCGACACTTTCTATTAGATAATAATAATAGTAATAATAATAATAATAATAATAATAATAATAATAATAATAATAATAATAATACCTACAGAGAAGCTTCAATGTCATAAATTTATGTGTAGTATTCCTTTTTCTTGTTCCCTTATAACGTTTATAGTAACTCAGTCATGTAACCATGGCTGAAAGGTAAGGTAAGGTAGTAAAAAATTATACACAAAAGAATGCAATAAAAGTTTTGTCAGAAGTGGGATTCGAACCCACGCCCACAGAAGTGGACTGCGACCTGAACGCAGCGCCTTAGACCGCTCGGCCATCCTGACATACGGTGAACAACTCGCAGATAGACTAATTTACAGACTGTGCATATTTCAACAGAATACAGTAAAATTATCGTGATTTGTTTATTCATTATTATTATAGCTATAGGTAAGGTTGTACAAAATATGATATATTTTTACTAAACACTCATGTTACTTCCTCTACCCTTCATACATTTCAGCGTAGAGTCAGCCCCTCCCCACTAAATACAAAGACAATAGCGGGCCCCCTTCCATGTGAAAAATGTCAAAATCAATTATTTTAGAACAAAAAGAGCACAGACAGGTTTTAACATAATTATACGTATACCAACTGTAAACAGAAATACTTTCCAATCACCTGATAGTTAGGTTTTTCTTTTCTTTCATAGTTCTTTCGTAGACCTAACTTACTGCTATTCATGTTTGAAGAAAATAAAAATTATGCACATAATCTCAGGCTCTGATTTAATGGGCAGACTGGGCATTTGCCCAAGGCGGCAAGCCTAGAAAGAGCGGAAAATATTTTAGGGAGAATTTTTAAATAATACTGTAATTTAACAAATTATTAAATAACCAAAAAATATTGTAAGTCAAGACTTTTACAACGTCTCGAAACAGCCCTCCGACGCAAATGTACATAATATGGTTTGCAGAATTTGAATAACTTTTTCCTCAGCCTTGAAAACTAACTTCTCAGAAATTATATGTGAATATGTAAAGAAAAATCCCCGAAAGAAATTTTTTAAATATAACAAACTTTAAGCCAAATGAATTTAAAAGAATGAAAAATGAAAAATGTTAGACTGAATTTTAGATTCTTATGTAAAGTAAAAATAAATCAATAATTTTTTAAAAATAAATAACTAGTTCAATACATATTTTTATTAACATAATTCAATATAATTTAGCAATTATGTTTTCAAATTGCCAGATTTATTAAATACATTTGTAAAACTTCTAAGATTGACTATATTACATATTACAAATATTTTTAGAGCTTATAGACAATTTTTGTAAATGAAATTACAGTAGTAATTATGAAAATTTCACCTAAACGAAATTTCGATTAAATTACGTTTATTTTTAAACAATATTTTAAATTTTTGTTGCGTAGCCTAGTGTCTGGATTACTCCAATAATAAACTGCTATCTGAATAGCAACTGATGGTTGAGGACTTCTTAGGTGGAAAAGAATTCCAACCGATGAAGACCTCAAAGCGGCTCAGGTCTTTGGCGGTAGAAGAGTATAACATCGGCATTGAAAACTGGTACCACGTTACAACAAATGCCTTGACAGCAAAGGTGATTGCGTTGAGAAATAGAGTAAGGTACTGAATCAATGGAAATAAAGTTTTGTGTTGATATCTTTCGTTATTATTTTGTTATGCCAAATTGTTCTTTACTTTCTGGACGACCCTTGTATTAAGGCTTGTAACTTAATCAGTTTTTTCCCTGGCTTTCATTGAACCGAATCATTTTATTGTATTATAAACACAGAGAAGATAAAAGAGAATTCAACAAATAAAAGAAGACCTGCAAGAAAATAAAATAACAGAAGCAACTGAAAAAATAGAAGCCCTCATAGCCTCAGCAACAACTCAAATGAAAGAGCGCAAAGGAAAACCTTGGTTCGATGCAAGGTGCTACAGTCAGAGGAGTGAAACAATAAAAGCCCTGCATCAAGAAAGGAGTATCCAAGATCTAGGAGCCTATGCAGAATCCAAAAGTAAATACAAAACATTGTTAAAACAAAAGAGAAATGAATACACAGAAAGAACAGAGCCAGAGACAGCTGCAGAAGCGGAAAGGGACCCCTACTTAGCGTTACGAAGAAGAAAATCAACACATTCGCCAAACATACCAATGATGGAAACCTGGCAGGCGCATTTCCAATCAATCTTAAATCCAGAGAAGAACCAACAAGCTTACGGGGGAAAAAAAAAATACTCCAAGTCAAGAAACAATGAAAGAAATCACAACCCAAGGGGTCCGGAATGCAACAGAAAAACTGAAGCGAAACAAAGCGAAACAAAACATGGAATATTCAATGAATTCCTAAAGGATTCTAGCCCAGATCTAGTATTAACATGGACAGAAGTTTTTAAAAAATGTATGGAAATAGGTGCTATTCCCAACTTCTGGAGACATGCCACCCTGAAAATGCTGTATAAAGGCAAAGACTATTCGGACGATCCGAATGCATACCGAGGGATAGCGTTAGAAAACAACCCTTTTAAATTACTATCAATAATCCTGAATACAAGATTGACTAAAGCATTGGATGCGCAGATCCCGGAAAAACAGTTTGGCTTCCGGAAAGGTTGCTCCACGTTACAAGCAGTAGAATGACTGATTGATGACATTCGAGATGCACTGAGAGAGCCAAAACAGAAATACTACGCAGTATTCGTTGATTACTGCAAAGCATTTGACAATGTGAATAGACAGAAGCTGAGCCAAACTGGAAAACACTGGCGTACTAGATACATGCACCATCACACTTATACATAACATCTTGGCATAGAACTTCATAAAGATAGACGACACAGTGCAGAAATCAAAAGAAGTCACGCAAACCAGAGGGGTTCTACAGAGGGGCCCCCTAAGCCCACTCCTTTTCAATATAGGCCTAATGACGGCAGATATAACACACATCTGGACATCAGCAACAAACATGTACATATACGCTGATTATATGGTTCTCGGTTCAACAGTCAAGAAAGAAACACAGGACTCTATCAACAACCTCGCAGCATGGGCTGCAAGAAACAACTTTAAAATCAATGAATCAAAAACCCTGCAAATGGTTTTCAGAAAGGGTGGAAGAATGGCAGGAGACGACCACATCCAACTCCAAAACGAACCACTAAACATTACAAATGCCTTCAAATACCTAGGAGTGACACTTCAAACAACGGCAAAATCTTTCTGCATCCATATCAAAGAGAGGGCAGCAGCCGCTATCATTGCTATACATGACATAAAGAACATCACACAGATCTCGCTCTCTCTCTACAGCGATGAAACTATTTTACGCTAAGATAATGACTATTCTAACATATGGGATAGAGCTAATGTGGAACGAACTCAGTTACGGAGATTTAAACACCGTAGAGAAGGTGAAAGCAAGATTCTTAAAAGCAGCATTGGGGATTTCAAAATTCGCTCCGTCGAGATTAGCATTTGAATTGGCGCACGAGACATTCCTAATAGAAGACCTGCGCATCAGACTCCTGCTTCCTTCTATCTCACAAGAATGCCAACAGAAAAGAAGAGAAACTTGGCAAGAGTTTTACACAACTGAGGCGATGATGAACCGAAACAGGATAGGTCCAAACAATAAATTCCGCAGTGCCATATCAAGACTGGCAATACATGGTTTTCACCATTAGCTCTGCAGAAGAACCGAGTATCTTGATCCTACAGAAGAATGCGTGTGTACAGCGTCGTTTTATATCGGTGCCTCTCGCCGACTGTTGGAATTTTGTTACAAGGAGCAGGTAGTCCGTGTATTCCAATACAAAAGACATCCAGTTCCCTTTCTAGTCAGTGCCTGTCCGAGCTCAAATCTGTTCACATCTGCTGCCCGTTGTAAATTTAAGAAATGTTTTTGTGCACGCTAGTAGAATCTCTTCTCCTACCAGGAAATAGTCATTTGACAAGCCGGCAGAGACATAATACGATGTCTGTAAACTATGTGACAATAAGTGCACAAGATACCATTTTTCTGTATGTCTAAACAGAGTGAAGTCATTGATGGATTATAGCAGAGACTTAGTCTAAATGCACATTTGTGCGTGTTTTCTTCTTATTACATAATAAGGAAACGTTGTCGAGATAAAGAAAAATTAAGGCTAGAAGTAAACTGTCCTTTAAAATTACTCTTATAAAAGCCCTATCAGTCTTATTGTCGGGAAATACATTTTCAAAATCTTAATTAATAGGGGTATCCCGGTTTGAGTTTCCGGAGCAGGCCTCCTCAATGTTTGGTTGATTTTCTTTTCTCCCATTCTGTTTTGCACATTATTCGTTCCAAATTCCATACACATTCTTCTATCTGCTTTATATTATTTAGATCTTGTTCTGCATAAAGGATAGCCATACAAAATGCTGCAATGTATAAACTGTTTGAGCAACTAATTACTTTTTTATCGCCTTGTTCGATGCAACGAATCAATACAGCTTTGCAACAGCTCCACACCAAAAAGTTTTCTTTTTTTTAATCAAACCAATCCACAAACACGTATGAATGTTATTTGTTTCCACATTTCCACGATTTATGTATTGGTTATGCCGAACAGGTCGCTATTGAAAAACTGACTGAATGCACATTGCACTAACCATAGGCTATGCCATGTGACGTGTGCAATAATTACAAAATTGCTATCCGTTTGAATGCTTTTATAGCACAAATTTGCAGATTTTAACAGATTATTCTTTCGGTAGAAACAAACAAAGCATTCGAATACCATGTATGTCCCCAAAACACACACACACAAACGCATTTTATTTTTAACAATAAGTGCTTAACTTGACAACCAGAGATGTTGCCAGAGAGAGGCGAGGATTGTACAGTATGTAAAAGGTATCATTAGCTAAGCCCATTTCCCACGATATTTTTAAAATATGTACATTATGCTAAGGTAACTTGTCATTTTAATTGTATAAACTTAGCTTAAAACAATTTTTTACCATTTTGTATAACACTATTTTAGTCACAGTTATTCATCAGTAATTATTACACGCGTCCTTTCTTCCTTTCTTAAAACAATTTTTTACCATTTTGTATAACACTATTTTAGTCACAGTTATTCATCAGTAATTATTACACGCGTCCTTTCTTCCTTTCTTATGGATTGTTGATATAGCCTAAATCCTACTTTCCAGTCTTCTGATATGGCTTCGCCATTTAAGCATTTTTCAAAAAGGTTTCTCAAAAGTCCATAACATTTATTGGTACCATATTTCACCAGTTCCATAGTCACTATGAATGCACTGATTCACTTTTAAATAAAGTATTACTTAAGCTAAATATATAATAATGTATAATTGTGTAATCCCTTTTCATTTCATTAAATTAAAATGTACTTCTCATTTAGTATTCTCAAATAAAGTGTTTTATTACCATTATAGAATTTTATATTAGACTGGCAGTACTTACCAGTTGTCAAATTATGCATTCAAATTTCATTTTAATGCTTTTTTTTTTTACAAAATACCATTATTTTGGAACAGTAAAAAGTGTGTTAGGCCTACATATTTAAAAACGCTATTTTGTTCAAACTAAAAATATCTTAAAATTAAATCTGTAGGCTTAATTAAAAAAAAAAAGTACTGTCCAAGACCCCCCACTGGGCCCCTCCCGAACCAAAATCCTGGCTAAGTTGACACCTTAGGAAAAAAAAGAAATAAATTTCCCTCTGCGGGGTTTCAACAGTTTTCGTGCAAATTAATTACACACATTACTATGTGGATCTCCTTTCTTTCAGAATTTATATTACATATCCTTCCCCATAGCCATTTTCGAATAATTGTAAGAACAATATTATAAAAATTAGCATTATCAAATCAGCAGTATAAAACGAGATACGAGAATCTGTAAAACGAAATAACTTAGTAAAATGTTTTTCGTTTTTCACTATACCACTCTACCTCTACCGGAATACGAGATATCAAGAATGTGATTCTGGATAGCACTTTGGACTCCTGACATTTTTAAAAACGTGCAAGAAAGTATAAAATTACATTTACAGCTGTCTCAAGGTTTGATGAGTGCCATGGGTCCCTATATAGTCCTCCTCGTAATTTACCATAAGGAAAAGGGTAACTTCCAATTCTGTCCATGCGATTGTGGGGTGAATAGGTACTAGTGAGCACGTAAAATGGGAGTGCCCAGTTGAGGGAGCTCTTTCAGAGATTAATTCAAGGTAGACAGGTAGGGAATATAATAATAATAATAATAATAATAATAATAATAATAATAATAATAATAATAACAACAATAACAACAACAACAATAAGAGACCCGTAGGCGTGGATATTGGTGGATAAAGCAACAAGGCGAATTTTGCAGAAAGCAAAAGATTATAAAATAGCAGACATAGATAAAGACATTAAAACATTAACTCACAAGAGCAGATGGCATAAGATAGTAAACAACTAATAAAAGACAACATACACCCGGAAATGACTTCATGATTGCCAGGATGACCTATAGACCATGGGCTACCAATATGAAACCCTCCCCCCCCCCCCGTGGGAATTTCCGACACATATATTTTTTTGTTGGTATTGTCATCTAGTTTAAGATTTTAGTTGTTTGCCCCTTATCAATTACAGCATTTAGCCGGAAACCCCGGAAAACCCCGGAAATTCGCAGAAAATGAATTTGTTTTAATTTTTCATTGTTCTTTGCTCCTAATATTCCCAGGGAATTTCTGACTCACACATTTTTGTTGGTATTGGCATCTAGTTTAATGTTCCAGTTGTTTGCCCCTTACAAATTACAACATATCCCCGGAAAACCCGGAAAACCACGTATATACGGAGAAAATTACTATGTTTTATTTTTAAATCTTTGTTCTTTCCACCTAATATTCAAAGGGAATTTCTGACTTACATGTTTTTTTGTTGGCATTACCATCTAGATTAAGGTTTCAGTTGTTTGCCCCTTATCAATTACAGTATATCCCCGGAAAACACTGAAAACCACGGAAATCCGGAGAAAGGGACTTCGTTTTATTTTTTAAAAATCTTAGTTCTTTGCTCCTAGTATTCAAAGGGATTTGGTGAACCATATGTTTTTGTGTTGGTATTCCCATATAGATTAAGGTTCCAGTTGTTTGGCCCTTACCAATTACAGCATATCCCCGGAAACCCCGGAAAACCACGTATATACGGAGAAAATTACTATGTATTATTTTTTAAATCTTTGTTCTTTGCTCCTAATATTCAAAGGGAATTTATGATTCGTATGTTTTTTTGTTGGTATTGCCATCTAGATTAAGGTTTCAGTTGTTTGCCCCTTATGAATTATAGCATATCTCCAGAAAACTCCGAAAACTCCGAAAACCACGGAAATCCGGAGGAATTGACTTTTTAAAAAATTCTTTAAAATCTATGTTCTTTGCTCCTAATATTCCCAGGGAATTTCTGCCTCATATGTTTTTTGTTGGTATTGCCATCTAGTTTAAGGTTTAAGTTGTTTTCCCCTTATCAATTACAGCATATCCACGTAAACCCTGAAAACCAAGAAAATCCGCAGAAAATGAGATTGTTTTATTTTTTAAAAAATATTTGCTCTTTGATACTAATATTCCCAGGGAATTTCTGAATCACATAATTTTTGTTGCTATTGCCATATAGTTTAAGGTTTCAGTTGTTTTCCCCTTACCAATTACAGCATGACAAAGAATACTGGAAAAAATCCTGATGCTGAAGGAATGAAGGCGATTGGAAACCTGACAGAACACACTTCATATTCTAATTTGACATCTGTGAATGATAATTAATTTATCTTAGCAAACCTTCCACAGTCACTACCAAACTTTCTTGACTGAAGTTAGAGAAGGGACATTCGGTAAAACAGCACAATTTTGGAATGGTAATATGGACAAAGTGTCATTGATTTTGAGATTTCAGCGAGCAACTAAAGAAAACAACTTTGAATTACACTTGGCATGTTTGGAAGATATGATTCCCATTTTCTTTGCATGTGACCATCACAATTATGGCAGATATCTCGTAGTCCATATACTCACCCTTTTGAACCTGCAAGGGACACACTTGAAGCAGAAGAATTACTTCGCAATAACGGTTTCAGTGACCGTAGTTCACAAGTTCCGAGTTCTAGAAATTCTGTGGATTTCCGTGGTTTTCCGGGTTTTACGGGGATATGTTGTAATTGATAATGGGCAAACAGTTGAAACCTTAATCTAGATTACAATGCCAACAAAAAAAAATATGTAAGTCAGAAGTTCCCTGGGAATATTAGGATCAAAAACAAAGGTTTTTAAAAAATTAAAACGAACTCATTTTCTTCGGATTTTTTAGGTTTCCGGAGTTTTCCGGGGATATGCTGCAATTGATAAGGGGAAAACAACTGAAACCTTAATCTACATGGCAATACCAACACAAAACCATATGAGTCACCAATTCCCTTTGAATACTAGGAGCAAAGAACTAAGATTTAAAAAATTAAAACAAAGTCATTTTCTCCGGGCTTCCGTGGTTTTCAGAGTTTTCTGGGGATTTGCTGTAATTGATAAGGGGCAAACAACTGAAACCTTAATCTACATGGCAATACCAACACAAAACCATATGAATCACCAATTCCCTTTGAATACTAGAAGTAAAAAACTAAGATTTAAAAAATTAAAACAAAGTAATTTTCTCCGGGTTTCCATGGTTTTCGAAGTTTTCTGGGGATTTGCTGTGATTGATAAGGGGCAAACAACTGAAACCTTAATCTGGATGGCAATACCAACAAAAGAACATAGGATTCAGAAATTCCCTTTGAATATTAGAAGCAAAGAACAAAGATTTAAAAAATAAAACATTGTTATTTTCTCCGTATAAAAGTGGTTTTTCGGGTTTTCCGGGGATATGTTGTAATTTGTAAGGGAGCAAACAACTGAAAACTTAAACTAGATGACAATACCAACAAAAAATATGTGAGTCAGAACTTCCCTGGGCATATTAGGAGCAAAGAACAAAGAAAAATTAAATCAAACTCATTTTCTCCAGATTTCCGTAGTTTTCCGGGGTTTCCGGGTAAATGCTGTAATTGATAAGGGGCAAACAACTGAAGACTTAAACTAGATGGTAATACCAACAAAAATATGTGAGCCAGAAATTCCCTGGGCATATTAGGAGCAAAGAACAAAAATAAAATTAAAACAAACTCATTTTCTCCGGATTTCCGGGGTTTCCGGGTAAATGCTGTAATTGATAAGGGGCAAACAACTGAAAACTGAAACTAGATGGGAATACCAACAAAAAAATATATGTGTCGGAAATTCCCACGGGGGGGGGGGATGGGGGGTATACAGTAGCCTTCGCTCTACTAATGGTCCACGCCAATCCCTAGATTCTGGCTTCCAGACTAATAATCCCGGTGACGACTGGTTATTCATCAGGTTGATGACGAGATGATTGAGGACGCGGAAGTCTATTGCATTCTGGTAGAAGGGTATAGGCCTAGTTTGCTCAGGCGCGACCTCCAAATTCATCATCTCATCACATATTCACAAAATCTCGGCTACGTAATTCGGCAGGTAGATTTACGTGTTAGAACACGGATCAGATGATGACTTGGAAGAGTGCTTGCTGTATCTTTACAGATGCTAGCTTTAAGTTGTCACTATTATACTCAAGACAAATACTTCAGTAGCAAAGTAGTTGGAATTGCCGTATTTTACGGACCATACGACGCTCCGGACCATAAGACGCACCTTGATTTTAGGATGGAAATTTAAAGGAAAATAAATTTAATGTGATTCTAAACCAGAAATTTTAAATGGAATAATATACTTCATTGCATTAAAAAAATATAACCTTGTACAATGGAATCAGTGTAAATCACTTCTAACTTAAAACCTGCGTTGTACGAAATCTCTTCTGTACAGGTGGCATCGCGTAAATTTTAACAACTGAACTAATTTCTCATGAAAGACTGAAATTTACACCCTCTTATGCTCAATTCAGCAAACGGCAAGTGTAATGGGACAAGGTTGTTTAGAGATCATTGCCTTCATTTAAACCACCAAGCAGAGACAACTCCTCTCGTATAAAAGAACTCTACATTCCTTTCTTTTCGCATTGTATACCCTTATTTTACGATTGTGACAAGTGCATTGAAGTAGGCAAAATTTGTAACAATTTTTTCGTTTAAAACACTGTTTATAACTATGATATTCCGGCAATGTTTACCATAATTTTATTTTTTAAAATATACTTTGGACCATAAGACGCACCCAATTTTTAAGGCTCTGTTTTCAAAGTAAAAAAGTGCGTCTTATGGTCCGTAAAATACGGTACTAACGGTTGTGTTTTTCCTGTTCACTTTCTTAAATGCCCTTATTTTCTTACATTATTTACATTTTCCCATTTATACGAAGGTCGTCCAGAGAGCAAAGAACGATTTGGCATAACTAAATAATAACGAAAGATATCAACACAAAACTTTATTTACAAAGATACAGTACCTTACTCTATTTCTCAACGTAATCGCCATTGCTGTCAAGGCATTTATTGTAACATGGTACCAGTTTTTCAATGCCGATGTTATACTCCTCTACCGCCAAAGACCTGAGCCTGGAGTTTCTGCCAAGAAGGCAAGGCATAAACGCAGATGCATATTGTGCAACTCTTCAACGACTACAACGCTCTATCCAAAAGAAGAGACGTGGAAAGTTGTCTGAAAAGGTTTTTTTGAGCTCGGCCTCATCGGCTGCTCAAACATAGGCACAACTTCAACGTTTTAAGTGGGATATTTTTGGACATCCTCCTTATAGCCCTGACCTGGCACCCAGCGATTTCTACTTGTTTCCGAAACTAAACTACTTTTTGGGTGGAAACGAGTTCCCAATCGATGGATACCTCAAAGCGGCAGTGACATCTTTGCTAACTTACTAACTCCCTTTCAACTTGCTAACTTACTCATTGGAAGGCAATATTGATGAGTTTATTTTAGTTGCTAGTGCAATCAATAAGGATAAATAAAATTAATGCAGAAAATTTGTTTTTGCAGTGGTTTCTAATTCTTCCAAACGAGTTAAGGCCGCGTGCATAGTGCATTCAGTGACACGCAAAATGACCTATGTCCCATGCGTACAGTGGTCTCGTTTTCTTCGGCCCCACTCGGCGAGTCAAACGTGGGCATGATATGCCCATCAAATTGTCCCTAACAAATATACTCCATTTAAAAATAAATAAAAATAATTCTCTATTGCTACAAGACAAACTACTATGGTATTTCCAATAAACCTGAATTAAAATTAGCTATGAACACTTGACAAAGATTCTCAACTAAAAAGGATTGTCTGTTGTCTGAAAATAACGATTTGTAGGCCTACACGGAGAAGCTCCTCTCTACCTCCACTGAAACATGACCCAAAATGACGAAAAGACCTAAAAATGGCGAAAATGACCTAAAAGTTGTCAAAAATTGACATATCTCTTGAAAATGATGAGAAATGAAAAAAAAAAAAAAAAAAAAAACAAATTGCCCTTATTTAATCAATTATTTTATGATACAGATTTACAATATTCGAGTTTTCTTTATATATAGCTTTATTTTATATATAAAAGATGCAAAATCATCAAATGCCTAGCCCTATTAATCATATTAGCATTATCAGCGCCCTGGATTTCTTTGGTCGAGAACGATTTATAAATGAATCAGTCATTTCGAAAAGGCCATATGTCCATCCTCACCACATTTAGTTCAAAATCTAGAAGTACTCGAAGAAACGTGCATTCCCTGTGAAAAGACCATATCCCACTCCTCCTATGAAGAGATATTAAGAGTCTTATTTCAATCTAAATATGAACGAAGACATTTTAAACTTCGGTTGTGCAATCCAAACAGTTTTTTCTTTCTCCTGAAAATTTTACTTTGGTGGATATATGGCCTTTTCGAAATGACTGATTCAAATGAAGGAAGGTGGACTTATTTCAACTTATATAATCTCCTCTTTGGAAAACATTAAGTTTACTAAGTATTCAAAATTTCTTTTAATTTTCTCGAAAATAACTCTAATAATTATGCATACAGGTAAACTCCCTTAATATGCAAAGCATAATTAGCATTATTATATAAAGTGCGGGGATTTCTGTCAATTTATTGAAGGTGACAAAACGAAAAACGAACAATAACTTATACAGGGGTGCCCACGGGGGGGGGGGGAAATATTATCGTTTTATGAATTTTCTGGGGGGGGGGGGTTGAAAATTGTTGCAAAATTAGCGTCTGGTAAACAAATTTCCTAACTAGTTTTTTGTGCTAAAATAGCGTAAAATGTGATTTTCATTAGTTCAATATTTAAAAATTTTCTGGGGATGGACCTCCGACCCCCTTTTTTGAGGGGTATTCCAAACCCCTCGGCACTTTCGACCTTCCCCGCAATTATTTTCTGGCTACGTCATTGTTGCACTTATTATACTGTTATATTATTAATATAATGTTACAAAGTGGCCCAAGAAGTTAAAGCGACAAAAAATAAATAAATTAAAAAAATTGCCTCCCTAGAAAATATCATATGGGCCCCCTTGTCGACAGCCAATCAGGTTGGGGGGGGGGGAGTAATGAAGTTTGGGGTGGTGGTGGGGTGAGTCATGAAGTTTAGGGGGGTGGGCACCCCTGACTTACAATTAACTATAGAAAGTGAATAGTAAGCTGAGTGAGAAGTTGCGTTTAATATGGAACAGGTTGTTTCGCGTGCAGATGTGCCGCCCATTAAGCGGTAGTGGTGTGATGACAAGGGTTGTTTGCAAATAATCGCCGCTGTGTGAACCAATACAGTCGATGACGGGTTATCGCATTTACAAATTGCTGAGCCTAGCGTAAACTGCCTGACGTGGGGCAGTTAACTCGGTATCATGTCATCATTAGTATGGTAAGTCCGAATGTTCTGGCATTGTTTCGCATTGTCCATTTTATCAGAATATGGATTACGCGTAAAAACCGTCAATCTATAAATGTAGGGCCATAGGGGTAAGGGTTGAAATCCTTAAAGCTCTATCATACCATATAATAATTAGCCTACCTGTAAGTTTATGTAAATATAATTTTTTCATATTTCTTCTTTTTTATATTTCCTTTCCCTTATTGCTGTGGATGGAATGGATGTAATTGATTGTATTTTTATTTAAGACAGTTTGTATTTTTGTTAGGGATGGGTCCTCGATACTTTCGATACCTCGATACTCTCGATACTTGCATGGTATCGGCATCGAACGATACTTCAGAAAACTCGCTCGATACTTTTCGATACTTTTGTAATTCTTCAATTCTGCAATTAAGTGAGAATGCTAGTATTTTTTTTTACAAAAACTTGTAAGTGGACTGTTTAAAAAACTAGTTTTAGTTTCAATGTAGAGTTTAAAAATAATTATAGGCTACTCATGATATTAAATTTTGTCTCATTAAATATGCAGACTTAATTAATTTAGTTGGTATTAAACAGTTCTCTCAAATTTTAATTTTTAATGTACTTATTTATTGAAACTGGAAATGTTGAAGGTATCGAGTATCGAAGTATCGAGTATCGAGGAAAAAATCATGTATCGGTATCGAGATCGAGTATCGAGAAAATCTGGTATCGACCCATCCCTAATTTTTGTTTAATGTATTGATATCTATTTCTGAACTGCCCCCGATCTCGTGTGTGTGCTCATTCGGGTGGCGTCTTAGTAAAAAAATTGTAATGGAATAAAAGCCAGAACTGAACTGAATAAAAAATATAACACATTATCTTTATTATATATTGTAAATTGTATATTGTAAATTGTAAATGATTCTGAAGCACAACGGGGAGATTAAAAGTAATAGGATATGAGGAACCATGATCTATTCAAATCGAAATGTTTTCCTTTTCGACGATTTAGTTTACGGGTTTAGGTAAGATATTTTCTTTTGGTAGTTAATGTTGCAAAACATGAACGCTATTAAACACGTAGGAAGCATTTTATAGATCATACGAATGGACCAATGCACTGAAAATATCAGTTTGCATATCTGCAGTAGGCCTACGTGTCGTTCCAGATAGATATTCCAACTCAACCAACAGTCGTTCCCCGAACTGCATAAAGTAAATGTTGGGGTCTTGCCCTTAAACTTAGGCTCCATGGCATCATATGCTTATTGGGAAATCCCCTAACACAATTACTCATGAAGCCATGTCATTGAGTCCGAAGAGCTGATATTATTATTATTATTATTATTGTTATTATTGTTATTATTATTATTATTATTATTATTATTGTTATTATTATTATTATTATTATTATTATTATTATTATTATTATTATTATTATTATTATTATAGTAGAGGCAGAGATAATAGGGGGGTTTCTGGTTGTGCAGGTGAGCTTCCCACACCACTATTTTCCTAACGGTTTATGGTCCGTTTACCTGAACGTCGCTATCGATCTGTACGAATATCTGTTTTTATAAAGTCTAGCGCTGCTGTGGTTATCTTCGTTAGTCTATACGTATATTATTAAAATAGAAAGAGGACTTCACAAAGGAGGTAGGCAGGGACACATTATTGAAAGAGTTATGATAAATTAGATAGTAATTAATTTATGCAATTGTGTTTGTTGTGATGTACAGAAATCTTTTACAATCTGTCTTAGTGAACAATTTTATTAGTCTTTGTTTTACAATTTACAGCATAGTAATTTTATAATAAAATAAGATTTGTACTGTGACTTTATTATCAAATATATAGTGAGAGTATTATTATTACGAGTACAAACTATCCGTCTAGCCTTACTTTTCTTAATCCAAATGCAGTTACTTATAACATGTGGAAATTAATTGATGGATTCTTATAGTTTGTTGCGCTTGTCTGATAAGTAGCGTAAGTAAAGTATTAAAAAATAAATAAATAAATAGTTTAAAAAAAGCAATTAAAGAAGTTTAATTCATAAGTCTTTTTAATTTATTGTCAAATTATTAGTCTATTAATGAAATTAGTCTTTTTTTAAAAATATTCTGTTAGTTTAAAAAATAATGTTACTGATGTAATAAAATTAACACTATAATGATTATAGCGCTGCATTTTCTTGTCCTTTTGCAAGCTGCTTTATGTGGGAGTGAAACTTCGTTAAGACGCAGCCTTAAGTACTTGTAAGGGGAAAGGAAAGACGGGTGGTCGGTGAATGGAGTTGTTTTGAGAAACCCGCCTATTTTTTCTGCCTCGAGTATAATAATAACTTAATATAATAATTTAAGTATTATTGTTATTATTATTATTGTTCTGTCCATGGGCAGGCCCTTGGACTTGGTCTGCAAATTTCACTCTCCATTTCCTGCTATCCTTGACTTTCTCTTCAGTAATCAGTATTTTCTCTTCTTATCGTGTAGTAGATGGATTCTTCTACTTCGAAGATTTGGAATTCCCTCCAAGTTTCCTTCAATGACGTCATGCAGCAGACAATTTCTTCTGACAATGTGACCTATCCGACTTTGCTTTCCTACGAAGAACTACGATCAGGATTTGTCTCTTCTCGTCCACTCTTCTCAGGACTTCATTTGTCACTTTGTCCATATATTTTCTATTTTTCTTCAGCACCATATTTCAGAACTTTCCAAATATTTCTCAATTTTTCTTATTTTTCAGGTTTTCCATCCGTATATAGTAATGTCAGGTTACAAATATAGGCCGTGTGCTTCAATACAAGCAGTATAGGACTAATGCTGAGACGAATTGTTCGAGAAAAATTCCCTTAATATTTCGGCTATAGAAACAAAATTCAATGCCGTTCAATAACATTAAAAAATTCCTTAACTTATAAAAAAAAAGTAAATAAACCGTTTACCTGCTATTCTTGTCCATTTCAAAAACACTTTTTTCTGTTTCTATATATCGTGAAACATGTTTTCCTAGTATTATCTCAATTTCGATATTTTTTTTTGTCACGATCACAGTACTTTCTCCATACTACGTAGGCCTATATAGGCTACAAGAAAGAGAAAAGCGTTAAAGTAATTCCAGAATGTCGCGTAAAAAGAAAATCTCTGGAGTAGACAACGAGTAAGACAAAGTCGGCTGGTATGTATAGCTTCTACGGAAAATGTGTAATTTTAATACGAATATTAGGTTTGAAAGTGGCATAATTTTTAATGCTCTTTTTTAATCAGAGATATAAGAAAATCATTCTTTACGGAATTTCAGGTTATTCCTTTAGGTATAAGTACGGACTTCTAAGTAAAAAAGGGAATAACTGCAAGAAATGAGGGGATATAAGAACAAGGACAAAAAGGAAACTTAATCGTTATTTCTAGGGACCGGATTCTTAGGTTTTTACCTATTTTTTTCCTTACTTCCAAAACAAAAAGCGCTCATGCACTTTTTCAAATCATGTCCATAGGATTCACCCACATTAATTCTGTGGCATCTAAAAATACCTAAATGGGGTATAAAAACCTAAATATACCTAAACGGGATATAAAACCTAAAATATCTATTTTAGGCTACTTTTTTTGTCTTTTTGTTTGTCAGTTGAGGAATCTACATTTTGCGGAGAGACAATAATTTTTGTCGGGTTGAAATTAATACTACCAGCTTTTCGTTCAACCCATTGTCGTCCAGGATGGACAGTATCAAGAGAGGAAGTGTAAGAGTACCGGCGTATTCCTTACTGTAACCAGGAAATATGAGGCAATCTTATTTTCACTGCTTCTTTTGATTGTTTATGCTTTCTTTCTTCAATTGTATAATATTGTCCTAAAGCAAGTTTACACAAATTTAAGTCAATTTTGTTAAGTTAAACTTTACAAGTATTATGTATTGAATCCTATGTAGCACTTTTAAATTCATTAAACCAATTATTCTACCCGAAAATGATATTTTGGAGAAAAACCTAAAAAAAACTATTTCACCTAATGGAAAACCTGAAACAATGTTTTTAAAAACCTAAAAATCCGGTCCCTAGTTATTTCAAATAAACATCGGCCTAACCGAAGAAGAACCAGGAGATGTTACGGATTTTTCAGCCTTCAAATCTCAGACCTATGACACGCTTTCATGTGGATTTTAGAATAAGGCAAAAGTACTGAGCACAATACACAACAACAATACCGCTATTTAAATTATAATTTCTCTTCACAGCAATGCGGTAGATTTGCCCTAGTATAGCTGATATTTAGCAGATTTTCACTTGTAGTTCATAAAATAATGGAATGTTCTTGATTCTTCTGACTGCAGTATCAAAGTGATATAAACTTGATTACCAGCATAACTGGAAGACTGTTTTCTTTATTTTGGGAAGGAGAAGGGCAAGCTATTGTGTTCGGCTTTGCTAATTACCTGGCCATCTGTCGACCGGATGTCTGCTCGACTACGCAACACTTCCGTAAGTATATGATGTCCCATATACAGAGAACAAGGCTAGGCTCCTCCTCACCTTATCGTACATGGCTATAATTATTTTGTTTTGGATGCAGACCGGAAGATATTTTCCACATACCACTGGCCCCTGTAGCGTCTTCAACGACTGAGCTACTGATCTACTAAAATAATGAAACTGCTAAAAACCAGAACAAAACGTTCAAGCTATAATAGTAAACAGGGTTATGATTTAAGACACAATTGGTTTGTAAATAAAACTGCATAATAAACAACCTGTATTTAAAATAAAATCAATAAAATTCTATTCGTGTTGTAAAAATCCGTTCGTTAAAAAACGGCCTAGAACAAGCTTCGACTTGACCTTACGCCATCAGATGCCATCTATCGCAGGAGACAAGGACTACGAGAACTTGCTAACAGCTGAACAGTGTGGTCAGCCCATTTATTTTATGAATGTAAAATCTCAAGACTTAGCCTAAACATTTAAAAAACAAAAACAGTAGTATGCAACTTGCCTATGAAGCTAGTTTCAGAAATATACTCGTATCCATAGGCGTACCGAGGGGGGGGGGGTTTGGGGGTTTGAACCCCCCCCCCATTGATTAAAAAGAGGAAAATTGTATAATTTTTTTAAGTCTGCCCATAAATTACTTAATACAAGTATAAAGCGTGGGAAGCTTAAAACTCGTTATTTTGCGTCTTAATTTTTTAAATTTTCCGGGGGAGGGCCCCCGGAAGCTTAAAACTTGTTATTTTGCGTCTTAATTTTTAAAATTTTCCAGGGGAGGACCCCCGGAAGCTTAAAACTCGTTATTTTGCATCTTAATTTTTAAAATTTTCCGGGGGAGGACCCCCGGACCCCCCTCACCCTGGGGGGTATTCCATAACCCCCAGACCCCGCGGATGTTATAACCCCCCCCCATATGGTCGGCCTGGTTACGCCTATGCAGATACGACTCGTATCTATAGCTATTAAACTTTATACGATTTTTTTGCATTCAATATATGCTGTTGATAAGACATACAGACATGTTTTCGATTTGGTCGAACGCAATAGGCCTAGTACCTCTCCCTGTATTACCATTGTACAGACAAAAAATAAAGGGTCTGTTCACAGATTTTACATTAGTCTCAGTTCGTTATTTATAATTGTACATTCTTTTTTAACAGTGGTCAATCAATCGATTCTAGGATATAACTAGGACCTTCGGCATTTTGGAATTGGAAATCCCTGGCCTATAAGTTTAAAAACAGACTGAAGTTTGGCTTTTAAGGATTTTTTCATTTATTTAATTAGTCGGGTCGAGAAAAAAAAACTTCAAATTCCAGGACAAATTTATTGCGATTAAATTTGAAACGGGTTTTAGAAACACTGTGAATTCGTACACAAACTGAAGCTGAATTTTAAAAGCCTAGCTGTGACTTTACAAGGAGAAGATTTAGATGGAGTACCATGTGGCTTGATTCAGTTTTCCGGGAATTTCCTCGATTATGCATTCACATTCCCCCTCTGACAGGATAAATTGCTGTTTTGTGTCGTAGGGGTGGCGTTTCGCTGGACATCGGGGGAAGCCTATGTGAGTAACAGAACATGGGGTTGAAGTATATCTACCCAGCCCAGCTGTCCATCACAAGTAAAGTAGTTCTCCAGGCTTTCGATTTTCAAGTTTCATGAGCTATGTTTCATCATCCCAAGGTACGAAGTGATAATAAAATAACAATGGAGATTTTGAAGGAACGCTGGTCTTGATGCATATTGCAAAAATTAATTGTATTTCCATAACAGCGAATTTACAGTTTACACAGAGAGGCGCTTGCGCCGAGTTTTTTCAATTTCCGAGATCCTTTATGCGCTTACGGAACGAGTATTGCATGCTATTTTTTGCACGATGATTATTTATATCAATTTAATTATATTAATTGAGATATTAGCTGAAAATATTATGTATATACATTATTGAAGATATATGTTATATTTCAGAAAGTGATTCGCATGTGTTGGTTCTTATGGGGACTGAATATTTGTCCTGTTAAAGCCACCACAAACTGGGGGCCTTGGTTCCGGTCTTCGATAAAGGCTTGTATTATGATGATTTTACTTACGGCACGTGTGCTTTTTGTCATTTTTACAGCACTGAGATTTCTTTTGTTTTCATAGCAACCAGATTGCGTGTGGGAATGTCAAGTTACGATCAACGGCAACAATATTTGTAAGTACCACTAATTAGTTACGTCGTGCAAATATATATTTCATCGTTTAATGTTATCAAGTTATCATTGTCGATATAATTATAGGCTACTGGAGAAATACAGTTAGCTGGAAATTATTTTCAGTTCAAGAACTTTAGCATACTGTATTTGATCTGAACTGACGTTATCATTGTCGATATAATTATAGGCTACTGGAGAAATACAGTTAGCTGGAAATTATTTTCAGTTCAAGAACTTTAGCATACTGTATTTGATCTGAACTGACTTCCATCTACTCACACCCTTTTCCTGATTTTTTATGTTCCTCTCCTAGCTCTTATTCATCATGCTGTTTAAATTTCAAGGCGATGAATCTCCCTTTTGCTAATGTGACTAAGTCAGGAACTTAAACCAAGCCAATCTTTTATATCCCTACTTTCTAACAAAATTCATTGGAGTATGAATATTACTACCTCAGTGTTTCTATCTGCCTATATCCCAGAGGAAATTTATTTTTGTTTTCTATTTGCGGATTTATAATTGCTCAGACAGAACAATGGCGTGGAATAATAGCTTGCAACACCCAAATTTTGAATGTTCGTATTGCTTAAAAATTCATACGAATACCATGCCATTTTAGGAAAATCAATACTCTCTTCCTTTATTAAAAGCTTCGCCAGGAAAATGTTGCGGTACCAGAACGGATTATCATTATGTGTTGATTTATTATTGCACTAGCAATTTACTGTTTTATATAAGTGATTTATTAAATCATTTATTTAACAGAAAAATAATGAAAACATTACATTTATAAGTAACACTGACATTGCATTCTTAATTATAAGTTCATTGTTTTACGTAGTAAATGTAAATAATTAAACGAATAAAACGAATCTTGTGCTGCCATGTGGGCATACAGATTCGAAGTGAAACGATTGAAATTTGAAACATACCACTGATTCATGAACCTTATGTAAATCAAGCATAAACAATTAAAACGATTGGATATTAGAAAGCTAAAAACCCGGCTTCGAGGTGCATTTCACGATTTCAGTGCGCAGCCCGGGGGGAAACGACCTCAGATTCGAGTTTCCTAGCCCAAAAAACCCCCGAATAGTGATTTCGCCCAAATCATTCAATGTTTTCCCATTTAAGCGTGCATTCAAGAATGCAAGATCCCTTTCTGCCCAGCTATGATCTCTCCGAGTTGCAAACAAATGAATCAAGTAGAGCGGCTTAACAAAACCGAAGGGAACGACAAATTGATGTGTTATATGTCAAAAAATCGACTTGCAGTGATGCTATTTTTTTCAGCAAGGCTACTTTCAATTAAATTCCACATGGAAACACCAGCTCAAATATATTAGATTCAAACAATAGTTTTTGAGAATATGATACTATACCGTCAATAACTTGCACTAAAATAATTTCATTACAAGAAACATACATGCCCCTCATTTCAAGCAATGCAATGCAAATAATTTCAAGTTAATTACAGTATTTACATTTTGTGCTGGCATATACTCATCCTTTGTAACAAGAGATAACAATAATCAGCTAATCCTTTTATTACGGGAAATTAACTAAGATATTATTCTAATTGTGTTAACGTTAACGAGTGTTAACGATCTCTACGTTAAAATCCAGGATTGCGACTGTAAGAACCAGATGGATTCATGAATCATACCTTTTTTTTATTCACTCCGGCTGAAATGAGTTATTACGTAACTATTTTATATTCGTAAACATCCCACAAGAATATCACGAATTCTTCTTGCAGGAGAGCACAATTCGGACATTATCTGGCTGTCATTATCAGCTTCATCCCATTCGCGCATTGTTCGGCATAAGCGTGTGTGTCTAACTGTTGTGTTTCGTACTTTGTGTTCGTGTTGTCTCGGAGGTGGCCCCGGCATTGGGCTGATCACTCATCCAGGGAAGACCTCCATGTCTTTGGTCAAATAGGCTAAGTATGTTTGAGGTTCAAAGAAATCCCCCTCCCGAAACGGTTCGTGGTCCAGTAAGGTGGGAGCGGAGTGGGTTGCATCAGCATTCATACAACGGGAGAAGTTAAACTAAGAAAGAACGAAAGAACGAAAGAAAGAAAAAAGAAAGAAAGAGAGTGCTTAGGCTTAATGAAACTGCTGCACCCGTTCATATTGCTTTAGACTGTTACACATAAGTTAGGGTAATCCTGAGTTTTTATAGTTGAAATTATGATAGAATTAAAGAACCCCACAAAAGGTCGCACTTTTAGGTCTAACGTTTACCATTTCTCTTTAAACTTTCAGTAAAAAGTGTTACAGTTTTTCATAGAGGTTTCTTCTTACAGAAGTCAAAGAACAAGATACATTTTCATATCATTTTAAACTTTCTTAAATGAATTGTTTTATGTACTTTCAAAAGTGGAACAGTAGCCTATTTTGATGAAGGGGTACGTCGGGGTGCATTGGTTTAGGATACCATGGGGAAGGTAAAGGGTTCGATCCCCCATCAGATCAATTTTTTAAATTGGCATTATGTGATCGACTTGTCTCTACCAGAAATGAGTACCGGAAGCAGGACTGGAGGTGGCCTGTACGTAAGGATGATAACGTTAGTACCGTCGTGTGCCGAATATCTACAAATCTGGAGGCCTCAAACTGCCGTAACTTAAGAGCCTCCGATGTCTGAATAAGGAATACTTTGAAGAAACCAACCACAAATTGCAGTTTATAACACTTCAAATTTCGAACTCTCTTGGACAACTTGTCTATTTTTCTCTAAAAGCAGTATTGCCAGCTTTTAAAAGTTCACACGATTAATTATTACCGGAACATGTATTATATTCCATACATTATATGGCAAAAGAAAGCCATCCGAATAAACAAAGGCGTTTCTCAACAGCAATCATGCAGAACAATTTCCCCACAACTTAATGTAATGATTATGACTTTACCATCAATGTATATAATATATTCCAATCTTATCTTTGTTAGACAGGATATCGATAATTTCAATGATAGAACCTTAGTACATAATTATAACACAGGAGGAAAACAAAACCTTGCTACACCTGAGATTCGATTAGGTAAAAGTGTAAATAGTACAATCATTTGAAATTATTTAATAAATTGACTCTAGATGTAAGAACCTTAGTCTAAAGTAGGATTAAGAGCACCATAAAAATGGCCGAAAATGAAGGTCTTCTACTCTGTAAAGGAATTCCTTAATTCTAATGTGAACAGCATATTGTAAACAATGATGTACGAAAAAAGCCTATTGCATACATGTACTGCTTAAAGGCTGCAATAAAGTATAAGTATTATTATTATTATTATTATTATTATTATTATTATTATTATTATTATTATTATTTATTACATTTCTCCACATCACATATGGGTAGTAACAGAGCACGGGATGCACCAAGTGCCTCACAATAATATAAAACATTTACATATTATTATTATTATTATTATTATTATTATTATTATTATTATTATTATTATTATTACTGGAGGCGTTCAGCAAGATAATCCAGGAAATAAAAAATTCGGAATAACAGAATAAGGGAAATAATGCCAGTTGAAAATAATGTTTTGGAAATTGTAGAAGAAAGACGTTTGATATGGTATGGACATGTACTCACTTCAGTATGACAGAGGATAGAATACCCAAGAAAATTTTGGGTTGGAAAGTACAAGGAAAAAGAAGAAGAGGGAAGCTCAAAGAGTGCTGGATGGATGGGGTGAAAAGGAGTATGGCGAGAAAAGGATTAAGTGAAGAAGATGCTATGGACAGGGACTTATGGTGAAAAAAAGATTGTTGTGGGATGTAGGAAAATCATTGTTTTGTGGAATATTCCTTAAAAAAATATTATTATTATTATTATTATTATTATTATTATTATTATTATTATTATTTTGCTGTCTATAAAAGTATCTTGGCTAATACTGTATCCTCGGGGATTTACTGTATTTGTGAGAAGCTCCTACAGCAGAGACTGTACTCATGTTGAACGCAAACCAAACAATGGAATAATGGAAATCAGTGACTCAGTACTGCCCTTTTTTTCATTTTAATTGCCTGTACAGACCAAGAGCTCAAGGGTTAAATGCGGGAAGCACACCGATGCCTCGTCATCTTCCTTCGGCATCGATATCAAATTGAAAATATAAAATGATGGATCAAGCCCATCTCTCTCGGACCAATTTTTGTGATGGCGGTTAGTTTTGTAATGTTGGTATTGGAATGTGTTAATTATTCGAGGAGTGCAAATTGCCTTGCTGCTGACCAGGATCAATATCTCCCCCGTGGATGACGTAAAATGAATGACCTCCCTCTCCCGCCCCCCTACAGGCCCAGTGTATGTAAACGGTCAGTCCGTCCAGTACATTCTCTGGATAATGAATAATACCTTATCGATCCAACTCTTCAAACACCTAAACATAATTTTCATCAGACTAGAAGTTAAGCTTCTGCTCATTCTGGTTGTGACAAAACAACGCCGCGCGCAGTTTCCAAGGGGTCGCTGGCTGGCTGGCTCATGCTTTTCCAAGCTCCCTCGCCAAATTTAAACAGATGCTACCTAGCTCTAATTTGATAGGGGGAGCGAAAAGGGTGAAATGCTCCACCACCATTTATGGAAACGTTAAATGTGAATGAATATAGCATCAGAAAATCAGTTTCCTTAATATTTCATCACGTGTTATCTCAGGAGAACAAGCCTTTCACATTTCGGAGCATGTTAAATATTTCACATCTAAACTGCTGCTGTTACTACTTCTATAAATTAGACTGTACTTTGAGTCTGATATAGAAGTAATACAAATTATTTGTCTAAATACCTTGAACGTATTATTTTGGAAATTTAATAATAGTTAATTTAGTTAATATAAACAGTTATTCCGTTTATTTAGTTATATTGGTAGGCCTAGCAATTAAAAATTATTCAAATGATTAAAGCTTTAAGCTGCTTTACAAATGCTAAAATGATCATTTTGACAGATTTTCACAGAAGATTGGCACTGTATGACTATGAATGATGTTCATTACAATTGATATTAATGTTATTATTGTTATAATATAATTTGTTAATTTGTTCAAGAGAGAATTATTTGTTTCATATGAAAGAGAATGTTTCATTTTAAAACTGGTTTTGTTATCATTCAATAACACCTGAAATTATGAAATTCATGTGTTTTTAATAACAGGGCAAGGCATTTGATGATTTTGCATATTGTTATATGAGGGTTATATATATATATATAATTGATTAAATAAGGGCAAATTGTTTTTTGCAATGTGTTGCTTTACTTTGAATTTTTCGTCATTTTCAAAAGATAGGTAATTTTTTTGGCAATTGTTAGATTTTTTCGGCATTTTTAGGTCATGCTTCAATGGAGGCAAAGAGGAGCTCTTCCAAGTACAAATCGTTACTTTCAGACAAGAGAAAATCGTTATTATTGGAGAATCTCTAAGCGTTCATAGTTCATTTTAACTCAGGTTTATTGTAAACACGATAACAGTCTGTCTTGTATCAATAAAGATTTTTTTCTTTCTTTTCAAATGGCACATATTTGCTAGGGGCAATTTGATGACCTTGCCAGTTCAGAAATAATTTCTTTTTCGCTTACTTACAAAATCACTTATTTCTTTAGTAACAAAATAAGTGTGTTTTATATAGTAAAATTCATATATAACGCACTGACATCCATTAAATTGTTTTTAGCAATTCATTACTTTAAAAACTAATCATAAGTATTAATAGTAAATTTACTGGTCATTTTTTAAATGCTGGGTCTTTTTTGTTACTATTTTTAGGTCGTAAATGCATATTTTATTTTGCATTTTTTCATTATTTTGTAGTCATTAAGTGCCTTCCCCTATTAATAATTATTCGCATCCCCAAAATTGCAGCACTGCACATGTTTCAATACATCTAGGCATCGGAAAATATATATTTTGTTTGAATGTACATATTTAAAGGCTGGTGGTAGATCATGTGTCCATACTATGAGAAATAAAGCCTTCTGGTTAAGTTTTATCTAGCCTATTTCCCCCTTTTTTGCGCCACGTGTGCCTTTTTTTGTTTTATATGCAATTTTTTGTAGTTTTATATATATAAGAGAAGGTGCGCCCGAGTGGGCATTATGACCACGTCACTTTACTATATATATATATATATATATATATATATATATATATATATATTTGACCACTCTTAACATTATTGAAAATTTAAATTGAACTGTCCTGCTTTGCTTACAGGGGGTCCTAGGGAATCAATTTCAGTATAAACCTTTCATATTAATTAGCCGAACATTCTATAAGAATTAAAATTTGAATAACAATACAATGTTGTGTTTTCTTATAGAATAATCATAAATTTTAAATCTTTTCTGCTAATGCCATTTTCTCATGCAGTTGTTTTCATGGTATTATTTTTTATTAAGTGCCAGAATGGTACTTTCTGAGATAGTATGATGGACGGGAAAATGTCTGTCCGTCTGTCTATTTGTCCGCGTGATAACTCAAATACACTTTGTCGGATTTTCATGAAACTTGGTATACGCGTTTATAACGTCCATGGAAAGAAGCCTATTGATACTGGCCCGAATCGGTTGACTAGTCTTTGTTTGATGCCTTTTTAGGCGCCTAACATACTATTTGTAGTGCCTTAACTTCCGATACTTAAATATAATAATAATAATAATAATAATAATAATAATAATAATCAATAGGTACATGCAAGTATTTCACCCTTTGAAATGTTGAACAGTTGAACATCAACATTTCATACAGCAAGAAACAGTCTAAAAATGTTAAATCAGCTATAAAACCACATGATAGCAGTAATTCACAATTGTATTAATTGTTAGCTTATTGGAAACAATTTCGCGATGGTTTTATCCGCATGTTATTAATCAACTCGCATATATTTGAAAAAAATAATCAATTCTGTATATAATATGTAATGAATGATTATCGCAATTTCCATAAATACCCAGCCCTGGTTATAATTACATAAGAATTACTTGTTAATGTCGTCTTGTCTATTGCACAAAGTGATGCGATATGTTGGTAAGGGTGTGCGTGAACTGTTGCAAGATGTACTGAAATAGATTCTGAGGAGACATACAATGGGACCACTTGCAAACCGAAGGGTGAGTTTACCCCCTCAATACACGTGGAAATAAAAGAACAACGCAGACGGTCCCTAAAAGTTTCATAAATGATTTCTTGTAACTGTCTCTGGTAAATGGCAATACATCTCCCATACTGGTAACATTTTTTTTTTTTTTTTTTTTTTTTTGCACAAGATAGCTTCATAGAAGACTCGTTACTATCTATTCAAATAGTTATTATCATATGGGTCTGCAGAATAACAATTCATTCGTTGAAACTGAGAAGGGGGAATTATTTTAGTTGTTCAGACGATATTAAAAAAAAAAAAAAAAAAAAAAAAAAAAAAAAAAGACTTTAGGCAGGCCTACAGGCTGAGGTAGATTTCAAAGTGCTTTTGGTTTAATTTATTGTCGCTGCGTAGCAGTTGTTTATTATGTTTTAAATTGATATTATATTTTATTATTTATTTTTGATTTTGCCATCCATTATTTTTCTAAAGGTGTGTAAATATTATTTGTAATATTTCAAACTCTATTACATTGGTAATTTTATCCTTAGTCGGTCATCACACATTGCTTTCGGCAGGCCTTCAGGCTGAGGTATATTTTTAAGTGTTATTGTTTTTCAATCTTTCAAATCTCGCCGTATATGAGAGCTATCGAGAAACTAGTTACTGATTTGTAGAGTACTCATCAAAAGCTTTTCAACGATACCCCACAAGACGTGGTTTCAAAAATAACGAATTTCCATCCCCCCACCCCCACTCGTGCCCCCAAAACCCTCGAATCGTTGTTGCCACTGTGAACTCCATAGGGAGTACTCTAATTTATTCAAACAAAGTTTCCCTTAGGCGCTGTAGATTTTAATAAAGGAAGGAAATTCGCAAAATCTGCATAATGTGAAGGTAGGTAGGTTTGGAAGCTCATATTTCTGTAAAATTTGGTAATGTTTAGAAGATTTACAATAATTTCACATTTCTTTACGTTGAAACAAAATAGTCAAAGGTCACTTTAACCATACATACCCATTTACACCCTTAAGCTAAGCACTAAGCAAATTTATTCGTCCCTAGTGCTATGAGTTGCAGTTGGGTTCGATATTGTATCTACTAAGAGTGTATGCTATTTTTTTTTTCTTTCTTTCTTTGTTTTTGTTTTTGTTCTGCGTCCTCATTTTGGTCCCCCTTGCAGCAAGGATGGATTGTAAAAAATGCTTCAAGTAAAAGTTTTATATTATATATAAGGTTTACAACAACTTTGAATGGATTTGATACTGTAGGCCTACCTACAAAGGGAGTTACGATGTTTTTGTTCTTAAACCTCTATTTCTTCCACCCCTTGAGTAAATGGTGGTATAAAAAAAACCTTTCACACAAAAGGTTTCGGTATTACTCTAAGGAGGTATAATACCTTTAAACGGATGCAATTTTTTTTTAATATTAAGAGAGTTATATTGATTTTTCAGTTTTTAAATAAACCTTCCCTTGGTCTTATTTTGACCATTAACAAGCTGGACCGAGATATTCCTTCTCTATATACTATGCACTGGTCTGGAATTAATTTGCGCAAAATTACTATAGTTATCGAGCTCTTTATATTTTATATCCATATCTCGAACTGTGGGACTTGGTTTGTCATTAGACAGAATTTCATGAACATCAGATGCGTTACATCAACAAGCTTTACGTGCATCAGTCCAAGCATACATGTGGAAGAACGCTTTCAACCCCTTGTATGAAAAAAAATACGGATGTATACTATTACGTATGTGTGGGGGAACGCCGTAGCGTAGTGGTTGAGGCGCTGCGCTCCAAACCGGAAGGTCGCGGGTTCGATTCCCGATGAGGTCGATGTCGTTTTTCAATTGGCCTAATCCTTCTGGTGGCACTATGGCCCTGGGGTCGACTCAGCCTCTAACAGAAATGAGTACATGAGCAATCCTGGGGGTAAAGGCGCCCGGTGCGTAAGGCTTCACCACCTTCACGGGCCGAATGTCCAAAATCTGGGAGCCTCAACCTCCTGGAACCCTCTGGGCCTGTATAGGGTTCACTTTACTTTTTATTATGTGTGTGTATTGCAGAGGACTGTTTAAAACTGAATAAAAAATATAAGAGTGTACTAGGAATGTATGTAATAAATTTAAAAAGTTGTTAAACCAATTGTAAATAGTTTTATTTTTTAGTACACCCTTTTAATGAATATTAAAAAAAACACTTTGCACTTAAATAACTTGCAAAAGGTAGAAGACTTCCCCTACCTGCTGCCACCCTAATCCTCCTCTGAACTATCTTCCAATGAAAAGCAGTTTGATTGATGGAACTTCATGTACTGTATATGATAAGGCGTCATATTTTAATTTCCATTTAAATGCTTCACATTATGACCACTAAGTGATTAGGATGAAAATTATTTCCTATAATCGTGCTGGTGGAGGGGCTGTACTGCCTGTAACAGATTCTCCCACACACTTAATGAAGCTAATATCTGCTACCTCCCCACGCATATTATAGCAATCATGACCCTAGTTTAATGTGGGGGCGCGTATGCATACCGCCCACATATCAGTTCTCCCGGTAATCAAGTTGCTCAGCTACCTACTTGCTTTAGGTACATGACTCTGACAACTTATGAGGATCTGAGATGCAGGGCCGCCACATGGGGGAGGGGGGGCTGCCGGACCCAGAAGGGGCCCGCTGGATCCCGGTGATGTGGTATAATATTATGAAAAACTGGAATAGTTTGATAAAATGTTCTGTTACACGAGTAACGAGAAGGAAGTTCCACGGAGAAGGGAAGAGACAACTAAATGAGAATGGTCGGCGGTCGGTGAGGGGCCCGCGACCAGTACTGGTCCTGGGCCCGACCCCGAGATGTGGCGGCCCTGCTGAGATGTCCAAGTACAAGCCTGTTAATTGACAAACTATTTACCTCTTCTTCTCCCATTCGCTTTATTTGACACTATATTAACAAACATTTCCGTTTTTCGCAATGCTAATGTTTTACACTGCTTAGCTTTAAGTGTTGACAGAACCGTCACATGGGCAGGGCAAGTGGGGCGCTCGTACCAGTCTTCGCGCTCAAGGGAGAACAAATATGTAAGAAATAATAATAATAATAATTAAAAAACTAAACTCCATGGCGCTACATCCATGAAGGGCTTAGGCCTATCACCCGACCGCTGTGTCATCTACCAAAGACAGGTGGCAGGATTGGGGGCATATGGTCAGCATCCTGACCCCACCGTGCTTTAATATGATCTCTACAGTTAACGCGTATATAAATAAAGATGAAATAGAAAAATATTTGGTTTTACGAATAGAAATAACAGTAAACGCAATAGCCATTAATAAAACAAACTGTAATAATGTTAATTACAATAGAACTCCAACTATCCGGATCACTTTGAAGCCGTGTTGAAGTTATAGATGCATTCATAAAAAATATATTTTACTAAGCAGCAAGCCATTCAAGCACTCTCCCTTCACTTTTTCGTCTGAGGTGAATCGAAGCGAAGGCCCTCAATGAATCTTTAAGTATATGGATATCCGATGGAGCGAGATCAGGACTGTGTGGAGAAACTAACGTTCCTTGTTTCATGAGAGATTCAAATGTGCAAAGGAGGTGGTATATGAATGGCTTGCTGCTCAGTCAGACTTTTTTTTTGGGGGGGGGGCATCGATAAGCTCTTGGAATGCTGGAAGTACTGTATCAAAAAGCATAGGAACTTGGTTGAAAAATTACATAATTATAAGATCTTGGCTGCTGTTTAAGTAAATTATATAAATTGTGTGTTGATGTATATTGACTTTCTCTTGTTTACTAAACTATTAACCTGAACTCGTGAAGCTACAGGGCCTACTTTTTGATTGCTGCATTATTTACCATGGGCAGATTGCAGGACTGGGGCATATGCTGACACCATTATCGTTATTGATGTTTTTCTACTTCTTTATCAAGTAACACTTCAGTTGTTCTCAACAGATTGAGCGCACTCTGATCCAGACCTTTATACCTCAGAAAATCTGAGGAAGTACCGGAGATTGAACTAAGACCTGCAGATCCATGTCAGCAATGCTAACCATATGGCCATGGTGATGGCCTGTCGTGTGTGTATATATACAATGGAGTCCCGCTATTCCGAAAATTCGCCTATTCTGAACAGAGTTCAGAAAAAATACCGATTTTTTAAACTTAAAAACAGGTGTAATTAAAAAGACAATCGTGAAAAAAGTACATTTATTGTTATACAAAGAAGTTAAATAGAGAAATACAAGAGCCTAAGCTTGAGGAAAACGACTGAAACCAAATGGGAATGAAAGCTGGTTACTTACAGCACTTGTAGGCTCCATTTATACAATTCCCCGCATTTAATTTATGCCTTAACAACTCAATATAATGATATTATTAATGAAATCCGCCTATTCCGAATTCCTGCTAAACAGAACTGTGTTCGGTCCCAATTAGTTTGGAATAGCGGGACTCTGTACTGTGTATATATATATGTGATGTGTTGCGGTATTGACATTCTCTCCATTTTTACAATCAATTTACAGGAAGAGACTGTCATACAAAATATATTATACTAAGAGGCAATATTTTCATTTAGGCAGGGAAAGTTATGTTTTTCACATAAGATTTTTCTGTCTTATTTTTCATTGGAAAATTTCCCATAAAAATCCTAACCTTGGCTATATTACTAAAACTGTAAGTCCTCACACACTTGCAAGGAAGCAAATAAGTATTACTAATAAGTAAGTTTATTCACCATTTTGTGTAAATAATATTACTGATAATGATACATGACGACTGCATAATGAAACCGCCAACATGTGATTTTCAGGGGACGTATCGGTCGTTGGATCAATGACATATAAAATGACACCGAATTAAATGTGAGGAGAAAGCTATCTGTCACCAACATTTATTCCTTTCAAATATATGAATGTTATGTAAGTGTACCAGCACAGTTCATTGCATATGTAAAGATATATTCTAAGGATGAGTCCTGTAGAATCTGACTTGTTATGTAAGAATCTTCCAGAGAAATAACCAAACAGAATATTTTTTTCAACACTGACATTAATCATTATGCAAATAATTCTTGATGGGAAAGTAAACACTCCAATATTACAGCTTACGAGATGAACCCTAGAATATGATTCAATATGAGAAAGGAAATGAATTTTGGTAAAAGTTCTATATTTTGCATTATTTGCAGCCTTGTAACAAGAAATGGGGTTCAATCATATTTAAATTTGCATTTTTTCAATAAGACTCCGCTACAGCATATACTGCAGATCTCTCATTAAATTTAAATTTTTCCAACAAGACTCCACTACAGCTCATACTGCAGATTTCTCATTAAATTTGCATTTTTCCAACAAGTCTCCACTACAGTGCATACTGCAGATCTCTTGTTAGATATAATTGAAGAAGTGTTTGAAGATAAGGTAATTAGTAAGGGGTTATGGCCAGCAAAGTCTTCAGATCTTACTGAATGTGATTTTTATTTATGGGGGAACTTAAAAAATTAAGTGTACAAGAAGAACCCTCATATAGTACAATTGAAGAACTGAAAGAGAACATAAGAAGAGAAATTGCAGCAATTTCACAATAAGAATTAATGTGTGCAAATGAAAACTATCTTAAAAGATGTCAGAAACGTATGGTAGTAGACGGAGATCATTTTCAACAACTTCTATGACAAAATTAGGTGATTTTTCTAACTGTAGGCCTAATTCAGAAATCCATGCTCTTGAATTCCAAGGGTTATGGACATGAGCCTTTACCGCCTGACAACTTGCTTCCAGGTCGCCGTGCCTCGTTTTATTTAAATCAACAACAAATATGTAAAAAACAAAATTAACAAACCAATCCCCTTTGTCAACACATAAAATATCAGTGAGAGATGTACCTGGGGAACCGTGCGTTCCTGGCACATCTCAAAAGTAATCATCTGAATAAGCCTAAGAATTAACAATAGTTAGCTGTAAATGAGGAAATCATAAAAATCTGAATCATGGTCGCCAAACAATACGGTCTTTAACTTCGCTGAAACACACACAATTAAAATTACAATCAATATGAATATCTAACTATGAAATCTACTAAGGTCTACTATAGATAGAATTAGAGTATGCATTCTATTCTCAAGCTTGTTCATACATTTTTATAAAATGAGATTTTTTAGTACTGATGTGATGGCTGGGACACCTAATAAATGGGACTGTAAAAATGGGACATATGATCATCCTAGCAATGTGTAAAGGAAGAGGAGCATGTGGCACACTCCTGCTGCTTATTCTACGCAGGAATATGAAGCAAGGTAACCAGAATTTTCATGCCAAGGTTAGAGGTCATGTGGAAGTTTAATTGCTGATTTTAAAATATTAAATAGGTATATGACCACCATCGGCCGTGATGGTCTAGAGTAGTGTGCCTGGCTCTAGATCCAAAGGTCGTGGGATCAAACCCGGCCCCGGTCGATGGATTTTTCAGGATGTAAAAATCCTGGGCACAGTATCCTCTGGGAGGGACTTTAAGTTGGGGGCCCATGTCATAGATTTACAGCACATAAAAGAACTCCTAGCCTAAACTAGAGCCTCTGGACAAAATTCCTCGGCCCTTTCATGTCCAAGTAATACCTTCATTTCTGGGGGGGGGGGGGAGGGGTTGTGAGACGATTGACTGACCACATGTCATTCTGCCCTCTATCGGGAAATAAGAGTAACAGAATTCAAATAGGTAACAATAACCTACACTTGGTGGACCTACGCTTCACCACTGGGAGCAATACGAAATATGAATATGGTCTCGTAGTTAGTGTTGCTGGCATTGGATCCACAGGTTCAGGTTCGATCGCCGGATTTTTCTGAGGTAGGAAGGTCTGGAATGGGATGCACTCAGCCTTGTGATTCAAACTGAGGAGCCACTTGATAAAATTAGTAGCAGCTCCTGTCAAAGAAACCATAATTAATGGCTGTGGGTGTCAGCATATTGACCAAATGCCCCCCAATCCTGCCATCTGCCTCTGATAGATGATACACAGTTGGATAGTAGACCTAGACTTTCCATGGAATGCAGTGCCACGGAGTTTAGTTTAGCTTTAAATAAGTATATCCTGTAAATTTGCCTTCAGTAAGCAGTCTTACAACCATGAATTTAATAGTTATACTCATTATTATTTAAATTATCCTCATATTTCATGTGAAGTCTTCTGTCCAATAAAATCTCTTCCTTGGAATCCTATATAAGATAAACTGTTATGACTGGTAAAATATCAGAAGCCAAACGTTATTGATCAATTTTAATTTAAGTATGAAAAAATCAGAAAAATATCTTCCTTCAAGTATAAGACAAACCACTGTGAGTGGGTGATGTCAGGGCTATGTTAAACATAATCACAGAATCCCTTAATAAAGCATGTTGCATAGAATGACTTACTCCCATGACAAAATCATTAGATTTTTAAACAAGTAACTGACCTCAAATTCTTTAGTAGTCAACCAGCAATAGGACGATCTTCTCTATCCTCTAAGGGTCCAGGTAGTCACAGCCCCAGGATCATTTGTGAAATGGCTCATAATCCACCTACATAAGGTGAGGTTAATAGACTCTAGGCCTGTAAGAGAAAGAAGATAGCTTTATATTTTCTGTAGTTTCATTTGCATTATTGTTATTCACGGTATTAAATTCAAATGACTACAGCTGTAAAATGTTGCTTACTTTTAAACTTAGAGCACTCCTACTCCCTTCATACATTATCCTAGATGCGTGATAAAATATTATAGTACTTAATAATAAATCACCCACTGAACCAATAAATTTTGATCTTTTATGTTCGACCATGCTATAATACGCTTATTATGTGAAATGTAATGGTGTCATAATGATAGACTGATCTTCATTATGATATTGGTGTGGCACTGATTATTATCGAACACTGAACAATCTTGAGACCTTGAGGATGGCCGCTGAAAACTGCATAATAAATAGCCTGTATTCAAAATAAAATCAGTTGTTCATGTTAATTTTAATATCATACTAAAATGAATTAATTCTGTGTCGTCAAAATCCATTGGTTTCAAGAAAATGACCAAAAGGAAGCTTTGATTTGACTGATAACATGAGATGCCATCTGACATATTAGATAAGAACTACAACCAGCTGATTCGAAGGTCACTGTACGCTGAAGCATGACCGTTTGTTTTAGTGAATCTAAAAATCTCAAATTAAAACATTTAGACTACCGTATTTTACGGACTATAACACGCTCCGGACTATAAGACGCACCTTGATTTTAGGATGGAAATTTAAAGGAAAAGAAATTTATTGTGATTCTAAATGAAAATTTTTAAAGGGAATAATATACTTCAATTCATAAACAAATTATAACCTCGTACAATAGAATCAGTGTAAATCACTTCTAACTTGAAACTTGCGTTAAAAAATCTCCTCTGTGGCACTGCGTAAATTTAACAGCTGACCTAATTTCTCATGAAGGACTGAAAAGTGACAAATGCACTCAAGTACAGTCTGTGCCAAAATGTGTAACTATCCTGTCATTTATAACACCTTGTTTATAGCTATGATATTCCAGCAATATTTACCATAATTAAATTTTTTAGTGTATTTCAGACCATTAGACGCACCCAACTTTCAAGGCTCTATTTTCAAAGTAAAAAAGTGAGTCTTATGGTCCATAGAATACGGTAATTATGGTCGAACAAAAACAGTCGTATGGAACTTGCCTATAATGGTAATTAAGGTACTCCTATGAAAATTATGAAACAAACAACAAGAGTTTCATAAGCATGTTTATATCTTAATAAATGCCATTACAGGCTTGTTGCATAATGTACTATTATCAGTTGTTACAAGTACATGGTTCCCATGAAGAGAGAATACTGAGTGCTGCCTACAATGCAAGGGGGATCACCCATGAAACAATTAAGATTTACAATCAACTGGTTTGTGCAAGATGGTAATTCACATTGGTGAAGAGCCAAACTCAAGCTGAAGGGTCTGAACAGACCACAAGAGTCTGAATTGATACAATCATATTAAAAAGTTGTTTGGCAAATGATCTATCTCTATCCCGGTCAGGAATAAAATTCATTTCTGACTCTCTGAGAACACTGGTGCCTCCATTCCCTCCCCCCTCCCAACTCCATTCTAGCACTACCGCTAAACTACTTCTTTTGACTTTTCACAAAATGATAAAATAGTTTTAAAATATTTGTTAATTTATGTTTTCAAGCATATTGAACAAGTAAGTGCAAGGAAAAATATATGTGACATCTTTGTACTTATTTGAGTACTATTCTCAGTAGAATTTCTTAATTACCTAAAATAATAAATTGTATATATTTCCATAACATTATAGTAGCACATTTCTTAGCTGAAATAGGCCTAAAATAAAAAAAATCCCTTTAGGCAGGCCTACAGGCGGAGGTAGATTTCGAAGTGCTTTTGGTTTAATTTATTGTCGCTGCATAGCACTCTTCTTCTTTAGCCTTGGCATGGCAAACCTGCAGTAAAGAGGAAGAGCCTACAATCAATTGTTTTGACAACAATAATAGGATATAATATTCTGGGAGGCCGTGCGCAAGATCAGCAATGAATAAAATTAGCAAAGCCGCTAAACAAGACAAAATTATGATATTATAATAATTCTTTCAAGTGTTATTATTTTCAAACATTAAAATCTCGCGTCATATGAGAGCTATCAAGAAACTATTTATTGATTTGTAGAGTACTCATCAAGAGCTTTTCAACGATACCCCACAAGACGTGGTTTCAAAAGTTTCGAATTTTCATCCCCCACCCCCACCCTCACTCGAACCCCCGAATCGTTGGTGTCACTGTGAACTCCATAGGGAGTACTCTAATTTATTCAAACAAAGTTTCCCTCTATACTCCATAGGGGCCGAGATATACATTTTTAAAAATTTCAACCCCCTCCCCCGACCACCCCCTTGGGCCAATTTTGCTCATTAACGAACTTGTCCGAACTATTGGGCCTAGAAATAACATATTAAAATTTGGCTCAAATATCTTCAAAATTACGGCCGCTATCGTGTAAAGAGATATATATATATATATATATATATATATATATATATATATATTTAAATATATATATATATATAAATATCACAATTTTTTTTTTGAACGGGCGGTGGTTTCGTACTTAGGGGAGCATGAAACGTAAAGATATGAAAGAATTTTTCGAAAATCATAAAGTGGTATCCATTGCAATAGGTAGATTTTTCTTCGAAAATCTACCTAATATCAGGTGGCTTAAATTGTGAAATTCTAAATTACTTCATCAAACATTAAATAAAACATTACACTTCATAACTTATGACTAGGGACCCAGATTTTTAGGTTTTTAAAAACACTGTTTTAGGTTTTCCATTAGGTGAAATAGTTTTTTTTAAGGTTTTTTGTCCAAAATATCGTTTTCGGGATGAATAATTAGTTTAATGAATTTGAATGTGCTACATAGGATTCAATACGTAATACTTGTAAAATTTAACTTAACAAAATTGACTTAAATTTGTGTAAGCATAAACAATCAAAAGAAGCAGTCAAAATAAGATTGCCTCACATTTCCTGGTTACAGTATATCACTAAATATCTTTCAAAATTTTCAACTGTGAGTTGTATTGAATGACGTCTGTCATATACAGCAGGAGTAACTTGGAAAACAGAGAAGACGTAGAAACACACGGAGTGCAACGTCATGAAATAACTTCAGAAGACGAAGAAGAAGGAGAAATTCATGTCATCGCCAATCCACCGCCGTAATAAACTTGATTTCATTTGTTTCGGCATGTCTTCTTAAAACTCACAGTGTGACCGCTCAGTATGAATAACAGGGAAGTACTAAAGGCAAACAAGCACTTTAAAACACAGAAATTCTTGTTCATGGTTGTTCGTATGAATATTTTAAAAGGAATACGCCGGTACTCTTACACTTCCTCTCTTGATACTGTCCAACGCAGACGACAATGGGTTGAACGAAAAGCTGGTGGTATTAATTTCAACCCGACAAAAATTGTCTCTCCTGAAAATATTGATTTCTCAACTGACAAACAAAAAAGGACAAAAAAGGAGCCTAAATTAGATATTTTAGGTTTTATATCCTGTTTAGGTATATTTAGGTTTTTATGCCCCATTTAGGTATTTTTAGCTGCCACAGAATTAATGTGGGCGAATCCTATGGATATGACACGAAAAAGTGTGTGAGAGTTTTTTGTTTTGGAAGTAAGGAAAAAAATAGGTAAAAACCTAAGAATCCGGTCCCTACTTATGACTTTCTATGTTTAACTTGTGCAATTTTTCTATTCTTCATAACTGCACTTTCAGTTACAACCAGTTTAAAATTACCATCATTTGCATTTCTTTACATCTGAGCAGCTCATAGTACATGCATAATCCGCAATACAGATATAAAAAATGATGAAGTATGCAAAATATATAAAATGAATATTGCTTGCTTACGCATTTTCTACTTTGCTTAAATTAAAATTGATGCATTTTTGATCTCGAATCGATTGATATAACGATATTCCTGGAGATTCAAGATAAGTGATAGATGAAAGACGTGGAAGAGGGGAACCGGCCGTGGTAGTTCCACCGGCTATATAGTGCACATTTTTATCATTACTGAATGAATATGGTAGATATTTACTTTGGGGTACATACTTTTAAATTCATTCTGACAGATGATATAATATAAGAATGAGGGCAGTCAGAAATAGCTAATTTCCACTGTTACACAAATAGAAAAAAACCTGTAAAACCTTTTACCAAAAAACAAAAGGCATAGCTTAAAATCAGTACACTTAAATTCTTCTTCCTAAAAACAAAATTCTTAAATCAAATATGATTTTCGCTGTTAATATATTGGTTGGTTATATGGATATTTAACAACAGGGGTGTATTGCAACTTAGTCCTTTGACCGTCACAACCATGCTGGAATTTTGTAAATCTACAGACATGGCCTTGTCACTCTTATGGACACATAAATACCATTGACCTGGGCCAGACTGAACCCACAACCCTGAGCACTGAAAACCAGTGCCATACTCACTGTTGATTTGTCCAAATGAGTAACAGAGAGTTAATGTGAATGTGGTTATTGTATCAGTAACACTACTGCACACTATTCTGGGCAATGAAAGAAATCATTCATGGCTGTGTCCTTGAGGTAATCAACTAATATTGTATGAAGGCCTAAATACGTGTGGTTATAATTTCATATCAGGACCACCTGAATATTATTTCATATTTACGGCAAGTTTAATAAAAAAAACTTTTGCAAACCACGTTAGATAATATACGACGAGGTTTTTCCAGCATGTAGTCACAATATATTGCTCTCTGGTAGCCAGATGACGTTTCAGACAACCACACTTCCTCCATCTACAGGAAATTCAAACCTACATAACGCTGCCTCTTCTTTTCGGATAATTAATCTCCTATTTCCATAGGATTTCAAAGAAAGCAGCGATGATATCATGATATCACTAAAGTAAAAAAAAAATTGCTAAATGAGCTAGGAACCAAACTGGAGCACTGTTTCACATCATTATCTAAGAGCAGGTGAATCTTACAAAGAAATTAATTATATGCTCAATGAGCGATACTGCTGAGAGCAAATAAATAACTGTACAATGGTGTTCTTTTACTTTTCCTTGTTGCAACTGACTTGTTTGACTCAACTGAACATAATTTACCAGTAGCAGATTATCAGGTAAGGAATTTACTACTGTAGAAAAATACTGAAAAATACCTAAAGTTGATGTGGTAGATATTTGATTGGTAGCTTATTTTTTTAAACTACGATAATCACAAAATTTCACAACAAATTTCCTCACCTCTATTTGAGATTTAAGATGCTCGATGAACCACTCATAAGCAAAATAAAATCTAAAAACACTGCAAAATTTGATTACAATGAAATATATATGAAGATATACTGTAGTTTAAATACAGTGAACTGAGAATTTCACAGGTTCCTGGTATCCATTGGTAAGCACCTGTGAACACCTTCCTCATGTCCAGAATATAAAGATTTTCTAACAGTTTCTCTTACTAATTTGAGCCTTTCAGAACTGGAGTCTTGAATGCAGACTTTTTCCTGTCTGGGCATATATTTTGCCAGACGTTTTGTTCCCCATAGCTGGAAAGAAACATTTGGCAAAACCAATATGCTGATATACCATCAATAAACTGAACTGGAGTTTCAAAGGAGTTCAAAGATATGTAGTTACCAGGAATATAAAATGGATTTGGACTGTGAGGGAGTTTACAAAGATAAAGAAACTTAATATCTATATTGCCCCAGAAAGAGAATCTGAGAATAGTCACGATATTTTTAATATTCCAAAATGTTATGTCAAAACTGAGACACTGTATTAACGTAAGCAATTGAACATGTTGCCAGGACCTTTCTTCATATTAAAATACATTTTTTTTTCTGATAGAAGGATCACGAGACTGAAAAAATAACTGTGTCATGTAAAACATACAATGTGAACTTAGGATCAGTTAAATCCAGAACATTTTGAACAGACTGGACTGAGATTCTAATTTGTAGTGCATATCCAGATCTTTGTATTCTCACAATGTTCCTGAATTTAATTCATGATGGCTGGTGACAGTATAGTCGAGTCAAATTCCCTGTTAACTAAAATCACATAGGCCCACAGACCACCATAAATAACTGTGGGTGCACTGAACAATAAGTTTGTTTATAATAGATGTTGAACTTGTTTTACAACCGACAGTTGATAGAACTTAGTTTGCAATCATCAGGATGCATAACAATCAACATGGAGTCTGTGAAGTAAATTACTATGTATTTTTTTAGTTATACCTCTCCCTTCACTACAATTCTTAATGGTAAGACAAAGGTTTAATCTCTAATCATCCTTCGTGGTTAACAGGGATGTCTACTATGTACAGAATGACAACATTGTTTGCATGTGAGGTTACCTACTTCTAATGCAAGAAGGGTACGCTTTCTCCGTAGCATGATGTCCTGTTTAACTTTGAAGTCAATTTTTTTAGAATGCACTCTTATTCTATGGATTTCATTCGTTTATATATTTGTGATATCCTATCTGTGAGCCTAATTGATATTATTTTCTTTACAAACTTTTTTTCTGTTCTTTATTCATAAATATTAGTAGCAGATAGTTATCCTGCTACAAAAATAGTACTATGCTTCAATCCTTCTACCAGATAAAAATAACATTCTATTCAAGCACCAACTAACCTAATCAATTCCCTTTCATTTACAAATGTTACAATCACATATTAAAGTCTTTTCTTTATGGCAGTCCATATGAGAAGTGGCCAACACTGTACCTATTTTTGATTATTTTAAAACTAGTAATTCACTTTGTAATTTACACCCTATTTGAATTGTATAGAAATTTATATACCTAAATTTGCATACTAGGAAATTACACTATCTTGGAATAATGAAAATGTGTGTTTCTTAGATAAAAAGAGTATTGCTGCAGTGCTGTTTTATGATGTATCTGACCAACTGTTTACTGCATTAGATTCAATAAACAGTTTATTCTGCAGTGAGGTACAGATTTTTTATCATTCTGTTTAGTTCTGCAAGTGTTCAGTATTTAATACACTATCTTTTGTCATTTCCATTGAGGCTTTATGTGAGACAGTGGACTTTTAGATACATAACAATTAGTTTAAGATATACTTGGTAATGGCAAAGATTCTACATTTTTGGAGAGAGAAAATATTTTAATTGGATTATAATACTTTCCATGCCAATGGTACAGGTAAATAAAAATACAACAGATAAAACATTTCATAAATATAATATACACCTTTTTAATTATATTTTTATAGCATTAATATAAAATTGTAACACAGGAAGTCAATGGGATGCTGTTGTTTCATATTTCTGATTAATACTAGTCCTGTTTAGTTTCCTTTTAGTTTCATGGAAAATTGTTTCATGATGCCTAGAAACCGAACAAAGTTTTCGTAATGCCTTCCTCTACCTGATACAGTGTTCATTGTATTCAATTATAGTTTTGAATTAGGGACTTGGTTAAATATACTCTCTGTATGCTCCACAACTTGCCTAATACTACATGCTCTTAACTGTTGAGTAAATAAAATTTTTTGATAAATACATAATATTTGCTGTTGGCTACTGTTCTCGATTCTTTTTCAGTGCTTGAAAGTCTAATGAGTTTACATATTTTGTGAAAGGTAGCGAGTACTTTTTTAGGTAGATTTTCGAAGAAAAATCTACCTATTGCAATGGATACCACTCTATGATTTTCGAAAAATTCTTTCATATCTTTACGTTTCATGCTCCCCTAAGTACGAAACCACCGCCCGTTCAAAAAAAAAAATTGTGATATTTATATATATATATATCTTTACACGATAGCGGCCCTAATTTTGAAGATATTTGAACCAAATTTTATTATGTTATTTCTAGGCCCAATAGTTCGGACAAGTTCGTTAATGGGCAAAATTGGCCCAAGGGGGTGGTCTGGGGAGGGGGTTGAAATTTTTAAAAATGTATATCTCGGCCCCTATGAAGTATAGAGGGAAACTTTGTTTGAATAAATTAGAGTACTCCCTATGGAGTTCACAGTGACACCAACGATTCCGGGGTTCGAGTGAGGGTGGGGGTGGAGGTGGGGGATGAAAATTCGAAACTTTTGAAACCACGTCTTGTGGAGTATCGTTGAACAGCTCTTGATGAGTACTCTACAAATCAATAAATAGTTTCTTGATAGCTCTCATATTACGCGAGATTTTAATGTTTGAAAATAATAACACTTAAAAGAATTATTATAATATCATAATTTTGTCTTGTTTAGCGGCTTTGCTAATTTTATTCATTGCTGATCTTGCGCACGGCCTCCCAGAATATTATATCCTATTCTTGTTGTCAAAACAAATGATTGTAGGCTCTTCCTCTTTACCGAATTCAGTTCTTATTACTGCAGGTTTACCATGCCAAGGCTAAAGAAGAAGAGTGCTATGCAGCGACAATAAATTAAACCAAAAGCACTTCGAAATCTACCTCCGCCTATAGGCCTGCCTAAAGGGATTTTTTTTTATTAAGACAGACTTGTACATTGGCCAGTTGCCTTCTTTAAGAACATTGTTTATCAGAATTTCTCTCTCACTTTTCACTGCACTACACTCAAATATTAAGAAGTCCACTGTTTGAGATCCTCTGTTGGAAGAACTGGTTGGACTTTTATTGCAACTATAGACTTTGGTTACTATTTCTAAAATATTAAGAGTAGTTTTCATGAAAACCTTTTTTGAAATTCCAATATTTTTGTTCATTTTCAATTTTTCTTGGCTATCTCTACTATCTGGTACCTGGTTTCCTAGATCCCCTATGTTGGGTTGAAGGGCCTCCAAGTGGAGGTTTCTGTTACTGATGTGAATTCTGTTATGCTTATTTTCCGAGACAGAGCAGGACAGGTGGTAAGCCCATCGCTTCTCAACCCCCCTCCGGAAACTAAGGTATTACTTGGACGTGAAAGGGCCGATAAATTTTGTCCAGAGACTCTAATTTAGGCTTGGAATTCTTTTACGTGCTGTAAATCTACAGCTTAAAGTCCCTCACGGAAGACTCCATGACCATAATTTTTATGTCCTCTAAAATCCATCGACCGCGGCCTGGTTTGTTCCTGAGACTTCGGATCTAGAGACAGGCACACTCCCTCTAGACCACCGCGGCCGACAGTATCTCTACTATGGTAGAAGATAAATGAAAAATTTGAACAGTAAGAATGTAGAAACATTTGAAATGAACATTTATTTTTTTTATTATGAAGTAATTATGGCTTCAGAAGGTATCTTATGAAAATAACACTATTAAATTTTGTTGTTGATTAGATCATAATACAGTAACAAGAAAGGTACGATCATATTGTTGTGAAATGTTACACACCAGTATTTATATTTTAATGCATACAATAAATTAGATATGGGTTTAGAACTCGCCATATATCACTGTTGACCTAAACTATACCACATCAAACTGGTTCTCGACAGCTCTCACCTATCAACCCCATTCCCCTTTATGTTATTTCTCCACTGCTACTAGTGCAACTGGAATTTGCAAACTGTGGCATACCAGTTTCTCAAGTCAGATCAGGACAGCCTGACCAATTATTTACTCACTTAATATGTTTTAAATCCTTTAAGGTGAATTGGTATTACATCTATAATTTGGTCAGATCCCCAAATATATTTAATCTTGAATATTTGTTATTAATTTTTAGAAAGGTGTGTATATTTTCTTCCATCTAAAAATGTTAATACAAATCTTACACGTATATGTGAGAAAGTTTGTCCAAGATGTTTTGTACTATTTGTTTAAATTTCTAATATGGTTTCAAGTTAATATAACTCTACATAACTGGAAAATCTTAAGGATTTAACACAAAAGATGGCATACCCATATAACACAAAATGCACTCATCAATCTCACCAAGTCTGTAATCTGTAACATATTATATGATACAGTGCTGGCTACTTCACATCTATGGCAACTCTTGATATAAAAATAAATTAAAAAGCGTTCTCAAACTGGAAGCAGTTCCTTCTCACAAAGATTTATACAAATACAATTTATGGAAATTTTATAAATAATATTATATACTTTATTGCAAAAAATTCTGTAAACCATTTTCATTTGCTAACCATCAATATGAGTGCAGAAGCTGCATACAAGAAGACCCTTAAGGTAGATGTTGACTAATTGACAATCAAAGCCGACTATACAATGACACTTCAGTTGTTGCACATTTATTTTCCTAAGTACAAATACTTATTAATCTTTTATATAATTATTTGCAGAGATATTTTTCAGAAAAATGCAATACTATCTAACAGATATGCACATTTACTTCTTGAACAACAACTATTTGTGTATCTGGAATGATTTACCACAGGCTTTAAAAACTAGCTGGTAATACCACTACGAAGGTGCATGTTTCAAAATATGTCTTAGAGCAAGCAATATTAAATAATTAAATAATTTGAATGGTAAAGTCGCAATGTAAGGGGACCCATTTTTAAAACCAACTCTGTCTTCATAAAATACCTAATAACACACATATTTTGTTATAAATCATTGTGTGGATTGGAGACTTCTTGATGAAAGATTTGGTCCAATCCACTCCAAATGATGCACTTTCTTTTATATCATGATGTAGAGCAGCTAGAATTCTGGGTCAACAGGTTCACAAAGACAACGAACCTCTCAGGTGATATAATATGGCACATTTACGAAAGGAGAGAATTCATATAAAACAGTTAAAAACACAAGGATTTCAACACATATCATTCTCTGGAGAGATGTTGTGCAATTCGAAATGCTACTACTTCAGTAATAAATGTGTTTGCGCTCCACTAGGGCTGCTGCCTCCGCTCTGCTTGCTTAATTATGTGGATAGTATTAGGCATTATTATTTAGACCAGGGCCGGGAAGGAAAGCACTGGAAGTGCGAAGTTACCCTCCCTCTTGTCCCTTCTACTCTCTTTCAATTGCAAGTAGAGACAACTAAACTGGTTGATTCTGGCACTAGTTATATGGCAGATAGAATAAGGAAGGGGTGAATGTAGGGGTAGATCATTTTGCACTTCCAGCACATTACTTGCCGAGAACCTACTTTAGACTTTAGACTATCTCTTCGAAAGTAATAAATGTGCTTGCTTAACTATGTGGATAGTATTATATATTAATTAGACTATCTGTACAAAATTTATCGCACTGCTGCAACGAGCATAGTTGATCAATATGCTTCGCTGAAAAACAAAAAAACATTACTCAAGCATGGAAACATGCATATCACGAGATGGGTCCCCCTACATTGCGACTTTGCCATTTGAATTTACAGAGTGTAAAATGAAATTGTAACATGTAATAAATTCTTAACGGGTCATAAAATTCAACTGGAATACTATTAGGAAACTGAATTTTTTTTTATATTTCTTATGACTGGGTAAATAAGGTAGAATTAAAATTGCAAATATGGTATATACCACAAACAAAACAAAATTATATTTTATTTTTACAATGGATATATTTTATTATTCTTAATACAACGTTTCGGCACATTCCATAAGGCCTTCGTCAGGTACAGAAAATTGGTCCAACGGTTTCTAAATGGAAGGAAGAAGATTTCTACACTTTTAACTAGGATTGGGTTTTTACGTACGTGTTACCAGAAAGAGGTAATTCCGAATTTTTTAAAATGGAATTTTAAGCCTTTATCCTGCAAGACATCTCATTTTAAGTTAAAGATACAACTCAACATGTTGAGAGAGTGTGTAAACGAGGCTTACTGTGAATTGGATAAAGCCAACACTGAAACATACTATGCCCATTGCGAAGTGGCGAAGGTGATAGCACCGGATCTTTTGTATTCGGTTTTACAAAGGCATCACCATTTGATTTCTGATCATCTCAACATTTTGAGAAGTAGAATTCATAGTAAGTATTTAAAATATGGTTTGAAGTTTAATAGCCAACCTAGGAGGATAGAATCGAACAACGGATGTGAAACTTTCGTTAATTTATCGAAGCTTGAGATCCCAAGGAAAGTCTCCGATGTATTTCGATATGGCTTTAAATATGCCCCCAGACCAACTAGTTATAATATTGAGGAGATCTTGGCCCCCGCAATTAAAGGATCAAGTTTGATTTTAGACGGGGACATGAAAAGGAAATTCTCGAATGAAATTTCAGTTACTTTGGATGACTTATATAATAGAAAAACACCTATATTGAGGTCTATGGTTGATAAGAATATTGGTTATGCAAAGAAATGGTTAAGAGAAAACAACATTTTGGTAATTAAGAGTGACAAGGAAAACCAGCCGGTATTCATGGACACCAATATTTACGTGGACAAAATGATTGAATGTTTTAAACCTCCAGACTTTTCAATTCTTCAGAAGGACCCGATGAAAACGATTGCTACGGAGGTTTTGAAGATTATTAACAGCAGTATTACCATCAGCGAGGACACAAAAAAGAAAGTCATTTCCAGGAACTATGAACTTCCCACTTGTTTTGGCCTTCCCAAGACGCACAAGGATGGCATTCCCCTACGCCCGATCGTCCCTATGTACAGTCACCCGGCCTATGAATTAGCCAAGTTATTTGTAAATAGGCTGACGGAAATCCAGGGTAGAACAAAATGGTCGATCAGTAACTCTTTTGATGCCAAGGAACTTTTGGAAAAAGCGGATTGCAACCAAGAACAGTTTATGTTTAGTCTGGATATAGTTTCATTATATCCTAGTATACCCCGCGCACTCGCTGGAGAGTGTGTTTTCCAATGGTTAACGGAATTGGGTGTCGAAAGTATTATTGCCAACGAATACCTGAGATGGTTTGTGGTATGTACCGAGCATAATGTTTTCCAGTTTAATGGGATTATTTACAAACAAAATGAAGGCCTTGCTATGGGGAACCCAGTGTCCGGGATAGTTTCTGATATTTTTATATATTTTATGGAAAGGCACATTTTGGACAAATATGTTAATGACGTAACCGCCTATATGAGATATGTGGACGATATTTTGGTCATTTCCAAGAAAGATATTTCTGACCATTTATTAGGTGATTTTAACGATTATAATGAAAGGGTGAAATTCACCATTGAAAAACCTCTTAATGGATGCTTAAATTTCCTGGACCTCAGAATTACTTTGGAAAGCCCAAGAATCAGGGTGGGGATATACCGGAAACCAAATAAAGGAAGGATATACATTCACAAAAGGTCTGCTCACCATCCTAGAATAAAAGACAACGTATGGTGTAATTTTGCAATTAGGGCCATCAGATTATGTAACAACCCTGATGATTTGAAGAATGAAAAGGATGAAATTTTTAATTTGGCTGGTGAAAATGGGTTTAATAGAAGGAGGTTAAATCGTATCTGGAACAGAGCTGAAAATTTATGTAATAATACCAGACGAGAACAAAAAAACCTTGATAAGAAGTATGTTAGTCTAACATACAATCCCATGACTAGTGGAAAGATAGATAAGTTGCTACGTAAATATGATTTTATTTCTGCATATAAAGCCGGGCGTAGTATCGAGAATATATTTTCTCAATATAAACAGGTTGGCAGATTAAAGTCTAAAATGGAGCTTCCTGGGGTATATTCAATAACATGCAAAGAGTGCAGGGGTTCCTACATCGGCGAAACTGGGAGATCTTTCAAGGTGAGAATGAAAGAGCATGAAAGGGATGTACGGCTCGGGAGACCGGCTACCGGTTTAAGCCAGCATATGATTGATAATATGCACCATATCGATAATATCAGGATTTTGAAAATCGAACCCGACCCTATTAAAAGGAAAATCCTCGAAGCGGTAAATATTATTGACAACCAAGATAATTTAAATAGATACGAAGGTGACCTTGGAGAAGTGTGGTTGAATATGATCAAAAATTTTAAAAACCGTAGACGGACTGTTATCTTTCCCTCCCCTCCTGATATCGGTAATTTAGACACCCCTTATAACATCCCGGATGAGTGGATTAAAAGGTTCGGAAGAACTTCTAGTTTTCACGTCAATTTTCCGGATATTCCAGAAGGCGGTGGATCCGGCGTTTTGACATGATTCATATCCATGGAAACTTCTCGAGTTTGTTTATTTATCAGTTGGATTTTTTCTTCTTGCTGTACCTGACGAAGGCCTTATGGAATGTGCCGAAACGTTGTATTAAGAATAATAAAATATATCCATTGTAAAAATAAAATATAATTTTGTTTTGTTTGTAGTAAAAACATACAATGGAAAAAGGACTTCCTACTACTTTATGGTATATACCGTACATAAGAGGTCCTAATGCAAGTTTCTACAGTGCGCCCGAGAATATTCTCCGCAGCGGCTACTTGTTGGAGTGGCAGCTAGCTGCAGCGGTTAAGTTGGTACTCACCACAGCCGATCATTGCAGGTGTTGGAAGTGCTGTCACAATATTCGATCTAAATGCTTGCATACTGCAATATGTACTAATTATTAATTAGACAATGCACCCATTGATAAAGTGACAATGACCTCTGCCTGCCTGCATACACAGCTGACAGTTTGTTTTTATAAAAGCTCGTGTTGCCAACGTAACTGCTGCAGCTAGCCCTCTCTCCAGCAAATAGCAACTGCGGAGAATGTTCTCGGGCGCACTGTACAACTAAAAATAAGAACACACTTCACACCTAAAACTCACACTTAACAATCTCAAGGTCTGTTAATTATTATTCAAAAAGACATGTTAGAAGGCAAGCAAGGTATGTTTTATAGACTTTGCCCACATTTTCAACTGCTAGTCAACTGCCAAATCCTCGCTTGGTGAATTTGACAGTTGACTAGCAGTTGAAAATGTGGGTAAAGCCCATGAAATGTACGTTCTGCAAAAATGTAAGTAAAAGCGAAGTCTAAAGTGTTTAAATGTCAACCATCTAACTTAATTAACCTAGTATATTGCTTCACTGTATAAAAGTTCCATTATTTTAAGGTGTTTTAAACAAAATATGTTTGTTTATCAAACACAAAAGAAAACATGAGAGAGATGTACAATGTGTTAAAAAAATAATAGCAAAATTAAAGGCTCTGTATTTATTATGGATCCTTATACATTCTGGTTATTCAGGCGAACAAGCTAAATATATGAGTGAGTCAATAAGCGTATTTAAGCACAACCATTCCGCCATGATTATTCCTTTGCAAGGCACAGCTTATATACTGCCATACTGGTGATGATAAATCCACATGCATTTTAAACTTGCCAGTGTGGAAAATCAACCATTCAACAGAAGAGACTGTAACTGAAGGTGAACCAGTAAAGTGCAGTTTGAGCAAAGACTTAACATTTAACATCTAAATTGTATTTTACTGAATTATTCTATACAAATATCAATGAATGGTGTACACCCTCACAACGCATTGTGAGAAATGCATTTGATTGTATAGTCTATAGAATGTCCTAAACAGAGATATTTACACAAAGAAAAAACTGATTCACATTATGAGTTTACTTTATGGGTTTTCAGAAGAGCCAAAAATACTGTATTTTACTTGCGTAATGGATGACCCGACTTGTTACGTTAAAAAATAGGAAATAAAAATTCCCTGCATAATAGTCACATCTCATTTTTAACACCATTTTAATAATATCTGAAGTTGTAAGATTGGATAGCCTGCTTATCTATAAATTCAAGGTTTTAAATAACAGTGCATGGAAACAGTAATCGTGATCGATTGCATTTTTTTGCAACCGGTTCTGCATACTGGTGCACTATCTTCTCCCTTCTTAGAGATTAATGTGTTGGTCGGGATATCTAAAAGATCAGTGTATTCACTTTTGTTATCTGTTTCTAGTCTTATTTATGCAACAGCTAACCATCGATTGTAATATATCATATGTGCAACACAATCTATATGTAAATTAGTCACGACTGCTGTATTGATATTTACGCTATTGATTGTTAGGTGGCATATCTTTTAACAAGTGTTTCTTTTCTTTCTTCACTAAAATTTTTCCTCACATAAAAGATGCAACCTAGTTTTTGGCATTCAAATTCTGGAGAGAAAAAAAAAAAAAGTGCCATCTATTAGCCTACGTGGGCAAATACGGTATAAAGCTGAGATCTCAAGATGTGATTATAGTGGACTGGTTTTCTCTCTGACCATACTTGTCTTTCCTTCAGAGGAACGAGAAGGATAGCTGAAGTACAGAAGCCTGTCAATAACTGTTCTATGGTCAGTGGCGTTTCCAAACTATTGGTTACAATATAAGGCAAGTTTCTAAATTCATTGGGCTGATGAGCAATGGATTCCACTGACTGAAAGGTCGATTTCACAACTTTTTCTCGATGGATTCATGATGAATGATGAATTGAAAAACCATTCGTTGGACAAAGCAATGTTATTCGGGAGCGCCAACATACTAATTACATATAAAGTTGTAAAATATTAGCGATGCTATTGTTGGTAACCCCAGTTTATTATTTTCCCATTAAAAAACTATAGGCCTAATGATCAATTTGCATTTACATTAAATCAATGGAAACTGATTATTGATATATTAAAGCAAGAAAATTAACAAAACTGAGATCTACATTAAATTATCATCTTATCACAAAGATAGATTCACCACTATTTTATTAGATAAAATTGATTTATCGCAGTACCCAGACAGTCTGTGTGTTTTATACTATATATATTATGGTACTGTAGTTATGTTTTGAAATTGACCCGAGATTACTAATATTATTTTATATGATCTATAGCTTATAACTTTAACAATTTCAACTAAAAAAACGAAATAACTTTAGTGTGACTTAAAATGCATGAAATTGTAAGATTACAAGGAATCGGATAACGAATCCCCTGTACTATTAACTACTATACTATTTATTTGTCAGTAAAATTTTGTCTACATTATATTGTTTTGAAGCTTATATGCGCTGTCTCCATTACACAATTTTGAATTGCCAATTCGTCATAATGGCGGTGATTCATCTGAACCATCTGACGTTCAAGTACGATGGAACAGATTCCAGTTGATGGAAACCACCGCAAACTCATCAGAACCCAGAGAACGCTTTCATGGATAGCCGATGGATTCCATCAGTGAAATTAAAAATGCTCTGATGAAAGCTCGATGCCATCGGATGGATCCATCGATGAATTTAGAAACTCACCTATAACTAGAACTGTACAAGTCACCACCACTGATTGACTTTTGCTCTGTGGTTGATCTTCTCATTCTTCTTGATTGATTGAACAATAAGCAGGGTTGAGGGGAGGTATCAATCCAATTACTATCACATCTTAAATGCTCAGTTTCACATTGCTTATATAAGAGCCAAAGATGCAAGATCATGCATGTCCTTGCACAAATTAACAATAAAAACAGGAGGAACTTGTAGTGATTAATAACAAAATAAGATTACAATGTCTCGTAGAACATATTAGCTTCTTGCTAAATGTATTTTCTTATTTCTTGTCTTAAAGACAGCAGTGTTTTAAGTGTTATACAGAAATTTCTATCTCAGTTTAAAAGATCATTAGGACCCTAACCTAAACTACAATAACAAATGCATAGTTATAGTCTTCTAACATGAAGATACAAGAAAGGATGCTTAAAATCATTAATGAACCAAAACCGGCACTGAACTGACACCAGAATTACTCCACTTGTTGTCAATTTTATTTTTAGAGATTTATAAAGTAAATTTCGGATAATAATGGCAAAAGAGAGGAAATATATGAAACAAATCAGTTTCCATTCACCATCTTTTCTCCTAAAGGGAGTAACAAACTAAATACAACACTAAGCTTTTAAGTTTTCTGTATACCATATTCAAGATATATTTACAAAACCTATCTAATTATATTTTCACTAAATAATGTAAAATTTAGTGTTCATATTGATGATTAGCTTATCACTGTTCCCATATCACCATAATTAAGTACAATGCAATCAGCTCAGGAAGTAATTACTGGAGATTCTAAAGATCCCCCATCAAACTTTGTACTCTTTTATATGGGCGCAACTTAGTGAGAAGTACTAAAAATGCTAAATTAGCCAGGAAAAATTTATGTACGCAAGGTTTATGTTAAATTAATTAACTTAGAGTTGAAAAAAAAAGGTGATATGCATCCTACAAAAGGAAGACTCCTTCCTACAATCCTAAAGAAATTAGATTTCTGTGACAGTTATCTTGGTATATAAATATAAATTTTTATTCCTAATTATATGATCGATAACATACTGACACTTTACGCTGAATACTAATAACACTTATACTATGGCCTTGATTTTTATGCTACTCTATGCTGAATAACCTAATATATTCAGCACATATCATTTGTGAATATGATATACTGTTTTATTAGGCCATGTGCTCCTATTTTTACCTCCTATATCTCCAATTACAATGTTCAACTTAAGTAATTTTTTATTTTCGAAAAACACTTGATTATGGTAAGGCAATGAGTATGTTTTTTGTTTTCTAAACTATTGTGCATAAATAGTTAATGTAAGTAAACTGTTTCGTGTAACCTGCTTTTGTAAATCTTGAGTCTTTAATAGTTTGAGGTAGTCTTGGTCCTGTCCACTTGGAATTAATGAGGCCCTACTTATTTCTTAGTTATTTCATAACATCAAGAATAGTGTTCTAAGCATTTTGCTAAATTAGCCACCCAGTTCTTTTGATAATAACATAAAGGCTGAAGAACAGAATACGTGCCAAGACAACTGTCACAGGATTACTGGCATGGCTCTGCAAGGACAGGGGTCTGGTGAAAACTATAACAATGTGTCTTCCTGAACGGTCGGTACCGATTAAGTCTCCAAACAAGGCACTGCTACACTACCACATTTTCTCCTATTCTGAGAAAGTTGGTTTGCCTTCATAAGTACAACCTGAGCGCTGGATAATCTCTGTAGCCGCCCAGATGCCACAACGGATACAGGTTTCCAGTGGTTTGCCCAAGACCAGTTGAGCAAGGAAACCTGGAAAAATATTGAACTATTTAACAGGCAGAGAAGCTTAATCAGATAAGGTGACTGCCATGCAAATATATGATTGAATTTATAATAGGAAGTTGCTAAGAAAGTTTATTGAATTTGAAATTAAACAGATAGAGTTTTCATTATCCAGACATATGAAGATAATTATCTTCTTACAATATTCAGCACCAAGGAAAGAAGGGCATTTAAAATGTTTGAGATCTTTAAGTACGAACCAGCCATTTTTCCAGCCATCTCTCCTTAAAAGCCCAATGCCTTTGAACATTTTAAATGTCTACAAAGTGAATCACAAGATCAGTTTTTAGGCCCATAATAGTAATTCTGATTTCTGCAAGTGAGCAAATGTTAAAATAGATTATGAACTGAAAAAAACTAAATTTAAGAGGAAATAATGTTTAGCATAAAATTTTGATAGTTATCATTCAAGGAAACAACAAGGAAACTTTCAAAACTGGCTATTTTGTCTAGCCCTAGCAACTGTAGCTGTCAAAAATATTTTTTCTTAAGCGAATTTTGTATACTATCAATCCATTTCTTGTAATTGAGTAGTAGCTTTAATCGACTGCTGTAAGACCCATGATTCTGAAAATCGAAGCTGCCTGGAAAAGCATGCATTATATTTTAGTGAATAGAGTAATTAATTTTAAAGCATTTATTTGTCTACCTCCAACAAAGGCATCTCCTGCTCCATTGGTGTCCACTACCTTTTCTGGTGGCAACTGGATGACTGGAAACTCATTAACAATCCCATCTGTAACACATATTATCATAGCAAGTTACTCAAATAATCCAAAGCATTTAAGATTTCGCTCAAATGCTGCTCTTTATTCTGCAAGCCAAGATACTTAGCTGATAAATCACAGATTCTGACACAGCACATCTAAACCATCTCAACTATGGCCCGTGTGAATCAGCATTTAGTATCTAGCATCATTCACAGTCCCCACTGTGTAAGTGTAATATGAAATCAAGACCTGAGTATAAAAATAAATGCTCTTTAAAATATTTTAGGAGAAAAATTCTTCTGATAGCAAGATTTGAACTCCTGACTTTCGGCTTTCTGTGCTGATGATCTACCAGATTAACTAGACTAGGGATCTTACCGATACATAAACTTGCACAGGAAAATATAATAATAATAATAATAATAATAATAATAATCCACATCACCAGGGACTAATAGTACAATTTATAATACAAATACCTTAAATTACACAAAAACATTGAGCATGAATGAGAGCAAACAGACAATAATGACAGCATTTGATTTTTCTAAAGCATTTTACTCAGTAAAAATTTACTTAGTACAGTAGAACCCCGATAATTCGAGCTAATTGGGGCTGAGGCTACCTCGAATTACAAAAAACTCGGATTATACGGAAATTTCACTAAATCAATGGGTAAATCGCAAATAAATGTATAATGAGCACAATAATGGTTTAAATAATAAATAAATAAACAATATAGTAGGCCTACATACCTGTGTTACGCCTGTATGTATATATTGTCAAACATTTCCAATTTGCTACATCGGCATCCTTTAAGGATTAAGTCATTGTCTGACCCTTAATGGAGTGGAACGGGAAAGCGATGCTACTAGGAAAACACTTTTAATTACCATTGTAGGGATTACTGTAACAATACAGTAAAGGATGAGGAAATATGCACTGTACAATTGATTGACACGAGGTCCCGACAAAGAAAAATCAAACCTAAGGGTTTCTGTCAATCTGTAATAGAAATGCGTTAGCAGTCTGAAGCCAAGGTTATTTCTATGTATTATGAACAAAAACCCTAAGTGGGACAGTTTTACCTGCATTTTTGTACATGGAAAAATTGAAAGAAAGCTCAAAATGTAACACATTCAGAAGTGCGTAAAACTTACTTGCGGACACCGTATAAAAACGGGATTTTACTCTAGTTTTATGGATAATTTTAATTTTCTTAAGACCAGCTCGAATTACACGGAACCTCGAAATACCGGGGCTCGAATTACCGAGGCTCTACTGTAATCCCAAAGCTCAGAGCATTACTGGTATCAGAAAACACCATTCAATGGCTTCATTCCTATCACTATGGTATCCAGCGGCAAGCTATTGTGGGAAACCTGTCTTCTTCACAGAGGCAAGGATCAGCGTGGTGACCACACTGTTTATTATATGTATATATATATATATATATATATATATATATATATATATATATATATATATATATATATATAGACACACAGTACAGTCCCGCTACTCCAAACACCGCTATTCTGAAAATCCACCTATTCCGAACAGAGTTCAGAAAAAATGCTGATTTTTTAAACTTAAAAACAGGAGAAATCAAAAAGACGAGCATGAAAAAAAAACATACATTTATTATTATACAAAGAAGTTAAATAGAGACATACACAGAGCCTAAGCTTGATGAAAACGCCTGAAACCAAATTGGAATGAAAACTGCCTTAACAAGTAATACATTGATATTATTAATGAAATCTGCCTATTCTGAATTCCCGCTAAACCAAACGGTGTTCGGTCCCAATTAGTTTGGAATAGTGGGACTCTACTGTATATACATATCATGTTTGTGAGGCCATTATCAATTCAACGAGATAAGATTGAAAGCCTGTCATTAGCCAACACCACAGAAAGTTTGGTTAACTTAAAATCTTGTAATAAAAATCTGATGTGCTGCACTCACATAACCTTCTCTACTTGTAATAAGAGGCCGTATTGCAGGGAGTGCAGTTGTTTTAGCCTCATGCAAAGCTATATGTTAGATATTGGGACTGAACAACAAACCATGGAATTAGAAAAAAGGTGTAGAGTTTGGCAGGCAAGACATAAACCTGAGGTTGTGCAAATGACTGCTGCCTTATAAATAACCTTCAGAGAATTTTTATGAAAAATGTTTCAAGTAAAAGTCTTATGGCTGAGTGCACCAACCTCGGTATTCAGAATACCGCGGTAAAGTTGCTTAGTTTACCCCGGTAATGTCATACTTTCGTTGCACCGTGCTCGGTTTCGACTTTTATCGCGGTAAGATGCAAACCGGCCGTGAAGGAGCTGTAAAGTGAGAAAACCGCTGTTTTCTTTCCAAGATGGAGATCAGCGTAATGTATCATATTTACGATATCTAGGCCAAAAGTTAATTGAACATAAAGAATAATGAGAGACAGGTGGGGTCTATTTGAAGAATGAACGATGGTGCATATCTTTGCAAATACTGTGCTGTAACATCGATTGAAATGACTTTTCTTTCTAACCTCAACCAAACCAGGTTCATCGAATAGGCTAGTGGGCGTAACCATGATTATTACGATTAGTACAGTATTTATGGTGTTTGAAATCAGTTTGAATTCAGACGACATATATATGGAATATAATATTCCATTTTATCCTTATAAACTTTTATTACTGAACAAAAAGGCAACAAATAAATGAAATATGGAAAACCAGTGGTCCTAGGCCAAATTTAAGTGAATGGCAGCATGCATCACGATATAGCCTGTGTATCGGTATATAGGGTATGTAAATCAATTTATCATACCTGCCCGCACACGAACATAATTATAACAGCCCTTTCATGGCTATGCACATGATTTTGCACCTAAAATTTCTACTAGTCGTACGGGAATAAAAGCGAGGCTATGTCGAACTAAGAGGAGAGATTTCGTGGTGTTGCTTTGCCTTGGATTGCAAACGTGAGAGAATTATTCTTTAAAACATCAATGTTTTTTTATTTAAATGTACAGACAGGTGGGATCTATTTGAAGAATGAACGATGGTACATATCTTTGCAAATACTGTGCTGTAACATCGATTGAAATGAGCTTCCTTTCTCACCTCAACCAGAGCGAAAGCAACTCATTTCACGTTTGGTACAGTATCTATGGTGCTTGGATTCGAAGTATGAATTCAGACGACATATATACGCAATATAATATTCCCTTTTATCCTTATGAACATCTTTTTATTGAAATAATAAGGCATCAAATACATTGCATTTGGAAAAAATTTGGCCTACTAGCGAGCCACCGTGACTGGCAGACGTGCAGAGAGAGAGAGAACCTAGCGGCCATGGAAGAAACCATCAAAGAAAAATGGATTCGGAGCAGAGTAACAGCAATATTTCCAAGCATTAGCAAACCGCGGTATTTTCGCAATGGTGCACAGAGATTTTGAGAATACCCCGGTATTACGTTTACCGCGGTAACGAAACGGCTGAGAATACCGGAGAATGGTGCACTCGGCCATTAGTCCTTAGCAAAAGCAACTCATGTACAAAATTTCAACAAAATTGTTGGAGCCATTTTCGAGGAACTATAAAAATGAAATTTTCTTCATAAAGTGGAAGTAACAGTAAGAGAAAGTCTTTGATAAAATTCATATCACATCCCAGAAGATAAAATTTGTTTTTATACAATGCTTCAATCTCAAGTAATGCTATTCACAGACACAAATACATGTTTCTGAAAATTGTATTTTTGGATTCAGGGACCTCAAAACTTGTATTAATACAAAAAATGCACCATCTAAGTTCAGGGTCGAACAGAATATTTCTTTTGCCTACAGTACATACAGTAGGGGTAGAGAAAATAAAAATAAGCATCAGAATCAGATGCATCCTTGCTATACTGTAGATGTTGAATATCTGTTGCAAGATTAATAGGAGTCTAGAGGAATGGGAAAGGATACATCCTAGGCAAGTGGTTCCCAACCTTTTTCAGCTGGCGACCCACCTTTCCTCATCGGAATACCTCCACGGTCCATCGGTCCATGGTGGAGTAAAAAAACCTTATTTGTATCATATCCCTTCCTTATGTATACATAATTTACCATCAAATATTGCAAATATATATAAACTTATATATGCTTTTTTGAAGATTCAGATTGATTATTGATAAACAATTTGTGTTCTGATTTGAAAATGGTTGACAAAATATAAGCACTTTGTAGCAAAACAGTTATTTATTTAACAATAGAAATATGTTTGCAATATATGCAAGAAGTGGTTTCATACTCACTAACAAGTGTTCCTAGGTGAAGATAAAAACTACAATTATAAAAGTACACAAAGACCAATTTGATCTGTTTCGATATTTCTTATCTTTTCTGATGGTTTATTCGATGGTTTCTGATAGTTTTAGGATCGAGTCGCGACCCACCTGTAACCCTTCCACGACCCACTAGTGGGTTGCAACCCACCGGTTGGGAAACGCGGTCTAGGCATCAGCATACCAAACTGAAAACCCTGGTTCAATTTCCACTCTGGACAAATTTTCCTTTATAACAGCCCCTAAGGGGGTCACAAGAACATTTAATTTTCATTAAACTTTATCTTATCACGTTGCTCACACCTGGGATGTTTGTAATGTACATTTCAGGCTCTCGAGGCCCAAGTTTTAAGTTTAAGTAAAATTTAACACGGATGTTGATACTGTTACTGCTTCCTTTTGTGAAATAGAGGTGAAGTAGGTTTTTTTCAAGTTCATTTTCTTATGGCTGGTCAATTCTATTTTAAAACTACTGTGTCAGGGTGGACCACCTCCCCCACCAAACCTATCCCTAGTTGTTATGAATATCTCCATTCACAACGGTATTGCATTATCATAAATTACATGTTTAGTATTTAAACCTTGCAGTGAATTTATTTTTGTAATATACAATTAGCGAGCTTTTATTGCTTCTGATCAAATAATTGAGTTCAGAATGAAAATTATCTTCCAATTTGTTCACTCTTGCATTTAGATATGGCTCGGTGGTTACAGTCTGGATTAACACAAGACAGAAGATAATCTGAGTCAATCAAGTGATGTTGGAAAAAGTAGTAGTGCAGACAAAGTTCCTTCACAAACATGTCTGAAAAACAGCATCAGCCATCACATTAGGTGAATGCTGAACTCATAACACTGTATTACGTCTAACTGGTACGATTGTATTTTTATGGATATCTCCATTTACAACAGTATTGCATTATCATAAATTACACACTTAGTGTTTAAAATTGTAATTCATCACTTCACTTTTATCATGTGTCAAGTGTATTTAAAAAATCATTTTTTTATTTAATGGGGGGGGGGGCATGGGGCTACAAGGGGTTGGGAAAGAGTGCTCTATTGAATACAATATGTATCTCTTTAGTGAGATATATACAATAATAAACTATGGAAATTTTTATGAACAACTACAATATGCCTATTACAACAATTCAACCTAAAGATTCGATGTCATAGAACTGATAAAGAAAATAGGTCAACTGACGGGTAAATATGTGGACTAACCTTTTGCAAGTAGAACAGGATTCTGTCCATGAGTGATAATGGCTATCCTTGGCCTTTTAGGATTTTTCTTTGGCAGCTGAGTTATTTTCAGAGCTATCTCCATCAGATCATCTGTTCCAAAACCTTGTTCCTTTGCAAATGCAGTAGCTTCCTTTAACAGATTCAAAGACATGAAGTCAATAAAATCTTATTTACTTTTAACTATAATATGGATTATGAAGTATCCTATGAACAAGCATACAGAAATACATCTTTAAGGGCTTTACTACAGAACAAATACTCTACCCAGGACAACTACAAAGAGATGAAAGGAACATATTAGCCACAGTAATGGTTCTTAAGAATTAAAATAAAATACATATATACAGATATACACAAACGATAAAAACATATAATTATTGTGCAGGTTTAATAATATTCCCACAAAACCATACGCTGCCATCGACAAAGATTACCAAACATTTTTATGTCAAGATAACAATAAGGAAATAAATTCTATAGTGATCAATGGCCAAATCAATGTTCCTAATTATTAGTTTAGAGTCATTCAATGCTGAAAGAGCAATGGTCTCCAGCACACTTATTGTAAACCATATAGGCCTAAAATAAATAAAAAAACAAAACAGCCTTCCAGCAGCAAAGAATCCAATATCAATTTCTGAAAATTCACAACTGAAACATACATTAGGCAAAACAATGAATAATAATAAAAGTAACAACAACAACAACAATAATGATGGTGATAATAATTACTTAATATAAATAATACAAGCAATAGGCTAAAAGTACACTCAATAAAAATGAAAGTTGCCGTTGGCTTGTTAGACCATGGGCTACCAATATGAAACCCTCCCCCCCCCGTGGGAATTTCCGACACATACATTTTTTTGTTGGTATTGTCATCTAGTTTAAGATTTTAGTTGTTTGCCCCATCAATTACAGCATTTAGCCGGAAACCCCGGAAAACCCCGGAAATTCACAGAAAATGAATTTGTTTTAATTTTTCATTGTTCTTTGCTCCTAATATTCCCAGGGAATTTCTGACTCACACATTTTTGTTGGTATTGGCATCTAGTTTAATGTTCCAGTCGTTTGCCCCTTACAAATTACAACATATACCCGGAAAACCACGTATATACGGAGAAAATTACTAGGTTTTATTCTTTAAATCTTTGTTCTTTGAACCTAATATTCAAAGGGAATTTCTGACTTACATGTTTTTTTGTTGGCATTACCATCTAGATTAAGGTTTCAGTTGTTTGCCCCTTATCAATTACAGTATATCCCCGGAAAACACCGAAAACCACGGAAATCCGGAGAAAGGGACTTCGTTTTATTTTTTAAAAATCTTAGTTCATTGCTCCTAGTATTGAAAGGAAATTGGTGAACCATATGTTTTTGTGTTGGTATTTCCATATAGATTAAGGTTCCAGTTGTTGGCCCTTACCAATTACAGCATATCCCCGGAAACCCCGGAAAACCACGTATATACGGAGAAAATTACTATGTATTATTCTTTAAATCTTTGTTCATTGCTTCTAATATTCAAAGGGAATTTCTGATTCGTATGTTTTTTTGTTGGTATTGCCATCTAGATTAAGGTTTCAGTTGTTTGCCCCTTATGAATTATAGCATATCTCCAGAAAACTCCGAAAACCACGGAAATCCGGAGGAATTGACTTTTTAAAAATTCCTTTAAATCCTTTGTTCTTTGCTCCTAATATTCCCAGGGAATTTCTGACTCATATGTTTTTTTGTTGGTATTGCCATCTAGTTTAAGGTTTAAGTTGTTTTCCCCTTACCAATTACAGCATGACAAAGAATACTGGAAAAAATCCAGATGCTGAAGGAATGAAGGCGATTGGAAACCTGACAGAACACACTTCATATTCTAATTTGACATCTGTGAATGATAATTAATTTATCTTACCAAACCTTCCACAGTCACTACCAAACTTTCTTGACTGAAGTTAGAGAAGGGACATTCGGTAAAACAGCAATGGAATGGTAATATGGACAAAGTGTCATTGATTTTGAGATTTCAGCGAGCAACTAAAGAAAACAACTTTGACTTACACTTGGCATGTTTAGAAGATATGATTCCCCTTTTCTTTGCATGTGACCATCACAATTATGGCAGATATCTCGTAGTCCATATACTCACCCTTTTGAACCTGCAAGGGACACACTTGAAGCAGAAGAATTACTTCGCAATAACGGTTTCAGTGACCGTAGATCACAAGTTCCGAGTTCTAGAAATTCTGTGGATTTCCGTGGTTTTCCGGGTTTTACGGGGATATGTTGTAATTGATAATGGGCAAACAGCTGAAACCTTAATCTAGATTACAATGCCAACAAAAAAAAAAATATAAGTCAGAAGTTCCCTGGGAATATTAGGATCAAAGAACAAAGGTTTTTAAAAAATTAAAACGAACTCATTTTCTTCGGATTTTTTAGGTTTCCGGAGTTTTTCGGGGATATGCTGTAATTGATAAGGGGCAAACAACTTAAACCTTAATCTACATGGCAATACCAACACAAAACCATATGAGTCACCAATTCCCTTTGAATACTAGGAGCAAAGAACTAAGATTAAAAAAATTAAAACAAAGTCATTTTCTCCGGGCTTCCGTGGTTTTCGGAGTTTTCTGGGGATTTGCTGTAAATGATAAGGGGCAAACAACTGAAACCTTAATCTACATGGCAATACCAACACAAAACCATATGAGTCACCAATTCCCTTTGAATACTAGGAGCAAAGAACTAAGATTTAAAACATTAAAACGAAGTCATTTTCTCCGAGCTTCCGTGGTTTTCGGAGTTTTCTGGGGATTTGCTGTAATTGATAAGGGGCAAACAACTGAAACCTTAATCTACATGGCAATACCAACACAAAACCATATGAGTCACCAATTCCCTTTGAATACTAGAAGTAAAAAACTAAGATTTAAAAAATTTAAACAAAGTCATTTTCTCCGGGTGTCCGTGGTTTTCGGAGTTTTCTGGGGATTTTCTGTAATTGATAAGGGGCAAACAACTGAAACCTTAATCTGGATGGCAATACCAACAAAAGAACATATGATTCCGAAATTCCCTTTGAATATTAGAAGCAAAGAACGAAGATTTAAAAAATAAAACATTGTCATTTTCTCCGTATAAAAGTGTTTTTTCGGGTTTTCCGGGGATATGTTGTAATTTGTAAGGGGCAAACAACTGAAAACTTGAACTAGATGACAATACCAACAAAAATTATGTGAGTCAGAAATTCCCTGGGCATATTAGGAGCAAAGAACAAAGAAAAATTAAATCAAACTCATTTTCTCCAGATTTCCGTAGTTTTCCGGGGTTTCCGGGTAAATGCTGTAATTGATAAGGGGCAAACAACTGAAGACTTAAACTAGATGGTAATACCAACAAAAAATATGTGAGCCAGAAATTCCCTGGGCATATTAGGAGCAAAGAACAAAGAAAAATTAAAACAAACTCATTTTCTCCGGATTTCCAGGGTTTCCGGGTAAATGCTGTAATTGATAAGGGGCAAACAACTGAAAACTGAAACTAGATGGGAATACCAACAAAAAAATATATGTGTCGGAAATTCCCACGGGGGGGGGGGGGATGGGGGGTATACAGTAGCCTACGCTCTATGTGTGTTCATGGGACATTTCTCAAAAAATTTACTATGAATGGATAAATATATGAAAGTTTTCAAACAGTGAGGTTTTCTAGTAAAAAACAAGGTTCGATAAAAGCAGGAATTTAGTATACTGTTATCATAACAATTAACCATGCAGGAACTTCAATTTTAATTGTAAGAATTAAAATTAAGAAAAGTAGGATGCTGAAAACAGGTTTTACTGTAGTGACAAAAATCTCAGGCTACTTTGTAGATATATCTTAAGTGCAATGCTTACCAGCACTATTAGATGGAATTATGTATTGCTAAGGGCTAAAAGGGATAAAATTTTGCAGTATTGTGAGTAATAAAATCCACGATTAATCCATTATCTCAAATAGAAAACCTTTCGGGTTTCACCACATAATTTGTCACCTTGGTTTAAAAAAGCTTGGATTTTGTCTACTACTTTTCTGACCATTAAATGTTTCATAAGAGAAACCAACGTCATCTGGCAGGTGTTGTGTGAAACAGCGGGGAAAAAATTACTATTGGCTTGCATCCGGCGCTAAATGTACATGTTGCCATAGCAACAGAAAAGTTTCCCCTCACGCAGCCTCTCGCTAGTAGTTCTACAAATGGTCACTAGATGTCTCATTGTTTGTGAAGGCATGGTGCATAGCAGATAATTTCATTTTCCCCTTGAATCTTGTGCAGAAATTAATGTTGTCATAGTGTCCAAGTATGATGTACACTCCTTTATCTATCTAGCGTGCCTTATTCTGTGCTCTGCTTCATATTCCTCGTCAATGTCATCATTTCTACTTTGATCAGAAGTTCCAATTGCTTACCCGCCATCTGGATGTCGCAATGAGCTTGGTTTATCCTGTTTTGCTGGCCGATACTTCACCAGTAAAGCATTAGCTTGGATATTACAGAAAAACCAAGTTACTGAAGCTGGTGAAACACAAAATGAAAAAAAAAAAAAATTCTGGTTTACAGTCTAAAAACCAGGATCAGGCAATCATTGGCGTTGGTGAATACAACTGTAAGATACATTACACATATAAGTTGTGTTAAGATCTAAGTTGTATTAATTGTTCAAACTTACAGTTTCGTTGCCGAAGATAATATCAACATATGGCATTGCCTGCATCATAGGCTCCTTGTAGAACTGGGAGAGGAAGGGAGCGCTGAGATTCATCATGAACAAACAGTCATTTTTGAGTGCTTGATTAGCTACCTCCATTATCGAAGGTGGACTTACTGTTAGGAAGAAACCCTGAGCATAAAGAAAAACAAAATTACATTGAATTAATACATAAGTATTCAAAGTTTTGAGAAAATTTACTTCTGAAAACATAATATGAATCTGTGGCTGTACACTTGGCTAAGATGGAACTGGCCAATACCTTAAAGGCCCTGTTAACTTAAAATCAAGTGACTCTCAGAATAAAGAGTTTGTTTAGTAAAATACAGCAGTGAAAACCCCATGTATCTACGATGCTTCGTTCTCGCGAATTCGAAGAATAACTGATGCGGCTTCCAGCGGAGTGACGTCAGAGCGCTCTAGCTGCACACAGCCCGCGCGCCGTCGCTGTAGTTTGATGTGTGGCATCAGTCTAAGTCTCTTGCTAAAAAGCTCAAAGAGATCGGAAAAAATTCACCATTATTATTATTATTGGAAAGACAGCATTGTTAACCACCTATGGTGGTCATGTCAGACTTGTGGAGGGGACAAACCGAGTTGGTTTAAAAATTTCAATCGGTGTTATTTCATATTACCAATGTACATAGCTGGACTGGAAATAACGTAATTAATCAGTGCGAACATGAAGAAATTATTGAAGATGAAGCAAGTGAATGGATCAGACCGGAGTCAAACGATTACGTGTTACTGTCATCTGTTATAAAAACAGGAATTTCATTGAAGATTTGAAGCACGCAAAGAACTATTGTCATACAGGACATATAGAGTCTTATCATAATGTAGCACTAAAATACAAGCCGAAAAAGATTCATTTTAGTTACGACGGAATGGTACTACAATCGATGTTTGCGATTATGGATTATAACTATAATGTAAACAGAAACGTTACAAGTGAAAAACTGAAATACTCAAAACCAACAAAAAAAAAGTGGGTAATGGTTTCAGTTTATGAAAGTAAAAGTAACGAGTGGCGTAATGACATAGTGAACAGGGTATTACATTACGTGAATAATTCAAACATAGAATTTGTGGAAGATCCTTACCTGGCTAAAGATGTTCCACGATGTATCGCTCCAGTGGCCCATCCTGAATTGCTGGAAGCTTTGGAGAGATTCTCTTTCGAGATTCCAAGAACTTTAAAGATACCGCAGTAACAACTTTGTCCAGTAGTAACTTTCGATATATATTTACAGTACCGGTATTTAATTATTAGTTTAAATTTAGTATATTACTTACAACTTTGATCTTATTTACAGCAAAATTTAAATTATAATACTTTTCTTTCTAGGATTTAATTATTCTTTCACTTGCATGAAAATAAATGACCAAACTAAATATTTTACAAACATAAGCCTAGTACTGTAAAAAGAAGATTGAATTGACTTTAAAAACTCTGTATAACATTTTTTAACCTCACCGTAGTTGTGGATTCAGGGTTAAAATTTCAATTAATCAAAATACGAAATATCTCTTCCGTCAGCAGGTTGAAATTGTCTGTACTCTTTGTTAGGTTCAGGGCATTCGTCCCTAATCTGTTTAACTATGCATGAAGGTATGACTTTTCTATTGCCTTTTCCGAAGGGCTTCCAAGAATTAATCCAGTAGACGAATTGTCTGTAAGCTACATAACGCATGTTCCTATTGTTCGCTACTCGTAACTGTTCCCTTTCAAAATTGGATTCAGCTCTCACCATCATAAGGGGCCTAGCAGTGTCCAATGTGTCCCTATTGAATGAAGGGAATTATGAGAATGTAATGCAGTTAGCACTTCCCTTCACATCTATCATAACACTTTCAGAACAGCAGAAACATTCATTATGAATCGCTGAAAAAACACATTCACCACAGTTGCATTAATCAGTACTATTTACACGGTCAGCATTCCCAGTATTTTCTTCATTTGACCTTATATTTACACTTTTTTTCGGCTCAAATTGATATGGCCTGATTCCAGACATGACACGAGAAACTTTAAATTTATAATAATTTTAACACACGAGATGACACCAGCCATAGGCGTAACCAGGCCGACCATATGGTTTTTTTTTAAAATTTATTATCATTAATACTGCATGCTCCGTTACTCACGTAACACTACATGCAATTTTTAGTCTTATTTATAACAAGTTAACAAATCTTTCTATTTTCTATGTACAAGGAATACTTTTTTTTTTTAAGTTTTTCAAAATCTATTTTTTTTTATGAATTTTAAAAACTTCTTTAAGTAGTTCCTAACTAAATCATTAGGCGTTGCTGGCCACTGTCCACCGCTTAGTCTTATGTTTTGTTTTAGTGTTATTCGTTCATTATTCAGGAGTGGACACTCATATATTAAATGATTCACAGTTTGATTTTGTTAAAGATTAGTTGTTATTTTGATTTTGATTTTGAAAATTTGTTTTGATGGGGGGGGGGGGGGGGGGGTTATAACATCCGCGGGGTCTGGGGTCCGGGGGTCCTCCCCCGGAAAATTAAAAAAATTAAGATGCACAATAACGAGTTTTAAGCTTCCGGAGGTCCTCCCCCGGAAAATTTTAAAAATTAAGACGCACAATAACGAGTTTTAAGCTTCCCACGCTTTATACTTTTATTTAGTAATTTATGGGCAGACTTTAAAAATCATACAATTTTCCTTTTTTTAATCAATGGGGGGGGGGGGGGTTCAAACCCCCAACCCCCCCTCGTTACGCCTATGACACCAGCAATGAATTAGCAAACACAGACTGAACTGTCGGCTACATATGGCTGGCATTCCAATGCTTCCTCACAGTGCTGGTGAGAGCGCTGTGACGTCATATCGCATTACTGACGGAACTTTTCTACTTGGATTGCAGGCGAACGGTTAAACATAGAAAGATCGGGTTTTCGCACAAACTAATCTTTAAATATCCTCTTTTTAAACCAGCTTTCACCTAAAAATGCATTTTTTAAGTTAACAGGGCCTTTAAGCACTGAATTTGGCAAACATGTGTTGGGTCAGCAAACAGATTAGTACACAAGAGGAAAATTCCTTAAGAGTAGTTTCTAGTCACAGAGAATATAAGACATTCTTGTAGGCAATCTTATGTTATTGCACTTGTAATAGACAACTGATTAGCCTGCTAGATCTCTAAGATGGAGAGTCTGTATTTGAGTTTGAGTTTTTTAACCCAACTCATCATTTGAAGAACTAATATTTTCTATTAAATTTAAGTTATCAGATGTTTTATTACAATGTTTATAGATATACTAAAAACAATTTATTATAACATAAATTATTCATCTAGAGGGTAGATTTAGCAAGATGCCACTGAGTAAATATTGGGGGAAGCAATACAAGGCATTGTTGTGGGAATTCTTCAAGATGTGCTGTAATAGGTTAACAAAAGCTAGGAGAATGGTGAACATAGAAGCCTGTATCAGAGTTCGATCCCTACCCATAACATACATTCTTTTAAGAACTTTTTTTTGTCTATTTGATTGTGTTATTTGTCTTTCCGGGCACAGTGAAAATCACTAATTTTAAAGTAATTTGTTAACATACTGGATACAGTGAGTGTGATGCAATCAACTCCTAAATTTGAATTAATCCAGATAACCCTGCATTTTTATTATTGTCTGTTGTTTTAAGCTAAGGAATGTTCCTGAAGAAATATTGCATTTCCAACAGGTCAATAATCCAGCTCATACTCCTATGATCATTCAGGAATATACAAGGGCGCCCATATGATATTTTCTAGGGAGGGGCCATTTTTTTTATTATTAATTAATTTTTTGTCGCTTTAGCTTTATGGGTCACTTTGTAGGATTCTGTTAATAACATAAGTGCAAAAATGAGAAAGCCAGAAAATAACTTCGGGGAGGGTCGAAAGTGATGGGGGGGTTGGGAGTATGGAATACCCCCCGAGAAAGGGGGATGGTCAGGGGTCCAACCCAGGAAAAGTTTTAAATATGGAACTAATGCAAATCACATTTTACGCTATTTTAGCATTGAAAAACTGGTTAGTAAATTTTTTACCTTACTCTAAGATATGCCAGCATACACAAGAATTTGTTAGGCCTATTTAAGTTGGTGGTCCAGCCTTGGAAAATTTCTAAATATTGAACTAATGATACATTTTATGCTATTTTCGCACTGAAAAACTAGTTAGCAAGTTTGTTTTCCATACTCTAAGACATGCCAACGTAAACAAAAAATCATTACCTAAGTTATAATACTTATTATTACCATAAGAAAAGTTAAATAACACATGTTACAATGGAAATAATAATCTACTCATTATGTTATGAAAACAAAATAACTGCTATATCATATTTGATACACCAACAAAACTTGTTTGATTTAATAAATGAATTTTTTTAAACAAAAATAGAATTTTAGCTTTTGATTTTTAGGGGTCCGGACCCCCTGGAACCCCCTTTCCTAATCCACCGTGGATTCTGCTTCCATGCTGTCGATTTGTAAAGCTTCTGCAAACTTGTTATGTCTCTACTGACTTTCAAATAATTGTCTTAAAAGAAAAACACCTGACTATAATTGAAGAGCTTTTAGCAAAAACAACCATAGTCCAAAAACAAAATTTTTCAGTAGAAGCAAAAAACTTTCTCCCTTTGGCAGTTATTACTTCATGAATTTAAAATTTATTGTATAATTAAGCAAACATATATAGAAATATTTTGATATAATAATGTTCCTTTATGTGTAACTTCACTGCCCTGAAACCAGACCTAAAAGCTGAAGAGACATGGACTATGGCTGTTTTTGCCAACAAATTTTAATCCACTATCTAAAAAATTTTTAAGAATGCAAAGAAAAAATATAAAATCAAATAATAAACAAGAAAAATGTTATTCAAATTCTTAATTACACGTCACACTATTAATGTTATTGAAAAATATCAATATTAGCTATTGTATGATCTAGGATGTTTATGGATCCACTGCTGTTATCATCAGAGGAAACGATGCTTTACACAACAATGAAACAGCTGATTCTAAGAAACAGTTTTCTGCACGATAGACAACTTCTAACAACAAATTCACTAGGTATTTGCAAAAAACTTAATGGACAAAGGTGGTATTTGCAAAAAACTGAATGGACAATGGTTGTTTTTGCTAAACTTGGTAAACTTTGTAATCCTATATTTGAGGGACTATGGCAGATTTTACCATATCATGTAGCTTAAACAATGACCAGTAGGCTGTAGCACCCAATGACACAAAAAACTCAATTTTCAAATTTTTGGACTAAGGTTGTTTTTGCTAAAAGCTCTTCAATTATTAATATACATTTTTTTTCCTTTCCCTGAGAGCTAGAGGGGGCCGTGGCCCCCCCTTGCCCCCGGGTATGGGCGCCCATGGGAATATATGTTTCAGTTTCCTCTATAGTAGCTGGTAACTGAACGACATTGCTAACACCAAACTCAAAAGAGGGAGCCATGTTGAAAGTCTACTTATAACCACTTCCATCTTGATCATCATCAGTAAAAGAAGTAATGCTATTTAAATCTACAAAAAACCTCTGTCTCAATAGAATACTGGGAGTCAAGATTTCAGAAACTGAATTGTTAAAATAAAAGGTTTTTATGACAAATCTCTGATCTGTGGGAGATTTTGAAGCATCGAAAAAAGCAAAGATATCTTATCTAATTCTGAACAATTTACTTACAATGTTAACAAGAGGTAATCATATTACAAAGAAATAAAACATAACGTTAAGAAAGAATTGTGTAATTTTGGAAATATTTTTTCAAACTTGAAATCAACTATTTTACAGTTATTAATGCTCCAATTCATGCACATTTTTTATTGGTTCAAGATTTCTACCATGAAGAATATAAGAAGGTGATGAAATAAATAACCAAAGTTAATCTGGAGAACACCATATCGTTGACTTCTATTGGTATTCTTATAGTGTTTATTTCAAACAGATGGAAGAACGATACAGCTTTCATTTTTCTCAATAAATTCTGGTTAGATTATATTAAAAACACTGCTATAAAGACTATATGGTTATCAGCAAAATATATCGTAATATGATTTTATCATGTGTTTATTTCTGTATTAGAAACCATATTTTTCTTCACTATATCATGTACATAAAGCTTCCAACTTTTCACACAATCTGACTCCCTGAGGAAATAACTTGTACGCCTAGTTTATTGTGTGCTTATACTTTGTTTCAATGTCTTCATTTGTCTTACCATAAACACAGGCACAGATAAGTTATCTTACTCCCACAATGATTTCACATAATTACGTCATAATGAGTTTACTTAACTAAAATGAAAATAAGACAGGAAAGAAATTATGTAAGTGTATCACTCATGATTATAGTTATACAACAGAAGAAAGAGAAGATAGCTTATAACAAAAAAAAAAAAAAAAAAAAAGCACAATAAAAAAGGTATTATATGTATAGCACGCAGCCTGACCTTTGGAAGCAAACTTGGGTTTGATCAATAAGAGTATTTTAGGAGGAAAATTCGAGACTGGGAACAATTGATTTAGCCGGAGTTTGACTCATGACTCCAGATGGAATCTTCCTTTTAAGTCCCCCCTTAATGTTGACCTCACCGAAAGACATTTTGTCACACAGATTAGGCTAGTGAGAGCCACACTAATTCAGCGACTTTGTGATCAGGTCATGGGTATGGGTTCCAGTGCCAAAGGAATTATTCTCCTAAAATATTCAAAAGAAACAATATTCTGTGGTTTCATGGTGTAGAATAGAACCTCAAGCTGATCCATTCTCAGTTTTTAGCTGTATTCATTCACCTTGAGATTCAAATTGATTTGAATTTCCATTTTCATGACAATTTCAATATGGTACACGTATTCAGATAAATTTAAATTTCCTGTGAAAACATAGTAATTGTTGAGCAGCCTACAATAATGCTTATGTAAGTAAAGTTTCCTTCACATATCACTGAATTTTTAAACGTTAGGTTATGTCAATATGATGCTTTTTTGTAATATTTATTAAATTATTCGTTTACAATAATACTATCTTTTTAATTATACAATATATAATTATTATTGAGATTCATTAAGTAGGAAAACAGGACATAAGAGAAATCAGAATAGAAACATGACTGAATGGGGGGAGGAAGATCATATCTAAAGATCTCACACGAAATCTGTGCCGATGAGACCGTTACTCTCTAGAGAGAGACATGCTATTGTGCGAGAGAGAGAGGTAGATTGGCCTTTACAAATAGAGAGGGAGGTACTGTTGTGCGAGAGAGATAGTTAGCAGGCCAATCGACGCTACAGTCCCCACGAAAACGTAATGCAATGACTTAGGCAATCGGCACAGATATCGTGCGGGAACTATAATCAGCTGATGTCATTACAGCACATATGCATTGAACATTATATCTAGGGATTTGTACCATGTTATTCCTCTCCGAGCGAAAAAAGGGACTTGTGCCAGAACCTTGTTTCAGATCAATTTTATTCAACTGTTTGTGTTCAGGACTAGGAACATTTGCCGGGGACAAATCTAGTGTGAACATAGCATTAATTTTATTTATTGCTATCATTAAGCAGAGGAAACTTAATGGAATCTTGCTGTGTTTGTTAGACATTTATGGTGGTTTGAAATTAAGCACAATAAGGGACCTTATTTACTAGGAATAATATTCACTATAGAATGCTAGCCTATTTAATTTAATTTAATTTAATTTTAATTTTTTGGCCTTCATTGGACCACTTTAGTCAGGTTTCTGGTTGAGGTTTTTCTTCTTTTTGTCAGCCCAGTACTTCTTCATCCTTTCTGACCGCAATTTTCTTTCTGCTTCTGGAACTACTCTTCCTATTCTCTGTTTGTTGATTTTCATCTGTAGTGTAGTGTGTTTGTCTTTCAATATCTTGAGTGTGTCTGTCTTGTATATTAAATCCTCTACTGTAATACGTAGCTCTGCCATATCTTCCTTAAGTTCTGTAATCCATCTTATATTTTTCTTACTCTTACTCTTCCATAATTTTTCTATTATTTTTCTGCTAATTCTATTGTCTGGTGTCCGTAAAATATGTCCCAAAAATGATATTCGTTTTTTTTTCATTGTACTTGTCACTGGTTCTATTTCTTTATATACTGTTTCATTAGAAGCTAGTTTCCAGACTCCATTTACTTGGTAATTTTTGTTTAAACAGGTTCTTACTATTCTCCTTTCTACCTTGAGTACTCTATCTATTGCAACTGTGTTAGTTGTTTTGAATAGTGTTTCACATGCATACGTGATTTGCGGATGAGTCACTGTTTTATAATGTTTCAATTTGGTTGCTATTGAGAGGCACTTTTTATTGTATGTATTCTTGGTAACATGCTGTGCTCTAACCAGTTTATCTATTCTATTTTGCCATGCTGGTTTCTCATTCATGTTGTAAGTGATTATTTCACCTAAATATTTAAATTTTTCTACAATTTTTATTTCTTGGCCTCCCACCTCTATTTTGTTTGCTAGCGGCATTTGAGTTAGCATTATTTCTGTTTTTTCAAATGAAATTTTTAAACCAATATTTTGGGCTATTTCATGCAGAGACTTAATTTGTCGTTTTGCTTCCTGAATATCATTGGCCAGAAATGCTAGATCATCGGCAAATCCTAAACAATTTAACTGTATATTGTCCTTTTGGGTTCCAATTTTTATATTTTTCGGATTGTTTCTGTACCATTCCCTCATAACGTACTCCAATGCACAGTTAAAAAGAAGAGGGGACAGACCGTCGCCCTGTCTCAGACCAGTTGTTACCAAGAAAGGTTCAGAAAGTTCTCCTCTGAACTTTATTTTAGAAATTGTATTAGTTAGAGTAAGTTCCACCAATTTGATTAGCTTTGGGTGAAGACCGAAATGTCTTAAAATTTTTATTAATGATGATCTATGGATGGAGTCATATGCTTTCTTGAAATCTATAAATGTTATTGACAGAGGCTTGTTACGTTTTTTGTAATATGCCATGACTAATTTCAAAGTTATTATTTGCTAGCCTATTTACTGAACACTTTTTTCTTTTAAATTCCATATTCACTAAAGTCTATCATTAACGGAGCAGAACAAATACTGGGTGTTAGATCACCAGAGTGCCTAACATTTTCTCTTGTTAATTATCTTCAAATGTATGAGTACAACACGAATGGACTATCCCTAAAATACTTTGATTCAATGAAACCAGTGCAGCAATGGTACGCCAGCAGCAGAACTGCAAGATACCTAAGTATACAGATACAGAAGACCAAATTTATTTGGTTCCTAGATCCATGAGAATTTGTTTTATCCTGAATACAACGCTTTATTTTATGATGAATATAAGATTAACTGTTAATAGACCCTGTATTAGTATGCTCATAATCATTACAATGTACTAGTGATAGATACATCTGAATACTTCTGATTTTCTGACTGTACGTTGAAGACGATACACAAGATATATACTCAAAGTGTTGAACATTCTATTCATACAACAGATAGTGTCACCAAAAATGTTCTTTGGATATGATTTATTCTAATTTCCTCAATCATTCATCAATAAATGTTATAAACCTTTTAAACATTTTTGTATATATTAATGAATATTATGCAAATAAAAAAATGTTTCCTAGGCTAAATATGTGTATAAAATAATTTGTAAATTAGCTTACCGATATATAGAAATATTTTGCATTTTCGATGTACGCTTTATTTTGAGGATTCTTTATGTGATCTATTGTGAAGCAATTGGCAGCAGCAAGATTAGCACACAGAGACCTCTGGTGGCCATTCTTGGTGACAAGTACAGCACAAGTCCCTGCAAAAAAAAACAATATTATTAATAATGTATTGCATTATAATATTCTGCTTAATAGTGGAACTGCTGCTATTAAAACAATATGACATCAGTTCTACAAACACATCGGCAAAAATATATTTTTGTTAATCCCATAACATTTTGGGATTACCTCTATAGTCCAGTAGTTAGCATTGCTGATATAAAGACTCAGATTTGACTCCTTTTTTCTCATTCAGAATTTCCTATGATGGGAAATTCTAGAACAGTGCTCTCAATGTTGTAAGGACAAATGAGTTACTTGAATAAATATGTAGTGGCTTTGGTTAAAGGCCCTGTTAACTTAAAAAATGCATTTTTAGGTGAAAGCTGGTTTAAAAAGAGGATATTTAGAGATTAGTTTGTGCGAAAACCCGATCTTTCTATGTTTAACCATTCGCCCGCAATCCAAGTAGAGAAGTTCCGTCAGTAATGCGATATGACGTCATAGCGCTCTCACCACTGCAGTGAGCACTGTGAGGAAGCATTGGAATGCCATATGTAGCCGACACATCAGTCTGTGTTTGCTAATTCATTGCTGGTGTCATAGGCGTAACGACGGGGGGGGGGGGGGGGGGGGGGGGGGGTTTGAACCCCCCCCATTGATTAAAAAAAGGAAAATTGTGTAATTTTTAAAGTCTGCCCATAAATTACTTAATACAAGTATAAGGCGTGGGAAGCTTAAAACTCATTGTGCGTCATAATTTTTAAAATTTTCCGGGGAGGAACCCCGGAAGCTTAAAACTCCTTATTCTGCATCTTAATTTTTTTTAATTTTCCAGGGGAGGACCCCCGGACCCCGCGGATGTTATAACCCCCCCCATATGGTCGGCCTGGTTATGCCTATGGCTGGTGTCATCTCGTGTGTTAAAATTATTATAAATTTAAAGTTTCTCGTGTCATGTCTGGAATCAGGCCATATCAATTCGAGCCGAAAAAAGTGTAATTATAAGGTCAGATGAAGAAAATACTGGGAATGCTGACCGTGTAAATAGTACTGATTAATGCAACTGTGTTGAATGTGTTTTTTCAGCGATTCATAATGAATGTTTCTGCTGTTCTGAAAGTGTTATGATAAGAGATGTGAAGGGAAGTGCTGACTGCATTACATTCTCATAATTCCCTTCATTCAATAGGGACACATTGGACACTGCTAGGCCCCTTATGAAGGTGAGAGCTGAATCCAATTTTGAAAGGGAACAGTTACGAGTAGCGAACAATAGGAACATGCGCTATGTAGCTTACAGACAATTCGTCTACTGGATTAATTCTTGGAAGCCCTTCGGAAAAGGCAATAGAAAAGTCATACCTTCATGCATAGTTAAACAGATTAGGGACGAATACCCTGCGCCTAACAAAGAGTACAGACAATTTCAACCTACTGACGGAAGAGATATTTCGTATTTTGATTAATTGAAATTTTAACCCTGAATCCACAACTACGGTGAGGTTAAAAAATGTTATACAGAGTTTTTAAAGTCAACTCAATCTTCTTTTTTACAGTACTAGGCTTATGTCTGTAAAATATTTAGTTGGGTCATTTATTTTCATGCAAGTGAAAGAACAATTAAATCCTAGAAAGAAAAGTATTATAATTTAAATTTTGCTGTAAATAAGATCAAAGTTGTAAGTAATATACTAAATTTAAACTAATAATTAAATACCGGTACTGTAAATACATATCGAAAGTTACTACTGGACAAAGTTGTTACTGCGGTATCTTTAAAGTTCTTGGAATCTCGAGAAAGAGAATCTCTCCAAAGCTTCCAGCAATTCAGGATGGGCCACTGGAGCAATACATCGTGGAACATCTTTAGCCAGGTAAGGATCTTCCACAAATTCAATGTTTGAATTATTCACGTAATGTAATACCCTGTTCACTATGTCATTACGCCACTCGTTACTTTTACTTTCATAAACTGAAACCATTACCCACTTTTTTTTGTTGGTTTTGAGTATTTCAGTTTTTCACTTGTAACGTTTCTGTTTACATTATAGTTATAATCCATAATCGCCAACATTGATTGTAGTACCATTCCGTCGTAACTAAAGTGAATCTTTTTCGGCTTGTATTTTAGTGCTACATTACGATAAGACTCTAAATGTCCTGATGACAATAGTTCTTTGCGTGCTTCAAATCTTCAATGAAATTCCTGTTTTTATAACAGATGACAGTAACATGTAATCGTTTGACTCCGGTCTGATCCATTCACTTGCTTCATCTTCAATAATTTCTTCATGTTCGCACTGTTTAATTACGTTATTTCCAGTCCAGCTATGTACATTGGAAATATGAAATAACACCGATTGAAATTTTTAAACCAACACGGTTTCGTCCCCTCCACAAGTCTGACATGACCACCATAGGTGGTTAACAATGCTGTCTTTCCAATAATAATAATGGTGAATTTTTTCCGATCTCTTTGAGCTTTTTAGCAAGAGACTTAGACAGATGCCACACATCAAACTACAGTGACGGCGCGCAGGCTGTGGGCAGCTAGAGCGCAATGACGTCACTCCGCTGGAAGCCGCATCAGTTATTCTTTGAATTTGCGAGAACGAAGCATCGTAGAAACATGGGGTTTTCACTGCTGTATTTTACTAAACAAACTCTTTATTCTGACAGTCACTTGATTTTAAGTTAACAGGGCCTTTAAGATGAGCCTGCACAATAAAATGGAAAAATGCACAATACTTCAAGATAGATATATAAGCTTTCATGAACCACAGATTATTGTCTCATGCACAATACTTTCTCGAGATAATTTCTGGAGCCTGGATTTTTAAGCAAAATAAAACAGTAAAATAAACAAGCAAATAAGCAAGAAAAATGTAAGAAATAAACACCAAAATAAACAAGAACGAAAATCAAATAAATTATTAGTTTTGTAGAAATGTTATCTTATTCATGGATGTTACAGTATGTAAAGAAGATCATCTGCAGATTTTTTTGTGTGAAGCTCCTGCATCTATCAATGAAGAATGATTTGTAAAGTGAAAATGTGTTTTCAATGTCGCAAGACGTCATGGTGCATGTGAAAAGCCAAACAGTTTTTTTTTTTTTTAAATGAATTCCTCTTCAATGTCTGTTTCTTCGCGGGATAGTATTTTAGAAATCTGACAATGTTTTTATATCCTGGATTTTTCAGTAATACTATTAGCAGACAAAAGATAGGAAACTAGTGATAATGAAATCTAGGAGTGAAGTAAGCACTTTAATGTGACAAGTTTTGAGTAAAATATGTGATTTTAATTCAAAATAACACAATAAATAAGCAAAATCGTATTTCTCTCAGAATAAGCAAAATAAGCACTATAAAATAAAGTTAAAATGGCTGATCAAGGAATGTCTTACAAAATATAACATTTCTGCTTATGTTTAGGAGTCTGAAAATAAATATGCATTTTGCTTAGAAATCAGGGAATTACAATGTTTTTAGTGTAATTGGCATTGATGATAAAATGCAAAATCAGTTTTAAAGGTGACATGAATTCCAAAATGCTTCTTAAGAGTATAACCAATTATTATATTTCCAGATTTTATCCATTACTATTGCTAGAAAGCAAATTAAAACAGTGTTTGGACTTCTGGAATTTTAAGTGATGTTCAACATCTGACTTCTCAGCTCTTACAAAAAACTACACTCATTTTTTTCATAAACATTCCCAGATTTGTCAATTGTCAGTTTCAGTGAGAAAACTGTACGAAAGCGTGAAAAAATCATGGTCTTAGTCAAGTGACTCAGGAAAATTAAAGAAGAGCAAGAGGAAATAAATTGATGAAAATGATGATAATGCTGATGACATGGTTTGGAGTAATGGTACCACAGGTCACCAACATATTTTATCAAGACAGGATAAGTTTATTGCTAAAATTGACGTACATGGACTAAATGCTAAAAATCCAGCATAGTACATGCTATAAATGCCGCAAAAAGCTGAACTTCTAAATCAAAATTTCAAATTGCTAAAAATCACAACCCCTAAAAATAGAAGGTCTTCTCTCATCACACCTTTCTTGCCAAACTTGCAATAGAAACAGGTACAAAGCTGAGAACAACATTTTCCTTCTGTTTAGAAGTTTCCCTCGGATTTTTCTGATGTAGGGAGGTCTGGAATGGGGTGCACTCAGCCTTGTGATTCAAACTGAGGAGCTACTTAATAGAAAAGTAGCGGCTCCGGTCACGAAAACCACCATTAACGGGGATGGGTGTTGGCATGCTGATCACATGCCCCCCAATCCTGCCATCTGCCTTTGGTAGATGACACAGCGGTCAAGTGGTAGGCGTTGTCCCTTCAGGGATGTAGCGCCACGGAGTTTAGAAGTTTCAATTCCATTCTGTTATCATCTAAATCTGACTTAGGAATTGAAAACTATTACAAAAGGAACTAGGCTCTTATTGAAGAACAGTGGTTGGGTTATTTAATGCTGAAGAGTTCTGCACCACTTCTGCATTCTGTCAGATATTTTTGCAAGCTGTTTTTATTTTGTTCATATTTTATAATTACAATTATTTTGAGTCAGTTACCAGTCATAAATTATAAACGTTTTAAGAGTATCTTCAACAAATCACAAACAATTGTACACTTATATGAGGCAATGATCCAACTACTTTTATATTTTTTGAAGTTGCAGCAAGTATAAGTTTTTCTAAATTAATTAATGCAGCTAATCAAAATTACCGGTACTAAATCTTTTACTACATGCAACTGAGTCCACTTGAGAATATTATAGGAGAAAAATTCCTCCGGCACTGGGACTTGAACCCAGGACCTTTGGCTATTCGCGCCAATGCTCTACCAACTGAGCTAAGCCGGAGCTCAATTCACAGCGCCAGATGGAACTTCTCTCCTATGACTGATTGCCCTAATGGTCTACCTCACAGACAGACAAGTTATGTCATATGCAGTACTGTGAGGCACACTCAGTTGGTAGAGCATTGGCGCGAATAGCCAAAGGTCCTGGGTTCAAGTCCCAGTGCCGGAGGAATTTTTCTCCTATAATATTCTCATGTAGTGTCCAACAGAGACAATAATCTGTGGCTCATGAATGCTTGTATATCTATCTGAGTCCACTTGTACTGAAACAGAATTGTCATGAATAAATATCTGAATATACAGTTTTCAGGAATCGTGAAAGAGATGTTGAAGGAGCTTTAGCTTTCAAGTATTTTTATTATTCATATAAAATACATTAGAAGTACTAAATTTGTGTTCTTTAATATCCTTAAGTCTGCCGGCGTGGTCTTGTGGTTAGCGTCGCTGACTACAGATCCGTCGGTCCGGGTTCGATTCCCGGTACCTCCTCGGATTTTTCTGAGGTAGGGAGGTCTGGTAGGGGTGCACTCAGCCTCGTGATTCAAAATTGAGGAGCTACTTGATAGAGAAGTAGCGGCTCCGGTCAAGAAAACCACCATTAACAGCCGTGGGTGTCGGCATGCTGACCACATGCCCCCCAATCCTGCCATCTGCCTACGGGAGATGACGCAGCGGTCGGGTGGTAGGCCAAGTCCCTTCAGGGATGTAGCGCCACAGAGTTTAGTTTTTTTAATATCCTTAACCTATGAGACACTTAAAAATGGAATCAGAGTAACCTACAATGCTTGTTTAAATTCTGTTCTTAACAGAGAATGGCTGCTGTCCAAACGTTATTAACAAACTACAAAGTTGCAGTATTTTCAGACAGTCTTGTTGCCAAAAAGAATAGTGTTGGAGACTAACCAACTAATAACTAATACTCATATAACTGTTGCAAATTTTGTAGGGTTCAGTCATATTGAGAGAGAAATTTCTAGCTACAAGTTTTAGTTGCAGTATTTTCACAGTCTTGTTGCCAAAAAGAATAGTGTTGGAGACTAACCAACTAATAACTAATACTCATATAACTGTTGCAAATTTTGTAGGGTTCAGTCATCTTGAGAGAGAAATTTCTAGCTACAAGTTTTCTGCCTATACAAAACGTTATATACTCTACATAATCTTAACAGAAAATGATCAACATAGGATGTGACTTTTAAACAGACTGGTAAAGTGGGTATAGATATTACAGAGTTTCATCAGGGTATGACTATCAACCTTTGATATGGCCCACCTAACAGAAGTCCTTGAAAATATAAGATATATATGCTATTTTAATAGAAATATAGTAAGTGCTGTCACAAACAATAGTGAACTTAACTCTGACTGTCAGACCAAAGGTTGTCCCCTATGTGTTCATACATTTCTAGTCAATGCTATGCAAATAATATACCTCACCCACATTACATTCTCCTAATCCTAGTGCTGTCAACTGTAGATAACAGCCGATTTCCAGCTAACACTTGAATTTCACTTATCCAATTTGCAGAAGCTATTTTGACAACCTACCACTACCTCCAGCATTTAAGGTGAACCTGATCTGTTGTTGTACATGTTTTTTTGCCTATTACCGTAAGATTTCATTCTAGAAATAAAAAGACCATAATGTTCTACATAACTGTTATGAAAACAGCATAACTTTTGAAAATTAATAAGAACTTCTTCCAATCTTGGAATGAAAATTCTTTCACACTGGCTGTGTGTAGGCTAAGGTGGAAAGGTAGAGTCAGACTGAAAAATTTAATGCCATAGCCGAAGATCTTGGTTCAAATCCCAGCTCTGGCATTGAATTTTTCAGTCTGACTCTACCTTTCTACCTTAGCATACAGAGTGAAAGAATTTTATTTAGGATTTTAATCTGTTATGATCCCATTTTTTAGGTTATTGATTTTTGATAATAAAATAGATCTGAATCCCCGTTTTGATGAGGAATTCAACATGGTAAGTACATCCATTTTGAATTGATTTCTCCATGAAAACATAGTAACTGGAGTTGGAAATAAATGGATTGCCTAAGCAAATCTTGGGAATGTTTTGATAAGCTTGAGACTACATCCATCATATAAGTTTTAATCTCTAAATACATGAAGTCCAGGTTACTGCATTTTCTTGAATACCAGACAATTTTATTTTTTCTTAAAAATGTATGTAAAAAATAGTTGTTCATATTTTATCTATAATTTAAAAAAGCTCTGAGGGCAACAAGTTTTGCAAGTTAAAGTAAAGATTGGATGCTAGGCAAAATCCCTGTGCTTAACAGTTATATCATAAAAATGACTTGTGTAACTTCAATCCACTAACCTTAGAGCTGTTTTGCATAAAGTTAAATCTGTCTGTTTTTGCCTAGTTCAACTTACAATGCCTATAAAGGTCTATTTCCTTTTTTCCGAGGAAGAATTGAATTTTATTGAAAAAACTAGATAAAAATGGTTGAAATGCACACAATTTTTATCTCACAAATTCATGACATATTGTACATTACTTAAATTTACTTATACCTTCTGTTAGATGCCTTTATAAATAATTATTACATAATGATGAGGTTTAAGTAAAAGTATTTCTACTGCATTTGTCTAGAGGCAGTTGTCTTTGTGTCACATTTCCTGTTGAAAGCGATACAGTGCAATGTTTTAATCTCCATATATCAGTACATTATTTGATTAAATACTGCAAGATTTAAATGTTTTATTTCAACTGGTAACAAGAGACATCCAAAATGTGTAAATATTTCTTGACCTGTTGACTCCATTTGGATGCAGCTGTAAAGGTTTTTAGCTTTTTTGACTGTTTTAATGCCTATCTTTACGGCTTATTCTGCATTTTGTAATGCCTTTTTGCCTGCCTATTTTGAACTTTTTAAGTGTCTAATGTCCAATCTCTAGCTATAACGTATGATTTCTACTTATTGTACAAGGCATATTTAAATGTTTTCTGGTTAGCTCTTATGATTTAGAGAACATGTATTAATTTCTTTAAAAGGAACTCTCATATTCTTTGTTGTCTTTCTTTTTTTAAACCTGAGAAACTGGAGTGCTTCTTCTATTTAGTGGTACTTGGTATTCAAGAAAATATGGTAATCCTTCAATATTTGAAGACGACTAACCTGTTGGTTCTTTGTCATTGTACTGGTATTGTACATTCACACCATCACTTCTAGCTTTGTCTTCTAGAATCTTACTATATTTATCTCGTCCAACGCACCCCATGAAGACTGTTACATTTGGCCGCTGTAATATCCACTGCAACAAAGGGTGGAAAACATACTCTAAAAATAGCTGTACTGTCAAATGAATTTTATTAAACCTTTCATTAATTAACTTTTTTTGCATGAAAGCAAATGTTACTGGAAAACATGGCTACAGATTTGTATGTATCCATGTTATGCATTCATATTAGATTAGGGTTGCCACCTTTCAATGAATTATATAAGGAACACACACCTAAAAATTAGGGATATTTCACAAAAATAAGGGACATACATGAAATAATTTTAAATTAAAATATTCCAATATTCCCATTAAGATTATGCACTTCCACTACAGGCCTAATTAGAACTTTAAAAATAGGTTTACTTACAAACAAAAGTAGTCATTACTTCCGCCGTAATTATTAAATTTGTAAATATTTATAATGTTTGTCTTATTATGCAGTAATGGCACACACTGAAAAATTAGAATTCAACAATTATGCATGTTTAAAATGAGTGGAAGTGCAACCTATTGAAGTATTACTGGTGGCAAAAGGACTCATTTTGAAAATTCAGTGAGAATAATTATGAAAATAAAGTAGGCCCATGCTTGTGCACTTTTCTTCTTCTTCTTCTTCTTCTTCTTCTTCTTCTTCTTCTTCTTCTTCTTCTTCTTCTTCTTATTATTATTATTATCGTTATTATTATTACTATTATACACTTACTTATATGTTAGTACGCTTAACAGAAAAGGCGGTCGATAGTGCTCTGCACACAACTGCAGGAATAAATCCACCACAAAGACATAAGCTTTTTCTGTTTTTCCAAAAGACGAGCAATGGTCAATAAAATATTATAAGATAATAGAACATTAATAATAATCAAAGTAATTGTATAGACCAGATCAAGAAAATAAATCACAGAAGAGAGTGCAAATTAAACAGCATCAATATACGAGGGTGCGTTCGAAAATAAGTTTCCGCTGGCGACTGTGTACAGAGGTGTGGATGAAAGACAAAAAATATGAGACATTAAAGATAAGACAAACCTTTAATTTTCCACATAATTACCACGTACACTGAGACATTTGTTATACCGCTTTATAAGCTTCAAAAAGCCCTCCAGGAAAAATCGGGGCTCTGCGCTCCCAACCAAGAGTTGAAACATGGTTTTGCATTGCCGTCGCCACGTGTAGTCTCGCATTGTCGTCCAACAACAGAACTCCAGATTGGAGAAGGCCAGGCCTTTTTCCAAATCGCCTCCTTCAATTTCGACATGGTTTGACAGTACCGCGTAGCAGTGATGGTTCCATCCTCCAAAAAGTCCAGCAACAAAACCCCTTGGGCATCCCAGAACACTGGGAGGAGCACTTGACCTGCAGAGGGCGTTGTTTTGAACTTCTTTCGGATAGGTGATGACGGATGTTTCCACTCCATAGATGCGGTCTTCGATTCGGGTATGAAATGGACCTGCGTTTCATCCCCGTCACAATCCAAAACTGAAAGTCATTGCCATACACGATGGTGTAATGACTCCCCCTAATATATGACTTAAGCTCCCTTTAATTAATGCTATTTTTCATGAGATTTTTTGTGAACCTACATTGTACAGAATCTGAATATTTTTCATTTTTTGCATTCAGATTTGATAAAAAATTATAGTAAACTGTATTTAAGCCTATTATGCTTATTATATACTTGGCTTATTTATGCTATAATTGTAATATACGTCTTACCAGATGTTTAAGATCTTTGGGTTTAACAGTAGGCTTCTCTGTAACTATTTATTTGTGTGCAAGTGCATCTTGCTGTGATGCTTTCTTGGCTGAAATTCAGTGCAAATGATTATGATATAGGTGATACAGCACCATTTTTTACGTTGAATGCAATACTACATGCTTTTCTGAGAATTACATGGTCCAAAATAAAAGATAATTTTAAAACATTGATAATTTATCTGCCCTTTTTTTGGAGAATGACCCAACAAAGTAAGCAGGTTTGTTTCTTGATGTGTACATCACAGTCACACCTTAATCTAAAATGAAGGCATTAAAAATTGAGGCATAGAAACAAATTAGGGTTTCTTGCTTTCCCATTAATGGAAAATTTATCAAGCACCATTTCAAACACTGCTCGCTCTGCCGCTATAATCAACCTGAAATGCAATACTGCCAGCTTGATCAGCTGCTGGTGTTAGTAGCTAAGTGAGCTAACTATGCGTTCATGTCAGCATGAGCCACTTAGGTAAAAATTCAATGTTAGGCTGAATTAGTACATACTGGCAAACAGGGCCGTAGCAAGGTCCTTCTGCGCCCTTGGAGAGTTTGACATATCTGCGCCCTCCAATACTGGGGGTCTGAACAATTTTCTTAAATTTCTGTAAAACTGTTTATTATTTTAATATAAAAACACTGTTATTATCAAAGAAAACCTAAACCTCAATTTGAAAATGAACAAAATGTTGGACTTTCAAGGTACTAAAACCTTATTTTCAGACGATTGAACTACTTAAAAATAATAAAATAATAAAATCTAGTATCAAAAGTAAATTACATAATAGGCCCGAGGCCTACTAAAATGTTCAACACATTAATATAGGTAAAAGTAGTTTTTTTGAATAGTTGAACCACTTTCATCTCAATAATAACGTACATTTTAATTTTTATTGTTATATCATTCCATACTGTTCATGATTTATATTGTCATACTCCGTCAATAAAAAACATGCTGATTAAAGAATGTTGCATGACTTTTTGTTTGTAGACAATCGGCATAATACTACAGATAGTTCATCTGCAGTAATTTTTAATAACCCGAAAGATTTCTTCCATTAACGTTGAATTTTTATTGCTTGATAAATTGCAGCAGTAAAAAAAAAAAGGCAGGATTTTTCATGGTTAATTTTGCGCTCTTGGCGGGGGCCCACCTCGCCACCGCCTAGCTACGGCCCTGCTGGCAAAGTAGTGTTGGCATTTCTATTTCACGATTAGCCTTTCATCTTTTATGAGTCAAGATGCTCAATTAAACTGTCTACTATCTGAGAGATTAAAGTACCCGCCCATGGTGTGACAAACACAAACTGTAACAGACATATGGACTAGACAGAAATAAGAGTTGAAATTACATAGTCCTAAATCACAGTGTAAGTATTAATACAGTAAGGAAACTGTTTGTTAAAAGTCCTATGACAACAGATTAGCTGAATGACACTAGTGCTCCAAGCGGTAACTAAAACTACATTCTCATCATATCAAATCATTTGGGAAAATACATAAACACTTCACAAAATATGTTACATACCATCCATCCCACAAAATATATACAAAATTCTAATGTTTTATAATATTGCCAACTAAGTTACAGATTTAAAAAATGACAAAGCCATTAAGCTGATAACATATGAAAATTTATAAAATCAAAATTCGAGGGAATAGGTGGAATTGTTTAACACACTATGCAACTATTCACATAGTTAAGCATGCAGACCAGAGGCAGCAGCCATAGCAGACCATTGTAGAATAATGTTGATATCAATAGGACTTAATTCATATAATATGACCACTTACCGTATTTTACGGACCATAAGACGCACTTTTTTTACCTTGAGAAAAGACCCATATAAGTTGGGTGCGTCTAATGGTTCGAAGTACACTAAAAAAAAATTAAAATAAAGGTAAATATTGCCAGAACACCATAATTGTAAACAAGGTGGCACAGACTGTACAACAGTGCACTTGTCACAATTGTAAACTGAGGGTAGCTGGAAGCCAGGTGTATGATGCGAAAAGAAAGTAATGTTGAGTTCTTTTACATGAAAGGAGTTGTCTCTGCTGGGTGGTTTAAATGAAGGGCATGACCTATAAATAGTCTTGTCCCGTACACTAACCATATGCTGAATTGACGGTTAGAGGGTTTAAAGGTATTTCCAGTATTTCATGAGAAATATAGGGAAAGAGAATTATTTAGCAAGATTAATTAGAAATACTCTGAGCAGTAACTAGGCCTATGTGGAAATAAGTGATGACATCTCAAAATCAAATCCGATACAACAGACGAACAGAGTTCTCCAAGGAGATCCACTATGTCCCATTCTGTTTACCACTTCAACAGCAGATGATATGGTGATAGTGTCTTCGAGCGAAGCAGATCTTCAGATGGCATTCGACAGAATGATAAGGTGGGCCGAAGAAAATGAACTAAACTTAAATGAGAAGAAGACAGCTGCAATGACATTTAGGAGGGGAGGGAAGCAAGGGGCTATAATATATAAGAGCAAACCTTTGCAAACAGTGCATAATTTCAAGTACTTGGGGGTCACACTCCAAACAACAAGTAATGTTTTCACGATCCATGTTCAGGATAGAGTGAATGCTGCAGTGAAAGCAATGAGTGACATCAGCCAAATTCGGAAAATATTCCTGGAAACGGCAAAGAAACTATTCGAGCTGAAGATTGCACCAGTAGTGACATATGGGCAGGAGATTATATGGACCCACTTGAAATGCAAACAGCTAGCGGATTTGAAGAGAATTAAAGCCACCTTTCTAAAGAGAGCCCTATGTGTGTCCAAGTTAATACCCCATCGCGATTGGTATATGTAATGGCGAAATGCCTTTTTCATGGAGGATTTAAGGCTTAAAATGCTGTTACCTTCAACAGCGGGATACGAAGAACTGATGGGATGCCTGAGGAAGAAGAGAGAGGAGATATGGCCGAAGTTTTTCTCCACTGAAGTGATGACATCACTTGAATGGATGCAGGGGTCTTACAAGCTAAGGCACACAGTGACAAGGTTTTCTGTGCATGGCTTTCACCACAGGATTTGTAAAGATAAGAGGTTCCACCAACCAGTCTCTCTGGCCCAGTTCTGCAGTGAGGACTAACTTATATATGCTTGCAATTGTGCGCTATTTTACTTTCATTCATAATCGTGAGGTTATCAACACTGTTTAGTTCCAATGTAACAAATGTCGCTGCTCCCCGCCCGCAGCACACCAGAGACCACCTGATGAACTAAGCACTATGCACTACTTCACATAGTCATTTTTTGGTTAGTTTTGTGTCTACATCTTTGTGACATTACTTATACTTTGAATAAACCTACAAAACAAATTTTCATACACATGAATTCTACAGGTTTCTAACATATACAGTAACATGATATTTGTCGATTCTTTGTGGTGAAAAAAATAGACGGCAGCACCAGCTATTGAATCCCCAACATTCCTCTCTTGACTGTGGTAGTGCGCTCATGCAATCTTACCTTCCCTACCTTCAGATAAAGAAAATATAAATATAAAAAGACTGTAGTGCAACAGTAAGATACCAATATTCAGGGAAAAATATATATTGCGACTCACCCGAGTCCCCCCACCACTACTACTCTAACGGGACCCGCATGGAAAGTAGGGGTTTTGGGTGGGGAGATCCTAGCGGCGGCATTAGAACTACTAGCAGAGTAGCGACGGTGGCGGCATCTAGTATGGAACGGGTGAAAGAGAAGAATAATTTATTTCTCCTTTATTCTCTTCTTCTCTTTCTTTCCCGTCTCTTTCCTCTCACCAGGGGCGTATACTCTATTGGTGCTATGCGTGCGCCGCACGCCCTAATTCTAGATGGAATATATTCATTCATAATATTTGAATTTTTCAGTAAATTGTGGAAAAATTAGTGTCATTTTCATTGCTGAAATGAGAAAACAAGGGCCCCGCTGCGAGGCTGTCACCCGTGTGCTACGAATGAGTTTCTGAGCGGTACGTTAGGCGTGGACTTGCCTCGAGGTTAGAACTTGTGTGCTATGAGTTTTGAAGAAGGGTGATATCCTGACCGTGGGGTGAAGAAGGGAATAGGTTACGCACGGTGGAGATTTCGCAGTGTCTTGAGTGCCTTGCGTGCTACTGAAGTTGCGCACTCAGCTGAGTTGTAGCGAAGTATATTGCGATTTTAAGACGTTCCAAAGTAAATTATTGTAAATATTATTTTATTTAATGTTATCAAAAGTGTTTAATTTATTTTTAGTCTTTCATTTTAAGAATTTCAATAGTAAATAATTGTAAATAGAGTATAACTTTATTTACTGTTATTCTGAGCGTGGCGGGAGATTTGCCGGTAGTTTCCGTGCTACTGAAGTTTCGCAAGCAATTGTGTTGTAGCTAAGTATACAATTTTAATAAGTTCAAGGCAAATATTGTAAATATTATTTTATTTAGTGGTTACAAAATCTGTTAAATTAATTTTTAGTTAATGTAGCCTATTTCATTCTGAAAACATTATGAAAGAGCACAGCTGTATTTTGGAAGATCTTCTGATAAATACATTTTTATCCAAAACTTTTCAAGATAAATTGCAAATTGTGACAAATGTACGGCCTTGCCCTGAGTGAACAAGTCTTTCTACAATTCATAAAGGCAAGAATGTAGAATATACAGACATTTTTCAGTCTCACATTCCTGAGGAAGGCCACAGAGTTAAGACGGCCGAAAGCTCGAGCCTAATAATTTTGACACGACTGATAAACCGAGATGTCATCTTAAAGCCGTGAAAGCTTCAAATCTTATAAGTACAAATCCTACATGTTTTAAAAGAAAGAATAAGCCTACTTTAATAAAGTAAGTTATTTTTAACTGTTCAGTTAAAGTTAATCTATATTCTCAATTAACTTAGGAATCAAGTACATTTCCTGTGTAGGACGATAGCATAGCACGCCCTTTATCAGAGATCAGGATACGCCACTGCCTCTCACCTCCTCTTCACCCTACCTACCTATTCGAGACCTATTCCTAACCGTAAATTTTGGATAGACTGGGATTCGAACTCGGAACCCCTAGCGTTATAGCTAGGAGGCTTAACCCACTACGCCACTAGTGACAGTTGAGCAGTGAAGAAAGATTTCATATATTTGAGTTACTATAGGGGGTGACTTCATGCACTCACGAGTGTTAATGCAAGAATCGCTTTTTCAAATTTTGAAATGTTTTGTTTGTTACGAAAAGAGTAGTGTTGGTGCAAGGGATTTTTCTGCATCAATTAAGCCATGTTTTATGTCATAACATGGCGTTTTTAAAAATCGGGAAATAATGTAAATTTTTATTTTTATATATCAAATCGGTGTTTAAAGATCGTGAAATATGATGTTTGGTACAAGGGTATTTTTTTAATTGTTCGACATTTTCTATAATTCGTGAAATTTTATTTTGTTTTTTATAATCGTTTTTAAAAATTGTGAAATATTATGTATAGTGCAAGGTCTTTTGTTATTGTGAATTTTTATTTTCTTTCAAATCGGTGTTTAAAGATCGTGAAATATGATGTTTGGTACAAGGGTATCTTTTTAATTGTTTGACATTTTCTATAATTCGTGAAATTTTATTTTGTTTTTTATAATGGTAATTGCAATTATTAGAGCAAGCTGCGGGCTTAACACAGCAAGCTGCATTACCGGCGCTTAGTAGCGGCCGGCATGAGCTATAGCGGGGAAGATGCACGGTAGGCGGTGAGGGGAAGCGAGCATGCAGGCAGGCCGGCGGGGAAGGCGACCGCGCCGATGGAAAGGGGAGCAGTGTGTGTCGTAAACTATAAACTTGCCAATATTCAAACCCAATTACTGAGTTGCATTTTCATACTAACTTGTGACCTGTGAAGTAGAAGGACAAAGTCTTGACTTTAACATAGGCCTACCTGAGCTACTCTCAAAGAGTTTTGCGTGGCTCCTCCTGGAATGTATTCCACTTTATACTTCTCAACCATTTCATCATACAAAGGTTTATGTTTATCTTCTGCGAGGATAGCATTGTTTGGCTTCATGTCATACTTTCTAAGAAAAACTTCATCCACATTTGCCGATATATCTAGTAATGGATTTCCCATTCCACAAACGAGTCCTTCCCTGATAAAGAAAGAAAATGGTGAGCTTATATTAGTCTAAGTGGCATAAACTTACGTGTAATTGATGTGCCAATACCAATATTTATTTTTGTGACAGTAAGAGAACAGACCACTGTTTAGACCGCATGATAGGATAGACTTCCAATTATTTTTCCAATCTGCCGGCTCATGAGGTCGTTTATAAACAAACAATTACGTGATATTCATTTACCTTAATCCTTCCATTCTTCACGTATTATAAATTGGTCGGAGTGAAACAAATTAATAAAAATAAAGTAAATTCTTATAGTTTTAACACTTGTTAAAAACACGCTCTAGCATCATGTGCTATGCTCGACAGCCATATTGAATACAAAGGGAGGTAGCAGCAAATTTATGGTACATTTCTTTTGGTCATGTTCATATCCCTGTTTAGAAATTTCAAGATTCACACCACACTGTGCTGCCATCTGCTCTAAAAAAAAAAAAAGCTGTCATTCTACCAAATGGATATCTACCTGTTCGCTACAGCCCCTGGCTAGGCGTGCACGGAGAGATCGCCAACGTGACTCGATATTGTTCGTATGAACACCAGTCACCGGATTTACGATTTTTACATTTTGGGACTTGAACCAATCTGCAGAACACATGTCTGGGGTTTTTGTGCATATATTGGCATATATTTGTTTTTTGAGGGACATATAAAAATAAATTAATATATAATTTATATAAAAATAAATTAAAAATAACAAAAACACATTCGTAAATAGGAAGCACACTTCACCAATTCTTACGGAGTAGCCAACTTAACGAAGAGTGAGCGTCACGATTTATGCAATTCCAAAGCACAGCTGTTTTTTGTTTATTTCATCCTTCTATCTTACATAAGATAATGGACAGGTTGTGTATCCTGTTCATATATTGAGACCAGACTCCACATATATAATCATCTTTGCCGTTAAGGGCTTAGAGAAAAAAGCTACCATTCACCGTAACAAATTCAATGACGTAATAATACATTTCAATAATTGTTTAATCAGTGTTGCCATACGTGCGACTATTTCATAGATTTGTTCGACGTACGACCCAATCATGAGTCGTACGCCTATTTGTACGACTATTTTTAACAAGCGTTTTATATATTTTATACTTGCACCACAGTATAAGTATTAATACAGCAAAGAAACTGTGTGTTAAAAGTCCTATGACAACATATTGACTGGACGACACTAGCGCTCCATGCGGAGATTGAGTAAAGCTACATTCTCATCATATATGAAATGGCTTGGGAAAATACATAAACACATCGCAAAATATGTTATGTTAAAAGAGAAAAATACAGAATATTTTTATTTAATACAAATCTAATTTTAAATTTAAGAAATAATATAACAGATAATGTATTATATTCTAGTTAGAATAATGAAGGCTAACAGAACATACTATGCATTATTATCAATGTTCAAATCCAAAAATGTTCACCCATATACCAAGATCAGATTATATAAAACAATGATACGCCCAGTATTAATATATGGCTGCGAAACATGGGCTATGACCAAAAACAGTGAAAACTTAATAAATGCATTTGAAAGAAAGATATTAAGGAGGATTTTTGGACCAATTAATGATCACGGTATATGGAGAATTAGATACAACAGAGAATTATACCAGCAATATAAGGAAGCGGAAGCATCTACAGTTGTTAAATTTAAAAGATTACAATGGGCAGGGCATGTTCAGCGAATGGAAGAATCAAGCATCCCAAGGAAGGCAATGAAGGGGAAAATGTTTGGAAAGAGACATGTGGGGAAGCCACAGAAAAGATGGATAGATGCAGTCAGCCAACAGCTTCTTCGCTGTAGGAACTGGGAAAAGATAGCTATGGATAGAGATGAATGGAGGACAAGAATAGTGAAGGCCAAGGCCCGTTTTGGACTGTAGAGCCGAAAATGATGATGATGAATCAATACCTAAATAGGCTACTGTTAAGGACTGTACCTAAGCCTAGTATTTTTTCTTTTAAATCATTGCCCTTGAATATAATTTATAATTCAAATTATGATAATAAATAGCCTACATATTAATTACGTCAATTATATTATAGGTCTGTCACGTTGTTCATCCTGCACGTCACTGTTGACAGTGTATTTTGATTCTTTGCCTTATATGGCAATATACGACTTCAATTTATTGTAGGTCTATGTAGCGTCAATTACTGCAGGATGGACTTCATTAAACAAAACAAAAAATTCAGGAGCATTTGGAATTGAAGACACCGTCGGTACAGCAGTTTTAATTAACGAGTTTTTATAGGAATTCATAAACTGTCTGTTTTCGGCGTGTGTCAAGCATAGACGGTAATTTTCACTAAAATATTTTACATATTTTGTTACTAGGTTTTCTTGTCGACCATTAATGACCTAAATTATACACCATAAATCATTGCAACAGAATAAAATATAAAAATATTACATTAAAGTAACTTGAAACATAACCACACCAGAATCACGAGTAAGCCAGTAGACCTACAATAAATATTACTTATTTTCGTTCTTACCTTTCTGGATGTTTCAAGAAAGTGAAGAAATGCAATTCAGGATTTTGGGTAGTCTTTTATTATTACTGAAATTTACAGCAGAATAATAAGGTCCTTTCGAATATAGCGTGTTCTGATAAATACAACACTCCTATTTATTTACATACTTCCCGGAATAGTTTCTGTAGTCTTACATAATGGCCGCTACGATCGCTAGTAAATGCGCGCGCATGCTCGGCTGGCAGAAAAACGGGCTGAGTTTCTGTACTGTATTAATACTTATACTGTGCTTGCACCACTTCTTTTTGTACTATCTATAAATGACTTGCCATTAAACATTGACTCCACATGCACCACACTGTTTGCAGATGACATAAGCATCATTATTGCAGGCAGAAACGAACAACTGTTAAAGGACAATGCCAGTATCACATCTCAGCAACTAACTAAGTGGTTTAATTCAAAGTCTCATACTGAATGACAACAAATTAATTGCCGTATCCTTTCACCTAAAGAGAAATAATAGCCCACCAAAACCAGCCATTAGCTTTGAAAACTCAATCCAATATGCTCCATCCACTAAATTTCTTGGCATAGCCATAGATGAACATCTATCTTGGGACTCACATATAGGAGAAGTTGTTAACTGGAAAAATTCATCTATGCGCTTTACCATATTAAAAAACTTACCAATTCACCCACGACCAGATCTATTTCGCCCACGTCCAAAGCATTATGAGATATGACATAATCTTCTGGGGAAACAGCACTAAAAGCATAGCAATATTCCGAATACTGAAAAGAATCTTTCGAATACTGCCTGGAGCAAACAAAAATGACTCATGCAGACCCATCTTTAAGACCTTGGAAATCCTACCTCTTCCATCCCTATACATATATGAGTTACTGATATATGTCAAAGCTCACCTACCCTAGTAGCACAGATCGTTGGGCCAATGTTGGGAAATGGTCGCCATGTTTCGTTGGTCAACGGTTAGGAATGTCCGTCGGGGTTCCGTTGGCAAAGTGAATTTTACCCAACCAATTGCCAACTGTAGCCAACCAATATCCAACAAAATCCCAACAGTTGGGAATGTTCGTTGGCGATCTGTTGGGCCATCATTGTAATGCAACAGAATGCCAACTGTTGCCATCCGAATTCCAACATAATTCCATCCATAAGCCAACCAAAATCCAACGATTTCCCTACATTCCTCCATTGGGTTCTGCTTTTTGCCTTGGTTTCATGTTTATTTTGTCACAATTAGGTAGTTGATAAAATATTTACCCCAGCAACTGCAATTTAAGAATGACTTATAAATCCATGCAAATCTTTCGCACTTCACCCCTTTTGATAATAGTCCAAGAAAACCAAGTATTTAGCTAACTAATAAATTCACTCATACAGATTCACAAAACACAGTATACAGTTCATATGTTGCTCTTAATTCAACCGTATACTGTATTTTGTGAATGTATAAGAATGAATTTATTAGTTAGCTAAATGCCTAGTTTTCCTGGGCACCTATCAAAAGGGGCGAAGTGCGAAAGATTTGCATGGACTTGCTAATCATTCTTAAATTGCAGTTGCTGAGGAAAATATTTTATAAACTACCTAATTATGATAAAATAAACATGAAACCAAGACAAAAAAGCAGAACCTAATGGAGAAATATAGGGAAATCATTGGATTTGGATGACTTATTGATGGTTATACAGTGCGTTCACTGTACGACTTGGTTGGCAATCGCACGGGCCGCTCCGACACAGATTAACCGCAGATCACGGTACTCCAGGCGAATCGATATATTTCCGTAATTGTAATCACAATAAAATATGAACATATAAAATAAAAATACAAACTTACCTTATCACAGGAGATGTTGGAAATGCCGTCCTTCTGCATCATTACATCTACGTCACCTTTTGAGGAAATTGCTATTCACACGCAGGAGTTCTAATGTATAATTATGTTGTGGCATTTTTAAAACACTTCAAGCAAAACTAAAAACTACTTTAACCATAAGAAAACACAAACACTGCTGTAATAATTATTCACGTGTGAACACAATCAGATCACATGCTAGACTTCAGTGGTGAGACGAGGCATCACTCTGGAGCTTGATGCATGAGTCACGGAGTCGGCCCGCGCGATTGCTGGCCAAGTCGTACAGTGAAAGCACTGTAATACTAATGGTCGAGAACTTCATCCCATGAGGGGACAAGGCCTACTACCCCTGTTGCATCTTCTTCCTCCATTCTTCTACATTGGCAGATGGTTGTCTTCATGACTGAAACCGCTATTTCTTTATCAAGTGGCTCCTCGTCTTCATGAGGCTATGTGCACCTTGGTCCAGAATTCTATACCTCAGAAAAATGGTGATACATGGTATAACATAAGGAAAGAATCTTGGCTATAGCCTAGGCTAAATAAAATTCAGAGAAATGAATAATGAATAGTTTATTGTTATTGCTGCTTTACAAGTTATGGATAAGTCAGATATATATATATTATGAACTACATAACATGTATTAATAAACTTCATTTTTATGCAATGTGAGAATAGTTGATTTATGTAAGTTGATCTTTCCACCTTATGCCCCCAATATAGTCTAGGAAATCCAAGAATGTTACCATTAACGTTTACAATATTATATGGTGTTAATCTTTATATTCTCATATAAGTAACAATGTGCAATCTTTTAGCCTACTGTCAAATACTCTCAATAAGAATACCGCCCACTCTACTCTATTCCCTTTGTTCAAAATGTCCACTAGCACAGAGGTGCCATCTGTTGAGTAGGAATGGGCAGCAGTCTCAGAAGCTACTTAATGAACCTATATAGCTGCAGAAATAAATTTGTTTTTCGAAGTCCTGATGACACAGTAACTTATTTTTGTGCTCGATAATGCAGGAATTAGGTCGGGAAATAACATAATTTACACTACCGCTAAACTAACTAAATTAAATGACGATAACGCTAATTTTTTTATGTAAAACTTCTTTAGCTGCGGTAGGGGTAAATCGAGAGCTTGTGTAACGCTCAAAATCGTCACGAAATTAGTGAGGTGTGACGGAACGGACTGCACAGAAAACAATCAACTCAATGATTAGGCTTATCCAAAACTGAAAAAGTCCAAAAATTAAAAATTAAAAAATCCAAAATCCAAAATTTAAAAAGTTAAAAAATCCAAAATTAAAATATACAAAAAATAAAAAATCAAAGATCCATCATTTGAATAATCTAAAATTTCAAAATAAAAAAATTCAAAGAACCAAAATTAATAAGTCCAAAATTTAAAAAATAAAAAATCCAAAATTAAAAAATCTTAATATCCAAAATTTAAAACATAAATATCCAAAATGATAAAATTCTAAAATATAAAAATAAAATAATTAAAAATTAAAAATTAAAAAATACAAAACTAAAAGAATTCAATGATCTAAAATGTAAAAAAATAAAAAATCCAAAATTAAAGAATTAAAAGATGAGAAATTTAAAAATCCAAAATCTAAAACATCCAAAAACCCAATATTAAAAAGTCTAAAAATCCAAAATTTGAAAAATCCAATAATCCAAAATTGAAAAAATAAAAAACGTTTCACTTCTGCCGCATGGCGTTCCACACACACTTTTTTTTAATAAGTATCAACACTAATTGTTTCACTTTAATACATTTTCGTGAAAATCAGCTTTAAATTTTAATTCATACGATTTGCAAGATACTTTGTACAATATATACTCTTTTTTTAATTCGAAATTTTTACATGTAAAACAATTCGGATGGTAAGCCAATGAACATCTGAATGAATCAGTCTTGTACACACTCTAATTAACGATTTTACTTATTTCACTCTCAAAATAACTATTACAACCATAGACAGCACATATCATGCCACCTACATAACCGGACATTTTCTTTAGGCCTATGTTGTATTTATTATTTTACTCAGGGGTGCCCACCCCCCAAAACTTCATTGCTCACCCTCCAAACTTCATTGCTCACCCCAACCCAATTGCCTGTCGACAAGGGCGCCCATATGATATGTTCTAGGGGGGGGGGGCAATTTTTTAAATTAATTTATTTTTTGTCGCTTTAACTTCTTGGGCCACTTTGTATTTTATATTAATAATATAATAAGTAGCCAGAAAATAATTGCGGGGAGGGTCGGAAGTGCCGGGGGGTTTGGAATACCCCCCAAAAAAGGGATTGGGGGTCCATCCCAGAAAATTTTTAACTATTGAACTAATGAAAATCACATTTTACGCTATTTTAGCACTCAAAAACTAGTTAAGAAATTTGTTTACCATACTCTAAGACATGCCAATGTAAACAAGAAAATGTTACCTAAGTCGGATGTCCACCCCGGGAAATTTTTAAATATTGAACTAATGAAAATCACATTTTACGCTATTTTAGCACTGAAAACTAGTTATGAAATTTGTTTACCATACTCTAAGACATTTCAATGTACATCAGAAATCATTACCTAGGTGGGGGGTCCAGCCCCGGAAATATTTTAAATATTGAATTAATGAAAATCACATTTTACGCTGTAGGGAAAGAAATTATCTCAAATTCGAGTTCCAGGCTCAACCCCCTCCCCTGCACAGTGAGTTTCGTCCAAATCGAGCAATGTTTCCCATTCAGACCTACTTTCATAATCTTTCTTCCGTCCACCTATGTTAAAAATTTCAGATCTCTTTGTGCTGCAATGTTATAAACAAATAAATCAAGTAGAGCAGCTAACAAAATCAAAGCAACCGACATCTCCATGCATTATGTTGACAAAATTTATTTCCGCAATGCTCTTCTTCCCCAGTTGCTATGGCAGAAGAGGAAGAGTACTTATTAATTTTACAATTGAAAAATATCCTATTACTAAAATCTGATTCTGGAATAGTGGGGTTGAAAATCCGGCTTTAAGGTGAATTCTGACATCCTTTAGTTCATCTATGTTAAAAATTTAAGATCTCTGCATGCCCTAGATTTGGCTGGGTATCGCACTTAGACAAACAGATAGACAGAAAGACAAACACCTCCTCTTATTATGTAGATATCATGGCCTATTTTAATTAACCACGGTCCACTACATGTAGTTGGCATACCCAAGCAGGTAGTAACTACTACTGTTCATCCAGTATTAACTTATAAATACTAGTATAAGGTTATTCACTCAAAATTAAGTAAAAGCTGGTTCTTGTAAGTATCTACTGAAAGTAATTACTACTACTAGTACTTATTACTAGTAGTAACTACTCAGTTTTTATTCACTCCACCCATTGCCTTAATCTACGTATTATAAATATTCCTTTCGAGACTCTAGAGCATACTTTTGATATATGATCCTTCCAATTCATATTTTTATCAATGAGAAAACCCAAAAAATTTAATGAACTATTAATATCTTCTGTAGCGTTAGTGCTGTATGTAAGAACTGTTTCTTGTATTTTACCAGTATTAATACACAGTAAGTTTGCGTTGCACCAGTTTTGTACCACGTTTGATGTTGATTTTATTTGTAAATCTAAAGTCTTGCGATCCTTTCCATTAAAACAAATACTAAGATCATCTGCAAATAAATAGCTATTAACTGTAGGTGCTGAGATGTTAATTGGTACCGGTAAGTCATTAATATAAATTATAAACAAGATAGGACCAAGGATGGATCCTTGTGGAACACCATGCACAACTGGCAAAAGACCAGATTCTGTTTCATTTATCACTACCTTTTGATGTCTTTCACTTAAATAAGATTGCATGAGAGATTCAGCATTTTCCTCAAAGCCATAATAGGCTACCTTAACTTCTCAAGTAAAGGAGAATGAGACACAGTGTCGAATGCCTTAGATAAATCATATAATTTTACACTGACAATGCCCCTGCTGTCAATCCCCGAAATACGCTTAGATAGGAATGAAATTGCCGATTTAACAGTGTCCAATCCAGATCTATAGCCAAATGGTGAAGAATCAAATAACTTATTCTGTTCAAAATAATCTACAATCTGGTTATTCAGGACAACCTCCATTACCTTTGATACTACAGCAACCAATGATATTGGTCTATAACTCTCTACAAGAGAATGGTCACCATTTTTGTATACTGGTTCAACCTTAACTAATTAAAAATCTTCAGGATCAAGTATACAAGAATTAATAATTAATGTGAGTCAATTATTCTTTTATAAATTCTACACCATACTTTAAAATCATTGACCTTAAATTATAAATATCTCCACACCTACTGGGTGTCATTCTTGTTATAACTTTTTCAATATCCTTTACGCCAACCAACTGAAAATTAAAGGAAGTATTTGGTTTAGGTAACCTATTGAAATAAAAACTAAAGTCATTATCTTTAGGCATTGTTAAAACTACATTTAAAAGTTCTCCAACTTTATCTATAAAAAAGTCATTAAATTAAAAAGAACTTACTTGACTATTAAAATTCTTGTCATCAGATGCCATTTAAATTTTTTAATAATATTCCACATGGTTTTTGGCTTAGTTGTGGCATTCTTTATGATACTATCATTTAATTTGATTCTGGTCTCCTTTACTAACCTATATAAACTCTTTTTGCATCCCTTATATATTTTCTTTATATTGTTAGAACCAGTATTAATATACAATTCAAAATAAAATTTACATTCATTTTTAAGTTGGACAATATCCTTACTCCAAACTCTTTTAAGGCCTAGGAAGGGTAGACTTATTGACAATTTTTATTAAGTGGAAAGCAAGTTTCAGCCAAGCAGGAGAGTTTCAACATAAAAAAATTGTTTTATCACAAGTACTGCGCAATTCTTTGTACATAAGATTCCAGTTAACTATTGATAATCTGCCAAAAAAGATTGCAACATTATCTTCATTCATTACCCTCTTCAATTGATGTTTAATCTTGTATTTACCATTACCCTTAGAATACTCAACTTTAGATAAATTCAAGATCGCCCAGTGATCCGATACCTCAGTTCTAATAATTTGGCTCTTAATGAATCTGTCCCTGCCATTAACAATATTGTCCAGGCAACTGCCTCCCCCATATCTGGGTCTCGTAATACCGACGGTAGTAATATATATGTTAAATGATGTAAACAAATTATTTAGCGTAATATGGTCTAAACGAGTTTCTAATGTAAAATCTATATTAAAATCTCCACATAAAATTATGTTCGCATTAAAAGAGCTTATTACTTGCTTGTGTATTATAATCTGACGTGTTCTATATCCTTGAGTCCCACTCAACACAGGATCTACAGATCGAGATAACTACATCTACATCTACATTTAAGTGCTCAAGTAACCTATCCATCCTATCAATAAATTTATTAAAATCCTTACGCTCGACATTAGGTCTATATAAAGCTTCCTCAATCGTGTTTATGTCAACTAGAAAAGTAGCACTAACTTCAAATATCATTTTCAATGGACATATTATTTACTGTCCGAACTGGTCTTTGAGCAAAAGTGTTTATTACGTAAATTGCGCAGCCCCCATGTTTTCTTGTAGGCCTACAATAGAAATAGAATTGTAAAACAAATAATATATTCAGGAAAAAGCTATCTCAATATCTTCTGGAAGCAGTGTTCTATAGCATTGAGGAGTTCATAGATGTAAATAAAAACAAATAGAGTTACTTATTGCATAACCTACCTCTCTCTAAGTGAGCTACCATTTATTTTATGACTTTTATGTATTTGACGCTAGAATAACTTTTAATCATTATTAGTGCAAATAATTGAATTTCAATATTTTCATCAATACACTGCAATGAATCTGTATCTGTTTATGTGCATTTGAGATAACATATTATGTATAAATGTATTTTTATTGTGTTTAATCAGACGATGGTCAACAACTTTTACTTTGTAAATGTTATATTGATGAAATATAATAATAATAATAATAATAATAATAATAATAATAATAATAATAATAATAATAATAATAATAATAATAATTATTATTACACTGAAAAATCACATAGTATACGACAATTTTAACTAGCATACGACTATTTTCAAATATCGATACGACTGTTTTACGTTTCTGATTTGGCAACCCTGTGTTTAATTTATTTTGTGTTCGAATGAATTCGATGTTACATAGCACAGTTCGTTTGGTGAATGGTGCGAAAAGAGGCTTGTTGTCTGTTCATCATTTCCATTAAGTTTTGAGGTATTATTCTTATTATATTGTTTCTAATTTAGATTATAAGGTTCTTTTTTTTTTAGTTGCATAGCTATGTGATTTGTACATATCTCATCTTAATATTTTTTTTTTTGTATATTTGAGACGTAGGCCTATCAATTGTCGTGTATAACGATGTTACTGGATGAATAAAAATATATACATACATATATTCAGACAAGTTCCGGTAATTTAATCTTCCTATCTTAAAAGCCAAGGGCAGAAATTTAAAAAGGGAATTTCGTAGTCGTAGTCGTAATATTGTAAATAGGCCTAATATTGTAAATTTTTCCCAGCGGTCCACACCTTATATTAGTGATTTAGGGATTACAAACGGATATGCGTAAAGTATACGCTATTTTTCGTCTCTCTTCCTTCCTTTCTCTCACCTTCTCGCCCTATCACTTATCACACTCGAAATAAGAGCAAAATTGACGCACCGGGAGTCTGTAGATTAGCAAAAGGCCATTCAAACCGTGTTAAACTCCCAACCGAAGCATGAGATTTATCAGAGATGTAGATATCTCGCCCATTAGATCCTGTGTTGAGCGGGGCTCAAGGATATAGAACATGTCAGATCAAAATACATGCATGTTATATCAATAAAATACAGAAACTGCTGCAAGCTGGAAATATTCCAAATTGCAGAAGGTATTAAAATTTCTTGACATGTTTTGCATGCATTCTGATTTTAGAATAAGCTTCTAGCATTTTAAGTCTTTATGTCTCTAGCATTTAGTTTTAAGTCAATAGAGGGGTTACTTTACCGGTAGTTGACCAAATCAGCATATAATAAGGCAGTGTTTTGTTGTGCTAAACCAAAGAGTACAAAGTTATATGTAATTTGAAAGAGTAGGGTTTGCCTCACCAAATACAATTATCAGGTACTGATAATGATTGCCATTCTTTAGCATTATTTTCTGGTGGTGCAACGTGGCTTACTTCAGATATTAATGGAGACCACAATCTTGGGAAAAAATAGTTTTATGCTGCGCACAAGGCAGCTCCTACCAACTCTCTAATGGGACCTGCCTCGGAAGGCAGGGTTTAGGGTTTCGTCGCAGAAGAGATACAATGTGAGACATAATAAACCTCGTGCTATTCAGTATATTGTTCCTAAACTAACATAAACGTTCCTAACCTAACAAAACCTGTCACTGACCTAGAATTCACCTATCATTATTTAACTAAATGCAGAACCCTTCCACACCTTTCATAAAACATTGTTACAACCGTCGAGGAAGCCATGGAAGTGCATGCGCAGGCTCGGAAGCAAGGGGAAGCAGCCGGTTGGCGGAGCTTGCCTGGTATGCGGCATAAATCTTTCTTTTGCCAGCAGCTTTAACCACTACACCACAAGTGATTGCTGAGCGGTGAAGGGAAAATTCATCTGTTTAAGTTTAGCGAGCTATACCAGTAGTAGGCTACATGAGAAATCTATTTAAGTTTAGAGAGCGTTTTAGACCGTACATGAGAAATAATAGTTTTGGTGCAAAGGTCATTTTCAGAATTCATTTTTTTTATTTGTGTAGGTCTACTTTAGTTATGGTGCAAGGGTCATTTCCGTAATCCTGTGATTTTGTGTATTTTATGCCTTTATGATAACGGTACAATAGTGAGGTGCACGCCAAGGCTGATAGGCCTAAGTGAGGGGAGGTAGCTGGCAGGCGAGAGTGGATAGAGCTTGGCTGGTGCACGACGTAAATATATGTTTAGCCCAAAATGGAACTGGACAATTAATTATTCCAAGGCTTATCTTCTGGCCATTAGTTCTGGGAAGAAAACATATGCTTGCTATCGAGTCCCCCACTCCTACCAAGCCTGGAAAGTAGGGGTTTTGGGTGTGGGAAACATCTAGTAGCACCATTTGAACTACTAAACTAAACTCCATGGCGTGATATCCCCGAAGGGACAAGGCCTACCACCCGACCGCTGCATCATCTACCTATAGGCAGATGGCAGGATTGGGGGGTATGTGGTCAGCATGCCGACACCCATGGCTGTTAATGGTGGTTTCCATGACCGGAGCCAGTACCTCTCTATCAAGTAGCTCCTCAATTTGAATCACGAGGCTGAGTGCACCCCTGCCAGACCTCCCTATGTCAGAAAAATCCGAGGAGGTAGGCTACTGGGGATTGAACCTGGTCCGACGGATCTTTAGTCAGCGACGCTAACCACAAGACCACGCCAATGGTCGTAAAGTGATATTATGGTAAGGATATTATGTTGGATCGTGTGGTATTCAAACCTGGGACCCCTAGCATCGTACCAGTCAACCGCTTTGGTCCAATATTAATAGGCTTCTTCCTATGTACGTTATAAGTGTGTATAGGCTATACAATTTTTCCATTAAGGTTGGGCTTACCTATATCGTCAATAAAAATAAGAAAAAGAGTCAGGCCGAGAACCGTACCCTAAGGTACACCATGCTTTACGTAAAGAGTTAAACTGAATCATTATTGACATTGATGTAGGTATTGTTTTCTTTTTAAAGATGATTGAAACCATTTGCGTGCAAGCCCTCTAATACCAGCAGCTAGATTTTTATCATCCAGAGATTTTTGCAACAGGTTGACTACATAAAAAGTAACCCTCCTTTGAAACGTTGTGTAGACATTTTAAGTTTCAGATCCATTGTGAATGCGTTTCTTTTTTATTTTTATGGTTTTTAATGAACATTAGAAAATGGAAAAAGGGCTAGTAATGAATAGGAGCTACGTTTGTTTTTGAGGACGTAAAGATTTTACATTTGACCACAATTGTTTATTTTCGTTCCCTTTAGTGGGTCAGTCCATGTGAAATCAACCAATGGTTTGGACCTTTATATCTCAGAATAAGATAATATTTCGTATGTTGGTAGTACTAGTTATTAATGTTAAAATAAAAAATTTTAGATAATTTGAACCATCTGTTTTTGAATCAGGTTTCCAAGTTTTAAAAAAATTGTAATTTTTGCAGAGTTTTGAGTTTTTAAATGGCTGTATCTTCAAAACTATTTGAGCTAGAGAGGTGAAATTTGTGCCATTCTCTTTAGATTTTCATAAGCTATAATAGCGAACTAGCGAATACATATGTATTGCACTTTCGCTAGTTTGCCATACAGGGGACGATATGGTGTACAACTTGCCTATATTATTATTTTTTAAATTCTTAAAACGAAAAGTTTTTTAAATATTTAAAAAAAGGAAATTTTTAATTTTTTTGGAAAAAATATGTTACATTCATTAACTTTTTGAGAGCATATGTACCAATTTTAAAGATGGGATTCCAATTAGTTCACATTGAAATAAATATTTTTTTTTATGGCAGTGCACCTACAGTCAAGTTCAATATTCAATGCAAAGTGCCATGTAAATGTGTATCCAAAAGCACAAGACTTACTTAAGATACTTACCAAACTTTTAACTCGGAGACTAAGTGCCCTGGTAGAACCATTATTGCCAGAAGAGCAGTTCAGGTTCCGGAAAGCTAGGAACACATTAATGGCTGCAGAATGCCTTCTAAAGAGTATACAAGAGAGGCTGCAAACCATGAGAAGAAATATGTCATCTTCATACACTACTCCAAAGCTTTTGATACGGTCAACAGAATGAAAATGATAGAAAAATTAGAACATCTCATAGGGCACTCAAACATGACAAGGCTAATATCAAATATACTGGCACACAATCAGGTGCAGATATGTGACGGAGTATCTCTATCGGGCTGGATTGACCAAACAATCGGAGTACTACAAGGGGATCCCCTGAGCTCGATACTATTCAACATCCTGACACACGACGTTCCTAACAAAGTAAAAAGTAGAGCAAAAAACCTAAATGTTTACATGTATGCAGATGACATGGCTCTTAACAGCTGATGACATACAAGACCTGCAAATAGGAATGGATCTCATCACACAATGGGCAGATGAAAATGAATTAATAATAAACATCTCGAAGACAGAGTTAGTGGTGTTTAGAAAAGGAGGGCGTTTAACCCGGGATGACATCATTGTGTGTGGTGAGCATATGCTGACACCGAAAAGGAAATTTAAATACCTAGGGATCACGATGCAAGTAACAGGGACCACCTTCACAATCCACATAAAAGAGAGACTAGCAGCCGCAATTAGAAGCATAGGTGACATCAGACACATACAAAAGATGTCAGTCAGCACAGCTATGGAATTCTTCCGGGTCAAAGTGCTACCCACTCTCACATATGGTTTAGAAATCATTTGGGAATACTTAACAAAGAGACAATTACAGGAACTAGAAAGCATGAAACCAAGGTACTTGAAGAGAGTGCTTGGGGTCTCAAAATTCACAAGATCAAGGTACACATATGTATTAGCCAGAGAAACCTACCTAGTAGAAGATCTAAGGATGAAAATGCTCCTGCCAAATACACCGGCTTATGAAGAATTGCTGAGAGAGCTGCAGACGAAGAAGGACTCAATTGACGAGGGCTTTTACAGGACAGATGCCATGATGAATAAAGAATGGATGAGGGCAGAGTACGAGCTGAGGCACATAGTAACACGCTTTGCGGTCCACGGATTTCATCATTGCATCTGCACCAGGAAGACTTTCCATCAGACGTGTGAGGAGTGCAAATGTGAATTGTGCGGTGAACAGTGCGAAACTTATCACGCATTAACATGCAAAAATAGATCAGTGTCGCTGATTCAATTCTGCTCAGAATAGATATTACCCGAGATTAACATGTACCTATAATGCACACTGTGCGCAATACTACTTATTATTAAAAGCACAAGACTTACAAATTTTAAGAACTTAGCCTATGTGTGGTTCTAACTTACTTTCCTGTAGCCTATATATGGGAGATTCTTCAAATACGGGAAAATTTGGAGTGTGTAGAATCCAAATTTTTTACTTTGTTTAAAAAATCTCAAAAAATTACTAAAATACTTCAGGTGTTACTTGATTATAATATGACACCAGCAGAGCTTAAATGTTTATATTTTTATTTATTTTAATTTTCTTAAAGCCATGTGAATGACATCCATGTACATGTGGATGGCAGAAGGCCACATTAATGACTAACTTTGGCAACAATCTGCTTTTCTTTATGTGATTTCATATTTTTCTGTGTGCTTCAGTTGATTTTGCACCAAATTTGAAAATTTGTGTGCACACTCCGGAATTAAAGTAATTTTAACTTTTATTTATTTATTTATTTATTTTTTATTATCATTATTACATAGAATTGCAAATGAGGAAAAGAAATATAGGCTATATCTTCACAAGAAGTATTAAATTTAATAATACACCCGAATGAGCAAGACTGCTCGTGCTCGGGTGCCGTTTCAAAAATATCAAAGTGAAGAAAGAGGAGAGACAAAGAAATAGAGTGTATAATGTGCTTAACTAAAAAAGAAAGTAAAAAAATATTAAACATAAATACATAAAAGGAGTGAAACAAAAATTAATTAAAAGCTAACAAATTACAAAAAATTCTTTACATATCTATTATATTTAACAGTGGAGTATGCTGAGAGATCAGGATATTTTCTGATAATTGAGTTATAGAAGCGCGATCCAAAATTAATGCTATGCTTTAATCCTGCCGATGTGAGACATTTGGGTTCTAATAGGAGTAAATTAGTATTTTGTCTAATTTTGTAGATATGATCACTGGAAGAGTATTTTATAAGATGTTTGTGAAAATATTTTAATATAGAAAATTTGTAAATTTGGTCCAAACTTAAAACATTAAATTCCGAAAATATTAGGCTAGTTGGGTAATCAATGTGTTTTCTTAGACAGATTTTCATTATTCTTTTTTGTAAAAGGCAGAGGGGCTTAAGGGTAGTTTTTGCTAATCCTCCCCAGGCGAGAATGCCATATTGAATAATGGACTGGTAAAGTGCTAGATAAACGGAACGTAAAACAGTAATGGGCATACAGTGGCGTAAAATGACAAATTTGTGAATTGTTCTGCGTAGTCTATTACAGATGTAGTTAAGATGATGAGACCATTTAAGGTGTTGATCAATAAAAATACCCAAATATTTCACAACGGCTGTTTCTTTCAGTGGTATGCATTTACAGTTCACATCAAAATTACAATTATGCATTATTAAATTTAAATTTGTACATTTTTTCCGCGCTATCTGACCAGTAGATGTTAATGAGAAAGGAACTAATGTTGATTTATCCACGTTTAGTGACAGAAGGTTAGAATCGAACCATTTTTTTACAATTTTCATGCCTGTATTAGCGTATTTATATGCTACTTCCCATGAATGACCATCTGCGTATGAAAATATGGAGCCATTTATTTGATCTAGGTTTAAATTTAGCAAATCATTTACATATATTAAGTATAAGATTGGTCCTAATATCGTTCCTTGTGGCACACCAATATCAATATTTGATATTTCACTTATATGGCTGTCTACTTTTGTCATTATACATCTATTGCTCAGATATGATTCAAATAATTTGTAAACTGTTCCTCTAATTCCTATCTTATTCAGTTTATCTAATAGTATCGAGTGAATAACAGTATCAAAAGCTTTGCGTAAGTCCAAGAAAATTCCTAAACAATTATTACCTTTGTCTAATTCTTTAATAATGTTACCTGTAACGTTAATAAAAGCATAGACTGTGTTTTTATGGTTTTGGGAGTGGGGGAATCAGAAATTCATTTAATCAGTTTTAAGATTTTAAGTACAGGTCACAGACACTGCAAACACAATAGTACCCTAGATTTATCATCTACATGACTTGAGAGTCATCCACATACCCCTTCATGAGGCATGTGGATGACACACAAATCAGGCATGTGGATGACAAAAAAGGAGTTTAAGTGGTCTCAGCAAGCCATTCCTAAACCTCTGTAGGCTGAACTTTAATCAGGTACTTTGAATTGGTAGGTTTATCATAGTGCATAATCAAAATAAATTATAGGGCCTATTCACTTTTTGCCTACTTTCTAGACGTCATGTTAATGACGGGGAATAAAAACGCTTTCCTTGAAAATGATGCAAAGTCTTATGTTAATCCCAAACTGTTTGTAAGCAAGCAAAATTCAACTTTACAATTCAACCACAAGCTGCCCTGTTGGCTTTCTAACACTGTTGCCAGTTATACAAATTTCTCATTTCTGCAGAAAAAAATTATATTCTTTTCAGCCATGTGGATGACCAAAAACCCTTGGGACATTCTTTATGTTCATTGGGTGGAGTGACAATTTTATTTCATTTTATTTTTTAGGGGTTAATATTCTTCACACATTCACATGACATTTTGTTTTGTGGAAAAATGCATTAGAATATACAAAACCAGGATATGGGACAGGGCATGTGGATGACATTTCATTGAATTTTTTATTTTGGAATATCAGAATTTAAAGTTAGTGGCATTTCAAAGCGATAGTTGTAGTATGAAAGTAGTAGAAACACACTTTTATTTTAATTTTTTTAAAAAGTTGAATTTGAAGGGAAATATCACCCCGGAACACAAATTTTCCCGTATTTGAAGAATCACCCATATAATACAATTTAACACCTTCAGTGATAAACTGATTGATAAAGAAGTTCTTGTTTTTTTAACAGAGTCTGAGACACCATTGTCATTTCTACTTCAGTTAGTTATAAGTTCTTCCAGTAGCTGTTGTTGGATTTACTTTGCAAATTATGACGTTCTTTGGTACACTTAAAATACCTACTCTTCTCAGATAAGTAAAGGAAGGGCATGGTCCGGAAGGATGGAGAAACAATACGTTGACTTCTTGTTCAATATCATTTCTTGAAAGTACACATGATAGCCATCATTTGTTGTCATATGCACAAGCTACAAATCCTGATATTTGATGAAATGGCATATCTTCAACACCAGGTCCTACTTGAATCTTGTGCACATCATAGCTTTCACTATTAGAAATTACTTTGGTTTTTATCTTAAATTTCGATTCTGGTATGAATGCATGGTATTTTTGCATACCAACGACTGCAATCACATCATTGAATCTCTTTTCCAGGAGTTCCTCATTTTCTAAATAGTCTTGGTTTGGTACATACAAAAATTTCATTTTTGAGATATATTCTTTACTCCACTCAAACAACTGAAGAGATGTTAAGATATGATTGTCCAGAGGATTTTGTAAGCTAGCTTTAGCTGCAGGCCTTTTTACTGTGCCACCTATACCGTCACGCACTCCTTTATCATGTGATGTCGCATAAAAGTGCCACTCTGCTTCTACTCCGTCAAAATCTTCCGTGTGAAAACATAAGTTTGAAAATTTTTTACGGTTCTTGTATTGAGCAGCAGAACCATCGCTGAAGTAGTACACTTTCTTCAAACTTGGAAAAATTTCGTCCTTAATATATTCAATGAGCTTCCTCTGGAAAATGTTTTCAAGAACTGTGTTATGAGATAAACAATCAGAAATAAACACAACACTTCAGTATGCAAGGACCTCTTCTTGATCACTGCTATCATCTTTGGTCTTAAAATAGACTACACATGGATGTACTGTAGCTATGGAATTATTCCAGTGAAAACCTTGAGCTTCATCTTGGAGCACAAACGAATTAGTTTTCAGTAAAATCACACTGAACTAGAACTTCACTATCTAACAATGAAGATTTTTTGTCAGAAAAATATGAAGATTGTGGTTTGGCAACAAAATCATGCCTTTTTAGTTGCACTAGTTGTTTGTAGAAATCCTCAACAAAGTCCTCTATTGGTTTAATCATTGTCTCAAAGCTACAGCGATCAACAGTGTTCCATTGTTTGTATGTGATACGTTCGACCATTTCTTCCTCTAAGGCTGTAAGTAAAGAATCTTTAAAGTCATTTATGTTTGGACAACAATCACATTCATTCATAAAGCACAATTTAGTTGGAGGGTTACACATTATTTTAGATTGTATGTGTGAAGTGGATGGTTTGTATCTGAGAGAGTGATCTTGTTTAAGCCTGCACCAAAAAAAGGTAAAGTGATCCCTATACAGGCCATGGAGGCCCAGAGGGTTCCAGGAGGTTGAGGCTCCCAGATTTTGGACATTCGGCACATGAAGGTGGTAAGGTTGTCAGCCTTACGCACCGGCCGCCTTCACCCCCAGGATTGCTCCTGGTACTCATTTCTGTTAGAGGCTGAGTCGACCCCAGGGCCATAGTGCCACCAGAAGGATTAGGCCAATTGAAAAATCTCAACGACCTCATCGGGAATCGAACCCGCGACCTTCCGGTTTGTAGCGCAGCGCCTCAACCACTACGCTACGGCGTACCCCTTAAGCCTGCACCAGCTATCATCAATTTGGTATTTTGGTGAAAGGTACAAACACAAACTGAATAAGTACCACTGGCTCCAGCAATTATGCAGTTTTTTGGTCTTAATTCAGCAAATTTAGAAAATCCAATTCTTACTTTAGGATAAGTTGATTTGAAAAGTCTGTGGAATGAAAGTGGTTATGAAACCTAGTGTCATCCTGTAAACTAGCCTTTATGGTAAATGTTCCTTTAAATTATTTTAAATGGTAATCTATATTGTTATATCTACAATGATAACTTACCAACTGGGCCCATGTTTGTGTAATGTTTTACATTTATTTTAGATGTAATAAAAGTGTTTTATGACCAAAATTAACCAACTTCATTTTCCTTATGGAGTTTGCTCAAACAAATATTTATTTTAACGTGATCCCATTGTCATCCCATCTTTAAATTTGGTACATACGCTCTCCAAAAGTTTATGATTTCAATACATTATTTGAAACAAAAATTAAAATTTCCATTTTGAGATATTAATTTTTCTTTTATTAAATTGAAAAATATTTTACAACATATTATATACCGTGAGTCAAAAAGGACTTTACAACTTTGAAATCTTAAAGAAATTTATTGATTAGACTTACAGAATCAGTAACGGTGTCATTTTGTAGCAAAACACTTCAAGTTTGATTCACGTAGTCTTGCAGTACCAAACTGTACCACTGCTAGCGCCAGCAGCATTGTTGTTAAAATGGCTACTTTCACTGGTGCGGAATGTGCTCGCTGTGTGTTATTGTTTCATGAAACAAACTCTGCAACTAGTGTGCAGCGTAGATTTCGCAACGAATTCAGAAAAGACCCTCCAAGCAGGCCTACTATTTACAGTTGGTACAATAATTTTGTTATAACACAATAAAAAAGAAGTTTTATAGACAGTGGAGTATACTGATAATTACTATTGATAAAAACCTAAATTCCGATGATGGGAGCGAATAAATGCTCTTGAAACTAGTCCTGTGTAATTAAAAGTGAAAGTAAGTGGAGAATGAAGTGTTGTTATAATGCAGAATTTAGGTTTTTATCAATAGTAATTAATAATTTTGTTGACACTGGTTGTTCTGTTCGTCATGCAAAATCACCAGGTCGCCCGAGCGTGTGTGATGCTGTTGTCACTTGTCAAACAGGTTAGGGAAAGCTTTGCCCGTAGCCCGAAAAAATCTACGCGGCATGCTTCTCGAGAGATTGGAATTCCACAAAAGACTGTTTGGCGAGTGCTACGAAAATGCTTACACTTAAAACCACACAGATTTACAATGGTACAACACATTACTGACCAAGATAAAGTTGCTCGTTTAGAGTTCTGTGCTGAAATGCTGAATAGGATAGAGGAAGATGAAACATTCTTAAACTCAATAACTTTCAGCGATGAGTCGACATTTCACATTAGTGGCAAGGTAAACACCCATAATTGCAGAATCTGGGGGCCTGAAAACCCAAGAGAAACCCTTGAACACATTCGTGATAGTCCGAAAGTGAATGTGTTTAGTGCAATTAGTAAATGTAAAGTTTACGGGCCACTTTTCTTCATGGAGAGAAATGTTAATGGTGTTATTTATCTTGATATGTTCGAGAACTTTTTGATTCCTCAATTAGATGAAGATGAACAACAAGCTGTGCCTTTCTACTACCAACAAGACAAGGCACCACCTCATTTCCTCACAGAAGTTCGGGATTTCCTAGATGGTCGCTTCCCTGGTCGGTGGATTGGACGTGCAGGGCCAATTGCATGGCCACCTCGCTCCCTCGACTTGACGATGGACTTTTTCCTATGGGATTTCATTAAAGATAAAGTGTACATTCCACCCCTACCACAGTGTCTTCACGATCTTAGAAACAGAATCTCTGCTGCAGTTCATGAAGTTACGCCCGATTTGTTAGAACGAGTGTAGCAAGAAATTGATTTTCGGTGGGATGTTGGCCGAATCACAAATGACAGTCACATCGAACGAAAATGAGAACTTTACAATAAACGTGAATCAAACTTGAAGTGTTTTGCTACAAAATGACACCGTTACTGATTCTGTAAGTCTAATCAATAAATTTCTATAAGATTTCAAAGTTGTAAAGTCCTTTTTGACTCAGCCTGTATAATATAGCCAAGTTATAGGCTATATCATATTAAAGCCTATGAAAATCTGAAGAGAATGACATAAGTTCCATCTCTCTAGCTCAAATAGTTTTTAAGTCATTTGAATTTTTGGAACATAGCAAAAATTATACAATTTTTCATTTTTTAAAAAATTAATAACTCAAAAACGGATTGCTTAAAAAATCTGAAACTATATATTTTCTATCCTTTTAATTAGTTAAACAAATGTTGCAAAAATAAATTGAATTGGAAACATCAAGTTCCAGAATTAATTTTTTATTGGTTGATTTCACATGGAATGACCCTAGTATCAAATAGTTGATTAGTAGTGGTCAACAAATGGAATCTCTTACTCTATTAGTTGACCAGCATCTTACAAGTGATATGTAAAGCGTGTAATAGGCCTAAATGTAAAAGCTATAAATCTGTGTAATTGGCCTAAGTGTTACTCCTGAATTCCATGTTTTTTTAGTGCAACAGTGGTCAAGCGTATATGCTAAGTTGTGATTCTCTAAAATTAATAGAGCATTATTATCGCCTCACTCATAACGTTGACGGGCGGCTCGCTTTGTTCTCATATTACAATGCTTGTTGTTACTGTAAAAGGTTTTCTCAAAAGAAACCGCTGACTGAATTCGTGTTGCCAATTTTCTCATTGCTCAATGTCATTGCCACGTAAGTGTTTTGCTGCATCTACATCTTCCGGCTCTGTTTACTAACACTGTGCAGTGTGGCAACTACTCCAAGCGGCGGCGACTTCTTTGATGTTAACTGTCAACGAATTGAGCGAGGCGATAATATGAACCAAATGCAACCAGGTTACAGGTCTTACATGAGATAAAAATAAGTTTCTCTATTAGTATGAATGCGAAGTTATTAAAAACCGTGGCACAACTGAATAATAAAAATAAATCTTTCTCTTAATCAAGTCCCTCTCAACTTTCACCACTTCCATGTCTTTAATGCTGTGCTTTAAGGAGACCATATGTGTTAGTCTTCATATTTCGAATATCCCTAGCATGCTCCTGGAGCCTGATTTTGAAAGTTCTCCCATTTTCCCCAAAATATACCCCATCACAGTCATCACAAAGAACAGAGTAGACCTCTTCTTTTTACAATCTTTTTTATGCTGCGAGAAAATACTCTCCAAAGTTCTACCCACTTTAAAGGCAGGTTTTAAACCAAATTTACACAGCACTTTGCCAAAATTCTGGCTGACATCTGGTTTGTAGGTAACACTTACATATTTATCTGTGAGGTTTTTTCTTTTTTAATTATATGCTCCACACTCTTTTCTCCAAATCCTTTCTACAAACTTCCCAGTGTACCCATTAATTTTTGCTAGCCTAAGTATGTTTTTCTTTTCTTCAAACAGATCTGGAGGATTTACAAATTTTTAGGGCTGTAAAATGGAGACTGGATTTGAAGATCATGGAACTGATTTGGATGAAATGGCAGAACAGGTATGTTTTAAGGGGACTTTACATGAAGAAATTTTCGTTTTTCCCGATTTTCTCGAAATCGGCACTAACGATTTTCTTTAAATTTTGCACTTATGTTGCTTATACTAAGAGCTAAAACTTTTATTTGAGACAATTTTTCGAACAAATTCTCTGAAGGGTAGTTATAAGATACCCAATGTGAAAACGCGCTCTTTGCAACGTACGCAAAATTTTGTATTTGGGTTAGGTACCTTCTGAGGCTGTGACTTGAAAATTTGTGACAACCTTCTCTTATATTTAAGGGGACTTATGAAGAAAATTTGGTTTTTTGTGATTTTCTCAAAATGGCTTTAACGATTTCCTTTAAATTTTGTACATGGAGTGCATATACCAAGAGCTAAAACTTTTATTTGAAACCTTTTCAAAAAAATCTCTGAAGGGTGGTTGTAAGCTACCCACTGTTTATAGAAACTCTCTTTTGCCTGAACAACTCAATACGCGGACATTCACGGCCTCTTATTCTATATAAGCACGTGAAGTGAGAAAGAATTATTGTTGGCCATGCTTACAGTTAAGAAATATCTCAGGGGAATATTCGATAAATTTCGGAAATTATTCTTAAAGGCAGAAAATTCAATAAATGTTTGCAGTCACTTGTTTGGCAAAATTAAAATATAAGTCGCACCTTAAGCTCCGCTCATTCGATATTCACATTTGTGCGGACTGTGTGATGTATTTTGTTTCTGAGCGAAGCAGAGTGACCAACTGTCTTTGTGTATAAATTCGCAAGTGCCTTGTACCCACTGTCCTTGTATACTGTCGCAAGTGCCTTGTATCCACCTCTACAAATAGCTAGATAATGCCTCACACTAACCACATTGTTAAATGCGCGAAGCGGAGGCGGGAGCCATGTTTGTAGGTTTCGAAAATGTGGCATATTATATCTCCCGCGAGGTTTGTCAGCCTGTCACCTCTCGTCTAGTGGTATGACGTCACACCAACGTCCAGTCACGGGTTTCTTCATAATATGAGGACAGAAGAATTCGCTAGATCGTGGTATAAAAGAAACTGCATCGGTGAGGATAAGTTAGGCGGGACTGATTCATCCCAAGGTGCGACTTATATTTCAGTTTTCCCACTTATTTTATCTTCTTTCTTTCTTTTCCCATAGCCTGCGTTTTTAGTCGCAACATTCAAAGAAGGGGCTATCAGGTAGGCTATTTATAGCATAATTAGCGTAAAGTGCGTCTTGCGATTCTGCACAAGGATATGTGAATACTGCTTTTATTTAAGCAACTGTTGTATTTTTGTATATTCTGCAAAAAATGCTTCGATTGTGGTTCTTGGCCAGAAAGCAATGATGCTAGTGGCTCTGGTGGCAGTGTCAATTGTGGTAATTTGACCTTCCCGCTTTCACAACATAATCCTGGTGGTTCATGTCGAAACCTCACTGCATTGCAATGTTGACAAACGGTGCTCATGGTTCCGAAATCCACAGTTACATCCGCGGCGTAATCGATTGATGGATCGTATCTGAACGCCAAACGTTCATGACGAATTGTTACATTTGGCCGTCTGTTTTGTCTACGTTCCAAATTATTGTCTACGTTATCTCCAACTGAGCGAGTCGAACTTCACTGTATCCGTGGTTCCGGAGTCATAATTGATCGCGCTTGAGAAAGTCTTATTCGTTTTTCCTCCAAACGCTGTCTATGTTCTTCATTAGTCTCACTGACTCGACTATCATGCATTTCTCTTGCTTTGCGCGTACGCCGACCGATATTAAGACGTCTTATTGGCGGCATTTTTCCAAGACACCAAAATAATCTTTTTAACACACCACTATTAACACAATATTCCTAATGTCGCACTTATATTTCTTTTTACACATTTCAATGGTTTGGTTGCAAGACTCGCACTTCTTTTTTTGTTTGTTATGTAAACAAAACTCTCAACCTATTATATGTCACTTCTTTTGTCACACTTCAATTTTTTTATGTAAACAATTGACAGCAGAACTATCTAACTTTGTCTAACTTTGCCTCATTTCATCACATTTCCGACTTTCCCCGTGGATTTTCCAAAAATTTTCTTTCATACAAACCTTCTCCTGACAATTACGAACACAACAAAAAAAGATTCAGCCAAATCGGTTCAGCCGTTCTCAAGTGATGCGGCAACAACCCTTTTGAAAATTCATTTTTATTAATATAGATTAATTATCTACTTGTTTTTTTTTTGTACTTCTTTTACTGCCACCCCTGGAAATTTGCCACTCTAGGCTGCAGCCTACTTAGCCTATTTAGAAATATGGCCCTGCACTGCAGTGGCGGTTTCTCCTATAGTGCTGCAGTGCTACAGCACACAGCTTCTTTTCTGCTCGTCGTATAATGTTATTTTCAAACGCAATACTATATTTTCTTTTACTTAGATTTTGAACTTGGCGCGTCCACGCGAGAATTCCTTAGCTGACGTTGGAGAATGGAAGTCGGTAATGTGAATATTATCTTTCCCGTATTCGTGAATGCATGTTGAAAACAGCTCTTCTCTTGTAGGGTGTGACGTCATGCTTGAGCTTGCCTTTATGGGGTGTAAACTGGTTTCAACATACAGAATGGGCTGCCGCTGAATTGCGTTCATGATATTTTAAGGCGACTCACTGGAGCGCTGTGATCTCGCCACAGATATAGACACAAAACGACACTTGCCGCGACATCTATTGGAATATAGTTGAAACTGTAGTTCTGGTTTTAGCCACTAAAACAGATTGAAAACAGAACTGAGTGTTTTGTATGAAAAAAATTATTACAGGAAAATTGATGGAGCTGGTCACTCAGCCGCCGAGCTGGTCTATGGTACACCGCTCCGTCTTCCAGGAGAACTGTTCACCGACCAGCCTACCGTATCACAGTCTGACTTCGTGAGACATCTCCAAGAGACAGTAAGAGGACTTAAATCAAGTCAGACATCAACCCATGGCAAGAAACCTGTTTTTGTGTCCAAAAATCTCGCCGACTGCTCTCATGTTTTCGTACATCATGGACCTCCATTATCCTCACTCCAACCTGCGTACGACGGTCCCTACCCAGTAAAGAGTCGAACTGATAAGTTCTTCGACATTAATATCGGAGGGTTAATAAAGCGAATCTCAGTGGACCGCCTGAAACCAGCTTTTCTATTGGAAGAAGGTCCCCATAGTGTTACTAACCCTCAACAAGAAGTAAAATTTGCCCCAGTCACATCATGCTATGTTAAGCGGTCATTTACGGCTTATAAGAAAATTCTGACAAACGGTTATCATTCACCCCTAAGAACTTAGAAAAATATTTAATTGTTCACTGTGCTGCAAAATTTAATGAATGAATGTCTCTAGTATTGGAATTTGCGTGTTCACTCATATTATAATATTTTTACTTGATAGGACTGAGAGCTAATATTCAAAATCAGATTAATACAATGTGGTTTCTAGGTTACATTTCCATCAAATAATAACTGTTCACTGTAGTCAAACATGTAATGTTAACGTTTGAATGTCTCTTGAGCACAATGTTAAGAAATTGAAATGAAATATTTAATATTTTATATTACATATTTTGAAGATTTTACATATTTTTCTACATATTTTCCCCATTTTCACTACATATTTATGTACATTTTTCCAATTGATACTACATAAAAATCCCAGCTCTAGTGATAACAAAAACGTCGAGATAAAATTTAGTAAGTATTTTTTGGCATTAACCCTATTTAAAGGAAGGGTAAACTAAAAAAATACCATTTTCTTATTTTAATCTCGTCGCACGGAGCTTTGAATTACGAAACGAATGGTGATCTCGTGAACTTCAGGTGCCCAATATTACACCTTGTACGGGTGAAGTAAAAAGCTGCTGTGACGTCACGCCTGACTAACTCGCTGGCAGGACAACAGCTGCTGTAATGCTAGCGCGTGTGTTTCTAATACACCACCCATTTGTGTTTGTTGTTGATAGAGACGCCTGCAATGTTACCTTCTAAGGACAAATCTCGGTATTCACAAATTAATATCACACGGAAAGAAAATGACAAGGAATTATTTAAAGAATTGCAAGGAAGAAAAGAAAATACGGAATGGTGTAAATGTGGGCTGTGTATACATATGAAAACGGGCCACGAAAGTGTGTGTTGTTGGGACTGTGAAGTAATTTGTGAACAGAAGGGGGTTGTAGACTGTATAACACGACATTGCTCATTTGATAGCGTTATTATAAATAAAGATACACTAGTTGCCAGGTGTTATCAGTTAATACTTAGAGCTAATACAGTTCAAAAACAAAATATTTTTCAAGATACGAACAGAGTCACTTTCAGATTCAGAATCATCTTTTGTGGTAGTAGAAATTTCTGAAATGCTAAAAGAGCTATCTAAATCACAATTTCTAGAAGAAACATTCAATGAATCTGTGCAAACATTGACATAAGTTTCATTTCCTAGTTCACACTGAACGCCTACGCTGTTAGAAACTGAATTTTCGTCATAAATACTAGATTCCACATTCATGATTTGTCCATTCCCGGATACTGAAGGATTACTGTTCAAATCTTGCAACAACTCTCTCATTTCCTTCTTCCTCGAGTACGACGATTTTCTTTACTTCATTGGCGGTGTTTCAGATTTCCCACGCAAAAGAAGTGATGGCACAGCACTTCTTTTTTAAACAGATTGTGAGGTTTCTCCAGATAACTGTTTTCGTAACTGTACCGAAAGCTCGGTATCATTTTCTTCAAAATGTTGTGAACAAACCGTACTGTATTTAGTAGGAACAAATTTTTCTCTTTTTATTTTTTATCAGCCATTGCTTATTTACGTTCGGGTGACTTATCTCTGTTGGGAAATCGATGGAAAGATATTTTAAGTGTGTTATCACTCTTCGACGATGAGTTTGTACACCCCACAACACAACAATAAACCATTGTTTGAACAGATACTCACTAAAAAACTGTAACAGTAGACAGAATACTGTGAAATGTCTTTCACCGGGCGAGACTGAGCCAAGCCTTCGTCAAGCGTGACGTCACGCGCCCATTGCTTTACAATAAATATATTCGTTTTGTGATTAAATGTGAAGGTGTAAAACATTTCTAACAGTGAATATCATTTCTTAAAAACATTTTCTTTCAATCCGTATGAAGAAAATGATACTGAATTTTTAGTTTACTTTTCCTTTAAGAGTATGTTATGACAATGTTTACATATAATGTAGTAGCATGTGCCTGTGGCTTTGCCCATGGTAATTATTTAAAAATTAAAAGTTAAAAGAGCATAATAGTTAAATCATTATATTTGTTATCACTTAAATCATGTGAATTACATACCACGATTTGATAGCGTTGCCTGGTAAAAGCGACCTCAGATATTTGAGGTCCTTGGCCCAGAAAACCCCTGTATAGTGAGTTTCGTCCAAATCGAACGTTTGACCATATTTAGGCCTATATTGATTATCCCTCTTATAATAATAATGATATTGCATGGTGCACTGTACCTGAACATAACGTATTTTAATGAATTATATTGATACCTGTGATCACAACAAAATTTTCTCAAGCGTGGAAATTATCCTATACCGAATTTTGTATCCTATTGCTTCTACACAGCAAGCCGGGTAGGGGTTCAAATAAGAAGAACCATAAATTCCGGTAACATAAAATTGTATTGTCTTTGCGGAATATTTTATTTCTCACTCTCATGTGATGAAACCCACTCATGAAACTCCCTATAAAACCGTTTTGGGGATGAAATTAAAAAGATAAAACCGTTTTGGGGATGAAATTAAACAGATAAAACCGTTTTGGGGATGACAAAATTAAACAGAAATGTAATATCCCTTTCATACTTCTCTCTCCAAAAACCTGTGATATACTAATATATATATATATAGTACCATACCTCGTATTGTTTTCTCTATGTCCAGGGTAAAGAAAATTATGTGACTGCATTTTTTTCGTGGATATTGATAGTTCTCTAATTTGTCAAATTCGAGTTTCCTTTTTTTTCTAAACCCATCTGAGACCCATTGGCAACAATATGTTTTAATGCCAAATGTGATTTAGACTGGATAATTCTATGTAAAAAGGAATTACGTATTCTCAAAAACATTTGATTTTTGGCATTTAAAATCGAAATTTTTCAAAATCCTTTCTTAGTGAGCACCTACATTATGAAACGAAGGTACTGTCAAAATTCCAAGTCTCTACCTGTTATAGTTTAGGCTGTACGTTGATTCTCTGTCAGTCAATCATTCAGTCAGGACAAAGCCTCTTATATATATATATATATATATATATAGAGATTTCGTTGACTTTATTTAAAAAATTTACCAAATTATTTTCTTGTAGCTCTTCACTCAAACAAAAAATTATTTCACCAGTGGCCTCATAAAATGCTTCCTCATACTCTTTATCATTTTTTTTATATATACAGGGTGCGGCATTTAAAGTTTCCCATTTTCAAAACCGTGTAACACATTTATTTAACAAAGAAATAAGCTACATTGAACATTTTTAAATGGCTTACAGTCTTGGATTTACAATTCTGGTCTTACTTTTTGAATATGATTTCCTTGAGATACCCTCCATTAACTTCAACACATTTCAGCAATCTCCCTCGAACACTGGCCATTACTCATTGTGTGGTGTCTTGCGTAACATTTGCAATTTCCTGCTGAATTGCATTCTTAAGACTATTAATGTCAGGGAGGGCATGAGCGAAAACTTCAGGTAGTCCCACAGAAAGAAACAATCTGCTGCAGTAAGGTCGGAAGATTTGGAGGGAAAGAAATTGGAAAGAATTCGGCCGGGGAAACCAGCATGAAGGGTGTCCATTGAAAGATGTACAGTATGTGCTACAACACCATTCTGTTGAAACCACAATCTCTCAATATCCAAGTTACGATGTGTCAATTCTGGTAGGAAGAAAGTTTGCAGCATGTGATTGTAACGTTCAGAGTTGACAGAAACCGAAGCACCATTATCGCTCTCAAAGAAATAAGGGCCAATAATACCCTGTGCTGCAATGGCACACCATACCACGACCTTAGGACTGTGTAGTGGCCGCTTGGGGATTATGCGTGGATTTGCAGGAAATTGCACATGTTACGCAAGACACCACACAATGCGTAATGGCCAGTGTTTGAGGGAGATTGCAGAAATGTGTTGAAGTTAATTGATGGCATCTCAAGGACATTATATTTAAAAAGTAAGACCAGAATTGCAAATCCAAGACTGTAAGCCATTTAAAAGTGTTCAATGTAGCTTATTTATTTATTAAATAAATGTGTTACACGGTTTTGAAAATGGGAAACTTTAAATGCCGCACCCTGTATATCATCATCCCTATACTTGAAAAGATACCCTGCACTCCTGCACACAGTACTGGCTGCCACTAGAAGAGTTTAATGGAAGCCAGTACTGGCCCCGTGTGTAAGTCTACTGACCAGCAGGTTCATTGGCGGCCACTTCTGGCAGCCAGTACCGGTACTGGAAACTTATAAATTTTTATGTAAATATTGTTTTCTTCTATAAAAAAAAATTTCCACATGTAGCTAAGCAGTCCAAATTTCCACAGGAAGTTGAGATGATTGATTAGAATAGCTGTGATATCATAAGATTGATAAAATGATTAAAGATCTCTCACGAAATCTGTGCTGATGAGACCGTTACTCTCTAGAGAGAGACATGCTATTGTGTGTGAGAGAGAGAGAGAGAGAGGTAGCTTGGCCTTTACAAGTAGAAAGGGAGGTACTGTTATGCGAGAGAGATAGTTAGCAGCCCAATCGATGCAACAGTCCCCACAAAAACGTAATGCAATGACTTAGGCAATCGGCACAGATATCGTGCGGGAACTATACAAGGAGAGAGTACAGTAAAATACCAGTATAACAAACGCCAGTATAACAAAATTTTCAGTATTACAAAATTATGTGTTGACCCCTTCCCTTTTCCCTATTTTGTGTGTGTTAAAACATTTCATTATAACAAATTTAGAACTTTCAGTATAACAAAATAAAATTTTGCTTATTTGCCTGTATAAAATTTTATTTTTTCTGGCGTATGCTGTGTAATATTGCCCCAGGAAGAAAGATTAAAGCTGAGTGTTGAATGCTGAATGGAAATAGCTTAAAGAAGGAATAATAATCGCCAACTGCTTTAGAAAAGCTGGAGTGAAGTGCTAGATGACATAGAAAGAGAAGAGAACTGGGAAAGTAAGATGGGCCTGCAAGGGTGAATCTTAATGACTGTCAGTGTGGACTGTGATGTGATAGTGTAACAAGAAATCACAGATGATGTAATTGTGGCAGACATTTTGAGGTTGAAGAGGAAGGTGTGCAACACAGTGTTCAATAGAGTTTGACTCTTGTGCAGGCAACACAGGACACACAGTCTTCAAGATTTTCTTCTATCACAAAGCAGTATACCACATTCAGTTTTAAATTCATGTGCAGTGGTTGGTGACTGTTTTTACTTTTTTTAAAAATTAAAGTCCAAAACATAGTAACCCTTTAAAATTTCAGTATAACAAAATTTCACTATAACAAATTCATTTCTGAGGTCCCCTAAATTTCGTTATACTGGTATTTTACTGTAATTTGATATTGAGCAAGACTGTCCCAATTTCCCCTACATTGAGTTTTGTTTTGTTTTTTTCAGAATACTAAACACAACATATTTATGATGAAGTTTAAGAAGCCCTTAAGCTCAGATGCCAGGATGAACACCCAGTATTTTATCAAGAAAGTGGAATTCCATAAACTGTGGAATGAAGAAACTCATAAGATGTTAAGGGGAGCGTTTCACCATAAATATGTTCTGTCAGCAAATGGAATTTTCTCAAAATCCACAGATGTTGGTAGAGAGGCTTGTGGCCTTGCTATTAAGAACATGATTAATAATACAGCACAAGAAGAGAACCCAATTGCCACTGTGTTTGTGGATGGAATTCTGCAACCAGATTTAAATGTAAATGCTTTTGCTCAATCCTTGAGTTTAAAAAAAATCCTTACCAACTACTCAGTTTTCGAGACATTGCAGTTGGGCGCTAAGACAGGACTCATCCATGGAATCAGAATAAGGGACCCTGCTGTTGATCAGCTCTATACACTCGGAGAACAAATACCTATTCAAGAGGATGTTAGATGCTTCTGGGGAAAATTTGAAAAATTTGAAGAGCCTAAAAAGCGGTAGGTACACACTTATATAGTATAGTTGTAGCCACTAATCTTAAACCTTCGCGGGCGGCGATGTTTTATGGCTGTGGGCGGAAGGCATTTTTAAAGAAAAAATAAGTTAATGAAAAACCAATTGAAAGTAACTTAAATCATGCAGTCATGCATGAAATCAACCTTGGAGTTTTGCCGAATTCTGCATCTAATCTGCTCTAGGAACAATTTTTAGTATTTAGCGACAAAATGTTTATGCAGAAACGGCACAAGTCTCACTGAGCGCATTATAAGTTTACATAGGCCTACAGTAGGCTATGATTCTCAATTGGATCAGTATTTTGTTCAAGATCAGAAGGCAGAACTGGCCCTTGCTGGATATTATATATTGTAGTAATAGATGATGTGCCTGCATCAAAATTACTCACTTCTATTGAGCTGGGCGCACGATTGCCTCCAGTGTCACTTACGTCGCTCTCACTCTCATTAACGCTGCCAGTAGCGATCTCGGAAAAACGCCCCTTACTAAATGATAATTCTGACACTTCACTTTCACTTTGAATACTTAATTCTTCAGTTTCAGAACCTGTAGGACACTTTCTTTTTGCAATTTTACTGAAAATAAGGGGAAAACACGGAACAAAAAGTGCACACTGTTTACTAGTTTCTCACGGCCACTGAAATCCTCTACTAAAATCGTCCTGGGCACATATATTGGGGAATTCCCAAGTCACAGTGGATAAGAGAACATTCTCCTGCCATCTGTTGAAGATTTTACGTACTTAGTGCATGAGAAAAGCCGGTCACATTATGAGTCGGTCAGAGAACCTTTATGTGGGTTACTGCGCTGGAGGCATCGGACAGGCGTGCCATATATGGGATTCCGCCTGGGAAGGGTTAACTTTGGGAGAACAAATTTATGAAACTGTTTGAAGCAAACCACATTGTCTTTACTATATACATACATGCTATTATTTAATTACACAAGAAATAAAATTTTACTTTCAAGAAATACTTTTTTGAGTATTCATTTTTGCTATTAGTTGCTTGAAAACTGGCTGATAATTGCTAAACACAGTTCACAAGAGTTCACTTAAGAGCCTTTTCACACTTGGTCACTGTAGTGACCCACCCCAAACACAAGTGACGCTGCAGTGTCTACTCCAAACACTTGTGACCATCACCGGCGATGAAGCATTGGTTTAAATTGGAGCATTCTCACTGGGTCACTTGTGAAGGTCACTGCACAGTCACTTTTATTATGATTGCCAACAGTGCAAACTGTATATACATAATTCAGTTGCATAATTTAGCTCAGTGAAACTGGTTATCCAGCCATGAGTTTATATTTGATTAATACTGAACATTTTTTAAGTGAAGTGGAATGTCGCCCTGCCCTTTGGGATGTCAAAACCGATTACAAATTGTTTTATCATGTAGCTATTGGCAATACTGGTGGTGACCGTCACAAGTGACCCACGTGTGTTCATCAGATAGATTTAGGCTACATTTATTACACTTAAGCATCCAGTACAGAGACCCACACACATAAGTAGGACATGTTTCTGTTAGCAAGTACTGCATTTTACATACCATAAGATGCACTTTTTTGCATTTAAATGAATGCAATGACCTGTAAACAGCCTTGTCCTGTTACACTTACCATATGCTGAATTGAGGTTAGAAGGTGTAAAAATATTTTCAGTCTTTCATGAGAAATCAGTTAAGTTGTTAAAATTTACCCGATGTTACCTGTTGAAACCCCCTACCCATCCCCAAAGCCACGTGTCCTCTTCTTCTTTCTTCTTCTCTTCTACTTTTGTGGAAAGTGAGCATCTTGGCACCTATTACCCAGGAAAGAAGGGGCGGCATTACAGGAAAAAGGGCAAGGCACTTCGTAACGAGGAGAATCTAAAATAAATTCAGATGCTCCTCGCAAGATAGTGTTATTATTAAACATCTATGTGGAAAACAGTTAGATTAAAGTATAATTAAAATAAGTTACTGTTTACAGAAGGTTAACACAAGCTGATATAGGCAGATGGCCTATGAAAATGATCAAAACAAAAGAACAAATTGTTCTGGAGTCAAGTGAGATATAAACAAATACATAAGGCGGAAGGCCTGCAATTTAAAACATTAAATTATGTACATCAGTGAAGCTTTGGTATTAATTAGTTAAGTTTGATATTTCACCAGAGAACTTACAATATAGTTATTTAAATATGACACAGAAGAGAAGGTAAAATGATATTAATTTCATTTCATGTGTTTACCTTCTCTTCAGAAAAAACAAAACAAACTTTTAATCCACACATGTGGAGTCAAAGGGTTATCACTTACCACAGCATGAAGTGCATCCATGCAAGGCAGCCTAATAAACAAATTTCATAATACATTACCATGAGGAATGTACACACGAGGTAAAAAAAATAAATAAAGATTCAGAAAACAAAATCAGCTGACCGGCACACAGAATCACCAAAGTTAAATGCTAAAGGCAAGGGTCTATTATTTACTCAATAACATGGTATGATTTATATGTTTCCTCTCAGAATCATGCAAAACAAAAAACACAAGGACCCAACCTAAAACAAAGCCCTTTTAAATTTTGTATCACATAAACTAAAGCCAGGTCAACAAAAGTGAAATTTAATTCATAAGATTCTTTAATAAAAACATGTTAACTAAAACTGATTAGAATAATTCAAGCAGATAAGTACATACCTCATGGAATAAAGAGAAGCCTTGAAGGCAATGAGGCCGAGACCGGCGCCATGTTGTTTGGAGCACGCTCCATGCTGTGTCAGTGAAGGATAATGATTGAGTGAGATCGAGTACAGGGATGCTTACCCTTTTATAATTGCATCCCCCTCTTCTTCATATGGCGCCTATGAAGCGCCACCAATAGGCGTTATTAAAACATAATTTAAAAAACAAAAGAACTGAATAATACTTCGTCACCCATAAGCGGAGCGTTATGAAGGAGCTCTCGCCACAGCGGCTACCCGCCGAATGAACGGAGGGGGCCCGCTTGCGCCCGACACTGCGGGAACGCGAGAAGGGGAATAGGACTCCTCCCCTCTCAACAGCCAAGACATGGAATATTCCTCCACCTCGTGCGAGCGACTGACTAACCATTGTGACGCAACAAAGCTCGCATCAGCAAATTCTCCAGGGCTGTACAAATTATATCCCCATCTTCTCAAACTTAAAAACAAATCTAACGTGTGCCTGTTTTACAGAAATTATAACATTTCGGCACACTGTACAGAAGAGATTTTCGTACAATCCAGATTTTAAGTTAGAAGTGATTGACACCGATTCCATTGTACAGTCGGTCAAATAAAAAACGTCGGGCGGTATTTGATTAAGTATCACGAACGAGCATATGCGCATGTACAGGAAGACTTAAGGTTAGGTTCACACACACCTCTTGTCTATCCATGTATTTTCTTGATTATTTAGTCAGTTTTGTTCCAAAACAAACATGTATGGAAGGCTGTGACTATATGCCTCAAATCCGCCATATTCTTGGTTACAAATTTTTATAATATTAATAATTAATAGATTCGCGAGGAATATGTTTATTCAAGGAGCATTTTTTTAAGATTTTATTTTATAATACCGGTACTTCTAATGCAAAATCAATAACTTACGCTCAACTTCTGCAACCAATCTTAGCATCGAAATACGCGTCCGGCCAGATCAACGTTTGCTATGAAAACTTCCGGTCGCATTATAGTAACGTTCCCACCTCTGAGCTGCTCTTTCATAAATATGGAACCTTCTCGCTGCTTCAGAGACCGAAAAATGCAGGTCAATTACAGCCGTAACTACACTTTCTCTCACGTTAGCATTTGTATGTGGCGATGACACAAAGCAAAATGAATTATGACAATGCATTAAGTTGAATATCGTGTGTTGCGCTTTCCGCGCTGTTCATTTTTTTCCCTCCTTGTTCATATTTTCCCTCCTGCCGCATGGCCTCATATGTTCCGAAAATGACCTGTATTTTGTGTTTTTTATAGGAAACTTGTGAACTAATGCGTCAAAACTTTAATTTTAACAGCATACGAGTCCCGACGTTTTTTATTTGACCGACTGTACAAGGTTATAATTTGTTAAAGTAATGAAGTATATTATTCCCTTTAAAATGTTTAGTTTAGAATCACATTAAATTTCAATCCTAAAATAAAGGTGTGTCTTATGGTCCTGAGCATCTTATGGTCCGTAAAATACAGTATTTTTCTTCTGGAACTATTGCCGAAATACCACTTAAGACCTTTTGGTCCTCTTGCAATTCTAGGGGACCATCTTCTAGCGGCCCCTCATCGGGCGGCCCCTCATCTGGCGGCCCCTCATCTGGCGGCCCCTCATCTGGCGGCCCCTCAGATAGCGGCCCCTCATCTGGCGGCCCCTCAGATAGCGGCCCCTCAGATAGCGGCCCCTCAGATAGCGGCCCCTCAGCTAGCGGCCCCTCAGCTAGCGGCCCCTCAGCTAGCGGCCCCTCAGCTAGCGGCCCCTCATCGGGCGGCCCCTCATCAACCAGATGTGATGGAAAAGCATGCAGTGTGATTTCAAGGTATGAAAATGAAGCATTAATTTGATTACATTCACTATCAGAGTGATAGTGTTAGTGTTAGCGTTAGTGTTAGCCCATAATGTCCCTGAGGGGCACGGGCCTCTCTCCTGGGAGAGGTGGCTTGTGTCCGCAATCCCGGTTAGCCATTCCGGGAAGGATCTTCTTATTAATACTTATGCCTATAGTCTATCATTTATGGTCCGATCAGAGCGATAAGTGATAGTAAATGTAACAAATTCAAGTTGTATGCTACTAATTAAAATATTGATGTGCTGTATTTAGCCTATATACTTCTTAAAATTTGTATTATATTTACTCATAGCTTGGTTTCAAAAGCTGCACGAGATTGGCTCAAGAGCCTCGTTGTGGCCACCCCTGGTATATACTATATGGGTGATTCTTCAAATACGGGAAAATTTGTGTTCCCTTTAAATTCAACTTAAAAAAAAAATTAAAATAAAAGTTTGTTTCTACTATTCCCATACTACAACCATCACTTTGAAATGTCCCTAACTTTAAATTCTAATAAGATTACAAAATCAAATTTAATTCAATGAAATGTCATCCACATGCCCTGTCCCATACCCCTGTTTTGTATATTCTAATGCATTTTTCCACAAAACAAAATGTTATTTCCTTTTCAACTTTTTTCCTGCCAATGAGTATGAATGTGTGAAGAATATTAACCCCTAAAAATAAAATGAAATAAAACTGTCACCCCAACTAATGAACATAAAGACTGTCCCAAGGGTTTTTGGTCATCCACATGGCTGAAAAGAATAGAATTTTTTCTGCAGCAATGAGAAATTTGTATAACTGGCGACAGTGTTAGAAAGCCAACAGGGCAGCTTGCGGTTGAATTGTAAGGTTGAATTTTGCTTGCTTACAAACAGTTTGGGATTAACAAAGGAATTTGCATCATTTTCAAGGAAAGCGTTTTTATTCCCCGTCATTAACATGACTTCTAGAAAGTAGGCAGAAAGTGAATATTAATTAATTTTGATTATGCACTATGATAAACCTTCCAATTCAAAGTACCTGACTGAAGTTGAGCCTACAGAGGTTTAGAAATGGCTTGCTGAGAACACGAAAACTCCTTTTTTGTCATCCAAATGCCTGATTTTGCGTCATCCACATGTCTCATGAAGGGGTATGTGGATGACTCTGAAGTCATGTAGATGATAAATGTAGGGTACTATTGTGTTTGCGTTGTCTGTGACCTGTACTTAAAATCTTAAAACTGATTAAATGAATTTCTGATTCCCCCCCCAAAAAAACCATAAAAACACAGTCTAGTTAAAATTACATTAATTCCGGAGTATGCACACAAATTTGCAAATCTGGTGCAAAATCAACTGAAGCACACTGAGAGAAATATGAAACCACATAAAGAAAAGCATATTGTTGCCAAAAGTTAGTCATTAATGTGGCCTTCTGCCACCCACATATACACGGATGTCATTCACATGGCTTTAAAAAAATAAAAAAATATAAACATTTAAGCTCTGCTGGTGTCATATTATAATCAAGTAACCCCTGAAGTATTTTAGTAATTTTTTTTAGATTTTTTAAACAAAATAAAAAATTTGGATTTTACACACTCCAAATTTTCCCGTATTTGAAGAATGACCCATATAATTATAGTATGTAGATATATAAGCTTTCATGAACCACAGATTATTGTCTCTGTTGGACATTACATGAGAATATTATAGGAGAAAAATTCCTCCGACACTGGGACTCGAACCCAGGACCTTTGGCTATTCGCGCCAATGCTCTACCAACCGAGCTAAGCCGGAGTTCAATTCACAGCGCCGGAAGGAACCTCTCTCTCCTATGACTGAATGCCCTAATGGTCTACCTCACAGACAGACAAGTTATGTCATATGCAGTACTGTGAGGCACACTAATTAGTGATTTTTGTGACCGGGCTACCACTGTTATTGTACAGTTGACATTCAAGATAGATATATAAGCTTTCATGAACCACAGATTATTGTCTCTGTTGGACATTACATGAGAATATTATAGGAGAAAAATTCCTCCGACACTGGGACTCGAACCCAGGACCTTTGGCTATTCGCGCCAATGTTCTACCAACTGAGCTAAGCCGGAGTTCAATTCACAATTTTTCTCCTATAATATTCTCATGTAATGTCCAACAGAGACAATAATCTGTGGTTCATGAAAGCTTATATATCTATCTTGAATGTCAACTGTACAATAACAGTGGGAGCCCGGTCACAAAAATCACTAATTAGTGTGCCTCACAGTACTGCATATGACATAACTTGTGTGTCTGTGAGGTAGACCATTAGGGCATTCAGTCATAGGAGAGAGGTTCCTTCCGGTGCTGTGAATTGAACTCCGGCTTAGCTCAGTTGGTAGAGCATTGGCGCGAATAGCCAAAGGTCCTGGGTTCGAGTCCCAGTGTCGGAGGAATTTTTCTCCTATAATATTCTCATGTAATGTCCAACAGAGACAATAATCTGTGGTTCATGAAAGCTTATATATCTATCTTGAATGTCAACTGTACAATAACAGTGGGAGCCCGGTCACAAAAATCACTAATGGCCGATTTCACCGACCTCGGTTAGGATGCCCGGTTACTTGACCACAATAACCATGGTTAGACGAAAGCCGTTTCACCGACAATTTGGCCTGGTTAAGAATCCATGATTATCTGCCGCCTGCTCATCTCGCCATTATTCCTCTTTGCAGCGATTCGTCTGTGGTATTTAGACGGCAGTGACTGATGTGTTAATATTTCACTATCGTAGCGGTGAGAGATTTGTTTTGATTTTGTGAAATAATATTACCCAAGGAAGGAATGCCAATTAAAAGAGCACGGGCTCCGAATTTCAGCGCTTACGAGAATTCCGTGCTGATTGATTTGATTGAAAAACACAAATCAGTTACAGAAAATAAACAGACGGATGGGGTTACTCTGCAACAAAAAGAAGAAAGTTGGAGAAAGTTATGCGTTGAGTTCAACGTGTGCCAGGTAATTGAAAAACAAAGTACTGTTTCCTTCTATGTTTTATGCCACATAAAACCGCATTTTCTTATACTTTTGCTTATCCACAGGTGTTACAGAAAGAAATTCTGGAATATTGAAAACTGCATACGAGAACTTAAAAAGGGCAAGGAGGGCGAATGCAAATGAGAAGGTTGAAATTTATAAAACTGGGGGTGATTCTGTTCTACCTTCTGAACTTCACAAAGTGGAAAAAAGAGTGCTGGGCATTATTTCGAGCAAAAATACCTGCCTAGTAAGCCCCCATGATTGTGATGCAGGCTATGGGGTGACAGCAGGTAAATAGGCCTAGTCACATGTGACAGAATATGTTTGAAGGTATTTTTTCTGTAGCGTTTTACTGAACTCTTTTATTTTCAGAATATGATCAAAGTAGAGGTGCAAGTACCAGCCAAGGTGCCCTTGATGTGCTGGAAGATATAGCTATTGTGAGTACGATCATACAGTCAGTTACTTTAATTGAAATCGTGTCTACTTTAGTTCTGCTCGATATATTCCTTGTAGTTATGCAGTCCATAGAATCTCTCCCAATTTCTGCCAGCGATTCGTTTGTAGCCTTTACGATGTTGCCAACAGCTTTACATGCAGAGAAATTAGTTTTAGGTTAAATGACAGGTACAGGTTATGACAGAATCCTGGGTAAGGCTATGTTAAGTTAACAACAGTGCAAAGTCTTTGGTACTGTGTAAGCTGTACCAGTATTTTCTATTTTAGTAACAAGAAAAAGGGCCATATTTGAGGTTATGTTCTTGAGAACTTATAGAATTCATATTTAAAATCTGTTTGTTTTTAAAAATGAACAGTCCTTACATAATCTAAAAATGGCATAATAGACATATGTACTGGTTATGGCAGGTAATCAAGACAGTGTGCAGAATGAATCTCACTATGAGACAGCGTAGGCAGTCTGATGATGTTGAAGTGGTTATGGTGTTGCCGCTAGAGCTGACTGTCACTCAGCTAAACTAGCCTTAGCTAAGTTAACTTTACCTTCGCAAACAGAGATTGTTCCAAACATCTTTCCACTACATGTATAGCTATTTGCAACATTGTAGCCTATGATGAATTCAAAATAAGCCAGTCAATCGTACCCAACCAATCCGTCTTGGCAAACAGTGTAAGGACCACATAACCTGTGCAGTAACATCTGGTGAATTCCATGCAGAATGTAAACAGTGACATTAGTTTAGCTAATAATAACCTTAGGTTAAAGGTAGTGGGTTTAGTACGACACTGCTCTGTTTCTGCATGAGATGTTTTGGCTGGTTATGCAACCTATAATTAACCAGCCTCCAGTATAGAAAAATAAGAAGGGGATCCGGTGCAGGTATCAAATTTCTGTATCTGGTAGAAAGCTTTAATTAAGGACTGAACCCCAGAGACCACGTTTTCACCATTTGGTTTTTGAGCGTTGAATACCGCCCAGGTGACCCTCTCCCAGCCCAGCAATAGAACATCACAAGGGAATGGTGATTTAACAGCTGTTGGCAGTACCATTATAGGTTAATTTGTGTTTACTTCATGATTTTACTTATAGGCTATTTAGAATCTTCGTATAAACGTAAGGTGATTATGGAATCTTAATGATTTATTTATATTTGGTATCTTTTTAGGGGCAAAGTGAGTTTATATATGAACTCTCTTGAGTTTCCAAGAAAATTACCTCAAATTATGCCATTCTTCGACCTAAGAAGAAAAAAATATCACAGCATGGAGCCAACTGTACAATACCCTTAAGGCTAGATCTCCACTTTCAGTTTCTACTTGCAGCAATCAAACAATCACTGTCGTAGAAAATCTACATGGTGCACACACTATAGTAATGATTCCTTGTATAAGAGTAGTTTTCCAATAGATGTCATTAAAACTGCTTGTATGTTCGCTCTTTGCTGCTTCAGGTGGGAAGGTATAAATGGCAGAAGTTATGTCCAACTACACATCAATAATAGCCTACTTTATTAAAATTAATAGGCCTAATATTTTATTAAGAAAAACCGCTCTCTCAGTACGGTACATCAGTATTAGTCAGTGCTAATATTAGTCCATCACCTCCAGTAGATTCATTGACAGACATTTGCAGTGTTTTTACACAGACACCAGAACAGGACTCATGCAGATCTGTAACAGAACCATCACCAGTGGGTGCCTAACTGTGTGACTCATTGCAGCACTGCGACAGTCATATTCCAACAAAAATAGGACCGATTAAAATTTTTTAATTCCTATGATTATTTAGTGGCATGTGTGCTCTTCTGAATTTGAAATAATTTCTGCTACGGTTCTGAACAATCGCGACATTAGCAATTGCAAGTGGAGGCCTAACTTAAAAATAACTCATTTCTGAATATTTTCTTTGTTTAGGGAGAGTATATGGTGACGTCTTACAAGAGTGACAAGGATGATGATTGTGATGGAAGGAGTTAAAAAAAGGGAGGTCAGATAAGAGAACAGGAGTCTCCAGAGGCAACACCCACGTCCACTTACAGCAAGGTAAGCCGTCAAACTTACAACGTAGTTTAAAATAAAATTTAAGGAAAACTTAAACATAATCCTACTAGTATGACATTATCAATAACAAAGATAGCCTAGATGCTATGTCTTATTTGAGCTTTAATTTATTGTGGTACCAGTGCCCTATAATAATCTGATCCCCTCAGTTTTTCCACTTGGATTACAAAAGCATGACTTGTTTTCTACACAACTTATTGTATTCAAATTTAAATTAATTACGTAATAAGAAATATTTTTAGCGATTAATTGTTTAGTTTGCAGTTTCGGAGGGCAGTGTCATTAGTTGCTGGCATTAATATTTTTGCTCCTCATGAATTCTGCTGCTGTATCCCATTTTTCTACATATTTAAATTATAATTCACGGTAGGAATAAGTAAAATAATGTCCAATTCTATTTACAGCACCCATTGGTTAATAACAGCTCTACACAGAGAAAAAGAAAACATCGTATGACAACAGAAGCCATAAGAACAACAGCAGAGCTTCAGATTAGGATCTTCTTTACAAAGAAGAAATGCATAGGCTGGAATTGGCTCTTCTTGAATCAAAACAAGAAATAGCAGAAGAAAAGCTGAAGTACTGGCCGAATAAGAACAAAACCTTATAATTATGTTGCAATTAGATTTTCTTGCAAATAAAATTCTTTCTCTCTTGTAACATTTGTAATTTTTTTTTATGGTCATTAATCTGGATCTACAGTTTATCTAATGAAAGCTGAGTTGCAATGTAACACAAGCACGTGGTCTTGACCGCAACACTAAACTCACCTGCTTAATCCAACAGCTTAATAACATTAAAAATCTATTAAAATGATCAAGATATAATTATAAACAGGTTTTCAATTTACACCAATTATATTTGAATCTTATTTATTTCTACATAATATGATCGTTATAATAATGGCTGTTATACAAGAATGACCAACCCATGTTTTCTACTGAGCTGCGCAGGAAGGAAAGTAGGTAACAGGCGACAGAGTCTTGTTTTGATTGTGCACTCCCGCCCGCCATGCTTATGCACAAGGATACAAAAGTATGTTTACAGTAAAACTCAGCCTTCATTAGGTGATCTATATGTATCGGCAAAAAAGAATTCAGATCGAATTACTGTTTGGTTATATTTAACAGTGGAAAGCAATGAATAACTTTTAAAAAATTGGGTTATATTTAACAGTGGAAAGCAATGAATAACTTTAAAAAAAATTTCATTTTAATCAAAATAGCGTATGTTTCGTTTCGTTAATCCTACATAAGTTTGCAGGTTAAAAATTCTATGTATACAGTAGCCTAGTACTTATTAAAACTAATATTAAGCTTTAGCAAAACTTATAATTATAGAGCGAACCATACATTTTTATTGTTTCACCCATTTCAAAAATGAATTACAGCACAGAATATGCATATTAAGGTTAATCCAGATTAGCAGGAATCTACTGTAATTTATTATTTTTAATGTGATGAGTGAGTGTGGGATAGATTTCTTTCCTGGGGTAGTTCAAACACAACCAAAAGATACTTGTTAACTTTGTCTACATGCTGCTTTATTAGTTGTAGAAATAGGAGAAATAAACAAATTTGAAGTAGCCATTCTGAACATGGTGATTGGAATTAAGTCTTCAAAGTATGGAGCACGTAACACATAAAAACAATTCCAGATACAAAGTCACCGTTCTTGAAATTCTTGGTGGAAAGCAGGAAGGTAGTCCATGGGGAGGAAGGGCTAAGCCCCCCCTCTTGTACAGAAAAAAAACAGGAGGGGAATGTGGGGAAGATATTAAGTTTTTTTTTATCCGGGAGAAACTTTGGCCTCAATAGCGAAAGAGCCATTGATGTAGTTTTAAATGTTTTCTTTTATTATTATTATTTTTATTTTTATTTATGTTATTATGTTTTATTATCTCCATGTGACTGACCGCTCAACAATAGAACTTCGGCCACCTGATATAATGGCATTGTCAGTGCCTTTTTATATTAATTTTGAGTCTACTTCTTCAAGAATTAACTTACATTTAGAACCTTTTATCAAAAAGCAGGCATTTAACTCTTCTTGGTAACATTTTATATATTTACTCATTTTGTTTATTAATTTTTTCAATTATTTCCGTTTGTGCAAAAAATTAACTTACCCGTAGTAATCTGCACTGTACTTTTAACGTAAGGGGGTCAATGGTGAGCTTTCATTAAAAAAATTTGTTGGGCGAAACGGTAATTATGCCGCGCACAGGTTTTCCTTCCACTGAATAATAAGAGACCCTTGCACCAAACATAATATGTCACAACTATAAACAACAAAATAATATTTCATAACAAAAAAAGACCCTTGCACCAAAAATCATATTTCACAATTGTGAGAGTGGGGGACTCGTGAGCGGCATAAAATACCTTTTTCCCATTTCTTGGTAATAAAAAGGAAATTGATTGCATTTCGCACACTCATGTAGGCCTACCAATAAACAGGTATTCAGTATGGTTGAGTTTAATGCAATTAATTTTATTTCCATAAGACAGTTACACAACTGAAATAGACGAAGTCAATGGGGTAAAAATTACAATAATTACATAAAAATTCTCGGTCGTCATAAGCCTCAAAAGGATGTTTCGGAGCTCTGAACACCTTAGGCCTAGCTACAGCCCTAAAAATCCAAATCTTCTTCATCGGAAGACCAAGAATCTGAACCTGATGAGGTTATGGATGACGAAGATGATGATGATGAAGATGTAAGCTCCATTTCGGTACTTTATACCACACGGATCTCGCCAATCCTTGGACGTATCTTGGACACTGGGCACTGCACGAACGGAGAACAAAAAAGCACGCTAAACTACTGAAAATTACTGAAAAATAATACTTCATGTGAACATATACTAGCGCCACAGGTGACATTCATGTGAATCATAGCTAACAGCCAAATAACCATGCATGTTGGCGCAGTTATCAGCTCGAGCGCTGGTACCTGTAACTGTAACGATAAATGTGGTTTCAGAAACCGCTTTTGCACATACCAGCGTGTTATACCACAGGTAACTTTACGAAAGCAGATAAAAGTCGTTTCAGAAACCGGCCATTAGTATAACAGTATTCCTAACTTATTTTCACATCAGGCACCAGAATTTGAGCAAAATGCCTGAAGTGTCTTATGAGAGGACACATCTTGAAATTATGTGGCGAAAGATAAATTGTCGCCTCTGATGCTCCGCCTACTCTTGCCTAATATCCAGGGCATTGCAATGGTGACGGCTCACTTCCCCAAGTTTTCAACCTTTACCATGGCTATGAAGCCAGCAATGCAGCTCACTGTTATAGGCCTATTGCACTGTTCTCAAAAACGACCCTTCTACCAAATCATATGCGCTAATTACTACAATACAAAACGGTCCTTGTACCAAATCAGATTTATAATCACCAGAGACTCTTTAGCATTTATGTAATCTGCTAACATCACATCACTTCCCCTTAGGTCCCTGTTGGCTGCAGGAGTTGCTGAATATGAACAGCTTCAGGATCACCCACACGTTCTCTCTTGCTGCAATAGCGATGTGCAACACTGTTGTTGCAACTATAATCGTAGGCCCATTTCTGATGTGGCATCTGAGACCCAAGGCAACAGCAGAAAATCTTCTCTTCCGCACACCATACTGTCCCTCAACAACATTTCTAGTTGCGATGTGGGCCCTGTTGTAATGCTGCTCTGGTTGAGTGACAGGGTTTTGTAGAGTTGTAAGCAAATATGACTTGCATGAATAACCTCCATCACCCAGAAGATAGCCATTAGGTACCTCCCTGGTCTCTAAACGTGCTCGCAGACGAGATTCATGGAAGATGGTGCTGTCGTGAGTTGAACCAGGCCATTTTGCAACCATGTCTCTGATTAGGAGGTTTGAATCGCTTACAGTTTGCACATTAATGGAGAAATAACCTTTTCTATTGCGAACAAGTTTACCCCCCATTTTCTCCTCCAGAGGATAGGATCCGGATATGGGACAACCTAATGCACCCAAGACACCAGGGAAGCCACGAATCCTGTAGAATTCTTCCATTACTTCCCTCTGATGAAGCGAGGACTAAAGAAGCTATTGCTTCAGACACTTGGTGGATAATTCTACTGCACACTGTGCTCTTACTTACATCAGTGGTATCACCAACTACTTCCTGGAAAGATCCAGTGGCACAGAATCGTAGCGCAGTCAGCAGTCGATTTCTTGGAGACACGGGACATTTTGTTGTTGTTGGGAAGTCCAATCTTTCTCCATGAAGTTCCAGAACAGATAAAATTGTCTCCTTTTTTAGACGAAATACTTCTTCAGTCAAGGTGTTCGAATGGATCAGGCCTTTCCCTCACTACCCGATTTCTCTCATGATGTTCGAAATATCTAGCATGCAATAAATAGTTATCCAACTCCATCTTGAATGCTGCAGAGGCAGACACCGCCTCATGGTTACTATAAGAATACATACAGCTATAAGCGCTCAAGTATGCGGTGTACTCCTGGTTAACAACTTAACCGCGCGCTCGGGACCGGTTAGCTAATTTCTCCCGGTTATTGTCGTTTAACTCGTAACCGGGCTCGATGAAATGGAAATTCGTGAAAATGCCTGGTTAACTACTAGGTTTTATTTAAACGGCCTTAACCGAGGTCGGTGAAATCGGCCATCATTAGTGTGCCTCACAGTACTGCATATGACATAACTTGTCTGTCTGTGAGGTAGACCATTAGGGCATTCAGTCATAGGAGAGAGGTTCCTTCCGGCGCTGTGAATTGAACTCCGGCTTAGCTCAGTTGGTAGAGCATTGGCGCGAATACCCAAAGGTCCTGGGTTCGAGTCCCAGTGTCGGAGGAATTTTTCTCCTATAATATTCTCATTTTTATAGTATGTATTTTTTTTATTTCCAGTGTTCAGAAAGAACAGTGCGCAGAAAAAGGACAGGATAGCTGTTATAATACAGCTGAAGCAGCAGGAGAAACTTCATCTCCTTCACAGGTAATTAAGGAGATCTTCAGTGAAAAATTAGCTAACGCATTAATGTTTGGCAGATTTAAAGGTATGCCAGACGTTTGACTACATAGTCATTGCATGTAGTCTATATTAAAAGTCTTTATCCTGTTTACAGAAAGCTGTGTCAATTGGGAAGATACTGGATGAAGAGGAAAGACGTGGAGGAATAATTAGGTCACGAAGTGACGATGAAATTTTAACAAAGAAGAAGAAAGTGAAAGCACAAATGTGACTTATCACATTCTTTCGGTACAACGCCGAACTCAATATTTTAAAACTGAAGGCATTTTTCACTTTTGCTTTTTTATGCCTGGATGTTTTTAATGCAAAACAAATATTTTTCATGCGTTTTATACGGCTACATTGTATTTGTCAGATGTAAATTACATCTCAAAATAAACTGTAAATGGAAGCTCTGAAATAAACAATTTGTTTACATTTAATTTTGGTTTCTGCTTTAGGTAGTTTAAAGCAAAATAGTTAATAGAAATTTATTTTATTAGCATTTTAAATGCTAAAAAGGTTAATGCACAGTAACTTGTGCCTATGTTTTAGTTTAGATTAGCCTAGATTTATAACATAAATGTCATAACTACACAGTTTTCAACACTCAGTTCTTAATGCTGAATGAATTCATTGATTCAGGAGATGTAAGCTTCTCTTTGAGAAGTCCTAGAATTCTGCACAGATATAACTTTTATTAAATCAACTTTCGCCACCAATTATTGATTTCAAAGTGGTTACCTAAGTTGCAGTATAACCCCATCGTTAAGTGAAGACTACATAGGATTCCATGTATTCTGTAATTTCACTCTACCACCATGGATGTATAGGTAGCATACTGGCGGTCTGGGTTCGATTCCCGGTTGGGTAGTGGGTTTTTCAGTAATGAAAAATCCCTGGGTTCAGGACTGGACATCACCCAGGAAAATTATAGGCTATATTAAAAAGCATTAAATTAAAGTGGTGACTGCTAGAATAGGGTGGACTTACCATTATTCGTTTTCAGCAATGTGGATATTCCTGTACCAGGTATGTAAAGTGTTCCATTTACTAAAAGTGAAACAGTGCAGCGTGTAAAAGTTAAGGACAGTTGACCTCCTCCATACCTGACTATACACAAGCTAACCACTGCCTTCTATATCTTACAAGCCATGTTGTTAAATCTGGAAACATCGCATCGGTAGTCCTATCGGCTATCAACATGCCGTAAATAAAGCAATGAACTCCATCCGAATCATCGCAAATTAAGCATATTTCAGCTTAAAGTAATCCCAGTCATCATCACCTAAGGTTTAGAGAACATCTAGACACATCTGAAGAGCAACTGGAGAGCATAGAGAAGGTAAAAACCGTGTACAAAATGAGATATTTATATACACCGTCACCACGAATTGAGTACACCAGAGAATAGTTCTTCATAGAATATTTTCATGTTCATCAGCTATTACCATCTACAAACGAATACAAGAGAGAGGTACGGTATAATATTAATGTCCTTCAGGAATAATTGGCTGGTATTAAAGAAGAATTGAAGAGAAATATAGTCACTTTTACTGGTATGAACTTTTATCAAAATATCAAGCTGCTCACAGTAGGCCTAATTCATCTCAATCTGGTAGACGCCAAATCGTAGTATATGCAATCTCCTATTCTCCCAATATTACTACTAGAAAATCGATTCAGCGTTTTCCTACAGTTTGGTGAAGCCAATGAACGGGATTCAAACCTTAACCTGGCGAATAAACACAGTTCACCACCGGAGCCAAGGATGAACGAATGGATGATTTTTAGACAGCAAATAACGGAAAGCCGAGTGCTTCCAAGGAATCATGCAAAGTTATTCTTTTCAGTGACAGTCATGGGCATAGTCTTCCACAAAGTGCATGTGACAAGAAGACAGATATCAGTGTTCTAGGTTATATTATACCTGAGACAACTAGTTCAGTGGTGGTAAAAAATTACCCAGGGAAGTGTAGTAGCTTAATAAAATATGACTTTGTTGTGGGTCAAATAACAGAGCTCGTAGGCCTAACAGGATAAGTGAGGTTATTACCAATAAAATAAGAAAAAACACGACATCATAACGTATAATGAGGAGACACTGAAAACTACGAATTCCTTCAGATATGTGGAGTCACCGCACGTTACATTATTATGCACATCACAAGTATAGGCTATGTAATATAGGCCTTCTGATTTGGCCTAAATAAAGTCAGTATTTGTGACGAAGAAAATTATCTGCAATAAAAACGTATTCAAATGCTTCCCACAGACCACCACAGATAGGACTACCTCCTGTGTTGCCAGCTTTCAAGCAGCATGGCTTGTAAGATTTAGAAGGCAGTGAAGCTAACTAAATAGTAGCCATCTTGACACAGGCTCAGACCCAAAAAGGTTACTCCTATTTTTACATCAATACTCAAATATTCTCAAAAATAGCAATAAAAAAATTAATTAAAAAAAAAAAAAAAAATAATAATAATAATAATAATAATAATAATGCTGTTATTATTATTATTACTACTGATATTATTGTTATAGTTATAGTTATTGTTATTCACTTATTTATTTCAAAACTGCCTCCTATCAGACGTTGCCTGTATAGGGTGACCATTTCTAAAATGTTGGAAAGGAGGACACACTTCTTCGGTAATCTAGCATAGTATAAAACTTTGGGCATGGACGGCTGGACAGCAGATATTACATGGTATAACCCAGACTAATTTTACTTTATAACTGCATATAAAATAAATGGTAGTAAGCTATCATCGTATGGAGAAGCGTGCCATCCTTAAGAATAGATTCGGATTTTTCTGTGGCACTAACTAAACAAATGATAGTATCGACAAGCGTGCCAACCTTAGGATTGGCAGGAACATACAGGAAAATACAAATTTTAATAATATGCTTTACCGATCCATCAGAATCTCGAAAAGGGGGACAAATCAATGTCCGGCATAAAGCCGTGCCGGATGGAGGACTGCTTAGCAGAAAGCGTCTGGCCACCCTATGCCTGTATGGACTCAGTATACCTACATAAACTTCTTAAATTATAAACATAAATCAAATTAGAATCATATACATATAAATACAGTCAAATTACATTATTAAATAATATCTGATATGATTTCTTTAAAACAATTGTCATTATTTCATCCCTAAGACTAGCTGGAAGCCCATACTTCTGCCTGAAGTTCTCAAAGAAGCAAGGGATGGCAGCACGTGCACCAATAAGGAGACCCACAACTTCTATATTTTCTTGATTATACTTCTCTTGGAAGTAATGTATTGTGGGTTCATATATATCCACTTCCTGAGGTTGTTGATGCCCTAGTTCCATTCGAATCATAGGGTCCAGAATAATAGCATCATCGAGATTTTAGAGATAACTATAATATCCGCTTGTCTGTTGGAGCCATCCTGAGCAGTGCAATGAACTTCTTCATGAACTGTCCAACCATTTTTCCTCAGAGTGTCAGCTATTTTTGCTCTGACCATATGATGATGTGTATTGAGCAGTAACATACCACGGGCAATGGATCCTAAGATGTGAGCTAAGGTTCTTTCTCAGAGCAGTCATGACTGCACCAGGTACTATCTAAGGATCTGCCGGGAATAGCCCTAAGTGCCGAAACATTTGCATTCATTTTGAGGACCTAAATCCATTCTGATAATTTTGAATTGTTACATAAGTCAGAAGTCAGAAAAAAATCATATCCATTGATAACTTTTTCATTTCTGAGGTCTTGAACTAAGGACAGTTAGGTCTGCTTATAATGCAATAATGGTAAATGGAATGTGTGGGCCCGTTGGAAGCTACGCAATAATCGGAAGATATTGAGTTGCTTGCAGACTATGATGTAATAATATAGAAGTGACCAGGCTAGTATCATTGAAAAGAATTGAAGTATGGTTTGGCTGGGGTCTGAACCCCCCCCCCCCCCCCTTTACTGCTCTCCTCCCAGCCCTGAGTGCAGCCAGACAGTGCAACATTTCTCATTGTGCCCTTGGGAGCAGCGCTTGTTGGATGGAGTCTTTGTTCCCAACCCGCTTGCATCTTGGTCTGTCATTTGCTTCAATGCGATTAAGCCTTCTTTTGTTTTGGTACCCTAAAATATGCAACTTATCTCGGGATTGGCAAAGAAGTCACTACGTGTGTGAGCAGTGGGGGTGGCTGCCTATAAAATACAGGAAGCTACTCTGAATCGGCATCACTTGTGTAACATGTCCCCGAGAAGTAGTGCATTTCTTCTTTGTGTTAGTTTCCTGCCAAATGCCGGCGTCTTCTCTTGATCTGGTCATCTGATATATCATGTTTCAGGTATGTGGAAGTTCATCTGTTTATAGTGTAACCATAGTGGATGAATTAGCCAAACTGGCTGCAGATTCAAACCTCATTCCTTGTTACACCCTCTGCCCTATCTCGCATATAAAAAATGTAGTAAAGGCCCACATCATTGAAGAATGGAACACCCAGTGGCAGAACAGCGAGAACGGAGCTGTGACAAGAAATTTATTTTTCCCATCTGTGCACGACAGATTGAAATGTAAACAACTGGTACCAAGTTATGTTATGACACAGTTTTATACAGGACATGGGAAATTCCATCAGTATCTTCACCGATTCCGCATAGATAACAATGCTGTCTGTAGATGTGGAGAAAGTGAACAATCAGTTAACAACATATTATTCTCCTGCCCGATCCACACATTAGAAAGATTTGCACTCATTTCTTATCTGAACCAACTGAACATTCAGTACACTATCCCCCTTCATAACATACTCTTTAGTACAGCAGGATACAAATTTTTCACATCTTTTGTTAATAGTATGTATTCAAAAATATGACTTACATTCACTGCTTTCACTTTTATATTATTGTTATACTTGTTATCTCCCACCCCATTTTCTTTCACATCGCTTCTGTTTTAATGTATAGACTAATAATTTATGTTAATCATTATTATTGAATTTCTTTGAAGACAGTGCTCAGATTACGATTGTATACGTACAGTGCTTTTTTTGTGACGGTACTCAACGGTACGCAGTACCGGCACCTTTTTTTCCTTAAAAAATCGAATATTACCCGGAATATTCCTTTCACAATTCCTATAAAATTATGGCCTATTACTTAAAATCAAGCTTGTTTGTTGGTTTTGTTAGATTTCTACATACATGATAGCCTACATACATGTAAATTGCCGTGGCTACTGGACTGCAAGAGAGTTGGGGTTGGTTTTTCCAGCCCTCAGCAAACTGCTCCTGTGGCCAAGGCCATTCTAACAGTACAAGTATTGCACCAAGTGCAGTTAATGCTAATGTAGTAACAAACAGGTAGTAAATAGCTAACCACCATAGTTAATCAGGGGTTAGTGCGTGTTTAAATTTAACTGCATTTGTTGCTTACGTATAATTTGAAAAGAAAACCCTTTATTTGTGTTGCAGAGGCAAGTGAATTCACAGTTGTTTAGTACAATTGTAGGATCAAGGTTTGCACGTGGTTCACAAGTAGAGAAGTGAAATGAGCAAAATATGTAATTATTTTGAACCGGTGCTCAATAAAAGAATGCATGACGTTGTTTTCGAAGTATCTCATAAACCTGCAAACAGTGAATAAAATTAATCTTTAGAGACTCGCAAGTACCGGTAATTTTACAGGGGAGAAACATTTCTGGCCATGATAGGCCCGACTATTCGACCTTAACTCAGAAAAATGACTTCTGGGAGAAGTATGGGAGCTCCCGTGTGATTCAGTTAAAAAGTTTCGATGAGTACCGCCACCTTTTTTGTTAGAAAAAAAGCACTGTATACGTATATTGTAAACCTGTAAGTGTATCATATCTCTAACCCTAATATACCTTTGGGTGAAATAGGGTTTATTTCAATTTGGATATTCAATAAAGAAATAAATATAGTGTAACCATTTTAAATAATTTTGAAGTGAAGACTGAATTAAGGGTTAATGGGTTTTGATATTTAATGTGTTTGGTGACATTCCAGCATACTTGGCCTAGGCTTTTGTGTGCATGGGTGATAGGCTCCATTCCTGTTTAGGCTTCGGCATGAAACGTTTGAAATTAGAAAGGGAATTTGTTGGAGATGTTGATTGTAGAGATACCTTTGTTGCACCACCCACTTTAAATGTAATGCTGCCTAGGCCTATTTTGCCATGTGGTGTTTCTTGCCATATTCTTTGGTTGGTGGGCTTGTAATTTAATATTTTTATTTCTTGTCTTACTTTGGTGCAGTCTTCGATAGCTTCCATAACCTGAGCATGATATAGGCCCGTCCTAAATTTGTTTACTGTACTATTTAAATTTTGTGTTTCTTGTATTTTGGGCTGTTCACATTTGAGCCTATTCATGCTGACGCTGAAGGAGGAATAGTATTTTCGGCTTTTGTGAGAAAGGAAAACTTGTGGCTGGATGCCTGTACTGGTACCGGTATGTACATATTTGTATTATTGTTGAAGTAGGGCTAGGCTATCATTTTATTTAATTTAAATAATGGAATTTATTTTATCTGTTGTTACTCCTGTAAATAATTTGTTTTTGTGATGCCTCACATCTCCAGTTTTGTAATAATACCATGAACTTGTCTTGTAATCATAAATTTGAACATCTATTAAGGTTAGTGACAACATACTATGCAGCTGTAATGAACCCCTGTTTCATAGGCAATGAAGAATATTGTAAAGAAATACGCAAGTTGTACCACTGACTGTGCCATGCAGCAAGTTCAAGGTCCTGGCCACGGCATTCTAATTACCGGTATAGATATATAGTTCAAGTAGGGCCTAATGACTAATGGGCAGTTATCTGTTGTATCTTATACAATGATTATAATTAAAATTGTTATACTAATGCAGATTGAGCTTTTTATGATAATTGACTGTAGACTTGAATATTTGTTTGGATATTATTTCCTATTGGTCTGGGTTATATCCCAGAATAAACTAAAATGAGCTTCTATGTTTTGATTAAGAATGATTACCTTCTGATTAGTTTTGGCTATAACTTCTTTATTTATAGAATTTGTTCAGATCTAATACAACCAAGTAAAATTAAACAGAATTGTTCTGGCCTAATATACCTGTATTTAAAATGCACACAATTAAAAATTAATAAAAATAAAGCAGCTCAGCATCACATGTTCATACATTTTAAAAATGTTTTCTTGAAATATCATAAAATATATTTTTTAACATTTATTTTCTGTCCTATTTTTCCATTCGTAATCTTATCTCATCTAGATATTCAAGCGAAGATGTACATCATCTCTGAATTATAACTTAATCAGTTTCTGTTCAAGGCTTTATTCCAAATAGGAATTCTACATTCACTTGCTGATAATATAATTAGACAGCACATATGCCAATTTCCTTGAAAAAACAACAAATTTTCTGGCACTGGTACCGTATGGATTAACGGTATTTTTCCAACCAAAGACAAGTACAGTAAATTAGTTGATGAGGTGATTGCTGCAAGAGAAGAAACAATAGGGAAAACAACCTAACCCAAACCTGCCAAGAGTTATTTTCATATTAGGCCTTGTTGTCTACCTTAAACGATTTGCAGTATTATGTTTTAGAAAATCAACAGGGTGTAAGCAAAGTTTTCAAATGTTGGAAACTAACACTTAATTTCTATCATTGGTCAATCATCACATTTCCAACTTCTCACTATTGCATATACCATCAACTTTCCGAAGTTTCTTTACATGCTGCTATATCTTTCCATTTCACGTCTTCCAAGATAAATAAATAATAAAAAAACCTTCAGAGTTTATATCTTAAAACATTATCTCAAATTTAGTCACTCTAGTTTATTAAGTTAATGTTATTTTGTATTAGATGGATGAAATATTCAGATCTGTACAGTGCATACCAGCCACATGTGTCTCTTTTTCCATTCTTATGCAGTTCCTCAAGAAATCCTGACAAAATTGTGATCACCATTTTTTTCACCAATTTCTTGTTGGCAAAATGAAGAAAGGTTGCCCCATTTTAAGGCTAACTGTGCTTGATTTGGTAGATGTAAAGTTGGAGTAACTGGAGATTCAAGGGAACGGAGGACTAGAACATTTTAAAATTGACTGTTCAACCATTCAATTTTGGAGAAAAATACTTCAACAAAAATATTCAAGATTAAAGGAATGTGCCAAAAGACTTATCTCCACTTTTGGGACAGGGCCGCCACATAGGGGGGGGGGGGGGGCTGCCGGGTCCAATGGACCCGGGCCCGGGCCCCTTGTCTCGGTGATGTAATATAATTTTATGGAAAACTGGAAAAGTTTGATAAAATGTTCTGTTACGCGAGTAACGAGAAGGAAGTTCCACGGAGAAGGGAAGAGTCTAAGCCAGGGCTTGAATTAATTAGGGGATGGGGGATTTCCCCCTCTTGTCAACAATTTTTCCTGGGTCATGAAATAAAATTTTATTCCTTGCCAGGGATACGTTTTATAAACTACAGTTTAAAATTCCAGTGCAATTACTGTTTGATTTTGTGCACTTTACAAATAATAATATATTCTGAGTACTTAATGCATTGCACGCCGGTGAACGCGTTAATGAGGATTGCTTTCATTCCTTGTGTTTATTTATTGAGTATTCAACATGACCCCTCACTTTGCGGCAATCTTTAAGAGTGAAGTTGACATCCGCATGCCGCAGTCAGGCTAAGCTCATTTGCTGGAAACATGCACTATGTTTATTCGCCTAATGCCGATTTAGTTTGTGCTATATTTATTGTTTATGTTGGTATTATAGTCCAGTCACCAGGTACTTTTGCCTGGAAAAAGGTCCGAAGTTAATGAGTTTTTAGTATGTTGTATATGGGTATTCTGAGGTGTAGAATCCAAGTTTTCCAATTCGAGAACCTTGTGCTAACTTCAGGGCAGCCGAAAAACCCCGAAAGTTTTGGGCTTTTTTCAATGTTTTCCTTATAACTCCTAAACAACGCGTTTTATCTGAAAATACTCTATTATAAACATTAAAGGGCAATAAATTTGCTACAATTTGCACTGTTTAAACGTTTTTTAAGTCCAATACGTACCGAGATATGGAGCTTCGAAGTTTCGAGTTATTTTTCAAAATATTGAAAAACTGCAAAAAATGCAGGATTTTCCCTAGTAACTTTCATCTTTCAATATTGCTATATGGATAACGTTCAATAACCTACACAATAGAAACCCTACCCTTAATGAGATGTTCTTTTCAGAATAAAGAACACAATTCTCGATGTATAAAAATGAATTTTATAAGAAATGTATAATACATGTAATGACATGTGGATATATTAAGTACAAAATATGTAAATTATTATAAATTAGTCATTCATATTAATTCATAAAAGCCTTGATCTCTTTGGTCCCAATGGCAAGTCGGCATCATCTCTCAGTGTTTCCTCTTCCTCCTGAGCAATGATCTAATCGATGACGTCATCCTCCTCGTCGCACTTAATGTCTGTGTCTTCCTCGTCGATGTCAGTTTCAGGCGAATTCTCACAAGCATTTAATGCACAATTCTTGCAGATGGTTGAGCATCGGAGTCCTCCTTTTTTGCAGCTCCAAGCCCCGGTGCTACACCCTGTCATGCACTCGCAATGTATCATGTGCAGCAACTTTCCTGGAGCTGCATCCATGGTCGTTGTTATAGGGATCAGTCCTCGTTTCGTTAAAGTCCAGCCCCAAACTGACGGTAACGTTTTGTAGCCCAGTCACGTCTGCACTTGCAGATAGGTACGAAAAGAATGGTACCGGCCAGCGTCTCGTGTAGGGGGCAATCTGGCAAGGTTGAATTTGGATTTTGACACGGAGTTGGAAAATATTCGGTACCGAAGATCATCCAGAGTATCTGTGTCCATGTTACCACCGTACAGTATCACAAGAAACTTTTCCCCTGCTTCCGAAATTTGGCATGGTGTTGCTTCGTTATCTTTGAAAACACTAACGATGTCAGACAGAGAACGGTTTTTTTCATACATAGTGAAAACTTTCTTCTTTCCTTGTCCAAATGGGTTTGATGTAGTGTCACACCCGCTTGCTGCATGAAGGAAAAGAATATCCTGAGTATTGTATTTGCACAAAGCTGGCGAATACAAAACACTGGGGTATTACCTCCCCCACTCTTTTGGAAATAAACGTTCTTTTGAGAAGAGCCTAATGCAGTCAGCAATACTAAGAGATCAATGTCTTCACCTGTGATAGTAACACTATCGAAGTCAGAAGCCTTAGATATTGCAGTTTTCACTATCATGAAATCAGCATCTTCTATTGCCTGCTTAACTTCGATGCTGCCATTTCAGTCATCAGCATTGAAATAAAGTTTCTCTTGTTCGTGTCATTTGACAAAAATTTTTCTTGCGACAATGTAATGGCCGTTGTTAACGAAAATAGAAATTTTCTGGACGATTGCAGCAAAGCCCGGCGATATCGTTCAGCTGCTTTAGTGCTCTGATAAGCGACGTCACTAAGATATCCATCGAATACTACTATGGCTTTATACCCAAAGTGTTTCTGTACCTAGTCCACATAGGTCTTGCCCACTGACTCGAACGTGCGTGATGTAGTCTTACCCCATACAACCTTATGCAGTCATTTACTACACATTTTCTGCTGCCAAGGTCTTCATCCTGTAAGGAGTGAATGCTGAAATGGCAGCAAAGGAGGACATCATCTATAAGATCATTGCTCAGTAGGAATTATTGAGAGATGATGTCGATTTGCCAATCGGGAGGAAAGATACCAATGCTTTTATCAATCAATATTAATGGAAATTTGTAATAATTTACAAATTTTCTACTTAGTTAATATATCCACATATCATATGTAGTATAAATTTTTATAAAATACATATTTATGTATCGATTATTGTGTACTTTATTCTTGAATGAACATCTCATTAAGAATGGGGTTTCTATTGTGTAGGTTATTGAACGTTATTCATACAGAAATGTTTAAAGATGAATGTTACTAGGAAAAATGCTCCATTTTCGCAGTTTTCGATATTTTGAGAGTTTTTCAAAACTTTGAAGCGCCATATATCGGTACATATTTGGTTTTAGAAAACATGTAAATAGTTCAAATAATAGGAGATTTTATGCCCTTTAACTTTTGTAATGGAGTGATTTAGACTAATATGCATTGTTTAGGAGTTATAAGGAAAACACTGAAAAAAGCCCCAACATTTCGATGTTTTTCGGCTGCCCTGAAGTTCGCACAGGGTTCTCGAATTGGAAAACTTGGATTCTACACCACAGAATATCCACATACAACATATTAAATATCATTAACTTCGGACCTTTTTCAAGGCAAAATTACCTGGTGACTGGACTATAAACCGTTCCACGGGCCTTCAAGGAAATCGCCCAAGAGAACGTCCTGACGGGGGTGGGAGGGGGATGATGATGTTAAATTTATTAATTTAGATTCACCTACCATTACTACTATTATTATCCATATAGAAATGTTGGAAGATGAAATTTAGTAGGGAAAATCCTGCATTTTTTGCAGTTTTTCAATATTTTTAAAAATATCTCGAAACTTCGAAGCTCCATATCTCGGTACGTATTCGACTTAAAAAACGTTTAAACAGTGAAACTTATAGAAAATGTATTGCCCTTTAATTTTTATAACAGAGTATTTTCAGATGAAACGCGTTGTTTAGGAGTTATAAGGAAAACATTGAAAAAAGCCCAAAAATTTCGGGGTTTTTCGGCTGCCCTGAAGTTAGCACAAGGTTCTCGAATTGGAAAACTTGGATTCTACACCTCAGAATACCCATATACAACATACTAAAAAATCATTAACTTCGGACCTTTTTCCAGGCAAACCCAATTTTCAGTACCTGGTGACTGGACTATTATGTTTGTAACATATTTTAGCAAATAGCCCCACTTTTGATTTCATCTTTCAACTATGGGTATAATATAACACCGCTGTAATGCTTACGTTTTTGCTTTTTGAATATTTACGCTCCTTATTAATTTTAGTTTATGCTTGGTTCCAATAGACTAGTCCTTGAAATTATTTTGATTGTAGTAAAAACACAATATATTCATTTTAAAGTAGTCGTGTTTTGTATTTAGACGTTTCAACACAATGATTTATTAATCTGGATAAACACAATTTAGAAAAAAAATACTGTTATAAGGCCTAGTAATGAGAAAATACTGATATATGGGCCTATACTGTCTTATATTTTGTATTCGCCAAATCTTGGAGAAAAAGTGGGAATAAGTTATAATAAATCTGTACACCAGCTATACATAGATTTTAAAATAGCATATGATTCAGTTAGGCGAGGCAAATTGTACAATACCCTCATTGAGTTTGGGGAACCAAAGAAGTTAGTTAGGCTGATCAAAACGTGTCTAAATGAAACCTATAGCAGAGTCAGGGGAGGGAAATTTATATCAGATAGGATCGCCATTAAAAGCGGCATGAAGCAAGGAGATGCACTATCGCCTTTACTTTTTAATTTCGCTTTGGAATATGCCATTAGGAAAGTTCATGAAAACAAGGTAGGCCTAGAATTAAATGGCAGTCACCCGATTTTAGCTTACGCAGATGATGTTTGCTTGTTGGGCGATGACATAAACACAATCAAGAGAAATGCAGAAAGTCTTTTCGGTGCCTGCAAGAATGTTGGATTAGAAATTAATATACAAAAAACGAAGTAAACCTATATGGTCACGGAACGTCAAAATAATGGTCCACAAAATATTGGAATAGCAGGTAAATCGTTCGAACAAGTGGAATAATTCAATATATCTGGCAGCAATAATTACAGGCACAAATAATATTAAGGCAGGAGTTAAGTGTAGACTCAAATAAGGAAATGCTTGTTTTTATGCGGTTCAGAAACTCTTTATTTTCTCGTCTTCTGTCCAGAAAATAATCTAAAAGTAAATATATATAAGACTATTATTCTGCCGGTTGTATTATATAGATGTGAGGCATGGCCACTTACTGGTCGCGAAGAACATACCGGTAACCTGAGAGTGTTCAAAAACAGGGTGCTTAGGAAAATCTTTGGGTCTAAGAGGGATGAAAATGGGGACTGGAGAAAACTGCATAACGACGAGCTTCATGACCTGTACTCTTCACCTATATAGTAAGGGTATTTAAATCACAGAGGATGAAATGGGCTTGATGTTTTGCGCGCATGGGGAGGAAACACGTATCTCAAAAATATTGACTGTTATATCTGAAAGGCAGAGCCCACTTGAAATACCTTGACGTAGGTGAGAGGACAGTAAAAAACTATATATTTAAGGGAAGTAGGATTTGCGGGGGATGATTGGATGGAGTTAGCACAGAATAGGGTTGAAGCGGGCTCAGGTAAGTGCGGCAATGAACCATCGGGTTCCATAAAATAGATAATATTCCTTTAGCTTGCTGAGGAATTGTCTATTGCCATTGAGTAAGTAAGTAGGCTTAAGTAAGTAAGTAATAAAAAGTGATGGAAATATGGTTTCTAGTATCATTTGATAACTAACCACTAACGTAACATATGTTTACAGTGTTTACACCAATTAATATGGTCAGAGTAAGCTATCCCTTTTTATTTACTTAAATTAGACAACTGTATGAGGATGGTCGACGATCGATGAGGGGCCCGCAACCAGTAAATGGTCCTGGGCCCGACACCAAGATGTGGCGGCCCTGTTTTGGGAAAACCTATTCTTGTGAGTCAGTGTATTAAACAGCTAAATTCATAAAATCTAACGTAAGCATCGATCTGTTTTAATTAAGTGATGAGCATTTAAGTGAATCTATGCAAACTGCCATAATTAGGTCAGTTCCCAGATGTCAAGCAGCTGACAGCTCAAAGGACATACGAACAAGTGTAAATAATTTATGGATTTTCTATAGTTAGTAAAAACACTTTAAGCGATGTATCAAAACAATCTACAATGGGCTATAACCTTGTGTTTATAAACTAAAATGCTATTAGGGTCTTCATTAATTTCTACTTTACCCGAAATTAAGTGCGGCTCTTTTTAAAGTTTGTCCCTTAGATTGTGGCTCCCAAAAGTCGGATAGTTTGCACCCCTGGTATATACCATTGAACTCATAATGATGTCCAGTAAAATATACAGGGTGCAGCATTTAAAGTTTCCCATTTTCAATACCATGAAACACATTTATTTAACAAAGAAATAAGCTAAATTGAACATTTTTAAGTGTCTTACAGTCTTGGATTTACAATTCTGGTCTTACTTTTTTCTAATATGATTTCCTTGAGATGCCCTCTATTAACTTTAACACATTGCTGCAATCTCCCTCGCACTGGCCATTATGCGGTGTGTGGTGTCTTGCGTAACATTTGCACTTTCCTGCTGAATTGCATTGTTAAGACTGTTAATGTCAGGGAGGGCATGAGCAAAAACTTTAGATTTCAGATAGTCCATCAGAAAAAAATTTGGTGCAGTAAGTTCGGGAGATTTTGGAGGGAAAGAATTTGGAAAGAATTCGGCCAGGGAAAGCAGCATGAAGGGTGTCCATTGAAAGATGTGCAGTATGTGCTACCTTACAACACCATTCTGTTGAAACCACAATCTCTCAATATCCAAGTTAAGATATGTCAATTCTGGTAGGAAGAAAGTTTTCAGCATGTGATTGTAACGTTCAGAGTTGACAGAAACCGAAGCACCATTATTGCTCTCAAAGAAATAAGGGCCAATAATACCCTGTGCTGCAATGGCACACCACAGCACGACCTTAGGACTGTGGATTGTGCGTGGATTTGCAGGAAATTGCAAATGTTATGAAAGACACCACACAATGTGTAATTTCCAGTGTACGAGGGAGATTGCAGCAATGTGTTGAAGTTAATGGAGGGCATCTCAAGGACATCATATTCAAAAAGTAAGACCAGAATTGCAAATCCAAGACTGTAAGACATTTAAAAATGTTCAATGTAGCTTATTTATTTGTTAAATAAATGTGTTACACGGTTTTGAAAATGGGAAACTATAAATGCCGCATCCTGTATTTACATATAGCAGTTGCCATCTTTTGAACTTTTGTTCTTGACATAATATTTTTTTGGAGAAAGTAATCCCCCATAGATGATACTAGAATTGCTGCAGTTGTACGACATAAGTGTGGTATTCTGGATAGCAACCCTGTCTGAATATAAGCAGTGTATTATATTCAACCACTCTAAAAATATAAAGTACAAACTTAGGTAACTTTTGTAGTGCACTCAGTGGCGTAGGAAGGGGGGTGCGGGCCGCCCCGGGTGCCATCACTCGGGGGGTGACAAAATAAAAATGTGTCTTTGTAAGTAAAAAATCGCTCAAGGGAATTTAAATATAATAATAATATTATTTAAAACAATTAAATAAGCTTAACTTTCTAAAAGTCAACATGCGTATTGAAACTTCTTTTAGTTTTAAATTCAGTCAAGAAAGGTCAAAAAACGCGGCTGAACTGGCCGCTGTGTTGATACGAACAATAATATTATGGTTAGGGGGAGGGGTGTTTATTTCTGCTGATGCTTGTCTCTGCAGAACGGTGATATTTTATATCACTCAAGCTGCAACCAATTCTACCCGCTGCGGCAGTCATGACTTTGACGAAAATAAACTTCGTATGTGAGTTGACTCCGAAGTCTCCTTCAATCTATATTTTGAACTGGGATGTGCGCATATTTAAGAATAGATTATTAATAATACAGTTCCGTAAAATAATTACATTACTTGTTTATGAAATTTATTAGGATCAACCTATAAAAAATTATGTATAAATTTAGGCTTGCCGGTGTCCGGGCCGGTTTACTTCACGTCCCGGTAAAAACTAAATTTGATATTCTAGGTGACCAAAAAAGTCTAAAAATAATTAACTATGAAGGATTATTTAGGATAATTACTTTTTCATTTATTTCTGTACTGTATGAAAAGTGAAAACAGTGGAAGCAAGAAAAGACTACCAGAAATGTGATTATTTCATTGAAGAAAAATGGCTCAGGCTGTTTGGTCACTTCAAGGAGAATCACATAGCAGCCCCCAATCTAATCAAGATTGTTGAGTATGCCTTCTGCGTACCTGCGACATCAGCACCAGTTGAGAGAGTATTTTCTTTGATGAACAACGCATGGACTGATGATAGGGGTTTGATGAAGGAATCTACGGTTAAAGACTTGTTGACATGTAAAATTAATATCGGATTAGCTTGTGAAGATTTTTACAACAAGATTAAAACAAAACAAAAAAACTTTATAAAAAAAGTCCTAGCCAATGAAATGTACATGTAAATATTGTTCAAATTTTTATTCCTCATTCTAAGTCTTTCTTCTTATTTAAGTAAATTTTAAATATTAACATGTCAGAAATAAAATGTTTAAATTTATATGCTTATGCTATTTATTATTACACCTTGTTTAGGTTCCTAATCAGTAACTATTTATTCATAGCATTGAGAATAAACTACCCTCTAAAACATTCTAAAAACCCGCCAAGGGTGTGTACCCTTGAATATCCGCGACGCTGGGGGGCATTCCGGTGTCCCGGTTAAACATTTCAGAAATCTGGCAAGCCTATGTACAGGGTGCGGCAAAACATCCTCCCTATTTTAAATTTCAAATAAAAAACAAATGGATCAAAATAAAGAAACTGTTTTAATATTAATGATATCTACATAGTGGGAATTTACGGTTTTCAGTATAGTACATTAGTTCACCTCACTGCTAAGTGTAAATAGACCTTAATCTTGTCTCCGTGCTCTTATAGCATGGTTCACCATATCATTAGGCACTATATCCACGCCACAACATTCGCACAAGATGGGAGTAGCAGTCACCTTCTGTTGCCATAACGACAGAAAAAAACAAGTGATAAACAGTAAACAAAAATTGAAAAGGATATTGAAATCGCGGAATTGACATTCAATACAGTATCCAACCATACCGTGCACGGGAGAAGAACGTGCCTACGCTTTGGAATCATTCCTGGTAAACGGGTATTCCGTTGTCGCTGCCCAGCGTTCTTTCCGGATTCACTTCCAAATTCTCCCTCGTGGTGCAGTTCCAGATCGGAAAAGCATTAGCTTATGGGTGTCAAACTTTAGAGCAAGTGGTAACATGATTAAAAAGGGAGGGGGAAGATCACGCAGCATTCGAATTCCAGAAAACATTAAATTTCCCATTGTGTAGAATCATTTATGTTAATATAGCTTCTTTATTTTGATCCATCTGTTTTTTATTTGAACTTTAAAATAGGGAGGATGTTTTGCTGCACCCTGAATTCACATAACTTCCTCTGCCCAAATAAAAGTTAGCCTCCCCTTAAAAATAAGAGAAAGTTGTCGCCAATCTTGGTGTCATATCCCCAAAAGGTACCTAACCCAAATACAAAATTTTGTTTTCGTACGATTTTCCGTTGCAAGAGGCCGTATTGCAAAGAGTGCGTATTCAGAGCGGGTGGCTTATAACTACCCTTCAGAGAATTATTTCGAAAAAGTGTTTCAAATAAAAGTATTAGCTCTTAGTATAAGCAACCCCAGTGCAAAATTAAAAGAAAATCGTTAGAGCCGTTTTCGAGAAAACTTTCTTTATATAAAAATAAGGAAAACTTGTCTCCAATCTTCGGTTCACATCTTGAAAGGTATCTGACATAAATACAAATTTTTGTCTTTTTATCAAAATTCATATTTTTTAAAAGTTCGAGATTTCGCTTGGAAAACAAAATATAAAAATATAAAAAAATCACTCAAAAAAATAAAAATTTGCACAATTTCGGGAGTGTATTGTGGCCTAGATGTTCACTTTATTAACGGTAACACCCTCAGTCTGTCGCTCACGAAAACAATGTATAGGCCTACCTGTCTGTCTATAACGTACTATAGATTATTAGGTCTAATAAAAATAATAATAATAGCATTTATTGTCGTTTAACAGTACAGTGTACAATGTACAGCATAATGTGCTTGATATGTATGTCTTTCCTTAATCCTAACAAAATTGACTGAATTAGGTTAACTATGTCTTATATTCACCTTTGGTAGCACTGATTACAACATGGCGATAACATGGTAACTCGAATCGCTTTATGGATGGTTGATTCATAGTATACCATGATTTCGGAGCTTAGTTTTGTTCTTATATAACAATGTAATTATTACTAATTTTGCATAATCCGTTGAGTTTACGACTTAGGCCTACATCAGATAAATTCGATGCAGCTGCATTTATCGACAAACTCTTCAACTCTCGTGGGATTACCTTTGACTATCCAAAAAATAACACTTGGAACTGTTCCAACTTTTAATAATTTAAATGGGGGGGGGGGGGGACAAGAAATTTTCCGCACCGGGTACCACATAAGCTTGCTACGCCACTGAGTGCACTCACCATTCTTATGTCCCAGCCATGAACAATTTGAAAGTAGGTTGGAGCTTGTGTCATAAAGGTGAACAAACCCCAGATATTTCCCCATTGTGCTAGAATGTTTATCCACATAGGCCTTGAAAGTAGAATGTTTCTCCAAGGGGTTTTAGCCTAAAAGATGTGATTTTGATTTTGAACTTGTTAGTTATGACAGGTTTTCAGTTACCATAGGCCTATTGACTCAAATCTAATGCGCTTTTGAATCTAATGTGCACCAAATTTGAAACTTAAACTCATAAAAAAGAGTTTGTTGGCGAATGGAATGTGCGTTAATAGTAGGATATATCTAATGCGCTTTTGAATCTAATGTGCACCAAATTTGAAAGTTAAAATCATAAAAAGAGCTTGTTGGCGAATGGAATGTGCATCAATAGTAGGATATTTTCTGATTTATGTATAGCGTAGAGCTTTATCACTGGTACTCACTACTAAATTGCGGTATTTTGTTACCTGTTGGAGCGCTTTCAACCGCATGGAGCGGCCATCTTCAGCAACTGACTTCCGTGGTGTTGTTGTTGTTGTTGGGAAGACATTTCTGGATAACTGTATCGTACAGCGCGTGCGATTTGAATTGTAACTGTTCGTTTAGGATGTTGGTGTTGTCTTGTGTGGTGTGTCTGTATATTTCATATTGTTCGAGTGTGTTGAGTGTGTGACCTTTGTGGTTAATGTGTAGGATTTCCATGTCTGTATTGATGTCTGCGTATTCGTGTCCTGTGGTTATTATATGGTTTGCATAGGCAGAGTCTGTGTTTTGTTTGAGAGCTCGTATGTGTTCTGTGTATCGTGTTTTGAAACTTCGGCCTGTTTGTCCTATGTAGAATTTTGGGCAGTCGTTGCATTTTAGTTTGTAGACTCCTGGGTTGTTGTATTTGTTTGTGTGTTGTTTGTTGTCTGTGGGTTGTATTTTGTTGATTGTTTTGTTCTTTGTTCTGAATGCTATTTTGTATCCTTGTTTTCTGAACTGTTGGGCGATTTTCTGTGTATGTGTGTTGAAGTATGTGAGTGTGATGTATTTGTCTTTTTTCTTTTCTGTGTTTTGGTCATTTTTCTTCGTTCTGATTTTGTGTAGTAGGTTGTCAATGACTGTGTGGTTGTAGCCATTGGTAATGGCTAAGTGTTTTATGGTGTTAAGTTCTTCTTTGTGGTCTTCAGCGGATAGTGGTGTGTTTTCAAGTCTGTGGAGCATGGATCGGAATGCAGCATGTTTGTGTTGTGTTGGGTGGTTGGAGCTGTTGTGTATCAGTGTGTCTGTCATTGTGGGTTTTCTGTATATTTTGAATTTATGTTTCTGTGTGCTGTCTTTTGTGATAGTGAAATCTAGGAAATTGAGGGTTTTGTATAGACAACACAGACAACACAGACAACCCACAGACAACAAACAACACACAAACAAATACAACAACCCAGGAGTCTACAAACTAAAATGCAACGACTGCCCAAAATTCTACATAGGACAAACAGGCCGAAGTTTCAAAACACGATACACAGAACACATACGAGCTCTCAAACAAAACACAGACTCTGCCTATGCAAACCATATAATAACCACAGGACACGAATACGCAGACATCAATACAGACATGGAAATCCTACACATTAACCACAAAGGTCACACACTCAACACACTCGAACAATATGAAATATACAGACACACCACACAAGACAACACCAACATCCTAAACGAACAGTTACAATTCAAATCGCACGCGCTGTACGATACAGTTATCCAGAAATGTCTTCCCAACAACAACAACACCACGGAAGTCAGTTGCTGAAGATGGCCGCTCCATGCGGTTGAAAGCGCTCCAACAGGTAACAAAATACCGCAATTTAGTAGTGAGTACCAGTGATAAAGCTCTACGCTATACATAAATCATTAAGATTATCGCTACAGAATGGACAAAACTCAAGGATATTTTCTCTCTCTATCTCTCTAAATTGTTCTCATCTGCATCGAATTCTCTTCTTCCCTTTCTGTTACCATTTTTTTCATCATAAAGAATTATTTTGCGATTGAAAGTAACATCATAAGATGTTCTAAACTGTTTGCGCTCCATTTCATGACTACTTAATATCTTTAAACTTCTATGCAATACCGGTAATAGGCAACTAGAAATGTAATGGAGCCAAGAATTACAGCAATGCATTGTTATGTAAGTGATCAAAGTTATGTTTTATTCATTTGTATTTATTATAATCACCTATGTTTTTTTTTTCATTTTTATTGTATTGTATAGTATTGTAATCATCTATGTTTTTTGCATTGTATTGTATTTTGTTGTCCACTATCAAATTGTGTCTCATATCATTTTGTAATGATCCAGAGGATGAAATAAACTAAACTAAACTAAACTACCACCGAACCATGGAATGGATTTGCATTTGAATCTAATGTACCATTGATTCTAATATGCACCCCAATTTTAAATGCTATAAACAGACAAAAAAGGTGTGCATTAGATTTGCGTAAATACAATATATCTTACTGAAGAGATTTAGGTTAGAATCTTCAGAGAAGAATTTTTCCAAGGCAGAAGTCATACCTGGATTCTGATTAGTGATTAGTAGGGCAAGGCATTTAATGACCTTAAAAAAGTGAAAAAATGCAAAATAAAAAATGCATTTATGACCTAAAAATAGTGAAAAAATGACCGAAAAAAATAAAAAAATGACCAATAAATTTTATCATTATTACTTATAATTATTTTTTTAAGTAATGAATTGCTTTTAAGGACCAATTTAATGGATGACATTTCGTTATATATAAATTTACAATATAAAACACATTTATTTTGCTGCTAAAGAAGTAAGTAAATTAATATTAGGCCTACTTGAATACCCTTCACTAAATTTTTTTTTCTGAACTGGCATGCCCATCATATCGGCGCATAAAAATGCTGTACACAGTTTCTCGCAAAACGGCGAAAATGTTGAACAACTTTCCCCCAGAAGTGTCTGTTGCAGGCCACGGTTTCTTTTCTCTTCAAGTCGCTGCAGACCATGTTTATGTTTCTCTCTTGATACATGTTGTTCAACCGTAATTTTTTTCTCGGCAGAAACCCTCACATCACATAATTTGCAAAACAATATTTTTCCATCGGTGGAAAAAACATTTTCTCCGTACTCGAAAACAAATCGTTTTAATTTATCAAACGTACTTTCTTTCACTTTGGGCATTTTACTGAACTCTTCTGTCAACAAACTATCTCATACAACTCTTACAGACAACTGAAAGACAGTGAAAGTCCTCCTACCTGAAAATGAATAACAATAGGATGCTGGGATTAGTTCATGATGCACATTCCTTTAAAATAATAAAGCAGGTATAGTTGCCTCGCTTATCTCTAACGGAGCTGTGTCCCAAGTGATGTTTCTTTAATGCAAGAAGGACACATTCGTCAATAGCCACTTGTATTTACAACGTTGTTTTCTTGGAAATGTAGACTAGTTCAAAATGCTTAAAAATAGAAGCAGGTATTGCTTATACTGTATTTTCTTGGAAATGTAACAAGAGTTCAAAATGCATGTTCCTTCCAGTAACGCTGCAATCTGCTTTATTTCCTGTGGATGTTATTTGCTTTTACAGTTATAATAGACAAGCATTAAAAATAAAAAAATAATAAATAAAAAAACTAAAAATATAATGTAATGTAAGACTTCATTTAAAAAACTATAAAAATGCCGAAAAAGACCTAAAATGCCGAAAAAGTCCTAAAAATGCCGAAAAAGTCCTAAAAATGCCAAAAATGACCTAAAAATTACCAAAAAATGACCTATCTATTGAAAATTACAAAAAATGCAAAATAAAGCAAAAAAATGCAAAAACAAATAGCTCTTATTTGATCAATTAATTGATGATACACATTTATATATATTCGAGCTATCTTTTAACCATCATATAAAAAAGATGCAAAATCATCAAATGCCTTGCCCTAGTGATTAGTAACCAGGTAGTCAAACCATTGAGCTCCCTGGGAATTTACCCAGATCCATTTAATTGTTTCTCTAGTCCTTATATATCACACTGTAGTTTTCTTTAATAATGCTTATATAGACTATGCATTGTGTGCATTGGTGTAGGATGCACATACACACAAACATAAGACAGCATGGAAAGTTATTCAGTATCAATAACTTAAAGAACCTATTCCATGCAATAAATGGAATTAAAAGGCCATACCTGTAATATTTTATATATTCTGAAAGAAAATTATTTTCTTGAAGCAACTGGCAGTCTGACTTGATTGCTCTGCTAGATTATAACAATTCTTGACACTCGACAGGATGAAGTAGCATCTTGGACACAGATTTGTTAGTTATTTAAGAAGTCTCAGGTTCAAATCCCATTGCTGGTCAATATGGCTCGGATTGTTTCATAGTTTCCCTTTCCCCAAGGCAAATGCCATGATTTATCACCATTTTATATCTTAACCATCAAAATTTAATATCAGTTTAAATAACAAAGGAACAATAAGTTAGCAGCAAAGAACGTCAGTAGTTACACATCCCACTGATATAAACATGTTTCCTAACATGTGATATGACTTGAGAGTTAAAATGTGTATAAATAACTCCCGCCCAAAGAAAAAGACATTTATGGTTTTAAGTTCTTCTGATATTCTACTAACCTTTTCTTTGGTAACTTTTTCCTAAGGCATTTAATGTGTGAGCTTTTTCATAAGCTGATATTCTTGGATGCTGAAGCAGGGGTATCGTACACAAGTAACCACCAAGCAATAAACCATATAACACCCAACAGTCCAGTTATATGGAATGCTGCTGGCAGTCTAACCAGTTAATAAGATAAGATAAGGTACTTTATTGTCATAAACGCTTACAGTTGGTTGAGCATTGCTCAAGTAAACAGATGACTCGTCAGATTAGAAATGTATAACACTAGAAAAGAACAGGAAATGTATAACACTAGAAAAGAAAAGGAAATACAACAGTGAACAACATTATAATAACAAGAAATATAAATATTAGTAGACTACTTTGCAGTCGGTAATTACAAACTGTTTGATAGTGACATCATCCTCAGGGTACCCTACACTACCAGTTATATATTGTCTGCCATGTATTCGGCAACTGAGTAGTATGCCTCATCTAAGAGTAGGGTCTTCACTTTCTTATTAAATAATTTTAATTCTGTAATGTCCCTGATCATGTCAGGCAGTTTGTTATAGGCCTTTATACCAGTATATAGTGGACTTTTTTTCATATAGCCTAATTTCAGTCTGTGCATGGGAGATTTTATTTTTTGTTCTGGTTTTGTGATTTTTTATAGGAGTATTTATACTCACCTCCCTCAATTATTTCAATGCTTCCAACGGTGTTGTGGTGGAGGGTATAACAGCATACAATGAAAAACAGATTCTAACACAGGCCTTAAGGAACCAACACACCCAACTAGACGCACAAGTTGAGTACCAATACTAGAAAAATGAACACAGTGCATAATTTCATTAATTACATCAAGTCATTGAAGCAAAATATTTTTAACACTGGCATATCCTTTTATATGCTTCAACAATACATTATAATAAAATCTAGACCAATATGAACATGTCTCATACAACTTGCTGCTGCCTAAGATAAAACAAGAATAAGAAACTAGAAACAAAATTCCCTTTGAATCTTTTCCTAGATTTCAAGACATATTATATAGAAGCTTTTCACTTATCTGCAAATACATAGGAATACTGTAACTAGAATCAGTTTATGATACTAAAGTTAAGCCACTAACATTGCATAAAAAACTTGGGTACTAGTGAGAACAGCAATGACATAAGGGGATGGAAACAAACAGGGAACCTGGATCGAGTCAGTATGTGATTTTTAAAAGGAATTTTCGTGGTAGGGAGGTGCACAGCAAACTGTGGAAATATGAGGGATTTTGGGGTGCATAGTGAGATCACAGAGTAAAATTATAATGGTGAAATATTGGCTACAAATTATTCAGGGGAATCAATCTCTAATTAGAGCAATGTTATGAAGAACAGTAAAGGTTAAGGAAGAAAATGACTTTGGCACCAAAATTAAGAAAGTGATTAGAAACAATTAATAAGGGCATCGTTTGGACAGAGGGACAGAGAAATAGGAGAAGTGTATGGACGAAGGTTAAGAATTGTCTGAAAGATGACAGGCAACAGGTAATTGTGCATAGTATAGAGGTTTCACTTGAATTACAAAAATTGTGGCTAAAATTGGAGTGGGGGAAGGAACAGTACACACAAAAAGGAACAACTCAGTAAAAATGAACCTAGCTTCACTTAGACTTGGTACATGACAGGTAATTAAGATCATGGATGAAAATAAAACGAGAATTTGTCCCATCTGTAAGGGAGCAGAATCTTGAGTTCACATCCTGGCGAACTGTAAGAGTAGGGAAGAATGAGGGGAAAATGTCTACAACAAACAATAATTTTTTTTTTTTTTTTTACAAATTACAAATTTTTATTACAAATTAAAAATACAAATTGATACAAAATTATTACAAATACAAATAATATACACACAATTTGCACAATTTGAAAAGAGTATTATTTGCCCCGCATGAGCATAGCTCGTGTTCGGGGTCAGTTCAGTCCTACTAAAATTATATTTTGAAAATTATATAAAAATAACAAAAAACATACAGCAAATTCACCTACATACACACATACATTACAATTAACTTCAGATATGCATGTGGTCAATTACAACTTTGACATCTTTGTGCTGAGACATTTAACAGATTTTTTTAAAAACCATTTACTTGTCACAATCACAGCCTTGGACAAACCAGTTGTTAATTTATTTGTCAGACCAGTAGTTCCAATCACTGGTAATTGTAATTAGCACCAATTACACCAATTTACACCTTATCTTTAACGGTATAAATAAATAAATGATTTATGACATTATTACCAAACTTTCATCAATCACCTGGAAGTTAATTATAATATGATTCCTGAATTCAAAATAATTCTCCTTTTTGGGTGAAAGAAGTATTGGTGCATGAGAATTCTGTACCACCATTCCACCAGGTTCAACCAATGGATATATAATTGATCCTTCAATCAGGTTTGAAACATGTAGCACCCAACCTGCAGAAGTTCATGCTGAAAAATGTTGTATCTACGAACCCACCATCGCATACAACAAAGGAAAATACTCCCTCTCTTCTATTACAATCTTTGGTCTGATGGTGGGTGCAAGAGGGACAATTCCTTCACTCTTTGTGGATTTCTGCAGATTCTTCCATCTGAACAGCATTGACATAAAAGAGGTGTCTCTGACAGCCCTGAAAGGTTCCCTCTCTATACTCAGGAATCACTTATTCCTAATTTGTATATATTTGTCTTCTAGTTTTTTTCTTGTTGTTTCATAACTTTTCTTGATATTATATTTAATTAAGGAATCGTGCACATGTGCATTATCTTAACCTACTGACAAACACCCAGTCCTGACCCGGCCGGGAATCGAACCCGGGCCGCCGGAGTGGAAGGCAGGCGCGCTACCGACTCACCCACTCATAATTATATATATATTTTTAAAAACTCACATTAACTACTTAAGCCTATAAGTACAGTTAATGTGAGTTTTTCTTAATGATTATTGCAAATGCTTGTAAACACTTCTTTATGGTGTAAATGATCTTTTTTCTATTATGCTTTGTCTTAAGGCAACCCTTAACTGAGGGAAGCTGAATGTTAATACATAACATTAAAATATATATAAAAATGTTAACTTTTGGGTACCACATCATAATAGCAATTACAGAATTACAGATACAATTTCCTAAATTTTGCTTACCTGTAAATAATTTTTGCGTCAGAACTATTAAAGCTAGGGGCAGTAGCAAGACACCCAGATCCACGTCCTTGGACTTCTCCTGCTTCCCCAGCTACTGAATGACCTCGCGACACTATGTGTTTATCCACTCGTGGGGAGCCCAAGAAAGCTATCAGAGCAGGACAGAACTTCTGCCACAGAAATGCTGTGAAGTGGTGATTGTTGTGAATCTGCTGAGGCAGACTGGCTATGAGTGTGTGAAGGCACTCTAGCAGAAACACCACACTATTGCCACACCTCCCAATTCTGTAAAACATAATAAACAAGGTTTTTTTTTGGAATACATAATTATAAATGGCTAAAAATAATGAAATGATGATTCTTTCACACTGGCCGTGTGTAGGCTAAGTCAGACTGAAAAATTCAATGCCATAGCCTGGATTTCAATGCGGAGAATTTATAATTTTTCCCTTATTCCGTTTCACCACGATTTAAAACTGCCAGCAAGGAGGACCATGGGGGACTGAATCCATGCTATGAACAGTCTTGCAGGTACTCAAAAGTTGCATTTCATTCTATTGAACGTGTGGGCGCTAACAGTAAATGTGTTGGGGGTGCTAATGGTAAATGTAGAAGTCTGGAAAATATTTTCTCAGAATCCTTAAAAGCATGATATTTTAGAATTTTTGGGAGATGAAAGAGTGTATTAAACGGAATAACGAGCATATTAAGAGGTGGATTTTATATATTTTATATAGTGATGTCATGGGACCAGATGAAAAGAGTGTATAATGTGGGATAGCTTAACAAACAGACGTGTATTATCAGGGTTTCACTGTACTATTATATTTTGAGAACACATAAAGCATATCAAACTGAAGTAAAACTTGTTTAAAGTTACTATGTATTCTTGCCGGTGTTTTGTATTTATTGAGGGTATTAGGTGGTAAAGGAATTCAACATACCTAAAAAGAAATTTAATACTTTCCTAGTAAGGGTTCTTACAGGTTCTTATCTTGGTAAGGGTGCTCACAGGTTCTTATCTTGGTAAGGACAAATTGTTTATGTGACTTAATTTTCAACATCAGTCTCTGTTCATCCTTTTCCTTGTAAGTTAGCTTGACAATTTTAAATACATGAGAATATTTTATTGGCATGCGAGCAAACCTTAATAAGTGTAGTACTGTTGCAATACTACACTTATGTTAAAATGTGAAATTTCCATAAAGCATTGTTACATTGGTAACTAAGTGCAAATTACTGGTAATTAATCAATTTTACAAAACCTGCTGTAAAGGAAATAATGACAAAAAATCATTACTTCAATAGATGGTCATACTCCAATTTGAAATACCAATTTTTCATTCACATATAAGGACATGAAGAATCACAGGATTTTGAAATTTCATTATATTTCTCTATCTGGATTCACTACTATAACCTTCGTGAAGCTACTAAATTAGTTGTTGAAAACAGAGCATTCCATGCCATTAGCCCCAACCTTTGTGGCTGGCCGAAGTTGATGGGTGCATGTTGCACTCTTGGTTCACAACGTTATTACATTAGAATAGGTTTCAAAGTTGTGGTAATGAACATCGTACATACCAGGAAGAATCTTTATAGTACAGATGAACTTCATAAAAAGGTGAGTGTGGAAAACTGCATAGAAAGTTTGTAGAGTAATATCCTCGTGTTCTGATTCAAGACAGAAGCACTATACACAGACTTGTAAATAAGTTTAAGAAAACAAATTCTGTGTCGAATAAATAATCAAGAAAGCATCTGTGTGTGCTTATTGAGAAGGTTGATTAAAAAGGAGATTAGTACAGCATAAGAATTGAATTAGTCAGTATTATGGAAAAAGAATTTGTGCATGTAGGCTTAAATGCAAGTTTTCTAAGAAAGTGTCACGAATGTGTGGTATTGGAGAAACACTACTAGTAGCCTTATAATTAAAGTTGGTGTATTAAAAAGGTGTCTCCAATGTGTTGGAAGGACAGCACTTCTAGTACCCTTTATAATCAAAGTTAGCACAATAATATTCAATTCATAGGTAATATTCGTATTAGCAAAATTAGATGAACCACTTTCTTTCTACTATCCACTAAATGGGTGCCAAAGTATCCAGTGTCATTGAGTGACTGTGTTGGGCAGCAGAACTCTTAAGACTCAGGGACTAATAGAATAAAATGCTCTGTAGCCACTGCTCACATTCAATGTTAATTCAACAATCACCATAACCTCAAGGAACTACCAATGCTGCTAACAAGAGCAAAGAATGGGAAGCAATAAAATAAAAATTGATATTTAATTCTTCTTCCATTAATGGTTGGAATCGATAATACCATCGAACACCATGGCAATGTCACAAACTAAGATATACTTGAAGAAATAATTAGCCTATGCTAAATTTTTTACCAATGGAATAATTACTATAATTGGGAAGGTTTTTAATGTAGGGCTGCTGCAGTGGCATCTACAGACATTCTTATAATTTTACAGAACCAATTTATATGTTTTAACTCTGAGAAGAAAAATGTGCCAATATGACACACTGTTGTGTAGGCTTCTGCCCCCCCCCCCAAAAAAAAACACTAAGGATTAACACAGAAACGACCGTCCAAAATTAACATAATTATTTCTAGTAAATCTATCATCTAAAAAATGAAAGCCCTGTTTCTTGATGATTAATATAAATCCAACATTCATACAATACTTGCAAATTAACTTCTGAACATGTTACTGTTAAAAAATATGTAATAGTCCCAGATAAGGGAGGCCACCTTACACAGCTTATGCAATGTTTTCACACTATCAAGGCCCAGAATTTGCTATTTGACTTCCAGGTGGCTGCTTAAGGCTTGTAATTAGCACAGAGACCACCACATTGCTATTTATGGTCTATAGCAGGATGACCAATTATGTTTCATACACCCATAACAAAAATGGTTATTGGCTATTGCCCTGTGTTATAATTAAGGACCAGATTCTTAGGTTTTTACCTATTTTTTTTCCTTACTTCCAAAACAAAAAGCGCTCATACACTTTTTCGAATCATGTCCATTGGATTCACCCACATTAATTCTGTAGCACCTAAAAATACCTAAATGGGGTATAAAAACCTAAATATACCTAAACGGGATGTAAAACCTAAAATATCTAATTTAGGCTACTTTTAGTCTTTTTTGTTTGTCGGTTGAGAAATCGGTATTTTGCGGAGAGACAATAATTTTTGTCGGGTTGAAATTACTACCATCAGCGTTTCGTTCAACCCATTGTCATCTAGGATGGACAGTATCTAGAGAGGAAGTGTAAGAGTACCGGTGTATTCCTTTTAAAATACTCGTACGAACAACCATTGTTGCCGTGTATGAACAAGGATAATAGATTTCTGTGTTTTAAAGCGCTTGTTTGCTGTTAGTACTGCCCTGTTATTCATACTGAGTGGTCACACTGTGAGTTTTAAGTAGACGTGTTAATTATGCCAAAACAAATGAAATCGAGTTTATGCTGGGAGTGGATTGCCGATGACCTGAATTTTACTACCGATGGCAAAGTAATATTTTGTCAAGCCTGCCAGAAACACGTAAGTGTTATTTACCTTTCTAGAAAAGGGGGAAGTTTTCGTCCCTAGTTGATCTATTGTGCGGTTAGTATGCGTAACAACCGAAGAAAGGAAAATAATCGGTTTCACATTATCCAGTTCCAACCATAAAGTATTTTACTCACTAAATTAGAAGCATCGGATTCGAGTCCTGAGAAGGGTAGTGTCTAGATACAGTATTAACTATTAACTAAGAGATAACAGGAAGAACTTCACAGTTGAGAATCTTAAAAGATATTTAGTGATATACTGTGACCAGAAAATGTGAGACAATCTTATTTTCACTGCTCTTTTGATTGTTTATGCTTTCTTACTTCAATTGTTTATGCTTTCTTACTTCAATTGTATAATATTGTACTAAAGTTTACACAAATTTAAGTCAATTTTGTTAAGTTAAACTTAAGCAAGTTTACACAAATTTAAGTCAATTTTGTTAAGTTAAACTTTACAAGTATTAGGCCTATGTATTCATTAAACCAATTACTCTACCCGAAAACGATATTTTGGACAAAAAACCTAAAAAAAACTATTTCAACTAATGGAAAACCTAAAACAATGTTTTTAAAAGCCTAAAAATCCGGTCCCTAGTTATAATGTGAAATTAGGGTACCCATTTCTTGACAAGAAAAAACCGGGACACTCGGCGGTGCCCTGTGTTATGCATGGGATTATGTTTTCAGGAAGTAGTCTCTAATACAAAGAAAAATTTACATCAGTATTCCAAATAATTTGTAGTATACATGATAACTGTATTAAGACGTTTACCGTATAATTAACTTACATATTTGTCTTCTCTTTGAAGTTTAATAAAATTTAATAAAATATAGGAGGTACCATAGGAAATATCATTCTGAAGTCTGTCCTGCAGTCTTCATTTACAGCAAAACATTTGTTTTGACTCAAGAAATAAGACTTAAGCCCGTCATACATTTCAATGAAACGGTTTAAAGCTGGTTCCAATGATAACCACCTTGTCTTACTATAGCCCAATACATTCTTATATTCGATTTCCACAAAATCACAGAACGTCTTGAGTTCTTCTACTCGAACTGTGAAATGGTGGAAATACTGGAATACTTTTCCTAAAATTGCTTGAACATCGATGGGCAATACATTAACAGAAGTTTGAACAGCATTACAGGAAACAGTAGTAGTGATGATAATGATAATGAAAACCGGGACATTTCCCGTCCCGAAGAGAAATTGTCGGGACACCGGGACAGAAGTGTGAAAAAACTAAAAAACCGGGACTGTCCCAGGAAAACCGGGACGTCTGGGACCCCTATGTGAAATTCACACCAATGATTTTTCTGTGTGCTCCAATAATTATTTTCAACAGTTAATACAGCTAGTGGTAATCCCATGTCAGTGGCAGGTTTAGTTTAGCAGTGGTATTCCTGGTTCATGCACATGTTTGCTTATGCTGATCATTCTGCGTCGAGCATTTTGAAAGTCCTGTGACCTCATATCATGTGAGCTGTAACATCCAAGCTCAAAACTAAATACAGTATAAACACTATTTTCCATCACTCTATTAACCGATCAGCAGATTATTTATGACTCTGGCTGATTCTTTAATTTTTTGCTTATTTTTTACATTTATTTTTCATATAGTATTTTATTCTACAGTGTATTTTTTTAAGAGGAAAATATGAACAACTGAACAGTGTACGTATTTATTTTAGTTTAGTACCATTATACTACTTGAAGTAGGGTGCAGTTATGTTCACAATAGAAGCTGGTGAAAGTTGTAACCTAGCCATCGTCTGCTTTAAGAGAAATGACCTTCAGAAATTCGAATGCCACATAGAAAGGGTGTTATTTTTTTAAACATCCTGTGGCTTGGTTCTAAAAGGGCCAATGTCAATTTCTTTCAAAAATGAGATTTATGCATTATTGAGCTCGGCTAGTCTTTATTTTTCATGTACTAAAAGTGCCAATATGAATAGCAGTCTGTGAATTTGGCTGGGAGAAGCGCTGCATTTAAACTGCTAGAAAATAAAATCGAAATAATTTACGTTTTATTTATTTGTTTAATTGAAGTGTTCAGTGTTTTATTTGAGTGTTTTAAAGGTTAAATGTTTATAATATCTCAACTAAATGGCTGAAGAACAATCAAATTTTGATTACTTCAACACCAAATCCGATGATGTAGATTCCAACAATGAAAACAAAGGAATTGATGGAAAAATATATCCAATATCAGATAATGTGTTTACCTTAAAACCTTCAATTTTTAAGACATATTCAAGGGCTCAAAATACCACTAAACTAAATGAACAAGCTTCAGATAAGCACAAGTCAGAAAATACTGTCAGAGAAAGTATCCAACTTAAACGAAACAAGCAGCAACTAATAAAAACAACATAAGATGTTGATAAAAACTTGAAACGAGAACCAAACAGACTCCAAGCAGACACAAACAAAAAACCAAAGCTAATACATTAATACATTTGTTTATTTTTCGTTCAGCTAGTTATAAACCAGCAATAGACTTCATCCTAAACATTCAACAGTGAACTAGTGTATAAAACATTGAAACATTAAAACATATAAATTAATCCTATTGTACAATATTACTTGTGAAATATTCGTCTATCTTATAAAAAGGATTCCTGGAAAGCCATTAAAAGGTAAATGATGCCAGGCTGAAGGTAATCTATTATACAGTCTTAATCCTAGATAATGGTGGTACCTCATAGTTGTAGACAATCTACATCTTGGTAAGTCTAAATTATTACTATACCTTGCATGATGACCGTGAATATTGTTTCTTGCTTTATACAAATGTAGATTTTTTAAACATGGATTAAAACATCATATATGTACAAATTAATGATGGATAAAATTCCTGTTTGAATAAATAGCGGTCTACAATGGTCCAAAGGCTTCGAATTGGTGAGGATCCTGAGGACTTTCTTCTGAATAATTAATATTTTATATGAAAACCTATATCAGACTACTTGCAAAAATATACCAGGGCAGCCAGGCGAAAGTACGCACAGAGAGAGATGGGAAGAGATTCGCATTGAACAGAGGAGTCAGACAGGGCGACCCCCTCTCACCGAAGCTGTTCTCAAGTGTGCTAGAACACCAAATCCGGAAACTGGACTGGACAAACAATCATGGCATTCAGATAGATGGAGTCACCCTATCCCATTTAAGGTTTGCAGATGATATCATTCTACTGGCAAAAACAGCACCGGAATTGCAAAGGATGCTAAATGATATAGATAGAATCAGCAGAGAGGCAGGACTGACTATGAACAAATCAAAAACAAAACTGATGACCAATGCAGAGGAAGAACCAATAAAGATCAACAATGAGCCACTAGAATACGTGCAAGAATACATTTACTTGGGACAAAATATATCACTAAAGGACAATATGGCAAAAGAAGTGAAAAGAAGAATCAGTCAGGCTTGGAAGAAATTTTGGAGCATGAAATTTATATTAATGGACAAATTCCAGAAAATAAGCTTGAAGATAGAGGTACTAGAAAAATGTGTAATACCAGTGTTACTATACGGCTGCCAGATTTGGGCACTAACATCAAAACAGAGGAAGACACGTTCCATTATGCCAACGTAAAATGGAACGAAAAATCTTGTTCATCTCGACAAAAGATAGAATAAGAAATGAAGTGATAAGGAAGAAAACAGGTATGTGCGAGGTAACGCTGAGAGCAGACAGACTGAAATGGCAATGGGGTGGACACGTAGCAAGGATGGACAGCACAAGATGGGCATATAGAGCAACCATGTGGGACCCGAGAGTTGGAAAGCGAAACGTAGGAAGGCAAAGAACCAGGTGGGCAGACGTTTTCAAGAAAGTGGCAGGCGATCAATGGTCGAGGAGAGCACGAGACCGCCAGGAGTGGAAAAAACTCACAAGTGGAATCAGTGAAGTGCGAAAAGAGTAGTGCGAAAGTGATCTATGTAGAAACTGCGAGACGACCTAACACCCTCCTTAGGAATAGCACCCCTAAGGAGCTTCCCTAGCTATCCCTGCACTGCAGGAGGCCTTGGCCCTTAATGGGATGTTACAGGCTAATTTTATTTATTTATTTTTATTTATAGGCCATCACCATTGCCCCATACAATCAACTCATACCTCATGATACTATCAAAAAAGGAAAAATAAGCCATTCTTAGATATTTCAATGAAACCTGTCTCTTTAAATTGACTAATAGATAAATTACCCTAGAAAGTCTTTTGCACACATTGTCTATATGGTTTTTCCATGTAAGATTAGCATCTATACTAACTCCTAATAATTTAACCACATCATTGCCATCTATGGAACTACCGTTTCTCAGAGACACACATAAACTTTGAGTCTTATCAGCATTCAAGTATAGGCCATTTGATTCAAACCAAGCAACGGCATCTGATAAGCTGCTTTCTGACAAAATTTTCAACTCATCTAAATTCTTATGATAGTTTACTAAAGAGGTATCATCTGCATAAATTGTAGTAAAACTTGACATGTTTAGCGATACTTGCGGTACACCATATCTAATATCTGTGAGCAGCTGCCATTTACTTCCACTACCTGTTTGCGAAAGATATGATTCAAAGACGATCCAATTCTAGACTACATCCAGAAATATCAGGAGGACTGGCTGCGGCATGTAAGACGGATGGCCAGAGACAGGATCCCCAGAGCAATCTTGAACTACCAACCACATGGGAAGAGATCACTTGGTCGCCCTCCAAAAAGATGGACGGAAAATTTTTTGCAGACGTAACAGTTCTTACAGGACTACTACGTGTCAGGATGATGATGATTCAAAGACAGCTAAATCTTTACCTGATTAATTTTTGTATTAAAATATTATGCTGAACTGTGTCAAAAGCTTTACTCAAGTCACATAAAGTGACTTGAGCAGAGTAACTGTTTTCTAAAACCACAAGTAGTTGCTGTATCAGATCATCAACTACTTGGATAGCTGATCTGCCTGTGCGGTAACCATGTTGAGAATCACTAAATAAGTTATTAAATTCAAAATATCAAGAAGAACTGATTGGGATGAGTACACAAAATGGCTTCATGCTAGTCTGCCAGGAAATCCATGTATTTCACAACCTTCAGATATAGACATTGCAGTTAAAATCTTTACTGATACGATTACCACTACTCTTCAAAATGTTACCACAATAACACCTGTAACACATGAAAATAATGAAAATGATGACCTGAATTATCTTATAAGATAAAGTGACCAGACGTCCCGTTTTGACCGGGACAGTCCCGTTTTTGAACCTGGTGTCCCAGTGTCCCGAAAGGTTTTTGTTGGGACGGTCATTTGTCCCGTTTCCGTAGAATAGGAAATTTATTTTGTATTTCGGTTGATTAAGATATTTAAATCTGTTAAGGTCAGGATAATTACTTTATGTTCATCCTTTTTAACCTAAGAAAGATTGTTTCTGGTGCGCATCGTCATCGTTCGTTACGAGTAACAGCCATGGAAATAGTCAACGTGGCAATGCCGTGTCGCTAACTGCATTTCTTTCCAATGCTTGGCTTCAGGTTTAATTCTTTGTTCATTCTCTTTCTTGCTACAGTTGTAGTGTGTTGTGTCGGTTGTTATGATAGGATATTCATGATGCCGAAACACAAATACATTTTTACTCCTGCCTTGCAAGAAAGGTAAGTGTGTTAGGGATTGTAATTTACAGTGAATTTAATAAAGTTTAAATCCCTACAATTATGTATAGATAAAATAATAATTTTAAAATTAATTTCTTTCGTAGGTACACTTACATACACAAAACGTGGACCGATTGGGATGTTCGTTGCAGTGTTTGTAACACAGAGTTTTGTGTGTTCCATGGAGGGAGGAGCGACATCGAACACCATATCAAATCTGCCAGGCATAAAAAAGCAGAAATTACATCTGCATCATCAAAAAATATAACTTCGTTTTTCGGCCCAACTTCAGCCACGAATCGTGATCTGCACTTGGCTCAGCAGTGGCGGACGCAGAAATTTTTTTCGGGGGGGGATTTGAATAGGTAGAAAGAATACTTAAAAAAATTTAATCAACTTACATATGCAATTAGTTTATAAAACTGGCCATTTAGAGTACTTTTTTCAAATTTCGGGGGGGGATGTAACCCCCCTATCCCCCCCCCTGCGTCCGCCACTGCTTGGCTGCCCTTGAAGGGGCTTGGATGAATAAAATGTGGACATCAGAAAAAACACAAATGAAAGTTGAAACACTGAAAGCATTGTTGCTTACCAAAATTAATCTCAAATATAGTTGTCTTGATTTTTTCAATTATCTGAAGCAGAATGAGAATCTTCTGAAGAAAATTCATTCTTCAGACAAGTAGGCCTATGTCTAAAATACAAGTTTCAATTATGTGGGCATAAAAACACTTCCTGATTGAATTGTAAACTCTTCTTTTAATAATTTTAGGACAAAAGTGAAAAATCCGCTTACTTTCAATCCTTTGTATAGCCTAATCTTGGTGTTTTTTTTTTTTAGGCTTTAGCACTATTTGAGTTTTATGTATTGTAAATTAATTATATTAATCTATGACTTGGCCAATTGTAATATACTTAACGCTCAATAAATATGAATTATAAATTATCCTACAATAGGCTACTAAGAGCTGTGTAACATATAGTTTTATCTATGATAATTACCTATATTGAATCTACTAATAAATGAACAGGGTTATATTGTGTTGTGTAATTCAACATAAATATGTCTTAAATAGGTACATAAATGGTTATCTCTTTTTTCCCATATTTTAAAATAAAAAAAAATATGATATATTCCTGAATATAAAGTACAGATGAACGATTAAGCTTTATGGTAAGAACTTTTTTTAGTCTTAAACATTGTAAAACTCAGTGTTGATAAGTGTCCCGGTTTCACCTTCAGAAAATATGGTCACTTTATATAAGAGCGAAAGCTTTGGCTCGGAAACAATTACAAAGATCCGGATACCCAAAGGGAAAAAGGGCCTACTACCGATACCAAAGAGCTGCAAGAAGAAAATGTAAACAATTCTCAATTGATGAGGTTTTTAAGGTAAACACATTATCTGATATTGGGTATATTTCGCCAACAATTCCTTTGTTTTCATTGTTGGAATCTACATCATTGGATGTGGTGTTGAAATAATCAATATTTGACTGTTCTTCAGCCATTTAGTTGAGATATTATAAACATTTAACCCTTAAAACACTCAAATAAAACATTGAACACTTCAATTATAACAAGTAAATAAAACGTAAACTATTTAGTTATTATTTTCTACCAGTTTAAATGCAGCGCTTCTTCCACCCAAATCCACAGCCTGCTCAATTGAGGTATGGAAGCTGCAAATTCGAAGTTGCAAATTCGAATTATGCCAAGTGTAAATTATGTTTAAAGTTACTCTCTCGAGGTGGTGCAAGTAAATCAACTTCAAATATGATGAAGCTTTTATTAAGCTTCAAATTGAGATCAAGTCAGCCAGTTAAAGGTAAGAAAACTGAGGCTCAAAGTGCTAATACAAAACCCTTAACCTTGAAATCTGCTAGCCCAATCGATATTTTTGTCAAGGCTAGGCCTATTGCAACTGAAAGGGAGACTATGGCCGTGGACTTGAACCTAGTAGTGAGGAAATGGATTTGGATGGTGACCTGATTGAAAAACATTTTTCAACACCTACTGATGAACCCCTCTCGGTTGATACAGGCGACTGCTCCAAAATAGGCCTAATAGACAAAGATAGAATAACCTCACCTGAATCAACAACTTCTGATACTGAAATCCAATCTCCAACTCCTGTTCCACCTAGTGAAGAATATTCACAATCTCCTGTCCTCTATCCCAAGGCAATTAAAATGCAAGAGAAGAAACAGGTAACCATTCAGGGCATGTATGAAAGAAAGATAAAATTCACATCCAATGACCCGAGGGCAACAAGAATTGACAATTTAATTGCCGAAATTATATGTCTTGACCTGCAGCCCATTTCAATTGTTGAGGATGAAGGATTTCTAAAACTGTTAGTTATACCACCTTGAACCACGGTGCAACGTGCCTTCGAGAAAAACATTTTCAAATAAAATTTTGATTAATATGTATAAGAAGGTCCAAGCTGAGGTTAAAGTTGACCTACTTGAGGCTAAGCATGTGGTCATCACAACTGATATGTGGGCCTTTGTTGCAAATTGTGATTTTATGGCTGTAACGGCCCACTTCTTAAGTAGGCCCTACCAAAACAAACAAAATGGTCCACAAATGTTGGAGGGTGTGCCATTTCCAGGAATTAGTCACACGGCCGTCAACATCCTGAAGTTTTTGACCCAAGTATTTGAAGAATGGGGAATCCAAGATTCAATTGTAGGCGTTGTCCGAGACAATGGTACTGATATAAAAGCTGCATTTAATAACAGCAAGAATGAAGCATATCCTTGTGTTGCCCATACACTCCAACTTGTCATAAAAATGGCTGTTTGGATAATCCTAAAATCTCTAATATTGTTCAGAAGGCAAAAAGAATTGTACGCAACTTCAAGAAATCTGCCAAGAACCCAAAGGTGTTGAGAAGTCTTCAGAAGATATTGCAACTTCCTGAACATTGTCTAATACAAGAAGAACCCACACGTTGGAATACAACATATTACATGCTCAAGAGGCTGGTAGAGCAAAAAGACGCAATAATATTAATGTCAGGAAAGGCTGAAGTCAGTCTCTCAGTAGATCTAACATCCGATGACTTCAAGAAAATGAAGTTTGCAGTGGACATTTTGGAAATTTTTTAAACGCCCATCCGACAAGCCAGCAAGGAATCTTCGTCCATTTCTGAAGTAAGTCAACATTCTTTTGGTAATCAACCTGATTTTTTTATTTTACGAAAGGCTATAATTTTTTGTTTGTTCCAGATCATTCCATTAATTCACACAATTCGAGGGGTTAGAGTCAGACAACGTTAACTCCAAAAACGCAACTTTTCAGGAGGAAGAAAAGAAGTTTGTAATCGTTGTTTGTTTAACTATAACTTACTTATTTATAAAGATAACATTTTAAAATCTTCACCATACATAGATGAATTCTGCCGGAAGATAATGACATATGATTAATTGTAATTCCTCTGTTTGCTGTAGCGAAAATTTGCATTTTTCGGAGATAACGTTTTCTGACTCTAACTGTAACATGCGACGACAGGAGTTAACGTTGTACAAGAATGTAACACCATACTGATATTGTAATTTTATTAATAAGAAAATTATTAAGTATGGAACAGTATTGAAAAATATGTTGAATACATGAACAGTACAAGTAAGAATCAGCTTGAAAAATTTTATGTCATAACCGGGATTTGAACACGGATCTCCAGCTTAACGCGCTGATGCTCTACCATTGAGCTACCATGACAACATGCCAGTACAACATCAAATTCCTCAACTGATTCAGAATACAAGGCAGATAGTGTTTTATCATAAGAACAAAATTATTGTGTATTGACAATATATTGGAGAAATACTTCAACACTAAACAGTGTATGCAATATACATAAAAGTTAAGATGTTATAACAGAACAATATACTAACAATATTTTCTTATAATATTGACAGTAGTGGCTATTAAATTTTAGTAGAGAAAAGTAAATTATGCCCATGGACTGGACAATGTATTAAACAATTAATACTAGATAGGCTACTACACAAGCAGTTTTGGTATTCCTTCATTGTGCCTCTGATTCTTCATCCTGTACCACTTCCACTCCTTCAAATAAACTTTTGTAAAACAAAAATTATGTACTCGGGATTATATTTTTGCCACATAAGTGTTTCGGGTCTTTTAATTTTATCAAACCTTGATATTTTCTCTTCGGTTGCATACATTCAATTGAGAAATTCCATTATGGACTTCTTTCTATTGCAAACTTATGGAACTCTTCTTGATCAGAGTCATGTTTGAAGTATATGTGCTCTTTGTATCTTTTTCTATACTGAATCTATACAATATTTAGCCACCTAACGCTATTTACGTTGGTATCAATTTTCTTTTTTAATCACAGATTTATGGAAGTTATTGAAGTCATAAATGTCTTATTTCTCCACTTCTGTAACATGGTATTTTCTTTGCTTTGACGCCATTCTGACCACGGAATACCAACCCGAAGGATCGAATAAATCATCACTTTGCTAGCAGTTCCTATGTGAGCATGAACAGTAGGCTACAACACTCCACTTGGGAATGTCCTGTTTCAATGAAGATATGATCTAAATTGACAGTATATAACAACATACTTGAAACGATAGCATTCCTATTTTGTTCGCGACAACTGTCAGACAACAAGCAAATATTTTTCCCATCTTGGATCATTTTCAGATGATTTAACAAACATGATGTCACCTCTGATGATCCACTGCCAGCTATCCCCTCATGCCACATAAAGTTCTCAGCTGTCTGATCCTCACTTACAATATTGCAGTCATCACTCTTTTTTAAAACTTTGAACACCACTGTATTTGAAATATTAAAAGTAGCTAAAAGGAACCCGACATACCGGCCTATTCTCATGACCTTTTAAAAGTAGTAAAACCTAGAACATTTTCTTTTGAACTTATTTTTTGTTCTGTACATGCTTTTTTTCTTACATTAGTCCTCGGATATATTGTCTTTTATTGCCAGTAGTTTCAATATTCCAATAATTCATATAAATATCAGCTCTGTCTCCTTCAGTGAAGTATAAATTACATTTTCTAGGACATTTTGAATGGTTTTCTTTCTTAATAATACCCTTAACTCTTTCCTGTCACGAGTAGTTGTTGATCTATGAGACATAGGCCTACCTGCAAATATAGTTTTCTTGCGTTACTTTTTTCCAGTTGCTGGGATTAGCATGTTTCTCTCTCTTTCCTTGATTTTGATTATAATAATAATAATAATAATAATAATAATAATAATAATAATTTATTCATCCGTAAGATCATATACATGATATTGGACACGTCAAAGAAAAAACTTATAAACTAATTATAAACTAGGTTCTTCCAAATATTCATCTACACTGTAAAAGGAGTTTCTTAATAGTAAAGATTCTACTTGTTTCTTAAATTTTTTTGAGCATCTGATTTCTTTCAGTGTTTGTGGAAGTTTATTATACAATTTCATGCAACTGCTGATGTATCTAAATTATTTACCATAACAGATTCTAAGTCATGCTGAACAGGGACTGTCGTAGAAAGTCCAGATTGGCTTACTGGAGTCAAAGTAGTATATATTTTGAGGGAATTGTGGTTTTTTTTTTTTTTTTTTTTTCCTGTGGCTCTGTCAGATCTTTATCTGTTACCGGCACATATGTTGGATCTTCTTCTGAAGTAAGCAGTGATAGAAACAGCAATAGGCCCCTGGAAACATAAATAATTATCTTGAGTGAACAGTAAGAGTTTAAATTTAATAAATTAATGAAATAGTAATCTTTAATATTATATTATATTATATGTAATGATGACGATGATAATTTGTAATTTAGTACATAGGCAATAATAATGCGTAATAATAATGATATAACAATAATAATAATAGTAAAAACTACAACTTACCAGTGGGCTTGAAGCTTCGTGTAACATATCATGGCATGTCCAGTCTTCCAAGATGCTAAAAAGGCCTGTATCTAGTGATGGGCAAGAACTGCTTTGTAGACTATTTTGCTCTGCATATTAACTAATAATCCTAATGCTAAGTGAAATAATAATTTTCCACTGCTGTACATACTATTTTCATTAAAATACACTCTCTTACTACAATAATGTATTACGCTTAGAAACCTCGCAAAAATAATGTATTACGCTTAGAAAACTTGCAAAACCTGAACTGCAGCCAAAGAAAACCTAAGTGAATATGACTTACTTGACTTATTTCCTGTATCTCCTAAGTGGAGCATAGGGCATCAATGAACTTCCGCCAACGAACTCTCTTCTGCGCCATGGTCCTAATCTCGGTCCATGTCTTCCCTCCTTTCTTGAATCCTTCTTCCATTACACTCCTCCTCCAAGTGTTCTTTGGTCTACCTCTTCTCCTGCTACCTTTTTTTTTTAAATTTTTTAATTTTTTTAAAATTTATTGTCAGCATGCTCCATTACGGAGTAATATTACATGCTTTATTTACAATTATTATGATTTCTATTTTAATGTATACATTGCTTGTTACTGATACTTTAGTACTATACCGTTGTGGCACAAGTTACTGGTAACTTAAAATACTATTCAATACTGATACGAGTTACAGATGCTTAAATACTATAAAATTAATGACACTAGTTACTGTACTTGATACTTTAACTATTGTATAAGTACTGGCACAAGTTACTTTAAGTTCTATACAATTAATGACACATGCTACAGATACTTAATACTGTACAATTACTGGCACACGTTACTGATATTTTAAATTTTCTACATTTGCAGACACAAGTCACTGATGCTTTAAATACTATACACTTAATGCTGCATGTTTCTGATACTTGATACTATAGGCTGCGAATACTGGCACAATTTACTGATACTTAAACCATTATACAATTACACAAGTTACTGATACTTTAATACTATACAACAATTAGTGTCAGAAGTTACTGTTACTTAAAATACTATGCATTTGGTTTAGAGGTTACTATTTAAACATCTAAACATCTATCGATTCTGATTTTCTTAAATAATCTATTAACAATTTACAATTCAATGGTAGATGCAAATTTGTAAAATGCTCTAAGGTGGTTGTTCATCAGTTGGCTATTAGTGGCTGGCCATCTTCCTCCACGATCCTTTATTTCCTTCATTAGTATTGATCTCTCATGTCTTTTGTCCCGGCATTCATAAATTAGATGGTTCACTGTTTGAGGCCCTCTGTTGCATGAACAAGTGGGATCATCTATGATTTTAAATCTATTTAGGTAGAATTTTGTTTTCCCATGACCTGAAATCATCGCAGTTAAGGCCGAAGATGTGGGTAACTTCATTTTTTGCCTTTCTTTTATCGTTGGGATGAAGGATTTAGTGATCACACCTTTCGTCGTACTCTGCCATCTCTCCTGCCATTTCTGTAAGCCTATTTCGCTTATTCCTGTTACTATTGTAGATTTCGGCACTTTGTTATAGATGAACTCTCCTTCTTGGTCCTCAGCAGCTTCTTTCGCCAATTTATCGGCTAATTCGTTGCCAATAATCCCTATGTGGCTTTTCACCCAGCTGAAACTAACTTTCCATAGGTTCTGCTCTAGAGTTCTAGTGGTGTTTAGGATACTTTCAACAATTGCATTATGTTTGTGGTTGTTGTATATCAAAGACAGTGTTATACTGCTATCTGTAAATACTGATGCAGTTTTCTCTTCATCCGGTATTTCCTGCATTGTCAGAAGTTCCTGCAGTGCTTTCAAGATAGCTATCTGTTCCGCCTGGTTATTAGAGCATCTCTCGCCAAGCCTGAACTTTAGTTGTCGATTCAATGTACCATTTAGGTATATGGCTGCGGCTGCTCCAACTCTCTCACCAATTTTGCTGCCATCTGTATATATATGTAAGGCATATGATGCGGCGTCGTCAGCTTCTTGCGTACACACTACTTCTGCTGGATGCGCCCAATCCATTGGTTTCAGTGGAGCGTCGTAACGTTCATTTCCATGCATAGCATCGTATAGCTGTACTTTTCCAGCAATAACTATGTCAATAGGTGGTAGTCCTGCTATAACACAGGAAGCATCGTACGAGATGGTCCTATAAGATTTCGTAATCTTTATGTTGAATAGTCTCTGTATTCTCTGGATCTTACGTAAATTCTGCCGGTTTTGCAGTGCTGATCCCCAAACTGGTGCTCCATATGTCAAAACCGGTTCTATAGCGCCTTTGTATATGGTGTACAGTGCTTTACTTCCCAATCCCCATGTGAGCTTGGCTGACCTGGACAGGGAGTGTATAAGTCTGATTGTTTTGTCATGAAGTTGGTCAATGTGATGATTAAATCTGAACTGCCTGTCTATGTGAAGTCCGAGATATTTAAGCGTGTCTACCTGTGGTATAGTTTTGTTGTTGAGGTAGATGTTGATTGGTTCTCTGTTTATGTGCTTTCTTCTTGATATAAGGAGGACTTTTGACTTAGATTCATTAAAGTGAATTTTGTTTGCTTTGGCCCAAGTTTCAATTTTTTTCAGCTCTTGGTTAGCATAGTTCTTTGCTTCCAGTGGACTTTTACCTTTTATCATAACTAGCAAGTCATCAGCGAAAGCGATTAATTCTGTTCGTAGGGAAAATTCTAGATTGAGCAGCGAGTTATACAGAATGTTCCAATAACCGGGTCCACAGCACGATCCTTGTGGGCACCCCCTGTTGACTGGCGTTTCTATGTTAAACTCATTGGTGGAGAGACTTGCTGTTCTGTTTTAAAAATAGTCCTGTGTTAACCTGTATAAGTTGCTAGGGCATTCTATCTCTCGTAAGTTGCTCAGAATTGCAGGCCACCAGGCAGCGTTAAATGCTCCCTGTACGTCCAAGCTAACGAGCATGATGTATCCAAACTCGTGTAGATTGTTGTCAACGAATTTTTTCATTTCCATTGCAGCATCAACAGTACTTTTTTGGGACATAAATCCAAATTGTCTGGTATTGAATAGGTTTCGTGAGTTAATGTGGTGGAGGATCCGGTTTATGAGCAGCTTTTCTAAATTCTTGCCACTGGTATTTAACAAACTTATGGGTCTAAATTTTGTAACACTGTCACTTTCTGCTTTACCAGGCTTAACGATGGGAAGAATCACCGAGTGTTTCCATCTTGTTGGGAATGTGCCGGTTTTCAGGAACTTGTTGTAAAGTGAAGTGTGAAAGCTTGGGAGACTCCTGAAGGCGATGAGTAGTATATCGCTTGTTATACCATCCTCACCTGGCGTCTTCTTCGGGTTAAATCTCGTCAGTATCCCCATGATTTCTGCCGTTGTAAACTCCTTATCATCTGGTGTATCTAATGGTAGTGCCGTAACCCTCCTGAGTGATCTATGCAAGTCAGTGTCATCTTCTTCACAATCTTCCGGGACGAAACTTTCCAACATGTATCGCAGGGTACTTGGCGTGTCCTCAGTGTAGGTACCGTTATCTCTTCGTATCGTGGTGAGTGGGCTTTGTATTCTAGTTTTGCCGGCTGCAATCTTGTAGACTATGTTCCAGGGATTGGTTCCATCTGTTGCACTGCAGAATTCTTTCCACGATTTCAACTTTTCAGCATTAATTTTTTGTTGATACTGGTGCCTACCCTCTAGATATTGATTTTTCCTCTCCTCTCTCAGTTGTTCATTGTTAACAGTTCTTTGATACCGTCGCCTCATGGCGTTAACTCTTTTCCTTAGTAAGGTCAGCTCCTGCGTCCACCATGGAACTGACTTCCCTTTAACTTTTTGTTTCTTGCCATTTCTTTTGCGAAAAGCTTCGTTGCACGCTTCTATGAGGCTGCTGTTGTACAGGTCAGTTAGACGTTCCACATCAGCCCATTCTTCCACCTTTTGAGCTAGTTCTCCATCTAGGTCTCCCCTACTACTAGTACAGTTAAAGTTTGAGGTTAAATTCGTTAGATATAAAGTCTCAAATTTCCCGTAATTCTCTGGTGCTACTATGTATCTGACGGTATTAAAAGTACGTGTGTGAGTTTGGTTTTGGTTGGTAGAGCCTATTCTAAAGGATATGATTTTATGGTCCGAACCGCTTTCTTCACTTCCTGTGACCCATTCGTGTATGCCTCTCAGAAGACTATTATTAACTATGGTCAAGTCGATCCAACTTTTGCCATTTAGTGTTTCAAAGGTTGGAACCCCGTTGTTTTCGTTAACAATGTGTAAATTGTTTACCGTTACGAATGCTTCGAGGGTTTTGCCTCGTTCGTTTGTGACGGTGTCATGCCAAAGTTTGTTCCTAGCATTACTATCTGCAAGAATTAATAGCTCATGCCCCTTGGTGTACTGGATGATTCTTTCAATTTTCTGAATGTCGTTTTCTATGTCTGTCAGTCTATCAAAGTACATGCTGGCCCCAAAGAATGTTTTGTTCTTGCAGTTGATTTGTATGAGGACGCAATCTTTGTCTGATATTTGGCTAATTGTGATGACGTCCAAGTTTTTATTATTGACTATAATTGCTGTTCTTTTACCTCGGCTACCAGCTGTGTGAACTTTGATTGTTAGAGGTATGCCGGCTATTTTATTGGCTATTAGGTATGGCTCTTGTATGAATGCTAAGTCTACGTTTTGTTCGTCCATTAGCTGAACTAAGTTATTAGTTGCTGCCCGGGAATGTTGTAAATTTATTTGATAACACAGTAGGTTACGATAGTAGTTACCCATGTCAATAGTCGATATTTTGTTGGTTCCTTCTTAAAGCAGCCTGGTAACTGTGGCAGTTCTTGTCCAGTGCAGAGTGATTCTCGTTTAGTGATTCTTCGCTGTATTTATTTCGAATAATACAATTTATACATTTATATTCTTCTTTATTAGCTGTGCAGTCTTTTAGAGAATGTTCTCCCGACGAGCATTTTGGGCATATTTGTTTTCCCTTACAGTCCGCAGCTCTATGATTATATTTACAACATTTATAACATCGAGTTGCTCTGATGTAGTCTTCCCAATTACATATATGCCACCCGATCTTAAGTTTTCGTCCTAGCATCTGTTTTCTTGCTGCGGCGCTAAGTTCCAAAACAATATTCCTTTGTTTCTTCCTGTCCTCAAAAGCGAATTTTGGTTGAATCATTTCCTCCGGCTCTGTCAGTTCTGGGTTTTGAAACTTCATGGCCTCCGCTATATTTTCAATTGTGATGTCATCTGGAACGTTAAAGATTATAATTCTCGGATTCCACAGTTTTCTTGAATTAGCTTCCAGCTCCTCTCCACACTTTTCATTGATGTTTTTACAGATTATATCTATTTCATCTCTCTTATCTGTTTCAATGAGTAACTGTCCGTTCTTGGTACCTTTGATGGAGTTGACTCCGATCTTCATTTCCACTGGATTGAGCTTAGTTTTAATTAGGGTTCTCATATATTCAATACTCTGATTGCTTTTCGACTTAACAATTGCTTTGAACACTTTAGAGCCATTCGTACCGGCGATGCCACCGGCAACGGCTGATGCATAGCTACCACTACTTGCAGCGCCGACCCCAGATGGCTGGAGAACATGTGAGCCTATCCCCCCTTCCAGTTCGGCAGCACACGCAAGAGATGGCGCCACATGTCGAGATGTAGCTCCCCTGTCGTTATGATACTTTTGTTTGGCGTCTTTCAGTTCAACCTGTAGTTCTTTCAGTTCACTCTCCTTCCCAATTATCATGCTGTTCAAATTCACAAATGACCTTCTAAGCATACTTACAGCCTTCACTATATTTTCCTTTAAGTCATGTCGCAAGTTCTTGCTTACTTCCGTCACATTAACCAAAGTTGCCAGGGCACTCTCAACACACTTTTCTATATCCTCCGCCATCTTGGCTCAAAAACTCCTCCTGCTACCTTGCGGGTTCCATTCCAGGGCTTGCCTTGCTATATTGTCTTTATCCCTCCGTAAGGTGTGCCCAATCCACTTCCACTTTCTACGGCGCATCTCGATGCCAACGGGGGTTTGTTTTGTTCTTCTCCACAACTCTTCATTGGAGATAACTTGTGGCCACCATATCCTCAGGATGTTCCTCAGGCATCTATTCACAAACGTCTGGAGACTGTCAGTCAGTTGTTTATTGGTCTTCCATGTTTCACATCCATAGAGCAAAATTGTCTTAACATTTGTATTAAAAATACGTAGTTTGGTGCGGGTGTTGAGTTCCTTTGATTTCCAGATTGGTCTCAGCATTGCAAAAGCTCCCTTTGCTTTGCTTATTCTGTTTTTAATATCCTCTGAGGTTCCTCCATCGGTGGTGACTATACTTCCCAAATAGCAAAACTGCTTGACTTGTTGAATCTTAAGTGAATATGATATAATCAATTTATACACAGCCTTACAACTACTGCAGCTGTTGTTATGAAGTAAGCTGTCAACAATTAACTATGGCAGAAAATTAAAGTATGCACGGAAAGAAAGCCACTTCAATAGCTTCCGTCATACCAGATTGAATGTAAACAAATAAACTGAGAACAGTTGATAAGATGAATCATTAAATTGCATATTTAATCGCATGTACATTCAGCGTTAACTCTGCATTTTAAAATAAAATGTTAGTCAGAGAACGCTATCTCCAGTTGAAGCCTTTGAAACTAGCAAAAAGTTAGAGACAGAGAACGTTAAGTCTAGTTGAAGTTCTCTGACTCCAAACTGTTACTAAAAACCAAAACGTTATCTCCCGAAAACTTTTAAACTATTGGAAATATCAAAATAAGAATCTGGTGGAAGAAAGTAACGGTACTTGTGATAATAAAACTGCCTTTAACTGAAAAAGTCATTTTTGGAGTTAACGTTGTCTGACACTAAGCCCTCGAATTGAGCATTTCCTTGTAAACATGGATGTGACGGGTTCTGGTCCCATGGGGCTGAAAAATGATATCGTATCATCATTGAGAAGATGATATTCCACCATGGAGAATAATGTCAACTTGGCTGTCGCCACACTGCTGGACCCTCAATTTAAGTCAGTTCCTTTCAAGCAACAGAATGCAATAGAGGAGGCCAGAAACAAAATTTTGGAGATGAGGGAGACTGAAGATTCTACAGCCTCATCTACATCACCTGAAGATGAAGGAACAGTTCAGACCAGTGAGAAATTGAAAGAAGTCAGCTTTTAGACTCGTTATACTCAAGCATTTGTTCATGCAAATACCATTTCCCCAGCATCTAAGTATAGGCCTACTTGTGAAAGTGAACTAAAAGTATACTTGGACGAAAAACCCCTTAATCCTAAGGAGGAAGGGAATAAAAGCTTTCATTATTGGCATGTGAGCCAATATTCTAGGCTAAGAAAAGTCGCCACTAAATACTTGTGCATACCCCCTGCAACAGTTTTTAGTGAGTGATTATTTAGCACTGCCGGGCTCGTGTGCGATAAAAAAAAAAACCGCCTCGACCCTGACCGGGTGAAAATGCTCGTGTTTTTACACAAAAACTTGCATAAGGCCTAACTTTACAAGTTAAATGTGTTTTAATTCATGTTCATGTATAGGCCTAATATAATTGCAGCTGTGTTAAAAATTAGGTCAATCATAATTAATTTTGGAAAAATTATTGCTTGCTTTTTATACATAACCATTTTAAAGATTAATGCTAATTAGATTCAACGTTTCACAATTTCTTTCAATTGGTTTCATGATGATTTTATTCCAATTAAACTTAGGCAAAAAGAACATTTAGGATTCGAGAATCGGGAATCAGATTTTTAAGATTCAAATTCAGATTCAAAATTTCTGGATTTGACCATCACTAGTTGCTATTAATATACACAATACAGAAACCTTAGAAGCCAATGTTGAAAGTTCTCAGCAAAAAATGTTACTTCTTTTAAGTTATCCGAAAAGCAAGTTTTATGACATTGGCCCTTTTAGAACCAAGCCACAGAATTAATCATTCGCTTACTAAGAAACATAGGATGTTTTGTAGAGAAATGTTAGGCCTACCTAGGGGATCACCAATGGGAGTGCCATTAGCAGAGCTAGGAAGGGAGGAAGGAAAGGAATGATAGTAGAAAGAATTTTGAAATATTGGTATTGCAATATAAATGTGGATGAGGATAACACATTGAAAGAATGTATGAAGTATTTAAATGAAGGTTGGAGGCATGATAATTGGGTGGAAAAAATTAAAAGGATACTGGAAGAAGTTGGAAGGGGGGATACTTGGCAACGAGGAGAAGGTAATAAGATAAGATTTTGGAGGGAAGTAAGAAAAAGAGTAGAGGACATGAAAAGACAAAAGATCTGGGCGAGCTTTGTAAACAAAAGTTCTTTGAGATTACACAGAGTAATTAAAACAGAGTGGGGAAGGGAGAAATATGTGGATTCTTGTGATAAGCAAGGAAGAGAGGGATATGCATGGATGAGAACAGGGGTGATATATCTGAAAAGGTTAAGGAAAGACAGAGGGGAAGGTTGTGTACTATGTAGTAAAGAGGAACGTGGAGGGGTAAGAAGGTGGAGGGAAGAAATTTGGGAGACAAAGTTGGATAAATTTCATAATGAGATAATAATAAAATCAGGTAAACTGATGTAACAAAGTGCCAGTATGTTTTTGTTTAATCAGTTATCATTGCAATTATGATATGCACAATATGTATTTTTTTTAATTGATTTCCAAGTTAAGCTCCAGATTTATTCATTAAGCAGGGCTTACGGAAGAACAAAGGACTAGTTTTTTTTTATAAATCAGATTAAAATCGTCCAGCATCAGCTGTACTGTACAGATTTGTGATATCTTGACAATCGCACACTCACATAAAAATAAAAAAATAAAAATGTCAAATTTGTCGGCTCGGGATTTGAACCATTGAACTGCACAATGTGAGTCCAAGACGTTACCATCTTGTCCACCAGGGTCAGATTAACAGTCTAGTTGGATAAGCGTATGTAAAGCAACAATGTTATTTGTCAACCGATTTTATCCAATATCAATAGATATGTTCCCATGGACATTATAAATGTGTACACCAAGTTTCATGGAAATCCGGTAAAGCATGTTTGAGTTACCGCGTCTTTAAAATAGACACTAAATTGGGTTTTACTCCGGTACCGGTCAACAGATTAGGTTCAAATTCAATAGGATACTTCTCTTGGACGTCATAAATGCGTATACAAAGTTTCATGAAAATCCGATTCAGCGTATTTCAGTTATGGTGCCTTTCTAATATAATACTATTAAAATAGGCACTAAATTGGGCATTATTCCGGTACCGGTGAACCGATTTGGTTCAATAACAATAGGGTTCTTCCCATCGACATTATGAATGTTTATACCAAGTTTCATGAAAATCCGAAAAAGCGTACTTGAGTTATGGTGCGCACAGACGCACGGACAGACAGACAGACGGACAGACATTTTTTCGTCCCCCACACAATCTCATAAAGTACCATACTGGCACTTAATAATCAAGATGTTGGAATTCAGAGGAGAAGAAAAGACTAAGAATATAGGGGAGTATTTAAGAAAAATGAGAGAGAAGTGGATGAGAAAAATTAAGAAATAGATCAAGAGTAAAATAATCAGCAAAGGTGTGGTAAGTTAACCAGAATCCCAATCATACATAAATAATAGTTATAGTATGAGGGGATTCTGAATGGGTAGTGCTAGACTTATAGATAAGAGACGTTTAAAGTGGATGTAGATAACTATGTACTATGTAAAAGTAAGTGTAAGTAAAATTCTATTCTATTCTACTAAAAACAACCTTCAGATATTTCATACAATTGCAAACCCATGTAGACCCTATTTAATTATTCAGTTCCTATCTTGTAATGTTTGAGTTAACGAGCTTACACTGTAATTTCTTTAGGAAATGTCTTCCACAAATAATTGAGCGGTTTAAGTATGGAGAAACTGTGGCTCATATCGCATCAGAATTTGAAATTGGCTTAAAACTGTGCATGATTTAATAATAAATCAATTTTGTGGTGTTTTAGTTACACCTTACTGTATTTTTATTGTGTTTGTTGTAACTTGTGTAGTATTGTAAAGTATAGTGTGCAACATGAAGATGTCTGTAGTCCCAGCAAGTCTGGAGCTTCCAATCATGAAACCTTGAGAACTACATACTTAATATATGAAATTATTCTGTTGAATGGAATATCTGACTTTTTTGCTTAACCATTCACGTCATGGACAATAGGGGTTCAACTGTATGGCTGACACAAAGCCAGTTTCTGATATATAAGAAAGTGTATCATTTAGGGAGGGCAGGTTGAACCACAACACTCGAAAACAACATCTCTTCTCTAGAGAATGATGTATGTACAGTCGGTCAAATAAAAAACGTCGGGACTCGTATGCTGTTAAAATTAAAGTTTTGACGCATTAGTTCACAAGTTTCCTGTAAAAAACACAAAATACAGGTCATTTTCGGAACATATGAGGCCATGCGGCAGGAGGGAAAATATGAACAAGGAGGGAAAAAATGAGCAACGCGGAAAGCGCAACACACGATATTCAACTTAATGCATTGTCATAATTCATTTTTCTTTGTGTCATCGCCACATACAAATGCTAACGTGAGAGAAAGTGTAGTTAGGGCTGTAATTGACCTGCATTTTTCGGCCTCTGAAGCAACGAGAAGGTTCCATATTTAAGAAAGAGCAGCTCAGGGGTGGAAACTTTACTATAATGCGACCGGAAGTTTTCATAGCAAACGTTGATCTGGCCGGACGCGTATTTCGATGCTAAGATTGGTTGCAGATGCTGAGCGTAAGTAATTGATTTTGCACTAGAAGTACCGGTATTATAAAATAAAATCTTAAAAAAACGCTCCTTGAATAAACATATTCCTCGCGAATCTATTAATTATTAATATTATAAAAATTTGCAACCACGTGGAAGACAAGTCCACGTGGAAGACAAGTCAGTAGCAGCGATGAAAGCAACATATGAAATCTCGAAACTCAGAAAACTTTCGGTGAAAACGGCCATCAATCTCTTCTTCCTGAAAATAGCACCAATCGCCTCCTATGCCATACGCTCTATTTGGACACATCTAACATACACTAACTTAAAGAAACTGGATAGGATAAAAGCTGCATACCTAAGAAGAATGCTATGTGTCTCAAAGTACACAAAAATCAGAATAGTATATGCCCTGGCAAACACGAACAGCTTTATAGAAGATCTCATCTCATTGCACGAGCTCGAAAATACCCCAGCATCTGTTCGATTCCTAGAAGAGAGGAACCAGAAGGCAAGGGATATAGACCCAGATTTCTACCACACCCCGGCCATGATGGACGAGCAATGGAAACAACCCAATTTCGACCTGCGACATCTGTACACCAGAGTAGCCGCCCACGGTTTCCACCATCGTATATGTAACCAAGTGGGATGCCATGACATCACCGACAGGTGCCAGTGCACGCTCTGCAGTCTACCGTGCAGAACTTACCATATCATAGACTGTAAGAGAAGAACAATGCCTCTATCGCATTATGCAAATGACTAGCTCTGTATCATTTTTGTACACAGTGTGTTTAATAAATCCTTATATAATAGGATAAACACAAATACATACAAAAAATTTGCAACCAAAAATATGGCGGATTTGAGGCATATAGCCACAGCCTTCTATACATGTTTGTTTTGGAACAAAACTGACTAAATAATCAAGAAAATACATGGATAGACAAGAGGCGTGTGTGAACCTAACCTTAAGTCTTCCTGTATATGCGCATATGCTCGTTCGTGATACTTAATCAAATACCGCCCGACGTTTTTTATTTGACCGACTGTCTGTTTTTAGCCATTACACTTAGGAAATTTCACGTTACAGACTGGCCACCTGCGTATGGGAAAATATCCAAAATGTCTACTCGATTTGCAATTAATGATACAATGAGAAAATTCTAATCTTTTGGGTGAAGTACAGAAATATTTTGGTTATCTAGAGGTCTACTGTACACACAACCCAAATTATTCATTTTCTTACTGATATATGCAAGTGATTCTACAGTGACTATATTACCCTTCCTGCTTTATGTAAATTTCCTAATTAAGAATGATGAGAAAATCCTGAAGCTTTAATACTGTAAGACACTTATTCCAAAAAATGGTAATATATTATGCAGAAACAATTTTATGAATTATAAATATAGGCCCTACACCACTCACGCTTGGGTATCATCCATTTTGCTGCAGATAAACTGAAGGATTGGAATCACCTCATTAAAACAAGATACGCCTGAACCTCCTTCACAGTTTGCATCTGTATGTCTCAGATTCTTATCCAGCTCCTGAGATACCTCTTCTGCAAAGAAGATAGATTTCATAGTGTAGGTAATCTTTCTTTATAACAATTTAATGACTTAAGTTAATAAAATTTATTAAAACAAGAATTAAATTTAAATTAAATGATGCAAAGGACTTGTTGTTTTCTTTTTTAAAATTACATTTTAAGAAGATATCGGTGCATTCTGTGTAGTTAAAGTGTTTCTCAATTTCATTCTTTACTAGTTAATAGAAATAAAATATTGATGCATTGTGGTAAATAGAATTTCTTGTCATAAAGGAAAAGAACTTAGTATCATATGGACCCAGCAAGGAGGCAATAGAAACTTCAAATTGCAACAGGACATAATTTTTGGCTGCTCATCTGTTCCAAAGATGTATTCACCATCACAATATGTACAGGTTGGCATTGAAAAATCTGGCAATTGAACAGTGTCGGATTTTAAAAAATGCCATATTTTACAAATTGTTAACACATATGCATTCTATCAAGTTTTTTCTAGCATTTCCACTTTCTCTGTGATGGACAATGTATGATGTTTACATTATTTTCCACCTCTTTTCTTTGGTGAATTCATAATGGAGCTATACAGCAGTAAATAAATGATAAAATGAGAAGGAATGAGCAGGAATGCCTGTTAGGAGGTGCAAACAACACCCAACACATTATTCTGGAGTACAGAGTCATCAAAACCTAAATGGGATCGAAAGGTGAAGTCAGACTGAAAAATTCAATGCCATAGCCAGGATTTGAACCAGGATCTTCGGCTCTCTGTGCTGATGCACTTACCAACTAAGCTACCAGTACAACATGCCAGTGCAACATTAAATTCTCCAACTGACTCACATATCCCAGTATACCACCAGGCGTTCTCAATATGAGATAACACCCAGTGGCAACTTACAACCTGTAAGTACTTTAAGGGCTGGGCTTCATAATAAACCACTAGTAGGTCACAGTGGAATGATAATTCTTTCACACTGGCCATGTGTAGGCTAAGATGGAAAGGTGAAGTCAGTTGGAGAATTTAATGTTGTACCAGCATGTTGCCATGGAAGCTCAGTTGGTAAGAGCATTGGCACGGAGAGCCAAAGATCCTGGTTCAAATCCCGGCTATGGCATCGAATTTTTCAATCTACTTCACCTTTCCATCTTAGCTTACACATAGCCAGTGTGAAAGAATTATCATTTCATAAATGGAATCACCTGAAAACAATGGCAGGCCAACATGGTAAATTTGAAAATAAGCTTCGAAATCCATGCAGTAAATCTTAAGGAACTGGATTTTTGATGGCAGAACCTACCTACCATTATAAATAAATATCACTGACTGTAATACCCAGTTGGCACAATAAAATGAAAACCTACATAATTAGCCAAACATTATTGGGAAGCATGATGAAACATAATTTCATATCAACCTCAAGAGCATTAGAAGAAAAAGAACTATCCACACCCAGAAGCTAATCAACAATCAAAAAGGTGCTCCAGGATTCAAGCAACCAATGAATATATTTAATGGGTCCTGAAACCTATTTTGAACTTTGTTTATTGTTGACTGGGTGAAAAGAAACACATGGGTAATGTACCAAAGAGCGTAATCTGTTTAAATTAATTTAAATGAATTTACATTTTTTCGGGACGTATGCAACCCTAGTAAGTTATATGCTACTAATAGAATTATTATAATAAATGTATTATACACAAAGAGTCATCAGAACTTTTGAGAAAAAATATTAATATGTTAATAATTATCAAGTAGATTATTAAAGTGTCCTGGGTTAGAAGCAAAAAAATATGGTAAGCCTAACTATTCCTGACTCAACTTACCAAGAAAGTTGCACAAGGATCGCAAAGTCTGGCTTGTTGCTGCCTGGGCAGCAATTCGAACTGCTTGGTTGCCAGTCTCATGTGCCTCACTACACATGGTCAATATCTGGATGATAATTCTGCCTTTCATTGTCCAATAGTTGCTGCATGCCACATTTAGAAGTACCGGTACCTGTTAAGGATTTTATAATCAGAAAAAAGATTTTAAATTTTGTTTTAATATAATCATAAAAAGTGTACGTTTTCTGGGAGGAAAAAAATTAAATTTTTGGTTAGTTCATGGATGCAGTTCAGCTGACAAAACTGATCTGATGTAGTATATCCACCTCTTTATTTTAATCATACATAAATTTAAAAATCTCATTTCATATTTTAATTATTAAAAAAATTTATTATGTATATTTTAAAGAGCAATAGCATTTTATTGGTATTTTACATTTGTAATGGTCAAAGCATCTTTCCATAAACTGTCATTAGTCTTTAGTCGACCACCAGCTGAGGACGAGGAAGATATTTCCTCGAAAATAGTTAAAATAAATTTATGTTAAGTAGAGCAAAAATGTTTTTAGTGTTGACTTATTTACTTACTGTAAATGAGGAATAAGATTCCATAATAGTATATATACCAAATTCTCGATTATCCGTGCAATGTTTTTCCTCCCAGTATATACAGACATAATGAGTAAATATATATTTAACTTCCTGCACTTAATATGCATTATTTCACATTATAATGCATAGAGATGTTACATGGCTTCCAGAGAAGCAAATGAAATTGTATGCATTAAATTGAAAGCAATCTGAAAGTGGCATCCTTAGATGGTGACATCTGCGATTCAATTACTGAAGGTGAAATGTGATAACAAAAATTGAAAGTTCATGTTTTAATCAATTTCATGATCTATTGATATATATTGAAAACAAGAGATCATTTGCTTTTTCAAACGAAGTAAAAATTAATGTTTGCTGAAAATTATTCTAACGAAAGATACATACCTTCAACATATCAACTTGTGTATCATCAGACTGGGTGAGGATAGATCCCATTGCATGAAAAAGCTGGGATGGCAACCTGAGGGAATCATCTTCTGGTTCGAAGTTGGACTGGAAGCGATCATCTCGAACAAATTTCTACAAATCACAGTCAATAAAAAAAATACAGTAAGTAACATTTTTGGTAACCATTAGTTACTTATACACACACAGACATAAATGTACACACACCCTATAAACTAATGAAGGAGGCAATTGTTTTTGATTAGATGGATGGATCCAGATTCTGAAGAAAATTTGATTGTTAACTCACAATAGTTCAATATTCATTGGTAATATAAAGAGAAGTCCGAATTTATATTGAGCAAACCAGGATCTCAAGATATATTTATTATGACTATTCAGCGAACACTCACATAATTAAGCATAGGCCTATAATAAATAATCCAATACTACAAAATGAATAAAAATACATAGCTATTTGTGACATTGTATGCAAGATATCCAATGGTGATCCAATTGATGTATCGATTTTTATTTTTATTTTTTTATATTTATTTAACAAAAGGTCCCAACGAGCCAATTGCTCACATTAAGGGACAGTATTACAAAGGATGACAAACTTCAAAGTTATTATAATAAAATTGTTACAATAGTTTACACAAATACCGTAAGTATAATAGAAATATTGTTCACTTAATCATTTAATAGAAAAATCTTCAACTTTTAAAAAAAGTTATTTAAGTTTTTTACAGATCTTATTTCCTGTGGAATTTCATTAAAAAGATTTACAAGATAATTTTTCAATCCCCTTAGATAAGTAACCAATTGAGAATGTGTGACGAAAATATTTGATTTGTTTCTCGTGCCATAAGAATGCACATTTTCAAGAAAACGCAATACAATGTTATTATGAACATGTCTGTTTACTACTTTATATATAAAGATTGCAGCACTATACTTGATGATTAATTCTAATGGAAGAATTCTAGATTGCTCATATAATACTTTGACTGGTGTTAAGTAATGACAGCCTAAAAGATTTCTTACATCCCTATTTTGAAGAATTTTTATCTTATGCAAATACTTATTTTTTGAATGTCCCCATATAAATACCATATACAATATGTAAGAGTGAACAAGGGAATAATAAAGAGATCTCATACTAGAATGTGATAATATTCTACCCAATCGTCGTAATACTCCAATTATCGGTGCAATTTTCCTACAAAGGCTTAAAATATGCATATCCCAGTTTAAATGTTCATCTATTATTAAACCTAAATACTTTGCATTTGATACCTGCTGTATAGGTACATCATTTATTGTAATTGCAGAATTAATGTTTAGAATGACTGAAGGTTTATGAAATATCATAAATACTGTCTTTTGAGCATTTAGTGATAATTTATTGTATGCTAACCATTTTTCTTAGATTTTGAGGTCTTTTTGCATATTATTCATTATGGCATCAATAGTATCGTCTACATAAAATATGGTTGTATCATCTGCAAACATTGTGACTGTACCATTCAGATTTATTTTGCTCACGTCATTAATATAAATTAAGAAAAGCAATGGTCCTAAAACAGATCCCTGTGGAACTCCATAATTTATTGGAATAGAATCACTGTCAAAACCATTCACAGTAACATACTGTGTTCTATCACTCATATAACTTTGGAACCAATTTAATGCTATACCTCTAATACCAACTGCTTCTAGTTTTTCCAGTAGAATTAAATGATTAACTGTCTCAAGCTTTTCTTAGATCTAAAAAAAGTTCACTTGCAAACTTATTTTTGTCTAAAGATTCTTCAACTTGAATAATAAAATCTACCGCAGCATTTAAAGGTGAGGAAGATTTACGAGACCCATATTGGAATTTATACAGAAAATCTATTTTTTCAAGGTACGATGTTAACCTTTTCTTCATACATTTCTCTAAAATCTTTAAAATTGAAATGGGCCGATAATTGTTTAGATTGTTTCTATCACCATTTTTAAATACTGGAATTACACGTGGAATTTTACATATTTTAGGGACTGCTCCTATTTTAAACAAATAATTTATAAAATTTGCAATATACCTACTAATGAACTGCATACATTTTTTATAGAAAATGTTTGTTAATCCATCTTTAGTTATACACTGGTCAAAAAAAGTTAAGCATATGTCTAGTTTACTCAATGATACCTAATATTTAAGATTCTTTTAGTTTTATGTAGCACATATATTGTTGACCAACTCAAATTCCTTCGTTTGTTTTATTCTGAAGTGCATTTGTTTAAAGCAAACAAATATGTCAAATTATTGATATTTTATTTTTGTAAGGCATCACCATTATATGCTTAACTTTTTTTGACCAGTGTATTACATTTGTTTTTCAAGTTAGCAATTATATTTTTAATTTCAATTTCCATAACTGGTGCAATAAAAAATGAACTCCTTTCATTGTATTGTTTTTCAATATTTAATATGTAGAGATAGGATTTTTCGGTGTTTTCAAACCAAAGAAAGCGGTACTTTGAAATGTGAAATTCGGTGGTTTCAATTGAACTTTTCGGTACTTTCAAAACTATAGCAGATTCACGGGAAAGCATACCTTTTATGTGCTTAAACCATACAATCGAATTAACTGATACACATTTAAACCCAATCAACACACAATATTTACAAAATACTAAATAATACACATTTGAACTCGATCAAGACACAATGTGTACAAGGCTAAGTAAAGTTTATCCTTCAAAGAACATCTCGCTAAAAAGTTCATTCTCTTGTGACAAACGATGGCGCCTGTCACTCAATATGCTACAGTCTGAATTAAACAACCTGCGACTTGTGACAGGGTATGGAAGGGTATGTTTCCATGGTTTTTCTGAAGATATGCGAGATGTTTGCATTTTGGAGTGATGCTAAACAGCTGACTGAAGCTCTAATACAAGTAATACTGCGTAATACAGTGCAGTTTTCCCACATTTCCACTTCAAGTGGACTGTTACAAGTCGCAGGTTGTTTAAATCCGACTGTAGTGTTTGCAGAAAAAAATCTTTCGCAGTCTGCATATGCACGTGGCATCCACGACGCCAAACTCCAAGGAGAACTAAATACGTCATACTAATACTAATCGAATCCTAATACCGTATTTATCCGAATATAAGCCACCCCTGAATTTAAGCCTCACCTGCCTTTTTAACAGTAACGTAAAGGAAAAATCTGATGTGAACGTCACATAACTTCCTCTACCAAAAGAAAAATTAGCAGTATTCACATATCCTTGTACAGAATCGCAATACACAATTTTACGCTAATTATGCTACAAATACCATATAACCCCTTCTTTGAATGCTGCGACTAAAAACGCAGGTTATGGACAAAAAAAAAAGTGATTGCAAACGTTTATTGAACTTCCCACCGTTAAGAATAATTTCCGAAATTTATAGAATATTCCCCTCAGATATTTCTTTACTGTAAGCATGGCCAACAATACATCTTTCTCACTTCACGTACTTATGTAGAATAAGAGCCCGTGAATGTTCGCGAATTGAGTTGTTCACCAGACAAGACAGAGTATCTACAAACAGTGCGTAGTTTACAACCACCCTTCAGAGAATTTTTTTTGAAAAAAGTTTCAAATAAAAGTTTTAGCTCTTGGTATAAGCACTCCATGTACAAAATTTAAAGGAAATCGTTAGAGCCGTTTTTGAGAAAATCGTGACAAACGAAAACTTCTTTGTGTAAAGTCCCCTTAAAAGTAAGGGAAAGTTGTCGCCACTCTTCAGCTCACATCTTCAGAAAGTAACTGACCCAAATACGAAATTTTGTTTTCATACGATTCTCCGTTTTGGAGACACGTTTCCACAAATGGTATTTTTGGATTCAGGGGGCCTTGAAACGTGTATATATGTTAAAAACTCAACTTGGAATTTGGGGGTCGAAAACAATACTTCCTCTACCTATAGTAGGCCTACCTATGGCACGGGCAGAGGAAGTAAAAAAAATCTGATGTGAAAGTCACATAACTTCCTCTGCCCAAATAAAAGGTTGCAGCATTTACGCTAATTATGCTATAAATATCTTATAGCCCCTTCTTTGAATGTTGCGACTAAAAACGCAGGCTATGGGGGGGGGGGGGAAACAAGTGACTGCAAACGTTTATTGAACTTTCCGCTGTTAAGAATAATTTCCGAAATTTATCAAATATTCCCCTCAGATATTTCTTTACTGTAAGCAGGGCCAACAGTACATTTTTCTCACTTCACGTGCTTATATAGAATAAAATGCCTTAAATGTCCGCGTATTGAGTTGTTCACCAGGCAAGTTGGTAGGTTACAACCACCCTTCAGAGAATGTTTTTGAAATGGTATAAGCAATCCATGTACAAAATTTAAAGGAAATTGTTAGAGCCGTTTATGAGAAAATAGCAAGAAACAAAACATTCTTCATGTAAAGTCCCCTTAAATATAAGAGAAGGTTGTCGCCAATCTTCACAGCCTCAGAAGGTACCTAACCCAAATACAAAATTTTGTTTTCGTACGATTTACAAGAAGCCGTATTGCAAAAAGCACGTATTCACAGTCGGTTGCTTATAACTACCCTTCAGAGAATTTGTTTGAAAAAATGTTTCAAATAAAAGTTTTAGCTCTTAGTACAAGCAATCCATGCGCAAAATTTAAAGAAAATCGTTAGAGCCGTTTTAGAGAAAATCGCGAAAACGAAAATTTGTCGCCAATCTTGGAATCACATCTTCAGAAGGTACCTGACCCAAATACGAAATTTTGTTTTCATACGATTCTCCGTTTCGGAGCTAGCCTGTTCACGAACTTCCACACAGACAGACACACAGACATGTTTCCAAAAATAGTATTTTTGGATTCAGGGGGCCTTGAAACGTGTACATATGCTAAAAACTCAACTTCGAATTTTAGGGTCGAAAACAATACTTCCTCTACCTATAGACCTATGGTACGGGCAGAGGAAGTAATAATTAAATTAACCCCAAAGTGAAACAATAAATTGCCTCATATTCATAATATTAAAGTAACACATTTCTTAGCTGAAATAGGCCTGAAATAAGAAAAAAAAAGTATCAACTGACTTAAGTTAATACAATTAAATAAAACTGACGAAAAAGAAAACATAAATCTGTACTTTACACTTCATATGACTTTCAGTGTTGAATTTCGCGCGATTTTTCTATTTTTCATAACCACTTTCAGTTACCATTATTCACATTCCCATATGTTACAGCATTTTTTTTTTACTTCTGAGCAACTCATATTACACGCATATTCTGTAATACCGCTGTAAAAAATGACAAAATACGCAAAACTTCACTTGCCTACGCATTTTACGCCTCTTCTCGATGTTTCAATTCAAATCGATATATTTTGTATGTTAAATCGATTCATATATCGATAGTTCTAGCGATTCGAGATAATCGATAGATGGCGGTGCTTGGAAGATGGTAACCAGCTACGGTAGATCAACCAGCTTTTTCGTTATCGGCCTCTTTCTCGCAAAAAAGTAAAAATTCGTGCCAAAATCGCACTTTAAAGTAAAAATTCGCGCCAAAATCGCATTTTTATGCAAAATTCGCATCAATTCGCGAGTACAAAAAACATATTTCAGGGTACTGTTGTGTGTGCTGAAGGTCGTTATCATTCCTAATACAGTTCTTAATAAAAATCGTTAAATTCACGATCGCGAAAAATTCCTATCCCTATTAATAATATGTTATTGCAATGAATTGATTCAGCTAATGTAGATCCTATATTTACAAAGCATTCATTAAATATTTGAGGAACATCTTTTCCCTGATAGTTTGTTCCTCCTTTAAAAAGTTCTATAGCTTCATTAGTAATATTCGGATCAGAAGAATTGCTTAGTATTTTTTTAACCTCTTTCCAAAATTGTTTCGGATTACCATTAGTTTTTTTAGACATTTCTCATAATATTCCTTTTTTAGAATTCTTTTTTTTGAAGTAACCAAGTTTCTAACTTTCTTATATTCCAATCTTTCCATTAAATTCAACTGTTTTTTCTTTTTAGATAAAACTCTCTGGTGCCAGTGGTGTCACTAGTGTAATTTATAATGCTTTACCACACATAAAATTGTACATTATTTTCATACGCCCTTTGCTCATAGGCAGCTTTTATATATAAAATCGCTATGTTCAATGATTAATTGTTTCTGTATCAAAGATGCTACAGGTATGAAAATGTTTCAATGTTTAGTCCTTGTGAATTTATGCAAATAAAAATTGCATGTAAGTGCGATAAAAATAAAACAATAAAATTACGATGACAGACATTTGCGATTGGTTGAAATTTCACATATTTTTATACTGGATTGGACACCGATTCATGAACTAAGTAGTCAAAGTAATTTAATCAATTTAATCAATTTTGGTGTTAACAGAAAAATGAAGCAGGAGAAATTTAAGACTGCAATTGAAAGAATAAATGGTGAATGTTATTTACAAATTTTATTTCATATATACAGCCATAATTACGGGTGAGACATCCTAGCATATTATGACAAGTGTTTTTGTTCATTACATATCATAAATAATGAAATAGAACTCTTCAGCTCATTCTGTGAAATTTACTAAGTCTTCTCCTCCATACTGCATGGAAAACGTTATTTAAAATTTATTTTATATATTAAAATGTTTTTTTTCAAAATCTATTACGGGTGGGACATAATTTGAACAACAATTTTAATGGTGCACAAAAACAGTTCATTTGCTGTTATGCTATTAATGTTAGAGACTAAATGTTATTATTAATGAAGGTATGAGGGATGGAATAAAATTATAAACTGTTTCCAGATTGTCAGAACATATATTTCACTCTTACAATAATAATAATTTAATAAAACTATCACCATTACAGGTGGGACAAAATGTCACAGTTTGCTATTTTACATAGTAATTAACCACACATACTTTTAGAAGTAATTATATCTTAAGGCATATTTTCTCAAATAAAAAAAAAGAGTGCATGGAAGGCCACGCGACAGAAGTAAAACTTTATTTTATTTTTTTATTTTTTCAATTTTTTATTCTTGGATTTTTTCAATTTTGCATTATTGGACTTTCTAATATTGGGTTTTTGGACTTTTTAAATTTTGGATTTTGGACTTTTCATTTTGGTTCTTTCAATTTTTAATTTTGGATTTTTTAAATTTTCAATCTTTGAGTTGTTTATTTTTTAATTTTTTATTTTTTGGATTTTTAATTTTTAATTTTATTATTTATTAAATTTTGGAATTTTGGATGTTATAATTTTTAATTTTGTTTTTTTAATTTTGGAAATTTGTATTTTTTAATTTTGGATTTTTAATTTTTTTAATTTTTGATTTTTTGATTTTTTAATTTTGGATCTTTGAATTTTTTAATTTTGGATTTTTTCAATTTTGATTCTTTGAATTTTTTATTTTTCGGATTTTTTAATTTTGTATTTTAATTTTTTAATTTTGGATTTTTAGATTTTTTCAATTTTGGTATTTTCGATTTTTAGTTTTTTATTTTTTATTTTTGAATTTTGGAATTTATTATTTATTAAATTTTGGATTTTTGGATGTTTTAATTTTTAATTTTGTTTTTTTAATTTTGGATTTGCGCGGTAATGAACCTCCGGGTTCCATAAAATAGATAATATACTTTTAGATTGCTTAGGAATTGTCTATTGCCATTGAGGAATTAAAGTCTGAAAAATTTCCTTTGATTACTCCTAATCATTGAGTTGATTGTTTTCTGTGCAGTCCGCTCCGAAACACGTAGTTTTGAGTGTGACTGATTTTGTGACTGATTTTGTGACTGATTTCGTTTTAGTGTGACTGATTTTCCAGATTTACCCCAACCGCGAGAAAAGAAGTTTTACTTCAAAAAATAGCTGATTACTCTTGGCTACTCAGTTTTAACAAGTGTTAAATCATGGTATAAATGTAAAAAAAATAAATAATAATAATAATAATAATAATAATAATAATAATAATAATAATAATAATAATAATAACTGCAACATAATAAAAACATAATCGACAGATTTTACACATGAAACAACTTCAAATACATATAATTCCTTAATATTCAGTGAATTTGAGGTTTTAAACAATTATTTGACTACTCGATTACACTGGTTTTATAACATCTTTCTTTGAGGGAAAAATTCCCATATTTTATGAAAAGGCTGTATAATGAATAGGGACCGAATTTTTAGGTTTTTAAAAGCACTGTTTTAGGTTTTCCATTAGGTGAAATAGTTTTATTTAGGTTTTTTTGTCCAAAATATCGTTTTTGAGTAGAATAATTGGTTTAATGAAATTCAATGTGCTACATAGGATTCAATACATAATACTTGTAAAGTTTAACTTAACAAAATTGACTTAAATTTGTGTAAATTTGCTTTAGGGGAATATTACACAATTGAAGAAAGAAAGCATAAACAATCAAAAGAAGCAGTGAAAATAAGATTGCCTCCCATTTCCTGGTTACAGTATATCACTAAATATCTTTCAAGATTCTCAACTGTGAGTTGTATTGAATGACGTCCGTCATATACCGCAGGAGCAACTTGGAAAACTACAGAGCAGATGTAGAAACCCGCGGGGTGCAACATCATAAAATAACCTCAGAAGAAGAAATTCAGGTCGTCGCCAATCCACTGCCGTAATAAACTCGATTTCATTGTTTCGGCATAATTAACACGTCTTCTTAAAACTCACAGTGTGACCACTCAGTATGAATAACAGGGCAGTACTAAAGGCAAAACGCTTTAAAACACAGAAATATATAATTATCCTTGTTCATGAATGGCATTAATGGTTGTTCGTACGAATATTTTAAAAGGAATACTTTGGTACTCTTACACTTCCTCTCTTGATACTCTCCATCCTAGATGACAATAGTAAAGGTAAAGTGATCCCTTTACAGGCCATGGAGGCCCAGAGGGTTCTAGGAGGTTGAGGCTCCCAGATTTTGGACATTCGGCACATGAAGGTGGTAAGATTGTCATCCTTACGCACTGGCCGCCTTTACCCCCAGGATCGCTTCTGGTACTCATTTCTGTTAGAGGCTGAGTCGACCCCAGGGCCATAGGATTAGGTCAATTGAAAAATCTCAGGAATCGAACCCGTGACCTTCCGGTTTGTAGTGCAGCACCTCAACCCTTACGCTACGGCGAAACCCCTAGACGACAATGGGTTGAACTAAACGCTGGTGGTATTAATTTCAACCCGATAAAAATTATTGTCTCTCCCGAAAATACCAATTTCTCAACTGACAAACAAAACAGAAAAAAGGAGCTTAAATTGGATATTTTAGGTTTTATATCCCGTTTAGGAATATTTAGGTTTTTAGACCCCATTTAGGTATTTTTAGGTGCCACAGAATTAATGTGGGTGAATCCTATGGACATGATTTGAAAAAGTGTATGAACGCTTTTTGTTTTGGAAGCAAGGAAAAAAATAGGTAAAAACCTAAGAATCCGGTCCCTAATAATGAATGACAGTACAGTATAAGAAATATAACTTAAAACTTATAGTATCAGAAATAGGGTTACAAAAAAAATGTTGTAAGATTAAAACACAGCCAGCTTCTTCTAGATTGATCTAGATAGGTAAGTTGTCATAAGGGTAAAGAAAATTTAAGTGGAGAAAAAAAAAGCATTTTTCAAATTAATTTTTTTTTCTGTAGCACGCACTTTTCTCTTCAATTTTGTGAAAGAATTTTGATGGACGTCATCTGCTTTGTCACTTTAACTTTTATTTTATTTATATCTATTATTTCAGAATAGAGATGCACATATACAAAATTTTCTTTCAAGGTACAAAATCAAACAAATTTTTTGCCCCCAGATGAGCAAAGCTAATTCACTCCCTTTGGTAAGTTTTTCGCTCGTTTTCCACAATTTTCAGCTGTAGGCCTATACACAGTTTCCATAATAACTTGAGAACTATTAAAGATATTGGAGTAAATATTTTTGTGTTGGTGTAGTTTAACTATATTTTTAATAATAATATTAATAATAATAATATTATTTATTCACCATTAGATCTTTACATAAAGATTTCGGTTTCGTCAGTACAAGTCTAATCTACAGTACAAGGCAAATCTATACTAAACCAAAGTGACATAAATAGAGTTATACTTACAAGCTAAAATAATACATACTTACAAGTTAAATTAATACATAACAGAGTACATGCTAATACGTGTAATAATATTTACAATAATAAAATAATATTTACAATATCTTCAATGTTTAATATTTAACCCTATTATTGCAATGTTATTTATTACAAATACGCTACATATCATCTATATTGCAATCAAGGAACTCATTGATGTCATAGAATGCTTTCTTTTTGAGCCATTTGGTAACTATTTTTTTGAATGTTAAATTGCTCAATGTTTTAAATTTGTGTGGTAGTTTATTAAAAAAGATTATACCGGTATAGGTGTAGTGTTTTTGTGTTGTAGTTAGTCTGAATGAGGGAATATCTATTGTATTTTTAAACCTGGTATTATGTTCATGGACGTTATTTCTCAGGTTGAGGTTATCTAAATTTTCTTTAATACACAAGAGCACGCTTAGTATGTACATACTTGTTACGGTAAGGATACCTAAGTCAATAAAATGAGGCTTGCATAATGCCGACTGTTCGAGGTTCTTAATACATCTGACCGCTTTTTTTTGCCATAGGAAGACTTGTCTGGCTCCCACAGAATTACCCCAAAGGAGTATTCCGTATTGTATATGTGAATGAAAGATAGCATAATATGTCATCAGGAGGAGGTTGTTGCTAATACACATTTTGAGCTTTTTCAATGCTCTTGTGAGTTTAGAGCAGATTTTTTGAGTATGTTGATTCCAACTTAACTTCTCATCAAGATATATACGTAACAGTTTAACAGACTTACTGTCGCCTTCTATCCTTTTCGAATTGCTTAGTGTGAAATATAGTTGTTCAGTTTTACTTTCATTTATCTGCAAATGGTTTGATTGAAACCACCTTGTTGATTTTTCATAAGTTTCTTTATTTAATACATTTAAGGAATTTAAGCCTGTGTTTGATGTAAGAAATGTAGTGTCGTCTACATAGATGATGGTTTTAGAGGGAAGATAGTATGCTAGATCATTTATATAGATTATGAATAGGAGAGGTCCGAGAATAGAGCCCTGTGGGACTCCATTCTCTACCATTAAGAATTAAGATTTTCTTGTCTCTATTTATCATTACCATTTGTTGTCTGTTCGTTAAGTAGGACTGTAAAAAAGTTAGTTCTTTATCTCTTATTCCATAAAAATGTAGTTTTTTTTATTAGGATGTCATGTGGTATGCTCTCAAATGCTTTACTCAAGTCAATTAGGGTGGCACAAGCATATTCTTTCAATTCAAAACTATTTAAGACGAAGGATACAGCTTCTTCAACTGCCTTAGTAGTCGAGAGGCCATTTCTGAATCCAAATTGGCAATTATTCAGCAATCTGTTTTCTTCAAAGTACGGTACCTAATAAGCTGTTTCTGGGCTATGCTTTCAACTATTTTTGAAATTATAGGTCCAAGGGAAATTGGTCGATAGTTATTTGCATCATTCCTATCTACTTTTTTGTAAATTGGTTTGTAAATATATTGTTTAGAAGTCAAGGGAAAAAATACATTTTGAAGAGCTATGATAAAAGAACCTGCTTTATGTTGTAGATGTGGGTCTTAACAAAAATCAGAATTAAGATTCATAAGAAAATTCAAGTAATTAAGAATTTTAGTATGTAAACTCTAAAGAACTGCATATAATTAAATTAGTTATCGATAATGCATACCATATTTTAAGGACTATAAAACACTACGGACAATAAGAGGCACCTTAATGTTAAACAATTATTTTAAAAATAACATTTTTACCATTTTTATTATTAGATTGCAAAGCCAGACTAAAAAAAATCTGATGTGAACGGCACATAACTTCCTCTGCCCAAATAAAAGCAGTATTCACATATCCTTGTACAGAATTGCAAGACACAATTTTATGCTAATTATCCTATAAATACCTCTTCTTTCATGATGAGACTAAAAACACAGGCTACGGACAGACAAAAAAAGAAGAAAAAACAAGTGACTGCAAACGTTTATTGAAATATCCCCCGTTAAGATTAATTTCCGAAATTTATCGAATATTCCCCTGAGATATTTCTTTACTGTAAGCATGGCCAACAATACCTTTCTCACTTCACGTACTTATATAGAATATGAGGCCGTGAATGTCTGCGTATTGAGTTGTTCACCAGGCAAGACAGATTTTCTACAAACAGTGGGTAACTTACAACCACCCTTCAGAGAATTTTTTTGAAAAAAGTTTAAAATAAAAGTTTTAACTCTTGGTATAAGCACTCCATATACAAAATGTAAAGGAAATTGTTATAGCCGTTTTTTTTAGAAAATTGCAAAAAACAACATTTTTTTCATACAAAGTCCCCTTAAATATAAGAGAAGGTTGTCGCCAATCTTCGCGTGACAACCTCAGAAGGTACCTAACCCAAATACAAAATTTCGTTTTCGTACGATTTTCCGTTACAAGAGACAGTATTGCAAAGAGCGTGTATTCACAGTTGGTGGCTTATAAGTACCTAGAATTTGTTCGAAAAAATGTTTCAAATAAAAGTTTTAGCTCTTGGTATAAGCAATCCATGTGCAAAATTTAAAAAAAATCGTTAGAGCCGTTTTCAAGAAAATCGCGAAAAACGAAAATTTCTTCATGTAAAGTCCCCTTAAAAATAAGAGAAAATAGTCTCCAATCTTATCCTCACATCTTCAGAAGGTGCCTGACCCAAATACGAAATTTTGTTTTCATACGATTTTCCGTTTTGGAGCTAGAGTGTTCACAGACAGACAGACACACAGACATGTTTCCAAAAATAGCATTTTTGGATTCAGGGGGCCTTGAAACGTGTATATATGCTAAAAACTCAACTTCGAATTTTGGGGGTGAAAACAATACTTCCTCTACCTATAGTACCTATGGTACGGGCAGAGGAAGTAAAAATCATATGAATACCTTTTGTTTTTACTTCCTCTGCCCGTACCATAGGTACTATAGGTAGAGGAAGTATTGTTTTCGACCCTAAAATTCGAAGTTGAGTTTTTAGCATATATACACGTTTCAAGGCCCCCTGAATCCAAAAATACTATTTTTGGAAACATGTCTGTGTGTGTGTGTCTGTCTGTGTGTGTGTCTGTCTGTGTGGAAGTTTGTGAACAGGCTAGCTCCGAAACGGAGAATCGTATGAAAACAAAATTTCGTATTTGGGTCAGGTACCTTCTGAAGATGGGATTCGAAGATTGGCGACAAATTTCCCTTATTTTTAAGGGGACTTTATATGAAGAAATTTTCGATTTTCGCGATTTTCTCGAAAACGATTTTCTTTAAATTTTGGGCATGGATTGCTTGTACCAAGAGCTAAAACTTTGATTTGAAACATTTTTTCGCAATAATTCTCTGAAGGGTAGTTATAAGCAACCCACTGTGAATAGGTGCTTTTTGCAATACGGCTTCTTGTAAATCGTACGAAACCAAAATTTTGTATTTGGGTTAGGTACCTTCTGAGGCTGTGAAGATTGGCTACAACCTTTTCTTATATTTAAGGGGACTTTACATGAAGAATATTTTGTTTTTTGCTATTTTCTCATAAACGGCTCTAAAAATTTCCTTTAAATTTTGTACATGGATTGCTTATACCATTTCAAAAACATTCTCTGAAGGGTGGTTGTAACCTACCAACTTGCTTGGTGAACAACTTAATACGCGGACATTTAAGGCATTTTATTCTATATAAGCACGTGAAGAGAGAAAAATGTACTGTTGGCCCTGCTTACAGTAAAGAAATGTCTGAGGGGAATATTTGATAAATTTCGGAAATTATTCTTAACAGCAGAAAGTTCAATAAACGTTTGCAGTCACTTGTTTTTTTTCCCCCATAGCCTGCGTTTTTAGTCACAACATTCAAAGAAGGGGCTATAAGATATTTATAGCATAATTAGCGTAAATGCTGCAAACTTTTATTTGGGCAGAGGAAGTTATGTGACTTTCACATCAGATTTTTTCCATTGCGAAAGTGGCTACTAACAAAATATTGTACTGTTACCGATAACACAGATCACTTTCAATTCAAGTTTACTGGCACCGTAGACTGCAATGATGCATCATGGGCTAGACAATGTTCTGGGTTTGTGATATAATAATAATAATAATAATAATAATAATAATAATAATAATAATAATAATAATAATAATAATAATAATATTTATTTCCTTGTGGACATATACATGTTTTAAGCATCGTTAAAAGCTAATTATGTATTGGTGTATATACTTCTTTAATCTATATGCAAATCCACTCTCACACTTATACAATTCACACACACACTCATACTGTTCAATCCACATTCACACTTATACTGTACAATCCACATTCACACTTATACAATTCTTACTCTCTATTATACAAATCTCACTGAACTTATACATAAATTATATATATATATATATATATACATTCATATACATTTACATACAATTCCTACAGTATTATTACAATACTATTTTGCTCATATAGCTTATCATATCTAGAGTCTACAGCTCGTCTATCCTATATAAACTCCTCTCTATTAGATATTTCTTAAGTTCTTTTTTAAATCTTTCTCCTTGTAGTGTTTTTAATACTCCTGGTAATTTGTTGTATAGTATTATTCCTTGGATTAGTGGATCTTTTTCTGCAGATTTGTTTCTTATGTATAGCCTGTGGAGATTTTTCCTGCCTCTAGTGTTGTAACTGTAGTAGTTGTTATTTCCTGCCTCGCCTTGTACCAGCAGAATTACTTTGTAGACATATAAAGAATGGCAGGGCAGGAGGGAGATAGTGTTACCAAGCTTGTGAATCCCTGCAACTCATGTTCATTGCTGCTGCCAGTTGAATCCAATGTTGCCAGATAGAGATAGGTTTCCCGCTGCATCGAATATGTGGTCATTTATAAGACTGGTGGGAAATTTAAATCAAACACTGGACATTTTTATATTAATTTTGAGTGTAAGACGCACCTGAATTTTGGAGTCAATTTTTTAAGAAAAAAATGTGTCTTCTAGTCCGTAAAATACGGTATATGGTTCAATGAAAAGTCTTTCAGGAAATCTAAAAGGCACTTAACAGTATAGATGCAATGTATATTATGTATGCCAAATTTCAGTTCAGTGATTTTTAAGGCTCCTGAAATACAAAGTGTTACAGTTCTCTAATTTTACACTAGCCAAAGGTGTAACTTCCTCCTTAAAGAAATGTCTGCTTATCTGAAGCTGGTTTTGTGAACAGTGTTACTGATACGGTAATAAAGAGAATCTATTATGTCAGAGTGAAAGGTGATAATGCCACTTTATTTCATGAAGGAGCAGAAATACGTTCACTGCCTAGAGGTGCTAAATTATTAAATCCATTGCATCATTGCTCTAGCTGAAGTGATCAACATGACTACAGTCAAACCTCTGTACAACAAAGATCCATATAATAATAAACCCACATTTAACAATATTTTCTTCGGTCCTTGCAAATTTTCTATCTTAATATGTTAAATTTAACTCACTACAACAATGAAGCTCTTTAGAAATACCCTTTTATAACAATACCTTGTGTTCAATTGTTATTGTAAACCAGTAGCTTAGCCCAGTGAATGGTAGCTGGTATCAGATTGGAATCCTTTCATCCACCAAAATTGTTTTCTGGGAGACCTGATAACTAAATCTCAGAAAAGAATGGTTCAGTACAGGGTGGAAAATAGCATCATTTAGGTTAAAATCATCCCCTAACGTGCAAAAACCTACAGTGAGTTTAGTTGTTACTTCAACATTCACAACATGAGTAGTTAATCTCTCTATTGAGGAAATTATTTTAGTTTTGCCTTAGATATGTGATGAATTTGCTGTTTTTCTCTTCTCTCTTCCCACCCTCTACAAGTCTGAAATTTCTGACACGTGTCTAGATTTAAAGCTAAGCATGATCTGCAACGTTTAGAGTAGTCTGAATAGTAATTGTTCACTGTGTAAAGTTGTTATTGTTACCACTCAATGGAAGTGAGTAAGTTTAGAAACAAAATTAGTCGTGTTTCAAGATTTGGATTTGTGAGTAATTTTTTGCTTCTTTGCACATCTGTTCCTTGAATTATCCTAGGCCTATAGATCAGTGGTTCCCAAACTATGGGTCGCGACCCACTGGTGGGTCGCGGGAGCAATTTTGGTGGGTTGCGAAAAGGGCGGAAAAAATTAAACTTGTTTTCAATATAAGGAAAGAGTGTTTAATTTACCACTTGAACAAAATAAAACTATCGAAAGGCATATGAAAAACATGTGCTGTATTTCATATGGCCTATATTGGTTATCGTTTTGTAGTAGTGGGTCGCGAAAGTTTTTTTATATAGCCTATAATGGTGATCGTTATGTAGTAGTGGGTCGCGAAAAAATTTCTAGGTGAAGGTGGGTCCCAGGACAAAAAAGTTTGGGAACCGCTGCTATAGATCATCAACTGTTTTCTATCCAGTCTTCCTAATAAGCAGTGCAATACAGCTACTCAATATAGCAATAAACCCCCTATAGCAATATAATCTGCTAGGGCCCACAGATATCGCTATAAAGAGGTTTGACTGTATCTTGAAATAGGGGCTATTGGCACCCTAAGCCCTATTCACTTCAAAATTACTGCAAGTGCAGATCCATATCACCGAATCTTAATTAAATTGGTGATACACAGAGGATGGTACTTCCTCATTCATAAAGATTATTTGTCAAGCAATTATTGTTACCCATTGCCTAAATAAGAACTATACTACTTACATGGAGGCCAGATAACACATAAGCCACAAATTTGCTTCTCTTGGTCTCCAAAGCAAGTTGAAGTGCATGGAGACATTTCGCTCGCAGTTCATAAGCTGGATCACACAACAGGCCCTCCTGTGCATCTAGAAAATCTAGAAAATAACGCAAATAGTAAGAAGGGATAAATGAGCCTACTACAAAAATTAAAAAAATTGTATACAATAGACCCACTTTCTCAAATGGGAAAAAGTATACAGAACAATAATGCAATACTATAAACAATTCAATATTACCAGGTAGTTCTTGGCCTATTAGACGTGTAGAGAAACAAATGTAAAACGCAACTGTGAGGACATCATAGATTTGAAGTCATAAAACCAAATAAACACAATCAATTTTTTGTGCAAGATGAAAAAATTACTTTGAGTAATGAAGTTGTTCCTTGTTTTCCTAAAAAGACAAAATCTTGGAAAGGGAGCAAAATTATCATGCTGAAGACCTCTTAACTCATAACCATACCATGGCACAGCCTCCACATAGAACCCTTTGGCTTGTTGAATTAAATAAACAGTGGGGTGGTGACAAGTGCATCTTCCTACTGTGAATAGGGGTAGGCAGGAACACCTCTCCTTCCCATTCAGCGGTTTTAGGCCCTAGTCTGCTGGGCAACAGTTCTTCCAGGGGCCTTCTCCCAACTTCCCTTTTTTGGTGGTGGAAGCTGGAAGGGATTCTTTTGGGTTGGTCAGCCAGTGCCATATATGGGAAATCATGGGCTCAGTGCAAAAAGAACAGATCTAGCTACTACCTACAGAAAAGAATATTTATATAATTTGTAAACAAAATAGATCTTGATAAACTCAACTGAAATTATATTATTAACAAAATAGTGAATTCTTCAAATCAAAATATGCCACCAAACAATGACTAATTTTTTTTTTTACTTTTAGAATAGGCTATTGTAAATAATTATTATTTACATCATAGCATAATGGAACATGCTGTTAATAAAGTCACCGCAAAAAAAAAGTGCAAAGCGGTCATCTGGCTTAGCACCATTACTTGGAATTAGTCTGAGGCCTTCATACCAAGAAACTTATGTATGTTGGCTAACCCATATGAAATTTAAATATGATGAATGATGATAATATCACATCAGAACTATCTTGGCAGTTCTATATGGTCCTGTACCTGGTAGTAGCAGCAAAGATTGATATGTAGATGGTTTGTTCCTAATCAGATAAGAGAACTGCATTGAACTGCTGAATTCATGTGGACCTATTTCAAGCATTCTACATGTTTACTACATGAGATGGGAGACCAACCTTCACACTGTTACGTGAAATGTGAAGAAAGAAGAACCCCAATTAGAATGTCTTTAATTACGGTACCAGTAGGCCTACTCCCTGCCTTATTGAAAGGTTAGGTTTGTGTACTAAGAGCAATGAATCCCTAGATTGAGTGTCCTTCATTATACTGACTGCTCTATTACACGATTAGGCTATATTTGAGCTCCAAGAGCAATCTAAGCCTCTATTTAGGCTGCCCTTAGCCTTACTATAAAAGGTTAGGTCTACAAATGACCCCTATTGATGTGTTGAGGTGTTCTGTGTGATACTACAAAACTTTTCGTTTCAGATCGTAACCTTGAAGTAGGCTATGAGTTTTGATTCAAAATGTGAACAGTCCAGTACTCCAATGCTCCATGCAGCGAAGGACATATTTACATTACCATAAGTTTGCTCATCCTTTCAGCACAAGGTTTTTCACTACATTATCCGGTATGTATTTTTTGACGTGTTTGATCAGCAAGAGAGAGAGGGGGGAGGGAGAGAGGGGGAGGGAGAGAAGGGGAGAGAGAGAAAGAAAGAGAAAGAAAAAATAGAGAGAGAGGGAGAGAGAGAGAAAGAGAGAGAGAAGATATATATTTAATTTATTTACATGTTTTGTTTTGTTGTGGAAATTGTATTTTGTACTCAGCTTATGTACATGAGGGCGTTCCATAGTTACAGTAATCTTCTCGCTTTGCAACTTCTGTGACGTTCAAGACTTGCAGTGAGCAACATCACATATGGTTTTCAAATTCTCCATTTTCTGGATCTTCATATAAGTAACAAGTTGTTTTATTACGAACAGTTTTAAAAGTACAGGTTATGAATGATACGAGGTGAAGAAAATTTTGTTCAGCTTCTCTTTTCATTTATCAATGTGAACTCTCCACTTTAGGGTTTCGTCAATTCAAATTCTAAAAGTTTAATATTTGGGGTATACTCTATATTTTTATGTACCGGTATGATGTTAGGTTTGGGCATAAATAAAATACAAATCGCCCCTTATGCTCTGCCCACTGCGTTGCTATGGCGACCACCTGCTTGCTCAACATTCAACATTCCTAGATCTATCTAAACCAGTAAGCTGGACCTGTACAAAAATCAGTTCCTTAAAAATAAAACCGATACTGACTAGACCTTGTCCTTGGTAAGTGTGAACATATTTTAATAACGAGGGCCAGAGCTGTTAAAAAAAAATTAAAAAAGCGGATATTCTCACTTCTGACTTCACGGAACTTTGCCTGACTTACCAACATATTTATTTATAGAATGAAAGTGAAGTCGCACACAATTTGATATAGAATGAAACAAACATTTCATTCAATTCAACTTCATAAAACCTGGGAATTCATTTTGAATATAACTTCAACACGGGAAAAAAATTATATGGTGGTGTTAGGATGAAACACACATATAGTACATAAAAGAAATTGATAATATTTCTATTGGACTATCAGATAGAGAAATTGGAATCTCAACTATTAACTATATTCGATAAAAAGAGAAAAACCTTTACCCCCAAAAATATTGAAAACATATTTTACTAGAAAAAGAAAAGGAACCTACCATGTTGCCAGGCAACCGTATTGAGAAAACCTGGCACCATGTGAGAAGATTTTTGTCTGGGTATTAAATATTTTCAGCAGGTTACTCTTTTCATCACTAAGTAAGTACACTTGTATCAAAACAAAACACTTCATGACCTACATCAAAAAATTTTTAACAAAGAATGCCATATACAGTGTAGAGGAATTTGAAGAAAAATGCCACAATGCTGAATTATTTTCACTGTAAATAAATGTAAATAAGATTTAATGTTTTCTCTCTCTGTTCTATATGCAAACTGTAACTCAACTCTGTCTGATCTTGTATAGTTAACATAACCCATAACATGTAAATGTTCAGAGGATGAATAAACTATTATTATTATTATTATTATTATTATTATTATTATTATTATTATTATTATAAATTTTACAGTTATGATAATAAAATTCCCGATAATTTTAGCTCGAAAAAAGAATAACTAAATGTGAAAACCAAGTTTATAGCTTAGGTCAGATTGTATTAGGATAAAAAACCCGGATTTCAAATATACATGGTTACTGACATTTTTCACCAAAACGTTTAATGATAATATATTATTAATAAATGTAGCTATCCATCATTCCAGTATTAAGTGGCTAAACAAACCTAACATCATACCGGTACATGAAAATAAGGAATCTACCCCAAATTTATAACTTTTAGGAATTTGAATTGACGAACCATAAATGAAAAGAGCTGAACAAAACAAAACATGTAAATAAATTAAGTATATCCTCTTCTCTCTCTCTCTCTCTCTCTCTCTCTCTCTCTCTCTCTCTCTCTCTCTCTTTCTCTCTCTTTCTCTCTCTTTCTCTCTCTTTCTCTCTCTTTCTCTCTCTTTCTCTCTCTTTCTCTCTCTTCTCTCTCTCTCTCTCTCTCTCTCTCTCTCTCTCTCTCTCTCTCTCTCTCTCTCTCCGTCACTCACTCACTCTCACTCTCTCTCTCTCTAGGGTTTTTAGATTATTTTCACAAATTAAAGATGTTAATGAACAGGAAAATTAAATTATTCTATTATTCTAATCTCTAATTGAAATTAAAACTTTTTAAAATAATTTTAACACGAATTGTTTTCTTTATGACTAAATGAAAGCTGAAGTAAATAATGTACATTGATGCCATTCTTACCAAGTGAAATTATATAATATTACTTGGATCAAAGGTTTAATAATAACCTATAAAATGCTACAACTAGACGTAAGATAAAGTATAAAGGTTATGTTATGTTGTATAGGAATAAAACACTCTTAATTCTAATATATAGCCTATGCTTATCAGACTTTAATTTACACCAATTCCTTCCTTCTTTGGTTTAGTTTATACTAGGCATGACCCAAATAGTAAAGCGGTTTAATGATAATGTATTAATTGTAAATATAGCTAATCATCATTCTACTAATGTGCGTGAAAACAAACATAACATCGTACCGGTACTTTAAATGTGGAATATACCCCAAATTTTATACTTCTATTTGACAAAACATAAACTGGAGAGATAACATTGATAAAAAAGATTTCAAAAATATTACCAATTGTCGCCCAATATTTTTTTTAGTATCTAGGCAACCCATTAATAATAACTGAACTACAAAAATCCTACCCTGGATTTTTTCCTTTTATTTCGAAGTTGAAAATTAAAAGCATATAACAGCATTTAACCCCATTGTTGGAATGGTTCATTCAAATACATGCTTATCGCACTTATATTCATGATTTGTAGTTAGGATATACACATAAGAATGCCTCGAATTAACTGGGTTTTATTGCGAATGGCTATAAAAAACCGAAATCAGTCATCTTAAAAGGAATTTAAGGTCTCCAAAACGTTTAGCAAAACTGAATAGCTGACTACTGCTCTAAATTTTTAAGGTCTATATAGATTTTGCATGATAAATTCTACATTCCTAGATCTATCTACACCTGTAAGCTGGACCTGTAAAAAAATCAGCTTCTTAAAAATAAAACCGTTACAGCCTAGACCTTGTCTTTGGAACGAGTGAATTTATTTTAATACTAGGGTCAGGCTGTTCTTTTCTAAAAAAAGAAAGAAAGAAGAAGAAGAAGAAAAAAAGAAATTAAGGGATATTCTCACTTTTGACTTGACGGAACTTTGTCAGATTTACGAACATATTTATTTATAGAATGAAAGCGAAGTCGCCCACAGTATGATATTGAATGAAACAAATCATTTCATTCAAATGAACTTATTAAAACCTCAAATTCATTTCTAATAGACTATAACTTTAACTCGAAAAAAAAAATTATATGGTGGGGTTAGGATGAACCGCTCATATACCCTAGTAGCACACTTCGTTGGCCCAACGGAAGGATTTGGTTGGCATGGAAGGGATATGCTGGGAAAACGTTAGTTGTAATTTCCTCGGTTGCGCCAACTTATTTATCGGTTGCTTTGCCCGACCGTCCTACCGTTGGGTTTTGATTGTTGGCCCAACAATTTTTTTTGTTGGAATATAATCGCATTTATGTTAAAATTAAAAAGTGTTGAAATAACATTACAAGCGTTAAATTTTTATTTCCTATAAAATAAACTGTGTTAATTCATTAATTATTCAAGCTTCTCATCCTGCGCGCTAGATGCTCCAGTCCTCTTCGGAAATTTCCGGCATAGCTCGTAGGTCGTCGACAACCACGCATAACATCGCATAACCGTCATTCGCCATCTTGATTGTATTAAGGAAGAACCCGAATGGTAGTATTTGATTCTCGTTCTTTTACATAATATTAGGTAAGCCCTTTGATTGTTCTCTTAAAATAACGTTATCATTTTTACACAATACTGTATTATGAGTGTTGCATTCATATTATAATTGAAGGTTCGTTCAACGTTACAGTACTGTAATTTCCTATTGCAAATTTGTTTCAGATGATTTACATAAAGAAAGGCAGAAGGAAGTAGAGAAGGAGCATCATATAAGCAACGCAATTCCAACTGAATTGAAACGCAGTTCAAGATCAGCAGTTCTACAGTTCAAAATCTACATCAATTGCGGGATTTTCAAGATTTCAAACTTGCAAGTAGCCTACATGGAGCATGCATGATTATTTGTCAGAATCAAGTAAAAATGTTTCGGTATAAATATTTGATTTATTATTAAAATGCAGATGCCCTCATTATATAGTCTAAAAAATATGAAGTGAACATTGAGGTTAGGGAAACATTTTACAGTACAGATAAAGGGAAGGAATCGATTTATAGTGCATAATATGTAGGCTATAATAAATGCATCTTGCTTTTCATAGTAACCTAATCTATTTCTTTGCACTAGTAGGCCTAAATAATTTTCAATCTCGTAATATGTAACTTGCAGTTGGGGTAGGTAAGCTCTATCCACAATGCGCAGTCTGCAGTTGTTAGTCGGTAGACGGTAGGTTGTAGTCGAAGTATAACGTGTGGTGATCAATGGACGCCATTCACAATGTGCAGTTGCAGACGACAGCTGACAATCGTCAGTTGGTAGACAGTAGTCGGCAGACGAAAAATTCATCTCTGACTACGAACTGAACGTCTGCAAGTAACATATTACGCGAATGAAAATTATTTACTAGTGCAAATACACAGATTAGCATACTACGAGAAAGCAAGATGTGTTTATAACATATATTATCCAATTATAAAGAGATTCCTCCACCTTTTTTATTCTGTAAAATGTTTCCCTAACCTCAATGTCGACAGCATATTGTAGACGACTCGAGTGCTGCTCCCAAGCGGCCGATTGCAAAAGCAAACTTCCGACTACTGACTAACAACTGACGACTGCGCATTGTGGATAGAGCTTTAGTCGAAGATGAATTTCTCGACTGCTGACAGCAACTGTATTTTGTGAATGGCGTACATTACTCACCACTTGTTTTACTTTGACTACCGACTACAGACTGCCACCTGCACATTGTGGATAGAGCTTTAGACCTAATACGTTAGTTATATAATCAACTCTACCAAGTAACTTGCATTCTATTTGCCTGTATAATTTTAAAACATAGTTCATGACAGGGTTAAAAAATGCATTTACATTATGTTTGAATAACCGTCTAAATCTGATTAGCTTAACTTGATTGCTAGAATGCTTTTCCATCAAATTGTTTCATCTATCCCTATAGGCCTATATGTGCACTTAATAGATTAGGTTATTTAAAACATCTTTACGAAATCATGTAAAATCTCTTCACAAATTTCTAAAGAATTCTATCTGTTCTATTCTTAATTTAGGCTTACATTCAGTCACAATTTTGGTTATAACCCCAATAGGCTACAGTTTGTAGAATTCAATTTAAAATGAAATGATCTTAACATCAGTCTTTGTAAAAGTAAAATATTACTAGATTATGGAATAAAATGGGAATAATGGAACTTTGTGCCCCACGCGTTCCCCTTTCCACTCGCCTGGCTGCTTCCCGAATGCCACCTGCCACGCTTCCCTGCAGGTCATGCCGTCATGGCTGAAGCCGCTGCTCAACGCCGGTAATGCGTAATTGCGATTGGCATGTCACCTAATATTTCACAATAAAAATAAAATACCCTTGCACCTGGCATTCAACCCAATTCTGTACTAATTCCATCCTACTATCCCCCACAAATCCTATTTCCCTTAAATCTACATCCTAATATTTTCTTTCCACCTACGTATAAGTCTTCCAAGTGGTTATTTCCCTTTGGGTCTCCCACTCAGCATTTTTTAGATGTCTTTCCCCCCCATACGCACAACATGTTTAGCCCATTTCATTCCCTGTGATTTAATTTCCCTTACTATATCTGGTGGCGAGTACAGATTATGAAGCTCGTCGTTATGCAGTTTCCTCCAGTCCCCATTTTCATCTCTCCCATAGGCCCAAATATTTTCCTAAGCAGCCTGTTTTCGAACACACTCAGATTATGTTACAAACTGCATCTTACAATCAAAATTGTAATTGAATGTAAATTAAGAATATAATAAATAGAATTATTATGAATTTTGAAGAGATTTTACACAAATTTTTAAAGCTTTTTTAAGCCTATATTGAAGTCTTTTAAATATTATTTGATAATGAATAAGCTAATCTAAGTGCATAGGTCTATAGGAATAGATGGAACAGCATTTTAGAAATAAAGCTCTTACAGGTTAAGCTAATCAGATTAGACTGTTTTTCAAACATAATGTAAATACGCCTTTTAACCCTGTTATGAACTATGTTTTTAAATTATACAGGCAAATAGAATGGAAGTTACTTGATAGAGTTGATTATATTTCTAACGTATAGGCCTAATAATGGTGATGCTATAACTGGTCACAAGACAGCTGTATAACAAATTAACTAATCACAGTAGGCTAAAAGATTGCACATTGTTACTTAGGCCTATATGAGAATATAAAGATTAACACCATATAATATTGTAAACTCAATGGTAACATTCTTGGATTTCCTAGACTATATTGAGGGCATAAGGTGGAAAGATCAACTTACATAAATCAACTATTCTCACATTACATAAAAATGAAGTTTATTAATATATGTTATGTAGTTCATAATATATATATCTGACTTATCCATAACTTGTAAAGCAGCAATAACAATAAACTATTCATTATTCATTTCTCTGAATTTTATTTAGCCTATAGCCAAGATTCTTTCCTTATGTTATACCATGTATCACCATTTTTCTGAGATATAGAATTCTGGACCAGGGTGCACATAGCCTCATGAAGACGAGGAGCCACTTGATAAAGAAATAGCGGCTTCAGTCATGAAGACCACCATCTGCCAATGTAGAAGAATGGAGGAAGAAGATGCAACATGGGTAGTAGGCCTTGTCCCCTCATGGGATGAAGTTCTCGACCATTAGTATTACAGTGCTTTCACTGTACGACTTGGCCGGCAATCGCACGGGCCGACTATCCGTGACTCATGCATCAAGCGCCCAAGTGATGCCTCGTCTCACCGCTGAAGTCTAGCATGTGATCTGATTGCGTTCACACGTGAATAATTATTACAGCAGTGTTTGTGTTTTTTTATGGTTAAAGTAGTTTTTAGTTTTGCTTGAAGTGTTTTAAAAATGCCACGACATAATTATACATTAGAACTACTGCGTGTGAATAGCAATTTCCTCAAAAGGTGCCGTAGATGTAATGATGCAGAAGGACGGCATTTCCGACATGTCCTGTGATAAGGTAAGTTTGTATTTTTATTTTATATTTTCATATTTTATTGTGATTACAATTACGGAAATATATACGATTCGCCGGGAGTACCGTGATATGTCATGCGCCTGGCCCCGCATGCGGTTTATCTGTGACGGTGGAGCGGCCCTTGCGATTGCCGGCCAAGTCGTACAGTGAAAGCACTGTATAACCATCAATAAGCCATCCAAATCCAATGATTTCCCTATATTCCTCCATTAGGTTCTGCTTTTTGTCTTGGTTTCATGTTTATTTTATCATAATTAGGTAGTTGATAAAATATTTTCCACAGCAACTGCAATTTAAGAATGATTAGCAAGTCCATGCAAATCTTTCGCACTTCGCCCCTTTTGATAGGTGCCCAGGAAAACTAGGCATTTAGCTAACTAATAAATTCATTCTTATACATTCACAAAATACAGTATACGGTTGAATTAAGAGCAACATATGAACTGTATACTGTGTTTTGTGAATCTGTATGATTGAATTTATTAGTTAGCTAAATACTTGGTTTTCTTGGACTATTATCAAAAGGGGTGAAGTGCGAAAGATTTGCATGGATTTATAAGTCATTCTTAAATTGCAGTTGCTGGGGTAAATATTTTATCAACTACCTAATTTTGACAAAATAAACATGAAACCAAGGCAAAAAGCAGAACCCAATGGAGGAATGTAGGGAAATCGTTGGATTTTGGTTGGCTTATGGATGGAATTATGTTGGAATTCGGATGGCAACAGTTGGCATTCTGTTGGCATTACAATGATGGCCCAACAGATCGCCAACGAACATTCCCAACTGTTGGGATTTTGTTGGATATTGGTTGGCTACAGTTGGCAATTGGTTGGGTAAAATGCACTTTGCCAACGGAACCCCGACGGACATTCCTAACCGTTAGCCAACGAAACATGGCGATCATTTCCCAACATTGGCCCAACGATCTGTGCTACTAGGGTAGTACAAAAAAGAAATTAATAATATTTCTATTGGACTATCAAATAGAAAAACTCGTATCTCTATTATTAACTATAATCAATAAAAAGAGAAAAGCCTTTAGCACCAAAAATATTTAATATATATTTTACTAGAAAAAGAAAAGGAACCGACCATGTTGCCAGGCAACCGTATTTGGAAAACCACGGACCATGTGAGAAGATATTTGTCTGTATAATAAATATTTTCAGCAGTTTTCAAAAGCAAAAACGTAGGCTACTGTTTTGATCACTCTTTTCTCTATCTCTCTCTGTCTGTCTCTGTTGCTGATCAAACACGTCAAAAAATACGTACTAGACAATGTAGTGAAAAACCTTGTGCTGAAAGGATGAGCAAATTTATGGTAACATAAATATGTCCTTCGCTGCATGGGGCTATTGCCGGAGGGGGTAATATAAACGGGGAAACTTGTACACGCAAGCAACAGAAATTTTATGGTAACATAAAAAAGACTTGTTGCATGAGACCTCACCAAGATGATAAATTTAGTTAGCTACTGATTGTCTAGTACACTCCTCTTCCCTTTCTTTCTCTTTTATCTTATTACATATCTCTCTCTTTCCTTCCTTCTCTATCTCTCTCACACCTCTGTTGCGGATCTAATTTTTAGAGCTATCACGGATCAGAGGGATAAACCTTGTGCTCGTCAGAATGAAGAAGTTTATGGTAACATAAACATTTCTTCTTCGGTGCATGGGGTCCACCTGGATCCACAAACTTAGTACTACAAATTATCTCGGTATTCACCTTCCTTTATCCGTCTATCACCATATTATCTTTCTCGCTATGTCTTTCTATACCTGTCTCTATCTTTATCTCTCTCCCTCTGTATAATTAGTTATGATTTTCCGATTCTGTTTAACTGCATCAATTACTATGCATTAATAATAAACTATCTGTAACTGTTTTGCAGATACTTCCAAGGAAAACTGTGCTTGTATAGGAGGCAATCAAGGAGCTTTACAAGGTACCAAATTAGGTAGATTGGAAAGGGAAATTAGGTGAGATTGGACTGTAAGTTTCTGAAACCCTTGCCTTTGCCTATACATGAAAAGAACAAGAATTTATAACGTTCTGGTGAATAACTGATATTTATTTTAACACTAAAAGACACTGAGGTTATAATACACTGAAAGATTGTTGAAGTTGATGCTTGAATAGTTGATGATCTTGATGAGATGACGAAATTTCTTGATGTTAAAATACTCTGGTGATAATTGAAAACTGTAGCAGTTTGTAATAAAGTTAAATTAAAGTTCCAAATAATGTTTATAAATTGGTTGTGATGAAATATTCTCCTTAAAGTAGTAAATTACACTTACTGATGTGTAATACTTAAAATGTTTATTGTCTATAAATCTTGAAGTTAGATGAATGTTAATTACTTCAGTCTTGCACAGAATCCTTCAAATTCTCTTTATGTTTGTATTTGAAAGGAATGTATTAGGTAAGACGTTCAGCAATTTAAGTTAAATAACACTTTGAAATGTGTTGTAATAATGTTCACAAATAAAATGAATATGATGAAATTGCAAGCGTCTATATGACGTCACCTTGGCGTGCCTATGCCAAGCGTCACAAAGCGAATAAAGAAAGTTTACAGTGCAATTCTTCCTTCTCGTAGAAATTAATAATAATTAATTGGAATTGGTTCCAATTAAAAGTTAGGTAGATGTAATTGAAGATTGTCTTCAAATAAGAGACTTATAAGGAGTCACAAGCTATGTTATTAGCGTGCCCACGAGATGCTCTTGATGAATGATAAATTAATAATCAAATTTCTTAGCTGAAATTGATGATTTAAAGATGAAAACTCAAATCCTTGCTGGATTGAAGATTCTAGTTGAAATTCAGCTTCCAGATCCTTGGATACTGTAGAATGCTGATGATGATGATATATTGGGAAATACTTTTTCCCAAGCAGGAATGAATGAGAACCACGTCCGCTTCTTTCAGACTCGACGTGTGAACTAACTAAAAAACGCCTTGCACGTTGTACTGGCTTTGTGAGGGAAATCCCCAATAAACTTAGCAAAATTATATTTATAAGAGAAAGCGTCACAAGTAATTCTGACGTGAAAAGATACTAACAAATGCAATGGACAATAATACCATGGATTTAAAATATAAATCAAATATCAAAACTATATAAAAAATCTATATACTAATAAAAACTTGAATATTTGTTTGAGAAAACTACGCGAGTTTTTTGCTGGAAATTGGCAACATTGAAAATCAAAGCGAGACAGTATCGATATATTGCAGATCGAAGTACACTCTCGAAATGATTCCACAATGACAAAAGACTATCACCATGCAAATATATATGTAATAACTTATTATTTCTTTTAATAAACAAATAATGGTTTTAAAGGAACAATATTAAATATGTAAAGCTGTGAGTATGATGCCAGACACTTTAACATTATTCTAAAGTCCGTGGAACATGAATATATAAAGTGAGGAAGGTGCACTCAAGCTGAGCATTACTACAGAGCACACGGCTATTCTTTGCTGTAGTCACTTATAGACTTAGTCCTTTTAGAGCACTTCGTAATGTGATATGTATCACATCTCTGCTTGCATAGCATACATATACATTCTGTGGTGGGCTTGTGAAATTTTGTGTTCTGGCAGATTTTATGATGAAATCCGTGAATCGCCAGCCTGGTGGTAACATGCCTTTGCTCTTGACACTCCCTTGTCCATGTCCTGTCTAACACTGCGCTTGTACTATAGAACTCCTGATCTATCTCTTCTCGTTTTCTGTCTCTACACTTCACTAGATTTTGGTAGGGGTCTGTAGAGGGTAGTAAGTGTTGAAGGCGTATGTCTTCCACGAAGTAGGACTCTCTCATCAGTATGTATACAAGTCTAGCTGGCGTTGCTTTGCTCACTCCCATTACTTTCCTCATGTAGCATACTTTAACTTTTTCTATTCTGGTTAGGTCACTTAATGTAAGTTTTTCCCAGATGACGTCTACTCCATATGTGGCAATTGGTGCTATGGTTGTGTTAAATAGTGACATTGCTGTACTGATGGATAGCTTGGTTATATGCTTGATGTTATATATGGCTCTGATGGCTGCTGCTGATCTTTCTTGAATATGGTGGAACATGAATATAAAATGTGAATATTGCACGTTTGAAAGTGGGGTTATGTTGCTTACAAACTATCTTAAATTAGCTCAAGTGATATTTATTATAATAGATTATGCAAAACTAAGTTCAGAATCGCAATCTACGTGTCAAATATTAAATCTGAACATGAATGTGAAAAGATCTACAATAAAATGATTTTAATATAATGTCGTAATTTAAGCCTATGTTTTGCTACGAAAATCATAGTTTTACTTCCAAGTTTTGTGTAATTATACAGTGCTTAACACAGGAATATGAAGAACAGTGTCGACTGGTGGACGAAGTGTTATGAATTCAAGAAACTGGATGGAATATAATTAGATGGGCTCCTAAAAATAGCTTCACTAGTCATTACTAATAATTTTTAAATGCACAGGTAATTGGCATTCATTGCCAACTACTTCTTTTTAGAACAAAATCTTAACAACAATTCTTAGACTTAGAAATTTTAAAACTTTGCTGCACCGAAGGTTTTTAGATTATTTTATATGAAGAACAGTGTCGATTGGTGAACTAAAACATATTGGTGTACGAAGTGTTATGAATTCAAGAATCTGGATGGAATATAATTAGATGGGCTCCTAAAAATAGCTTCACTAGTCATTACTAATAATTATTAAATGCATAGGTGACTTAAGGCATTCATTGCCAACTATTTATTTTTAGAACAAAATCATAACAACAATTCTTAGACTTAGAAATTTTAAAACTTTGCTGCACCGAACGTTTTTAGATTATTTTCACAAATTAAAGTTGTTGATGAACAGGAAAATTACATTATTCTATTATTCTAATATCGAATACAAATTAAGACTTTTTAAAATAATTTTAACACGAAATTGTTTTTTTTTTTGACTAAATGAAAGTTGAAGTCAATAATGTAAGTTAATGCCATTCTTACCAAATGAAATTATATAATATTACTTGGATCAAAGGTTTAATATGAACCTATAAAATGCTACAACTAGACGTAAGACCAAGTATGAGGGTTAGGTCATGTTGTATAGGAATAAAATACTCTTAATTCTATTATACATGCTTATCAGACTTTAATTTACACCAATTCCTTCCTTCTTTGGTTTAGTTATGACCCAAATAGTAAAGCGGTCTAATGATAATGTATTAATTGTAAATATATAACTAATCATCATTCTACTAATGAGCGTGAAAACAAACATATCATCTTACCGGTACTTGAAAATGTGGAATATACCCCAAATTTAATACTTCTATTTGACAAAACATAAACTGGAGAGATAACATTGAAAAAAAAAGATTTCAAAAATATTACCAATTGTCGCCCAATATTCTTTTAGTATCTAGGCAACCCATTAATAATAATTGAACTACAAAATCCTACCCTGGATTTTTTCCTTTTATTTCGAAGTTAAAAATTAAAAGCATATAACAGCATTTAACCCCATTGTTGGAATGGTTCATTCAAATATATGCTTATCGCACTTATATTCATGATTGTAGTTAGGATATACACATAAGAATGCCTCGAATTAACTTGGTTTTAATTCCGAACGGCTATAATAAACCGAAATCAGTCATCTTAAAAGGAATTTAAGGACTCCAAAACGTTTAGCAAAACTGAATAGCTGACTACTGCTCTCAATTTTGAAGGTCCATAAAGATTTTGCATGATAAATTCAACATTCCTAGATCTATCTAAACCTGTAAGCTGGACCTGTAAAAAAAATCAGCTTCTTAAAAATAAAACCGTTACCGCCTAGACCTTGTCTTTGCCACATGTGAATTTATTTTAATACTGGGGTCAGGCTGTTTTTTTTTTCTCAAAAAAAAAAAAAAAAGGTATTTTCTCACTTTTAACTTCACGGAACTTTGTCAAATTTACTAATATATTTGTTTATAGAATAAAAGCGAAGTCCCCCACAATATGATATTGAATGAAATGATCATTTCATTCAATTGACCTTATTAAAACCTCGAATTCATTTCTAATAGGCTATAACTTTAACTCGAAAAAAAAATTATATGGTGGGGTTAGGATGAAACACTCATATAGTACAACAAAGAAATTAATAATATTTCTATTGGACTATCAGATAGAAAAACTCGTATCTCAATTATTAACTATAATCAATGAAAAGACAAAAGCCTTTAGCCCCAAAAATATTTAATATATATTTTACTAGAAAAAGAAAAGGAACAGACCATGTTGCCAGGCAACCGTATTTGGAAAACCACGGACCACGTGAGAAGATATTTGTCTGTATAATAAATATTTTCAGCAGTTTTCAAAAGCAAAAACGTAGGCTACTCATTTGATCACTAAGTAAGTACACTTGTATTTAATTATTTATTTTACAGTTATGATAATAAAATTCCCGATAATTTTACATTGAAAATACAATAACTAAATGTGAAAACCAAGTTTATAGCTTAGGTCAGATTGTATTAGGATGAAATCCCCGTATTTCAAATATGCATGGTTTTCATACTTACATTTTTCACCAAAATGTTTAATGATAATGTATTAATCATAAATATAGCTATCCATCATTCTAGTTTTAAGTGTGTAAACAAACAAACCATCATACCGGTAAATGAAAATATGGAATATGCCCCAAATTTTAAACGTTTAGGAAATTGAATTGACGAAACCATAAAGTGGAGAGTTCACACTGATAAATGAAAAGAGAAGCTGAACAAAACTTCCTTCACCTCGTAACATTCATACCCTGTACTTTTAAAACTGTCCGTAATAAAACAAATTCTTACTTATTTGCAGGTCCAAAAAATGGAGAATTCGAAAACCAACTGTGATGTTACTCACTGAAAGTATTGAACGACACAGCAATTGAAAAACAAGGAGATTATTGGAACTATGAAATGCCCTCATATACATAAGCTGAGTACAAAATACAATTTCCACAACATGTAAATAAATTACCTATATCTTTCTTTTCTCTATCTCTCTCTGTCTGTCTCTGTTGCTGATCAAACACGTCAAAAAATACGTACCAGACAATGTAGTGAAAAACCTTGTGCTGAAAGGATGAGCAAATTTATGGTAACATAAATATGTCCTTCGCTGCATGGGGCTATTGCCGGAGGGGGTAATATAAACGGGGAAACTTGTGCACGCAAGCAACAGAAATTTTATGGTAACATAAAAAAGACTTGTTGCATGAGACCTCACCAAGATGATAAATTTAGTTAGCTACTGATTGTCTAGTACACTCCTCTTCCCTCTCTTTCTCTTTTATCTTACTACATATATCTCTCTTTCCTTCCTTCTCTATCTCTCTCTCCCTCTCTGTTGCGGATCTAATTTTTAGAGCTATCACGGATTAGAGGGATAAACCTTGTGCTCGTCAGAATGAAGAAGTTTATGGTAACATAAACATTTCTTCTTCGGTGCATGGGGTCCACCTGGATCCACAAACTTAGTACTACAAATTATCTCGGTATTCACCTTCCCTTATCCCTCTATCACCATATTATCTTTCTCGCTATGTCTTTCTATACCTGTCTCTATCTTTATCTCTCTCCCTCTGTATAATTAGTTATGATTTTCCGATTCTGTTTAACTGCATCAATTACTATGCATTAATAATAAACTATCTGTAACTGTTTCCAGATACTTCCAAGGAAAACTGTGGTTACACAGGAATATGAAGAACAGTGTCGATTGGTGGACAAAGTGTTATGAATTCAAGAAACTGGATGGAATATAATTAGATGGGCTCCTAAAAATAGCTTCACTAGTCATTACTAATAATTTTTAAATGCACAGGTGATTTAAGGCATTCATTGCCAACTATTTCTTTTTAGAACAAAATCTTAACAACAATTCTTAGACTTAGAAATTTTAAAACTTTGCTGCACCGAAGGTTTTTAGATTATTTTCACAAATTAAAGTTGTTGATGAACAGGAAAATTAAATTATTCTATTATTCTAATCTCGAATTGAAATTAAGACTTTTTAAAATAATTTTAACACGAAATTGTTTTCTTTATGACTAAATGAAAGTTGAAGTCAATAATGTAAGTTAATCCCATTCTTACCAAATGAAATTATATAATATTACTTGGATCAAAGGTTTAATATGAACCTATAAAATGCTACAACTAGACGTAAGACCAAGTATGAGGGTTAGGTCATGTTGTATAGGAATAAAATACTCTTAATTCTATTATACATGCTTATCAGACTTTAATTTACACCAATTCCTTCCTTCTTTGGTTTAGTTATGACCCAAATAGTAAAGCGGTCTAATGATAATGTATTAATTGTAAATATATAACTAATCATCATTCTACTAATGAGCGTGAAAACAAACATATCATCTTACCGGTACTTGAAAATGTGGAATATACCCCAAATTTAATACTTCTATTTGACAAAACATAAACTGGAGAGATAACATTGAAAAAAAAAGATTTCAAAAATATTACCAATTGTCGCCCAATATTCTTTTAGTATCTAGGCAACCCATTAATAATAATTGAACTACAAAATCCTACCCTGGATTTTTTCCTTTTATTTCGAAGTTAAAAATTAAAAGCATATAACAGCATTTAACCCCATTGTTGGAATGGTTCATTCAAATATATGCTTATCGCACTTATATTCATGATTGTAGTTAGGATATACACATAAGAATGCCTCGAATTAACTTGGTTTTAATTCCGAACGGCTATAATAAACCGAAATCAGTCATCTTAAAAGGAATTTAAGGACTCCAAAACGTTTAGCAAAACTGAATAGCTGACTACTGCTCTCAATTTTGAAGGTCCATAAAGATTTTGCATGATAAATTCAACATTCCTAGATCTATCTAAACCTGTAAGCTGGACCTGTAAAAAAAATCAGCTTCTTAAAAATAAAACCGTTACCGCCTAGACCTTGTCTTTGCCACATGTGAATTTATTTTAATACTGGGGTCAGGCTGTTTTTTTTTTCTCAAAAAAAAAAAAAAAGGTATTTTCTCACTTTTAACTTCACGGAACTTTGTCAAATTTACTAATATATTTGTTTATAGAATAAAAGCGAAGTCCCCCACAATATGATATTGAATGAAATGATCATTTCATTCAATTGACCTTATTAAAACCTCGAATTCATTTCTAATAGGCTATAACTTTAACTCGAAAAAAAAATTATATGGTGGGGTTAGGATGAAACACTCATATAGTACAACAAAGAAATTAATAATATTTCTATTGGACTATCAGATAGAAAAACTCGTATCTCAATTATTAACTATAATCAATGAAAAGACAAAAGCCTTTAGCCCCAAAAATATTTAATATATATTTTACTAGAAAAAGAAAAGGAACAGACCATGTTGCCAGGCAACCGTATTTGGAAAACCACGGACCACGTGAGAAGATATTTGTCTGTATAATAAATATTTTCAGCAGTTTTCAAAAGCAAAAACGTAGGCTACTCATTTGATCACTAAGTAAGTACACTTGTATTTAATTATTTATTTTACAGTTATGATAATAAAATTCCCGATAATTTTACATTGAAAATACAATAACTAAATGTGAAAACCAAGTTTATAGCTTAGGTCAGATTGTATTAGGATGAAATCCCCGTATTTCAAATATGCATGGTTTTCATACTTACATTTTTCACCAAAATGTTTAATGATAATGTATTAATCATAAATATAGCTATCCATCATTCTAGTTTTAAGTGTGTAAACAAACAAACCATCATACCGGTAAATGAAAATATGGAATATGCCCCAAATTTTAAACGTTTAGGAAATTGAATTGACGAAACCATAAAGTGGAGAGTTCACACTGATAAATGAAAAGAGAAGCTGAACAAAACTTCCTTCACCTCGTAACATTCATACCCTGTACTTTTAAAACTGTCCGTAATAAAACAAATTGTTACTTATTTGCAGGTCCAAAAAATGGAGAATTCGAAAACCAACTGTGATGTTACTCACTGAAAGTATTGAACGACACAGCAATTGAAAAACAAGGAGATTATTGGAACTATGAAATGCCCTCATATACATAAGCTGAGTACAAAATACAATTTCCACAACATGTAAATAAATTACCTATATCTTTCTTTTCTCTATCTCTCTCTGTCTGTCTCTGTTGCTGATCAAACACGTCAAAAAATACGTACCAGACAATGTAGTGAAAAACCTTGTGCTGAAAGGATGAGCAAATTTATGGTAACATAAATATGTCCTTCGCTGCATGGGGCTATTGCCGGAGGGGGTAATATAAACGGGGAAACTTGTGCACGCAAGCAACAGAAATTTTATGGTAACATAAAAAAGACTTGTTGCATGAGACCTCACCAAGATGATAAATTTAGTTAGCTACTGATTGTCTAGTACACTCCTCTTCCCTTTCTTTCTCTTTTATCTTACTACATATATCTCTCTTTCCTTCCTTCTCTATCTCTCTCTCCCTCTCTGTTGCGGATCTAATTTTTAGAGCTATCACGGATCAGAGGGATAAACCTTGTGCTCGTCAGAATGAAGAAGTTTATGGTAACATAAACATTTCTTCTTCGGTGCATGGGGTCCAGCTGGATCCACAAACTTAGTACTACAAATTATCTTGGTATTCACCTTCCTTTATCCCTCTATCACCATATTATCTTTCTCACTATGTCTTTCTATACCTATCTCTATCTTTATCTCTCTCCCTCTGTATAATTAGTTATGATTTTCCGATTCTGTTTAACTGCAACAATTACTATGCATTAATAATAAATTATCTGTAACTGTTTCCAGATACTTCCAAGGAAAACTGTGCTTAACACAGGAATATGAAGAACAGTGTCGATTGGTGGACGAAGTGTTATGAATTCAAGAATCTGGATGGAATATAATTAGATGGGCTCCTAAAAATAGCTTCACTAGTCATTACTAATAATTTTTAAATGCACAGGTGATTTAAGGCATTCATTGCCAACTATTTCTTTTTAGAACAAAATCATAACAACAATTCTTAGACTTAGAAATTTTAAAACTTTGCTGCACCGAAGGTTTTTAGATTATTTTCACAAATTGAAGTTGTTGATGAACAGGAAAATTAAATTATTCTATTATTCTAATCTCGAATTGAAATTAAGACTTTTTAAAATAATTTTAACACGAAATTGCTTTCTTTATGACTAAATGAAAGTTGAAGTCAATAATGTAAGTTAATGCCATTCTTACCAAATTAAATTATATAATATTACTTGGATCAAAGGTTTAATATGAACCTATAAAATGCTACAACTAGACGTAAGACCAAGTATGAGGGTTAGGTTATGTTGTATAGGAATAAAATACTCTTAATTCTAATATACATGCTTATCAGACTTTAATTTACACCAATTCCTTCCTTCTTTGGTTTAGTTATGACCTAAATAGTAAAGCGGTCTAATGATAATGTATTAATTGTAAATATAGGTAATCATCATTCTACTAAGGAGCGTGAAAACAAACATATCATCTTACCGGTACTTGAAAATGTGGAATATACCCCAAATTTTATACTTCTATTTGACAAAACATAAACTGGAGAGATAACATTGAAAAAAAAGATTTCAAAAATACTACCAATTGTTGCCCAATATTTTTTTAGTATCTAGGCAACCCATTAATAATTGACTACAAAATCCTACCCTGGATTTTTTCCTTTTATTTCGAAGTTAAAAATTAAAAGCATATAACAGCATTTAACCCCATTGTTGGAATGGTTCATTCAAATACATGCTTATCGCACTTATATTCATGATTTGTAGTTAGGATATACACATAAGAATGCCTCGAATTAACTAGGTTTCAATTCCGAACGACTATAATAAAACGAAATCATTCATCTTAAAATGAATTTAAGGACTCCAAAACGTTTAGCAAAACTGAATAGCTGACTACTGCTCTCAATTTTGAAGGTCTATAAAGATTTTGCATGATAAATTCAACATTCCTAGATCTATCTAAACCTGTAAGTTGGACCTGTAAAGAAAATCAGCTTCTTAAAAATAAAACCGTTACCTCCTAGACCTTGTCTTTGCCACATGTGAATTTATTTTAATACTAGGGTCAGGCTGTTTAAAAAAAAAAAAAAGTATATTCTCACTCTTGACTTGACGGAACATTGTCAAATTTACTAATATATTTGTTTATAGAATGAAAGCGAAGTCCCCCACAATATGATATTGAATGAAATTATCATTTCATTCAATTGAACTTATTAAAACCTCGAATTCAATTCTAATAGGCTATAACTTTAACTCGAAAAAAAAAAATTATATGGTGGGGTTAGGATGAAAAGCTCATATAGTACAACAAAGAAATTAATAATATTTCTATTGGACTATCAGATAGAAAAACTCGTATCTCAATTATTAACTATAACTTTATTAACTATAACTTTAGCCCCAAAAATATTTAATATATATTTTACTAGAAAAAGAAAAGGAACCGACCATGTTGCCAGGCAACCGTATTTGGAAAACCACGGACCACGTGAGAAGATATTTGTCTGTATAATAAATATTTTCAGCAGTTTTCAAAAGCAAAAACGTAGGCTACTCTTTTGATCACTAGGTAAGCACACTTGTATTTAATTATTTATTTTACAGTTTTGATAATAAAATTCCCGATAACTTTACATTGGAAATGTAATAACTAAATGTGAAAACCAAGCTTATAGCTTAGGTCAGTTTGTATCAGGATGAAATCCCCGTATTTCAAATATGCATGGTTTTCATACTTACATTTTTCACCAAAATGTTTAATGATAATGTATTAATCATAAATATAGCTATCCATCATTCTAGTTTTAAGTGTGTAAACAAACAAACCATCATACCGGTACATGAAAATATGGAATATGCCCCAAGTTTTAACCGTTTAGGAATTTGAATTGACGAAACCATAAAGTGGAGAGTTCACGCTGATAAATGAAAAGAGAAGCTGAACAAAATTTCCTTCACCTCGTAACATTCATACCCTGTACTTTTAAAACTGTCCGTAATAAAACAAATTGTTACTTATTTGCAGGTCCAAAAAATGGAGAATTCGAAAACCAACTGTGATGTTACTCACTGAAAGTATTGAACGACACAGCAATTGAAAAACAAGGAGATTATTGGAACTATGAAATGCCCTCATATACATAAGCTGAGTACAAAATACAATTTCCACAACATGTAATTAATTTACCTATATCTTTCTTTTCTCTATCTCAACTGTCTGTCTCTGTTGCTGATCAAACACGTCAAAAAATACGTACCAGACAATGTAGTGAAAAACCTTGTGCTGAAAGGATGAGCAAATTTATGGTAACATAAATATGTCCTTCGCTGCATGGGGCTATTGCCGGAAGGGGTAATATAAACGGGGAAACTTGTACACGCAAGCAACAGAAATTTTATGGTAACATAAAAAAGACTTGTTGCATGAGACCTCACCAAGATGATAAATTTAGTTAGCTACTGATTTTCTAGTACACTCCTCTTCCCTCTCTTTCTCTTTTATCTTATTACTATCTCTCTCTTTCCTTCCTTCTCTATATCTCTCTCCCTCTCTGTTGCGGATCTAATTTTTAGAGCTATCAAGGATCAGAGGGATAAACCTTGTGCTCGTCAGAATGAAGAAGTTTATGGTAACATAAACATTTCTTCTTCGGTGCATGGGGTCCAGCTGGATCCACAAAGTTAGTACTACAAATTATCTCGGAATTCACCTTCCTTTATCCCTCTATCACCATATTATCTTTCTCGCTATGTCTTTCTATACCTGTCTCTATCTTTATCTCTCTCCCTCTCTATAATTAGTTCTGATTTTCCGATTCTGTTTAACTGCAACAATTACTATGCATTAATAATAAATTATCTGTAACTGTTTCCAGATACTTCCAAGGAAAACTGTGCTTAAACACAGGAATATGAAGAACAGTGTCGATTGGTGGACGAAGTGTTATGCATTCAAGAAACTGGATGGAATATAATTAGATGGGCTCCTAAAAATTGCTTCACTAGTCATTACTAACAATTATTAAATGCACAGGTGATTTAAGGCATTCATTGCCAACTATTTCTTTTTAGAACAAAATCTTAACAACAATTCATAGACTTAGAAATTTTAAAACTTTGCTGCACCGAAGGTTTTTAGATTATTTTCACAAATTAAAGTTGTTGATGAACAGGAAAATTAAATTATTCTATTATTCTAATCTCGAATTGAAATTAAGACTTTTTAAAATAATTTTAACACGAAATTGTTTTCTTTATGACTAAATGAAAGTTGAAGTCAATAATGTAAGTTAATCCCATTCTTACCAAATGAAATTATATAATATTACTTGGATCAAAGGTTTAATATTACCTATAAAATGCTACAACTAGACGTAAGACCAAGTATGAGGGTTAGGTCATGTTGTATAGGAATAAAATACTCTTAATTCTATTATACATGCTTATCAGACTTTAATTTACACCAATTCCTTCCTTCTTTGGTTTAGTTATGACCCAAATAGTAAAGCGGTCTAATGATAATGTATTAATTGTAAATATATAACTAATCATCATTCTACTAATGAGCGTGAAAACAAACATATCATCTTACCGGTACTTGAAAATGTGGAATATACCCCAAATTTAATACTTCTATTTGACAAAACATAAACTGGAGAGATAACATTGAAAAAAAAAAAGATTTCAAAAATATTACCAATTGTCGCCCAATATTCTTTTTAGTATCTAGGCAACCCATTAATAACAATTGAAGTACAAAATCCTACCCTGGATTTTTTCCTTTTATTTAGAAGTTAAAAATTAAAAGTATATAACAGCATTTAACCCCATTGTTGGAATGATTCATTCAAATTCGTACATGCTTATCGCACTTATATTCATGATTTGTAGTTAGGATATACACATAAGAATGCCTCGAATTAACTGGGTTTTAATTCCGAACGGCTATAATAAAACGAAATCAGTCATCTTAAAAGGAATTTAAGGACTCCAAAACGTTTAGCAAAACTGAATAGCTGACTACTGCTCTCAATTTTGAAGGTCTATAAAGATTTTGCATGATAAATTCAACATTCCTAGGTCTATCTAAACCTGTAAGCTGGACCTGTAAAAGAAATCAGCTTCTTTAAAATAAAACCGTTACCGCCTAGACCTTGTCTTTGCCACATGTGAATTTATTTTAGCGTCAGGCTGTTTTTTTCTAAAAAAAAAAAGAGTACATTCTTTCGATTTGACGGAACTTTGTCAAATTTACTAACATATTTTTTTGTAGAATGAAAGCGAAGTCTCCCACAATATGATATTGCATGAAATGATCATTTCATTCAATTCAACTTATTAAAACTTCGAATTCATTTCTAATAGGCTATAACTTTAACTCGAAAAAAATTATATGGTGGGGTTAGGATGAAACGCTCATATAGTACAACAAAGAAATTAATAATATTTCTATTGGACTATGCGATAGAAAAACTCGTATCTCAATTATTAACTATTAACAATAAAAAGAGAAAAGCCTTTAGCCCCAAAAATATTTAATATATATTTTACTAGAAAAAGAAAAGGAACCGACCATGTTGCCAGGCAACCGTATTTGGAAAACCACGGACCATGTGAGAAGATATTTGTCTGTATAATAAATATTTTCAGCAGTTTTCAAAAGCAAAAACGTAGGCTACTGTTTTGATCACTAAGTAAGTACACTTTTATTTAATTATTTATTTTACAGTTATGATAATAAAATTCCCGATAATTTTACATTGAAAATGCAATAACTAAATGTGAAAACCAAGTTTATAGCTTAGGTCAGATTGTATTAGGATGAAATCCCCGTATTTCTAATATGCATGGTTTTCATACTTATATTTTTCACCAAAATGTTTAATGATAATGTATTAATCATAAATATAGCTATCCATCATTCTAGTTTTAAGTGTGTAAACAAACAAACCATCATACCGGTACATGAAAATATGGAATATGTCCCAAATTTTAAACGTTTAGGAATTGCAAATGACGAAACCATAAAGTGGAGAGTTCACACTGATAAATGAGAAAACCAAGTTTATAGCTTAGGTCAGATTGTATTAGGATGAAATCCCCGTATTTCAAATATGCATGGTTTTCATACTTATATTTTTCACCAAAATGTTTAATGATAATGTATTAATCATAAATATAGCTATCCATCATTCTAGTTTTAAGTGTGTAAACAAACAAACCATCATACCGGTACATGAAAATATGGAATATGCCCCAAATTTTAAACGTTTAGGAATTGCAAATGACGAAACCATAAAGTGGAGAGTTCACACTGATAAATGAATAGAGAAGCTGAACAAAATTTCCTTCACCTCGTAACATTCATACCCTGTACTTTTAAAACTGTCGGTAATAAAACAAATTGTTACTTATTTGCAGGTCAAAAAAATGGGGAATTCGAAAACCAACTGTGATGTTACTCACTGAAAGTATTGAACGACACAGCAATTGGAAAACAAGGAGATTATTGGAACTATGAAATGCCCTCATATACATAAGCTGAGTACAAAATACAATTTCCACAACATGTAAATAAATTACCTATATCTTTCTTTTCTCTATCTCTCTCTGTCTGTCTCTGTTGCTGATCAAACACGTCAAAAAATACGTACCAGACAATGTAGTGAAAAACCTTGTGCTGAAAGGATGAGCAAATTTATGGTAACATAAATATGTCCTTCGCTGCATGGGGCTATTGCCGGAGGGGGTAATATAAACGGGGAAACTTGTGCACGCAAGCAACAGAAATTTTATGGTGACATAAATAAGACTTGTTGCATGAGACCTCACCAAGATGATAAATTTAGTTAGCTACTGATTGTCTAGTACACTCCTCTTCCCTCTCTTTCTCTTTTATCTTATTACATATCTCTCTCTTTCCTTCCTTCTCTATCTCTCTCTCCCTCTCTGTTGCGGATCTAATTTTTAGAGCTATCACGGATTAGAGGGATAAACCTTGTGCTCGTCAGAATGAAGAAGTTTATGGTAACATAAACATTTCTTCTTCGGTGCATGGGGTCCACCTGGATCCACAAACTTAGTACTACAAATTATCTCGGTATTCACCTTCCCTTATCCCTCTATCACCATATTATCTTTCTCGCTATGTCTTTCTATACCTGTCTCTATCTTTATCTCTCTCCCTCTGTATAATTAGTTATGATTTTCCGATTCTGTTTAACTGCATCAATTACTATGCATTAATAATAAACTATCTGTAACTGTTTCCAGATACTTCCAAGGAAAACTGTGGTTACACAGGAATATGAAGAACAGTGTCGATTGGTGGACAAAGTGTTATGAATTCAAGAAACTGGATGGAATATAATTAGATGGGCTCCTAAAAATAGCTTCACTAGTCATTACTAATAATTTTTAAATGCACAGGTGATTTAAGGCATTCATTGCCAACTATTTCTTTTTAGAACAAAATCTTAACAACAATTCTTAGACTTAGAAATTTTAAAACTTTGCTGCACCGAAGGTTTTTAGATTATTTTCACAAATTAAAGTTGTTGATGAACAGGAAAATTAAATTATTCTATTATTCTAATCTCGAATTGAAATTAAGACTTTTTAAAATAATTTTAACACGAAATTGTTTTCTTTATGACTAAATGAAAGTTGAAGTCAATAATGTAAGTTAATCCCATTCTTACCAAATGAAATTATATAATATTACTTGGATCAAAGGTTTAATATGAACCTATAAAATGCTACAACTAGACGTAAGACCAAGTATGAGGGTTAGGTCATGTTGTATAGGAATAAAATACTCTTAATTCTATTATACATGCTTATCAGACTTTAATTTACACCAATTCCTTCCTTCTTTGGTTTAGTTATGACCCAAATAGTAAAGCGGTCTAATGATAATGTATTAATTGTAAATATATAACTAATCATCATTCTACTAATGAGCGTGAAAACAAACATATCATCTTACCGGTACTTGAAAATGTGGAATATACCCCAAATTTAATACTTCTATTTGACAAAACATAAACTGGAGAGATAACATTGAAAAAAAAAGATTTCAAAAATATTACCAATTGTCGCCCAATATTCTTTTAGTATCTAGGCAACCCATTAATAATAATTGAACTACAAAATCCTACCCTGGATTTTTTCCTTTTATTTCGAAGTTAAAAATTAAAAGCATATAACAGCATTTAACCCCATTGTTGGAATGGTTCATTCAAATATATGCTTATCGCACTTATATTCATGATTGTAGTTAGGATATACACATAAGAATGCCTCGAATTAACTTGGTTTTAATTCCGAACGGCTATAATAAACCGAAATCAGTCATCTTAAAAGGAATTTAAGGACTCCAAAACGTTTAGCAAAACTGAATAGCTGACTACTGCTCTCAATTTTGAAGGTCCATAAAGATTTTGCATGATAAATTCAACATTCCTAGATCTATCTAAACCTGTAAGCTGGACCTGTAAAAAAAATCAGCTTCTTAAAAATAAAACCGTTACCGCCTAGACCTTGTCTTTGCCACATGTGAATTTATTTTAATACTGGGGTCAGGCTGTTTTTTTTTTCTCAAAAAAAAAAAAAAAAAGGTATTTTCTCACTTTTAACTTCACGGAACTTTGTCAAATTTACTAATATATTTGTTTATAGAATAAAAGCGAAGTCCCCCACAATATGATATTGAATGAAATGATCATTTCATTCAATTGACCTTATTAAAACCTCGAATTCATTTCTAATAGGCTATAACTTTAACTCGAAAAAAAAATTATATGGTGGGGTTAGGATGAAACACTCATATAGTACAACAAAGAAATTAATAATATTTCTATTGGACTATCAGATAGAAAAACTCGTATCTCAATTATTAACTATAATCAATGAAAAGACAAAAGCCTTTAGCCCCAAAAATATTTAATATATATTTTACTAGAAAAAGAAAAGGAACAGACCATGTTGCCAGGCAACCGTATTTGGAAAACCACGGACCACGTGAGAAGATATTTGTCTGTATAATAAATATTTTCAGCAGTTTTCAAAAGCAAAAACGTAGGCTACTCATTTGATCACTAAGTAAGTACACTTGTATTTAATTATTTATTTTACAGTTATGATAATAAAATTCCCGATAATTTTACATTGAAAATACAATAACTAAATGTGAAAACCAAGTTTATAGCTTAGGTCAGATTGTATTAGGATGAAATCCCCGTATTTCAAATATGCATGGTTTTCATACTTACATTTTTCACCAAAATGTTTAATGATAATGTATTAATCATAAATATAGCTATCCATCATTCTAGTTTTAAGTGTGTAAACAAACAAACCATCATACCGGTAAATGAAAATATGGAATATGCCCCAAATTTTAAACGTTTAGGAAATTGAATTGACGAAACCATAAAGTGGAGAGTTCACACTGATAAATGAAAAGAGAAGCTGAACAAAACTTCCTTCACCTCGTAACATTCATACCCTGTACTTTTAAAACTGTCCGTAATAAAACAAATTGTTACTTATTTGCAGGTCCAAAAAATGGAGAATTCGAAAACCAACTGTGATGTTACTCACTGAAAGTATTGAACGACACAGCAATTGAAAAACAAGGAGATTATTGGAACTATGAAATGCCCTCATATACATAAGCTGAGTACAAAATACAATTTCCACAACATGTAAATAAATTACCTATATCTTTCTTTTCTCTATCTCTCTCTGTCTGTCTCTGTTGCTGATCAAACACGTCAAAAAATACGTACCAGACAATGTAGTGAAAAACCTTGTGCTGAAAGGATGAGCAAATTTATGGTAACATAAATATGTCCTTCGCTGCATGGGGCTATTGCCGGAGGGGGTAATATAAACGGGGAAACTTGTGCACGCAAGCAACAGAAATTTTATGGTAACATAAAAAAGACTTGTTGCATGAGACCTCACCAAGATGATAAATTTAGTTAGCTACTGATTGTCTAGTACACTCCTCTTCCCTTTCTTTCTCTTTTATCTTACTACATATATCTCTCTTTCCTTCCTTCTCTATCTCTCTCTCCCTCTCTGTTGCGGATCTAATTTTTAGAGCTATCACGGATCAGAGGGATAAACCTTGTGCTCGTCAGAATGAAGAAGTTTATGGTAACATAAACATTTCTTCTTCGGTGCATGGGGTCCAGCTGGATCCACAAACTTAGTACTACAAATTATCTTGGTATTCACCTTCCTTTATCCCTCTATCACCATATTATCTTTCTCACTATGTCTTTCTATACCTATCTCTATCTTTATCTCTCTCCCTCTGTATAATTAGTTATGATTTTCCGATTCTGTTTAACTGCAACAATTACTATGCATTAATAATAAATTATCTGTAACTGTTTCCAGATACTTCCAAGGAAAACTGTGCTTAACACAGGAATATGAAGAACAGTGTCGATTGGTGGACGAAGTGTTATGAATTCAAGAATCTGGATGGAATATAATTAGATGGGCTCCTAAAAATAGCTTCACTAGTCATTACTAATAATTTTTAAATGCACAGGTGATTTAAGGCATTCATTGCCAACTATTTCTTTTTAGAACAAAATCATAACAACAATTCTTAGACTTAGAAATTTTAAAACTTTGCTGCACCGAAGGTTTTTAGATTATTTTCACAAATTGAAGTTGTTGATGAACAGGAAAATTAAATTATTCTATTATTCTAATCTCGAATTGAAATTAAGACTTTTTAAAATAATTTTAACACGAAATTGCTTTCTTTATGACTAAATGAAAGTTGAAGTCAATAATGTAAGTTAATGCCATTCTTACCAAATTAAATTATATAATATTACTTGGATCAAAGGTTTAATATGAACCTATAAAATGCTACAACTAGACGTAAGACCAAGTATGAGGGTTAGGTTATGTTGTATAGGAATAAAATACTCTTAATTCTAATATACATGCTTATCAGACTTTAATTTACACCAATTCCTTCCTTCTTTGGTTTAGTTATGACCTAAATAGTAAAGCGGTCTAATGATAATGTATTAATTGTAAATATAGGTAATCATCATTCTACTAAGGAGCGTGAAAACAAACATATCATCTTACCGGTACTTGAAAATGTGGAATATACCCCAAATTTTATACTTCTATTTGACAAAACATAAACTGGAGAGATAACATTGAAAAAAAAGATTTCAAAAATACTACCAATTGTTGCCCAATATTTTTTTAGTATCTAGGCAACCCATTAATAATAATTGACTACAAAATCCTACCCTGGATTTTTTCCTTTTATTTCGAAGTTAAAAATTAAAAGCATATAACAGCATTTAACCCCATTGTTGGAATGGTTCATTCAAATACATGCTTATCGCACTTATATTCATGATTTGTAGTTAGGATATACACATAAGAATGCCTCGAATTAACTAGGTTTCAATTCCGAACGACTATAATAAAACGAAATCAGTCATCTTAAAATGAATTTAAGGACTCCAAAACGTTTAGCAAAACTGAATAGCTGACTACTGCTCTCAATTTTGAAGGTCTATAAAGATTTTGCATGATAAATTCAACATTCCTAGATCTATCTAAACCTGTAAGTTGGACCTGTAAAGAAAATCAGCTTCTTAAAAATAAAACCGTTACCTCCTAGACCTTGTCTTTGCCACATGTGAATTTATTTTAATACTAGGGTCAGGCTGTTTAAAAAAAAAAAAGTATATTCTCACTTTTGACTTGACGGAACATTGTCAAATTTACTAATATATTTGTTTATAGAATGAAAGCGAAGTCCCCCACAATATGATATTGAATGAAATTATCATTTCATTCAATTGAACTTATTAAAACCTCGAATTCAATACTAATAGGCTATAACTTTAACTCGAAAAAAAAAATTATATGGTGGGGTTAGGATGAAACGCTCATATAGTACAACAAAGAAATTAATAATATTTCTATTGGACTATCAGATAGAAAAACTCGTATCTCAATTATTAACTATAACTTTATTAACTATAACTTTAGCCCCAAAAATATTTAATATATATTTTACTAGAAAAAGAAAAGGAACCGACCATGTTGCCAGGCAACCGTATTTGGAAAACCACGGACCACGTGAGAAGATATTTGTCTGTATAATAAATATTTTCAGCAGTTTTCAAAAGCAAAAACGTAGGCTACTCTTTTGATCACTAAGTAAGCACACTTGTATTTAATTATTTATTTTACAGTTTTGATAATAAAATTCCCGATAATTTTACATTGGAAATGTAATAACTAAATGTGAAAACCAAGCTTATAGCTTAGGTCAGTTTGTATCAGGATGAAATCCCCGTATTTCAAATATGCATGGTTTTCATACTTACATTTTTCACCAAAATGTTTAATGATAATGTATTAATCATAAATATAGCTATCCATCATTCTAGTTTTAAGTGTGTAAACAAACAAACCATCATACCGGTACATGAAAATATGGAATATGCCCCAAGTTTTAACCGTTTAGGAATTTGAATTGACGAAACCATAAAGTGGAGAGTTCACGCTGATAAATGAAAAGAGAAGCTGAACAAAATTTCCTTCACCTCGTAACATTCATACCCTGTACTTTTAAAACTGTCCGTAATAAAACAAATTGTTACTTATTTGCAGGTCCAAAAAATGGAGAATTCGAAAACCAACTGTGATGTTACTCACTGAAAGTATTGAACGACACAGCAATTGAAAAACAAGGAGATTATTGGAACTATGAAATGCCCTCATATACATAAGCTGAGTACAAAATACAATTTCCACAACATGTAATTAATTTACCTATATCTTTCTTTTCTCTATCTCAACTGTCTGTCTCTGTTGCTGATCAAACACGTCAAAAAATACGTACCAGACAATGTAGTGAAAAACCTTGTGCTGAAAGGATGAGCAAATTTATGGTAACATAAATATGTCCTTCGCTGCATGGGGCTATTGCCGGAAGGGGTAATATAAACGGGGAAACTTGTACACGCAAGCAACAGAAATTTTATGGTAACATAAAAAAGACTTGTTGCATGAGACCTCACCAAGATGATAAATTTAGTTAGCTACTGATTTTCTAGTACACTCCTCTTCCCTCTCTTTCTCTTTTATCTTATTACTATCTCTCTCTTTCCTTCCTTCTCTATATCTCTCTCCCTCTCTGTTGCGGATCTAATTTTTAGAGCTATCAAGGATCAGAGGGATAAACCTTGTGCTCGTCAGAATGAAGAAGTTTATGGTAACATAAACATTTCTTCTTCGGTGCATGGGGTCCAGCTGGATCCACAAAGTTAGTACTACAAATTATCTCGGTATTCACCTTCCTTTATCCCTCTATCACCATATTATCTTTCTCACTATGTCTTTCTATACCTATCTCTATCTTTATCTCTCTCCCTCTCTATAATTAGTTCTGATTTTCCGATTCTGTTTAACTGCAACAATTACTATGCATTAATAATAAATTATCTGTAACTGTTTCCAGATACTTCCAAGGAAAACTGTGCTTAAACACAGGAATATGAAGAACAGTGTCGATTGGTGGACGAAGTGTTATGCATTCAAGAAACTGGATGGAATATAATTAGATGGGCTCCTAAAAATTGCTTCACTAGTCATTACTAATAATTATTAAATGCACAGGTGATTTAAGGCATTCATTGCCAACTATTTCTTTTTAGAACAAAATCTTAACAACAATTCTTAGACTTAGAAATTTTAAAACTTTGCTGCACCGAAGGTTTTTAGATTATTTTCACAAATTAAAGTTGTTGATGAACAGGAAAATTAAATTATTCTATTATTCTAATCTCGAATTGAAATTAAGACTTTTTAAAATAATTTTAACACGAAATTGTTTTCTTTATGACTAAATGAAAGTTGAAGTCAATAATGTAAGTTAATCCCATTCTTACCAAATGAAATTATATAATATTACTTGGATCAAAGGTTTAATATTACCTATAAAATGCTACAACTAGACGTAAGACCAAGTATGAGGGTTAGGTCATGTTGTATAGGAATAAAATACTCTTAATTCTATTATACATGCTTATCAGACTTTAATTTACACCAATTCCTTCCTTCTTTGGTTTAGTTATGACCCAAATAGTAAAGCGGTCTAATGATAATGTATTAATTGTAAATATATAACTAATCATCATTCTACTAATGAGCGTGAAAACAAACATATCATCTTACCGGTACTTGAAAATGTGGAATATACCCCAAATTTAATACTTCTATTTGACAAAACATAAACTGGAGAGATAACATTGAAAAAAAAAAAAAGATTTCAAAAATATTACCAATTGTCGCCCAATATTTTTTTAGTATCTAGGCAACCCATTAATAATAATTGAAGTACAAAATCCTACCCTGGATTTTTTCCTTTTATTTCGAAGTTAAAAATTAAAAGCATATAACAGCATTTAACCCCATTGTTGGAATGGTTCTTTCAAATACATGCTTATCGCACTTATATTCATGATTGTAGTTAGGATATACACATAAGAATGCCTTGAATTAACTTGGTTTTCATTCCGAACGGCTATAATAAAACGAAATCAGTCATCTTAAAAGGAATTTAAGGACTCCAAAACGTTTAGCAAAACTGAATAGCTGACTACTGCTCTCAATTTTGAAGGTCTATAAAGATTTTGCATGATAAATTCAACATTCCTAGGTCTATCTAAACCTGTAAGCTGGACCTGTAAAAGAAATCAGCTTCTTTAAAATAAAACCGTTACCGCCTAGACCTTGTCTTTGCCACATGTGAATTTATTTTAGCGTCAGGCTGTTTTTTTCTAAAAAAAAAAAAAAAAAAAGTACATTCTTTCGATTTGACGGAACTTTGTCAAATTTACTAACATATTTTTTTGTAGAATGAAAGCGAAGTCTCCCACAATATGATATTGCATGAAATGATCATTTCATTCAATTCAACTTATTAAAACTTCGAATTCATTTCTAATAGGCTATAACTTTAACTCGAAAAAAAATTATATGGTGGGGTTAGGATGAAACGCTCATATAGTACAACAAAGAAATTAATAATATTTCTATTGGACTATGCGATAGAAAAACTCGTATCTCAATTATTAACTATTAACAATAAAAAGAGAAAAGCCTTTAGCCCCAAAAATATTTAATATATATTTTACTAGAAAAAGAAAAGGAACCGACCATGTTGCCAGGCAACCGTATTTGGAAAACCACGGACCATGTGAGAAGATATTTGTCTGTATAATAAATATTTTCAGCAGTTTTCAAAAGCAAAAACGTAGGCTACTGTTTTGATCACTAAGTAAGTACACTTTTATTTAATTATTTATTTTACAGTTATGATAATAAAATTCCCGATAATTTTACATTGAAAATGCAATAACTAAATGTGAAAACCAAGTTTATAGCTTAGGTCAGATTGTATTAGGATGAAATCCCCGTATTTCTAATATGCATGGTTTTCATACTTATATTTTTCACCAAAATGTTTAATGATAATGTATTAATCATAAATATAGCTATCCATCATTCTAGTTTTAAGTGTGTAAACAAACAAACCATCATACCGGTACATGAAAATATGGAATATGTCCCAAATTTTAAACGTTTAGGAATTGCAAATGACGAAACCATAAAGTGGAGAGTTCACACTGATAAATGAGAAAACCAAGTTTATAGCTTAGGTCAGATTGTATTAGGATGAAATCCCCGTATTTCAAATATGCATGGTTTTCATACTTATATTTTTCACCAAAATGTTTAATGATAATGTATTAATCATAAATATAGCTATCCATCATTCTAGTTTTAAGTGTGTAAACAAACAAACCATCATACCGGTACATGAAAATATGGAATATGCCCCAAATTTTAAACGTTTAGGAATTGCAAATGACGAAACCATAAAGTGGAGAGTTCACACTGATAAATGAATAGAGAAGCTGAACAAAATTTCCTTCACCTCGTAACATTCATACCCTGTACTTTTAAAACTGTCGGTAATAAAACAAATTGTTACTTATTTGCAGGTCAAAAAAATGGGGAATTCGAAAACCAACTGTGATGTTACTCACTGAAAGTATTGAACGACACAGCAATTGGAAAACAAGGAGATTATTGGAACTATGAAATGCCCTCATATACATAAGCTGAGTACAAAATACAATTTCCACAACATGTAAATAAATTACCTATATCTTTCTTTTCTCTATCTCTCTCTGTCTGTCTCTGTTGCTGATCAAACACGTCAAAAAATACGTACCAGACAATGTAGTGAAAAACCTTGTGCTGAAAGGATGAGCAAATTTATGGTAACATAAATATGTCCTTCGCTGCATGGGGCTATTGCCGGAGGGGGTAATATAAACGGGGAAACTTGTGCACGCAAGCAACAGAAATTTTATGGTGACATAAATAAGACTTGTTGCATGAGACCTCACCAAGATGATAAATTTAGTTAGCTACTGATTGTCTAGTACACTCCTCTTCCCTCTCTTTCTCTTTTATCTTATTACATATCTCTCTCTTTCCTTCCTTCTCTATCTCTCTCTCCCTCTCTGTTGCGGATCTAATTTTTAGAGCTATCACGGATTAGAGGGATAAACCTTGTGCTCGTCAGAATGAAGAAGTTTATGGTAACATAAACATTTCTTCTTCGGTGCATGGGGTCCACCTGGATCCACAAACTTAGTACTACAAATTATCTCGGTATTCACCTTCCCTTATCCCTCTATCACCATATTATCTTTCTCGCTATGTCTTTCTATACCTGTCTCTATCTTTATCTCTCTCCCTCTGTATAATTAGTTATGATTTTCCGATTCTGTTTAACTGCATCAATTACTATGCATTAATAATAAACTATCTGTAACTGTTTCCAGATACTTCCAAGGAAAACTGTGGTTACACAGGAATATGAAGAACAGTGTCGATTGGTGGACAAAGTGTTATGAATTCAAGAAACTGGATGGAATATAATTAGATGGGCTCCTAAAAATAGCTTCACTAGTCATTACTAATAATTTTTAAATGCACAGGTGATTTAAGGCATTCATTGCCAACTATTTCTTTTTAGAACAAAATCTTAACAACAATTCTTAGACTTAGAAATTTTAAAACTTTGCTGCACCGAAGGTTTTTAGATTATTTTCACAAATTAAAGTTGTTGATGAACAGGAAAATTAAATTATTCTATTATTCTAATCTCGAATTGAAATTAAGACTTTTTAAAATAATTTTAACACGAAATTGCTTTCTTTATGACTAAATGAAAGTTGAAGTCAATAATGTAAGTTAATGCCATTCTTACCAAATTAAATTATATAATATTACTTGGATCAAAGGTTTAATATGAACCTATAAAATGCTACAACTAGACGTAAGACCAAGTATGAGGGTTAGGTTATGTTGTATAGGAATAAAATACTCTTAATTCTAATATACATGCTTATCAGACTTTAATTTACACCAATTCCTTCCTTCTTTGGTTTAGTTATGACCTAAATAGTAAAGCGGTCTAATGATAATGTATTAATTGTAAATATAGGTAATCATCATTCTACTAAGGAGCGTGAAAACAAACATATCATCTTACCGGTACTTGAAAATGTGGAATATACCCCAAATTTTATACTTCTATTTGACAAAACATAAACTGGAGAGATAACATTGAAAAAAAAGATTTCAAAAATACTACCAATTGTTGCCCAATATTTTTTTAGTATCTAGGCAACCCATTAATAATAATTGACTACAAAATCCTACCCTGGATTTTTTCCTTTTATTTCGAAGTTAAAAATTAAAAGCATATAACAGCATTTAACCCCATTGTTGGAATGGTTCATTCAAATACATGCTTATCGCACTTATATTCATGATTTGTAGTTAGGATATACACATAAGAATGCCTCGAATTAACTAGGTTTCAATTCCGAACGACTATAATAAAACGAAATCAGTCATCTTAAAATGAATTTAAGGACTCCAAAACGTTTAGCAAAACTGAATAGCTGACTACTGCTCTCAATTTTGAAGGTCTATAAAGATTTTGCATGATAAATTCAACATTCCTAGATCTATCTAAACCTGTAAGTTGGACCTGTAAAGAAAATCAGCTTCTTAAAAATAAAACCGTTACCTCCTAGACCTTGTCTTTGCCACATGTGAATTTATTTTAATACTAGGGTCAGGCTGTTTAAAAAAAAAAAAAGTATATTCTCACTCTTGACTTGACGGAACATTGTCAAATTTACTAATATATTTGTTTATAGAATGAAAGCGAAGTCCCCCACAATATGATATTGAATGAAATTATCATTTCATTCAATTGAACTTATTAAAACCTCGAATTCAATTCTAATAGGCTATAACTTTAACTCGAAAAAAAAAAAAAAATTATATGGTGGGGTTAGGATGAAACGCTCATATAGTACAACAAAGAAATTAATAATATTTCTATTGGACTATCAGATAGAAAAACTCGTATCTCAATTATTAACTATAACTTTATTAACTATAACTTTAGCCCCAAAAATATTTAATATATATTTTACTAGAAAAAGAAAAGGAACCGACCATGTTGCCAGGCAACCGTATTTGGAAAACCACGGACCACGTGAGAAGATATTTGTCTGTATAATAAATATCTTCAGCAGTTTTCAAAAGCAAAAACGTAGGCTACTCTTTTGATCACTAAGTAAGCACACTTGTATTTAATTATTTATTTTACAGTTTTGATAATAAAATTCCCGATAACTTTACATTGGAAATGTAATAACTAAATGTGAAAACCAAGCTTATAGCTTAGGTCAGTTTGTATCAGGATGAAATCCCCGTATTTCAAATATGCATGGTTTTCATACTTACATTTTTCACCAAAATGTTTAATGATAATGTATTAATCATAAATATAGCTATCCATCATTCTAGTTTTAAGTGTGTAAACAAACAAACCATCATACCGGTACATGAAAATATGGAATATGCCCCAAGTTTTAACCGTTTAGGAATTTGAATTGACGAAACCATAAAGTGGAGAGTTCACGCTGATAAATGAAAAGAGAAGCTGAACAAAATTTCCTTCACCTCGTAACATTCATACCCTGTACTTTTAAAACTGTCCGTAATAAAACAAATTGTTACTTATTTGCAGGTCCAAAAAATGGAGAATTCGAAAACCAACTGTGATGTTACTCACTGAAAGTATTGAACGACACAGCAATTGAAAAACAAGGAGATTATTGGAACTATGAAATGCCCTCATATACATAAGCTGAGTACAAAATACAATTTCCACAACATGTAATTAATTTACCTATATCTTTCTTTTCTCTATCTCAACTGTCTGTCTCTGTTGCTGATCAAACACGTCAAAAAATACGTACCAGACAATGTAGTGAAAAACCTTGTGCTGAAAGGATGAGCAAATTTATGGTAACATAAATATGTCCTTCGCTGCATGGGGCTATTGCCGGAAGGGGTAATATAAACGGGGAAACTTGTACACGCAAGCAACAGAAATTTTATGGTAACATAAAAAAGACTTGTTGCATGAGACCTCACCAAGATGATAAATTTAGTTAGCTACTGATTTTCTAGTACACTCCTCTTCCCTCTCTTTCTCTTTTATCTTATTACTATCTCTCTCTTTCCTTCCTTCTCTATATCTCTCTCCCTCTCTGTTGCGGATCTAATTTTTAGAGCTATCAAGGATCAGAGGGATAAACCTTGTGCTCGTCAGAATGAAGAAGTTTATGGTAACATAAACATTTCTTCTTCGGTGCATGGGGTCCAGCTGGATCCACAAAGTTAGTACTACAAATTATCTCGGTATTCACCTTCCTTTATCCCTCTATCACCATATTATCTTTCTCGCTATGTCTTTCTATACCTATCTCTATCTTTATCTCTCTCCCTCTCTATAATTAGTTCTGATTTTCCGATTCTGTTTAACTGCAACAATTACTATGCATTAATAATAAATTATCTGTAACTGTTTCCAGATACTTCCAAGGAAAACTGTGCTTAAACACAGGAATATGAAGAACAGTGTCGATTGGTGGACGAAGTGTTATGCATTCAAGAAACTGGATGGAATATAATTAGATGGGCTCCTAAAAATTGCTTCACTAGTCATTACTAATAATTATTAAATGCACAGGTGATTTAAGGCATTCATTGCCAACTATTTCTTTTTAGAACAAAATCTTAACAACAATTCTTAGACTTAGAAATTTTAAAACTTTGCTGCACCGAAGGTTTTTAGATTATTTTCACAAATTAAAGTTGTTGATGAACAGGAAAATTAAATTATTCTATTATTCTAATCTCGAATTGAAATTAAGACTTTTTAAAATAATTTTAACACGAAATTGTTTTCTTTATGACTAAATGAAAGTTGAAGTCAATAATGTAAGTTAATCCAATTCTTACCAAATGAAATTATATAATATTACTTGGATCAAAGGTTTAATATTACCTATAAAATGCTACAACTAGACGTAAGACCAAGTATGAGGGTTAGGTCATGTTGTATAGGAATAAAATACTCTTAATTCTATTATACATGCTTATCAGACTTTAATTTACACCAATTCCTTCCTTCTTTGGTTTAGTTATGACCCAAATAGTAAAGCGGTCTAATGATAATGTATTAATTGTAAATATATAACTAATCATCATTCTACTAATGAGCGTGAAAACAAACATATCATCTTACCGGTACTTGAAAATGTGGAATATACCCCAAATTTAATACTTCTATTTGACAAAACATAAACTGGAGAGATAACATTGAAAAAAAAAATGATTTCAAAAATATTACCAATTGTCGCCCAATATTTTTTTAGTATCTAGGCAACCCATTAAGAATAATTGAAGTACAAAATCCTACCCTGGATTTTTTCCTTTTATTTCGAAGTTAAAAATTAAAAGCATATAACAGCATTTAACCCCATTGTTGGAATGGTTCTTTCAAATACATGCTTATCGCACTTATATTCATGATTGTAGTTAGGATATACACATAAGAATGCCTTGAATTAACTTGGTTTTCATTCCGAACGGCTTTAATAAACCGAAATCAGTCATCTTAAAAGGAATTTAAGGACTCCAAAACGTTTAGCAAAACTGAAAGCTGACTACTGCTCTCAATTTTAAAGGTCCATAAAGATTTTGCATGATAAATTCAACATTCCTAGATCTATCTAAACCTGTAAGCTGGACCTGTAAAAAAAAATCAGCTTCTTAAAAATAAAACCGTTACCGCCTAGACCTTGTCTTTGCCACATGTGAATTTATTTTAATACTAGGGTCAGGCTTTTTTTTTTCTCTCTCTCTCTCAAAAAAAAAAAAAAAAAAAAAGGTATATTCTCACTTTTAACTTCACGGAACTTTGTCAAATTTACTAATATATTTGTTTATAGAATGAAAGCGAAGTCCCCCACAATATGATATTGAATGAAATTATCATTTCATTCAATAGAACTTATTAAAACCTCGATTTCATTTCTAATAGGCTATAACTTTAACTCGAAAAAAAAATTATATGGTGGGGTTAGGATGAAACACTCATATAGTACAACAAAGAAATTAATAATATTTCTATTGGACTATCAGATAGAAAAACTCGTATCTCAATTATTAACTATAATCAATAAAAAGACAAAAGCCTTTAGCCCCAAAAATATTTAATATATATTTTACTAGAAAAAGAAAAGGAACAGACCATGTTGCCAGGCAACCGTATTTGGAAAACCACGGACCACGTGAGAAGATATTTGTCTGTATAATAAATATTTTCAGCAGTTTTCAAAAGCAAAAAGTAGGCTACTCATTTGATCACTAAGTAAGTACACTTGTATTTAATTATTTATTTTACAGTTATGATAATAAAATTCCCGATAATTTTACATTGAAAATGCAATAACTAAATGTGAAAACCAAGTTTATAGCTTAGGTCAGATTGTATTAGGATGAAATCCCCGTATTTCAAATATGCATGGTTTTCATACTTACATTTTTCACCAAAATGTTTAATGATAATGTATTAATAAAAAATATAGCTATCCATCAATCTAGTTTTAAGTGTGTAAACAAACAAACCATCATACCGGTACATGAAAATATGGAATATGCCCCAAATTTTAAACGTTTAGGAATTTGAATTGACGAAACCATAAAGTGGAGAGTTCACACTGATAAATGAAAAGAGAAGCTGAACAAAATTTCCTTCACCTCGTAACATTCATACCCTGTACTTTAAAAACTGTCCGTAATAAAACAAATTGTTACTTATTTGCAGGTCCAAAAAATGGAGAATTCGAAAACCAACTGTGATGTTACTCACTGAAAGTATTGAACGACACAGCAATTGAAAAACAAGGAGATTATTGGAACTATGAAATGCCATCATATACATAAGCTGAGTACAAAATACAATTTCCACAACATGTAAATAAATTACCTATATCTTTCTTTTCTCTATCTCTCTCTGTCTGTCTCTGTTGCTGATCAAACACGTCAAAAAATACGTACCAGACAATGTAGTGAAAAACCTTGTGCTGAAAGGATGAGCAAATTTATGGTAACATAAATATGTCCTTCGCTGCATGGGGCTATTGCCGGAGGGGGTAATATAAACGGGGAAACTTGTGCACGCAAGCAACAGAAATTTTATGGTGACATAAATAAGACTTGTTGCATGAGACCTCACCAAGATGATAAATTTAGTTAGCTACTGATTGTCTAGTACACTCCTCTTCCCTCTCTTTCTCTTTTATCTTATTACATATCTCTCTCTTTCCTTCCTTCTCTGTCTCTCTCTCCCTCTCTGTTGCGTATCTAATTTTTAGAGCTATCACGGATCAGAGGGATAAACATTGTGCTCGTCAGAATGAAGAGTTTATGGTAACATAAACATTTCTTCTTCGGTGCATGGGGTCCAGCTGGATCCACAAAGTTAGTACTACAAATTATCTCGGTATTCACCTTCCTTTATCCCTCTATCACCATATTATCTTTCTCGCTATGTCTTTCTATACCTATCTCTATCTTTATCTCTCTCCCTCTCTATAATTAGTTCTGATTTTCCGATTCTGTTTAACTGCAACAATTACTATGCATTAATAATAAATTATCTGTAACTGTTTCCAGATACTTCCAAGGAAAACTATGCTTAACACAGGAATATGAAGAACAGTGTCGATTGGGGGACGAAGTGTTATGAATTCAAAAAACTGGATGGAATATAATTAGATGGGCTACTAAAAATAGCTTCACTAGTCATTACTAATAATTATTAAATGCACAGGTGATTTAAGGCATTCATTGCCAACTATTTCTTTTTAGAACAAAATCTTAACAACAATTCTTAGACTTAGAAATTTTAAGACTTTGCTGCACCGAAGGTTTTTAGATTATTTTCACAAATTAAAGTTGTTGATGAACAGGTAAATTAAATTATTCTATTATTCTAATCTCGAATTGAAATTAAAACTTTTTAAAATAATTTTAACAGGAAATTGTTTTCTCTATGACTAAATGAAAGTTGAAGTAAATAATGTACGTTAATGCCATTATTACCAAATGAAATTATATAATATTACTTGGATCAAAGGTTTAATATGAACCTATAATATGCTACAACTAGACGTAAGACCTAGTATGAGGGTTAGGTTATGTTGTATAGGAATAAAATACTCTTAATTCTAATAAACATGCTTATCAGACTTTAATTTACACCAATTCCTTCCTTCTTTGGTTTAGTTTATACTAGTCATGACCCAAGTAGTAAAGCGGTTTAATGATAATGTATTAATTGTAAATATAGCTAAACACCATAATTCAATTAATTAAGTGGAAGGAAAGGAAATAGACATTAAATCCATGTCTGGGATATTAATACAAGTAAGAATCAGCTTGGAAAATTTCATGTCATAACCGGGATTTGAACACGGATCTTCAGATTAACGCGCTGATGCTCTACCATTGAGCTACCATGACAACATGCCAGTCTGACATCAAATTCCTCAACTGATTCAGAAGACAAGGCAAACCACAGGAGGTTTCTCTCCATTGAGAACACACATCCAAATGGCGTCCTACCCTTGTAGGTACTTTGAAGCCTAGTTATTATTTATATACTATTAATTAAGTGGAAGGAAAGGAAATAGACATTAAATCCATGTCTGGGATATTAATACAAGTAAGAATCAGCTTGGAAAATTTCATGTCATAACCGGGATTTGAACACGGATCTTCAGCTTAACGCGCTGATGCTCTACCATTGAGCTACCATGACAACATGCCAGTCTGACATCAAATTCCTCAACTGATTCAGAAGACAAGGCAAACCACAGGAGGTTTCTCTCCATTGAGAACACACATCCAAATGGCGTCCTACCCTTGTAGGTACTTTGAAGCCTAGTTATTATTTATATACTATTAATTAAGTGGAAGGAAAGGAAATAGACATTAAATCCATGTCTGGGATATTAATACAAGTAAGAATCAGCTTGATGTCAGACTGGCATGTTGTCATGGTAGCTCAATGGTAGAGCATCAGCGCGTTAAGCTGAAGATCCGTGTTCAAATCCCGGTTATGACATGAAATTTTCCAAGCTGATTCTTACTTGTATTAATATCCCAGACATGGATTTAATGTCTATTTCCTTTCCTTCCACTTAATTAATAGTATATAAATAATAACTAGGCTTCAAAGTACCTACAAGGGTAGGACGCCATTTGGATGTGTGTTCTCAATGGAGAGAAACCTCCTGTGGTTTGCCTTGTCTTCTGAATCAGTTGAGGAATTTGATGTCAGACTGGCATGTTGTCATGGTAGCTCAATGGTAGAGCATCAGCGCGTTAAGCTGAAGATCCGTGTTCAAATCCCGGTTATGACATGAAATTTTCCAAGCTGATTCTTACTTGTACCATAATTCAAAACTTAGATAATAAAAACTTTGCTTCAGTGGATGATTTAATCTTCTAAAACAACGTTTCAACCACTCCGTCTGTCCTTCCTCAGGTTACTACCTGAGCATGAACTGCCAAGGGGTAGACGAGGTTGTAGAAAACCCATGCTGCCCTCTGACTGCGTCATCACAAAACAAGGTATTCCTACCATGTTCCCGAATCCATTCCACAGGAATGTTGTAATCGACCTCTTCTCTGTCACCTGTCGGTGGCGCGGGAAATTTTAACTCAAAATTTTTATTTCTCCTTTTCTTTAACCTTCTTAATAAATCCATCCACTCATCACCCAGATGGATGTGATGAGTGGATGGATTTATTAAGAAGGTTAAAGAAAAGGAGAAATAAACATTTTGAGTTAAAATTTCCCGCGCCGACAGGTGACAGAGAAGAGGTCGATTACAACATTCCTGTGGAATGGATTCGGGAACATAGTAGGAATACCTTGTTTTGTGATGATGCAGTCAGAGGGCAGCATGGGTTTTCTACAACCTCGTCTACCCCTTGGCAGTTCATGCTGAGGTAGTAACCTGAGGAAGGCCTGATGGAGTGGTTGAAACGTTGTTTTAGAAGATTAAATTATCCACTGAAGCAAAGTTTTTATTATCTAAGTTTTGAATTATAGTGTCAATCAGTGGAAACAGGACTCAATGAACTTATTACATAGCTAAACACCATTCTACTTTTTTTGTTAGAAAAATATTTCAATCCTCCTTATACCCTCAATAGTTGTAAGTTAGGATAGAACGTAGGAAATGCCAAGAACATTCATAAAGATTTATAATATTTATTTGTATTATATGTTCAAAGAGTTATTGTTGTAATTGATGGTACAATATTATATATACGCCTCACAGAAGATCTGCCAAATATATGTATAGGCTTGAATAAATCTTTCCCGGGTAGACAGCCAGGTTTGAAGATCAAGTGTCTCCGATGTTTCAGAGGCCCACGCTGCCTCCATCCTCAGGGATACTGAAGTGTCGAGTCTGTCATGCCGAGGTGGTATATATACAGATCGCGAGTTGCGAGGAGTCGACCAATCAGGCGCCAGTTCATTTTTCCATCGTCTTTTTTTCGGCCAATCGGCTTCTACTGTCTTTTAGTTGTTTGAGACAGTGATTCCAGGCAGGGTTGATGCTGAGGCCTCCGTCTCTATTGAAATTGTTAGCCTCAAGCTTAATTTCGATCGCTTCCTTGATTAAGACAGAAGCGATCGAAATTAAGCTTGAGGCTAACAATTTCAATAGAGACGGAGGCCTCAGCATCAACCCTGCCTGGAATCACTGTCTCAAACAACTAAAAGACAGTAGAAGCCGATTGGCCGAAAAAAAGACGATGGAAAAATGAACTGGCGCCTGATTGGTCGACTCCTCGCAACTCGCGATCTGTATATATACCACCTCGGCATGACAGACTCGACACTTCAGTATCCCTGAGGATGGAGGCAGCGTGGGCCTCTGAAACGTCGGAGACACTTGATCTTCAAACCTGGCTGTCTACCCGGGAAAGATTTATTCATACTCTTCGCCAGGAAAATCTAAAATCTTACATGTATAGGCTTGTTAGATATAAAATATAAATTAGAATTAAAAAGCTAAAATTAAAATTACATGGAGTAATATTGTCTGATTGATAAAATTTGTGTAAAAGTTTAGTCTTTGTATTAAAATATTAAAAACATTGAAAGCACACAGGTTTGTTAAACCATGTTAGTCAGCAACGTCCTTGTAAGTAGATGCTAATTAAAGGATTATTCTTTGAGCATTTATGTACTGTGTCCAAACAGTTATGTTAATCAATATTTGTACCACTTAAAGTTAAAAAGTTTTTCTTCAGTGTTCCTAAGTACTTGTATAATCAGTGTATTTGTATGCACTTGTAAAATCAATGTACTTACAGATTTAGTATAATATTAAAAATGTGCATTTGTTGAGTTTTCTTCTATTCTTTTTTCTTTCTTCTTACTGGTGATGTTTCGTATTGTATTCAGTTTAGTTGAATATCTTCTTTCTTCTTAATTGTAAAATGTTGTTGGCAACTTCCAAGACGCTATCCTATAGTAATTATATGGAATGCATTTCGACTTTAAGAAAAGTCATCTTCAGCCTTTTTAGCGCTGTTGTGTGGAGTTGTAAATGTTGGAAGTGACTCCAGGAGTCCAGATGACTTTTCTTCAAGTCGAAATGCATTCCATATAATTACTATAGGATAGCGTCTTGGAAGTTGCCAACAACATCATAATAACAACATTTTACAATTAAGAAGAAAGAAGATATTCAACTAAACTAAATACAACAATACGAAACATCACCAGTAAGAAGAAAGAAAAAAGAAGAATAGAAGAAAACTCAACAAATGCACATTTTTAATATTATACTAAATCTGTAAGTACATTGATTTTACAAGTGCATACAAATACACTGATTATACAAGTACTTAGGAACACTGAAGAAAAACTTTTTAACTTTAAGTGGTACAAATATTGATTAACATAACTGTTTGCACACAGTACATAAATACTCAAAGAATAATCTTTTAATTAACATCTACTTACAAGGACGTTGCTGACTAACATGGTTTAACAAACCTATGTGCTTTCAATGTTTTTAATATTTTAATACTAAGACAAAACTTTTACACAAATTTTATCAATCAGACAATATTACTCCATGTAATTTAAATTTTTTAATTCTAATTTATATTTTATATCTAACAAGCCTATACATATATTTGGCAGATCTTCTGTGAGGCGTATATATAATATTGTACCATCAATTACAACAATAACTTTTTGAACATATAATACAAATAAATATTATAAATCTTTATGAATATTCTTGGCATTTCCTACGTTCTATCCTAACTTACAACTATTGAGGGTATAAGGAGGATTGAAATATTTTTCTAACAAATATATTCCCTCATTGGAAAATGAAATTCATCAACCATTCTACCGTACTAACGAGCGTGAAAACAAACATAACATTGTACCGGTACTTGAAAATGTGGAATATACCCCAAATTTCAAACTTTTAACTGACAAAACATAAACTGGAGAGATAACATTGATAAAAAAAATTTCAAAAATTAATACCAATTATCGCCCAATTTATCTAGGCAACCCATTCTAAATAGCTCTTAAAATCCTACCGTGGATTTTTTCCTTTATTTCAAAGTTAAAAATCCCTTTAGGCAGGCCTACAGGCGGAGGTAGATTTCGAAGTGCTTTTGGTTTAATTTATTGTCGCTGCATAGCACTCTTCTTCTTTAGCCTTGTAATAAGCCTTGCAGTAATAAGAACTGAATTCGGTAAAGAGGAAGAGCCTACAATCATTTGTTTTGACAACAAGAATAGGATATAATATTCTGGGAGGCTGTGCGCAAGATCAGCAATGAATAAAATTAGCAAAGCCGCTAAACAAGACAAAATTATGATATTATAATAATTCTTTTAAGTGTTATTATTTTCAAACATTAAAACCTCGCGTCATATGAGAGCTATCAAGAAACTATTTATTGATTTGTAGAGTACTCATCAAGAGCTTTTCAACGATACCCCACAAGACGTGGTTTCAAAAGTTTCGAATTTTCATCCCCCACCCCACCTCCACCCCCACCCCCACCCTCACTCGAACCCCCGAATCGTTGGTGTCACTGTGAACTCCATAGGGAGTACTCTAATTTATTCAAACAAAATTTCCCTCTATACTTCATAGGGGCCGAGATATACATTTTTAAAAATTTCAACCCCCTCCCCCGACCACCCCCTTGGGCCAATTTTGCTCATTAACGAACTTGTCCGAACTATTGGGCCTAGAAATAACATATTAAAATTTGGTTCAAATATCTTCAAAATTTCGGCCGCTATCGTGTAAAGATATATATATATATAAATATCACAAAATTTTTTTTTGAACGGGCGGTGGTTTCGTACTTAGGGGAGCATGAAACGTAAAGATATGAAAGAATTTTTCGAAAATCATGACATGGTATCCATTGCAATAGGTAGATTTTTCTTCGAAATCTACCTAAAAATTAAAAGCTTTTAACCCCATTGTTGGAATGGTTCATAGAAATACACCCTTATCGCACTTATATTCATGATTTGTAGTTAGGTTAAACACATAAAAAAGCTTTGAATTAACTGGTTTTCATTCCAAATGGCTATAATAAACCGAAATCAGTCATCTTGGAATTTGAGGATTCCAAAACGTTTAGCGAAACTGAATAGCTGACTACTGCTCTCAATTTTGGAGGTTTATAAAGATTGTAGAAAGCGTCGTTTTGATTTAACAACAATCACATTCTGCCCGAGACAGAGATAGGAATAATCGTTCTTGTACGTATTGCCACAAATGGGGACATTTGGCAGTCAACTGTAGGAATAGGACCCCTGATGTTCAGCACCAACCTTCTTCTGTCTGACCGGCCACTCCATTTTCTTCGGGTCATCCTCCTGGCAACATTTGACTATCGGCTGGTTGTTCCTCTTCTAGTTCTGACATCCATCCTCGGAATCGAGATTTGCGTTTGTTACAGTCTATGGGCTGTTATGGTCGTATTCCTCAGTAACTCCCATTGGTCGAATTTTCTCTTAATAAGATACCATGCTCTGCCCTTATTGATACTGGTGCTGCTAGGCCATACATTCCCGCTGATGTTATCTCATTTCTGGGTTTATCTTTATCTGCTCTTCAACCTTATGCTAGTCAGGCTGTTAGTGCTGATGGATCTAGTATTCCTATTTTGGAGAGTTTAGCAGTGAGTATTAAGATTGCCAAGTTTTCATGGAAGATTATAGTGTTGGTGGTTCAATCTTTAGTTTGTCCTGTCATACTAAACAGTTAATCTGAAACGGATTGTTCTTGAAGAAAGTGTCATTTTTGAAAAGCAGACGCAGAAATTCTTTTGGGCTCAACAGTAGGCCTCACTAACGTTCGGTATTTGAAATAATAATTTTTAAAAGATAAATTTTGGTACATAGGCCTACAGATTAAATTGATACATACATATAAAATTGTTCCTAATTAGAACATTTTGACGTATTTTGCCTCTTCATGTCCCTTGCTTCTGAATACATGAATCTTATAGAACCTAAAAAGGGCTAAATCGGACTGGAGGGCCTAAATGGGGCTAAAGAGAACTTCTGCAGGAAAACACGATTTTTAAATAGATTTTCCAATTAATGCAAAGGAAAATGAAGATGTGAATATATGCTTTTTAAGAAAAGATATAATAAAAATAAATTTATACAATGCACTGAAATTGACACTGTATATGTCGCTTGTCTTTGTAACTCGAAAATGTGCTATCTCGCCTTTGCAGGAAATGAAACTCGAGCCATCTGCTGTCTGCAATACTTTGAAATCTACAACGAATCTATTGTCGTTTCAACTTTCAAATACAGTAAAACCTCGTTAACACGAATTCCAAGGGACCGAAAAATGAGGGGTTCGTGTTAAAAAAAAAATTTGTGCTAACCGGGGACTAATTTTCTTTTTAATGAATCAATTACAGTATACACTATCGTAGAAAATACTGTTACATGCAAAAGTAGGCTATGTAATTAGGCCTACTTTTTAAAAAAGATCATTTCCTGTTGAAAAATTCAAGTAAGTTGCGCTGTCCCTGATGGGAACGAAAGTGCCTGGAAACTTCAAGGTCAACTGTATTCACAGCTTCAGTAAACCCAGCAGATGATTCGGATGTTGCAGCAAAACGTTCTCAAGTTGCTACGGCTACAAACACTTCCTGGCGGGTGAGTTACAAGTTTTAATGCAACGTATGATGAAATCGTACTGGTCATGTTAGAATGAACAGAAAAATAAAATAAGAAAAGTTATTACCAGATTGTTGGCGGCACGATGCTTTATTTATTTAGCAATCTTGTAGACCAGCAGTACTGGCACAGGATAACAATAACAATAACTCCCGATTGTTGAGCGATTGCATCAGCCAGCGTTTATGTTAATCCAATTACTCGTAGCCATTCACATAAGTAACCGGGAATTTAATATAAAGGTTTACGTTTAACTTCATTTCTTGCATGCCTAGCAAAGGAAGAACAGGAAATAACAATTTGAAAAGCTTTGGAAGTTTGTGTTAAATGACATTTCAATATTCAAGGGACAGAAAAACAGTTCGCAGTTCGTGGTAACCGAAATTCATGTTAACCGACAAAACTTTCATAAGAAACAATACATCTTTGCCGGGACCAAATCTTTGTTCTTGTTAATAGAGTGTTCGTCGTAAGCGAGTTCTTGTTAATGAGGTTTTACTGTAACAAGTTGCCGACTGACGACAAAGAAGTGTATTAAAGGAACTAATTTGTGACACTCCAGTCTACTTATTTTTGTAGGTCAGAAGCAAAGCTGTGCGGTGTATTGACCCTTATAGTGCTTAACATAGTTTGATATGCCTAAACAGAAATCTTAAAAAATAGGACTTTTCTGGTAGTGGATTGAGGAAGACCACAATTTCACAACTGATGATCGAGTAATTTTCTGCTAAGCCTGTCAAAAACAAGTAAGCAAACATAACTATCTCTTAGCTTATCTACCAGATTTCTTCATTCGGATTTTGAAATCAAAATTTAAAATACTTTTACTAACATGCATAAGCGGTTTAAATGAAGTTGACACTTTTCATGAAAACATTATTTTTAATTTTTGCCATCATTTTAGTGTTCGTTCGTTAAAGACTTTTCATTAAAATACTATAAAAAGGAAGAATAATTGCATAATTAAAGGGCAAATATCTCAATTGTTTATGCAATTTTCAAGTGCCGATATAAGGCTTAGTTAAAGTATTTGTTTATTTTCTAAAAAAACTCGAATAACTGTATCAAAATAATAATACAATTTTTGTTGTTAGTATTAGTGTTTTATTAAGGTGGCTAAAATCTTTTGTTTAAAACCTAAAATGGGCTATTCCACGAAAATAAAAGGCTAAAATTACCTTTTATAAAAGCCTAAAAATCCGGGCCCATATATTACCATAAAATAGGTGCTAAATTGGGCTTTACTCCAGCATCAGTCAACTGATTTGATCCAAAATCATTAGCCTTCGTCCCATGGGTGTTATGAATGCATATATATACCAAGTTTTATGAACATCCGATAAAGCGTAGGCTATTTGAGTTATCGCACTTACAGACAGATATTTTCCAATCTACCACACAATCTCATGAAGTATGGTACCGGTACGGTACGGCGCTTAATAATTATGTAATATCATTACATAATCTTTTTGTTGCATACATTATAAAGGGTGAGGTTGGGTTTCAGAGGTAAATTTAAATTTGAAGAGGGCCTGGGAAAATTTGTTCCTGGGGCCCTTTGTTTTCTCTCCATGGCCCTGCATGCCTCCCAATCCTGCCATCTGCCTTTGGTAGTTGCAATGGTCTGATGGTAGCCATGGAGTTTAGTTTTTCAAGTTTATCAATTCATATTTAAAGACAAACTTAAATGACATGTTTAATTAATAGTGTATAATAGAATCATACAGATTGTAATTTCATACCACAAACACTTCTTTTGTGGTTACAAACATCTCAAGCTTAATGGAGAATGGAATCGGACAATTATGCTTAATTAATGTGCATTATCTCATACCATAATTTGTATTAGGCCTATACATAAGTCCCACGCAAGAGTTGGCCAATCATGTGGGTATCTGCATCTCGGCTGCCCCAGCTCTAACTCCCGAGCGATCGGGTGAAATATATATGCTAATAAAGCCGCTGATGGTGTAATGGTTCAGGTTCTCACATTTAGAGTTAGAATTGCAATGAAAGTAACCATGTACCTCATCACAAGAGATGTTGTAAATGCCCTCTTCTTGCATCCACACAACACTGGCATCTTTTCAGGAAATCTTCTTTCACGCACGTAAGTTCAGTTTCTGAGATAGAGTTAATTTCTCTTGTGATATTGTCTTTAAGTTCTTCTAACAATATGTGATTTATTTATGGAGAAACTTGAAAAATAAAGTGTATAGGTCAATTTAATTGAGAAATTAACTTTATCTCGAAAGCTGAAGTTATGTGTGTGAAAGAAAATTTCCTGAAAAGATGCCAGTGTTGTGTGGATGCAAGAGGAGGAAATTTACAACATCTCTTGTGATGAGGTACGTGGTTATTTTCATTTTAATTCCAACTGTAAATGTGAGAACCTGAACCATTACACTGTTAGCGGCTTTATTAGCATAGATATTTCACCCGATCGCTCGGGAGTTAGAGCAGGGGCAGCCGCGATGCAGAAACCCTCATGATTGGCCAACTCTTGCATGGGACTCACTGTATATTAACTTACAATTTAAATACAAATACATAAATAAAATGATTAAAAACTTACTAGATCGTCTATAATCAATTAATTCACAATGTGCGCATGCATTTAGCATGCGATGATTGTTTCACAATGTTACAAATAAACCCAATAGCTTATTTTGCTATATTTAAAAATAGGACTATAGCCTATAAAAATTCAAATTAAGCCACGAACTAGCATATGTACCACTTCCATGTACAATTGTTTCACTAGCCTATATTTCACTGTATTCAACCACTTCAAAACTTTCAATTGGAATGCTATCCGCAGCTTCAACAATAGTAGGACTTTCAGTACCTTTAGTCTCCTCTAGGATAACTTTTGTCGCTTGAGCTTGTTCGCTGTCATAATTACAACACCTCTCATGGCCTTCAAGTTTAAAAAGCGAGGTGAACTCCAGACCACATTTCCTACAATTGTAATCCTTCTGGTGTGTACGCATATGCTTCCTTAAACGTCGTCGTGAATCACAGGGTAGCTTACAGATTTCACACTTAAATGGTCTTGTATGAAGCCTCTCATGGGAGAACAAGTGAACTTTACCTACAAATGATTTGGTACAAAACCTACATGGATGTATTTTCTCTCGTTCTGTATGAATTGTCATGTGTACTCGCAAACCTCCTTTAGAAAGAAATCCCTTATTGCATGTGGGACAAATGAAAGGTCTTTCTCCTGTGTGACGACGAACATGAATTGTCAACAAATTGATTGCTTTAAACATTTTCCCACATATTTCACAAATAAATTTCTCTCTCTCTGCAATACCATGTACAACCTTCATATGACGTGTGAGATAATCTAAATTGCAGAACGTTTCATCACAGATGTTACATTTATGACGTTGGTTGTGTATACTTATGTGGTTTTCATACGAGGTTCGTTTAACAAATCTTTTCCCACAGATATTACATGAAAACTTTTTAACTGTATCATGTATTTCTTTCACGTGTTGGTTGAGTTCTTGATCTGAACAAAAGAATGAATAACAACATTTGCATTTTGATAAATTCTTATGACTTGACTCAATATGTTCCTGTGTTAGTTCTATTGATTCAAAAACTTCTTCACATACTGTACATTTGATGGTACCTTCAGTGTCTTCGGTGCCTTCACTTACCTCTATAAGATGTAAAACCTTCAAATGTTTTATAAGATTATGCTTAAATATCATTCTTTTAAGGCAACAAGGACATTCATAAGGCCACTCAGATGTTTCCACATGAGATCGATAATGATGAATTTCAAGTTTAATTTGGTCATTGAAATCTATTCCACACACATCACAAGTATATTTCTTCATTAGCTCCAACGAATTTAGTCCACAGATTGAAAGAGCCTTCTCTCCGTCCTTAAAATAATTTAATAAATGCTTCAGAGATGAATACGGTTCGTTACACCTAACACATATTCCAGCATCACGAAATTCCCTTGGAATCAGATCGATATGTACATGCAAAATATGGCGTCTGAGATTTTGTTTATGAATGAAACGATTTTTACATTTTGGACAGACTAAGGGCCATTTAGAACGCTCCATATGTGTATATTTATGTTCTTCTAGTCTCTTGGCAAAATTAAACGTTTTATCACAGACATCACATCTAAAAGCTGTAGCTGAAAGACGTACACTTAGACCTGCTTTCCTTGAGTTTGAAGGTTCCAACTGCATCTCCTGAAGATTATTTTCAATGCCTTGAAGCTTATTAACTGAATGACCAGGTTGTTGTGTATCTGGAAGATATGATTCCACTTCATGCAGTAGTTGAACTGCATCATTGTCATCATCTTCATGATCACCCCTCTCTATTTCATTACTAGGCCTACTTGTGGGTTCAACTACAATGGGCGTAGAAATTTCACTAAAATCGTCAATAACGAGCAAAGAACTAATGCCATGAAGCTCTGCAGCATGTTCGTTTAGAAGGTCCATGGAGTCAAACATAACCTCACACATTCCACATGTGTAGCAAGAGCCACTAATTTCTGCTTCACCATTGTCAGCTGCTGAATAAGTTTCTGGGTATACATTATCTAATCCTTGGTCATAATCCTCGTCCTGCACATATTCGGTTTTATTCTCTTTGTCATCTGCATCAAGAATAACTAGTGAAGAGCTGCGAACTCCTTCAATCATTTGTCCCTGATGTAATAACTTTTGAGCTTCACCTGATGTTTGTCTTCTTCTACTGTCAGAATGTTTATCTAAATGTAGAATTAAATTGTTAAGGCCTGAACTATAATGATTGCAAACAGGGCATTTCATACTACCTTCAGCATACAGGAGTAAGTGATTTTTGAGATCACCTACTGTTGGAAAATGTTTCATGCAACACAACGGGCAATGAATGCAAACCATTTTTAAAAGTTAAATGTTCTTCGTATGCAGGAAAATAAGAGAAATGGTATACTAGCAAGATTAGAGCATTACACAACTCTGCTGTGCAAAACTGACGCCATTATTCCAAACTTCAGAGCCGCCAACTTAATAATAATAAAGGGAAAGCGCACATTGTGCATTAATCGTTCTTCTTCCACTGGAAGAAATAAAGTAACAAGGTTGATACAAAACATTCTGTCCAAAAACCAAGTCGAGATAGACAACAGGGTATCTAAGACAGACCCGCTTGACCAAACAAACGGAGTACTCCAGGGTGATCCCCTAAGTCCCCTGATGTTTATAATAGCAACCGCAGAAGTGCCTGAAGAAATAGCCACAGAAAACGTTAAAATATTCGCCTATGCAGATGACATGGTCATTACCTCGCAAAACTTGGGAAACCTTCAAACAGCCTTCGACAAACTCAATACATGGGCCGAAAAAAACGAGTTGACGATAAATGCAAAAAAGACAGTCAAGATGACGTTCAGAAGGGGAGGAAGGCTCTCAGGAAATGACAAGATACTGTATAAGAACACTCCGCTACAGAACGTACCAAATTTCAAGTACCTAGGGATCACGCTTCAAACTCGTGGAGATGCCTATGACCTACACATCAGCGAGCGTGTCACCGCAGCCAAAACGGCAACAAATAGCATAAAGAATCTAAGACAACTGTCCTTGACCACAGCCATCACCCTGTTCCGCCTGAAAATTGGCCCAATTATAACTTACGGGCTAGAGATCATCTGGACTCACTTAAAGAAGAAAAACCTAGAAGACATAGAAAAGGTGAAAGCCACATTTCTGAAAAAAGCGTTATGCCTGTCCAAGTATACGCCATCTCGCCTCACCTATGTGCTAGCAAGAGAACAATTTTTCATCGAGGAACTACGAATTGACCTATTACTACCGAACACCAGAGCCTATACGGAACTTCTGCAGGAACTCTACATGAAAAGAAATGAGATATGGCCAACTTTCTACGCAACAGACGCGATGACCCACAGGGAGTGGACTCAAGCCAGATATGACCTACGACATGTGGTCACAAGATACGCCGTACACGGATTTCATCATCGAATATGCCAGACGGAGAAGTTCCACGACCCAAACGTTGACTGCAGGTGCAAACTGTGCGGAGTAATATGTGACCGATACCACCTGCAATGGTGCAAAAAAAGGGAAAACTCTATGACAAACTTCTGTACTACCTAATGCACATTGTGCGATATCCATCATATTATTATTAATCGTTCTTCCGATGATTTTACACTTCGCTGCAGAATTGTACAAGAGATTTCCCCCTGCTCTTGCAGACTGTCACATGGTAACGGTCACAGGGCATGTTACATAGTTCACATGAGCACAACACTTCGTTCGGGGTGTGGAACTCCTTCCTCTTGCACACACGATGGTGAAATCCATGGACTGCGATTCGCGTAACGACGTGTCTCAGCTCGTAGTTTGCTTCCTTCCACTCTGAAGTCGTCATTGCCTCTGTCGCGTAGAAGTCAATCCAGATGTCCTCTTTCTTCGCTTGGAGCTCTGTTAGCAGTTCCTCATAGGCTGCTGTGGATGGAAGTAGTAGCTGGAGTCTTAGCTGCTCTATGAAGTATGGCTCGTTTGCTAGCTCATACGTCAGCCTGGATGGTGTGAATTTGGAGACACATAAAATTCTCTTCAGAAAGGTTGTCTTTGCCTTTTCTATTTCCTTCAAGTTGTTCACGGTCAGGTTGTGCCATATGAGTTCCATTCCATAAGTTATTATGGGCATTACTTTGGATACGAAGATCTTCATAGCAGTGGCTATGGATAGCTTACGTAGCAGAGTTATGTCGTTCATGGCCAGTAATGCAGCTGTGGTTTTATTCTGAATGTGCTTCGTGAATGTGGTGCCTGTTGTCTGTAGGGTAATTCCCAGATAGTTGAAGTCATTTACAATTGCTAGAGGTTCTTGGTTAAAGAGTATCTGATCTCTGACAGCAACTTTCCCACCTCTCCTGAATATCATCTGTACCGTTTTGCTGTTGTTTATTTGCAGGTGGTTCTTCCTCGCCCACTCAGTTAGACGGTCCATACATACTTGTAGGTCTTCCCGGTTTGGTGAGGCTATGGCCATGTCGTCTGCATACATATACAGCGACACTCGCCCTTCCGTTGAGTCCAGAATCTCTGTGACATCAGCTGTTGTGATATTAAACAGCAACGGGCTTATGGGGTCGCCCTGAAGGACTCCATTGGTCTGCGTTACGGGGGCGGAGAATTGTAGGTTGTCTGCAATGGTCACAGTGTTGTATTCCAGGATGTCGGTTATGATTCTTTGTAGATAGTTGTCTTTGCCTAGTCTGGCCAGGAGCTTGTCCTTGATGGTTTGTCTGTCAAGCATGTCGAAAGCCTTTCTGAAGTCCACGAAAACAACATGTAGTTTTCCTTTGCTGTGTCTGAGGGCATCGTTTATGTCTGTCATTAGGTTCCTTATCGCCTGTAGCGTTGATTTGCCTTTCTGGAATCCAAATTGTTGCTCTGGTATCACTCCTTGTGTTTCCTCTGTGAGCCTGTCTGTCAGGATTTTGGTAAAGATTTTGAACATTGTACTCTCCAAAGCGATCCCTCTGTAGGAGTCCGGGGATTCCGCACTTCCTTTCCCTTTATACAATATTTTCATATAGGAGTTTCTCCATTTCTCCGGTATCCTCCCTGTTTCGAGGCACTTGTTGAAGAGGGCTACCCATAGCGCTCCCATGTACGGTAATGCTTCTTTCAGATGCTCGTTAAATATCTCGTCAGGACCCGCCGCTTTGTGAGTTTTCAGCCTGGTCACTATGTTCACCACCTCCTCCGATATTACAGGGAAGTTGGTTATGGGTTCCACGTCCGTTGCTCTGTATGGTCTCCCGTTGTTTAATATTTTGTTGAAGTGATCCTCCCACGTATCCATAGTGATTGTTTGTGAGAATTTCGGGGTTCTGGGCTTGAGTGCCATGAAGTGATTTTCGGACGCTCGTTCCACTAATCTTCTTCCTTCTTCCTCCACCCACGCTGCATGTTTTTCCTTAATCAATATTTTGTATGCTCTCCTTCGTTCACTGTAGACCTTCAGGCACTGTAGACCTCTGATCTGACGTTTCTGGTTGCATGCAGGGCTTCTAGAACTACCTTCCTTTCCCTGTGGCATGTTTCATCGAACCATGGTTGCGACTTTCTTTCGGATCTACTGGTCCTCTCTTGTGCTTCCCTCAAATTCTCTTCGAGCGTTTCCGAGGCGGCGTCTATATCCCCACGTTGTATTGCTTCCAGTATTTTGGCTCTGTTTCCCTGTGTAATCTTCTCAAGGGTGTCGATGTCCAAAGTGCGCTTGACCCTTACTGGTTCCTTCCTGTTCTGTTTTGCAGACTGCGTGCTTGTTCTGTTGCCAGTGACCCTTGCAACTACCGGAATATGCTTCCTTAGGGGTGCCACTTCTGCTGTGTCCAGTGTTCGGAAGTCCCTAGCTTTTACATATGTGTTAGTGAGGATTAAGTCGATTGCACTTGTACCATTGTGGCATATGTAAGTTGGTGCTTCTTTCCTGTTCACCAGGGTGAATCCTTCACTCTCCAGGTATTCTAAGACTAGTTTGCTCTTTTCATTCGCGCTGTCTATGCGGCAGTTAAAGTCACCAGCTATGATCGTTGATTGATAGTGACCAACGGTATCTAGGGCTTCCAGCAGGCTTCCTACTATGTCCTGAGCTGTGTTGTCCGGTGGGAAGTAGGCGCATATTATATACATCTCTTTTGCTTTTACTGTTAATATGTTGCTTGAGGTGTAGATCACCTTGTGTGGAGACATCCACGGCCTCAGCAGGCAAGATATGCCTCCTCGTGGTCGTCCTCTGTCGCCTTTGATAGCGAGGTTATGGCAATTGTAGTAATTCTGGACGTTAATGTTTTCTGTCAGGAACGTTTCAACTAGTATGACTATGTCAGTTCTGAAGATGTTTGGCGGTCCTATTTTCAAGATTGTGTTGAGGCCTTCTACGTTCCACAGCATGATGGAAGCTTGCTGCTCTTTCTTGTTAAGGTTAATATTCCAGGTTTGCTCCTGGATTGTACTGCGTCGATCTGTTTGGGAGGCGAAATCGCCGTATCAGCACTCCTTTGGGCCAGAAGTCGGGATGTTCTGTGTCTTCTAAGCGGTGTAGTGGTATCCCTACTTTGAATGCTTTGTGGGTTCCCCAAGACCTTCTGAGTTCTTCACAAGTTACATTCTCCTCTCCTAAACCTCCTGCCCTAATGAAGCTTATAACTTTCTCTGGAGTGGTATTTGAGGCGAGGCGCCCTACATATAGCCAAGCGGTTCTCTCACCAGCCTGTAGTGAGTCTTCAGCATTTCCCCCAGTTCCTATTATTATCTTAGGGTTTTGTCGTCGGTGCCTCCTCCTTGTGACTTCTTGGAAGTCCCCTGCATCTGTCGTGTCCATCTCCTTCCCTTCCACTGCGACATGGGCATTCGCTCTCCATTTTGTTTCCTTACGCGCTGTATTCTGCGTTTGATGTTCTCCTTCTATGCTTTCCCCATCTGAATCCCCACTCTCCTCTTGCCTAGGTGGGTGTTCATAGGCTAAAGTGCCATCTTTCTCTGGGGTTTTTATGTTGCCAGTTTTACCCTTGGTCTTTGGTGTCTTTGGTGATGCTGCTTGTTGATCGGTTTCTTCACTGGCGTGAGTTATCACTGACGGTCTGTTTAGGGTCTTTTCCCCGATGGCGGCTTCCACCGATTTCCGTATGATGTCGGGGATACCTTCGTTTATTAGGTCTAATATCAGGTCTACTTTGTGCTCCATTTCCTCGTACTTCTTATCCTTCTCTGCCATTCTTCCCATTAGCGTTTCTCCAATGCCGTCCATTCTGTCTTTTAATTCTTTATAGTTGTTGTTATTGATTGCTGCGGCCTCCAAATCTTCTGGCGAAATTTTGCATAAGCCGTAATTCTGAAGCCTGAAGCGGCATGAGTCACACAGCCACAGAAGGTTTCCCTTCTTTGAGTTCAGAGCCTTGATTTCCGTTGCCCCGAGTGGGGTACAGGCATTAATAATAATATGATGGATATCGCACAATGTGCATTATGTAGTACAGAAGTTTGTCATAGAGTTTTCCCTTTTTTTGCACCATTGCAGGTGGTATCGGTCACATATTACTCCGCACAGTTTGCACCTGCAGTCAACGTTTGGGTCGTGGAACTTCTCCGTCTGGCATATTCGATGATGAAATCCGTGTACGGCGTATCTTGTGAGCACATGTCGTAGGTCATATCTGGCTTGAGTCCACTCCCTGTGGGTCATCGCGTCTGTTGCGTAGAAAGTTGGCCATATCTCATTTCTTTTCATGTAGAGTTCCTGCAGAAGTTCCGTATAGGCTCTGGTGTTCGGTAGTAATAGGTCAATTCGTAGTTCCTCAATGAAAAATTGTTCTCTTGCTAGCACATAGGTGAGGCGAGATGGCGTATACTTGGACAGGCATAACGCTTTTTTCAGAAATGTGGCTTTCACCTTTTCTATGTCTTCTAGGTTTTTCTTCTTTAAGTGAGTCCAAATGATCTCTAGCCCGTAAGTTATAATTGGGCCAATTTTCAGGCGGAACAGGGTGATGGCTGTGGTCAAGGACAGTTGTCTTAGATTCTTTATGCTATTTGTTGCCGTTTTGGCTGCGGTGACACGCTCGCTGATGTGTAGGTCATAGGCATCTCCACGAGTTTGAAGCGTGATCCCTAGGTACTTGAAATTTGGTACGTTCTGTAGCGGAGTGTTCTTATACAGTATCTTGTCATTTCCTGAAAGCCTTCCTCCCCTTCTGAACGTCATCTTGACTGTCTTTTTTGCATTTATCGTCAACTCGTTTTTTTCGGCCCATGTATTGAGTTTGTCGAAGGCTGTTTGAAGGTTTCCCAAGTTTTGCGAGGTAATGACCATGTCATCTGCATAGGCGAATATTTTAACGTTTTCTGTGGCTATTTCTTCAGGCACTTCTGCGGTTGCTATTATAAACATCAGGGGACTTAGGGGATCACCCTGGAGTACTCCGTTTGTTTGGTCAAGCGGGTCTGTCTTAGATACCCTGTTGTCTATCTCGACTTGGTTTTTGGACAGAATGTTTTGTATCAACCTTGTTACTTTATTTCTTCCAGTGATTCCTTCAATCTTCTCTAATATAAGCTGTCTGTTCAGGGAGTCGAAGGCCTTTGTGTAATCTATGAATACGGCATGAAGTTTTCTACTGGGAAGTTCTAGCGCCGCCTCGATTTCCTCTTGAATACACTTTACTGCCTGTATTGTTGATCTCCCTTTGATGAAGCCAAATTGTTGTTCTGGGATTGCGTGTGATGTCATTTTACTAAGTCTTTTGGTTAGTAGGCCTGTCAGAATTTTCAGTGGAGAGCATTCCAGAGCTATCCCCCTATATGAGTTCGGGTCCTTCGAGTCGCCTTTTCCCTTGTATAATACCTTTAGTGTGGATAGCCTCCATTTGTCTGGGATTCTTCCTTACTGAAGGCATTCATTGAATAGATCTGTCCAAGTCTCCGTGAGTATAGGTAGTGTCTCTTTCAGGTGTTCGAAGAAAATTCCGTCAGGACCGCAGGCTTTGTTATTCTTTGTTTCCGTGATCTGTTTTCGGACTTCATCTCTGGAGAATGGATGTGCTGATTCTATTTCTTTTTCCTGATCAGCTGCAGCTGGTCGTGTTTCTCTAGCTTGGAGGACTTTCCTGAAGTGTTCTTCCCATGTTTCGAGTGGTAAATCCCTCGGGAACATAGGCTGCTCCGGTATTATGGCTTTGTACCATCTCTGTTCAGCTCGTTCAATGAGTTTCTTTTCTTCTTCTGCTTGGTGTATGTCCTTGTGTCTGTCTATGATTTGTTTGTAGTGTTTCCTGGCTTTGTTATATTCCATCAGGTCTTCCTGAGCTTGCGTTCTTCTTGCTCTGTGCAGTGCTGTTAGCGCGTCTTTTCTTGCTTTGTGGCATTCTTGGGTAAACCAGGGCTTTGCCTTCCTTTGTTTTCTCTCTTTTTTTACCACTGCTTGTGTTAACTGTTCCTCTATTTTCTTTAAAGCTTCATCAATATTTCCTTTTTTGATTTCTGTCGATACAAGTCTTATCTCTTCGATATTAAGCTTTTCCTGATCGATTTCTCTCGATAGGTTGCTTTTTTGGGGAAATTTTTCTTGGGACGAGTTACCTGTATATATAAGTGTGTATACTGGTAAGTGTTTCCTTACTGGTAAATCCTGGCGGATCTCTTGATAAACCTCCTTACTATTTGTAAACACTAGATCTATAGTGCTGGCTCCATTTGGGCCAAAATAGGTTTTTTCTTTTCTGTCGTTTAACAGCGTTAGGCCCTCTTTTTCTATGAAGCTTATCACGGTCTTCGTTTTCTGAGTGGGGGCGTCGATCCTGCAGTTCAAGTCTCCCATTATAATCATGGTGTCTTTTTCGTTAGTTTTGCTGAGGGCATCCGTTATCTCTTCTAGTATTTCATCTGCTTTATATTCTGGCTGGAAATATACGTTCATGATTGTGCATAGTTTCGTTTTTACTAACAGAATGTTGTTCGAGTTGAGCAGTATCTCGAATGGGGCTAGTTTTGGTTTTAACAGCATGGTTATGCCTCCCTTAGGTCTTCCTCTTTCCCCTTTGCTGGCAAAAGAATGAATAGCATAGAAATTTTCCTTGCTCCATTGTGCTGTCAAGAAGGTTTCTGTGAGTGAAATTATATCGTATTCGTCGAAAGCGTTTTCTGGTATCATATTTACTGCGTTTTTCAACCCTTCTATGTTCCATAAGAGAGTCCTTATTGTACTGTCACTTTCTGAGTTTCTATAACTGAGCGCCTGTTCTTTGTCTTGAGAGACGAAAAAGCCGGGACACGACTCCTTCTGGCCAGAAAGTCGAGTCTTCTGTTATTTTTTGGTGCTTGTAGTCCACTCCAACTTTGAAGGCTTTGTTCCTTCCCATAGTGTTCAGTTCTTCGACTTCTATTTCGCCATCTATTCCGTTTTTTTGTAGGTATCCCTTTACCTTTTCTAGGGTCGTATCACTGTGCAGCCTTCCTATATAGATCCATGCTCTTCTCACTGCGGCCTGCAGTTCATTTTCTCCTTCTTGCGTTTCCTTTGATCCGATCGTGACCTTTCTTGTGTTCGCTGGTCGCTTCCTTCTCACTACCTGGGAATATTGAACTTCATTTTCCCTTTCTTCCTCTTCCTTTCCCCTTTCTTCCTCTTCGTTTTCCCTTTCTTCCTTTTCTTCTCGTGACTGGTTCTCCGTGTCGTTCTGCTCCTTTTGTGTTTCTTCAGCTATTTTTACCTGGGGTTTGTCGTCGTCGTGTTTGTTTCTCTCGTGCCTTTTTTTGCTTGTGCATGTCTTTGCTTCTGCCTGCTGGAGTTGTGTGTCTAAGAGTAGCTGTAGAGCCGCCAACTTACAAAGCTGTAAAACCATAAGTGAACATGAACGTTAATTCTTCAGTGCAGAGTTGCCAGATGGAGTGAAGAAATTCCTCCACAGGAAATTTTTAACGTTAGGATGGTGGAAGGGAAAATTGTCATGGTCCTATTAATGAATGCGTAACAATGAAGAAACTTATAGGGAGAAGTTGAATTTTGAATTCTGTGCTAGCTCTTCGTGCAGCTGGTTTTCGCGCTCAAAATTGACCGGATTGTTGTACTTCCAATTCAGCCGCTAGAGTAGGGTTGCTTGCTATAAACCTATTTAAAAAGTGAAAATCCGAGACACTTTATCTTTGGCGTACTTTTCAAATGAGAAGCCATTTCCTTCACCGCCAATCACGTGTACGAGCTAACGGAGCGCCGCTAGCAGTAAGAGTCTTCCCTCCGTCTCGCCGTCTCTGATTGGACCGCGTATCTAAGCAGGAGAAGGACAAAACGGCTTGTCATCTGCAAAACACTGTAGTATTTCGGTCGGGGCAAAAGCCGAGTCTGAAATACAGGATGAATCAGCTAACTGCGGTACGAATCAAGAATCAAGAACTTTATTCACCATTTACGTTTGTTGATAGTAGTAGTAGTAGTAGTAGTAGTAGTAGTAGTAGTAGTAGTAGTAGTAGTAGTAGTAGTAGTAGTAGTAGTAGTAGTAGTAGTAGTAGTAGTAGTAGTAGTAGTAGTAGTAGTAGTAGTAGTAGTAGTAGTAGTAGTAGTAGTAGTAGTTTTATTCATCATACATTATACTTACATGAGAATTAAGATATAATTAAAATTACACAGAGTTTAAAACAGACTAAACTGATCAGAGGCGTAACGAGGGTTTTTTTGGGGGGGTTTGAACCCGCCCCATTAATTAAAAAAAAGGAAAATTGTATAATTTTTTTAAGTCTGTTTATAAATTACTTAATACGAGTATAAAGCGTGGGAAGCTTAAAACTCGTTATTGTGCATCTTAATTTTAAAAATTTTCCGGGGGAGGACGGAATACCCCCCAGAGTCATAACCCCCCCCATATGGTCGGCCTGGTTACGCCTATGAAACTGATTACTTTCTATAAGGTCAAATGAACCACATTAAAGATTTCGTTTACATTATACTTACAAGAGACATAAGAAATAATTAAAATTACACAGAGTTTATAGTTACTTTCTAAAAGGTCAAATCAACCACATTACAACCTTTAAATTCGTCTATACTGTAAAATACGTTACTCCTACTCCAAGTGTCTAGTGTATTTTTAAATTTAGTTTCAGGGGCAGTGAAAGCTTCTTCTCTGGTCTTATATATATATTTGTGGCTATTATGCACTTTGGAGAGCCTGTAATATGTGGTTGTATAAATAAAACAAAGCCACTGCTACCTAGCCGTTGCTTATGAGAAGGTTGAGAATATAGCAACGGCTGGCTGTTTGAAATAAATAAAAACTTCCCCTCCGTGCGAAGCCGCGGCTCAGGCTACTGGTAGCAAGTGCTTGAACACCTGCATCCCATACCGCTCGGCACATGGCAGCTGTGTAAACAAACATGCCACTTGACTGTCTGTGACCGATTTAAAATTTAAAGTTCAGTATATAATGTATAAAAGTATTGAATTTAAAGAAAGAAAAGCTACTTTGGGAGAAAGGAAAGAGACAAGAGAGTGTGAACATGTCCTCGTAGTTGTTACATCTCTAGGCCTAGTATTAAAAGGTCCTGGGTTCAAGCCCCAGTGTCAGAGGAATTTTTATCCTACAGTATTCTCTAGTATTCATGTTTTATTAGAAAACCTTGATTTTAGGGCACTAAAAATTATGTTTAGGCTTGTAAATTAATGAATTAAGCATTTAACTAAAACAGTAGACAGATATAATTTTACTTAATTTTAATAAACAAAAGTTAACATTTTATACTAATAAGCACATTTCGATATTTTGCTTACTTGTACCGTCATAGAAACGTATTATAGTTTAACATTTTAAATAATACTTAACAGAGTAGGCAATTGTCCTAAAATCACAAGTATACTTAGTACCTATTAGGTAAATAATTAGGATATTTTATAATCTTAGCAGTTTTAATAGTTTGCTCTTGTGCAGACTGTACCACTGAAGAGTCTAAAAGCTGGTGCTCTACCCCGTTTCTTTCATTCCCTCCAAGTATTTATGTTTGTTTGAAGAGGGGGCATAGTCAAATTGATAGCAAGACAAACAAACCCGGATAAGCTTTTAAGGGTGTGAGATTTGTTCAGATCAGCTTATTTTGTCCCACATTAAATAGCTTTGTAAGAGGATGGAGTTTCCATTTTTATTTCAATATGTTTTGCTATTAGTAAAGAAGGTAGGTCTACATATATATGTAGTTCTTTTATTAATATTTAATTATTTTCCATAATTAATTCATAAAATACGTTCGTTTTGAATCTACTTGCTACATAATAGATTTGAAGTTATTTAGTTTACAGCATTACAATTTGAAATAGTGTTAAAATAATTATTCACGTTTGAAATATTTTAGTTCATATTGATAACAGTAAAATATGAGAATGAGTTAGACTTATAATGATGTATTATTTCATGATTATTATTATTATAATAATAAAGAAAAGTAACAAAGTTAAGTTACACATGTTTTACAATTTTATTGTACAACCGGTTCTTTACATCTGTGCACATCATAATCCATACGTTCCTTATAAATTACTCATATTGGTTAAAAAATCACCCCCATGTACCCCGCCAATACGATTAAAAACTTCACTTGAGCAAGCTGAGTCCGCAAATGAGGTGCCTCAGAAAAAAGCAAGCCGCTGCTACCAACAGAGAGCCGCGGCTTAGTTTTATTTATACCAAATCCTAAGCAGCGGCTGAGCTGTCAAGGTCGTTGAGCAACGGCTAGGCAGGTGGTTGAGGAAGCCGCATTTTATTTATACCAAACCAAGCAGCTGCTATGAATTAGCGAGTTTTGAGCCGCGGCATGGTCTTATTTATACCACCAATGGTATATCTATAGTGTGTCTATGTCTCGTGTTATGGTGGGGCACTGTCTGTCTAAGGCAAGACTCAGTCAAGTTTTCTTACACATTAATCAAGCAGTGGAGCAGTTTTTAGTAAAAGTTCTCTAATTTTACTACTAATGAAGTCAGTTTTTCTCTCATTTTCAACGATCTTGCGTAAAGAAAGCAAATGGATATGACACTTGTAGCAATGGTGCATGTTTATTAAATTGATGTGCTATGGATTTATTTCTTAAAAATACTTTAAAAGTCTTTGTTAATATAATAATTTTGATTGATTAAAATAAATAAATTTACCTAAAATGAATTCACACACAATGCTTATCATATTTTCGAAAAACAAAAATTTTGTGGCGTTTTAAAAGAAGCAGTTAGTTCAAGAGGCACATCTGACTTGTTCTTTTCAACTGGCAGTCATGGTGGTAGTGGTCTATGCTACGGCATGGTAATGCGGAAATGGTGCGATGAAGGTTCTAGGTTAATATTATTAGGTTTGTTCTCAGAGTCAATTCATGTGAAAGTACCACCATTACGACGCAAATTATACCAAGCAGATGTTCTACTTATGCAGATTTCATATCTAAATATAGAAGTTTTCCTTTTAAACCCTAACCCTTAATTTAAAATGGCGCGGGAGTACTCAATTAGCACTGTTCCCATTGGGAGTTCCAAAAATCAAGGTGTAGGAAATTTAGTTTCTTGCCCTATAAAGCAGAGAAGTAAATACATATATAACGCCTAACTCTTTGGTTACAAAAATACTGACTTGATCAACAAAAATGAGCAAAACAGAAAACATTCCCGAAAACTGAAACCCGAGTAATCCAAAATTGTGAGGAAGGGTATACTAATTCACCCAAAAATGTTCAAATAGATTCCTGGTATCTGAAAATGAAGGCTTTCAAAAACAGATACGCTATCAGATGTCTTCTCGATATGACCTAATGGAGCATAATGTGTTATATTGGGACCATGAGTAGCCTATTTATTAATATTTTTAATAACAAACATTTTCCATTGGTGCTAATTCCCTAAATTAAGGACTAAACGTACGAGGGTCGTTCAATAAGTAATGCAACTCATTTTTTTTCTTAAAGCAGGTTGGTTTAATTCAGGATTCGAATACAACATATTATTCCCCAATCTTTTGGCTACAAAACCCTGCTTTTCAACATCATCTCCGTTCAATGCTACAGCCTTACGCCACCTTAATGGGAGGACCTGTGTGCCTGCATGGTACCACTCTACTGGTCTATGTCAGAGCCAACGTCTTGCTGCATCAATAACATCCCCATCATCCACGAAGTGCTTCCCGTGGAGTGCATCCTTTATCGGGCCAAACAGGTGGAAGTCAGAAGGTGCGAGATCCGGGCTGTAGGGTGGATGAGGAAAAACAATCTACTGAAGTTTTGTGAGCTCCTCTCGAGTGCGCAGACTTGTGTGAGGCCTTGCGTTATCATGGAGAATGATAAGTTCGTTTGCATTTTTGTGGCGACGAACACACTGAAGTCGTTTCTTCAATTTCCTTAGAGTAGCACAATACTCTTCAGAGTTGATCGTTTCACCATGAGGAAGGACATCGAACGGAATAACCCCTTCAGAGTGCCAGAAGACCGTAGCAATGACTTTACCAGCTGAGGGTATGGCTTTGAACTTTTCTTCAAAGGAGAGTTGGTGTGGTGCCACTCCATGGATTGCCATTTTGTTTCTGGTTCGAAGTGATGAACCCATGTTTCATCGCCTGTGACATTGTTTGACAAGAAAATGTCACCATGAGCCTCATAACGAGCAAGCAATTCCGCACAGATGAGAGTGGTACCATGCAGTCATACAGGCCCTTCCATTAAGGTGGCGTAAGGCTGTAGCATTGAACGGAGATTATGTTGAAAAATAGGGTTTTGTAGCCAAAAGGTTGGGGAATAATATGTTGTATTTGAATCCTGAATAAAACCAACCTGCTTTAAGAAAAAAAAAAATGTGTTGCATTACTTATTGAACGACCCTCGTATTAAAAAGGAATGACAGCCATCATTGGAGTTTTTCACCTTCGTGGGTTCAGGGAAATCTAGTGAAAATAATAAACACATTTATCGGGTTCTAAAAGAAAGGAGATGTGAATGAAAATAAATGGGCTAAGCCCTTACTGTCCTGTGGACGTAGGCCGCATAAGGGGACGTAGCAGGCCGTATTTTTAGTTTTTTAAGTTATTTATTTGCAGTACAGTTCAATATGTTATATATAATCCTGTTGTTGTTTTGTCTTCTTTTTTTACATATTCGTTTTCAACTGAATCTTGAACCAATTAATCGATGAGATGCATTTCGGTATATACAGAATAATTATACCATCATAAGTTATGTATACCATTTGGATGCCGCGAGTCTTGTATTACCAATACCACACAACACACATGGATAGGAGAATAGGGATAATTTTTATTGCTGCTGTGATGAAGAATCGAATTCTTGAATACCAGTATATATATATCTCCGAAATCATAGGGTAGTAGAACAGATACACGATAGTTCAAAATCGATAGACAAGAGTGTAATCATGTTACTATTAGAAAAAACAACAATAACGATAATAATAATAATAATATCATCATCATCATTGTTGTTATCGTTATCATCACCAAAAAATAGTAAATGAAGACACATCCAGACCTTTAAAATTTGTTTCCTGTAATAAAATAAAATTCCAAGATCTGATACAAAATAATGCGGAATCTATTACTCAAACTAACTTATTTAACGCCATGCTATAGGCTATAGATTATAAACTAACTAGCGTTCTGTGTAAATGGGGTGGCCATACATCGTCCATTGCTCTGAGGATTTCTTAATGAATCGATAAGGAGGGTGATGTACGGCAACTCGAGCTAAGAAACTTCCCTCCCTCCCTGCAAACCCCTCTGGTAGCAACAGAAACAATGTGTATGCAAATGTGCTGTCATTTTCTTTTCATTCGCTCTCCTATAAGATTTGGACAGTCAGTAGTCCTGGAAGACATACAAGAATGATTAAAAAAGAACATGTCAAGAATAAATGCATCATTAAACTGATAATGAAGCCTTGTCGATGTTCATGTTTTTCTCTAGAGTCTAGAATGTCAAAAGTAGGTCATATATAAATAAATTATTATTCAATCCTCGATTTTGACGTGTATGCTTTTTCTGACTAGACTTGTAACAGTGTAAATAACTGGACGTTTTACAATGTAATTTATTGAAAATATTAATGGAGCTGTTTATTGGAATGTAATGAGAAGTTAAAAAAAAAAGGATCTGTACAACCTACCTAGGTCATTGTAGGTTAACAATCTCGCTTGCAACTTGCAGTGTCCAATAACATGATAGCGGGTGAGAATATATTTTCAACTGAGTATTTATTTAATCAACTATGAACATCCCAGGCATAGCCTATACCCAATTACAATGTTCGTGACTATGCTAACAAGACATAGTATAGTTACAATAACGAAATATAGGAAATAGGGGAATAAGGTAGGAAAGTTTGGGCAATTACCTACATAAAAGTAAGAATAAAGAGAATAAGAGAGAGTAAGAGAACAAGAGAGAGTAAAATAACAAGAGAGAGATTAAGAAGAAAAGTAAGCATGAAGAATATAACAAATAAAAAAAAATATTAAAAGTAAAAAAGAGAAATAATACAAAAAATGAAAATATGTTTGTTGATAATATTAATTAGGCTACACATTATGACTATAGTTAAACATTATTTACATACAGATTCCTAGGAATTACCATTTTGGAGACGTTTTAACAATTGGCTTGCAAATTATCAAATTGTAAAAAATTCTTTCCAAATGTATCAAGGCCTATATTAAGTGGGTGGATTTTATTGTAGGCCTACCTTAGAAATTCACCCATATTGATTCGTTATTTGAGTCTAAGGAGAAAACCTGCTCAGGTCCTAATTAAGCTTTAATTGCTAATAACTTGAGTAAACCACTTTTTGCAAATATGAGTTAATGCATTTTCAAACACTTAATTCAGGTACGCATCATAGGCTATGCATATACCGGTACTGCGAAACCAATTTGCCACCTCTAAATACCGAAATAATATACTGTTCTATGTAACACATTCCAAGTGTGTCTATAAGTTATTAATAAATTGTATACAATAACGAGTAACAACGTATTGATAAATCGTATGCATTTAACAGTGACATACCGTACTAATAACCAGGGCCCGGATTCTGATGACCTAAAATTGTTGGAAAAATGACCTTAAATTTTAATGAAAATGACTTAATTATTATGAAAAATGACCTAAAAAGTGATATTTTATTTATAAAAAATATTATTGTACAAGCAAAGTTATAGACTAGTTTGTACATAATTGTAAAAACTGTAAATAACTGTAATGTTGTGAATGTTCTTTTCTCACGGAAATTTATACTGGCACTGAGGCAATGGTGAGTCAAAGTTCGGCACATCCTTTTGTGATCAGCAGGTAAATCTCAGCATGGTATCCCAAGTAGGCTAATCCTATAAAAATTGACTTAGGGGTACATACAACTTTAAGGGTGAAAAAATTGATTTTTATTTTCGTTATGCTACTGTTATATGGATGTTTAGGTTTATATTTGTAAAATCGGTTTAAGATATCTAAAAATTGACCAAAATATTCAATAATGTATAAGTTTACATCTCACTTTCTAAAAATTGTGGCAATATTAAATTCCACAACTTAAAATACATGTAAATGATTGGCATGGTTATTTCAAGTGCTCATGAACCTGTATATCCATTTTTATCTTACCTTTAACAGAAATGGTTTTAAACAGTTTATGAGGATAGGCTAATGTTTTCTAAAAATTCAAATATCTAAAGGTATTTTTTTCTTCCTCATGCCGTGCAGATATTTTAATAATTCTGCTCACGACTGTTGTTTCAAATATTATGTTTATAAAAATATTACTAAAAATGTTAAAATACATTTTAAAACAGCAGTTTCCTTCAAATCTCACGATGATAATCTTGAAAATTAAAAATTAAAAAACTGAGTAAGGCATGATATGTTTTTTCTCTTAACGCGAAGAGAAAGTTTTAACATTACGCATACAAAATTTCATCGTAATAGGTCTTGGGATCTGTGAGATACAATAAATAAAACTTAAACTATTTTAAAAGCAGACGGTAGCCTACATCTACTTCTTAACATGCCGATAAAAGTACCATGAAAGAGCTTGCACAGTGCCGTTATTATTCATGGTTCATCGAAGGAAACATTCAATGATACATGCCTGAAAAACCTGCAAAGGATATTAAATCAGTGATAGAAGCGTTCATGAAGGATTTTATAACAAGAAGGGATCAGTGAAATTTTAAATAAAATCCACCAAGCTCACACTAGCAACACAGTTATTCTATATAGCTACTAAGAGACGGAGACGAACTAGTTCGTTTGTAATCATCTGGGTGTACACCCAATAACTTTTCTGCATGTATCATATCTGAGACATTCTGTACACTTTAATACGCACTACTAAACTAGTGAAAATAAAAGGAAGATTATGCATAAATGTATTTTTTTCTGAACGTTAGTAAAATATATTTGCAAAAAAGCAGAATTGCGAAATTAATACAGTAATGATCGATGCTAAAATATGAGGGTTTTTGTTTAAGTGTTGTTATGGACCATAGGTCTACATGGTTGTCTTTCATGTGAACCAACTATACTAGTGAAATTTTCAGTATTGTTTTCCAACTTATAATGATGAGTTTACATGAATGCTTATATTAATATAAATTGGTAAATTCATATCTAAAAAGATTAAGAAATATGTGACGGAAGGATTGCTTACCCAAATGTCCTTTCCAGATTTGCTTCAAAGAATTGACATTTGTGTAGAATGAGCCTTTTTTACATGTGTTTCCTTTTTTACTGATTATAGAGATTTATGTCTTTTCTTAAGATTTCTTGCCTAAAATCATGGCTGATAAATTGAATACAATTATCGTAGGAAAGCGAGGATAATAGTTCATATCTTTCGAAGACATTATCTGTTGCAAGGCATCATTGAAAGAAAGTTGAGTAATTCCAGGTCTTGGAAGAAGAATCTTACTGGTAGACGATTTAAAGGAAGAAACCAATCACTAGTTACTGAAATAGGAAGCCAAGGACAGGAAGAAATGGAGAGCCTATTTTACATATCAAGTCCAACTACTTGCCATTGGGTAGGACACACAATAATAGTATAATAAAAAGTAAAGTGATCCCTATACAGGCCATGGAGGACCAGAGGGTTCCAGGAGGTTGAGGCTCCCAGATTTTGGACATTCGGCACATGAAGGTGGTAAGGTTGTCAGCCTTACGCACCGGCCGCCTTTACCCCCAGGATTGCTCCTGGTACTCGTTTCTGTTAGAGGCTGAGTCGACCCCAGGGCCATAGTGCCACCAGAAGTATTAGGCCAATTGAAAAATCTCAACGACCTCATCGGGAATCGAACCCGCGACCTTCCGGTTTGTAGCGCAGTGCCTCAACCACTACGCTACGGCGTACCCCAATAGTATAATAATAATAATAATAATAATAATTGGAATAATAATAACGACAATAACAATAATAAAATAATAATGACAACAATAACAATAAGTAATAATAACAATAACAATAATACAAACTGTGGAAATAGAAATAACAAATATACCGTTACCTCATGATTTTAAATTTCTCTGGATAAACACGATAACTTATCGGGCTAAGGAAATTGAAAAGCACTTGTATGATAATTTATCAAACTGTAAGCATGTAAGTACATACATATCCTAGCTCTGATCATTAGGAAATAAGCATGCATGTGGTAAGATATGCCTATGGGAGTCGGTATGCTGACAACAGATTCTCCAATTTTATAACCTGCCAAAGAAGTTAGGTTCTAAAAAGGATGATGCAGTAGGCCTATCGTAGACCATTTCTCTTAATGCTGCAGTGTCAGGGAGTTATTATTGTTTAAGTTTGGTATAATGATGGCTTCCCAGGCACTTATATATCCTAGAGACCTATGCAATTTTAAGCTTGTTCTAAGTAAAAAAAGTACATCCAAACACTTCCACAATAAAGCTTCAGAAAATGTGACTGATTTAGAGTTCTCGTGTTTATAATTTTGTTATAAATAAAGCGAGTATGTTAACGTTATTCATTTCTGTAAAACTTCAATTTCTGAACCGATTCTTTAGTACCAACAGAATAATGTGTGATTTCAGAGTTCTGAACCTTTGTGACGCTCCATATTCAGCAGAAAGCCTGTTTTTGGTCCCAAGAAAGAAAGAAAGAAAAAAAAAAAAACACAGAAAGAGATTGACTGGAGATTCTCCAAGAAGTTAACCTCTTAATCAATTTGCCTGATATAGGTACGGTATTAAACACAAGGATAACATTGAATCTTATAATTTTTCAAATAAATTAGACGCGGTCTGTCTTTTCTGAAGATATAAATATTGATATCACAAAAATTGATGTAATAGTATAACACAACTTCGAAGTTCCCGGCAGCTTATCTTGCGTTGCAACTTTTACCATCGGCAAAATATGCAAGATAATTCCTGAGAAGTGAAGTGGAAGCAAATTTATAATGATGATTCTCATATTACAAGAAATTCACATTAAATAATTAAAAAGTAATGAGAGAAGGCGAGAGGAAATTTCTGATGAAAAATGAATTTAATATTTCTGAGAGGAATAGTTCTGCAGTACTGATTATTACTCCTAGGAAAAATATTATGATTGCTATGCCAATGAATTTACCAGTTCAGCCTAGAAGTTGATTCTGATGAGCAATTAAAGCGAAATTTTGAAAACGACTACATTCTCTAATTTTCATTAGATCCTGTGGCTAACGAAAGCACAGCTCTCAAGGACCCTAGTGGTAAATTCTTTAAGTAGTAATTTCTCTGAATTCTATAAATATGTTTACTAAATTCTACAGATGTCCATTACGCATAAAGATATTCAAGGCAAAACTACATATACGCGCACATTACACAAGCTGCTGGACTGAGATGGCGCAACTAAATATACCAAGGAGAACACTTATGGAGGCTGTTAAGTAAATGTAATATCAATATTTATACACGCTATTCATTCATCAATCACAGACAAACAATATAATAACGAGTCTACTTAACATGTTATATAATGATCAGAAAATGGGCTCTAAGGGCGGTTGAATGAGTAGTTATTTCAAATTATTCCTGTTGGACGGAATTTCAGCCTTGATTAATGAGAAGCAATCCCTCAGAAATCACATTCCTTATTTTGACCTCTTCGAGATTTAATAATGACTGTCTCAGAAGTTAAATGATCAGTCAAACAAAGGGAAATCATTTTATCACTAAGTTGTTCTAATTATGGGTTTTCGTGAATTAGTTACATAAATATAACATAAAAGACGCCAATTCAAAATGCAACTAAATAGTTGTCTACCTGCAGATCGCTGCAGTCATGGTGTCCAAAATTCTCCGGTTATATTTTTTTCTTGGATACGAGGTTTAAAATAGAATTTCGTTTAATTTAGCTGACTGAAACCATAGATGCACACCATTATGAACGATCAAGTATAATAAAGTACTGCCAGGTCTCCCTAGTGGTTCCCTCTGATTGAATACAACAGGAAAGCCTAATTTATTTTAATTTTATTTTGTCCTCTAACATAGTAATGCTCCAAATAAAGTAGCTACATATACATTAAATATACACATTAAAATATACCATAACTAAACTGAAACTAAACTGAAAGCAAACTGGAACGAACAAAGACTACACTAAAATTAAGACTAAAATAAAACTAAAAGCAATCACACAAACAAAACAAACAAGTAAATAATTATTCAAGACAAGACAATACTATTTGGAAAACATACAAGCACAAATAATAAATAATATAAGTAAAAATCACAAGAAATTAACTGTTACATTTAACTCTTTCTTAAACTGTTTATAAAATTTATAATAGCTTCATTTAATGAAGCTATGATCCAAACCTGTTATAACTGAGAGTTCCTTGTATTTGGAACATAGCCTTAGATCAGGGGAATTTTTATGCGAGGACAGATTAGAGTCCCGAATTAGAGTAATCGACGTTTTCTGAAATTCGTTTTACTGGCATTGAAATGTATTTGAAAAAATCTTTCTTTATTGTATAACAGGCCATTTACAATTTTATATAGAAACTATCGTTCAGCACCTATTCTACGATTGTAGAGTGACATCAAAACTGAATTTATTTAAAAGTTGACTATGAAGAATATTCTGATTATAGACAAATTCATTATGAGTTTTATAATATAGATGTCGGAGAAACTTCTTTTGAATCTTTCACAATTTATTAATATAACATTTATACTTAGGTGGCCATACAATTGAGGCATATCTCAATTTGTTTCGAATAAGGTTTTTATATAAAATAAGCATACTTGAGTATCTTTTTAAGTCTCTCGAGATTCTGAATGTAAAACCCAATCTTTTGAAAGAGTCATTGGTTAGATTTGTTATATAGTTCATAACATGAAAAGTTTTGAGTCATAGTTATACCTAAATCCTTGATTGAAGGTACTCTAACTAGAGGAGTATCTAATTATAAATTACATTTGTCAAAGATCGCACACACGTGTCAATAGAGTTGCTTGTAACAAGAATAAACTGAGGTAAAATCTACACCATTTCAACCTCAATTTCGGAAAAAGTAATTTCAATTTCGGAAAAAGTAATTTCAAATTCGGAAAAAGTAATTTCAATTTCGGAAAAAGTCATCTCAATTTTGGAAAAAGCAACTTCAATTTCGGAAATACGAGGGCTATTTTTTTAAAGCATTCGATGGGGCATAAAATGAAAACCACAGTGAAAATCAAAACTGTTTTATTTGGAACATTTAGGTACACCTTCTAGCTACTTCTCTACATAATCTCGCTCCGATTGAGTCATTTGTCTTAGCGTGGCACCAACTTTACTATACCATCTTCATAGCCCTCGCATTTCCGAAATTGAAGTTACTTTTTCCGAAATTGAAATTACCTTTTCCGAAATTGAAGTTACTTTTTCCGAAATTGGAATTACTTTTTCCGAAATTGAAATTACTATTTCCGAAATTGAGGTTGAAAAGGTGTAGAGACCCATTTACCATAAGACAGAATTAATTGTACATACGGTTCCATATCCCAAACTATCATTAATTTACATAGGGTAATACAGGCCTACCTCGAGAAGATTAACTTAAGTCCACAGGATAAATGTTTTCAGTTTTAATCGGAGTCTGTCTCTCCTCTGTGTTTTCCTTTGTTCTCTCTCACATCGCCACTGGTCCAACTATTTTGAATAAAAAACATTTATACCCACTAAAAATGATACTTAAAAAAATACTCAAACGCTTAGGCTTTGCTCGTATAAATGTAAAATGGAATATTTATTTACTTATTCCACAGAATGTAAATTTTAATCTTCTCCGTGACAACTATACACAAATATTCATTAAATACATATCAAATTTAAAGTGATTCTGTTAGAATCTTATGTAGTAATCTATATGTGTACTGCAAAATAACGTTTATTTGGTAAAAAAAATCCAAATCCGCTGTCTGCTTAAAAGTCCAATGAAATCTATCTCTCTATATATAAAAGGCTTTGTCCTGACTGACTGACTGACTGAATGACAGGAATCAACGTACAGCCTAAACTATAACAGGTAGAGACTTGGAATTTTGACAGTACCTTCGCTTCATAATGTAGGTGCTCACTAAGAAAGGATTTTGAAAAATTCTGATTCTAAATGCCAAAAATTAAATGTTTTTGAAAATACTTAATCCCTTTTTACATAGAATTATCAAAACAAATTCACAGAACGTATTGTTACCAGTGGTATCAGGTGGGCTTGGATTAAATTAAATGGATGTTTGACAAATTAGAGAAGGTATCATTATAATTCATATTATCTATATTAATAAAAGGAGTTCTCCTCGATGTCCAGCGAAATCTACTGAACGCAGAGATCTGAAGGGTCGGAAAATGCACCTCGAAGCCGGAATTTTAATTTTAGTTTTCGTTCGTGAGTTATGAGTGAAAAACTGGCAAAAAACGTGCATTTTTTGCGTTTTCAAAACATAAGTTTTCAGTTATACATTTCAATGTCAAATCAATTACAGTTGGCTTTGGCTATTTTTGTCAAACCTTGAAAACAAAACTTTCGCGATCGCTTGAATGCTGTAAGCCCTAAATATGGTCAAACGTTGTTTTATTTGGACGAATCTCACTATACAGAGGTTTTCTTGGCCAAGAAACTCGAATCTGAGGTCGCTTTTACCAGTCGATGCTATCTGATCGTGGTATGTAGTCCATGCGATTTAGGTGTTAATAAATGTAATGATTTAACTATTACGCTCTTAATTTTTAATTCTTGAAATAATTATCGCGGGCGAAGCCGCGGGCACATGCTAGTAAAATTATATAAGCTGTAGTCTAATAAAAGGGTAGGAATATACCAAAGCATTTTCGTTATCACCTTCTTTTGCTTCTATTGCTTTTATGGAAACTAAGACCTCGTTTGATTTAACTTTCAGAACAAAATGCTAGCACATCCTTCAAATACCTTTCACATCGTGTATCCAACGAGTTCATTTACCTAAGAATGTGATAAAAATTCAATCAATATGAAAAGCAAGATGAATTCTATTACCGAAATTCGAGAGAATATACAACACATGGTATTAACATTTCCTCGTAATGCTACGAATTATATTGCCAGGAATGTGGTTTCATATTGAACAGGATGTGTAATATTTATTTATGAAATTCTTTACGACTTATAGCGAAGTTAATTAAGGAATTTCGATAATCCAAAATACCTGAAAATAAGATGTTACAACTCTGAAGACGGAATTGTATGCGATTTTATGTTTCTTCAGACTACCAATCTACTTACTATCAAGTTGATTAAATCGCGGGTATTTAAAAAAGTTCTAAAATTACTATAAATAATAAATAATTATAAAATATAAATAATTTTAAATTCCAGTAATAAATATTTCCTATTTAATAAATTTCATCTTGTATAAGAGGGTAATTTAGAATGAGAAAATTGTAAGGAATTTTTAGCCTAAACCCTAGTTTTTTAATCTTTTTATTGAGGGTTTAGGCTAAAAATTTCCTATTTGTTGTCTACTGAATTTCTACATACGTTTATATAACGTGAGTTAGTATATCGTACGCAATTCTTAATTTTAAGAGCCGACATTTTGAAAAGTTATTTCGTAAGATGAAACTAAATACTGTAACTTCATTCGATTATGAATGTTATGAACTTATGAGTCTATAAGGTACTATTCTTCTCCACTTGCAATATATTAGCCTACGTCCGTGGCTCAAATTTTCGATGTATAATGAAGAAAGTTCTGTTTATTGCACAGATAAGTTTAAGTTCAGATGTAAAGAAATGCTGAGATTGAAAATGATTCACACACGGATGAGAGAAAGTAAGAAGAGGATGGAGAATCCATCAGTCTACACATTTGCGAGGAGATAGAAATCTTCGCAACACTACGGAAATGTTATATGTTTATGAATAATTATATTCCAAAGCTTATCTTCGTCGTTTTTATGCATAATAACGAGGGGAAATGAGTTTCGCTGTCAGTACTGATTACGACCCCTCCTTTTTGTTCTTTCTTATTCCCGATGCGTTCTTCCCTTTAAAATACACAGGGTCTTATGGGTAATCCAGGAGGGTTGCGGGTGAGTGCGGGACGGGAGGGGTTAAGACGGACAGGCTCTTGTTAATGTGAGGGAGGTAGAGGGGGTGGGGGCTAGGCCCGGTCCGTGGAGCCCGGAGACGTACCAAATGCAAATTACACCCAGAGTATTGATTCGAGAAACGTGGAAATGCCTCGAAGCAGATAATTATTGTTCGAGAAGTCGCTTGCACGGACAGTCCTCCTCCCGCCAAATTACTTATGGACGGAGAAGACGCCTCTCACGGATCTCAGGCGAACTACTTCTTACGTATAGTTCCAGTCTCCGCCTAGGGATGGCGTCTAACACGTCGCTGATGAGGCGCGAAACCACGTGTGTAACATGTGGAGAGAGAGGTATTTTTGTTTACATTTTCCCGTGCATGCGCGTTCGTTTCTTTTCGGAGTTCTGCGAGTCTCCATTCATATTATGTTCTATAACTAGAAAAAGTTGGTGAAAAAAATCTTATAAATAAAGTATAACTTACTTCCAAACTATCTTAAAAAACGATTCGTCACATATTATATGAAGTAATACTGTATGTTACTGGGCCTTTCTTTATTCAGTCTCGATAATTGGAGAAGTTCTGACCGAGATTGATCTTACTATACCAAATAACCTGCAAAATTTGAAGCGGCGAAAAACAACTAAAGCAAGCGGAAGTGATGTAATAATAATAATAACAATAATAATAATAATAATAATAATAATAATAATAATAATAATAATAAACTGTAGTTAGATGGAAGAAATAAATATGAAACTTGTTTACTGAACGAAGATCTTCGTTATAAGAAAAAAGGACGAACTCATAGAACACCTTCGAAATGAAGGTCTTGTAGCCTACTTCCTAGGAAATATTTCAGAAAGTTATAGTAACCAAAGACAAACGAATCGAAATTAAATTAAGAATAAGAATTAAGAATTAGCCCACAAGCATCCCATAGCGGGCAAGGGCCTCCTCTGGCTGCCAGGGTGGCTGACTCGTTGAAGGAATGAAGTTAAATAATTAGATGCAATAAATGGAATAGGTCCGAATTACTAATGTTATGAGAGACCTTTAATATTAATGACCACCGCTTGCAGTAAGGCTTATGCTTAGGTGCTGCAAAACCGTACGTGCATATGGCGTCGTCCTCGATTATTTATTTATATTAGGGATGGGTCGATACCAGATTTTCTCGATACTCGATACCGATACATGTTTTTTCCTCGATACTCGATACTTCGATACTCGATACCTTCAACATTTCCAGTTTCAATAAATAGGTACATTAAAAATTAAAATTTGAGAGAACTGTGTAATACCAACTAAATTAATGAAGTCTGCATATTTAATGAGACAAAATTTAATGTCATCAATAGCCTATAATTATTTTTAAACTGTACATTAAAACTAAAATTAGTTTTTTTAAACAGTCCAATTACAAGTTTTTGTTAAAAATACTAGCAAATTCACTTAATTGCAGAATTGCAAAGTATCGAAAAAGTATCGAGCGAGTTTTCTGAAGTATCGTTCGATGCCGATACCATGCAAGTATCGAGAGTATCGAGGTATCGAAAGTATCGAGGACCCATCCCTAATTTATATATATATATTTTAAACATTTTTTTCTTTCTCTTAATTTTCTTGTTTTTACTTTCTTCCTTGTTTTCGGGTTTTCCCTTGTTTTTCTGTTCTTTCCTGGTTTTCCGTGTTTTCTTTATGACACACAAACACCCTTGCCCGAGGCGGGACTCGAACCCACAGCCTCCTTTCCCACGGCTCCAAAGCAGTACGCCTTAGCTACCGCAGCTAAGGAGACCGGCATTTTCAAAGCTTCTTTTTCCTCTATAGGCCTACAATGTCAATTACAGTAACGGTTGCCAATGAAAACAGAAGTGTTGGGAAATAACGGCGATAAAATGGCTTAATTAACCCGAGTGGTCAACACCACAGCATATGTTTAGATATTATCAGTTGTTGATGAAAACTTAATAAGCGCTACAAACCGGATGTAAATGGGAGACTTTTGTACCTTAGGTAAGTAACGGAACTAATATTATTGCACCCCCTTCCCCGATTTATTATTTTTTCTCTTGTTATTTCCCTTCCCGTATCATAGGTACTACTGTGTTTGACCCTGAAACTCGGTGTTGACTTTTCAACCCTAATGCCAATTCTGAGATCCCTTAAGGGGGACATATAGCTTTCGATGCTGAAAAATAGGTGAAGATCATTTTTTTTTTCTCTCAGCAATGAATTGTTCTGTAGCCTTGTAATCTGGCATGCTCTATATTGACTAGTTCTGCAATTGCTTACTATTTTCAGAATTAATTAAACTATTACAGTTATGAGTAATTATCATTACAAAATGGCAGCCAAATTTTGTGCACTGAAGTGCCGTTTCTCTGATAATTTTCATAAATACCAATATTTCAGAGTGATTCTTTTTTCTATCTATTTGTAATTATTTTAACTCTAATGTTGGAACAAACCTCCTCCCATAAAGCACAGTGTTAAGTGGCTAAAAAAATAGTTTGAATATGATTTACACATTCTGAAAAGCATCAGACTTAATTATTTGAATACATAAAGTAGATTTATTTTCTATCGAAGAAATCTCAATCTTAACAGATTATGATAGGAACTTAGAATGTTATTTTATTTTTATGATTTTAATTCTTGTAGAGTTTTTATTCTATGTTTCGGCAGGATTTAGTATTTCCCATAGTTGCGGATTATACACTGGTCGACAAGAGAAACAACTATTTTTTTCATTAAAAAAAATTGAATTGAATTTTAAAATCAGAACAGCAAACGCAGAAAGCAAGGACATTTTATAACCGATAGTTAATACTAATTTGAGTGGTATTTATGTAGTATAGTGTAGTAGTATGTAGAATAATGTAGCATATATGTAAATTATTAAAAATAATAATTTAAATAAATACTACATTCCCTGCATTTTTAAAATAACCCAGACTTTGCTAAGAGCAAGCTTAGACAGATTATGACAGAAAATTTGAGTAATCTAGATTTAAAATTAGTATGAATTCCTCCAATCACAGACAGATGCTGCATTACCTACCGGCAGTCTTGTTTACGGTGCAAGATAAAGCAAACAGGAAATCATAGAGTAAAAAATGTAATGACTACGGTGGGCTATACAATGATCCTTCTTCCAGTTATTTCATTTCTGACTACCACAAGAGTTTTGTACATGACCTGCTCTTGGCTATTACGTAATAATAATTATAAACCTCCCTCAGTTTTTCCTATCACATGTGACGGGTCTGGAAACGAACATGTGTGGATATAAGGGTTTTCCCGCCTTCTTTGAGCGTGCTTCGAACTTCCGCTGAGACTTGTAATATATGTAATCAAACTCGTACTATAGAAGACTGATGAATGCAATATTTAATATCAGTATGATACCCAACCCTCTTGTCATATCAAACCTTAGTCTATTAATAATGCCATCCCTTTTAAACCATTGTTTCTTCAAAACTGTTTATTTATAGGGTATCGATTCTTAAAGAGTTTGCCTTTTTTTTTGCAGTTTATTTCATGACATACGATGATCGCGTTTTACAAGCTACGATATTTGGTATAGATTATTAATTAATCATTATGATAGGTGCATCGCACAAAGAGCACAGATAATGTCAATCACGTGTAACTACTACAGTATATGAAATAATCAGATTGCATATAAGTGGTCACTTTTTCCTCTGACGATACTTAAATTAATGCCTTTGAAGAATCCTATTTATATTCTTTCTTTCTTTCTTTACCGCAGTTTCACCTCTCCCTTTTAGGATTTAAGCGACCCAAGCCGCCCGGGCCTTACAGGGCCGCTACCTGTCGGGAGAGGGATTATCTTTGGATCACATACATACTTTTTTGACCAGACAAGGACATGGAGGGCCTCCCAGGATGAGTGATCAGCCCAATGCCGGGGCCACCTCCGAGACAACACGAACACATAGGACGAGACACACCATTCACACACACACTCACTCAGAACAAGGCGAGGATGGGATGAAGATGATAATGACGGCCAGATGATATCTGGGGACCACAAGGGCCTAAAGTTACCCGACATTTGTCTCAAAGGTGAGGAAAAACCCCAGAAAAAACCCCACCTAGGTAACTTGTCCCGACCAGGAATCGAACCCGGGCCCGCTGCGTGAGAGGATTGAACGCATCCCCTGAGCCACAGCGGTGGACCCTATTTATATTTTGAATAAAAAATATGCTAAGAGTTTTCACAGCTCTCAAGGTTCTAGTATCTTTGCACATCTGTTTTAGGTTCTCACATTGCTAACTTTCCGCACACATAACGAAAAAAAATGCATAGACTCGTGAAGCCAGAATCTGTCTAAATCCAGTTCGGTAAAGCGGTCGATAAGTACAGGTAGGGGGAAAAAAGCGGATCGACTCTTGTAAATAAATGTAAGAAATGTAACGGAAACGTTTGTTTTCACAAGCAATGCAAATTACGTGAAATTATTTCTCAATTCAAGCAATGTTCATTTCAATACATTCCCTGCTATCCTGTGAATGCCGCTAGGAATGCGCAGTGGCTGATATCGGCAACTTAGATATTTTAGTCGGTCCGCTTTTTTTCCATACCTGTACACGAAGAAGCATCTGTCATTAAATAAGTCACTAAACAACTACAGTTATGTTACATCCCTGAATAGATTATGCAAGTATTACTCACTATGTTAGCTCAAGTCGTTTTATGTGTTAAGAGTTCGTAGGTTCAATTCCCGCAGGAAGAGCTCATTCAATTTAAAATTACCCTTTACTTTCTCGGGAGTATGCCGTAGCGTAGTGGTTGAGGCGCTACGAACCGGAATGTCGCGGCTTCGATTCCCGATGAGGTAGTTGGAGTTCTTCAACTGTCCTAATCCTTCTGATGGCACTATGGCCCTGGGGTCGACTCAGCCTCTAACAGAAATCAGTAACAGGAGTAATCCTGGGGGTGAAGGCGGCCGGTGCGTAAGGCTGAGAACCTTACCACCTTCACGTACCGAATGTCTAAAAATCTGGGAGCCTCAAATTCCTGGAACCCCTCTGGGCCTCCATGGCCTACAAATGGAACATTTAATTTTTTTTTTACTTTTACTTTCTCGAGAAAGAGAATACCCATGACATAGTCTATCGCTGATTTTGGCACTCTCTTACACCTCTCTAGGTGATATTGCCCGCAGGCTTTCTTTGCAGTGTTTACAATACAATTCGTTTTCGGAAATTTCTTGTTTTATCTAATGAGTTTGTTTGAATTTTGAGAGTGAGAAATATCAATATCAAGGTGAGGGTAGACCAAATTATATGAGTATTTGATAAAATATTTTTTAGAGCGTCATTTAGAAATAAAATGTGTTTTCTCTTGCTTTATAATATAGAATGCACTTTCAGGCTTGAAGCGATGGGCATTCCTTTCGGTCATGGTCCATAAGCTACTCCTTCTATGTACATAGCAGATAATTTGAACTTGTGAAGGGGAATTTATCATTTGTATAGACAGTGAATAATGAAAAAAGAAGAAAAATGAAGAAAAAATGAATGAAACGTCATGAATGACTGAATGGACCAGTCAATGGAGGGAGATCAGAAAGATGCAATGCAAACGGGCAAGAGGAGACAATGGACAAGTGACCGAACACCAAAGAGTAAGGAAGGCAGTTCAAGAAGAAGGAATAAAGAGAAGAAAAAACAAAATGAAAGGACATAGTGTTGCAATCATGGGAGATAAAAGAACCTAGCGCATACAGAGGAGTCAATTGGGGAAAGCAAATAGCAGACTGGCAGCTATCAAGTCCTGCGAGATTCAGGTGAAAGACGCGCATGCTTCAATCGTGTTTCGATATTGTTTCTAATCTCAAATACTATAGAGACAATACCGGACACTTACTGGTAGAGAAATGGGGGACAGATTTTGCAGCACTCCTGGTGGCACAACCTAGAAACTTGGGGCAAAATTAATATATTCAAAACATATATAAACTGTAATATGCTATTCTGAGCCATTAGGTAGATACCCCTTATTCATAACATGCCGAGTCTGGCTATTTCAGCTCTTCTATTAAAAACTGTTCAACATATATGTATCTAGATACTGCAATTGTATTCAGTAGTAGCAGGTTGGGCCGCTAGATGGTGCTCAAAAAATATTGTCCCCCGATATATCGCAAAGTGTCCTGTATTGGTCTAGATTGTATTTGCTAATCTGAAAAGCTGAAAGACATATTAATTTCGTCCTAATATGAAGACGTAAAATAAGAAAAGTTATCATAGCAATATTACGAGTGGTCCGGATTTATCTTGAGAGAATCCAAACATCGAATAATAATATTGTGACTATTTAAGCATATACTCACAAAATTAAGCATGTAATGAACAATAAAACCACGAAAAAGAATAAAATACATAACTATCTGTATAACTGAAAGCGATATAGCTTATGGTGATACAATCGATGTATCATACTATTTAAGCGCATACTCACAAAATTAAGCATGTAATGAACAATAAAACCACGAAAAAGAATAAAATACATAACTATCTGTATAACTGAAAGCGATATAGCTTATGGTGAGACAATCGATGTTTCATAGGCCTAATACCTATATATAGAGTGTTTCGTGCTGTATCAGATGTTTTATTTTTCAGATTAGGTTATTAATGATTAATAGGTAGTCCTATTAGGTTATTAATGATATAGTATTATTAATATTGTAGGCTATTTATTATTATATGAGATCTAAAATGCTCATATGCAGATTATAGCTATATACATGGCCGTCCGGAAGGGGGAGCAGGGTTGGGCCACTGCCCCTCCCTGGAAATTTTATTTACACATAAACCTCTAAAGTAAATGACTTATAAGTAGGGACCGGATTCTTAGGTTTTTACCTATTTTTTTCCTTACTTCCAAAACAAAAAGCGCTCATACACTTTTTCGAATCATGTCCATAGGATTCACCCACATTAATTCTGTGGCACCTAAAAATACCTAAATAGGGTATAAAAACCTAAATATACCTAAACGGGATATAAAACCTAAAAATCTAATTTAGGATACTTTTTTGTCTTTTTTGTTTATCACTTGAGAAATCGATATTTTGCGGAGACAATTTTTGTTGGGTTGAAATTAATACCACCAGCTTTTCGTTCAACCCATTGTCGTCTAGGATGGACAGTATATAGAGAGTAAGTGTAAGAGTACCGGCGTATTCCTTTCAAAATACTCGTACGAACAACCATTGTTGCCGTGTATGAACAAGGATATAGATTTCTGTGTTTTAAAGCGCTTGTTTGCCTTTAGTACGTCCCTGTTATTCATACTGAGTGTTCACACTGTGAGTTTTAAGAAGACGTGTTAATTATGCCAAAACAAATTATATCGAGTTTATTACTGCAGTGGATTGGCGACGACCTTAATTTCTTCTTCTTCTTCTTCTTCTTCTTCTTCTTCTTCTTCTTCTTCTTCTGGGGTTATTTCATGACGTTGCACTCCGCGGGTTTCTACGTCTGCTCTTTATATGCTGTATATGACAGACGTTGTCATTCAATACAACTCACAGTTGAGAATCTTGAAAGGTATTTAGTGATAACTGTAACCAGGAAATGTGAGGCAATCTTATTTTCACTGCATCTTTTGATTGTTTATGCTTTCTTTATTCAATTGTGTAATATTGTCCTAAAGCAAGTTTACACAAATTTAAGTCAATTTTGTTAAGTTAAACTTTACAAGTATTATGTATTGAAACCTATGTAGCACATTCAAATTCATTAAACCAATTATTCTACCCGAAAACTATATTTTGCACAAAAAAACCTAAAAAAAACTATTTCACCTAATGGAAAACCTAAAACAGTGTTTTTAAAAACCTAAAGATCCGGTCCCTACTTATAAGCAACTAATGTGAAGAGAGGATTAAGTTTCTACATACTGTAGTTAGCGTTGTTTGGATGAAAACAAGTTGTAAGAGCTGATATGAGCATGTAGGAATAATGACTTCCCCTAAACTTGAAACCACTTATAGCCTAATATTTTATTATATTATTATTATTATTATGCAGGCCGTTAAGTGTACATTACACAATAGGCATTGTCAATTTTGCTCCAATGTACAGTAGTCAACAGTTTACATATTAAAACTGGAGTCCATATATTCCGTCAGACTATAAAATGGATTCTTGCATAACCAAATTTTGATCCTTCTTTTAAAACTAGTCACATTCACTTCCGTTAGTTGAACAGGCAGTTTATTGTATAGTCTTATACTATTGACAAGGTGACTGGATTTCACTTTTTCTAATCTTGAAAATGGCACTTGAATCTTTCCAATATTTCTAACATTGTAGGGGTGGACATGATTATTTAATGAAGATAAGGCAGGAAAGTATTGCATTTTATATATTTTTTATCTGTGAAATTGTAAGGTGCAGAAAAAGATATGTGAGTGCAAACATCAGATGTTTTCTTTGTGTCCATAGTCATAGGTCCAGCTACAGTAAATCAAGGATGTTGATTATAATAATAATAATATAATAACAACAACAACAATAATAATAATAATGGTAAAAATAACAACATTAATAATAATAATAATAGTAATAATAATAGCAATAATGATAATAAAATGGTTGTAGTAGCATAGTGGTGGTGGTGGCAGTAATTTGTTCGTTGGCCCCCCCTTGACAAAATTTCTGCGGACGCCCATGGCTATATAGCCCTGTAATCGCTGTGTTCAGTGTTTTAAACTAATTGTTTTTGGTGAAGCAAGCTACACGTGAAGATGTTTCAGTGTCCAATCCTTGTAAATTACATAAAAACAAGTATACTTAGGCGTGATAAAGTGAAACGGATAGAAATAAAACGATAATATTATGACGATAGCCATTTGAAATTGGTTGGAATACCACTTATTTTAATTCTAAATTGGTCACCGATTCATCAGCTAAATATTCATAGATATGCAGTTGCTGTAGCACTTTTGAAATTACATGGAATTTGCGAAAATTTCAAATATACTTGTTTATTCAATGCTGTTGCAAAAGAAACCTAACGACTTTGCAGTTAAAATGGTTCTCATGCTGATTTTCTATCATCCAACCTTTATTGTCATACCGATATACAAGTATTCGGGGCATGGAATTGAACCTCTTTTTTTCAGGTTAACTTCTAATGGTTAGGCCTAACTACTTATCTGATTTTGTTATCGAAGTCCTAATCGCCTAAGCCTTCTAACTAAATCAGTAACCACGTCCGGGCAGAAAAAGCGGGAGATTTAATAAAAATTACGTGGTCTATCGTAAGAAGCATGAATACGCACGCAATGACGAATTGAAATGTATATAATTATTGTATGAATTCGTTGTTACAGATAATCAACGGAAATTATCACAACCACGGGTAAAATGGGACACCATAAAAGTACTTATGTCCTATAGGCTTGACAATAAAAACATTCCAACTTTTGCTGGACTGTATTTATTGTCAAGAAGAATATTCTGCCCATGTAAGAATTCTGCCCATGTAAGAATTTGTTGAGCAACTGAATATAGAATCCAGATAAATAATCCACATAATATCGGGAAATGCAAAATATAAATATATATTTAAACACTGTTCAACATAATTATGTATTTAATGTAAACTAAGATATGAAACAACTAAAACAGAACATTCTTATTAAATGTATAACCTCCCATAGCTCAATTGTTCTTTGTTAAAAATATGATCATGCACTTAAGTTAAAATTGCAATCCGTTCACAATTGCCCGTACATACATTTTATACAATACAAGCCACATTGTATATAAAATGAATAAAAAGAGAATAAAATTTAAAACTCTTGTTGTGTACAATAATACTAGGGATGGGTCGATACCAGATTTTCTCGATACTCGATACTCGATACCGATACATGATTTTTCCCTCGATACTCGATACCATTCAACATTTCGAGTTTTAATAAATATGCACATTAAAAATTAAAAGTGAGAGAACTGTGTAATACCAACTAAATTAATTAAGTGTGCGTATTTAATGAGACAAAATTTAATATCATCAGTGACCTATAATTATTTTTAAACTCTACATTAAAACTAAAATTAGATTTTTTGAAACATTCCACTTACAAATTTTGTTAAAAAATACTAGCATTCTCACTTAATTGCAGAATTGAAGATTACCAAAGTATCGAAAAAGTATCGAGCGAGTTTTCTGAAGTATCGCTCGATGCCGATACCATGCAAGTATCGAGAGTATCGAGGTATCGAAAGTATCGAGGACCCATCCCTAAATAATACATATGTAAAACTTCTCTCGGGACGACGACTTGTTTCGGACTCAAAAGCCATCAACAGGTCTGTACTGAACATGTTTTGTCCTGTTCCTATTTCGGCTCTGAACTCTGAGAACTCTGATATATTTCTGTATTAGAGTTCTTAGAGCTCAGTCACATCTGCCGAAATGATCAGTACAGATCTGATGGTGGATTTTCGAGTCCGAAAAATGTCGTCGTTCCAAGAGAAGTTTTACACCTAGACTACTGTACAGAATATGATTTTTAAATTTTATCTTTTTATTCATTTTAAATACAATGTGACTAGTGTTTTATAATACGTATGTACAAGCAATTGTAAACTGATTGTGATTATAACGTAAGTAGATAATTATATTGTAAACAAAGAACAAATGAGATATAGGTGGTAATTATACACTTCATACTTCAGCTCAATAGGAAAAAATGAAACTTATTGACAAACATTCTTATTTTCACTACAGAAAACATTTAACTCATTCATTATTTTTATTAACCTAACTAAGAAGCAATAAGCAACAACACCTAAAAATTCTAACAGACAACAGAAACATACAACTTCATACACTGTATTAGGGTATTAAATACATAAACTGTACTATATAGGCCTAGCCACATAATTTACAGATTTATAATAAGCATAGGTTTGACATTGACAAACTTTATACTTTCGCAACTAACAGCTGTTCAGTGAATGTTCACTCTAGGAAGATGTAATCAAAACAGACATTGTTGGTATCATAAATATTGCAACATCCACTACATTTTAAACAGTTCCCCGAAGAATTTGATATATTTTGGGAGAATGCCTAGACAAGGAACTACTTGATTCTGGACACGTGAAATTGTGGGAGGGGGGTAGCTTGTAGCATGTTTGCGTGGGCAAACAAGGGTCTGGTAAGAAGTTGAGCTGAGCAGTACACAAGTTTTGTAATCCTGGGAGTATTAATATGAAGAGGTTTCTTGCCCGTGCCCCCACAGCATATTAATGACGAGCTAATAAATGACACACACATGCCGCGAAGAGGGAGAGAGGGAGGGAGATAATTTAAGGAGGAACTGTAAAATATCGATTGGCGTTAAGAAGAAGAAGTGGTGCTGCCGCTACAAAACAGAGGTGAGGTTCCTAATGAATTCCTCCTGCATATAACATGGACTCTGGCTCGGGGAAAAATTTCTCTCCTTGCGCAAAACACAACATGGCTCAGCATCCAAGATGCTTGAGTAAAGACAAGAGACATTTCATTGTCCTGCAACTAGTCCATTTAACTTGCAAGAGGTTTGACTGATGTACAATATCAAATATTTAATTTATGAGCAATATATAAGACCAAATAAAAAATTAGATATAAGTTTATACAATTTCAGAATCTATACACCAGATTTTCAAAATACCTCTACTACGCCGTATTCTGTTTCAGAAAAATGATAGATATCTTAATTTTTAAGCACTATGTATCATGAATTCACATTTTTAAATTATTTATTAATAAATTAAATAAATAATGCAAAAAATATTTCAGTGATTTTCTCACATACTGTGTCTCCTCTTTATCCCTCCAGCTGACACATGCTAAAGCATTAGTAATATATAATGGACTAATAAAATTTTGAAATATGTGGTGTCACAAATTTTTAGGATATAGCCTACGAGGGTCATCCAGAAAGTAAAGAACGATTTGGAATAGCTAAATTATAACGAAAGATAACTTTATTTACAAAGATATAATAACTTACTCTATTTTTCAACGTAATTGCCATTGCTGTCAAGGCATTTATCGTAACGTCGTACCAGTTTTTCAGTGCCGATGTTATACTCTTCCACCGCCAAAGACTTGAGCCAGGATGTCACTGCCGCTTTGAGATCTTCATCGATTGAGAAAGTCCGTTAGTTTCGAAAACAATTGAAAATCGCTGGTGCCAGGTTAGGGCGGTAAGGAGGATTTCAAAAAAATGTCCCACTTAAAACGCTGAAGTTGTGCCTTTGTTTGAGCTGCCGAATGAGGCCGAGCATAGTCGTGAATCAACAACACCTTTTCAGACAACTTTCCACGTCCCTTGTTTTGGATAGCGCGTCGTAGCCATTGAAGAGTTGCACAACAAGCCTCTGCGTTTATTCCAGTCTCAGGTCTTTGGCGGTCAGTATAAAAGTATAACATCGGCACTGAAAAACTAGTACCACGTTACAATAAATGCCTTGACAGTAATGCGATTACGTTGAGAAACAGAGTAAGGTACTGTGTCTTTGTAAATGAGTTTTGTGTCGAAAAATTTCTTTATTATTTAGTTTTGTCAAATCGTTCTTTACTTTCTGGACGACCCTCGCATTAGTGTAGACCTAATTGTTTCCATTTTCTCCTATCCCTTACTCGTGTCTATTACAATAGCTCATCAAAACACATGGAGCATGGATTGAAATGAAAGGAGAGGATTTAAATGAAGCATCATTGGGAAGGGATTTAGCGCAAAGCTGCGTTTAGCTATGGTATTTAGTCGTAGAGTCCTGGTAGAACATATAAAATGGCCTATAAAATATGAAAACTTTCGAGAATCAGTGCTTACGATGAGTTAAATAAAAAAATCCCTAGAGGACAAGTCCGCAGATCACAGACTGGGAACTGATGAAATAATGCATTATGCCTTTGCTACTCTGAAATCTTCTAACATATTGTTGCTGGTGTTATATCGAAATATTGTTCTAACCAGTATTTTTTCCTAGAAAAAAGTTTACCGGTACTCTTGTCATTGGCAGAATTCTTATATCAATTACCACGTTTACATGCGAGATTGAAATCGATCTGAATCCCAACTGTTCCGTGTTTATTGCGACTTTTGTACTGTTGTCTAATTAGATATGCAGCCCATGGCTATTTGCATGGTAAACCTGTGTAAACAATCACCACATGTTTTCCGTGATTGAATAGTATGTGTTAATGATTTATAGCTACCACAACAAATTATGGAATAAAAAAGTGCGATAATATTATTAATATTACAGTGCGTATACTTTCTTGTTTTTTTGGTTTTGTTGATTTGGCGGACAGTACGTGCTCTTACCAGCCACCAAGATTGAGTTTGATAGGGTGTAGGTGGAATTGAATTCGATCTGAATCCGATCCGTTCCTCCGTCCCCAGAGAATTGGATCGAAAACCGAACTTAGTCCACGTTTACATAACATCACGATTCGGGAAACATATTCAGATCGATTTGAATGATGCATATAAACGTAGTATGTATTATTTCTTCCACGTGCCCTTTCTTGTTCTTCGTGTCGGTTGTTAGGCGTCTGCCTTTCAGGAACGAAGAAAAGACCGAAAAAAACTTGGAGAAGGATCGACCAGCTTGATCATAAGCATACTGACGGTTTTTAGATGTACGAGAAGCTCTTGCTGGAATGCATATTAAGTTGGTTTGGGGAAAGCTACGTTCAAATTCAACAGTATGGGAGTCTTTGGTAAAAAATCAAGTGCAATTTTAAAATGTACCAAAAATGTTTGCCATTAAGCGTAATGGATCATCCTGGCAGAAGGAAAACATCGGTTCTAACTAATATCAAGAACCGTAGTAACATTGCTTCCTGAACTGCCTGTTGTAAATGTTAGAATTGAATGTTAATATCATTTCGAGGGAAGTTATTACTCGAGGACAGAGTTCATATCACGTGACACTGACAGCGAATTGTAATAAGTGTCTGAAATTGACTCGAGGTGCTTTTTAATTGCGCAATTAAAATTAAGGGACTGTCTGGTTATTGGATTATTTGTTAGGTGGGTGGAAGATGACCTGTTGGGGCAATTAAGAAAGAAATTAGTAAGTCGGCAGGCACTTCATTAGTACGAGATGAGAAACGAGGGCAACTCTTTCAGTACCACCGGTAACGCAAGCTACCACACTTGTGTGAAATACCTTTTTCGAAAAAAAATTGATTACTACACTGAAAACTAGTGGAACTACTCTTTTGGAATACGTTAATTACATTCTTCAGTTAAGGTCAAAGGGTTAACTGTGATTGCTGAGTTTGTATTACAGTATATTCAACATTATTACGTTCTCTACCCTTACCATAGTAACCTACTAAAGGAAGATGAAGTATTGTGTTCAATCACGAAATTCAACTTCTTTCAACGTTTCAGGTCCTTTGAGGACAAAAAAGTATAATGGGATACAATAGTGGGATGTATGTCTTAACAGCCTGGAGAAAAAGTTAAAAACAATTAAACTAAGTATTTTTTCTAATAGCGAGATTCTATAGTATAGGGTACATTTCATACGAACGTAATGACTAATATTTTTCTATGGTAGGGAATAGTAAAAATATTACTTACGTGAAAATAAAAAAGCATCAACAACTGTCCTAAAGTTGCATGTAATACGAACCTTAAACATAATCGTGGTGTCGATAGAAACATCGATTACCTGAGCCCCGTACGCAATCGGTCGCATCGTTCTTTGGCTCAATTAATTAACTCATAACGTCAATACAAAGAATTAAAAAGGAAATAAAGACGCATTTAATTTTGAAATTGTAAAATTCAACTGGCAAATATGTCTGTAATATAAATGTATCAAAAGTTAGAGATGATGTTTTGTGTCGACGAAAGGAGTTGGTTTGTTGGTTGAATTTATTATGTTTTATTACTGATTTAATCAAGAGGGTAAGGACAAACATATATGTGCTGCAAAGAAGAGAAAAACGCAGGTAGGTCAGGTTACCGGCATTGGGTGCAGGAGATTCGAGTTTCCATCATGATAGCACGAATGAATGAAAAACACTATCGTGGAAAGAAACAAATTTCAAAACGTGAATGTGTGTCTGAATAGCATACAGTAGCTAGACAATTACAAATTGCACAACGAAGTTACATTTCGATTTAGAATACTGCATTCCAGGTTAATGAATGGAGCTTACATGTTATGGGTCCGGGTTCAAGAATCATGAACCAAAATCGTGTTTAATTATTTTATGTGAAATCTTTATATTGTGTTTAAAATGATTATAATTATTACTGATCACTTTCATGATCGTCTGTCACCTTGAAGCAGCTTGATTCAACTTCAATTATTATAATAACTGTTATCTAGCTCATCTTTTTTTCCACATATGCATCCTGGGCAAATAATGTAACTTACACTAGATAATAAAAAGAGAAAATAATACAACTTGTACAAGAGTCAAGTATCAGTTCTCGTACATATTAGAAAGTCAATATCAATAATAAGCTTTCCAGCTCTCACAGCGATTAGTTCCAATTAAGTACTAAACTCAATGGTATAATGACCAATTGACTGAAGATGATACATCAATTGTCGAAATGCATCTCACCAGCTAATAACACCCCTACTGAAGTATCAACCTTGCTGAAAACGAAGTTATAGTGCGACAAATTTTAATTCGAGACGACTAATTCAACGTCGTTTTTTATAATTTATTATAATAAAAAATAACATTTTAACGGAGTTTAGACTAAGTCATCACCATATAACATAAGTTATCGTATAAAGGTATAAGTGCACACATATGTATATATTTTAACTGCACTGTGTTATATTTATCAAATTTCAACATATATTCTTTATTATAAGAATATTAAGTGCCAGTATGGTACTTTATGAGATTGTGTGGGGGACGAAAAATGTCTGTCCGTCTGTCTGTCTGTCCGTCCGTGTGTCTGTACGCGCTCTAACTCAAATACGCTTTTTCGGATTTTCATGAAACTTGGACAACACATTTATAATGTCAATGGGAAGAACCCTATTGATATTGAACCAAATCGGTTCACCGGTACCGGAGTAATGCCCAATTTAGTGCCTATTTTAATAGATTATGGCGCCTTTCTAATAGAAAGGCGCCATAATTCAAATACGCTGTATCGGATTTCCATTAAACTTGGTATACGCATTTATGACATCCATGAAAAGTACTCTGTTAAATTTGAACCTAATCTGTTGACCGGTACCGGAGTAAAACCCAATTTAGTGTATATTTTAAAGGCGCAATAGCTCAAATACGCCTTATCGGATATTTATGAAACTTCGTATACGCATTTATACTATCCATGGAAAGACGTCTGTTGATGTTCAACCAAATCGGTTGGCCAGTACCGGAATAATGCCCAATTTATTGCCTTTTATGTTAATATATGAGAAGTCGCGATAACTCAAATATGCTTTATTGGATTTTCCTGAAACTTTGTATACCCATTTATAATGTACATGGGAAGACGTCTACCGATATTGGACCAAATCGGTTGTCCGGTACCGGAGTAAAACCCAATTTAGTGTCTATTTTAAAAACACTGTAACTCAAATACGCTTTACCGGATTTTTATGGAATTTGGTATACACATTTATAGTGTTCATGGGAAGAGGTCTACTGATACTGGATGAAATCGGTTCACCTGTTTCGGAGTAATGCTCAATTTGGTGCCTATTTTATGATAATATACGTATTCGAAAGAATTTATATAAAAAAAAAGCAAATCATTTATCATGACAACATAGTCAATTGTTTTACTGTGATATTTTACGGCTTTGGAAATTAAAATAGAGGTAGCTATGACCAAAAACACTATTGTTTTACATGCGCTTATAACTTACAACTAGACCGTTAAACTGACCCAGGTGACCGAGATGGTAACGTTTTGGCCTCACGTTATGGAGTTCCATGGTTCAAATCCCGAAACCAGCCAATTTCACTTTCTTTTTCGTATTTTTATGTGAGTGTGCGATTGTCAAGATATCAAAAATCTGTACAGTTCAGCTGATGCTGGAAGATTTTAATCTGATTAAAAAGAAAACTAGACCTTTGTTCTTCCCTAAGCCCTGCTTAATGAATAAATCTGGAGCTTAACTTGTAAATCAATTAAAAAAACATATTCTGCATATCATAATTGCAGTCATAACTGATTAAAAAAACATACTGGCACTTTTTTACATCAGTTTACCTGATTTTATTTATTTATTGGTGTTTTTACAAATACTGTTTATACAGTGGGTCCCACGCAAGAGTTGGCCAATCATGCGGGTTTCTGCGTCGCGCCGACTACAGCTCTAACTCCCGAGCGAGCGCGTGAAATATCTACGCTAATAAAGCCGCTAATGGCGTTATGATTCAGGTTCTCACGTTTACAGTTGGAATTACAATGAAAATAACCACGTACCTCATCATAAGAGATGTTTGAAATGTACTCCTCTTGCATCCACAGAACTCTGGTACCTTTTTAAGAAATTTTCTTTCACGCGCATTAGTTCAGCTTCCGAGTCAGAGTTATTTTCTGTTGTGATATTGTATATAAGTTCTTCTAACAGACAATATGTGACTATTATTTATGGGGGAACTTGAAAAATAAAGTGTGTAGGTCAATTTCCCAAGGACAAAGAAAATGACCAAAATATGACTTTATATGAAAAATAAAAACGGTCCGATTTGGGTAGTAAATGTGCGATTCATGTTTAATTTGTGTTTTTTGGCGAGATTGGAGGTCAGGATAAAAATATGGCATGTCAGAAACATCCGAACTCTAATAATAACTAACCCTTCATTTCCGACCAGCTCATTTCCTCCCTAAAGATGGACGCAGTGCTAGTAGCTCACGAAAGCCCAGAATTACTACATCCATCCACCCGACTGGAAGGCTCTAATCCGTTTCCAAATTCTGGAAAGTCCCAGGCCATGTGTAAATAAGATTTTACATAATTAAGTAGTTTTCGAAGAAAAATCTACCTATTGCAATGGATACCATGTCATGATTTTCGAAAAATTATTTCATATCTTTACGTTTCATGCTTCCTTAAGTACGAAACCACCGCCCGTTCAAAAAAAAAAAATTGTGATATTTATATATATATATTTATACTTTTACACGCTAGCGGCCGTAATTTTGAAGATATTTGAACCAAATTTTATTATGTTATTTCTAGGCCCAATAGTTCGGACAAGTTCGTTAATGAGCAAAATTGGCCCAAGGGGGTGGTCGGGGGAGGGGGTTGAAATTTTAAAACATTTATATCTCGGCCCCTATGAAGTATAGAGGGAAACTTTGTTTGAATAAATTAGAGTACTCCCTATGGAATTTGCAGTGATACCAACGATTCGGGGTTTTGGGGGTACGAGTGGGGATGGCGGAGGGGGGGATGGAAATTAGAAATTTTTGAAACTACGTCTTGTGGGGTATCGTTGAAAAGCTCTTGATGAGTACTCTACAAATCAATAACTAGTTTCCTGATAGTTCTCATATAAGGCGAGATTTGAATGTTTGAAAAAGTGCTCTTTCCTCTTTTTTGGAGTTATTATTGCGGGTTTGTCATGCAAAGGCTAAAGAAGAAGAGTGCTACGCATTGACAGTAAATTAAACCAAAAGCACTTCGAAATCTACCTCAGCCTGTAGGCTTGCCTAAAGGGATTTTTTTGAAATTTGAACGTCTGTCGCTCGCCTTAGATTATCAGCGTCCTGCTCGCCTTTAATAGGCTCTAGAAGTACTTTTTTACTTCCTCTACCCGTAACATATTTACCGTAACATAGGAGAGGAAGATTTCTAGCCCAAATTTCGAATCACGTTTTTAATATAAATACACGTTTTGATGTTACCTGAATCCAAAAATGCTATTTTTCAGAAATATGTCTGTGTGTGTCTGTGAACAGCCAAGCTCTAGAACGAAAAATCATATGAAAACAACATTTTGTATTTGACTCAGGTATCTTTAGGGGATGTGACACTCTTACCCCTAATGCCACTTTTTATAAAGAAAATTTCATTTTTCGCCATTTTTCGAAAACGTCTCTTACGATAATCTTTAAATTTTATTCTTGGGGTGCTTATTCTAAGAGCTAATACTTTTTTTAAAACTTTTTTTGCATAAATTCTCTGAAGGGTAGTTATAAGCCACCCATTGTTTATAGAAACTCAGTCTTACCTCGTGAAGAATAAAGTTTGGCATCAGGTTGAAATTACTGTATCCGTGCTCTTTGCAATACGGCCTCTTCTTCTATATCAGAGTGTGAAGTGATAAAGCTGTATTGCCTATGCTTAGAGTAAAGAAAGTTACGTGAGTGCATTAATCAAATTTTATTTGGGTTGTGTATCCTTCGGGGATGTGATGTGGTAACGACATTCTCTTCATTTTTAAAATCAATTTACATGAAGAGAATGTCATTAAAAATATATTATACTAAGAGGCAAAACTTTTATTTGAGCAGAGTGTGTAACTGTTCTTCCGTTATAGCACTCAATTCTGAGAAAGACAACCTATGCATTGACTCTGGCATTGTTGTTGCTCTTAACTTATGCCCTTTTAAATTTATCTCATTGTCTTATATTGTATTAGATAAAATACTATGGGTAGAGAGGCAGATAACCTGTCTTCCATGATACGAGGGTAGATGAAATATAAACGAGACTATTTTTCATTTATTTTTGTTTGCAATAAACACAAAATTAAGTGTTTTTCATTTTTGTATAGAATTTCCTGCTTTGGAAATGCATTTTTTCCGAGCAAATCTGTAGCTTTTTAATTAAAAAAAAAAGAGTTGGTTGTGTCATTAGCCAATTGCGTACGAATTGCTCCATCCCATCAACGTTGTCGAATTGCTGGCCATCCTCAGCTTCTTGGACTGGACCAAAAAGGATGAAAATCGCAAGCTAATAAATCAGGACACTAAGAAGGTTGTTAAACTATTTTCTCCATTTTGGTACGTGTGACAGCTCTTGCATTGTCATGAAGAAGGATCTCTTCTTCTACCGGTTAGTCACGTCTTTTAGCCTCATTGAAAGCCTCGCAGTAGTACGCCGCATTGATTGCGCAACGATATTGTACAAAATCAACGTATAAAATGCTCTCCCTCCCCCCCCCAAAAAAAACAGTCAAAAGCCTTCTGAATGCCCAGACTTGGCTTTCATAGGGAACTCCACGGCTTCTCACAAACGCCTTGTGCCAAGTGAAAACACGCGACGTTGACAGAGTTTGTTCCCTAAACTGTGCCAACAGTTTGCGCAAAATGTTGCGCTTTCATTTAGCGAGATAATGCATTGCGCAACGGAAGGTTGCATTTTTTTCTGATATATCCTTGCTGTATTGCAATCTCACAAGGGCGTCTGATCGCTCTCTCCCCCCCCTTCAACATGCCATAAAGTAGCAGCTTCCTTAGCTGAAAATTATGCCCTAAAATAGTCTCGTTTATATTTGGTCCACCCTCGTTGCAAATAAATTGTAATGCCAGATCCAAGAAATTTTAATGTATTCTTCTGCACTCTGCTTGATTTATTACTCTCTCTATGTTTTGATCATAAGCGCGGTATTTCACAGGTTTCAAGGTAACATTATAATCTTGAGTTGCCATTTATGTCATAGATTTCATGAACAATCCGAAATTTTATTAGTATAAGAACATGTACAAACTGATAAGTCCGCTATTTTCTGTTGATGTTATATAGAATTTGAAAAGTTTGATCAATTTAAATTGCCACAATACTTTTGCAATGAATGAAATTGTGCTCTTTACTGTCATTGAAATCAATGAAAGCCCTGCGGATTTCATGAACAATCCACAATTTTATAGCATAAGAACATGTCCAAATTTATAAGTCCGCTATTTTCTGTTGATGTCATATAGATTTTGAAAAGTTTGATCAATTTAAATTGCCACAATACTTTTGCAATGAATGAAATTGTGCTCTTTACTGTCATTGAAATCAATGAAAGCCCTGCGGCTTACGAACTTTCTGCTGCCACTATTTTATTGCTGCTGCGTATACTTGGGCTTGTGCAAGCCTTCAGGTGCCAGCGTTTGTTTGGCACTTAATGCAGCCTGTGTTTGTTTGACGCTTCACCGGTTTGTTTGGCGAAGCCTGCTAGCTGTACTGCTAGCCTCATTTAGTTGTTCGAAGTTTCGCGTGGTTTGCACCACATTCTGAGACAGTTCTGGAGTGCTGTCCATGAAGTCTATATTTTCAGCTCTGTACTTGAATTGCACTATTTTGGGCTGGTTGGGGATTCCGGAAGGATTAACCTCGTAGTAGCGGAGTTTAACAGGGAATTCTGTAGCGAATACTACCAGGCGATCTTCTAGGGACAAGTCTTTCAGTTTGGCCAAGTTTATCTCGGACGAGGACAGTCGACGTACGTTTGCTTGTGGTAGCTTGATGCCAAGCGTTTCTTCTACTTGAGAGCTGTACTCTCCAGTTGATTTTGGTGCCTCTTCAGGAGGCGGTGTCAGTTTTGCTGATGGAGGTCTGTGTTCCTCAAGTGGTGTCGGTGGTTTGTCAGGCATTCTCTGATGCAGATTGGGGGTTAAGTCGATGGACTGAGATGGTCGATGCAAGTCGTCCCTTGCACTCTTTTCCGGCTTCGGTTCTTCTGACGGAGGAGATAGCAAGCGGAGGGTTTGTGCGGGAGGATCCCTTGCATCATAAGCGAATTCCCTGAGCTCTCTGATCAACTTGCTGACGTAGAGGAAGGTTTCCGGGAAGTACGTTCTACTTCTGGCGATCCTCTCACTGATTAGATTAGCGACGTGTTCTCGCAGTGTGGGTCTCTTCTCAAACAGTCTGAAGCTGTGTCTAGTCAATGCTACACTCTTCTCAGAGTGCGCTTCTACAGGAACTGGAAGGTTCTTTGTTGGTTTCATTAGTTTCTCATATCTGTTTCCTACTTCCTTTACTTCTGGTTTCTCTTCTTCCGGCTGATCGGCGGTTGCAGGATTGTTTTGCGCATGCGTACTATGCGTGTTGAGTGTCGTATCCGTGAGGTCAAAGACGTTATTTGTGCCTTTCATGTCACTTTGCTTATTTTTCTGATACATTGCAAGCAATGTGTGGGACGCTTGTATTTGCTCCTTGTAGGCTGTTTTCTGTTCCTCCACTTTTTTCATCTGCTGTAACTGATGAAAACTTGGGCGACGAAGCACCTTAGAGTCGTCGTATTTCATGAGGGTAGGCGGTGGATAACTTAGAGGCTGGGCGCCCATATTGGGTTGGGGCTTGAAGAATTGGAGTCTCGTGAGGATTCCGTCGAGTATGGGTTCTTGGGGACTGTACGCTCTGCTAACTTTATCACCATCCATTTTCACTGGGTCACTATGATGTGGATCGTACTTCTTCATGACGTCTTGGGACTCGAAAACCTCAGTTGCAGTCTTTTGTTCCTCAGGCTTCTTGGATTCCTCCAGTGTCTCATTCGAATGCCTGGGTTCTGATTTGGATAAGCGTTTGGAGGGAGTGTACACGATGCGAATTTTGTCACTATCAGTTTTCACTGAGTTATCATGATTTGGACTGTACTTTGCCATTGCATCTTGGGAGTTTGAAACCTGAATAAATCTCTTTTGTTCCCTTGGTTTTGTGGATTGGTCCAATGTCTCATTGGAAGGCCAGGGTTCTGATTCGGATAAGCTTTTGGATAGACTGTACATGCCACGAATTTTGTCACCATCCCTTTTCACTGGGTTATCGTGATTTGGACTGTACTTTGCCATTGCATCTTGGGAGTTTAAAACCTGAATTGCTCTCTTTTGTTCCCCTGATTTCGTGGATTGCTCCTGTGTCTCATATGAATGCCTGGACTCTGATCTGGATAAGCGTTTGGGGATTCTGTATACGATGCGAATTTTCTCACCATCCCTTTTCACAAGATTATTATGATATGGATTGTACTTTTCTGCGGCGTCTTGGGACTTGAAAACCTCAATTTCACTCTTTTGTTCCCCAGGTTTCTTGGATTGGTTCAATGTTTCGTAGGAAGGCCAAGGTTCTGATTCGGATAAGCTTTTGGATAGACTGTACATGCCACAAATTTTGTCATCATCCCTTTTCACAAGATTATTGTGATATGGATTGTACTTCCCTGCGGCGTCTTGGGACTTGAAAACCTCAATTTCACTCTTTTGTTCTCTTGGATTTGTGGATTGGTCCAGTGTCTCGTAGGAAGGCCAGGGTTCTGTTCTGGATGAGCGTTTGGAGAGACGAATTTTGTTATCATCCCTTTTCACTAGATTATTGTGATATGGATTGTACTTCCCTGCGGCGTCTTGGGACTTGAAAACCTCAATTTCACTCTTTTGTTCCCCAGGTTTCGTGGATTGGTTCAATGTCTCGTAGGAAGGCCAGGGTTCTGATTTGGATATGGGTTTGGTTAGACTGTACATGCCACGAATTTTGTCGTCATCCCTTTTCACTGGGTTATCGGTGTATGGTTTGTACTTTGCCATGACGACTTGGGACTTTAAAGCCTCAAATGCTCTCTTTTGTTCCTTCAGCTTTTTGGATTGCGCCATTGTCTCGTAGGAAGGCCAGGGTTCAGATGTGGATGAGTGTTTGGAGAAACTGAATACCTCTGGTTTGTATGCGTGATTCTTTTTAATTTCTGGGTAAATCGTAGACGGAATTGCTAGGAAGTCTAGGGTTGATTCTAAAGTCTTCACTTGAACTGGAGGCGGGAATTTGGGTTCATTTCTGCTAGCCATTTGTTTGTTTCCTCTAATCAAAGTTTTACGAAGACCCTGTGGTTTAATCTCTACGTTCTCCTTCACTGTGGCTGCTGAGTCTTGTGGCTCCCCCGCGTAGGTAGCAGTCGCTTCAGGTGGGGATCTGAATCTCTCAACAGCTCCTGTCGGCATCTTGTAAGCCATGTACACCTTTGGGATGAATTAAAAAGATAAAGGACCCTTCATTATATTGAGTGCCAACTAAAAATCACCGCCGTCTCGAGAATTACACTGCCTGTCCATGCTTAATTTTAACATGGAGATCAGAGTATTGTTAAATCGCCTAATATCTCCAGTAGAGGCGACACAGTTCATACCCAGATAGCATGAAATTCCAGCATATTTCAGTTTCCGAGTTTATACTTCAGAGGGCAACACAGCATACGGTAATGTTAAAGGGTATTGCAGCTGGGTGTGAATGGTACTGCCATCTGTAATGTCGCCGCGTACGCAAAATTAGCCGTATAGGACAGGCAGTGTATACACGAGTAATACAGTCTAAAAGGCAGTGCTAAAAATATACGACGGTGGATCGAAAAGTAACTCAATTTTTTTACAAAATTGAATAGGTACAATAACAAACAAATGCACACATGAAGGGACATCTTTTGTCTATTTTTCTATATAGTCGTCACGTTTCTCAACACATTTCTCCTATCGTGATACCAGTTTCAAAATACCCTGTTCATAGAAGTCCGTTCGGTTGCCGTATACCTATCTGCGGACTGCTGTTTTCACTTCTGCATCTGACGCAAAGCGTTGGTCCCATGAAGAAATTTCTGGCCGGTAAACGCTTTGCGTCAGACGCAGAAGTGAAAACAGCATTCCGCAGATGGCTATACGCCAACCGAACGAACTTCTATGAACATGATATTTTTAAACTGGTATCACGATGGGAGAAATGTGTTAAGAAACTTGGCGACTATATAGAAAAGTAGACAAAAGATGTCCCTTCACGTGTGGCTTTAATTGTAATTGTAACTATTAAACTTTTTGTAAAAGAAATTATTATGCTTTACTTTTCGATCCACCCTCGTATATTATATAGCATACTAACTATAAATTATGAAACTATAGAGACTTAAAGCAATAATTGCTAATGCAAGTATTTTTTTAATAGTTCATCCATGGCTGAGCAGTTAGACTGCTCGCCTTCCACTGCTGGGACCCGGGATCAAATCTCTGTGGATGCATGTTGAATTTGGGATGTACAAAATGGGATCAGGGCAGCCGGGTGCCCCGGTTTCCCGTGACGTATACCTTATAGTCCCGCCGTTGGCACCACAATATCAACTAGACCTGAATAATGTTTTTAAATCTCGTGGCCGGCCTATTTGACATGTTTTTTTTTGTTTCCCCAGTCGTAAAGGCAAATGCCGAATTGGATATTTACATATCATGAATCATCCTCACTATTTCATCCTGTATCATATCCATTTAAATTAATATCAGTTGAATTTACTCCATAAAAATACTCCAGTAATAGAAACAATTGATAATCAATTGTTCCATGGCCTGCCCTACTGTATAGACACATATCCCGAACCCCTGGTATGACCTCGCAGCTAAAAGGAGTATAAATTATTTATTTTGCCTGGCAGAGTTAAGGCCATAAGACCTTCTCTTCCACTCAAGCAGGTTAAAAATACAATGTAGTTTTACATTAATAACAAAGTAATGGATAAGATACTAATGACTAATACTAAAACTAAAGTTAAGGCTAAACATAATAATTAATTAAGTAAAAAGCATATGTTTCATAAAAAGAGTAAGTTTCATCGAAGAAAAAATAATATTACAAGCAAAACAAGGAAAATGTCAAATTAAGTTATAATGGAACTTTTAAGTTTGTGAAATAAAGTTATAGGCCTGGGTAGTTATTTAAGTTATAAGAAGATGAAGTAATGCTAATATGTACAATGAGAGATGGAGTGACTACAAAGAGCTAGTTCTGTTCACTGGACAATAATTGTTTAATAAGCCCAGTTTTGAAAGAATGTACTCTCCGACTGCCCCTGATATCTTGTGAGAAGGAATTCCAAGAACGGGCTGTGGCTATAGTGAATGAGTGAGAGTACAGCTGAAATAAAAAAGTGTTTTTAATAGTGCCCATATTGGCCATTAAGACACTCGTATGAAAATCTTGGAAAACGAGCATAGCCACATACTCCTGTTTTGATAAATGTCTTTATGGGCTTGTGTACTATTATTAGACCTGGGATTTTAAGGCAAATGCCTATTTTGTTCCTTATGAAATAGCATGAAGTTCTGTAAATTTGTTGACATTTCATGATATATCACTTACATTTATAGAGTTTTATGGTGCCCTAAAATGCCTATTTGGACCTTTGGAGCCTATTTTTGCTCTTTTAGTGCCTAAAATGCCTATTTTGTAAATTTAAAATAAAATCAAACTTCTGTAACTTTTACAATCATTTAATGGACATCCCTGAATAAAGAGCAGAACAGCAGAGGGTGGGTTTTTCACAGAAACTTGATTTTCCCAAACACTTGTCGCAAAAGGAATGCTGACTGACGGGGAGGATTCGCTCAAAACAACAAATAGCAGGTATATATATATATACAGTAAGAAGGGACATACCGTGTGAATTTTTCATATAATACAAAACTGTTTTTGATAAAAGTATTTTTAATTCTGTCTCTTTTTTTTTTCAATAATCAGCATGCTCCATTGCTTGCATCGCAATACTACAATTATTTCTGTTCAGAATAGGTATACCACGCTTTTTACAGTAAAAAAATATCACGTTACAGTTTAAGAGCATATTGTAGTATTTTAAAGTCTATTTTCTGTCTACTTACTCATTTTTAAAGCTTATTTTAAGTGCCTATTTTCTCTTTTAAAAGTCTATTTAAGTTACTTGTGTTAAAAGCCTAAAACTAATTTTTTAGAGCCTAAAATCCCAGGTCTAACTATTATGGTATAAGGCGGATTCCATGTTATACTATTTAATTACCTTAGGGATGGACTCAGGCATATATTCGGGAATCTTGCCGGACTTTTGAAACCTGAGGGCATGGGCAGGAAGTGGCTTGTTGGGAATATGGGACAGCTGCCTCTTTTCTGATACAGGACTTTTCTTCTGCCGGGGTATGTCCATCACAGACCTGGTGTGTGTTGGCCGTAGCTTCACGGTTCTGAGACTGGCCGGTGAGGCGGACTTGGACTTGGTGAGGTGTCTAGATACAGGGTGATCCTTCATTCTCCTCCTTTCTGTCTTCGGCACTAAGGTGAGGTGGGGTGGTTCAGGTGATGCCGATGCTGAATCTTTACTGTGGTCGGAGTCGCTCGGTTTGAAAATATAAATTGACCTAATTTTCTTTCTAAATTTAGATATCCAGGAGTCCTTGGTGTTTTTTGTAAAACCACTAGACGTGGATTCGAAGTGGGCCGATCCATTATTTTGTTTGGTAAATACTTGACTGAAAATTTCGAAGGATTCTCGAAAGATGTTAGATGTTGCGCGGCAACGACGATAATCAACCATTTTCGCGCATAAGACAATGACAACCGAATCGCCGAAGACTGGCGAACTGATATTTTTGTTCTTTTTCATTTATAATTTCCACCTATGCTCAGTGTTTAAAAAGAGTAGACACTTAACCTACTTTATTAAACATAACTTATCTTATTATGGTTAACATATACAAGTAGCATACGCTACTAGTCTAGAAATATAAAACCTTGTACAAACAATGAATTAGTGATAAATAGGGTTCGGATGTTTATGACCTAAAAGAGCGGAAAATATGACTGCAAATATGGCCTTCAAATGACTAAATATGACCAAAAATCCTAAATATGACCTAATAAAATAACATATTTTCAAAAAAATAAATGTTCCCGGTTAAAACTTTAAAAGACATAATTCTTACCTCACATTAATTCAATCAGATCATCACTTTTTAACAATTTTACAGGTGATTTACAGTTTTACTTCTAATGAACTTCTATTTTTAAAGAATTTTCTCTTCTTTGCTGGCTTCATCAACTCCAAATACTCGTAATATTTTGTAGATCTTGCGTGTTTCAATAAAATATGAACAATTGCATTAATTTAAAAATCTAACTTGCCTATTATTTTGGCATAAACATTAAATAATTGAAATAAATTTCAAATTTAAATCAACCAGGTAGTACATACCCTACACAATTGTGCTCCTTTACCGAAATTATAACTAAAATATGACATTAAATTACAAATGTGGTTAAAATATGACCAACACCACAAAATGACCAGAAGTCAGAATAAAAATATGACATTTCATAAACATCCTAATCCCAGTGATAAATATTACTAAAAACTTTTAAAACTGTTAAAAATGTGCTTAAAGTCCATACAATAAAAGTCTTGTATATACAGTGAGTCCCACGCAAGAGTTGGCCAATGACGTGGGTTTCTGCGTCGCGGCTGGCACAGCTCCAACTCCCGAGCGATCGGGTGAAATATCCACGCAAATAATGCCGCGGTCGGTGTAATGATTCAGGTTCTCACATTTACAGTTAAAATTACAATGAAAGTAACCACGTACCTCATCACAACAGATGTTGGAAATGTTTTCCTCTTGCATACACACAATACTGGCACCTTTTTAGGGAATTTTCTTTCACGCGTATAAGTTCAGCTTCCGAGATAGAGTTAATTTCTTTTGTGATATTGTCTTTAAGTTCTTCTTATGTATGGGAAATTGACCTATACACTTTATTTTTCAAGTTTCTTTATAAATAATATTTACATACTGTTAGAAGAGAAAGTACCTCTGTCTCGGAAGCTGAACTTACGCGCGTGAAAGAAAATTTCCTAAAAAGGTGCCAGTATTGTGGGGATGAAAGAGGAGAACATTTCTAACATCTCTTGTGATGAGGTACGTGGTTATTAAGTGCCAGTATGGTACTGTATGAGATTGTGTGGTGGACGAAAAAATGTCTGTCCGTCTGTCCGTGTGTCTGTACGCACCCTAACTCAAATACGCTTTTTCGGATTTTCATGAAACTTGGAAAACACATTTATAATGTCCATGGGAAGAACCCTATTGATATTGAACCAAATCGGTTCACCGGTACCGGAGTAATGCCCAATTTAGTGCCTATTTTAATAGATTATGGCGCCTTTCTATTAGAAAGGCGCCATAATCTATTAAAATAGGCACTAAATTGGGCATTACTCCGGTACCGGTGAACCGATTTGGTTCAATATCAATATCAAATACGCTGTATCGGATTTCCATGACACTTGGTATACCCATTTATAACGTCCATGAGAAGTGCCCTATTCAATTTGAACCTAATCTGTTGACCGGTACCGGAGTAAAACCCAATTTAGTGTCTACTTTAAAGGCGCAATAACTCAAATACGCTTTATCGGATATTTATGAAACTTCGTATACGCATTTATAATGTCCATGGGAAGACGTTTATTGATATTGGACCAAATCGGTTGGCCAGTACCGGAATAATGCCCAATTTAGTGTTTTTATGTTAATATATAAGAAGTCGCGATAACTCAAATATGCTTTATTGGATTTTCCTGAAATTTTGTATACCCATTTATAATGTACGTGGAAAGACGTCTACTGATATTGGACCAAATCGGTAGACCGGTACCGGAGTAAAACCCAATTTAGTGTATATTTTAAAGACGCGGTAACTCAAATACGCTTTACCGGATTTTTATGAAATTTGGTATACACATTTATAATGTCCATGGGAAGACGTCTGTTCATAATGGATAAAATCGGTTGACCTGTTTCGGAGTAATGCTCAATTTAGTGCCTATTTTATGGTAATATACGTATTCGAAAGAATTTATAAAAGAATGAAAATCAGTTATCTTGACAACATAGCCTATTGTTTTACTGTGATCTTATAAGGCCATGGAAATTAAAATACAGGTAGCTATGACAAAAAACATATTGATTTACATTCGCTTATCCAACTAGACCGTTAAAATGACCCAGGTGGCCGAGATGGTAGAACTTTCTTCTTCCGTAAGCCCTGCTTAATGAATAAATCTGGAGCTTAACTTGGAAATCAATTTTAAAAAAAACATATTCTGCATATCATAATTGCAGTCATAACTGATTAAACAAAAACATACTGGCACTTTGTTACATCAGTTTACCTGATTTTATTTTACACATTATTTTAAAGTAGCACATAAGATTTTGAAGATTACGTTTAAGTAATAAACCATTTTAAATTCAAGAATTATATATTACTAGCTTACGGGTTTTTATTTTGTAATTTTAAATTAACTTATGAAGAACTTTCGATTTTCAAACTCTAGGGCCTTGAATAATAAGAACATAAAAAAATCAGCCAAATCGGTCGAGCCGTTCTCAATTGATTTTTATTTACATAGATTATTATTATTATTATTATTATTATTATTGAATTTCCAAATGTACATGTTATGGGTCTCAATCGACTTTTATTTATATAGATTATTATTATTATTATTGTTATTATTATTATTATTATTATTATTATTATTGAATTTCCAAATGTACATGTTATGGGTCTCAATCGATTTTTATTTATATAGATTATGATTATTGTTATTATTAATATTATTATTATTATTATTATTGAATTTACAAATGTACAGAACCATATTTTACCAATTGGCATATTTTGGAAATAGATGAAACATATTACAGAATATACAATGCACTACATATACATATTACAATTTTGCAAATGCAATATTAGTGAAACTTGAAAAATTTGTATCTTTTTGCTTATTTAAGAAGAGACGATAGATCGGTGTAGTAAATTCAAAATTATTTTTAAAAAATAACATTAACTGATAACGTTCATGCATAAATAAGAGATAATGAAGTAAGATATGCCTAACAGATTGGCTTTCCTCTTTACATTTGCAATGTGCAACGGTAGAAATTAAACATATGTAAGTATTCACCAAATTTCCCATGCCCCGTCAAGAATCTAGTCATAACTCATTAATATAGTTTGGAATGAAAAGTGTACAAACTATTCTATCCTGCACTCTTGGGAAAAACAAATCTTTCGTTGTACTGCCATCTTACTTTCTTGCAAAATCCGATCCCATTGACTGTGTATATGTTCTTTTAATGTTTTCTTAATTAAGGATAGGGGGCATAAACTATAGGAAATTTGAGAATTTGAAGAAGCGCCTAACTTCGCCAATTCATCTGCTTTCTCATTCCCTACATATTCCGTGTGACCTCGGACCCAGGTTAAACAAGCATGAAATATTTCAGAAATTACATTATCAAATTGAATTAAAACCCTACTTGCATACATGTTTATATGGTATGCCTACTCAATAAAATCATACGCTGGAATTTTTTACTTCGTCTTCATCATAACCCTTCATTCGTAGTGTCAGCAAGGAGGTTTTTGAAGTAAAACTTCTTTAGTGTCGGTAGAGAGTAAATCGGGAAAATCAGTCACACTAAAACCGTCACGAAACAGTCACAATCAGTCACACTAAAACCGCCACGAAATCAGTCACACTCAAAACCGAACGAAATTACTTGTTTCGGTGCGGACTGCACAGAAAACAATCAACTCAATGATTAGGAGTAATCAAAGGAAATTTTTCAGACCTTACTTCCTCAATGGCAATAGACAATTCCTAAGCAATCTAAAGGTATATTATCTATTTTATGGAACCCGGAGGTTCATTACCGCACAAATCCAAAATTAAAAATCCAAAATTAAAAAATACAAATTTCCAAAATTTAAAAAAATAACATCCAAAAATCCAAAATTTAATAAATAATAAAATAAAAAAATTAAAAATCCAAAAATAAAAATTCAAAGATACTAAATTAAAAAGTCCAAAATCCAAAATTAAAAAAGTCCAAAACCCCAATATTAAAAAGTCCAATAATGCAAAATTGAAAAAATCCAATAAGCAAAAATTGAAAAAAAAAAAAATAGAGTTTTACTTCTGTCGCGTGGCGTTCCACGCACTCTTTTTTTGTACAACCATATTTCACAACATCAATTACCATCAATTTAAAAAATGCAATGCAATAGAAATTATGTGTAATAAGTTGTTATAATGTTATAAAATTTGCAAAATTAATGAGCTAATTAGCATAAACACTACATAACATATGTATTTTTAATTCAGCATAATTTATACTTCTTTGAGCATTGAGGCCATATCAGTTCAGGTTCTGTATGTATGATAGTAGGCCATGCAACTATTGATATGCAACTGTTTGCTATTGTTGATGTATTTATGGCGGTAGTTAAATTTCAAGTCCACCGCTGTGGACGCAGCGGGCCCGGGTTCGAATCCCGGTCGGGACAAGTTACTTAGAGTCTGACCGTTCTAAGAAGGAAACCTGAAGTAAACAAACACCAGATATCTGTCCTACTCTAGCTCATTACTCATATGACTTAAGAGTGAAACAGATATATTGATTTTTGTTTACTTCAGGTTTCTTTCTTAGCTCGTCTCGTGTATAGATTTTTTTCCCGGGAGGTTTCTTCACCTGTGAGACAAATGTCGGGTAACTTTAGGCCCTTACGGACCCCGGATATCATCTGGCCCGGGCGGTGTGGGTCGCTTAAATGTCCCTAAAAGGGTACAGGTAAAATTAGGCAAAGAAAGAAAGAAGTTGAATTTAAACGGATTTCATTTTAATGATGATGAATATAATACAGAATGAAATAGCAGGGATGATTCATGCCAAGTAAATATCCAATTCGGCATTTGCCTTTTCGACTGGGGAAATCATGAAAAAACCCAAGTCAAATCGGCTGGCCACAGGATTTGAACCCGCGAAACCCCCGACGCTACCATCTCTGCCACCTCGCTCAGTTATTTCAGTACTGAAATTATACTGCAATTTAAAGTTAAGAATAAAAGGACCTTTCATTAAATTAACAAAAAAAAATATATATATTTATCTTTGTACACACTACTGAATGAAATTTCTCTCTGAATAGAGCAGTCTGAATTATTTGAGCGAAGTGAGGATAATATGTACTGGAGTGAGGGACGTTCTTAGGGACACTATTTGTTATATTGTTACCAATACTTTATTTTATATTTAATTATACCTGGGCTCAAATTTCACACATACAAATCGAAGAAATTTCTGGCAATTAAATAAAGTTTACACCTATCAAAAAATATATTCTCAGATCTAAATAATTAAGTGGGTGGTTTATAGCATTTATGATTTGATATCGTATAAAAAAATAACTTTATTGGTAACTGTGTTTCGAATAAGACTTCTCAGTTTTCGACAGTATTGAAATAAAACTTTTTTGAAGATGTTTCCAGTCCCAAATAAAATTTAAATATTACTAGATTGTATTTTAATATGAAAACTGACACGAAATAATCTAAACAAAACAGAATAGCGATGAAGTGTAAATTAACGGCAAATCGTAGTTCCTAATAAATTAACATGTGCATATACACACGTTAATTCTATGATATCAATTTGAAAGATCTCGCAAGAATAGGATAAATAATACAAATTATATCAGTTTCAGAATATAGAGGAGGAAAAGAGAACTTCCCCCTTGGATAAATTATTTGGGGGGACGTGTTCCACTCGCCCCCCCCCCCCCGGATGTGGAAGGAACTGCTTCTTGAGAAATGCTTCTTGAGCAGGAAAGGGTAGAAATGGACAGGAAGATGATGAACAGCTGTTTTAATTTTAAAGCATTCTTCCAGAAGGACGTGACCTGGACAGCACAGACTGGCTGGAATGCGTACGGCGTCTTACATTAAAATAAAATGCCCTCATTTCAAATTCACAACACAACGACTACCAACAATCATTTTAATTTTAAGCGGCAGAAAAGTGGAATAGAATTTCTCACACAATGCCCATTCGTCAGAGCAATAGTGAGAAACTTAAATTATTTGGAATAACCTGAGATTTTTATTACATTATGCAGAAGGAAAACGTTATTTAAATTAAGTAATCGTTATTTATGTAACAAGCGTACACTTTTATCACGAGGACCAAAAATACCAAGGTTACTGACTATGGTTCGAATGACCACGAGGGGATGATTTAAACTCAAGATTATACTACAAAAACAAAACAAAAATATAAAACCAAACCATATTTTATGTATTTCTGAAATTATAATTTAGCAATAACTTAAAACAAAAAATAAAGTAAATATTTAATTTGTGATACTGGATTACATTCTAAAATTAATTTTATAATTGATATGTATTAACATAATTTCTTTACAATTTAATATTTGGAGTGTTTTAATACATTCATTACTATACGACATATTTCTTCTTCAGATTAACAGAATCATATTACAACTAATTCAATAAACATAACATCAAAATATTAACGACTTCAGTTTAATAGTTCAGTTAATAAACAGCAGATCACATCTTATCTACTTTTTACGTAGTTGGTCTATTGCTCATAATAGTTATCAACATGGGCCTATAATATTACTGCATTCTTTGAAGATTTCAATACCAAAGTTCAATTACACTCTAATAACAGTTTCTACTAAGTTATTTCCATGGTTATCTTATACATGATTATAAATATAAGCCTAGAGTGTCATAGGAATTTATAAGCAACTTAAACTGACTTAAGTACCATAGTAAATATTACTTTAGTAGAATCTATACAGGTATATGCAACTGTTTATATTTATATGTGACAATTGTAAATTTTTTTACATATTTAATAAACTTTTACTAACATAGGCCAAAATAAAATATATGTAATAAGATATTTAACATAAGATAATACAGACATAGATGTTTATGAAAATAGCATTTTTTGATTTAGGAACTTTAAAACCTGTATTTATGTTAAAATCTCTACTCGAACTTCGGGATCGCACACAGTATCGCATTTCCTCCACCTAGTACTTATGGTACGAGCAGAGGAAGTGAAAAACCGTGTTTGGTGCTAACCAAATAGTGTGAAAACAATAAAATAATGAAACTGGCATATTCCAGGGTTGTCAAGCATCACAATTCCCTGGTGGAATCAAGAATCCCGAATCTCGATTAAGACCAGTTGGGAGTGTAAAAAATCTCGACTTTATCCCTTTCAAGAATCATTTCTGCATTTCTGAGTTAATTCCTTAGTAATGTGTTACAAATTAACAACCGTGGTATGTTACTTTGTTTTTTGTTTTTTAAATGTGATATTTATGTTAAATATAAAACTAAATCTCCAAAATAATGTTCTTATACACTTGATCATACAATCTACCAGTGAACTTACAGAAATTAAAAAGGTAACACTGTTCTTTTCCTAACCACGTCTTGTCTCGAGTAGTAGGCTGATCAAATCAACCTCTGCTTCTTTACGTCATGCGATTATCCATCTGTGCTCCTTGTCATATGGAATATTTTATTTATTGGGATTTGCTACTTCAGATTTCTTAAAGAAAATTAATAGGACTTGTTTTAAGTTCGCTCTTATTTGTACAATTACGTGAATCGGTAATCCAATTATTTATTAATTAATTCAGACCTGTCCAACAGGAGGCCCTTGGAAGTTATTAATGCGGCCTGCGAAACAAAGTAGAAGAAAGCTATATAAATAATATAGTAAGAAGCTAAAACAGCGCCCATTACCATGGGCATAAGTTGCAAATCTGTTTAGGTCAAATTTAGTAAAAACACTAGGAGGTGCCCGTGGCTTCGCCACGATAATTCTTTTAAAAATTAAAAATTAAGAGTATAATAATTATTAAAGCATTATATTTATTAACACTTGCACGCGAATCATTCATAAACTAAGCCATTAATAATTAATGAAACAGCTAAAATTCCTGCTTTAGAGTACATTCCACGACATGAAAGCGCCCCCTGGGAAAACTACCTATATCAGAATCGATTATGCAGTTCCAAAGAACCTGTGAACACATAATACGTGTTGTTTCTCAGCTGTTTATTGACATGAATATGATGTGAATTTTATTTTATCAATTCAGTGTAATTTTCAGAAATTATATAATGTTTCAAGGGAAGGAATGGTTTGTTTGGATTATTATTATCAGCGATATTTCAAGAGATAAAACCATCAATATTTTACAGCTGTTGCCCCCGGCTTCGCCCGCCATTATTCATTGACTCCAGGATTTTTAAGAAAATTACACTGGTAGATTATTAAAAATGTTTGAGCTATGAAAATTGTAAGTAAAAATAAAATTAGAATATTTGTTCATGTGTTCATTTCACTTAGGCTTTATATAATAAAGAAACGGGTTTCCTTCCTAATTTTGTAGTCGTCATGAAAGTTTAGACTGCGAGAGACGAACATCGCCGAGTATACCCGATGTCTCACGAAGCGGGCGAGCAAGCACGCTATTTAGGGCCGTTGAATTGTATAAGAGTAGATAGTTTGTAACATCTTCTAATTTTTCAAGTGTTGTCAAATGAAATAGAACATGTGGATGTTTTTAATTTGTGAGGTTATTGACATTATTATTGAAGAATTGAAGAATTTTCTTCAAGTTGATTCATTTCTTCAAACAGAATACAACCACCAAGACTGGTTACGCTATAGGCGCCGTATTTCTAAACTCCGATTTGCAGAATATTTGGAATCGTATGTAGTCTACACTAATATTGTGTTCGTTTATTTTATTACTTAACGATTGCAACTTAGGCCTATGACGGTCACCGCTGTTCCGGAATTTTGTCCCGCAGGAGATCCCTACATGCCTCTAATCTACAGACATGAGGGTTACTGCACCCGTTACAGCCTTCTTCGACTCAGAATATTCTGTAGAGGAATCGATGATCGCCGTAGTGAACCATAGAGGTTATCAGTGTTTCATAATGTTTCATAAATGAATGTAATGTAAAAATTTTATTATTGTTCAGTTATTCCCTTATGAACTTAATACATTATTTCATGATGAACATATGAACATTAAACGATACCGCATTGTAATCTATTATCATTGAATGTTATTGGATTTAGATTTCGTTTTTAGAAAATATAAATAAATATTGAAGGCAAATTAAATAACTTTATCATATGGCTTGTTGGGCATAATATAGGCCTACACATTATCCACTCTCAGAGAACTCTCAGCTATACGAAACAGATTGGTATAGTGCGAGCTGCTCTCGGAGATTGATTGCAAAGGCGTGTCCACCTGCGAGTTGACTCTCTGAATGCCACTCTCAGCTACCTCTCAGTCAGTGCTCTCAGACGCGTGTCCACATACCGAAATGGAATTCTCGAGGGTTTCTCGCACTCTCAGCTCTCATGTGGACACGAGCCTTTAGTAAAAACGTAATTGGTACTTTTCCAATTTTTCAAGTGTTGTCAAATGAAATAGAACATGTGGATGTTTTTAATTTGTGAGGTTATTGACATTATTATTGAAGAATTTTCTTCAAGGTATACTGACTTTGAAAACGTAAAGGGCAAACTTCAACTATGTGATTTTCAAGCTGATTCATTTCTTCAAACAAAACAGAAAACGAGACAACTTTTTCAGACTTCTTTCATATAAGTTTTGCAGCTGTGAGAATTTGACCTTCAGATTATGTCTGAATTTGGAAGCACATGTCATTGTGAAAATGTATTTTCGAATGTGAAATTTATCAAAAATAACTACAGGACTCAGTGACTGTTCTCTGTTTTGGTTGTTAAGATTACGAACTACTAATCCTTCAGTTCTGGTTTTCTCTTAATAAACTGTATTTCTATTATGTCAGTACACCACCGTGGGTGAGTTAGTAGCAAGACTGCCCGGCGGCCTTGGTTCGATTCCCGGCCGGGTTGGGGATTTTTCAGAAATGGAAAATTTCTTTCCTGGGTCAGGGTATTGTCTCCTTCCCATCCCGCTGGCAATCCTACGTGGAATTATCCTTGCCGAGTAGTCCTGGGACGTGTGTCGTGGTCATCCCCCCCCCCCGCTCCGTTCCGGGACCTTAGATCTGCCCCCGGGCAGAATCACCCATCATCCTTATCATCATTATCACCATAATCGTCATATCATCATCACCTATTATGTAACTGAAGTGGTGAACTAATGTGACAAAGCTAACATTTTCGATCCCCTTAAGAGAGAGTAAATTTGAATCCAGCCAGGTTTTAATTTTATGTATACATGTTTACCTTTATCAGAAGTGGTTATCTCAGCCTACTTTATCAAAAGTTCGATTCATTTTAATCTATACGAGAGCTTAGAACGGAGGGAGTGAACTCATGGACAATAATTTTCTGTAAGGGTTGCTGTGGCAATTAAACATTTTGCAGAGGAAAAAAGTCGTTAAACTAGAGGGCTTTCAGTGTGAGTATTTCTTGATGTGATGAAGGTCTATCTAAAGCTATGCAAGTGGGAAGCAGTCATTCAGTTTTAAAACCATTCCGGCATGTACAGCCACCCCCTTTCTTCACCCCTCAACTTGAGCGAAAGGACATTAACACCAAACCATTGACTCTCCATAGTACTTTCAACACAGTAAAGGCGAAAAACTCTATAACTGAAAATTTCTTACTACCCCTTCCAACATCCTTCTTTTTTTTTGAAATTAGAATGAAGGGATGCGACTGTAGAGGGCAGGCGCGACTACACGTGGGTAGAATGCACGACGTGAGCCTCTACTTCTTATTCTTCTTTTTTATATTTTAAAACCAAGGGGTGGCAATGGTGGTGGAGAAAGGGGATGTACGAGAAATGAACGGATGGGAGGGGGGCCTATGCTTTGCGCATTCGTGGACTCGAATTGTCTCAAGCAAGAAGGATATAGCGCTAATGAGCGAAGCCAAGCGAAGAAGAAGAAGAAGAAGTAGCAGTGCGTGGGAAAGAGAATGGATAGGATTGGAGTGTATATGTGTGTGTGAGCTGTATATAGGTATATATATGATGAAGGAAAGAGGGGAACTTCATTATTGATCTTACAGTAAGAGAGGCCCATATATATATACATGCACACTTGAAATGAGTGAAGCAACCCCCCCTCCATCCAACACCCCCTCCCAACAGTCATCATCAGTACATTTTCTTCAGCTAGACATACAGCACAAAACTTTTATAATAACTTAATTTTCTTTATAAAGTTTCTTTTGGTGGCGCTTGGAAGAAAAGGGGGTGGGTAGGGGGCAGGAGAAAGGGTTTTGGTGGTGACTTGAAGGATTTTTGATGAAATCCGAGGTCTGGAATCTAGATGAAGAAGTAAAAGTATAAAGAAGGCAGAGTCTCTCTCTTTTTAGCATTTCCTTTCTCTCGGACTGGAATACACTACTAATTACTAAAGAGACGTGCCCTCACAAGCATATTGATTGACCAAGCCCCTTGTTGAAGAAAGCAGAGTTTTACATCAGTCTTCTATTTTCTCAAATCCCTAGAAGTTCAAATAGAACTAAATATAATCACTTAGATTCCTAGCTTTATGTCTTTAATTCCATTACAACGTTAAAGAAAATTAGATCTTTAATTAGGTCCATTTAATAGGGACAGATGTATCAATCAATGCATTTAGCCACAATAATTATGAACTTTTATTCATGTAGGTTGTATCGTTGCAATTTAGATACGGTAGTTATAATTTCCCCGGAGCTTGCAAGATGTTGATAAATAATAATAAGTGTAATTGCATAGTTTTAATACATATATTTTAATACATATTATCACGAATGTTCACACAGGAAAAACACTTACACATTTTGAACATTAAGAAAATATTAACCTTCTGTTTATCACTTGTCATATTTGTTTAGATTGAAGATATATCTCAGGAGCTTCCAAATTTGCATTCAACACATTTAACCCCAAAATTGTACTTAACAGACGTGTGCACTAACTATCGAAATAGAACTTCCATGGAAATAACATATGGAGGTAAATATTTTGAGCAAACTGAAGAGAAGGGAGAAAACTAAAGAAAATTGAGTTAACTGAGTGTGCATAAATGGGCTAACGTTAGTAAGTTATTTACTCGCAAATCACCCGTTAACACAGCTATTTGAGATAAAACAGGAGCTTAGTCATAAATATTTGGTAACCTATCAAAAATACATACAGGTGGTATGTATTATAAATATCATGAATTTATTTATGCGACGGTACAACATTTCTCTTTAGCTTTATATCTTGATTGCAGGCGAATCGTATGACATTCTGCTAAGCAGCAACTTTGTTCTTATTTCAATCAACCAATTTATCCACATTGCAATTAAAAGAACGACTTGTTCTTTTATTGTTGCACTTTTTAATGTACAAGAATACCCTTGCCCAAGGCGGGTTTCAACCTACAGCGTCCTGCACCCTGGCTCGAAGGCTACCACGGATAATGGGAGTAGGACGGTTTTCACGGGTGATTTCTGGAACGCTGGGAGCCAAGAGAGACTTTGGGCCAAGAATCAAGAACCACGAAGTTCTTTGCAGTCACGAGCCACGAACCGCACGAGCTCCATGGCTTTTGGAGGTCCCCAGTAGCTTCTGACCCTGGGACTGCTCGCACTTGAGGCAATAACGGCAGCATTGAGCTAATCGAGACCTGCCTAAATTGGACCTCACACGAATAAGGATCTAAACAACAATATCAAAAGTTTCAGGAGGAAGGAAAAACAATGTTACGTTACTATATAATGATACACTTTCATTCTTCTATGCATGGATATAGTAGGACGATAAACCATTCCAGAAGAAGTACATTCCATAAACATAATAGGTACATCCTTATTCGTGGAAGACTTTCAATATTATTCAAGACTCTTTCAAGCGCAAAGATTGTAGAGCAAAACACTGTGACAGTGGTTCAATGGGGTAATTGTGTTTTCAATTTCAGTCATATAATTTTATGATGGGAATATCCAATCTGATAAATTGATGAGTGTTCTTCGACCAGTCGGAGAGTAGAGGTATGACTCCACTAACAGCAGGAGTACTTCTGCTGTCAGTGAAAGAAATCATGATCAATGATACAATGAGTAACCAGTGGAAAGACCATCAGCTTCCAAATTTGTAATAGCTTCCTAAGGTAGCATGCTCTTCCAGCTCCTTGGTAAGTGATTTTAAGACTTTAACCACGTTTACAATCCCCAGTCATCACATACAACTGTGAATTTTATTCAAAATCAACAGTCATACGGCTTCTATCTGCACACCAAACACGGGTTTTTTAATGGACCTTACAACTACTACAACCTTACAACCTATTTCGTCGCCCGCATTAATGCATTATTATCCAACTTCCTATAACTAAGTGTTAGGACAACGGTGCGTGCTTACAAAATGAATATGAACATTTTCCCTACCATATTGGTAGCTATGTTGATTAAAATAATTATATAATACCTTAATCTCAACCTTCTTTCATTTATTTAGACTGGGCTTATGACTTACAAAGATCATAATGGTCATAATAGTAATAAATTAATCAATGTTAGATGTTATAAACAGTTAAAAAATAGTACAACAAATAAAGATAAAATGTTTGCTTTAGTAAATTAAAGCTTTGGCACACCACTTCAACACTTCAGTGACATAATATTAATACAATTTATTAAAACAAAACCTGACCTGCAAGATTAGTTGTTCTTAATCTCAACGGTCACAATAGAGAACAGTCACTGAGTCCTGTAATCAGTTTTAATAAATCTCACATTCGAAAATGCATTTTTACAAAGGGATATGCTTCCAAACATAGACATGATCTGAAGACCAAAATCTCTCAGCTGCAAAACTTATCTGAAAGAAGCCTGAAAAAGTTGTTTCGTTTTCTGTTCTGTTTTGAAGAAATGGATGAGCTAGAAAATCACATAACTTAGTTTAAGTTGAAAATTTGATAATAATAGTTGTTAAAATTAGAAAGTTTACTCTTTAATATATATTTATATCTTGAAGAAAATTCTGGAGCACCCCCCATACTCTCCTGATCTGTCTCCATGTGACTTCGACCTCATTCGCGAGATAAAGGAACCATTACTTGGTAGGCGGTTTGCGACGCGTGATATCATTGCAAATGCTGGATGACCAGTCTCCCAAAAAAAGGGACGGTAATGGTGATGATAGCCTATTCATCGCCTCCCAAATCGTTGGCAGCGTGTTGTGAATGTTGCAGGGACTACTTTGAGGGCCTTTAGAACGGACATGTGTGTTATGTAATGAGTGTAAATATGAAACCAGTACTGTCATATTAACTACCTTAATAAATATGTGAAGCACAATGTTGGTGTGTTGTTCAATGTCTATACACGTAGTTCATACCTTGTCCTGGCATGTTTATACTTCACATTTTCCACATGCGCTGGTATTCTAAAAAAAAAAATAGTTGCCTTGACTTATGCCTTACCCTCTATATATTTCAAAATAGTGAGGTATAAAGTAACAATTTCATGGCAGCCTGTTTTACGTTAATTAATTACATTTATTTTTGGGAGCGTAAAATGAATAACAGCGCCTAAAGAGATAGTGTGATTTTTTTAAGCACTAACAACAATTGGTCAAATTGCAACTTTACGCATTATCGTATAATTTTTATTCACAGAATCTTTCAATTTCGAACCTTTTAAAATTAATTTTTGTAATACGCTAAGTTGCAAAATAATATAGTAGGACTGCAGCATTAATAAGGAACAAAGCGTGTAACCACTAGTATGAAATCAATATCAACCCTAGTTATGTTAACTCATTTGTTCTCATTGGATTGAACCAATGATACTCAAGAATAGAAATTTTAAAAAGCACTGGTCTATAGCATTTGCACAGCTAAGTTACAATGAAGGCTATAAAAGGTGAATGATCTGTGTGCATGGTATGTAGGTTAATTGCATGGAATCGAGATGTAATATCATTGAGACTGTAGGCAGATAACAAAAGATATATAATAATTAGTAAAACACGATTCTTCTCGTGCTTTCACCTCCGTTCGACAGCAAAATCAATGCGAACACTGTTTCATAGAATCCAGAGAGAGAGAGAAAAAAAACAACAGAAGATGTATGCAAAAAGCTAACCTAATGAATGAAAGTCAAATTTTGACTGCACAATAACGCTATATCAACAGCAGTGAATGAACGTTTCTAATTTTAATCTTACCACTGTGAATAAGAAGAAAAGAAGGTAACCAGAAATAACTCTTTTAATACTTAGCTGTTAGTTATCGGTTCTGAAAACATAGCTTGGAGACATGTTCTGAATAAGTGCGTTTATTTCTTTACAATGCATTGAAGGATTACCACAAAACAATGCACAAAATAAACAAAAGAGTACTACAGTTATTTTTTGTTCCAAATATATGTAACGTGATATAGGGTATTGTGGGTTGTTTCTAATTATTGGCGTAGGGTTGTCAGCACCTGTAAGATGTGTTATTGTGTTCGTACGTATTGTGATGTTTGTATACAATTTCAAATGAATGTCTTCTCCAATTCTGCTTCCCTAATAAACCTCAAACAGTACAGTATAGTTACAATATTAAGATAGCTTACATACGGCATAAAGTAACCCTCTCCTAATTGTTAGCACATTGGATTATTAGAAAAATTGAATATTGTAATGAGAACAAATGCTAAAGAAAGATTTATTATGTGAAAACTATTAGCGAAACTAGTATAATTATGAACTATGAAGTGAAAATATTACATCACATTTATACAATTTTTTATGCTAGAGACCCATTGAAGAAATAAACGTTCGTCACTTAGCATAGCAGCAAAATGACTCAATATAGCCCAGGATCCCCCCCCCCACATCAATCTGTGGGCCCCTTTGTCAGCTATTATCACGGGCCTCCCATAATCAATAACAATATTTGTGGAACTCATTTTCACAATAATTTAATTGTAGGCATACGCGTAACCAGGCCGACCATATGGGGGGGTAATAACATCCGGGGGGTCTGGGGGGTATGAGAGGAGGGCTCGGGGGTCCTCCCCCGGAAAATTTTAAAAATTAAGATGCACAGTAACGAGTCTTACGCTTCCCACGCTTTATACTCGTATTAAGTAATTTATAAGCAGACTTAAAAAATTGTACAATATTCATTTTTTTATAAAATGGGGGGGGGGGGGTCAAACCCCCAAACCCCCTCCTCGTTACGCCTCTGATTGTAGGTAACCATTTACATTTGAAAAGACACATTTTGAACTTTGAAGCATTTTCGACAGCTTATCTTAAAATATAGTACTTCCTTGCAGATTTATATAGGATTTATGTAAAAGTTGCATAAAATAGCCTATTATACATATCTTACTGTATACCATTTGTTATGCAATGTTGCCAGACGAACTAGTGTTGCCTAAACGGGTCGAAATTTCTTCCAGAGTTGTTACTTTTTCCCATAAAATGTTGATTGACCTTATTGTAATGAAGTTTTTAACTAACAGACTTCATTATTAATTTTAATGAATACAAAAGTGACATAAATGATCAATTTTACATAATAACCTTTTATATACATTTCATGTTCATTAGATTTACAAACATTTTTACATTTCATGCTCATTAGATTTACAAATATTTTTACATTTCAAATTAATAAAAATGGAGCTAAACTTGATCATTACATTACATTACATCAAAGTCAGGACTGACCGGTGGCTTTTTACATTTTAATTTGACATGTGAAAATGTTATTCAACATCGTTGTCAGTATTGTAAATTTGTTTCTTGATTATATATTTTTTTTTGCTTCTTTGAAGTCCCTCCTGACCCATGGACCCCTTTGCAATATCAAAGGCAGCACCGCTCTGATATCGGTAAATAAAAACCCCGGAAAGAAACTCCATCTAGGTAACTTTTCCCGATCGGGAATCGAACTCCAGCCTGTTGAGTGAGGGGAGCGAATGCATCCCTTGAGTCACAGCGGTGGACTTGTTTGAAAACATAGGCTTACTAAAATTTATTTCAAAACCCAAGTAGAGGAAGTATTGTTTACGACCCCCAAATTCGAAGTTGAGTTTATAACATAAATACAAGTTTTGAGGTCTCCTGAATCCAAAAATATTATTTTCGGAAACATGCCTGTGTGCGTATGTGTCTGTGAACAGCCTAGATTCAGGACTGAAAATCGTATGGAAACAAAATTTTGTATTTGGCTCAGGTACCTTCTGGGGATGTGACACGAAGATTGGCGACGACTTTCTCGAAAACAGCTCTAAAGATGTTGTTTAAATTTTATACATGGGGTGCTTATACTAAGATCCAAAACGTTCATTTGAATTTTAAAAAATATCTGAAGGGTAGTTAAAAGTTACCCACTCTGAATACGCGCTCTTTTCAATGGTTTCTTGTTCTACAACAGAATGTGAAGTGAGAAAAATATATTGGACATGCTTAAAGTAAAGAAAGTTTCGAGAGTGCATTAATAACATTTTATTTGGGTTATATACCCTTCAGGGATGCGATGTGATGTGGTAACGATATTCTCTTCAATTTTACAACCAATTTACATGAAGAAAATATCATACATAATACAGTATAATATACTAAGAGGCTAACTTTTATTTGCACAGAGGTAGATATCCGAGTTTAACATCAGATTTTGTTTTGTTTAATTAGAACTTGATTACGTGTAGAGTAGGATTACCTCCACAACGTCTCTGGGTTTTTACGTATATACCTTAGGAGCGAGTCTCACCGCTCGTAGAGTTCCTGGCTAGGGGAGGTAGCTGCACCCTGATTGGATCAGCTCTCCTATCCCACTCCACGTGTTGTCTGTCTCTCTCGCAGCGGCATCATCCCTCCACTCAACTATTATTGTATTTTCTACGACTGACGAAATGCTGCATGATGTTCACTCTCTGCCCAGCGGTAGCTTACTGTCTTATGCGCACCGAATTCGCGCATCTTGGTAGCGAGACGTAACGAGAAGCTCGCTGGCTGGGTTTGTCTTCAAGGCCAGAGACTTTGTGGGAATAATCCAACTCTAACGTGTGTAATGTGCGGTAAGGTAACGTCTTCTTCTCTTCATCTTTAATACTCTATCAACCTGGACAGTGCAGTCATGGCTTCCTGTTCTCAACTCGCGGGTTCAACCCGGTTCAGTTCAATGACATTACTATTATTATGTGTGCGTAAATATCGGTAGGTTTAAGGGCATTAAAGATAAACTTTTCTTGTTGAAAAAAAGAAGGCGGAAGCACATACAGAACGAAAACACTGTATTGTGACTTTTAGACCATGGGCCACCAATATGAAACCCTCCCCCCCCCCCCGTGGGAATTTCCGACACATATATTTTTTTGTTGGTATTGCCATCTGGTTTAAGTTTTTAGTTGTTTGCCCCTTGTCAATCACAGCATTTACCCGGAAAACCAAGGAAATCCGGAGAAAATGAATTTGTTTTAATTTTTCATTGTTCTTTGCTCTTAATATTCCCAGGGAATTTCAGACTCACATATTTTTGTTGGTATTGGCATCTAGTTTCAGTTGTTTGCCCCTTACAAATTGTAACAAATCCCCGGAAAACCCGGAAAACCACGTATATAAGGAGAAAATTACTATGTTTTATTTTTTAAATCTTTGTTCTTTGCTCCTAATATTCAAAGGGAATTTCTGATTCACATGATTTTTGTAGGCATTACCATCTAGATTAAGGTTTCAGTTGTTTGACCCTTATCAATTACAGCATGCTCCCGGAAAACTCCGAAAACCACGGAAAACCGGAGAAAATGACTTCGTTTTTAATTATTTTCCCACGTCTTCCTAGTAAGTCCCCCAACTTTGTTATCTTTGATTCGTTGACTTTTTTTTTTTTTTTTTTTTTAATGAAGAAAGTTCTGAAATGATTTGTATTGGAAGCCTGTAGAGTAATTTTATAAAATAATAGAAAATATTGTACCTCGAATTATTTCATGCTAATAAAGAATATTATGTAACAAAATTAGGCCTAAAAGATCGGTGAATGTTCAGCTCACAGCTCCAGATAATATATTTCGATGGACGATTGTGAGACTTGCACGATGCTCATAATTAATATATTAATCATTTAACTCAAGTTGAAATTAGGCTTCCTGAAGTAGCTTTCCTGTAACTCATTTAAATAAGTCTTACAAGGTATAATATGAAGACCCTCAAATACACGATTGTTTTGCAATATAGAAGACAGACCGTTTACATTGTAATTTAAGTACATGTGACAGTAAGAACTTTTTCTTCTTTAGTATTGGTACTATTATAAAAGCAAACACATATAGAGTGTTGATACATATTGGCACGAAGCTTAAACCCTAGACAAAGCGTCTGTACACGTTATATAAGAAAACTTTTCCTAACAAAGAACAATATCTCCTTGTCTCCATATCATCAATAAAGAAGCCGTCATCAATGCCGATCTAGATTACTACCTTGGCCAATTTCAATTATTGATCACATCCGATGTATGTAAGAAGTTCAAAAGTAAATGAAGCGAAAGAAAAACAATGTCCGCAAACACATTTTAGAGATATGCATTCGATATGAATAGTGAATATTTGATGCTATAGCGTGATATAGTGTACCTTCTCGTATGCGTGACAATTTCCGACATTTTTATTAAAGTTTTATAATACATCCCCCTATCATTTTGTGACACATCATGCTTGATAGTGGATTAATATTCTCTTTATTCGCTATTATTTGTATCGTGTCTCATACGACACTAGAAACTGCTTGCGGCGACTACGAAATCAACCAATTTCCTTCTTGTGGTATCTTGCTCTTGATATTTTATACAAATTACTTTGAACTCAAAAGCAGCGTTATTTAATTTTTAACAACACCTACACAACAAAAACTTATATCTCTACGAAAGGCTAATACATGGTATTTTTTCTCGATATAAGTTCCTTGAAATATAAAGGAAAATTAGAGGTTACAGGTGATAAAATTTACTTTTGTGATGCAGAAGCCAACTTGTATGTGTTCTCATGTTAATATGCATGATTTTACGTAACCAAATCGATCGATATAAAATAAAACATGGAAAGCCTTCAGGACATGTTTTTGCCCAGCCAGTATTTGCAAGCTATCTTGTATTGCGTCTTGTTAAATTCTGTAACTACAGTACTGGAACTTTTAATAGCTTTTTGATATACAATTACCCTAAAAAATGTCCTCCAAAATATTCTGGACGTGATTTCCATTTCTTGACAGCACTCCATGTATTTTCAGGAAACTGGATGTACGTTCACTTTCATACGGATTTTGACGTTTTATTGCACCGGTAGTATATATTAATATAATAATAGTGATAATGATAGTAATAATAATATAGTAATAATAAAGTTTTATTTTACCTGGCAGAGTAAAGGCCTCAAGGCTTTAACTTCCATTCAACCAGGATAAAAAATAAAATGCATAAAACTTATAAAATAATTGATTATACATTAACTGATCTCACAAGGCATTATCACAGGAAAAAGGAGTGTTAAGATAAAATATATATATTTTTAATTCAGTAGTATTTATACTCTGTTTAGCTACAAGGCCATATCAGGAGTTCAGGATCTGTGTCTATACAGTAGGGTAGACAATGGAACTATTGATTGTCAATTGTTTTTACTGGGTGTACTTTTATGGTGTAAATTTCAACTGATATTAATTTAAATGGATATGATACACGATGAAATGGTGAGGATGATTCATGATCCAATTCGGCATTTGCCTTTACGACTGGGGAAGCCATGAAAAAACTCATGTCAAATTGACCGATCATGGGATTTGAACCTGGGACCTCCCGAATGCTAGTCCAAGACGTTACCATCTCAACCACCTCGCTCGGTAATAACAATATTATTTACCACAAATAAATACCTTAGTATCAACTAAAAACTGTTTTCCTACAATGTAATTAAAAATAAAAATAAAACCTTCATTAAGGAAATGGAGAAAATACAATGTAGCGGACATTGAAAGTTGTGTAGGGAATCGTTTGGAGTATTGAGTTTTTTTTTTTTTAAGAGGGCGTTGGTTAAGTATATACAAATTTACATCACTGTTATAAAGTGAAATAAATAAATAAAAGAAAGTTAAATGTTTTAAGGAATATGCAAATAATTTAGTAGTTTAGATTTGAACGGCGATAAGGTCCTAAAGGCTCTGATGTCGTGTGGGAGGCCATTCCATTGTCGAGAAGTGGTGATGGTAAAGGATAGACTGCAGGCTTGTTCTGTGTTGAGGGATTAGGAGAAGTGTACTAAGTTATGAACGAGCGTCGAATGTGTGATGCTCTGATAACGTATGATAGCGGGAAACGAGATATGCTGGAGATGATAAATGTAATATTTGGAACAAGAGACAAAGGAAATGCAGCTTACTAAGATGAAGATATTCAAGATAATTTTGAGAAAGGAGGCGAGATATGATCAGCTCTTTTAATGTCACAGATATATCGAATACACGTATTATGAACACGTAATTTTTTTTTAGAGAGGTTGACGTTGAGATCGCTTAGTAAGATATAATTAGTTTAGGCCTACTATTTGATATACTTAAATGAAACTAATGCTTATCTTGGTTTCTTACTATAGGAAAGTATAGGCCTATTAGTTATTGGCATATTCTTTTAATTAATGCAATTTTTGAACAGTACACACCGAGGAAAATAAAAGGTGTTTAAAAAAGATTCTTTCAATTTCGAAGTGCTATACTTTTGTGAGAAATTGAAGGTAGAACATTGAGATAAGTTTTCCCAATACATCTAGATGTATCAAGCTTTAAAATAACACGGCTACAAATGCTCTATTCTTGTTTCTCCCCTAGGGACAGTGGCCGAGCTATAGCACTTTGAAATCGGTTTAATCTTCTTGGAACATGGAGTATTATCTCAGAACTTTACAGCTGAACCCTGGAATATTTGAAATTAAAGTAACACGGGAGGTTTGGGAAATATTACTTAATTGATTAATTAATTTTCAAAAGCATACAAATTCATAAAACTTAATATAAATGTGTATCCGATGAGCAAACTCTCCAATTTGCGTTAGTTCCAGTAAACAAGACAATGAAGTAAAGAGATAAAATACAAGTACAAAATTAAACGTTTGGAAGAATAATTAACTCTTAATGTAATGAATAAGTAGTATGCAACATCGAGAAAAGCTCTACACATTTATCAAAGAAAACAAAGTAGAAATCAAATTATAAATACATATTTACAGGTTAAGTACCAAATATTTATTATTATTTTTATTATTATTAGCATTTTTAATGCTTAATTTAGAGTATTCTGGGTGAGTGTTAGTAACAGAATTGTACGGAAGAGGCAAACAATTATTATTATTATTATTGTATCTCCAATTATTTATGAACTCTATTTTGCCAGAAAAGGCATGTTAGTTTACACAGCAATATATACAGTAAAATATAGAATATTAATTAAATACGGTTGTGAATACATGTTAGATACTGCATAAAATGATTATAATAACATTGCTTCGTGAAAATTTTTTGACACATGGAAATTTCGTCACAATCTTCAAAACGCAAATTTAGCAGGAGTCTTTTCGTTTCGAACATAGGACAATCTAACAAAACATGTTTTACAGTTAGTATGGATTCCTGACACTTACAATAATATTATAACCACTATCTGAAATAATATGAAATCGTACAAAATAGCTTCCAAATTTTCCATGGCCTGCCATAAATATGCTATGTTTAAAGTCTGCAGTGATACAATATTTTGGTTCTATAATTAATCTGAGAATGAAGATTTAAAACTAGTTATTTTAATTACATTTTTAGGGTTTACTCTCATAATAAAAAAAAAAAGAAAAATTTCATAATATCGCTGAATTAAATAAAGCATTAAGAACTACTGATTATTTCCTGAAAGTCTGAAGCAATTTTGACTTGTAGGCACGCTACTAACAAAATATGTTTCCCTTGAAAGTTACTTTCAGTGCGAGTACAGTACTAGTTACAACATTTTATTAATACCCTTAGATCTGCCATTCGGTGAACAGAAATTCAGCTATAATGAGACAGATCTTAACGTTCTCAATTCCAAGAGACACGTTTTTTCTAGCTTACGGTATAAACAACCAACCCTTGTTTGGAGCCGTCAACAATACAGAATGGTTTAGAGCTGTGTAGTAAGAGAAGTTTATCATGGTTTATCCACAACTAATGCATCAATTCAGAAGTCCAAAGAAAATAAATCTCGAGAATATTGTGGAGCCTAATAGTGGCGACTCCAACTATACGTAATATTAGTAGCCTACATATTTTCGAATTAGGGGAACAATACAATTGCATTCTCCTGAAGAAAGACGATGGTATGGTAAGAAGTCATCATAACGTGGCCAAGACAGTACATTATTGCAGCACATTAATGGCGGGAAAGTATAATTAAAATCAATTCTAACATAATATTACTAACAACATATTTATGCACTTCCAGTATATTCGTCACTTGGATATAGAGTGCCTTCCCCAGTTTTCTACTTTGTACATATTTGGCGATATTAATTAAAAACCCATCGTTCATTTCTAATGCCCCACCTCCTCGGCCCGTGTGGCGGGAGTTACGGTCAATGCATAATCATAATAATTATAGCATGGTGTCTAGTTATTAATTATTTCTTTATTATGTTCTACCTATAAATAACTACAACTCACTCATAAGAAAGACCTCTTCTTTTCCTACTCTCGTGAGCTATTTTCATGAAAGATGATTATCTGAGGCGTAGCCGGAAAAAGATGCGAATTCCGATTTTACGTTTAAAAAGAAGATGAATCTTAATTTATTGATATACAAGGCAAAACTTTGTTTTACGAATTCACTTATCTTGAGATGTATAATACTTCTCTTGATTCTTATTTATCTAACTGAAACTACTCTAACTAGAGTATTTTTAACATTTTTTTTCCAAACCTCTAAAATTAACCAGTCTTAAGGAAGTATTTATTACTCTCTCTACCTGTAGTATAGATAAACTAATTCTTTAGTTAGAGAAAATATACTAAAATTCGCTGTAGAATTTTTAATCTAGAAATTTTATTTTTAGTTTATAGGTCATCTGAAGATGAGTATATGTGCGACGACTTGCTCTTACTTTTAATACCCTGTCCGTCTCCTATCCTTTCATTTTTACAGAATGAATATATTGTATAACAGGGTTATCCACTTTCCTATTTATAAAGAGCGGCCATTTTCAAATTTGACAAGAGTAATCAAAATAGAGCATGCCAGTATTGTGTGCTGGCAACTGATTCTGGGCAAAAAACATATGTTAATTTTGTTCTAATTATACATTACCTAGCTTCCTTATTCTTGTTATTCAGGTCGTATTTAGGATAAATAAATAAAGAACCTCATAGTAGTCTAAGTATTGTATTTTAAAAGTTGATCAATAGGGACATGTTCGCGTTGCGTTTTAACGAAATAACATTAAAAGTACCCTTCTAATTGAGTAGGTAGTAACATTTTTCTACTAAAGTGTTTTTTTCATCCATTTCTCGTTTATGCAATTAAGGTGGAAAATCGAACTTCCTACACCCAATGTCGGCAACCTAACTTACCGCACAGGTGCGTCATTATTTCAAAGGCTGTAAGTTATGATATATAAGCTTATATATTATTTGCACATATGGAATATAATCACATTTGCTAGTTGAAGTTTATGAATCTTTATTTCCTTTTCAATTCTTCATATTGTATATACTTACGATAATTATTTGTCAGGCAGCTTTGTAATGCAAAACAGTCGTCGTTCCATGATGCGACTATGTGCGCATGCGCTCAAATAATCGATGTATCCATCGTTACCAAGATTAAAATACTACTAGTTTTTGAAGTTAGTACCCATGTAACTGTAAGAACTGTTGTAAGTGATTACTTATTTTCACGGAAGTAACATTTTTACTATCGTCTAAATTGTTATAATACAAAAAATAGTACTAAATTTGAATGCATTTGAAAATCTCGCCTTTTCAAACTCTTCCTCGATTCTCCACTGAAGCACTTGCCATAGTTTTTTTGCACTATATTAGGTGTTAAATTGATATTTTTAATAGATGAACTTCAAAGTTGAATCTATATCGTTATTTTTTAAACAAGCGGTAAAAAGGAGATTTTATTTTGCAAAACGATCCCGTAAGGCCAATCCTACAGTGTAGCAAAATAAAAGCATTTTGTCATGTGTATCATCTAATATATAAAATCGAAAGTGTGTATGTATGTATGTATGTATGTATGTATGTATGTATGTATGTATGTATGTATGTATGTATGTATGTATGTATGTATGTATGTATGTATGTATGTATGTTTGTTCCTTATACAAATCTACATTTCTTTACCAATTTACACGACATTTTGCACACATACCCAGTTATGCCCGGGAAGTATAGCTGTCGACATTAAAATTGAAACAAATCAGTCCTTCCCTTGAAAATTATATAATTTCTGTGAATATTCTACTGAAAAAAATGAAATGTTGTTCAGTTCACATGGCAACAGTGAATTGTTTACTGTGATTACATAGGGTCTTGGCAACTATATAACCTAATGCTGGACTTTAACGAATTATGATTCCATGTAATATATTGGCGAAAATAATTACTGAAAAATGAATTACACGAAAATAAAGCACAGTGTGATGCAGTCACATAACTTTCTCTACCCTCGACATAAGAAATATTTTCTCACTTCACATTTTGATGTAGAGTAAGAGGTCGTATTATTCGCACACTTTATCTTGAGCTAAACGCTCCATAATGCTGAAAACCGTCCATATAAAGAAGGCCTCGCTCGAAAAAATGAAGATCGCGACCCGTCTCCAGTATTACCATACCCAAAAACTTCCCGTTGAGGCATTCTTGAGCTACCTCATTTTTTTAAATTTGTTTACATCATATTATTCTGAAAATGACAGAATAAATCCAGGGATTTTAGAAGAACAGTACTGGTGTTGTGGAAATGGTCGATATAAGTGACAACGAAGTAAAAATAAAGATTCTTTAAACCAAGAAGTATCGGAAATCAGCGAAATAATAAACCAAATAAATGAAATGGAAGGACAAGCAATTTAATGCGTTTAAGCTGAATCTGTCGGAGAAAAGAACAAGTCAAGTTTTATTATTTCGTTGTATTAATTACCTACAAACTTTCGCGAAAGGTATTTAGTTAAATTACTTCAATTCAGGCATGTGAAAGTACGTATTCAAGTAGGGCTACATGTATAATGCTACGACTTTTAAACGATTTTCTATATTCTGAAGACCGGGAGAGAAATTGTCTAAATAGGCCTAAATATATTACTTTATTAATTTCTCCAGCGATATATTCTACTATAATATCGGAATCAATATAAAATCTTTAGTTTGGTAGCGAGGGTTGAAAGTGCTACAAATTACAATTAGTTCCATTGTGTACCAGCATAAAATACACAAGTTATATTTTCTGGTAATTGGCAACCCTTCAGAAACAACGTCAATTTCAACTCACCTCCTTCTGCAATAGTCAGTCTCTTATACTGCATGCAATATTAAAAAATATCAGCTCCCCTCACCACCGCATTTTTTCGGCTCAAGATAAAGTGTGAGCACAGTATTGCAGGAGCAACTTAAGTGTGTGAGTATGCTATATCAGAAGTCAGTTATCCATAGCTGTAGGCTTTTTATTAGTTGAGATTTATCATAGGCCCTAAGCATGGGATGGAACATTTTGAGTCCTATGCTCGCAGTGTATTATGTCCCGGGTTTTAGGGGAGGAAAGTATGAAAGTGATACTGCATTTCTATTTTATTTCAGCTCCGAAACGGTTGTATGGTAACATGAGAATGAGAAATAAAATTTTCCGTCAAGTCAATACAATCTTATGTAATTTATGCTTCTTCTTATTTCAACCCCTCCCAGGCATGATGAGTAGAAGCAACGGAATGCAGCATTCGACATCCTCTATGAACCATAAAAAGCTATATCTAGCGTTTTCTGAGGGAATAGTCTGAGTGCCATATGTTGTTCTTCCTCATTTCGAATTCTACATACATTATTATATCAGGACCTAGAGTTTCAACATCGAAAGTCCTCCATAAGTTAATTTCAAATTACAAAATACAAAGCCCGGGCGACGCCGGGCCTTTTCAGCTAGTACACTATATTTTAGACAGCCGTTAATGTTTGTGAAACAATAATTTTATTACGTACCATCCAGCCATTTTGGGAGCTTTCCAGCTGTCCTGCCATCTAGTATGAACTTGTGCAGACAGATTGATTTTATAGTAGGCCTATATAACTATCAACATAAGGGATGAAATGGACAACGTTTTTCAGTCATCAAGTAGGCCTATGACTGTTTTTGCGACCACATTGAGAAACTTATAATTTAAAACGGCGTAATAAATGTTAACCTTTTCGATTTTTATCAAACTGAGTATATTTAATAACCATATGCAGTTATTCTTAATTAAAAGAGTATTTTCTATGTGACTGAAATCATAGCTGGTGATAATGGTGTGTGACTTGTGTTAGAAGTTCTAGTTTTAATTCAAGCAGTCTAAAAACGTATTTTATGCATTTGAATGAACTCATTTGTGGGTGAATCGATAAGATGGTCATATTTGAAGTTTTAGGGAAATAATGATGACGTTAGCTATGATAATAATGATGATAATAATAATAATAATAATATTCATGACGACAGTACGAATAATGACCACGGTAATGACGAAGGAGATCTTGATGAATATAATGGTAATGTAATGGCAGTGGCTTTCATGAAGCAATACAACATTTTTTATGAACTTGAACCCAGTGGAGTTTTACCCTTATTCAACAGGACTTTAAACATAAAAGTAGCCTAAAGTTCATTTAATCAGAGGCGTATGATCATTTAAACAAACTATTCATCGTAATTATATTATATTCGCTCTTTCTTTATATTAATTTCTGTGTAAATATTAAATTATCTTCTCCAAACAAACAATTCTGCAAGGTAATGTCTCAATATTTGATTGACATGAAAAATTATACGTCAATTTTAGAGTCGATACATTGATGTTTGAATACTGAGTTAGCATCCGATTGGTAGGGACGATTGTGTAAATGTGGCTATTTTGAAATATTGACTCAATTCCGAAACACAAAGTCGACCGACATGTCGTGTTGAAGATATGAAGAATTCATGGTGAACATGTGGAATCACGAACATATACATACTGAGACTGTTGCTATTTTCAAGACTCAAACAGAATGCGATATGCCTAAATGTTTTCCTTTTGAAAGTGCAGCGGCATTTTAATAAGTCAATCTGAACAGTCCATCAGAACTAGTTTAAATTATTTGCTCATATTTTTGAAGGTAGTTATTTATGCTTTCTTGTACGCGCCGCATATATTTTAATTAATAATAGGGTGGTTGAGGGAAATCTCCACTTGACCAATAGTTAGCAGGGAATATAAAAGTGGTTTAAAATGCTGTCACGGGTACTAGAAATACGCCATAGAATGATTTTTATACCTATATTAATATCGTAAGACGGTAAGAAATCTGATGTTGTCTCTCTCAAATTGGCTCACACACTCAACCGTTAAGAAATTTATCGTAATTTGACATGCTGTTCTGCTTAGAAAATGTATTTAAACGAAGGATCGCTGATAAAAGGTGGAAAATAGTATTTACAGTTGCATTGTATTTTACTGCTGTATAAGATATTTTATTTCATCCCTTTGAAATAAATTTATTATTTAATTGAAAATGTTTATAGAGTTAAAACTGTTTAGTTTATAACATTAACAAATTTATTTTATGCTAGTAGGACGTCCCGTAATCCCATTTGTTTTGTTTAGATGATAATATATTTTCATTTCATGCCTAAACCACATCATCCCTATAAAAAGAACACCATCCAGTCCTGACACTTCATTTTCCTTGACAACGGAGCCTCCTCAGACTGACGCCGAAACATCGGAATTTACCCAAGTTACCACCTGGTTAGAAACTCGAGAAAATATTCTATATTACCAACATCAGGAAAAGTTCAAAGTACATTTCACTATTGCTAGCATTGGTTAGAATCTGATAAGTCTAATCGATTCACTGATTGTTGATTTAACTTATAGTATGCCGTGATCTCGCAGTTGACATTTGTTTTTATATAACAGGAAAGTAATAGTGTAGTAAAACTCTAGTAGGAAAGTAATAATTATTTACATAAACCGTTACATTTTTTATTCATGGAATAGTCTTAATATATCCCACATGAGATTACGAGTTCTATCAAATAAATTAGCTCCTGCTGAACAGTCGCGAAAAATCGATAAACTAGTAATCTATCATGTGAAAATCTACGATAAAAATTCCAACTTACAACATATTTTTTAGTGTATGGTGAAACGAGTAATTTACAACATAATCCTTCAGTCTGAGTGAAAATAGTTGTGTATCATTAAGACATAATGGTATGTTTCAAACTCAATATTGGGGTTGTAATAGAACTGTATATTGAGATAGGCCTAATCGTGTGGATAGTGTGTTTTAACAGAATGAGGTAAAGACTTCGTCTAGTTTTTTCCATTCCCGAAATTATGCTTCATAAACATGTATCACAGGTAATTTCTACGATAGCGAAAAATTCGTGAAAATGCTTACATGGAAAATAATTAAATATAAACAGCTACTGACAAGTTAGGGAATTCCAGCCTTATAGTATTATTCTAATCTGGTTGGCGATTGATACGATTACTTCAGCGCGTGCGCAAGTAGATGCATCATACCAAGACCTTTTACATTCCACGTAATATTGGAAAACCACGTAATATTGATGGTCTTGCAACATACCTAGCTGTCTGATGAGTTATCGTAAGACAATAATAAGAAAGAAAAGAAGGAAGTAAAGACAGGTAAGATTGCTATTGTAAAATTCAACTAGCAATAAAATTATATTCCAGATCTGCAGTAATTGTTATGTAGAAAGTTAAGCGGTTTTGATATATAGGTAAATTCGCGCATAATTGTCAACAAAGCAAAATACGCAGATAGGTTAGGTTACCGGCACTGGATGCTGGGAATTAGAGTTTCCACCATGATAGAACGAAAGGGAAATATATAAAAAATTATAGTGGAAAAATATAAAATACAATAATAAATAAAGCTTTTTTTTTTAACTTTGACAGTCTTACATTTTGACATTTTGGTTATTCTAAAAACCATTAACCGACTTTTGTATCTAAATAGCCTACATTAAAGCTAACTACATAACATGAAAGGGCACTGCGACTTTTAGCCTACGGCCACTTACTGACGTCATTGGTGATTGCAGGACTGAGGGACATGTATTCCGTGTACTTTATTTTAATTGTAAGGGGGGCAGGGTGCCAGAAATAATTCATTGCACATTAAAAAGTTATTGCCAATAATACGAGAGTCCTATGTAAAGTGGTTTAGATTCGATCGGGCAGCGAACATGGACCGATCATTTCGGGTAGCTATAAATTCCTACCAAATCGAAAGAGGTAAATATTTTTTGGAAACGAGGATATGTGAATTTCTGCATCTCTGAAAACAGACAACATCCTAATTCCTTCAATAGCTCTTCATAGTTCCAATGCCTGTGAAGCTTTCCACGCAGACCTTAATGCTAATTTTTATAAACACCACCCTTATATATTCAAATTGTTAGAGATGATGAAGAGAATGCAAAATAAACAAGGAAATAATAAATAAAACACACACATATGTAAAACCACGCACTGCGTAAATAATTTATTAAAAGAAAATGAAATGTATCATTGAAGACAGAAATAACTAAGGCTATGAATGAATTCATGTAGGCGCATCACAAGATTTGACTACGTGAAGAAAGTGCCTTAAAGAAATAAAATATCAATAATTTGATATGTTTGTTTAATTATTTATTTACATTAAACGACGTCTCGACATCTAACTTTCACAGTGTTTAATTTTAATTTTAATTTTAATTTCAATGTATAATTTTTGACGATGTTTTAATTTAAAAAACGGACAAAGATAAAAGGTATAACTACACCAGCCTATATTAACGTTGCTCAGTCCCAAGTTTGAGTTAAGTGAGAAGGACAATTTTGTCTTTGCAGGAAATCCCTTATTAAAACCGTACAAATTGCAACTTTGTCGGAATTCACCTAACCCGAAACATTTCTTAATTGACCGGTCTTACCCCGATTTATGAGCGCATAAATGGTGAACATAGAAAGGCATAAACATAAAAAAGTAAAGTGATCCCTATACAGGCCATAGAGGCCCAGAGGGTTCCAGGAGGTTGAGGCTCCCAGATTTTGGACATTCGGCACGTGAAGGTGGTAAGGTTGTCAGCCTTACGCACCGGTCGCCTTTACCCCCAGGATTGCTCCTGGTACTCATTTCGGTTAGAGGCTGAGTCGACCCCAGGGCCATAGTGCCACCAGAAGGATTAGGCCAATTGAAAAACTCCAACGACCTCATCGGGAATCGAACCCGCGACCTTCCGGTTTGTAGCGCTGCGCCTCAACCACTACGCTACGGCGTACCCCAAGGCATAAACATAGAGCTCAGATAAATCCGATTAGGTACCAAGGATCGAACTCAGGTTTGCGTTCTACTCAGCAATGTTAACCACTAGACAATGCAGTCGGCCAATTAAGAGTATTATCAGGATTAATATTTAATCAAAAGTTTGAAATTTAAAATCACATGAATTAACATATAGCCTTCCTCAGAGATATTGAAGACAACGACCAATGAATGAACATACAGTGTGACGTAATATTTTATAACTCCGCTGTAGACATTTCGTTACATGAAACAAACACAATAACTATGTACAAATGATTGTGGTTTACTGCTCTTCCCACATGGAGACAAAAATCTCACCGCCGCTCTCAAATTAACTTGTTTCCACTGTATCGTAAATTTTTTACCATAGCGGCACTTTGCTGGCTGAGACCTTGGTAACATGATGAACCGTAACCTACTCTGAGACAGACGTAATACACATACACTCAACCAACGAATCCATAAATCATGTAATTTACTCTTCTAAGATGTCAAGTGTATATCCTACCTTTATCAATATCGAACGAAGTTTTCAAGTCTAAACTCGCTGATATGTGGATTTCTCTATTTTCCTATCTAACATAGCAGAATTGATATTTCATTTTTAGTAAATTCTAATTACAGTTCCATATGTACGGTAACAAAAAAATCTTCCTTCAAATTGGTATTTTTAAGTGATATACTTATTACTCCATGCTATTTTACCGATTATACCATTACATAATTTATTAATTATAGGCTAAAGCCATTTTAGCATCATGGGAATTTTTATTCTTCTAATATCCAACCAAGTAAGCAATAAGTAAAAACCAACTTAAAAGTAATGTAACTATCTTAAAACTAATAAAAAATAGCGTCGAAAATAATTTAAAACTAGAACATTCTACACAGCATCAAACAAATATACTCCTTTTCTATTGCAAGCTGGTCGTCTCTTCCCAAACTTATTATATATGTTTCTTTATTACTATTAACGGTTTTTTAACCTCAAACTATCTAGAGCCACTTCTGCCCTAGCTACAGTTCTGTTCAAGCTCCCTAAGATCGCCATTAACATTGTCTCCGATCTACACCTACGTTCTCTTACAGGCCTTCAACAGGATTCCTCACTAGAACCTAACGCTAATAACTAACTTGGCAGATTCAAGGGCACAATAGATAAAAGTAAAATAAAATAATTTATGGAACGATGTAAAATCGAGTAGATATTTTTGCGAAACGAGCCCGTAAGGGCTAGTGAGCAATCCTATGAGCAGATATATTAGAAACGAAGTCTTGTACACTACTCATATTATCTATCGAATATTCTATACAATAAGTCGACGTCAAAATTGAGTGGTACCTTTTTTTAATTAAAATAAATAAAAATTGAATGTAAGCTTTTGAAAATTAAATTACTAGGCTGAAAGATTAACTTTTCAAGGATAAAAACTGGCTAAAAGCTCTTAAAGTGTGTTTTAAGTAAAGTAAAAGACGTGCTTGACAATTTTAAGGGGAGACATCAACGCGTGGAAAGAACAGGAACTTTAATCTTCCACTACGATAATATTGCTACGTTGAGAATTTTTCTAGCATAAGTACGTTATTCTCACAGAAACAACCTTCATTTGAGAGAAACATTAAATGGCTATATAAATACCCGACCTTGGTGCAATATTCCTTTATATTAGATCCCATACAGTACTAACCACCAAACCAAAAACACAACCATCAAGTAAGCATTTCATAATGGAAACCAACGTGTAGACTAAATAGCACTTAATTTTTTTCACACAAAAGGTGGAGTATTCTGGCGAAAGTGGTGTACCATGGGTCATTGGTTCGAGGAACATGTGTGAGAGTTGCGCCATGAAGAGCTAAGAATTCCACTACGTCTCTTGTACGTGACACCACAGAGTGCAACCTGAGATCTGTATAGCAGTATACCAGTATAAAGGATCCTTATTGGTTTATCATTTATAGCAATTGATAGAGATGCTCCTACTTCCAATAAAAGAGTAAAAAACCACTGTGAGAACCTCCACAATCAGTTGGTTTTCAACAAAATGCTTTACCAACTATAAAGAGGAAATGCAGCGAAATTCCCACAAGAGAAGCTAGATTTAATATAGTTCGCAAGAAAGTGAAAGCTTTTACTTTCTCACGTATACGTAGTATAAAGGACAAATTAGAATCTTGATAACGTTGGAAAATCATGTTCACTATGTCTAGAACCAGAGAAAAATATGTCTACCTGTACATTGTAAATTATAATTTTGGATGGAGAATCTTTAGCTCTTCTTGAAACCTCTCTAGTTTTATTTCTGTTAGATTACTAAAATACATGTTGCATATTACTGTCGTGTTCGATGAAGTTTAAATAACACTATATGCTAGTTGTATTTAACTGCTTCCTAGATTTTTTTATTTTACACATTATCAGAACATTTTGGATGTTGAAGTTAAACAAAATTAAAATCATTAAAACTTTTAAGGGTATGGTTAATGTGGCATGATACCGTCGTGTCCGATGGCAAGTTTAAATAAAAAATACCTATATTTCACTACATCCTAGACTTTTTAATGTTACACATCATCAGAGCGTTTTGGATGTTGAAGTTGACATTACAAAAATTAAAATCATTATAACTTTTAAAGGTATGGTTAAATATAATGGAATAAACGTAATGATTTAAATATTTAAGAATTTTAACTTCAACTGAAGATGGGCCTTGGGGGATATAAAAATCGAATTGAACAATACAGATGATTGTTATATTTAAAACACTTTTTTTTACTAACATTTGGAAAGCACTTTCCTTGAAAACGTATTTCAAATGTTTTATTTAAAAATAGCTCTAATGGCATATATAAAGCTTAAATTCCACGGTATTTATAAATCAACCATATTTAGGTCGGGTTTCCTTCTAGCCAATTTTTATTTTTATTGAGATGCCGACTATGGTAAAAGAAATGAGTAACTTGTCGAATTTCAAAATTGTTCTGAAAAATGCATTATGACCTTATCGAGAAACCACACCGGTAATAAATACAGTAGTTTTAAATATAGCCTAGATTAAAATATCCATCTAGAGGTGACTGTCCGCTATTACTATTATTATTTTATATTATATACAGTATATATATATATATATATATATATATATATACATACACACACACACACACACACACACGAGGCGTATTTTTAAAGTATGTACCGATAATTTTAAAGAAATAACAGAACATTATTTGCATATAATCTATTATCATTCATTATCTTATACCTTACACTACACCTCCACATATTCATCGCCTTTATTCAGACACTTGTAACGGGAAACAAGTTTTTGTATGACTTTTTCAAAGAATAAAGTCGCCTGTGATAAAAGCCAATTCTGCACTTCTTGTTTCACATCATCATCGTCGTTGATGTGTTCCACCAAGGAATTTCTTCGGATGAAGAAACACATGAAAATCGCTTGGTGCAAATTCCGGACTGCAGGGAGGGTGGTTGAATTGTTCCCAACCAAATGTTGCGATCAGATCTTGAGTTTGTTTGGTTGTGTGTGGCCGGGTATTTTCATGAACCAAAAGGAATCTGCTCGAAAGCTTTCCACGCCATTCGTTTTGTATTGCACGACGGACTTTTGTAGTGTCCCACAATAGACATCTTTGTTGATTGTCGCATTCCTGGGCAAAAATTCAACCAATTCTTCATTCGATTGTTTTGAACATTTCGAAACGCTCGCCGAAATGTGCATCGGGCTTCCTAATGAATGAGGTAATCGCGAATGCTCAAAATCGCGATTGCATCCTGGAGCGGCAAAATATTTAAACGGTACTTTAAAAATGCGCCTCGTACTACTCCAAAGAGCAAAGAAATATTAAATCGGTAAGTCAGAACTAGAGGATTCTATCTGACTTTTTATAAATATATCAGGAGATTGATTTAAAATTTAGAACCATATAGGATAATGCAGATAGAATAAGACTGTCCTGCCCAGTACTTAAAGATTTAAAATGTTACGGACAAAATATGAATGATAGATTACAGAAATGAATCTTAAGAACCCTTTAATAGGGGAAAAATTAATTGTAGATAGAACCCCCTGACTCTAACCCCACGAAATGCTAGCTAACAGACATCAAATTTTAATATGTACGTATAAGATAGTTTCTGCAAGATACACCTTTTATTTGTGCACCATGTTTCCAACTTCAAGAAGTCCGACACCAAAGTTATATCCAGGAGTTGATTGGGGGACCGCCAATTTTTGAGACTATTCCATTCATACGCCGCGTTTTTTATGTTGGCCAATAACGTTTAGCAATTCCTCGGATATAGACCAATCACGATCGTTTATATTATAAAATGCTTGCTAATAATACGATGTGATTTTATCTGGTAAAACGTCAGCTCGTTACTGGAAAAGAGGGTATCAATGTGCAGTGACTAATACGTCACATGATGCCAGTGAACACAATGAAAACACATTATTTTATACAACAGAACTTGTTTAGAAACTGAAATAATATAAATGTACTCGTACATTGATTAAAATGAAATTTCAATTAGGTACAAGCCAGTTCGTGTGCTTTTATTCTGTTCTGCTGTTAGCTTACCTGTAGTAGTTTAACTATGTCTTATATGCACAATTGGTAGCATTGGTTAGAACATGGTAACTCGAATCGATTTATGGATGGTTGATTCATAGTATGCCGTGGTCTCGCAACTGTTTGAATTGTTTTTATATAAAAAAGTGAGAAAGTAATTATTATTTGTACATTCCATTATATTTTTATTCACAGAATAGTCTTTTTTTAAAATAAAAAACAACTTTTTATTACTTGTATTAAAAAAAAAAAAAAAAAATAATAAAAAAAACAGAATAGTCTTAATAAATCCAATTCGAGTTTACGGGTTTCATCAGATAAACATCGATAAACTCGCGGGATTACCTATGACAAAATTACTTACTCAATGGTAATAGACAAGTCCTATAGAGCGTAGGCTACTGTATACCCCCCATCCCCCCCCCGTGGGAATTTCCGACACATATATTTTCTTGTTGGTATTCCCATCTAGTTTCAGTTTTCAGTTGTTTGCCCCTTATCAATTACAGCATTTACCCGGAAACCCCGGAAATCCGGAGAAAATGAGTTTGTTTTAATTTTTCTTTGTTCTTTGCTCCTAATATGCCCACGGAATTTCTGACTCACTTATTTTTTGTTGGTATTACCATCTAGTTTAAGTCTTCAGTTGTTTGCCCCTTATTAATTACAGCATTTACCCGGAAACCCCGGAAAACTACGGAAATCTGGAGAAAATGAGTTTGATTTAATTTTTCTTTGTTCTTTGCTCCTAATATGCCCAGGGAATTTCTGACTCACATATTTTTTGTTGGTATTGTCATCTAGTTTAAGTTTTCAGTTGTTTGCCCCTTACAAATTACAACATATCCCGGAAAACCCGAAAAACCACTTTTATACGGAGAAAATGAAAATGTTTTATTTTTTAAATCTTTGTTCTATGCTTCAAATATTCAAAGGGAATTTCTGAATCATATGTTCTTATGTTGGTATTGCCATCCAGATTAAGGTTTCAGTTGTTTGCCCCTTATCAATTACAGCAAATCCCCAGAAAACTCCGAAAACCACGGAAACCCGGAGAAAATGACTTTGTTTTAATTTTTTAAATCTTAGTCTTTTACTTCTAGTATTCAAAGGGAATTGGTGACTCATATGGTTTTGTGTTGGTATTGCCATGTAGATTAAGGTTTCAGTTGTTTGCCCCTTATCAATTACAGCAAATCCCCAGAAAACTCCGAAAACCACGGAAACCCGGAGAAAATGACTTTGTTTTAATTTCTTAAATCTTAGTTTTTTACTTCTAGTATTCAAAGGGAATTGGTGACTCATATGGTTTTGTGTTGGTATTGCCATGTAGATTAAGGTTTCAGTTGTTTGCCCCTTATCAATTACAGCAAATCCCCAGAAAACTCTGAAATCCACGGAAGCTCGGAGAAAATGACTTCGTTTTAATTTTTTAAATCTTAGTTCTTTGTAGTGATGAGCGAGACCAGTCTTGGTCTTGCAGTCTTGGTCTTGGTCTTGCAGAAAATGCAAGACCAAGACCAAGACCAAGACCGCATCTGCGTTAGCAAGACCAAGACCAAGACCGAGTGTGCAAGACCAAGACCAAGACCGAGACCAAGTCTGCAAGACTCTGACAAGACCAAGACCGAACTGCAAGACTCTTGCAGTCTTGCTATATTGAAAATGTTTTAAATGCTCGATTGTGTACGCAGCAAGCCAGCAACCACTACTGAAAGGTGCCGTTACCGTTACCGGTAGAGGTGGGAAAATAAGCTGTTTCTAGATAAAGGTTGTAGCCGAAACTGTTACGCGCACATAACAGTTTTATGAAACGGTTGCAAAAGACCGGTTTCACTTGCATTTTTGTTGGAACTGTTTCGGCTAGGCTGGCAAGGACGAGAGGGGGAGCAGCCGAGACTAAAGACTTGGGGCCCCGGCCCGGCCGACCAGGTTTTATTTTTTACTTTCTAATTTACTCTAAAATTAAATGTTTTATAAGTCAACAAACAGATTAAGCTATGTTTTATGTGTTTATTTTTTATCTGCATTGTCCTGTCGCATAACGGTGACACGGAATTAATCAGGTAATCTGAAACGGATTATTCTTGGAGAAAAATTATTTTTTTAAAAGTAGAAGCAGAAATCCTTTTGGACTCAACAGTAGGCCTCACCAACGTTCGGCATTTAAAATAATAATTTTCAAATGATTAATTTTGATACATAGAATACATATAAAATTGGTACATATCTCTGCAAAATTATCCCCGGGATTCCTAGGAAATTCATTACCTCTTATAGCATTGACGTTTTTGGAGATATCTTTGCTAGACAACTGAATTATAATAGTATTATTGATACTTTTGCAAAGTAAAAAACTAGGAAAGCTATTTTTTAAGACGGTGGATTCTTAAGACATTCTTTTAATAATTACTTTGTAGTATAGCCTATTACATGTCTCAGTAACAATAACATTTTTCCTTTTGAATACTTTATTAGCTCAACCTTTGTCTGATATCGGCATAAGATAGACTGTGCCATAATATAATAAAAAATCAGGTAAACTGATACAAAAAAGTGCCAGATGTAGTTAATTGGTCTTTTTTTTTTCAGAAACTATAGGCCTATAGTTTTAGACCGAACTCTTGAGAAAGTTCGTTAAACACATGTGAAGGAATAAGTGGGATAACAACAGAACGAATGCCTCACATCTAAAGCAAGATGTGATATAATAAATTTACAAACATCTGACTGCATTGTGGTGAAGGCCCTCAGTGATTAGCTAAGCGGCTTTGTAGTATAGTGATGATTTGCCATTTAATAAGCATGTGACCGTTAATTAGTCGTTACTCCGGTACCGGTCAAGCCATTTGGTACAAAATTAATAGGCTTCTTTCTATGGACGTTATAAATATGTATATCAAATTTCATGAAAATCCGATAAAGCGTATTTGAGTTATCGCGCATACAGGCACACGGACAGACTGACGGACAGACACGGACGGACAGCCATTTTCCCGTCCCCCACATGATCTCAGAAAGTACCATTCTGGTACTTAATAAGAGTTCTTATGTCATTGTGTCAAGTTTTATTGTCAATCGTATATGTTTATCTTATCTTCAGTTTATGTTGTTCAAAACAAGCAAATTTTTCATAGTGATTAAACATAGTTGGGTACCGATATATAATTTAAATGTTGTTATTTATAGTTTAAAAGTAAGACACTAGTTGTACAGTGATTAGTTTGTATGATTATTGATAGCATTTTGCCAAAACACGTATTATTACCTCTGTGTGCACAACTGAAAAGCTTTTAAACTTACATGGTTTTATTTTTTGTAAAATATGACTAACTTTTTAGTGATTAACAAAAATATCATATGTCTTCAAGTAATAGGATACTTACATACCATTACATACATTATATAATAATTATGTAATATTTTTATACAATCTTTTTGCTGCATACTTTGGGTTTCAGTGGTGAAATTAATATTTGACGGGGCCCGGGAAATTTTTTACTGAGGTCCTTTGCTTTCTCTCCACGGCCCTGCAGAGAACTTGTTTTAAACTACTTCTTGGGGTAGGAACAATACATTCCTCCCTCATAGTAAGAAATAGCAAAGAGGAAAATTGTCTCCAAGGACAATTGTAAATCACATACCTTCATTTGAAAGATACGCTACGCCGACCCTTGAGAAATTTATGACATGGTGTAATGCCGACACTAAAGTCTGTTTGTTGTAAGTTGGCACGGATCAGAAAATTGAGACAGAAGATGTTTGGCAGAAGTCAGTAATTGAACAGAAAGAGATAGAAACATACTATTGTGAAAGGTTACTCACTCCACGAATTTGTATAATCAGGACTTAACATAAACACCATTTACAGTAAGCAGCCGCTACGTCTCTTTCCTAAACGACAATATGACTGCTTAAACACATCTGGCGATTACTTAAACCTCGAAATTCTGGTTTTCCCCCATTTTTTCTATACACCCTACTCCACCCAGTGGGATAGTGGAGTGAGTAACTAACTTTTGGCTACCTGCTGAATAGTGGCAGGGTAGTTTTATGACTTCAGTGCCAACATAACCCACACAGCGCATAGTCCTTTGCGGTCTTTCTAATTACCTTAACTTGGAAAAACTGTTAAAATTTTTTCTCACATTGATACAAGCATAATAATGAATCTTCTTGATTAGTACTTTAAATGAAATTACTTAATAAAAAAGTGAAATATATTGAAATTCTTAACCAATACCTAAATTAATGTTTACATGTAACAGAAAAAGAACAAGTCACTATAAGAAAATAAACTGCAAAGTAAAAATCCAACACGTTTTAAATGCATTCGGTACTGTTAATACCTTTTTAAGTTTTACCCAAAAAATATATATTACGTTTCAAATGACATTGTACTTAATTTTTTGGACATAACTTGTTATTGTTAATATTTATATATAAGAAATTTCAGACACCGGTCGACGGATAGTTTTAATGCTTGTATAAAATCAACTGCTCCACCTATTCCCAATTAAACATTTTTTAAATTCTAAAATATGCATATCAATGCCAATAAAACAGCAAAATTTTATAGGTATAGACCAACAATTTTTTATGAATTTAAAATAGACAAGAGGCAAGGCAATAGACAGGAGGCAAGGACGTGGGTCCGGACCGCACCCCCCCCACCCAAATATGAGATTTTTAAAGTATTAGTTAAAAAAATATTTTTTGTATTACTTAGGAAGAGGAGATGTCAGTAATTTCTGGTTCATCAGTTTAGGACCCCCGGGAAACTAATTTCTAAATATGTACTTGACCGGGACATTAAATGGGCCTTGCTGTGTGGGTGGCTTAATCCTACTATACTGTAGCCTGAACTCTTCAAATTTTAAAATAAGAACGGGACACAAACCATTTTAATGGTATATCCATTTACAGTAATTTTATAAAATTGATCTCTTACATGTAAAGTAACGCCACACAGACCTTGTTTTGTTACGGTTACTCGTTTTTGTTTCATGTTGAAACACTACGTTACAACAATCAACAACACAACGAAACGATAGCTGTTTCTACTTTCTAAGGAATGAAAACGTGTAACTCGTCTGTGCGACTGCTTGCAAGTTGAAAGGAAGGTATTTTGCTAATCACTTGCAGGGGTTGCAGCCAGTAGAAACGCAACAGCGAAAATAAATAGACTTCTTCCTATGGATGTTGTAAGTGCGTATACCAAGTTTCATGAAAATCCAATAAAGCGCATTTGAGTTATCGCGAGTACAGACACATGGACAGACAGACAGACGGACAGACATTTTCCCGTCCCCCACACAAATTTCATAAAATACCATTCTGTCACTTAATAACTGACGGCTAAAGATGAAATAGCTTTCAGTTGTTTTGTTACTGTTTTCACGGTTCAAGCAACTAAAAGCAATTAGCTTTCGTTACTTTCGCAAGCAATAACACACATGTAATCGGTGTAACTGTGAATCACGTAAACGCCATCAATCACAGTAAGATGCGTAAAAGAAAAATGCAAGACTCTTGCAACAAGACCAAGACCGAGTATGCAAGACCGAGACCAAGACCAAGACCGAGTATGCAAGACCAAGACCAAGACCAAGACCAGGGTTACCGATGCGAGACCAAGACCAAGACTGAGTGTGCGAGACCAAGACCAAGACCAAGACCGCCTTAGTCTTGGTCTTGGTCTTGCATTTGCTCATCACTAGTTCTTTGCTCCTAGTATTCAAAGGGAATTGGTGACTCATATGGTTTTGTGTTGGTATTGCCATGTAGATTAAGGTTTCAGTTGTTTGCCCCTTATCAATTACAGCATATCCCCGGAAAACCCCGGAAACCTAAAAAATCCGAAGAAAATGAGTTCGTTTTAATTTTTTTAAAACCTTTGTTCTTTGATCCTAATATTCCCAGGGAACTTCTGACTTACATTTTTTTTTTTTGTTGGCATTGTAATCTAGATTAAGGTTTCAGCTCTTTGCCCATTATCAATTACAACATATCCCCGTAAAACCCGGAAAACCACGGAAATCCACAGAATTTCTAGAACTCGGAACTTGTGATCTACGGTCACTGAAACCGTTATTGCGAAGTAATTCTTCTGCTTCAAGTGTGTCCCTTGCAGGTTCAAAAGGGTGAGTATATGGACTACGAGATATCTGCCATAATTGTGATGGTCACATGCAAAGAAAAGGGGATGGCAATACCAACAAAAAAACATATGAGTCAGAAATTCCCTGGGAATATTAGGAGCAAAGAACAAAGATTTTAAAGAGATTTTTAAAAAGTCAATCCTCCGGATTTCCGTGGTTTTCGGAGTTTTCTGGAGATATGCTATAATTCATAAGGGGCAAACAACTGAAACCTTAATCTAGATGGTAATGCCAACAAAAAAACATGTAAGTCAGAAATTCCCTTTGAATATTAGGAGCAAAGAACAAAGATTTAAAAAATATACATAGTAATTTTCTCCGTGTATACGTGGTTTTCCGGGGTTTCCGGGGATATGCTGTAAATGGTAAGGGGCAAACAACTGGAACCTTAATCTATATGGGAATACCAACACAAAAACATATGGTTCACCAATTCCCTTTGAATACTAGGAGCAAAGAACTAAGATTTTTAAAAAATAAAACGAAGTCCCTTTCTCCGGATTTCCGTGGTTTTCGGTGTTTTCCGGGGATATACTGTAATTGATAAGGGGCAAACAACTGAAACCTTAATCTAGATGGTAATGCCAACAAAAAAACATGTAAGTCAGAAATTCCCTTTGAATATTAGGTGCAAAGAACAAAGATTTAAAAAATAATACATAGTAATTTTCTCCGTATATACGTGGTTTTCCGGGGTTTCCGAAGATATGCTGTAAATGGTAAGGGGAAAACAACTGGAACCTTAATCTATATGGGAATACCAACACAAAGACATATGGTTCACCAATTCCCTTTGACTACTAGGAGCAAAGAACTAAGATTTTTAAAAAATAAAACGAAGTCCCTTTTTTCCGGATTTCCGTGGTTTTCGGTGTTTTCCGGGGATATACTGTAATTGATGAGGGGCAAACAACTGAAACCTTAATCTAGTTGGTAATGCCAACAAAAAAACATGTAAGTCAGAAATTACCTTTGAATATTAGGGGCAAAGAACAAAGATTTAAAAAATAAAACATAGTAATTTTCTCCGTATATACGTGGTTTTCCGGGTTTTCCGGGGATTTGTTGTAATTTGTATGGGACAAACAACTGGAACATTAAACTAGATACCAATGCCAACAAAAATGTGTGAGTCAGAAATTCCCTGGGAATATTAGGAGCAAAGAACAATGAAAAATCAAAACAAATTCATTTTCTGCGAATTTCCGGGGTTTTCCGGGGTTTCCGGCTAAATGCTGTAATTGATAAGGGGCAAACAACTAAAATCTTAAACTAGATGACAATACCAACAAAAAAATATATGTGTCGGAAATTCCCACGGGGGGGGGGAGGGTTTCATATTGGTAGCCCAGGGTCTACTAAGCAAGCTAAAGAAATCCTTTTTATGGAACCCAGAGACTCATTGCCGCGCTTACTTGAGCCCGCCATACAACCCTATTCAAGGTAGCTCCATTCAATCATCTCTCGCAAATCCTACTTCCCTTAAATATATTCCAATATTGTCCTCCTATCTACGTCTAGGTCTTCCAAGTGGTACCTTCCTGCCGTAGTCAGTATTTTTGAGTTACGCCTTTCCTCCCCTATTCGCGCAACACGTCCACCCACTTCATCCTCCGTGATTTAATTACCCTTACTACATTCGACTAGTAAGAATTTCACGAGAAATGTTCAAAATCTGATCACTGAACTATTAGTACACTAAAATCACAAATTCACATCACATGTACTGTATTTCTAAATTCGCAGATGTACACAATAACAAATGACTTTCATTAGCGGAACTTCAATATATTATGGAATATGGTGCGATAGGCTAACATAATAGAAAACTAGAGCACATTGTGAATTGCATAACGGGTCCGCAGATTTCTAGCTAACCCTACTTCTTTCCCAGTAGGCCTTTACTTAAAGATTGAGTGTAGCCTTTAGAATCAATAATCAATAATAGTAAAAAAGTAAAGTGTTCCCTATTACAGGCCACGGAGGCCCAGAGGGTTCCAGGAGGTTGAGGCTCCCAGATTTTTAGACATCGGCACATGAAGGTGGTAAGGTTGTCAGCCTTACGCACCGGCCGCCTTTACCCCCAGGATTGCTCCTGATACTCATTTTTGTTAGAGGCTGAGTCGACCCCAGGGCCATAGTGCCACCAGAAGGATTAGGCCAATTGAAAAACTCCAACGACCTCATCGGGGATCGAACCCGCGACCTTCCGGTTTGTAGAGCAGCGCCTCAACCACTACGCTACGGCGTACCCCAATCAATAATAGTCCTTATACCAATTTACTAAGTACTATACTGTGTAAAACCCTCCTTTCGGTAGTACTAAAATACTGCGTTGGTATTATACCGATACTTCCCCGTACCTATTAGCCAGACTGTATAATAACCTGCATGTAGTGTTAACTTGGTGTACACTTGTGAATATGCCCACAGGCATAGCGAGTTAAATTCAATTTGCACCTTTAAAACTCATGTTGGAGGGGGACATGTGAGATGAAAGTTGCCCTTATCTCGGCCCCCTCACTCGGCTTTGTCCAAGTAGTCGCTATTGTCACAGTCCCCATTCACAAACTTGAGTACTCTTCATGCCACCACACGTATAACGCCACGTGCTCACCGCCTCGCTTTACCTTGCTTTGCATCTAGCTTATTTACTTATCCGTCTTATTAACGATATTACTTCTTATTTTAATGTACCGGTAGAGAACTTAACCTTTTTAGGGCTGAAACAGGAAACTGAATTATGTTATGCGTTTGTCCTGCACTTCTATGAATTAATTATTTGTTATTTTTTACGGTCTCATTGTACATTTTATAAAAATGTTTAATAACATAAATATGTATTTTAAAACAAATCAGTAATCATTTGTTGCATTTGCAGGCTGGCAACACGGATAAACCAGTTTATTTGCAACAGAAATTTAATTGAAAACAAAGTACTAAGAAAGAAAATATGGAAAAGAAGAACCTTTATGAGCCATGCATTCCTAACCTGAATAATAAATAAGCTTACATCAACTCTGAAAACTGCGAAGTGTGTTGGATTACTATTTTGAAGTCGAGGAGGCCTAACTAAATTCACATGGAACATCCTATTTAGTTTGGACATCACTCAGGAAACAATCATGATTATGTTCAGCGATCAACTAATCATATTGTATTATGATTGGTAATCTGTTTATCCATATTTATTTTAAAATCCCCAATTGAGAACCTGCATAATCCCTACAGCTCAGCTTTCGGCTGTGACTAATTCAGGATCCCTGTGGCTATTCATTGTATAGCATATGAAACTGATGATGTGAAATAGTATACTGCGATACAAGTGCCGTAAGCGATGGATACGGATCGAGGAAAGAATTTTCCGAGATCCGTTATGCGCTTACGGCACGAGTATTGTATGCTATTTTTTTGCACGATGATTATTTATATCAATTTAATTATATTAATTGTGATATTACCTGAAAATATAATGTATATACATTCTTGAAGATAGATGTTTATTTCAGAAAGTGATTCGCATGTGTTTGTTGTTATGGGAACCGAATATTTGTCCTGAGGGGGCCTTGTCCATAAAGGCTTGTATTATGATGTGCCGTAAGTAAATTCTTACCGCACGGAAACTCTTACCACACATAGCAACACGATTGCGTGTGGGAATGTCAACTTACGATCCACGGCAACAACATTCGTAAGTACCACTAATTAGTTAAGTCGTGCAAAAATATAATATATACAGTTACAGGTACTGTTTTTCGTTTCGCAACTTTGAAAGCCTTAGTTAGTTCGGTCATTGGGGATTTTACAAAAATGCACTTGCGTCGGCTTGCCTTGTATATGTGGGGAGGCTGAGAAGTAGGTTAAGACAGGAAGGGATGAGTGGACAGGAGATGGCTTTGCTTTTGTTTAAAAGGCGCATGATGAATGAGACAAACTTACAGATAGTGTTTGCTTTGTGGTCTGCGCGTATCACGAGCTTATTTAGAAAACAAAAGAAATGCGGCCATTACTCTTAATACAGTCTCCTCTTTTTATGTATATTAAAATATACCCCATCCCTAACTTCCATCCCAACGGAGCTTTACAGTCCCTTTGTTCTTTATTTGCAAAGAAACCGAACAATCTGAAAAGGTGTTCCAATATTTTAACAAGAAAAAAAGACTGCTTAGAATTTGATATTAAGCCACATTTCATATCTATTGGAGTAAAAAATATGTTCCATGTTTATTATATGGGAAGAGAATTGCATTAACTATTTTTTCGACAGTAATTAAGAGAAAATTTGAGTAAAATTAACTGTTTACGAAAAAAAAACGACTAAAGCAACGCTTGATACTAGTTCCTGTAACTACATGTCAAGAAGAGAGGTATTTATTTTAGAATTACGAAAAGTTTGGATGGTTACTTAGTCATGTTTTGTAATAAATATTAAACTAACTAAACTCCATGCTGCTTCATCCCTGGAGGGACTAGCCCTGCCACCCTACCGCTGCGTCATCTACCAGAGGCAGAGGGCAGGATTGGGTGACATGTGGTCAGCATACCGACTCCCACGGCCGTTACTGACGGATTACTGAACCGGAGCAGCTACTTCTTAATTAAGTATTTATCAGATTGTGTCACGAGGCTGAGTGCACTCCGTTCCAGACTTCCCTTCCTCAGAAAAATCCGAGATACCAGTAATAGAACCCAGACCTGCAGATCCATAGTCAGCAAAGCTAACTACTAGACCACGCAGGCGGCATGTAATAGAAATACAACTGAACAGAACAGGAATCCTCTTTAAGGGAGTGCGTAGACCAATGACAGTGTTCTTGCAACATAATTTGGTGTATCTTTGCCCAATAGGCCTACTATTAGCCTATAGTACAAAATAAATAACACTTCCATTATGTCATTCTTTCACATGGCACATTACAAAATAATCATTTAAAATAAAATGTTACAATTATAATTAAGGAATCGCGCACAATGAGCATTATCTTAACCGAAGACTCAACCTACAGACAAACACCCAGTCCTGAACCCGGGCCGTCGGAGTGGAAGGCAGGCGCGCTACCGACTCACCCACGGCGACGGACAAAATTTTACAATTAACTTCTAGTAATATACACTTTTTACTTTTTTCTTCTCTTTTTAGTCGCATGCATGCTTTGCTGGTTATGAGTTACTTATATGACATATACTTTTTTATTTTAGGGTAGGCCTGAAGAAAATAGTGAGTCCATCCTCCAAAAATGTTCTCGTATGTCCGTATGTCATATAGGGTTACATGAATTTATAGTAGCTCCCTCATTGTAGCGCGTTTGTAAGGTTATAAAGAGGTGGTAAATTAGTAACTTACTTACTTACTTACTTACTTACTTACTCAATGGCCATATACAATTCCTAAACAAGTCAAAGAAATATTATCTACGCGTATGTTATGGAACGCGGAGGTTAATTGCCGTGCTTACATGAGCCCGCGAGCCCGCCATTCGACCCTAGTCTGTGCTAACCCCATCCAACCAACCATTACAAATCCTACTTCCCTTAAATCTATTCTAATATTGTCCTCCCACCTAAAACTAGGCCTTTCAAGTGGTATTTTCCCTTCGGGTCTCTCACTCAATATTTTATAGTTATGTCTTTCCTCTCCCATGCGCGCAGCATATCCAGCTCATTTCATCCTCCGTGATTTAATTACCCATACTATATTCGGTGAAGAGTACAGGTTATGACTTATGAAGCTCGTCGGTATGGAGTTTTCTCCAATCCCTTCTTAGGTCGAATATTTTCCTAAGCAACCTGTTTTCGAACACTGTCAGATTATTTCTTCCTGAAGAGTAAGGGACCATGTCTCACATCCATATAATAAAGCTGGCAGGATAATTGTCTTATAAATTATTTTTTTATATTTCTGGACAGATGATGAGAAGATAGAAGGATCTGAATTGAAGCATTTCCTGATTTCAGTCGACAAAATTGTTAAGGTAACAGAGGACAGAATACATATTTTATTGAATTAACGGGAAGAAAGGAAATAGTACTATGACATAGAATAAGAAAGACAAGGAGCATACACAGAAAAAGGTAAATATGCACTCGAACTCGCAGGAAAGAAGATAGAGAAGCATGAAGAAAAACAAGGAACATACACAGAAAAAGGTAAATATGCACTAGAACTCGCAGGAAAGAAGGTAGAGAAGCATGCAAAGTAATGAAAGACGAATATGGATTGAGGTAGGAAGCAAAGGTAACGAGAAGAAAGAAAATTAAAGGAAAAGTTCAATTAGTAAAGGGAAAGAAAAATAGATCCAATGTAGAGATTATAAAGAGAAACTGGTAATGGATGGAAGAAGGGAGAGAAAGAGATGGAACGAGAAGGGGGGAGGGGATCAAAATCAGAGAAGATGTAAATGTGGAATGAAAGGATTAAACGCATGCAGGAGAGTGTAAGGGAATGAAATATGTAAAACATGGAAAGAACGGCAGAAGGACAGAGACAGATCGTGGCCAGGCCTGTGTTCACGACTCGATACAAATTGCGGCAGGCAAATTGATACATCCCAAGCGTAGAGCCAATATATCATGGCGTTCAGCACAGTGGATGTGGTCTGTGGTTCTGCCTCACTAGCTGTAATAATAGGTGTACTTGTGCAGTTCCCACGCATCAGACTGCACCAATATGTTCAATACTTACTTGCACTACTTTATCCTAATTTCCCAGTATTCCAGCAGGTAATATTATTTTATTGTTTTCGCTTTCAGTCTTCCATAACAGTTATTACCGCCAAATCTAACAGATATTATATGTTTGGGAAACTGTTCCACTCTATATTGAGTTCTGGTATAATTGCTACGACTTCGGAAGTTGGAACCCACGATCCAGATATGGAGGGGGGTTAAGACTGCGTCATTAAAATTTCTGAGGTGAGGGATTGAAAATTATTGTAAAAAGCATTTCGTATGTTAAAAATAAAAACAGTCAAGTTATATAACTTCAAAAGGTAATAAAAAACTCTTCTAATTCTTTAGAATATATTCTATAATCATTTGTTAGCAGTTATGTGTATCATGTAAAAGCAGCATCATGAAACATACTTTTTGAATTGACACTATTAGGTAGATTTCGAAGAAAAATCTACCTATTGCAATCGATACCATGTCACGACTTTCAAAAAATTCTTTCATATCTTTACGTTTCATGCCTCCCTGAGTACGAAACCACCGCCCGTTCAATTTTGTTGTTTTGTTGTTGTAATATATATAAATCTTTAAACGCTAGCGGCCGTAATTTTGAATATATTTGAACCAAATTTCATTATGTTATTTCTAGGCCCAATAGTTCGAACAAGTTCGATAATGAGCAAAATTGGCCCAAGGGGGGATCGGGTGAGGGGGTTAAAATTTTGAAAAAATTATATCTCGGCCCCTATGAATTATAGAGGGAAACTTTGTGTGAATAAATCAGAGTACTCCCTATGGAGTTCACAGTGACACCAACGATTCGGGGGTTTAGGGGTACGAGTGGGGAGGAGGTGGGAGGGATGGAAATTATACATTTTTGAAACCACGTCTTGTGGGGTATCGTTGAAAAGCTCTTGATGAGTAATCTACAAATCATTAACTAGTTTCTCGATAGCTCTCATATAAGGCGAGATTTGAATGTTTGAAAAAGTGCTCTATCCTCTTTTTTGCAGTTATTATTGCGGTTTTGTCATGCCAAGGCTAAAGGAGAAGAGTGCTGCGAAGCGACAATAAATTAAACCAAAAGCACTTCGAAATCTACCTCAGCCTGTAGGCCTGCCTAAAGGGATTTTTTTTTATTATTAGAAATACACCAATATCTTTTCCTTGGGAAGAAGTTTTAGAGTAGGCCTACTGTTATTCCACTATTTGTAAGGAGGGTTACTTTTCACGAGGTTGGGGTGATATGAAGTTGGGGGTTACTTTTCATGAAACTCAGGGGGTTAAGTCATGAAGGTAGCGGGGATGGGCCTCCCTGAGATATGTGGTACATCATCAAAAGAGAAGGGGAGAGAGACGAGAGAGAAGAGACAAAGACAGAGAGAAGAGGGAGAGAGCGAGAAAGAGAGAGAGAGAGAGAGAGAGAGAGAGAGAGGAGAGACAGAGACAATTAATACACCACGAAAGGTGTGATTGCTGGGAAATTATTGATGAAAGTAAAACTATTGCTAAAATCTATAAGTTGACTGAAATATGCCCGAAATAAGTTATTATGTATGAACATTATGTATGATATTGCTGTATCATATCACAAATAATCGATTGCAACTTGAACTTCGTTTTTAAGAGATGGCAAATTTTTACTTTGGTCACTGTCTTTTGAGACAGGGAATGGGTAGAGATTGTGGGCTCTTGAACCGGCCCTAAAGTAAGAAGTAAGACTGTCTCACTTCTACGAGTAATGTGCTAGAGTGAGACAGATATACTTGTTTACTTTAGGGCCGGTCCTACAGCGCACATTTCACTGCCTCAACTTGAAATATTATTTCTAGGGCACCTGAATAATAACAGTATACATAATATTGAGAAGATTTACTGTGATCGTGAAAAAATCGATATCGAGTGACATAGGAATAAGTTTCATGATGTCTAGAAATCGAAAAAAAGAAGAATATTTTCAAAATGTCTGCCTGTATATCTGTTCATCTGTCTATCTACGCTGATGTCATCCAGTGGTATAGCGGTGGACAATTTTATTCCTTTCTAGGCCTACTTGTCGAAATAAGAGCAAATCCTAAAAGAATAAGCAAAAAGACATATGATTACTAGCACACCAATGAGAGTTGCCGGACTGGCTAATAATCCCCTCACACAGATACATGCACTGCTACATACATTAGAAAACATCTCTAGACGATACTAAACAAACACAACAAACGACAAGCAATCGACTTCATGGCAAGAAAGGCAAACCCGCGCTAATACACAACGACACAAGTACACAGCCCAAACATGTCAATTTCACCACACATCCCATGAGGATGTACATAAGGGCACTATTAGGTAAACACATCAAACAAATGGTTACCAAAATTTGGTTTGACCGGAGGTGATAAGCTTCATTGCTTGGCTCTCCGGGGGTAAGGGAGGGAGAGAGAGGAAAAAAAAAAAAAAAAAAAAAAAAACACACACCAATGAGAAGCACCTGGACGATTACCTCCAGGAATAGAAAACTGATTTCGGGCCATGTGTAGGCATCCCCTGATTGACTTTCACGTTACCATTTTCATTCGAATCTTCTGTCATTGAGATAATAGTGAACATGCAAATTTTATTTTCAGAAAAAAATTCTTGATTCAAATTTTTCCACTGTGTTTGGCCATACGCTAAATAAGGATGACGTGAGCATGGAGGAAGAGAAATAAGAAAAGTGAATCAGAACAAGGCATGCATATCAGCTCGTGTCCACGTCACTCCCCTCACATGCTAACGAGATTCTTACGAAAGAATGCTTTGATTAAAAATGTTTTATGAATTCTTTGTTCTTGTTTTTTCTCCCCTTCATAACTTCGCAAGTCTGAGCCTGAGGTACTAAGAAAACAAGATTAAGGACTACATATTATTACTTATTAGTACAATACTACAACCATTCTCAGAGGAACTTAGTCTAAGAAGAATTTCAAATACGTTCTAATGGGCTTAGCCTTGTGCACAAAATATTGGTACTTCAATAGAAAACATTATTTACCGTTAAGCTTGGACCACCGGCTTGGTCACTGAATACTGACCCGCGAGTTCGACCTGTACCTTCTTGGATTTTTCTGAGGCAGGGAGGTGTAGAACGGGACACCAATTGAGACGGTACTTGATAAAGAAGCAGCGGTTCGGGTGAACAGCTGAAAGTATATTAGACCAAAAGATATTTTCGTGTGCACAGCCAGAAATAATTATATAGGCCTATAAATGCTACTTGATACGACTTCTTGAAAAAAAAGAAAGAAAGAAAAAAAAAAGAATTGGATCGTAGGACAACAGCTTTAGTATTTTCCAAAATATCGTTATAAATTAATTTCAAACGTTCCACGTATAAGCTTTAAGCATTTAATTTTTGTACTATCTAAAGTTTTTGTTAAAAAAAAAATATTAAAACGGTTAACTGACATAGGTCAAGAAAGCAGTTTTTGTATATGTGTAGTCATTCCCTAGCATTTAGCAGGTGCGCAAATGTTTTAGACAGTGTTGTTCGGTCTAGAACAGGCCCGGTTCTAGTAATCGGTCTAGTAAACAAGTATCTCGTCTCACTCTTACGTAGATACGAGTAATGCGCTAGAGTGGGACAGACACACTTGTTTACTTCAAGATCGGTTCTATACCGGGCAGTATCTACCCATTCCAACATTTGCGCGCCGACTATAAACCGTGAGCGTTTTGAGTGCTTCTACTGAAATCTACAGGTAGATCATAAAATGACAATTTTATTTACATTCATAAACATCATTGGTCGCCATTTGCAGAATCTAAATAAGAAATAATTCATTTGTTCATGCCTTCGTTATAAAAGCAATATGAAACGTGTTTACTTTTTATGTCTTCGGTACCTGATTTCTTGTATGGGGTACGCCGTAGCGTAGTGGTTGAGGCGCTGCGCTACAAACCGGAAGGTCTCGGGTTCGATTCCCGATGAGGTCGTTGGAGTTTTTCAATTGGCCTAATTCTTCTGGTGGCAATATGGCCCTGGGGTCGACTCAGCCTCTAACAGAAATGAGTACCAGGAGCAATCCTGGGGGTAAAGGCGGCCGGTGCGTAAGGCTGACAACCTTACCACATTCATGTGCCGAATGTCTAAAAATCTGGGAGCCTCAACCTCCTGGAACCCTCTGGGCCTCCATGGCCTGTAATAGGGAACACTTTTTACCTGATTTCTTGTCATCGTGTGATACACTCCCCCACCTCTTCCTGTAGGACATGATTTGTGAACCTAATCGTTCCTTGTATGAGCATTCAAAACATATCATACGTAACTTGACATAGAAGAGTCCTATATTATTTTGATATTTAGAGTTACCGGTAGAGAAACGGTTTCGCAGTATATGCTATGATGGATACCTAAACGAAGAGTACCAAAATATATACATTATCTCATTTTCGCCACAAATGGAAAATACACTCCATTATTCAGCCGATGATATGACCTTCCTCGTATCATATGTTGTGCAATATTTCGTATGGTACAGTGCTGCAAAATTGTGCCAGTCGGTTGTCGTAAGAACTCTTAGCTCTACTATTACCGTATATAGACCTGCTAAGGCTAGAAATGATCTTTCGCTTTTTACGATATTATGCTTGTGATCTTACACAAGATCATACATACATCCTCCTATGCAGTTGATTGTATTAAATTCATGCATAGTGTCTCAGTATTGATGAATACCTAAATACAGCACACTTAAGATAAGCATATCCATGTCTACGCCCTTTCTACCCCATTCTGTTCCCTTACTTCTTTTCCCTTCCTGTCTCCCTCCCTTGACGCACATATATGACTACATCTCTGCAACCGCTTCTACACACATGCACACTACTCGATCACACTTTCACACAATTTTGTCAATTTTATAATCCCTCCCCACTGCTCTTTTCAAATACGTTTCCTCTCTCTCTTCCCTGTTTCGTACATTGTGCCAGATTCTTTTTCTGTCATCATACCAGATAGTTTAAAGCAACTTCAAAGCCAGCCATAAAATTGATACGTATTAATTAATTAATTTGATGTGTGGCAGGTGAATTTCTGTTTATCTAGTTTCGCCAATTCATAGCATATTTTTCCTCTACATGAACATAGATATAAATATTCAAATTACAGAGTGATTAAAAAATCTCCTGATATTTTATCGAAATAAACATTTAGTCGCAAATCTTCCAGTAGGCCTACATCTGAAAACTACTGTACTAAAGACTAAAAACATTGACAATATTAGTGTGTGTATCGATTTTAATTATACGACGAACCTTTTGTACAGGTTAATAGCCTATAGTGATATTTAGCATATATGAATGCTAGCTTGTTTTATACCACATGTTAGTCATTTAAATTTTTAATGGCATAGTAAACACAAGCTGAGATATCTCATTGACAAACATATAAGAATTTCAGGCATTAAGACAAGTTAATTTATAATTTTTTAATTTTAATTTACCTAATTAATAAACATTTATTGTAAATGATATTGGCAGTACTTTCTCCCTGGAACATTTATCAATTTTGAATAAAATTGAGGATATAAGGTGGTATTAAAAAGCAACATCTATTACTCACCCTCATTGGAAATATGAAGTTTTTGAATATTAAAAACTTTGTGGATATCAATGTATAGGTCCTAGCTTAGGCATCTAAACAATTTTTCTAATATCGCTAGTGCATGAATTTGGATTGTAAGTCGGTGCTCATCCCAATCTTGCTCGATTGTTATAGACTATGGGAATATGAACTGAAGATGACATGATAGACCATGTCGAAATGCATCTTCCGTATATAATTAACACAATGGGACTTTATGGAAACAAAGTAACTACACAAGACAACAAGAGTACATCTGACGAACTGCTGGAATAGGCCTAACCAACAAGCTCAGCGGAATTGCTCTCTCACAAAGTCAACCTAGGCCCAGCAATTTTAACAACAAGGACCTCACATATTCAGAATATACTAAGTAAAACTGTTATTAGTGTGCTATTGGTGACAAGGCAAGTTTTCTAGAGTGGACTCTCACCATTTCTAGTCTATGCCGCACAGTTTTTATTGACATTTTCAAGTGTGGAAACTTTTAATATAATGTTGACTACAGTGAGTCCCACGCAAGAGTTGACCAATGACGCGGACCAACCTCATGGACCAATCTATCTTCTAACTTATAATAAGAGGAAGTGTTTCTCTGGTTGTCTTTCTGTGCGCAACGCCCAGCAAAATCTACTGCACGCAGAGATCTGAAATTTTAAACATAGATGGACTGAAGGGTGGACAAATGCAACTCCAAGCTGGATTTTTAATTTTTGCTTTCGTTCGCGAGTTGTGAGTGAAAAACTGGCAGAAAATGTGATTTTTAGTGCTATCAAAGCATCAGTTTTCGCTATTACATTTCAATTGGCAAATCTACCGCAGGTGGATTTGCCTTTTTGTTGTTGTTGTTGTTGTTGTCATAACTTGGAAATAAGAGCATCGCGATTTTTTCAACATATCGCATGAAATCATCGATCGCTTCAATTGTGTCGATTCATTTGGTTTTATAAAGTCAAGACACACAGACATGTGAAATTTTCAGTTAGACGGAAGAGGGATAACGAATTAGGCCTAAATGGGCAAAAATTGATCTATTTGGACGGAAGGCACTTTCTAATCGTGGAATGTACTCCAAAGTCAGATTTTTAGCTGTTTCGTTATAATTATTAATCGTTTAGTTTATGAATGATTCGCGTGTAAATGTTAATAAATACAACGTTTTAATTATTTTACTCTTAATTTTTAATTTTCGAATTAATTATCGCGGGCACCGGCTAGTGGTCCATAAAACTGAATGCTAGTAACAAAAATTCCGATGTTATAGTTCTTATAGTTCTATTGGTGTTATAAGAAAATATTTTTTGGACGGATAATATATTATTCAGTAAGTATTAAATACATATTATTAAGTCTATGCCTTATAAATCATGTAGGTCTTATGTTTTGTACACAGCTTTTCAATAGGCCTACAGCGGATGATTTTCATAGTAAATCAATAGGCTATAAAGAATAACAATTATGCTGCTTGAGCAATATGGCTATCAAAACAATATTCTTATTAATAAATTTGCTATATATTTCATTCATTGGCTTATGGTAAAGAATATAAAATTAACTTCCTTTATTAGGCTTTCCATCGACCGTGGTGAAAATAATGGTTCGAATTCAATACTGATTTGATTCAGGGCAGCCACTTAGGGGAGGCTGCCGGACCCAAGGGTCCCGGCCCCGAAAGGGACCCGGCTCGGTCCCGGTGATATGATAAAATTTTATGGAAAACTGGAAAAATTTAGTAAAATGTTCTGTTATAAGAATAACGAGAAGGAAGCTTCACGGAGGAAGGAAGAGAACTGAATGAGAATGGTCAGCGGTCGGTGAGGGGCCCGCGACCAGTACATGGTCCTGGGGCCGACCCGAGATGTAGCGGCCCTGATTTGATTTATAAATTATGTGTGCATTGTATAATTAATAATATTACTTAATCAACCAATAATCTGCATTCATCTTAGGAATAGAATGATTACACGGTATTACACGTATAGATGAAGAGTTAAGTAGACTATTTAGCTAACGAATCACTGACCAATCCAGTAAAAGCACATGCGAAATTTCAACCAATCGCAAGCGTCTATCTTCATAATTTTATCGTTTTATTATCACTTTCATTTTATCGTATCTACGTGCAGAGAGTTTTTTTGTGTGTGGAAATTCACATGAACTGAACACTCAAACATCTTCATACCGGTAGCTTTTTTGATTAAAAAAAAAATTCATAATTGAACACAGCGATTGGGTAAGACAAACTCATGTGATCAAAAGAAGATGTGAAAAGATTGTGTTTAAGATACTATCTGGCGGTGAGCCGTTCCAGGTGCGAGCAGTGAATGAGGCAGAGTACAGATATAACTGATTGTATGGGGCTGTCTATTAAGACATTCTGAGATTGCGTACCGCGTAATCACGATTATCTTGGGAAGACAACAATATCAACCAACTCGATTAAAATTGCTTTACCCTTTCAGAGGTGACTTTTTATATCACTATAAGCAATCATCAACTGACAATCATCAGTGGGCTCTAGGTTTTATATCAATAAGAAAAATTTCAGTAAACAATCGTAACATGTGGATAAAAATAAACTTATATTTTGCAAACAACATTGGCCTATTTTTTTCTTAAATTTTAATTCAACTTTATTTATACTTCTTTGAGCATCGAAGCCATATCAAAAGTTCAGGTTCTGTGTATACCAGGCCATGCACAACCCGGGTAGTAAATCCTTGTCAGATTTCTAAAAATCTTTCCAATAAAGAAATACTGAAGAGGAATTCATCGAAGAATAACTGTGTTGTTTTTCACATGCGATGGTAACTGGGCTAGCACGACGAATTCTGAGGAAATCCTAATCAATGGTAAGAACGACAAAGGTCTTACCTATACAAATTACTGGAAATGTTCTATCAGAGCTAACTGAAGCCTCATGAAATTTAAAGGAATGATAAATGAAAATAAACCAGATATATTTTCTTAGGACCGTGGCGCAGCTAGTTGAGGAGCTGCGCTACAAACCAGAAAGTAGCGCGTTCGTTCCCAGATGGGGTCGTTGGGATTTGCCTATGGTGGCACTAGGGCCTGGGGTCTACTTAGCATCCGACTGAAAAGAGTACCAGGAACAATCCTGAGGGAAAATGCTGACAGACTTATCATCGTCACAGCTGAGTGCCTAGGGGAGCCTCAACCTCCTAAAACTTTAACGGACTCCACGGTCTGTATAGGGATCACTTTATTTTACTTTTCATTAGCGCGGATTCCTTCAATAATAATCTGTGTTAAGTGTGCAAGTTGAAATTGATTTGCAGAAAGCTTTTTAAATCACACCATATGTTTTGACGTGCATAATAACTCGTGCATCTGAAGGTCTTTGGTTCACGCCCCTCGTTTGAAAGGCCATTTAATGTTCAGGGGCAGTGTTATTTTTACTTTCTCATGTTAGTCGGGGCGCCAATCAGTTGTCTGCCGAAACATCCATCGTGCAAGCTACACATGCAACATTGATCCAGCCGTCGGTTAATGAGCCAGCACTGCTAGAAAAAGAGTGAAGTAAAGAAAGGGTAGGTTGGCAGCGCCAGTCAGGAACAAGGAGGGTGTTTAAAAGATGGGGGTGAAGCCGGCTGCCTGGACTCCTCGAGACTGGGGGCGCAGCTAGACAGAGACAACAACTAAGAGTGAAAGAGTAAAAATGCAAAAAGCTAAGCAAGAGCGAGGAAGGGGGTGGAGGGAAAGAAGAAAACTCGCAGGGGATGAAAATGAAAGTAAAAAGGGGGAGGAAAGAATATTCATGTTCATTACACCCTGTTTCCTATGGATTGAAAGTGATGAGAGATGAACGCAGGTTATTGACCCAGCTCTACATCATAAGATCCTGGTTTCGATATTTATGCATGACAGAAGAAAATGTGGAAGGGGAAGGTTCTTGAATTCTTATTACGTTCGTAATGAGTGCCATCAAAGAAACTTGACCAAAGATCAGCAAACTCGTATACAATAATTATGGGAGATTGCATCTAAGACTAAGTACAAATCCCGACTCATTAAAAAACGTAATAGTCAACAATTTTTTAATGTTCAGTAACATGAAAATAGAAGTGATAAATTCAAAATTTTCATCTAAATTGGAAAGTTCACATAGACAACCTACGTAAATACTTATCTAGTTCTGTTTGTCTCTTGCTTTATTAGCATCTTACTGCAATAGAACACATCTCTCCTGTTATTACGATTACGTATATTGAATGCAATTTAACATTAGGCTTTTGCTTGGGGGCAGGTAAAGAATTTCTGTTAAATTTTTGTACTTCAAATGCGAATTATACACACCATTTTTAAAGTTAATTCACTGGGTTCCTGTAAGCCGTTATTAAAAGAGTATAAGATCTCCATCTACTTTGCATTATCATTTTTCAAACTACACTTTCCACCCATTTACATAGAATTTTTTTCAAAAGTGATTCTGATTATCATTCCCATAGCACACGGAAAATAAGCAGTATGACACTTCTCATCTCTTTATTACTTGTGTTCCAAAATATTCGTATTCAATTCTCTCCCTCCTTATATCACAGCATAGATATATAGAAAAAATTAATTTAAAAGAACTCTTAAATTATTATTTAAATGTTTTTACGCTGTAGAAAATCTATATTGAACTTAATTTCAATCGTTGTTATAGTTAAGAACTCGGCTTACCTTGTATTTGTGTGTATGTATGTAGGCCTATGTATGTATGTATGTATGTATGTATATATGTATGTATGTATGTATGTATGTATGTATGTATGTATGTATGTATGTATGTATGTATGTATGTATGTATGTATGTATGTATGTATGTATGTATGTATGTGTGTGTGTGTGTATGTATGTATTTGTGTTATGAATATAAAATTAAAGTTTTCAGATATTGGTCTATTAACTCCATCTTTACATCAGTTTACATGATTTTATTAAGTACGAGGGCCGTCCATAACGTAAGTTTCTCTGAGACCGTTTACATAAACAAAATATAATTTTATGGAAATGTTTATTGCAGCAGATACAGCTAGTGTTTCAGCTATTTTCAACATATTTTTAGGCAGAACGAAAGGAGAGTGACTCACTAGGGTTTGTACTCGTAATATTATTTTAATACTCAAATTTCAAGTTTTATATTATTTTATTTTTATTTTTATTTTTTTAATATTCTGAAAATATAATATTTCCATTGTAAAATAAGTATTATTAAACCGTAACTAGCTTTTACTGGAGGACACAAAACCACTATAATCGCGCCGTGGGAGAGATTTTCGTCTCCCCCGAGCAAGAAGACATAGGCTGCTGATATATTTACGCCGCGCTGTGTAGGCAGCCTCCCCGGCAACTGGGCATGCGGTTGTAACTATTTTTCCAGATTCCACTGTTTAAAACGCTCCTGGCGTATCGTTTGTCAATCTGCATACAATTTATTGAGTATGCACATATACTAAGTAATAGTGTAATAAATAATGTATCATGGCCAGGTGTTTCGATTCCCCTCTAGCTCTGAGCGTCTCAATGTTTGACACTTTAAGTGAGGAATTTTCCCACATCGTGGTGAATCTCCTCGGCTCAGCGATAGGCCTATATGCTCTTCCAGTCTGAGAAAACATACGGTTAGAAAGGATTATGTAACAGAAATAATGTTAAATTAATTAGTCATTTGACTATTCCTGTGGAAGAGGAGGTATCCGCATTTCGCAGCAGGAAAATGAAACAAACAATTTTCATTCATGAGTAAACATATAGTATAGGATTTATTATAAAATAATACTAATACATATGTTATTACGACTTTTAATAAGAATAATAATAATAATAATTACTATAAATTTCAATATAAACTGTTGAAAATTTAATAAATTCTAACAATACCCGAAAAAGCAAAACTTTTGCTCGGAGGTGGGTCAGTAGGCCTACTGTACTAAACTAAAATATTAAAATAGTGCAGAAAATGGTACCTATTAGAATAATACAGTATATTTATATTTCCTTGTGCTGAAATAAAACAAAAGAAAAACTAAGCCTTCAGCAGCACAAAAAAGAAAATATATTCCAGGATATAAACACGTTAAAACTATCCTTCAGACACTTTCCATGGGACAAGGTTTTAAATAAAAATTCTAGGCCATAAGAAAAGCAGTTACATAGTGGAAGCTGTACGGTCTCAAAATCTATGTAGAACTAATAAATACGAAATAGAAGATCAAATTGGCTATGTTTGCCCGATATAAAAGACAAAACTTTAAAAGTAAAAATGGATTAATACTTTATTTTAAAATATGAAGATATTTATTCACGTAATTATCTATGAAAACCAGCTACTATTTTGAAATTTTGATAATTGATTTCGAACTTATAACCCACTAGTTGATGAATGCTTACATTAAAATATAAATTCAGGGTTAAAAGTTATAAGATAGCTCTGTTATCGTACCTCCATTCAAAATAACTTAAGACCTTAAAAATTATAAAAGTAAATGAAATGTTAAAGTCAAAAGAAATAAAGGCTGTCTTACCACTATATTATTTTATTAAGAAAAATTGATGAAAATATGTATATTAAATAAAGGACTCAATTTAGGGTCTCAATTTAAAACGTTTTGTTATCTCTAATTAAAAATTGTTCTTTTAAGATGTATGAGGCTAGAGAGATTCACTGCGGAACCGATTCGTGAAACTTCACGCGAAGTAAACACGTGCCTACGCGGTAGTTTTGTGAATGCGAGGTATACCAAGGTATATAAAGCTACTTAATGAATCGATCCGGAGCTTAACTCTGAGATCGATTACAAAAATTACATAAGACTAGGGGTTAAATCCATGTTAAACCAGCGATTAAACAGATATATGCCAAATTAAGTAAAGAACACCAGAATTCATCTACGAGTTATTAATGTAAAATGTAAGATTTCAGATTTATTTGATAAAGATAGAAAAATACTTTGTTATTTGTAGATAAGATATATTAATTGGATTGAAATCCTGTGAACGTTGTACTGTTATATTCCTTTCTTTAACTATTATTATGAGAAAGCGTAAGCACCGAGGTTTATGTGTGCCATGTGGAATTTATTTAAAAGCTGTTTTATAATCGGACGTTAGCACATTTTACAAGAAGCCTATAACGGCATTTATTAAGATACGAGTATGTTTATGAAATTCGCGTTTCTCGTTTCATAATTTTCATACGAGTATCTTAATTACGATTATAGGTAAGTTGCATACGACTGTTCTTGTTCGACCATAATTAGTCTAAACGTTTAAATTTTGAGATTAGGTACATGTAAACGAATCGGCTACTCTTCAGTAAGTTGACCTTTGTACCAGCTCGTTGCGTAGTTCTCGTCTTCTAAGACAGATGGCAGTTTACGGCGTCAGTCAAATCGAAGTTTTCTTTTCCTGTTTTGTTCAAACCAACGGATATCTACAGCACGTAATGAATGCATTTTAGTATATTAAAATTAACACGAACAGAAATGATTTTATTTTAAGAACAGGCCATTTATTACAGAGATTTCATTTGCTACTTTTAATCTCAAGATCGTTCCGTGTTCGATAAATAATCGATACCGCACCAGTTTCCAAATAAAAACCTGTATCGAAATGAGTGTCATTATGATACCTTTACGTCACACGTAATAAGCGTATTATAGTATGGTCGAACAAAAAAATAATTGAAGCAACACATATCAGCAGATATCAGCTGTGTGTGTGTGTGTGTGTTCGACTCTAGTCGTGAAACGTCGGCTACATTTGTTGTCCGTCTTTGTCACACGAAGTAAAGCACTTGCCCACGCGGTAGTTTTGCAAGTGCGGGGTAATTCAGGTGCATCTTGTTTGTTGTAGAATAATAACTTCACGTGAGAAATTTGTAAATAAGGTATTTAGTAGAAAGGGAAATTTAAATTTCCATATAACTGCTAAATATTGCAATGTGAAATATGAGCGCGATAGTTGTGCCTTTTTCACAAGCAGAAAATATGATTTGAAACGCGACATTGAATTAGGCCTAAAGCATGGGGTTCAAAATCATTTTAAAAATATGTAAAGGTTTCTCTTTACAATGAAACTCGGCCTACGAGAAGTGGTATCGTGCCTCATTACATTGCATAATATTGTGATTCAGAATGTATAGAGTTCCAGAATGAGGAAGAATTTAATATCTGCAAGAGGGAAACAAAGATACAGCAGGTACTGTTCGCGCCATTTTAAAAAGACCTCGTCCCAAACCATCGTCTTTCTACAAAATAATATAATAGCAGATGTTCTTGTGGTCGCGTGGATTTCCCCAGTGTTGTCGCTATCATTCACCACTTCTCAAGTGAAGTAGTGCTGTGGTACGTATTTTGCAACATTGTAATGGACTGCAGACAAGTGTGAATACGCCTAATTACCTTTCTATTCACTGATTGACAGGTCGAAGAGGATTAGAATGGGAGCGCGTAGAGGCAGTTCTTGGAAAAGAAGTCTTTAAAAAGTGGCACCCACAATATGTGAGTTTAGTTACACTCATGTTGGCCACAATCCCCATTTAGGGCGCTTGAGGTTGTCGAAAGCCTAGAAAGACGAAATAGCAGATCAGATCGCGATGAACGTTCCGCTTGACAAAATATTGGATCATGTAAGATTTAACATTGGCAGTGGGGACTTAAACAGAATAGATATGCTTTCCAGAAAAGACCTTCGCAACATTGAGCAAGACTACAGTTTAAAGTCTGAAGCAAGCAGACACAAGAACGACGCTTTAAGTATAGATTCGTGGGTCCGAGAAATGGAAACTGCCGGAGGAATAGTCGTGTTTTACAAACCTCAGGGCATTTCTGCAGAAGATTTAATTCCAATCATTATGAATTAATCACAAAAAGAAATGCTGAAGCATTATGGCAACTACTATAGAGTAAGGATTACCTCCACAAAGTCTCTTGGTTTTTACGTATATACCTTAGGAGCGAGTCTCACCGTTCATAGAGTTCCTGCGTAGGGGAGGTAGCTGCACCCTGATTGGCTATCCCACTCCACGTGTTGTCTGTCTCTGTGTCTGCGGCATTATCCCTCCACTCAACTATTACAGTCTTCTCTACCACTGCCAATATGCAGCATGATCTTTACTCTCTGCCCAGCGGTAGCTTACTGATCTTACGCGCAGCGAATTCGCGCATCTTGGTAACGAGACGTAACGAGAAGCTCGCTGGCTGGGTTAGTCTTCAAGGCCAGAGACTTTGTGGGAGTAATCCAACTCTACTCATAAGCCACGAGTTTGAAATTGGCCAATAACGTTTAGTAAGTCCTCGGATATAGACCAATCACGATCGTTAATTTATAAAATGTTTGCTATTATTAAGGGGATGCGATTTGATCTGATAAAACGTCAACTCGTTACTGAAAATGTAGGTATCAACAAGTAGTGACTAATACGTCACATGCTGCCAGTGAACACATAAAAACACATTATTTTATACAACATAGCCTAACTTGTTTCGAAATTGAAATAATATAAATGTACATAGATTAAAAACGCAATTTCAATTCGGTGCAAGCCAGTTCGTGTGCTTTTATTTTGTTCTGCTGTTACCTTACCTGAATTAGGTTAACTATGTCTTATATGCACCATTGGTAGCATTGGTTACAACATGGAAACTAGAAGCTATTAATGGAGGTTGATTCATAAAATGCCGTGATCTCGCAGCTGATTATATAACAAAGTAAGAAAGTGATTATTGTTTGTATAATCCGTTACATTTTTATTCATGGAATAGTCTTAATAAATCCAGTATCATATTGTTACATCATATCATATTATTGCTGAAATATTATTAAAATCTACATTTAGTTTGAATCCTATTCTCATTTAATGGGAAAACATATTGTAAATAAGTATGTAAATACGATTGCAGGCTTGGTGATAGGCTACTGACAATGATAAGCGTAGCCGATCGACTGACGAAACTACACGAATCGGTTTCGCAGTGTAAGTCTCTAGCTTCAAGTTTTTAAGATTGCCATCAAATATGTATTCTAAAATGCTAACAAACCCTATAAAACAGAAATACGTTCCTAGTAAGTGAATTCTGCATAAAAATCTGAAAAACTTAAAACTAATAACAAATAGTTTTATTATAGGCCTGTCGTATATTTCATAAAATGATATACCAGTATATGTTGATATTTTTACAGGTCTAAACTTTCCTACCACAGATTAAAGGAACGACGCATTGACATGAATGAATTAATTGGTTATTAAATAATGAGAAATAAAAGATGAAATAAAAAAAAAGGAGGTAACAAATATAAGCAAAGAGAGGTGAATGTAAGAGAAGAACGATTTCAATCTAGGGAGTAATGAAAATAATGGGTTAAGGTAAATCTTTTAGGTGGACGCAATACAAGAAAAAGAAAGACGAAAATGAACAAGAGTAAGGCATGTAAGAATGAAATGTAGGTACAGATATGAGAAGACAGTTTTATGCCGGATACATTTTGCTCTTCAAACAGGCAGGAATCAAGCTGAAAGACTGTAGATGTGTGGTGTAATCGCTATGTTGAGGTTTTTACACGGCAGAGAGTGAAGGTATTTGGCAAGTGTAATGGATCGTATATTTCGCACAAGTAGAATGTAGTAGCACATCATCGCCACGGGAGACTTCTGAGCGCCATGAACATCGAGGGTTGAAGAGGAGGGGGATATGTCGCGACTCCGTCTCTTGATCCCGTCATAACAACACCACTTCTTAGTTCGAACTCCGACAGGGTTTGTTTTCACTTTCTCGCTTAATAAACTTTTGAAGTTTAAGTTCGAGAGAGAGAGAGGGAGAGAGAGAAAGAGAGAGAGAGGGAGAGAGAGAAAGAGAAAGAGAGAGAGGGAGAAAGAGAGAATGAAAGGAAAAATGAAAACGAAAGAGAAAAAGAGAAGTAGAGAGATGAAAAGAAAGACAGATAAAAAGAGGAAGAAAGAATAAGATAAAGGGAAAGGAAAAGAGAGGGGAGAGAGAAAGAGATTGCTCTGTTCACGATTAAGGGTATGAAGAAGTTAACAACTGCAATATAAAATTCTTATATATATATATATATATATATATAAACAATTATAATATAGGCCTAATTAAATCTAATTTTCTTCTCACAGACGTGGTTACTGAAGTGCTCTGAACATCTCATAACCAATTCATCTATTTTACACAAAGTTATAACACCTGGAAAAGTTTTCTTTCAAGTAAACTCCCTGGTCCCGCTACTTCAATCGACTAATATTTCCGATATACGCGTTATGCGCAACAGTAAATATAATAAGTATTGACTAGTTTGGGGTACGCCGTAGCGTACGTTAATGGTTGAGGCGTTGCGCTACAAACTGGAAGGACGCGGGATCGATTCCCGATGAGGTCGTTAGAATTTTTCAATTGGTCTAATCCTTCTGGTGGCACCATGGCCCTGGGGTCGACTCAGCCTCTACCAGAAATGAGTACGGGGGGTAAAGGCGGGCGGTGAGTAAGGCTGACAACCTTACCACCTTCACGTGCCGAGTATCCAAAATCTGGGATCCTCAACCTCCTGGAGCCCTCTGGGCCTCCATGGCCTGCACAGGGATCACTTTACCTTTACTTTGACTAATTTATTAAGTACTGTCACCTATTTATAATTTAATTAATATTCAATTAAATAAAGCTAACAAGCTTAGGTTAGCCACCGCGGCTAATGACACCGGCATTTAATTCAGGAAACTTAAGTAGCTGATGAGAGAAGATCTATCTAATGAGTCATGCTTACTCTGTCTCAAAAATAAAACTTGCCACAGGAGCAGTGTTAGTTATTTATCTTTTATTTGAATGTAGGTATAGTGTATGTACGTTTACGTGTAGAACCATCTGAAAGCTCTTGAAATTAACAAGACATTGTAATGGATCTTGTCATAAATATTACTTAAGGATTCTTTCAAAATTTTACATCACCATCTATACATGAGTATTTTTTCAGCTCAGTCAGAGGTAGTGTATTCTCTTTTATTTTAATTTCATATATTACTTAGTTCTTTTTTCTAAATCCGTTGTGTAATTGATTTTTATAATTCATGGTCCATGGTCCATGAATCCCAGGACGAATGGCTGAGCAGCCTTGTGGCCTTAAGTTCGTCAAGTCAAAAGGAATAAATAAATAAATAGGTAAAGTAAATCCTCTTAAGTTATAAACTCCAAATAGACCTACATGCAGCAACATTTTATTGAAATTTAACACAACAAAAGATTTTATGAAGCATGGGAATTGTAAAAATACAAAATTTCCATTTTCAGCTTTATGATGAATTCGGCTAAGTAATTCGTTGCTATCAATGAATCAGCTGGATTCTTCATAAATTTATAATTTTTTCAATAACTTGTTATACTTAGGTATTTGTTACATAACTGATCTGTGAAAAGAGTGAAAAATACTGGCTCCACATTCGAATCTCAAATGATCTTTGGGTATTTTAATTGCAAGTTTCTGACCACATATCTGACAACCTAACAAGGAAAAAAAATGCATTTTCTGTAGTGTTCCTTATGGCACTTGTTTGTGTGTTAAGGAAAATGAACTCTATTTCCTTATTTATTTAAACTTTCTTCAGGAAGTTCGCTTTTTTTGCAGGTCAATTAACAGGCCACAATGTTTATAAAATACTAGCATACTAATGTTTATTAAAGAATTAACGGGAAGCAAACTCACACTATACAGTGGGCGGAGATCAGTAAAAACAATATCACAGCAATAACTGGAAATTCATTTACACTTGTGAACCACACCATAGAACTCGATTTTCTAACAAACAAGAGTCGGTTCAACTTTTTTGCAGCCTGCTGTACATATCGACCTGACAATTGCTTCTGTGGGTGAGGAAACCGCAAAACCTCAGATCGGCCAGCCATGGGATTTGAACCCGCGACGTTTCGGATGAGATGCATAAGAAACCTCGTGATTCAAATATGTTTTTGTTCGACCATACCATAATACGCTTATTACATGAGACATAACGATATCCATTACGATACAGGGTTATGGTATCGATTATTATCGAACACGGAACGATATTGAAACCTTGAGAGCAGCAAATGAAACTGCGCAATTCAACAACCTGTTAATTTTAATATTACACTAAATTCAGTTCATTTCGTGTATTTGTAACGTGTGTTGTTTGACATTAAAGCGTAAAGAGACGCCCTGCGGCCTGCGTGGCTTGTCGCCTGTCATCTATCGGAAAAGACAAGAAGTATAAGAGCTGTCGTCCTGGAAAAGTTTGCATCATCAATAATTACGAGGTATTCTAAAAACCTAAAACTTAAATATTCAATTACGATTTGGTAATTAATGGTAATTAAGACACTGGTACGAAAAGGATGAAATTAGCTTTGCTCGTTTCATAAAAACATTCTAGTATCTTAATAAATGCATTTATAGGCTCGTTGCATAATTTACTAACTTATGACACTTAGGCCTAGTGTTGATAGCCTATAGGAATTTTAGACGAAAACAATTTTATTATTAAATATGTGTTAATTGTAATATAAATGATATAACTGATCAGATGAGACATGAATTATGTGTGCGGGAATGTCGTTTCGAAGCCATTCCGCAAGCTCATATTGCTACCGCGCATCTTCAAACGAAGCTTCTTGTCTCGCCTTCCCAGTTATAGTGTAGCATAGGTACGATTTTAATACAGGAGACTTAAGACAACACATCTGGTTGATAATGAAAGAACAGAAAACAGAAGGTTAAGAAACCACATAGTGCTGGTATAGAAAAGAGAACACAGTTCTAGTTTAGAAGAATCAGGCAGCACATCGCTTTGATATAGATGTGAGGATAGAAAAGCATATCGCATAGAACAGCGAGTCAACAAAGCATCCAGAGCAAGACAACACACCATCCCGATATAGAAGAGCAATTTATTGGAGCGGAGCTCACAGCCATCAAACTGGTGATTAAAATAAAAGTTAAGAGTGAGCGAGCGAGACGCAGGGGGGAGGTTGCCTGAGGGTTGAATGGGTCGGGAGGGGGGTTGCATTTGTAGCGAAGTTTTCCTTTATTCTAAAGAAATGTATGAGAAACATCTCTGGGTTTTACTGGGAGAGAAGAAAAGTCTACAAGCCACGCTATCCTTTAATTCCTGGCGGATGTTTTGTCTCGGACCGAGAAGGTGTCAGCTCAATGCTCATCTCCCACTGTTTTAAAAATGACAATTTTCATAATTATCCGTCTGGAACAATTAGTTATTAACAACACTGCCTCTGTTTGCTTCATAGAACAATTGAACCCCTTGGTTTAGAAGAAAAATGACACAAGCGTTAGGAATTCGCAGAATTTATTGTTGTAAAGCGTGAAAAAAATCCTTCCGCATGCCTGAATGACGAATTATATCGTGTAATTTTATATAAAGGGGTCGGTCCTTGGAAAAAATTGAAAAATTTCATTTTTGGGTTTCTGTTATGCTGTATTTTCTCATGTTTCCTCTTTTCAACATGTGAAACATACGAGAGATGGGGCATAAATCTTGACAATTATTAAAGTGCCAGAATGGTACTTTCTGGCCGCTTACTGATCAGAAAGGACATAATCTGAGAGTGTTCGAAAATATCGGTGCTTAGGAAAATATTTGGGCCTAAGTGAGATGAAAATGGGGACTGGAGAAAACTGCATAGCGACAAGCTTCATGACCTGCACTTTTCACCGAATATAGTAAGTATAATTAAACCACGGAGGATGAAATGGGCTGAACATGTTGCGCGCATGGGGGAGGAAAGATATATCTCAAAAGTATTGACTGGGAGAAACGAAGGGAAAAGACCATGTGGAAGACCTAGACGTAGGTGGGAGGACAATATTAGGATATATATAAGGGAAGTAGGATTTGCGAGGGATGATTGGATAGAGTTAGCACAGAATAGGGTTGAATGGCGGGCTCAGGTAATAACGGCAATAAACCTCCAGGTTCCATAAAATAGATAATATTCATTTAGCTTGCCGAGGAATTGTCTATTGCCATTGAGTAAGTAAGTAATGGTACTTTCTGAGATTCTGTGGTGGACGGGAAAACGACTGTTCGTATGCCTGTCTACCGTGTGTCTGTACGCGCGATAACTAGAATTCGCTTCGTCGGATTTTCATGAAACTTGGAATACGCATTTATAACGTCCATGGGAAGAAGCCTATTGATTTTTGATCACATCGGTTAACCGGTACCATATGTGGTTCGCGAGAGCCTCGGGAGGGTCCGGCAGCACATATAAAAAATTTGCCAATAGATGAGGATTTTGAAAGTGATGTGCTTTGAACGACATGGGGGTGAATATATCCGTGCCGATGACTATCAGCTGTTGAGTTAAAATATATTTACAATAATAATAATTATTAGAATATGATAAAAAATAATTTTCATAACTTATGTTTAAATGTGGCATATGAACAGTACCGAAGGCTAGTCAACAGTAGATGGGGCATCCGGGATAGACCAATCACAACGCTTGAGTGCGGGCCGCCACGCGTTTCCAACTAGGGCTATTTCTGGCGTTTACTCAGTCTAGAAATACTCACATCTTATGGTTAAGCTCGCAACATTTAATTAACCCTTGCTCGAATTACTATGAAATTTGTGCAGAAATAATCTACACACAACAACCCTACAGGTGGTTACAACAAAGCCTTAAAGATGCGGACACAAAGGTTTTTAATTCATTTTAAAAAATCACCAAATTACACAAAATTCATGGAAGATGAAGCAAAATTCACTATGCTACAATCTTTTCATCTTTGCGTGCCTAAAAACTTCAATCGAGAAAGTTTTAGTGAAATATCTCAATTTGGTTATAAATTAAATATTACTTTTATAATTTGAATGGTTTACGGGTAATTGAGTGGTAAGTTTTCCAGGCGCCACAGCTGTCTGGTTGATTTGGGACGATCGTGAAATGTAGAGGGTGAAGCAAATTTTAATACGCGAAAATGCAATACTTGTATGCAATGTAAAAATATTATTGTAGGGTCCCACACTCAGAATCAGCAGGGGCTCCAAAATTCCTTAACCAACCCCGGTTCGTCCTGGATTTTATAGCCCTGGAGAGAGTGTTAAGGTTAGTAGGTCTCCCTCATATTTGAGGATATACCTTTGCCTGGAACATTTCCGGTTTTATTTCATGGGTAATAAATGCAGTATTGCATATTAAGATCACCAAAAGTAACAAATACCTACAATCGAGATTAATTACCACCAGAACTCCTCTTAAAAATAAAGAGAGCTTTTATTGGGTTTATTTATAAATAATGACCCTAAAGAGGTATGTATGGTTAACTTATGTTTGAGAAGAATAATGTCTCATATGAAAATTACAGTTACCCGGATGACTAATTGTAAATGAAAGATCGAGTTTCGTAGGATATATGTAAAATATTCACATTATCCCTTCATGAAGGTAAAACACATTTTTTTTCAATTTCGGGGAAAAAGAGGAATTAGCAGTTAAACTAAGATATTTTTTTTTTCAAAATGAGTTCTACTTGAGGAGTAATTGGAAATGCCCTGGAAATTACAATAAATTGTATACAGGCACAGAAATTAAGTGCATACCAACTGATTATCCTCACTTAGACCTACACGTCAGTGCCGTTATAGAGCTCTGCGCTTTTAAGATGGCCGCCGAGAATGAGGTATTATCCATTTCCGGTTATCTCAGAGGCCCGTGTTTACACTACAGTTGTGTGCTTGTATCTTGTTTTGGAAGTAATTATGCCGATTAACTGATACGTTTTCGACTGTTCGGCCGTTGCAAACAAAAATTGAGGACTTAGTTTTCACAGTTTTCCAAAAGAAAAGGCTATTTTTCAAGAATGGATGGTAAAATTATGCCATGGAAAAACACCTTCCCAGTTTTCTCGTGTTTGCAGCTGTCACTTCACAGAAGATGATTTTAATGTTCCTTTGAGCAGTTATGGTGAGCATTTCATGTTTTCTAGAGTGATTAAGGGCCAGTTGTATAAAACTCACAAACTGATGGTTGTTTTTAACTGAAAGTTTGAAAATAACTAGCTACTTATGTTGTATAAAAATAACCGTAGATTGTGTAACTCACAGTTTTAAATAACTGGAGAAAATAATAAAACATCTGGCAACAGTGCAAAAGTTGAGGGAAATTTGCAGGGAGTATTATGCTTATATCTTTGGTCTTTGATTTTCAGTTGTTTAATTAAAGACAAAGCACCATGTTACACATGTCTTTGGTATTTATTTCAATTGCTTAATAAAGATTATTTTTTTTTATTTTTTTTTTTAAATCATTTCATTGAGGCCATGTATATTTTTGCTTCAAACTGCTTTAACCTTTCTATAGAGGTGTTTAGGTGTGTAAACGCAACCTACAGTACCTATAATGCCTGGAATGTTACAAATATTGTAGATATCTAATATTGTTTTCTTAAAACACTGTCCTTAGTTGGAATTGAAATAAACCGAGGCCTTAAAGTATAATTTTCCCTGGTCAATTTATGAATAGTTCTACTGGCTGTTCCTTTGGCCTCAGTAACTATTTGTAAGCTTCCAATCACAATAATTAGCAAAGGACCTCAGGGGTGACCCTGAATATCATAAACATATCATGAATTTGCTTTGTACTTGATTGTAATGGGAAGGAGACATAACCTCTGTCTACTTGTTGTGCCCAAATTTTGGTAGCATGTCATGCAGTACTAATAAAAGATTATGACATTCAAGAGATACATGATGGGTTTTCATTGCATCACCAGATGGGGTATCAGAATAATCATAAATCTAGAAATAAATGTTGCTATTTTGTAATGTGGGGCTACCATAACCAACAACAAAGCCAAGGTACCGGTGTCTGTATTTTTAATGTCATTAGACAAAATGAAAGCAAACTGAATCTAAATGATATGAAAATAATAATAACTCACACTGTACTTATAAAATGGATTTCTAGTGTCTTTTTCACTGTTTGAAATGTATTTAAAATTTCCAAATCATCAGTTAATGTTTTAACTTGCAAAAATTCACCAGTTATATTAAAATGTTGGTTAAGATGAGATAAACTTAGATTAATGTTTATACAACAAAAAAAGGTAGTTAAATGTAACTGAAAGTTAATTTTGCATGATAACTACAGTTTATATGTTTATACAACTGGCCCTAAGATAATTTTGATATAGTAGATGTTGAGAAAAATATATAAGCCTATGAAATAATAAGTATACCCGACCAACGTAACCTCGTTTAGGCATGTTAAATTAGCATTTCATCTTTTCAGTGTAATTTTTGTTGCCAATTTATTTTGACATTCAAGAATGTCAATGTCAATCGAAATTTCTCCCGTAACCGATAAAATGGCCAATCTGTATTGTAATTGAATAAAAAACAAACCACATACAAATTTTTAGATTATGTGCTTTGCAGGTAGCAAACTCAACGTTGTTTTTGTCCATCAACACGTTCACTTCAATGCACTTGATGAATTTTCTAATTGCTAGAGTCCGGCCAGCTTTCATACTGCTGCCTGCCCTACGCTTTTCGAACCAAGTGGTTATGGAGTCTTCGTCGAAACGTTTAAGCCGTTCTTTCTTGAATAAATTTATCTTCAAGAAATTTGTCGAAGGAAAGTCGTGGGTACTTTCTGGTTCTATAACCTGAACTTCGAATAAGGCAAAGTTCCTATCCGGATTTCTCTCTCGCCTGAGCAAGCTGCAACCAATTTTGGATTTTTTAATTTTGGATTTTTTAAATTTTGGATTCTTTAAATTTGAATTTGAATTTTTTTGGATTTTTTAATTTTGGATTAACGATTTTTAGATTTTTTCAATTTTTAATTTTTTGATTTTTTCAATTTTTTATTTTTGGATTTTTACATTTTTTTTTAAATTTTGATCTTTTAAATCGTATAGCAGTTGATTACTCCTAATCAATGTGTTGATTGTTTTCTGTGCAGTCCGTTCCGTCACACCTCACTAATTTCGTGACGATTTTGAATGTGACATTAATTTCGTGACGATTTTTGAGCGTGACACAAACTCTGTATTTACCCCTACCGCGGCTAAAGAAGTTTCACTTAAAAAAAAAAAAACATGAAAATAAATCGAAAAAATATTGGAGACCGCAGGCATACTGCACCATATTAAAACAGTTAGCAAACGTTTCAGAAGACATATAGCTTTGATTTCTCACCTTGTAATCAACTCTCCCTTCGTTAACTTTGAAATATTTGCTGCACCATCTTCGAATAACATCCTTTTTAATTCCATCACTGTAAAATTGGAGAACCGTCCCAAACTCATACTGAAAACACACAAGAATGAGGAAACCGGAAGTTCACAATACCTGAATTTGGAGAGCAGCGCGCTCAAGTGGCAGGAGGAAAAACTAAAAAAGCCCAGAGCTCTATAGTGGTTTGTGGAGTGGCGATAAATGTACGATTGTAGGATTGTGACGATGGCAGAGGGGATAATTAAAACCTATTTGGTGATTCATACGAGATGATTAGCAGTTTGAAGAAATTAAAATTGAGTTCAACAGACGAGTGGTAGGCCTACATGCCATAATTTTATACAGTTTAAATTTTACAGAGGTACAACTTTCAGAAAGTGAAGTGAAAGGGAATGACTGCAGATAACCTCTTAAGGATAGCATGAAATGTTCAAATACTTCATAATACTGCAATGTTAAGGGAATATTAGACTGTAATATGTATTAATTTTAATTAATAATTATTAAGTAGAAACTTACATTTATGATTATTTGAAAAGCTTTTTTTAAATTTATCTCTTGAGAAAAAATTGTTGTAATAATAGATTATTATTATCTGCCCTCATAATCTATAATAGCTTGTATATTTTTTGTTGAATTCAGATGCCCTTGATTTTTTCTATCGAAAACGTAGGCTTTCATACATAATTGAAATCGAAGTTCTTAGACTGAAACAACAAAATTAATAAAACTAGGTAATGGCATAAACTAATCATATACATCTATCATTTGTAACAAAATATTAATTGCATTACATTTCAAAATAATCCATAGTTACCCAATTACAATTTTAGTAACTAAGGAATATTGCTTAATTATTACGAATTTTAAATTATTTTTGAACATTTTTCTGAATTAAATAATCATTTTGCATGAGATGAAGATAGAATTAAATAAACACAATCATAGCGATTTGACTCTCTCGAGCCTCTAGGCACCTAGAACATTTCACTGTAGGTGGTGGAAATGCAACATAGCGTATTTTGTTTCTGTGATAGTCGTTGTTATGCTAACACAGTGAGTGAAGAAGAGTCGAAACCAGGACAATGAGGAAGGAGTCAAGCTATTCGTAATTACTCGAGCGTTTTGTAACATGCTTGACGGGCGGCATAAACACTAGGAGGCAGGTAGAGTTGGATTACCTCCACAACGTCTCTGGGTTTTTACGTATATACCTTAGGAGCGAGTCTCACCGCTCGTAGAGTTCCTGGCTAGGGGAGGTAGCTGCACCCTGATTGGCTCAGCTCTCCTATCCCACTCCACGTGTTGTCTGTCTCTCTCGCAGGGGGATTATCCCTCCACTCAACTATTATAGTATTTTCTACGACTGGCATGATGTTCACTCTCTGCCCAGCGGTAGCTTACTGATCTTACGCGCACCGAATTCGCGCATCTTGGTAACGAGACATAACGAGAAGCTCGCTGGCTGGGTTTGTCTTCAAGGCCAGAGACTTTGTGGAAATAATCCAACTCTACATACAAGTTCGTGTCTTCGATCCATTCCCCCTTCCTCTTCCCCTCACCACCCCCACCTTCACCCCGATAATATAAATTATATCCACTCCCTCCTAATCTACAAATTGTTTTTTCTTCGACTGCTACTTCACAAATTTCGTTACAGGTAAAGGCTACGTATCATTCCACCCCAAGAATACGACGAATTCGTTTAGGAAATGTACTTTTAAACCACGGGTGGCGCGTAAAATCGATATCCAGAAAAAAAGTGATGACAACTTTACATTAGCCAGTAAAATATTTTCCTTACATTTATTGATAAAGATCTTACATTGTTTTCTTTCGCTATTCAAATGCCACTCTACTTATAAATCAGATTCAAAGAGAAATATATCTAACATCTCTACATACACTGTTTTCTTCGAAGCATTTCTTTCAATAGGGTGAAAGGAAAAGATATGTAACTGAGTCAAGTGTTTAGTCTTAATTTAAACATGAAAAATGACGGAATTAATGTAGACTGATATTCAAGAAATTCTTATTTTTCTTGTAAGAAAGTTAGCTCTCAATACAGCGTGAACATCAGATATAAATATTACAAGGTTTTCAAATGCATAGCAATAACCAGGGCCCGGATTCTAATGACATGTCATCTTTTTATTGATGCTGCATAGACACTGCCAGCTTGTAGATAAATGCTAATCATGGCCTCTAGATTATAGAAATGCATTTTTATTAGGTCATTTTTTGTCATTTTATGCAATTTTATATTTTTAGGGCATTTATTTCAATTATAGGTCATTATTTTGTCATTTTCGTGTCATTTGCTTCCTTATTTAGTAATTTTCATGATTTACATTGAGTGTATTAACTTTTTTTCGTCGCTAGCGGTGCTGTCTTTGAAACGTTGTTTGTTTAATGCAAGAAGCAGAGATTCGGCGTTAAAGTGTTGACATGTCTCAGTAGGAAAAGAGAATAAAAGAAACGCCAAAATTTTGCATTCTATTATTATTATTATTATTATTATTAGATTGACTAGGCACCAGAGTCTGCCACCTGCTTGGATTTGAGAGTGCAAAATACCGTTTACCCTCAATAAACAACAGTATAATCCGGCAGACTACAAAAGGAAATGCCGAATTTTGACTCACCAGTGCCTCAGTGCCAGTAAAAATTTCCGTGAGAAAAGAACATTCACAACATTACAGTTATTTACAGTTTTTACAATTATGTACAAACTAGTCTATAACTTAGTGTGTACAATAATAATTTTGTATAAATAAAATATCAGTTTTTAGTCATTTTTTTATAATCATTAAGTCATTTTCTTTAAAATTTAGGGTCATTTTATAGGTCATTTTTCAAACAATGTTAGGTCATCAGAATCCGGGCCCTGGTAATAACACAGAAACACACGAGTAACAAGTAAGACGAACGATTTTCATTAATAAACTTAGGTGATTATTAATTATATAATGAATTTTTTAACTTAATAAAGCAACCTAACACCCTACAGTTATGAATGGTGCAAACAATACTTCACATTGTTTCTTATATAGGCCCTACACGTATTATATTATATTATTCAGTTTTTAGGCGAACGAAAAATATTATGTGCCTATCAGAAATATAATATAAAATCTTCAGGTTTAAGTACCGAATTATACACATAATATTAATTATCCTAATAGAATCATATAAATTAATCGAGTAAATAAATTTGTGAGATATTCGTTTAGATATCCGAACTGAATAAAAGAAGTCAAACAAGACAGTCAACAAAATCAAAATAATATATGACTATTCTAGTTTGATTGCTACTTTTTATATTTAAGAACCTAAGTAGTGCTAAATCTGAAAAATTTAAATTTATTTAACTTACTTTCAAATTTTATTATATTCAGAGAGTATAACCCGAAGAATAGCTGTCCTTAATCAAGATTACCATAAACGTACAGCCTACCAATCTGTCAAAAAGGACGATAATTAATCAATGGGAAAAGGAAAAGATACAGTAATTACCCAGAAAATGTGACTGCTGTGGCGAATGGCTATTGACTAAGAAGTCGTTCAGTGAATCTTTATTGATACTATGATAGGCTATAGTAAACAGGTGACTGAGTCTAGTGGCCAAAGAATCTCCTCACTCATTTAAAGCCCTATTGTAAACTTTAGTTACGTCAATTTTCTTAGTTCATTATTTTTATATTTACTTATACGACTCTTTAATTGCATATATATATATGCAATTAAAGAGTGTATATATATAATATAATTTTTCATTATGTCATCGTTATGACGTAATTAACTTAAATGGTTATGAAATTAGTTGAATTGCAAAGGCGTGATTGATCATTGGTTTATAAATATACAATCCTTTGCGATTGAAGACCAATGAACAATCTGTTGCACGGCAATGGGTTTTGAACTCGGAACCTTCGGAATGAGCAAGGTCAATGGTTCGATTCCGGCCGAGATCGATGGAACTTATGTGTATGCATACAAAAATATGATAGACCGATTTCTGTTGATTTACTCCGGTTGTTAAAAATTCCGGCAAGGCGATTGTTACAGTTAGCAATACACCCTCGCCGTTAAATAACCATAAACCAACGAACCTAATTTCCTAAAGAAAAGTTATGTAGACAAATGGTCAATACGTAAAGAGCTGCGAAACGCGAGAATGTAACATGACTTTTATTTTACAGTAAGAAAGTTTAAAGTGCAAAGGAAATAATAAAACGAATTTCAGCATATGGAAATGACATAATGTACAAATTTACAGAATATTTTAATTTAGTAAGTAAGTAAGTAAGTAAGTAGGCGGTAACTTGATTGCCATAATGAAAGCTCGCTATATGAACCGTTCTGTGCTAACGCAGTCCAAATTGAATCACTAAAACCTATTTCACCAAGATACCTACTAATATTGTGAAAGACGTATAACATATAAACCTATGGTTCCAGAATATATTTTTAAATTGTTTGCGAATTGATCACTTCAGATCACGTAATAATTTTTATTCTTTGTCTAAAGTTCCCTCTGTCTCCATTACTGCTTCATTCATTCGCTGATCTGCTTTCTTTGATCTTCTTTAAAAAAATCTTCTGGTTTAAAACTTTTGACTCGTAATACTTCGAAATTTTGCACTCTGCTCCTAAATGTTCTCCGGGATGTTGGACATCTCTAGTTTAATCCACGCCTTTTAAGAGATAGTCGATTATCTGATTAGTTAGTCTGGTTCACTTCATTCTGTACAAGGACCCAAGATAGGCCTATGCCAGCCTAAGTTTCGCAGGAGTTTTTTTTATTATTTTTTTTCCAGTGTTTTTAGCGAATTATTTTGGTGTTCCAGGAAATTCACTTCTTGTCGTAGATGTTTTCACCAGTAACTAAAATCTTTCCATTTTTGAGATCCTATCCCTTTCCATGGTAATTGAAACTATTGACGCTTTTGATCTTCCTATCTCTGTGTCCAGGAATTTTGGTGCTCATTTGTTGTTCGAGAAATTGGTGCTTTCTATACATCCTAAGCCCAGTCGTACTGGCAATATTTTTCTTATTTATTTATTAAGTGGCAGAATGGTACTTTGTAAGATTGTGTGGGAGTCGGGAAAATTTCTGTCCGTCTGTCCGTCCTCCTTGTGTCTGTACGCGCGATAACTCAAATACGCTTTATAGGATTTTTATGAAACTTGGTATACACATTTACAACATATATGGAAAGAAGTCTATTGATATTGGACCAAATTGGTTGACCGATACCGGAGTAAAGTCCAATTTAGTTCCTATTTTATGGTATACTATTAGTAAGAATTTATCAAATGCAAATCAGTTATCATGACAACATATTGTTTTACAATGTTCATATACGGCTTTGGAAGTTGCAATACACAGCTTGACAAATAACACTATTGCTTCACATATGTTTATCAACTAGACCATTAAACTGAGCGAGGTGGCCAAGAGAACGTCTTGGACTCGCATACTGGAGGTCCCTGGCTCAAATCCCGTAATCGGCCTATTTGACACGTTTTTTGTTGTATTTTTATGCGAGTGTGCGATTGTCAAGATATCACAAATCTGTATAGTTCTGCTAATGCTGGACGATGTTAGTGTGATTGTTTTTAATAACTAGACCTTTATTCTGGAGCTTAACTCGGAAATCGATTTAGAAAAGAAAACTTAATTTTCTGCATATCATAATATTGCAGTTATAGCTGACTAAGCAAAAGCAATCTGGCACTTTGTTACAACAGTTTACCTGATTTTATTTAATTATTTATGTACTTCTTCTCCTTATTTTATATCTTTTCATTTACTTCTTTATCTATTTATTTTTATTTATTTACTTCTTAATTAATTAATTAATTAATTAAAATATTAATTAATTAATTAATTAAAATATTAATTAATTTATTATAATTGCTTTACAACCTAATTACTACAAATTGGAATCGAAGAGAACATACGGTTCCGACCGAAATAGATCAAGAAAGTTATAATGAAACAGTTCTTTTTCAAGTAATCATTGGGAATCAGAAACATATTCTCCACAATTATAGTGAACTTGTTACCTTGTAATATTGAAGAGGCGTGGTGTACGTGGGCTTCTGGTTGGGGAGGGTCACTTCCAGGCACGCGATTTCTGTTCTTAATTATTTGTGAACTTTTAATTATGAGGGGACTCAAAACCAGTCACGATCAACTGCGTGTCTCTCAAAAATGAAACTCATGTCAAAGCAGCGCCTCACATCGTGTCTCCGAGCACTTCACCGTCCTCACACATGGGACCCGTTAAAAATGAACCACTGTTTGCTCACATGTCTATCTTATGGGCACCTTGCGTTTCAACACATGTCGTTTCGCAACACTTAACATAAAAACGTAATGAATAAATCCACTAAGGTCAGTAATCTCATTGTTGTTATTCGTACGGTAGTACATACTGGTTTCACATAATAATGAAATTATCAAAATTAACAATAAAATTTATTAATAATTTAATTTAAAACAATAATTACCCAACAAAAAATAACTTTCTGTTTGGTGTCTTAGATGTTTTACCGGATTTTGGCTATACTTACTGCGCTGATTCCAAAAATGTAAACAGTTTTTCTCTACCAGCACTACTTTTATATAGATTTTATTCGTGAACTCTTAGTCTAGCGAAACAAAATCTTGCTTGATAATATAGCTAGTGAAGGTTCTTGACCATACTTTGGACACGTAGGACGAAAACTGTACGAAGCACAGAAAAAATAAAAGCTGGACTATTTTTGGCCCTCAAATTGACAGCTCACAAGTCATAAACGACCGTACAATATGTGATAATATCAATTTTTTGAAAGACCCCATGTTATATTGTTATTGTAATGTTAGTGTGTTGCTTTTTTCTTTTCACGTGATTTAAAAGCTAAAAATAGGCACAAAACTAAAGCTGATAGGGCAAAACTAATGGCACATTTGGCATCAGCGACCTAAATATATCCAAGAATAGGTATAAATTCTAAGGCACCAAAATGGCTGTTGGTATGTGTTATCTTTACCTAACCTACTAGCTCCGATGTCAAATTTTGTATTTATAGACGTGATTCATTTTTAATCCTAGTCGTTTTTCTCCAATTAAACTGCTACAACTTCCCTGCGACACGGTAATATCATGGAGAAGGTTTGGGAGGTGCAAATCCTGGTTCGCTCGCGGTCGATTCGCTTTATTTCAGTCCGGGGTATACCGTTGAACATGCAGTACTATGTTATGAAACAGTAAACTAAATAAACTAGTAAATTCTGTTACCGTATATTAAAATTAATATTCTGAATAGGCTATTAGAAAGTAGAATCAGTTTTATGATTATTAATAGGTTATAGAGACGGCCGGCGTGATCTTGTGGTTAGCATCTTCTAGCGGCTAGAATCTAGCCAGTCATGAATCTGTTCAAGGTACATTTTGTACAAAAAGAAGAAGAGACTATGAGTTTTAAATTACTGTTATTGATATTTTTAAAAAATTGCTAGAGGTACCGGTACTTAACATTTTTGTATAATTTTTTAATAATGTAGTTGCAGATGTCTACTATTTACGTAATAGTTAATCAATTACATGAGTCCTGTTATTATAAAAAAGTTAAGTGCAATAATGTATTTTACTAAGCCTTTAAGTACATTTACAATTATTCGACAAGTCAAGTAGGAGAACTAAAACATGTATCTTATTATAAGACAGATAGATAATTCTTGGCCATTTATTAGTTCATTTTATTTCTTTTTATCTTATTCTAAGTTTGTCTTTTATAGTTTAATTTTTACGAAAAATTAGTAAATGGTATAAAAATTTAACTCTTATTTTTAATTTTAAAGTATTCACAATATTTTAACAGAGACATGCACATTATAGCAAACAAATGTAAGCATTTATAGATATAAACTTCTTTAAAGCGAGCTATTAGGAATACAAAATTCATCCAGGATTATCTTAGACATCTGTTAGTGATATGTTAATGGGGCATAAGTGCTAATTTTATCGAAAAGATTTCTTTCACAACTTTAGTGGATGTTAAATTATAAGCAAAACCTCAACACTTTGAGCAATGATCCATTCTATTGTAGCTTGCATATAACCTACAGTTTGAAAGTTGTACTTTTTTCTTTTAAATGATGCATGTTACTATTAAATGCATGAAAGGAATCATTATTTCCGATAATATAAAAACATGACAAATTAGTGATGAAAAGGATAAACGAATAAGTTGTAGAATTGAATTCTAGATTAGAAGTGTATTTTGGAGTTAATTTTACAAATGTATGCAATTTTCTACACTAAAATACTGACATAACATAACAATACTACAAATAACCAAATAAAAAAACTTTTTAGCAAATACAAGCATAACGACGGCAATGTAGGCCTAACCTAAAACTAGTTTCTTGTTAACAGCGGAAATACACGATTTATTAGTCGTAAATTTCTGGAAATTCTTCTTGAACATAATTTTTAGGATCGTTATCCGAATATTCACCATCATTTATATCAACTTCACTTTCACCAGAATAATTCATAATCTCATTATCTGTCAAGCTACGGCGCGCTATTTCCTTGTTTACTGCTAAAAAATACGCGGACAATATTCTGCCAAATAAATCACATTGGTGCCTAAACAAATGAAGGAAAACGCATTCTAGTGGCAGGAATTCATTTAAAAGATCGAAAGGTTTTCTTTTTGCAACTTTATGAATTCCGTCAATTGACGGAATTATTAATCAATAATGTTTTCTTTGTAGGGTAAATTCTGTTTAAAACTTTTGATATTTCCCTCTGAATATTTTCGCCATTTCTTATTTAAAGATCACGTTAGTACAAACCGAAAGATAAAATTTACACATGTATGTGTTACAGGTAAAGACTTCACTTAAAACAATTTTATTGCTGAGTACCCTGAATATGTAAATTACAATCTTAAACATTTTAAGAGGAAATTACAAAAAATATTATATAATATTAATAGCACAATTTTAATTTTGTTTGGTCTTTCATTGTTTTCAATCCATTATTCTATTTTTTGTTGTTGTAAATGCTATTTTAAACCACTGGTTAATGCTGAAAAATTATTTTTGTATACATTGTAATCATAAATTTAGAATTTTTCGTTTGTAGTATACTGTGTATCGATATGTACGAGTAATTATATTTATATTAATCTACTATACCTCTAAACACGAGCTTTGCTCATATAGGGGTATATTTGGTTTTATTTGTTTTTACTTGTATTAAATGTGTAATAATAATAATAATGTAATGTAAGTAAGTAATGTTAAAAAAAATACTTCTTGGTTTGTAAACACATGAAGTTTCAAAATGAGAAGAAGCGGATATGAGCACTGGCTGTTCAATAAATGGGAACCATATCAATAAATTGAACCTAATATTATTCATATTTGATATTACATACCCTATAGTACAATCTTGACTGAGATGATGCACGTACCTTACCTGAAATGGAAAAAAAGAACATAATCAACAACATTTGTCTCAATAAGATTAAAGTAAGGAAAAATGAATTGTCAGTCAGGAATATCATATGTACACAACCCAATGAAATACTGCTTTCTTCCTTCTCTCTCTCTCTCTCTCTCTCTCTCTCTCTCTCTCTCTCTCTCTCTCTCTCTCTCTCCCTCTTCCTGCTCCTTCACTTGGCTACTTCTTTTTCTTCTTCAGAGGCTATATTCATTTCGCTGTGTTTGAGTACTTCTGATAAGAAGTGACATTCTGTTACTCATTACAGTTTTCCTAACATGTCGATTCACTCCATGATACTTGTGGATGTTCTATTTAAGCAAGAAATTATGATTCTCCAATCCTCAACTTCACATTAACTAGCTATTCCTTACAGTATTTATCTGCACATCACACCGTAAATACCCGCTCTCTATAATCTATCAACGGAAAACCCATCTATTCCCAGTCATTTACTGTAAATTCCGTATTTTCCTGGAACCATCTTCCCACCAATGTCAGGCATGTTGCACTCGGCCAGCATTTAAAATTAGGGTAAAAAATATCTAATCAATACATAATAATTATCGATGATCAGTACAAGATATATCCTTAATTGTGTCTTGACTATTTTAATATTATAATAAGTTTATTTTTCTCAGTAGTCTGATATCATTGTATTAAACATTTTTAGTAGACTAACTGCATGTATGAGTATATATGAATTATATTCCTATTAATATTAGCAGTGTAATTGCATTTACTTATTCTCTGTCAAATTATATAAATAATATATTATTATTACTATTGTAATACGTCTACAGAAACATCTGATGAAGAAAATACTAATATAATATAATACGGTATATCAATCCGAGTTTCTCGATTCGACAATTGGCCGATTCCAGCATCTTTTTATATCAGTTCTCATAAATGTTTTATATAGCCTAGTTCTTTATTTGTAGACTAATACACATTGTATGAAGCCCAGACTAATCCCTCTCCCATGAGTATTGCTTTATGGAAAACGAATACAAATACTATATCGACATCAAGCAAACGATATCGATTTTAATTCTGTAATATTCCAATGCCCTTAAAATCCTCCAATAACTATACCTCTGTATAAACACTGATCTTAATAATTAATAATTCAGTACATATATCACATAATAAAATTTCACTAAAATCGGGTTGACCACGTATAACAGCAGTATACGTCGCATGTCGATGTTTTAGGAAAACGTCGAGAGATATGAATCGACTTAATTAAGAAAACTGAATCTGTTGCCTCATCTAATCCACTTAACGAAGAACTGTGAACTTCTTTATAAGAGGTGAGAGTATTAATGTACATAACTAGCAGCATTAGTAGTGATGAAACATAATAGAGTATTGGTGAATCATGTGCTAATTCCTATAGTTTTCAAACCGTCTTCATACTTTCAGCACGTCAGTTTTAAAATATACTTTTTATGATCACGAACTATTATTATATGTGAAATTAAAAGTAGTGTGATATTATTGTTTTTCGTATACAAGCTTATAGCCTCTTACACTATTATGCTTTAAATAAAATTTACAGTATTCCTTTACATTATATACACTTTTTATATTATATTATACATTGTACATTAGTTTTGTATAAAGTCAATAATACATATATGTATTAGTGTACAATGTCAAGAAATAAACTGAAATTAGCTTATTGCGTTATCAACATAAAATCACACTCAGCAGACATTAATCGGTTGTTAAGTGCATCATAAATCAATTTTAATGGCTGAAGATAGCATAACATTTGCCGAAAAGCATCCCCACAAGTTAATAGAAGGAAAATCAATTTTATACTTTTAACTATTAAATAAGCTACTATTAGTTAGGGAGCTACAAAAAATGCTTGAACAATTGTGCGAACATAGCAAAACTTCAGGGCTATCAGGGCAGATAATATTTAACGGATCAACAATCCCAATAATAATAGGCGGAATAGACCTCACATACGTACACGAGGATATCTTCCTAGGACAACAGATTTCCTTTCAAGATAAAATGGAGAACGATTTTATTATTTTTTTTATTCAGTGAATTGTAATGAGTAAAAGCTAATAGGACAAAGAGGAATCTCAAACCTGGAAGGCTTATTGGGCCTAATGCTCTTTATGTTGTTAGATCAGACACTAAATAGGAGAATCAAATTCTCGACGCTGGAAGCCTGCATATACCTCTGATTATTCTACGGGTCCCAGGCATGGTCACTAACAACAAAGCAAACGAACAAAATCCAAATACATAAACGAAAAATGCAACGAATGATGCTGGGTGTATCTCTGAAGAACAACTCCTCTACGAAGTGAACCAGCTAACACAGACATCAGACATCGCACAATTGGCCACCAGAATGAAATGGAAATGGGACGGCAAATTTGAGAGGTCACAAGGCAGCAGATGGAGGTACAAGATTACCACGTGGGACCCCTGTATAGGCAAACGACTACAAGACAGACCTATTGTTGGGAGCTTTTTTTTTTTTTTTTTTTTTTTTTTTTGTGCCCTCCCTTACCCCCCGAGTGCCAAGCAATGAAGCCAGTACCTCGGGTCAAACCAAATTCTGGTAACCATTTGTGATTATGTCCCTATCGTGAGTGTGTTCCATCCTGAAGGGATGTGGTGGATCGTGACGTGTCCAAGCTGGTATCTTGATTCATTTTCAAGCTTTCATCAGCTAGGTGTTTGTGTGTGCGGTGTTACGGAGTGAGTAGTGTTCTTGATTGTTTAGAGTTTGGGAGCTGACGAGATGATCCCTGGCCAGACTGAGAAGCTCTTATCTGCAGCCAATAGCAGCGCTCCCCTACACGTGCAGTTATAGCACAACGCCGTCTTCCCCCTGCATGCCACCACCAAATCACGGATCATCTCGTCAGCTCCCAACAATAGGTGCAAATGGACGAGACCTCTTCAAGAAACAGGCAAGTCAACATTGGTCACGAGTAGCAAAAGGAAGAAAAGTATGGAAATCCCTCGTGAGTCAACTATGTAGTGAGTAAATAGGATGCCAACGAACAAAATCCCTCAAGAGACATCAATGCACTAAAAGAACAACCAGACACAGGCAATAAATAAATATATGAAATTGGTTAATGCTATGAGAATTGAGATATCCCTCCTTACTAGGAGGCCTTTTCCCTTCAAGGGACACACGATTATATCTATCTATCTAGACACTAATAAGATAAAAAGCTACGTGCTCAACAGTTACAATAAAAAGTATCGCTGTGGTCTGAAATGAACCCCAGTTATTCTGCGAAGAGTTATAGAAGGAAGTTCGTGTGTTTGCATATACAGTATTAAATGAGAGCATCCGATGAAAAGAACCATTAAAATAAAGTAAGAAAACACTGGAAATATGATTATATTCGTGTAATATCTGACAGAGTATAATGCGATGAATTCGGTGGTTAAGTGTGGGACAAAGCATCGTAACAGGAGAGTTGTATTTTTAATGACGGCGCCTCCTTCAGTCGGCCGGCGTCTTGGCTGGGGCTTGTGATTAGCGACACACAAGATGAAATGCTCAACACTTTACGACCAGCTACTGCACTAGGTTCAGAAAGTTGTACACAACGGAAAAGTATTATGTTCAACGATCACACGTTTGCGCTCCACTACATTAAAGTTGATTAAGATATTAACGTATTAAAGAAATGGAATGAAAAAATACAGCTGCGTGATATGTCAAATTAAGGAATCATATATTTCAACGGACATCAACATTTTTTACTACACATGTTTTACTTAATTAAAAATTGTGGGTGAATGCAGATGTGCTGTTGGTTAAGGTACTGCGTTAGAAACCAGAAGTATCTTGTTCGATTCCATTTGAGATCATCCAGAATTTTCAATTGGCCCAATCCTTCTTATGGCACTATCGCCCTTGGGCCTAATCAGCACAAAATCACGAAAATAAAAATTTTCTTTATGTAAAGTGGCATTAAAAGGAAGTCTTCGTCAATGTTCACGTTACATCTCTAAAAGGTACCTAACCCAAATAAAAGATTTTGTGTTCATAAGATTTTTAGTTCTGGAGCTAGGCTGTTCACAGACACATACATACACACACACACACACACACACACACACACACACACACACACACACACACACACACACACACACAAACATGTGTCTGGAAATAGTATTTGGATTCAGGGGACCTCATAACGTGTATTTATGTTATGTTAAAAATTCGGGGTGGAACATAATACTTCCCCTACCAATAGTATCTATGGTATGGGCAGAGGCATTGCACTGGTTCTCAACGTAGATAGCAGTTACATTCGGCATACAGCCCCGGTCCATGATAAGGAAATCTATGGAGTGTTGATGGACGAATGTACAAGATGCGGCAATACCTATCGGGATCAATCATCTACCTTTCTGATCTTTAATCGTTAGATGCATCTCAGCTATTCCTCATCCACTGCGAGACTTACGTAGATGCCTTTATGCCATATTATATTTTGAATAACTATATTCTAGCCGCCCATTTGCAAGGAAATTCATGTGTTTAGAGGGATTCTAAACAAAAATAGAATATTACATACTACACAAATTATAATGTGGTAACAACCAACTAATTCCATGGCGCTACAACCCATAGCGGGCCAAGGCCTATTACCCGACCATTGCGTCATCTACCTCCGTCCTTCGACTATGGCAGAGAGCAGGATTGAGGGAGGTCATGTCGTTACCTATTGTAATATTGATGGTCTTCGTGACCCACAAATTGTAGGCCTACTACTGTATATAAATTTATTTATTAATATAGCACTTACATAAGCTTTCAATATAATAATAATCATTGAGTACGTTATTCAAGATACTTTGTAATTAATTAATTACAAAAACTTGTTTTAAAATCACTACTTTGCTAGGAGGGAGTGTTCGGAACACCCTTTGGTTCCAACAAGTCCAATCCCTTAGATTTGCGAATATGAAAACTAATATTTGAATGTTCTGTATTTCAATATTGGTTTTATATATCTGACGAATATTAAAAACATAATAACTAAGTTGGATACTAAACTATAATTGAAGACGAAACTTAACTATGCATCTGTGTAATAACATCAATGGATTCAACTAAAGCAAAGGAGAATAGTAAGCAGGCCTATGCTAATAATTGGAGAATATAATTTTAAAGGAATAAAGTGCATTCCAACCAATAAGCAAATGTCTGTGAAGTTGGGTTGAGATGAATGGGATCGTTTTAACCTCTTTAATCCCAGGGTATCATAAATGATACCACGGGTTTCGATTTTTTCTCGCTCTGTGAACGAGTCAAAGTAAAGAAGGCCGGTGGTATCATATTTGATGCATTCTGCACTGCATGCTCCTATTTTTTTTTTTTTAAATTCTGTCTGCTATGTATGAATTGTTGAATTTAAAAAACCGTGAAAACTTTATATAGACTCGAGGTATCATAATTACATGATATCATCCCTAACACCCCCTAGAACCCCCCGCCCTCAAAATAATCAAAACTTGATCTCTTGAATATCTGTGTTTTTTGGTCAATAACAACACACATTAATCCACAGAATAAAATTTATAGCGGTCTAAATCTAATTTTAGGCACCCCAAGAAGCCCCCACCCTCCATTTTTCAGTTGTTTTCAAAATTTGTTGTATTTCGACCCATAGCAACTCATTAAGAACAAAACTATAAATACAACTGTCCTAATTTGATCTTGAGGCCGAAGGGGATCAGACGACTTTGAGGAACAAAGATTTCAGAGAAATTTCCGGCAGAAAGTACTCTTCAAGACAATATTGCAAAATACAGCGTCAATAGTCATTGTATCTCAGTACCAGTGATATGCGATAATTGTATAGATATAATTTAATCAGTTTTAATAATGAACAATTAACTTTCTACATGAGGGAATGGCAAAATTAAGGGGAAACTTTGAGTGTGCAACAAAAAATAAATAAAGGCATTACAATACCAAACTGCACAGAAGAACTGTAACACAAAAGTAAAAAAATCTAAATTCTTAGTTCAAACTTAAGTAACTGTTATACCGAGAGGGGACTTCTTTATAGCCATAAATAATACAAGCTTGGGTAGCATTCACTTGCATTATCATCTCCCTTTCCCGCTAACGTCATAAGTCTTGTACATAGTGCGAAGAATGATACAAACTGGGCTGTAATGCCGTAAAACTACTCATCAACAAAGATAGAAGCGCATGTTATGTTGTAAGGCGAATGTTCAAATCCCCTCACATTTTCAAACAAGGAATAAGCTCGAAGTTTTTTTCTGTTCTACCTTCTCTGTCTCTTCACTTGGAACGTGAGTTCGTTGAGTATGTAAAAAAGAGACAAGAAGCTCAGATCGCTGGACATAACTCTCTGTATTATGAAGGCGCTTTACTCTAAAGAAGCAAGTTAACAGAGAATGGCCTGACTTGATGGCCAGAAGGGAACAGTTTGAAATACTTGGAAACTGATGGCTATCGTCTTGAGAAGTGCGCCGGAGTACCGATCTCAGCTCGCTCCCCGGGCGGGTCCATCAAACACCTTAATTAGTGAATTAAAACTTTGCTGACGACTGTACCGCTAAATTTTTATCATTGGGGAAGAATGGTTGAAGGAAAAGGGGAGGAATAAAAAGAAGGGTGGAATAAAAAAAGAAGAGGGACCACACCCTGTGGAAGTATAAGTACATATATATGGCCGTCTTAATGACGTAAGCACAAAACAAAGAAAACATGTTGGTTCGTTCCTTGTGCTGCATCTTCGTTTTTTTCCCTCCTCCCCTTTCCTTCTTCTACTATATATTCAAGCTTTTCATTTTCCCTCCCCATCCCTCCGTCTTGCCACAGTCTCACATGCGCGCAAATGAAATCGATTAAAATGCGAGCTTGGGCAAGGCAAGGGGAAGTAATAAAGGAGATGGGGAAGGGGTAGTTTTTCAGAAAAGGAGAGAGGGTGTGGGAGTAAGATAGGATGTGAGAGTTTTCTGCATCCATCTCCTTCCCTCCCCCGGCCATCTTTGTCTTCTACCCATGCACACATTTCTTCTTGGGCCAGATTTTAACGATTGCAAAGGCTAGGCAGACAGACGTACATACTGTGCTGTACAGGAGGGGGTGAAAGGGGGAGGGAAAGGGTTGATGAGCGAGGGTATGTGAGGTATAAGGCGGGTGTGGGAGGGAGGAATAGATGAAGAAATTTCCAGCAACATTTTCTTAGCAGAAGAAGAGTAAAGAAAGGGTGTGGGTTGGGGAGAAAAGGTTTCTAGACTTCATGCAAAAGGAGAAAAAATAAAACAAGAAAAAAGCCCCGTTACCATGACCACCATGTAAAGACAATGTAATACCATGCATAATAGAGAGTATGGCATATGTAAACTTAATACTTGATGTGACATGTACTGGTAACAGTGAATTATTTGTAAGATCTCTGCCACGCGACCTTGCTAAATGACATCAATTCTAATACTGGCTGGCTATAAATCTGATCATAATCCCTTCACCCAAGCTCTGTTGGAATTAACATGCGCTTCAGCATGTACAGTATGTATGTTCCTTTAAGAAAGTTCTTAAATCTCGCTTAAGAACAATATAACTAAAATTAAAGGTACTAATTAACTTAGTTTCATTACTTTGACTGAGCTTTTAGCAACTTGTATCAAGAAACTGCCATTAGCTCGTTAATTTTTTTATTTTTTGCTTGATTTGTTGAAGGGCAACAATTATTTAATTCTTACTAACCTAAGGTTAAGATACCAGATTATGTTACAAAATGCTCGCACAAGAGGAAAACATTACAACTGTTTAATTATAATATGCGTCAATACTTAAAATTATGATTTAGAAATAATTCCTTTTTACTTTAACATTAAAATGTTGCGCAAGTTTAAGTTGAAATTGTTCACTACGCGGTTGAGTGGCTGACGTGAAAGTTTCGCCTAGTTTCTCAGCTAGGAGAGGAGATATGCTTCGCGTATTCAACATATTCCACAATCAAGACGATAAAGGTTTTAGTGAATTTTGATTTGAATGTACAGTACGAAATTTTATAAATGTAGTAGGCCTTCCTGTGGTTGAGGTTATAGTAGATTACGACTTATTAGACCTACATTTGATGAGAATTGCGAAAGACTGTATGTAAAGTTATTATTTGTTTGTTTGTACAGAGTTTTAATAGTGGATTCTACGTATATGTTACCTCGTTAAATATGTTCGTATTCTTGTTACATAATGCGAATCTTTCGCGCAAGTCGTTAACAAGACGTTGAGCATATTTTGGTTTATGTTTTTAGTGTGTTTTAACCAGTTAAGAGATGACTGAATGTATATTTTAATCTAAGCATTCCTCAACTAAAGCCACTAGTGGGTTGTAAGTTTGAAATCAAATAGGTAAATTTTAATGACATAGCTAGTTTCCATGGATGACAACTTTAATACATGGATAAAATATCTTCGTATTTTAAGGTAAAGGATTAATGTATTATGCTCATTTCATGGCCATTTCATGTAAGCCAGCAGGAGTAAGGTTACATCAATACTGTGTTCTTGATAAATCTTTCCTGAAGATCTTAACACAATACTGAATTCGGAACCTGTAACAATGATTTTCTTACTTCGTGGAGAGATGCGATTAAGAAAAAGTTTGTTGAGTTATAAAACAATTGCAATAACCTCCATTTTTATCTTAACTTGATATAAGTCGTCTTCGTACATCCTACACTGCTGAGTACCTTAAGTTATCTGTCTTGTGATGAAGGAATTAGTTTCTCATATTGCGACACCTTGAAAATGGATTTATTTGCATCGCACGAGATTAACATGCTTGTGAGAGAGAATGACGACTGATAGAGAGGACCTATAGCTTAACATGGTCAGCGAACTGCATGAAAACCTTGTAACGCTCATTTGACGGGAACTGTGTGAGAGCTGAAGGCAATGCCGCTTATCCACGTTAGCGAGATCGCCTCCCCCCACTCCCCCGAGCTGACCACCCAGAGCTGAATGTAGACCTGATGACGAGATAAAGTGTTTACTAAACGTATAACTTAATAGCTTTTATATTCTACTTTAATAAAGAAGAATCTAATGGAAGCGAAAGTTAAGCTGATAAGAATCAATCAGAAGCTTCAAGTCAAATATATAGGCTAATTAGTAAAATTTAAATAAAATATCGGGACCTGTTTGCATGGATTCTTAATTTTGTGTCTTAGCCCTTCAATGTTCGTAAATTAATTTTTAGAACTTTCAGTTCAAATTGTATTTAATCTGCTAAAATTTTGTTTAAAAACAACGGCGGTATTAAATGACAAAAATTTATTAATTTCACGCTTTTTATTATTTCAATTACCCATTAATTGAGCAGTCTTCTCGTTTTGATCCACTCTAACATCAGCCGTGCTCGCTCTAGAGATTAAGAACAAGATTAAGGCAAAACGAAAAAAAAAAAAAAAAAAATGTTCCCTATACAGAGTTCTAGGAAGTTGAGTATCCTATATACTTGGACATTCAGTCTTAATGTCGAAAGACCTGTAACGTTAATTACGACTTAAAGGACTAGTAAGTTTCCTTAACAATACAGTTGGTAGGAATGTTGATTCAACAATTTTATAATGCTTTCACCTCTTTAAAATACTTAATATTAAACGGGAAAGGCTTCACCGGCAGCGAGAAAATATCCTACTGCAGAACACTAAAGAAAGGAAGACAGACGTGAAAATTTTGGTGTTTATTAGGAAATAATTATGCAGTATATTTTGACTTTTGGTCTGCGAGGAAACCCAATCGATGGAAAATCAACCGAAAACGAAGAACGTATGCTTCAAGGTAAAATTCTTTAATAATTTAACTTTAAGGTTATACGATTCTATAAGAGAAAGCTTCCCATTATTCAGGAACGTCACCTTTACGAAAACTTTTTCCAAATATCTAGCTTAGATTTAGTTTACACTAAATATATTATATTCGTGTTATGTTATTTCGTATACATAATATGTGTTTATGAATTAGTAGTTTATAATATGTCTATTTAGTTTTTCAACTTTGTATTTGTACCCGAAAATGACGTTTGTTAATTCAGGTGTGCATTGGTGTATTGTATTTAAAATTGCAATGTATTATGATCATCATTGTGCATATTTATAATACTACCTTTACCGGTTTTGATATTATAAGTTATATAATATAAAAAATAAAATAGAAATGGATACAATACACCAGAAGCAAGTTATTTTTTATGTACAGAATATGCAATATAATTAAACAGGAAAAACATATATTGAACATAATAATACTTTATGTATTATATTAGTTTTAGTATATATTAGTTTTTTCGGAATTTAATGCCTTAAATATTGAACAAATATACAAAATCAAATTACTGACTTACTTCCATAAGAATAGAAATATTTTCAAAATCAACACAATCATCATCACTACCTTACCAGACTGAATCAAAATTCTATTCTATATGAACCCAAATGTTTTAACTCTGCTGGATTAAATCACAGTATAAATTTCGGGCCAAGACTATACATCTCACTAATAAGAGCTCATCCTGAACTATATAAACTAAATTTACACAAACTTATAAAATTTATTCAACCTAATGCATGACTCATTTTACAATATCCCAATTTTTTGCTTTTCATTTTGGCTACTCGTGCTTGTCATTCCTCTCTAACAAATAATGTTTAATATATATGTTTTGCTTTTGATTTATGTTATTTACTATTTGTCTTGTTTTGTGAGTGTATTTGTGTATGCCATATGTGTGTGTGTGTGCTTGAGTTTTGTATGTAGCGTCGCTTTGCACTGAATATTTTGTTTTGTAATTTACAGAGGTCACTGTTTTCTGTTGCTGAGCTGAGCTGAGCCCGAGCACGAGCTTTTGCTCATTCGGACATCAGTTATGAATGTATGTTTTATGTTATATAAATAAATAAATAAATAAAATCAGGTAAACTGATGTAACAAAGTGCCAGTATGTTTTTGTTTAAACAGTTATGACTGCAATTATGATATGCAGAATATGTATTTAAAAAAAATTGATTTCCAAGTTAAGCTCCAGATTTATTCATTAAGCAGGGCTTACGGAAGAACAAAGGTCTAGTTTTTTTTTAATGAGATCAGCATCACCTGAACTGTACAGATATGTGATATCATGACAATCGCACACTCACATAAAAATGTCAAAAAAATTCAAATTGGCCGGTTTCGGGTTTTGAACCATGGACTCCAGAATGTGAGGCCAAAGCGTTACCATCTCGGCCACCGGGGTCATTTTAACGGTCTAGTTGGATAAGCGCTTGTAAATCGATAGTGTTTTTTGTCATAGCTACCTGTATTTTAATTTCCAAGGCCTTATAAGATAACAGTAAAACAATAGGCAGTGTTGTCAAGATAATTGATTTTCATTTTTTTTATAAATTCTTTCGAATACGTATATTACCATAAAATAGGCACTAAATTGAGCATTACTCCGAAACAGGTCAACCGATTTTATCTATTATAAATAGACGTATTCCCATGGACATTATAAATGCGTATACGAAGTTTCATAAATATACGATAAAGCGTATTTGAGTTATTGCGCCTTTAAAGTAGACATTAAATTGGGGTTTACTCCGGTACCGGTCAACAGATTGGGTTCAAATTCAATAGGGCACTTCTCACGAACGTCATAAATGAGTATACCAAGTTTCATGGAAATCCGATACAGCGTATTTGAGTTATGCCATAATCTATTAAAATAGGCACTAAATTGGGCATTACACCGGTACCGGTGAACCGATTTGGTTCAATATCAATAGGGTTCTTCCCATGGACATTATAAACGTGTATACCAAGTTTCATTAAAATTCGACAAAGCGTATTTGAGTTATCGCGCGTACAGACACACGGACGGACGGACGGACAGACAGACGGACAGACATTTTTCGTCCCCACACACAATCTCATAAAGTACCATACTGGCACTTAATAAATAAATAAAACTATGTTAGTGTCAGGTATAGGCCTACTCGTATTTTACAATGTTAAGCTGATCTGTGAACATGTGTATAAGGTGTTGTTTCTGATACAGTAAGCAGTAATGTTCAGTTTGCTGTTTGCTCAGCACTAGGGTGGAATTAAGCGCGGTGCATATGGGGAACAGCAGGCTGCATTCGTCGTATTCACATCCCCTCTCTCTGCCCGTCTTCTTGTTAATACGCGCTAATGGAATCCGCTTTAAAGGACGCTTTCCTTCACCTGCGAGGAGAATTTTATCATACCGTCAGAGTGCTCGGGGCCAAAAACTGTAACTCTTACTGTATATGAAGAATACGTCTTTCATTTAGTCGTTTTCCATCGTTGATGTCCACCTGGTAAAGGAAGAGTTTTCCTCACTGTCAAAATCTTGGGTGGATTTTATTACAATTTTATGATAGGGATGATATGATAAAGTTGATTTATACAATGACGATGAGGAAACACAAAGACGAGGTTGAAGGGAAAGACCAAAAAGAAGGTATAGATGAAGATGTGGATGATCATAATAGTCATGACGTTGCCGGCACCACTACGGCAATGATAATAAAATCAGGTAAACTGATGTGCCAGAATGCTTTTGTTTAATCAGTTATAATTGCAATTATGATATTAAAAAAATATTTTTTTTTTCTAGATTGATTTCCGAGTTAAGCTCCAGATTGATTCATTGTTCGGCAAGGCACCTACTTTAGCTCTTAGTATAAGCATCTCATTTACAAAATTTAAACAAAATCGTTAGAGCCAGTTTCTAGAAAATAGCTAAGAACGAAATTTTCTTCAGGTAAAGTATCATTAAATTAAGCAGGCGTATGTTTAACGAATATGAATTTTATTAAAGCTTAACCACTGAACACATACAACAGGGGATTTTTCAAAATTCTTGAACAAAATGCGTTCATATTGACACTCATAACAAAGATTTTTCATTCGCATAATTAAACACATATATTGTGAAAATGACTTGGAGCATTTATCAGATCAAAAACATTTCTGACCTATCCCGTTTAACTTTTTTTTTAATATCTCTGATAAAATTCCTTGCTACAGATATCACACGAGAAATATTATCTATGTTTTTTTAGATTACCTTTCAAAGAAAATGCCTTGGAACAGACATCACACGGGAAAAATTTACCTCCTGTGTGAGTAACCATGTGTCTTTTGAGATGGCTGCTCGTTTTAAATGTCAAACTACAGATATGACACGAGAAATTACTTTCTTCTGTATGAGTAAGAATATGTCTTTTTAGATCACTTCTCCTAGAAAATGACTTTGAGCAGACATCATAGACATCACACAATAAAAAACTTCTCTCCTGTATGAGTAACCAGATGTGATTTGAGATTATCTCTCCTAGAAAAAGCCTTGGAACAAACATCACATGAGAAAAATTTCTCTCCTGTATGAGTAAGCTGATGTGATTTTAGTTGACTTCTCAGAGAAAATTCCTTGGAACAAACATCACATGAGAAAAATTTCTCTCCTGTATGAGTAAACTGATGTGTTTTGAGATTCTCTCTCCTAGAAAAAGCCTTGGAACAGACATCACACGAGAAAAATTTCTCTCCTGTATGAGTAAGTTGATGTGTTTTGAGATGACTTTTAAGAGAAAATGCCTTGGAACAGACATCACACGAGAACATTTTCTGTCCTGTATGAGTAAGCATGTGTCTTTTAAGACCACTTTTCTGAGAACACGCCTTGGTACAGATATCACACGAGAAACATTTCTCTCCTGTATGAGTAACCAGATGTGATTTGAGATTATCTTTCCTAGAAAAAGCCTTGGAACAAACATCACATGAGAACAATTTCTGTCCTGTATGAGTAAGCATATGTATTTTGAGACTACTTTTCTGAGAACACGCCTTGCTACAAATATCACACGAGAAACATTTCTCTCCTGTATGAGTAAGCAAATGTCTGTTTAGATCACTTCTCCGAGCATATGCCTTGGAACAGACATCACAAGAGAAAATTTTCTGTCCTGTATGAGTAAGCATGTGTATTTTGAGACTACTTTTCAGAGAACACGCCTTGCTACAAATATCACACGAGAAACATTTCTCTCCTGTATGTGTAAGCAAATGTCTTTTTAGATAACTTCTCTTAGAATAAGTCTTCGGACAGACTTCACAAGAGAAATATTTCTCTCCTGTATGAGTAGGGAGATATGTTTTGAGATTACTTCTCCGAGATGTTATTTCTGAAATTTCTCTGGAAACTGGTTTATCTAATCTCTGAACTGCATACGCTACTTTAGCAATGTTGTAGTCTTCAGAGTAGTCGGTATTCTGGGCTTTGATTTGACATGTAGGATTTGGATCAACTAGTGAAATGCGGCCATTTGTAGTTTCATATACAGTGCATTTATTTTGTGTATATTCCAATTTGAAATCAGTTGAAGAAACCTCTAGGTTATGATCAATTTCACTGTAATGAAATTTTATAATGGGCTCAAAAATATTGTCTTCAGACGTGTCTATATTCTGTGTGTTGATTTGAACTGAATCCATAACCAATGATATAGGGTCACTCGTTGCTTTGGTAAAAGCATATCTGTCTTCTGTAAATACCTCAGATTCCAAGCCAATTGAAGAGTTCTCTTGTTTAATCTCAGTTTCATCATATCCAGATTTTACTTCATCCTTAACAACGTATTCTTCAGACCAGTCTGGATGCTGGGTGTTGATTTGAAATGTACTACTAAGTGGATCAACTAATGATGTAAGCTCGTCCGTTGGTTTACTAACAGAATCTTCTGTGTAAGTGGATCTGACGTCAGATGAATCAGCCTCTTGCTTATTTTCATTTTCATCATATTCAGATTTTACTAATTTTTCACCACGGCTAGTATTTTGCATGTGGGTCTGAACTGAATCAGTGTCCGATGATACAAAATTACTCGTTGGTTCAGCAATCGAATATTTGTCTTCAGTATATTCCGAAAAATCAATTGAAGAAACCTCTTGCTTGCGTTCGCGTTCATCATACTCACATTTTACCATATCCTCGAAAAAGTAGTCTTCAGGCTCACTTGTATTTTGCGTGTTGGTTTGCATTGAATGAATAACCAAGGATCCAGTTTCACTCCGTTCACTGACAGTATACATATTTTCTACATATTCAGAATTTATATCCATCTCTTGCTTAATTTTAGTTAAACCATATTCAGATTCTACCACTTTTTCCATTATCTATATTTCAATGTACACATAGGTTAATACACAGTGAGACTACAAAGTAATCGACAGTCTTCAATGTCTAACGGAATCTTGTCAATCTCGAATTCAGTTATATTCGTCACTTTCTCAATTAAAATCTAACGTAAAACAGAGAACACAATATGAAACAAGCCGTTATCGAAATTAAACAAAACACTAATTTCAACAAACGGTTACCATAGCAACAATCACGGCACCTTGATAGTATGATTAAAAAAAATAAACTTACACAAATGGCCGTGTGCTATCCACCATTCTCGATCAAAAGAAAGAAAAGAATTTCGGGAACATGGTCAACTACTACCGCGGTCAAAATATGAATGGGGTGCATCAATCCCGTCAGCAGAGCCATCTTGACCCGGGCTAACTCAGAGCTAGCTTGTTATTTCGTCAAAGGAAAGCATCCATTGGCGACTAAAGCTAAAAGCGAACGCATTCAATTGTTAATCGCTGCGATATTGTTAGCATGCTTCGTTTCATTAATTTGTTTATAACGTTATAGAAATATAAAATGATGATAAAAGGTGAAATATATTTTAGGTAGATTTCGAAGAAAAATCTACCTATTGCAATGGATACCATGTCATGATTTTCGAAAAATTCTTTCATATCTTTACGTTTCATGCTTCCCTAAGTACGAAACCACCGCCCGTTCAAAAATAAATTTTGTGATATTTATATATATATATATATATATATATATATATATACATATTTATATCTTTACACGATAGCGGCCGTAATTTTGAAGATATTTGAACCAAATTTTATTATGTTATTTCTAGGCCCAATAGTTCGGACAAGTTCGTTAATGAGCAAAATTGGCTCAAGGGGGTGGTCGGGGGAGGGGGTTGAAATTTTAAAACATTTATATCTCGGCCCCTATGAAGTATAGAGGGAAACTTTATTTGAATAAATTAGAGTACTCCCTATGGAGTTCACAGTGACACCAACGATTCGGGTGTTTTGGGGGTATGAGTGGGGGTGGGGGCGGGGGGAATGGAAATTCGAAATTTTTGAAACCACGTCTTGTGGGGTATCATTGAAAAGCTCTTGATGAGTACTCTACAAATCAATAATTAGTTTCTTGATAGCTCTTATATGACGCGAGATTTTAATATTTGAAAATAATAACACTTAAAAGAATTTGCTAATTTTATTCATTGCTGATCTTGCGCACGGCCTCCCAGAATATTGTATCCTATTCTTGTTGTCAAAACAAATGATTGTAGGCTCTTCCTCTTTACCGAATTCAGTTCTTATTACTGCGGGTTTGTCATGCCAAGGCTAAAGAAGAAGAGTGCTATGCAGCGACAGTAAATTAAACCAAAAGCACTTTGAAATCTACCTCAGCCTGTAGGCTTGCCTAAAGGGATTTTTTATGGTTGTACAATTTTAGTTATAGTTATTAGATGTATTTCCCTGGAGTTTTGCAAAGAATATTTTAAAAAAATATCATTCAAAATTTAATTTCCCCTGTAAAGTAGGATCTAAACGTTATTAAAACACTATTTATAAGTGAAACGGGGTTATATTCGTTAGTAGGAAAGTTTATCTTTCAGTAATGAGCCACGCGATTTTCTTCAACGATCGAATTGGAACTTCCCCGTGATCAATATTAATTATTGATTAATTATTACCTTGGTCAAATACCATGTTTAACTTGGATGAACATGGTAAACGTGAACTTTACCGCGGGAAATTTTTGATCGAGAATATTGCACAAGGGCAAAAGTTAAAAAAACAATATCGTAAGAATTTTATTTCAATTTGCACAATCATTCACGTAAGCTGAGGCATTATTGTGAAGCTTGTCTGATAAAATATATCGTTTAAAAATTGTTGCAATGTTCAAATCAAATTAGTGTCATCAATAACACTGGTAAACAAAAATGAACTTTTTTTTGTGACATGGATAAAACAAGGCATACCTTATGTAAAATTTCACCAGAAAGCAGAAAATGACCTTGGATTTTCTCTATCACCCACTATTTGTTTGCTACGAAGTGTTTTGTGTTATACTGAAATATATTATTTTCGGTATGTTCTTAATATTATATTTAATTCAAAATTTTATTATAACATTTTTTAGCGATATTTTGTCACTGCGGCATCTCAGATTGATGTCCAGCAGTAATCAGCAAGCAAACTAGGACTCCATTTGCCTTGGTATCGCTTTTCCATAGTTGCAACGTCCTGGTGGAATTGTTCCCCATGTTCGTCGCTTATGGTGCCCAAATTTTCAGGAATGAAATCGAGGTGAGCATCCAGAAAGTGAAGTTTTAATGACATGTTACATCCTATTTCGCTCTAGGCACTAAGTAATTCAGTCACAAGGTCTTTGTAGTTTTCAGCTTTGACGTATCCAAGAAAATTGGTCACAACTGTTTTAAAAGCTTTCCATGCTCTTAGTTCAGCTTCATTCAGCATGTTGTCATATTTGCCATCTTTCATAACTTCTCGTACTTGCAGTCCCACAAATATGCCCTCTTTAATTTTTGCCTCACTAACTCTCGGAAATTTCTGTTTCAGATACAAGAACCTCCTTCCGTTCCAATCTAATGTTTTTAAGCTAAGTTTAGAAGAATCAATAAATAGGTGCAAATTGCTTGGTTCATGTTCCCTCCCCAATGCATCAAATAAGTTGTCAACATCCGTGCAGTCTCCTATACCAAAATCCCTTCTTGAGCGAAATAATGTGTAAGTCCTTTTTGATGATTTCGAAAGTTAGTTATATGTACGTCACCTTCGAGGAGATTCATCCTTTTAATCTGGATGCTAGGAGTTCTGACTGTGAATTTGCTAGTTTTAAATCTCGAACTAAATCATTCAGTTCAGCGTTTGAAATCAGATGTGGCTTTGTTGAACATTTTGGTGCTTGAAAGTCTGGATCATTGTCGATTTCCTGTGCGAATTGCACAACATCAGGTGGATCACCTTCGTCTAAACTCCACGGTTCTGGTGGGTTTGGGATAGGAAGTTCTTCACTATGTTTGACGGGCCAGGCTGATGGTAAATTGGGGTATTGTACAGCATCCTTGAACTTCAGTCTGATGCCCTGTATTTTAGTGAGGCAAAAGTAACAATCTGATGGACGGTCTTTTGGTTCTCTCCACACCATTGGTACTGCAAATCCAATATTATGTTTTTGACCTTTCAATCAACCTGTTAACATTGTTACACAAGTCTTGCAACATATGTGAGGGGCCCATGACTTATCTTGATCTCCTACTTTAACTCCAAAATAAAGTTCGTAAGCTCTTCGCACAAGTTGGGTGAAATTACGATTTTGCGATTTAAAAGTTATTTCTTCACACTCATAACAAAAACTGTTGACATTATTTACACACTGCCTAGGCATTGTATTGACTTGTTAATTCACAGTCAATCACAGTACAATAATAAAAATAAACCAAGTATGTAGAACACACACACACGTTAGTAAAGACGACATAGGGAATGCAGTAACTTCATATCCGGGTAAATGCCTACTAATGCACAATCTCATTTGGGTGCGTACTTCTTGCATTTGATATACTGGAATGAACTTGTCTTAACACACTGCTGATACATACATTACACGAAGTGGTACAATATGCATACAGTGACTCACTAAACTGTTGAAATGATTGCTGTTTTTTTGTTATATTTAAAAAATAAACGCTTGTTACTAAAAATCCGTGGGTGATAGGCAATTTCTGTTTTTAGATTTGTTATTAGGGTGACTCAATACATCGGAAACACCAAAAAATTTCCGTGTCACAAAATGTGTGTTTAACAGTGTAAAACAATCTCAAACACAAGAGCATAAAGTTACTGGTTACACCTAAAATATAGTATATTAACAATATTTGTCAATTAAGGCTGGAAAATTTTAGGCCTACTCAATTTTAACTTTCTTTACTAACAGACTGGGATACGCCGTAGCGTACTGGTTGCGGCGCTGCGCTACAAACCAGAAGGTCGCGGGTTCGATCCCCGATGAGGTCGTTGGAGTTTTTCAATGAGCCTAACCCATTTGGTGGCACTACGGCCCTGAGATCGACTCAGCCTCCAACAGAAATGAGTACCAGGAGCAATCCTGGGGGTAAAGGCGGCCGGTGCGTAAGGCTAACAACCTTACCACCTTCACGTTCCGAATGTCTAAAATCTGGGAGCCTCAATCTCCTGGAACCCTCTAGGCCTCCATGGCCTGTATAGGGAACATTTTACTTTCTTTACTTATAGACCACCATAGGTGCTAGAGGCAGATTAGTGTTTATACTCGACTATGTTCCGGCTTTGGAGCTTCCTTCCTACCTCATGACGTAGGGTTGGGAAAATGTGTAAAAAAAAAAAAAAAAAAAAAAAGTTTTCGTTTTGACTAGTAAAATACATGGAAAAACGCATATTTAATGTAATAAATGGAGAATAGTAAATTAAACTTTTAGCTTTGATTCATTTTGTAAATCGTACAAACTGTTCACGAACTAGAATTGGACCCTCCTGACAAAGAATTATAATGTGAACATGTTTATGTAGAAACTAAATGTCCACACCCTAACCTGCTATTTCCAAAGCCTTATAAGATCACAGTAAAACAATAGGCTATGTTGTCAAGATAACTGATTGGTATTTTTTAAAATAAATTCTTTCGAATATGTATATTACCATAAAATAGGCACTAAATTGAGCATTACTCCGAAACAGGTCAACCGATTTTATCCAATATCAATAGACTTCTTCCCATGGACATTATAAATGTGTATAACAAGTTTCATAAAAATCCGGTAAAGCGTATTTGTGTTACCGCGACTTTAAAATAGACACTAAATTGGGTGTTACTCCAGTACCGGTCAACAGATTAGGTTCAAATTCAATGGGGTACTTCTCATGGACGTCATAAATGCGTATACCAAGTTTCATGAAAATCCGATACAGCGTATTTGAGTTATGGCGCCATTATGTTAGAAAGGCGCCATAATCTATAAAAATAGGCACTAAATTGGGCATTACTCCGGTGAACCGATTTGGTTCAATATCAATAGGGTTCTTCCCATTTACATTATAAATGTGTTTTCCAAGTTTCATGAAAATCCGAAAAAGCGTATTTGAGTTGAGGCGCACGGACGGACGGACGGACGGACGGACAGACAGACAGACGGACAGACATTTTTTAGTCCCCCACACAATCTCATAAAATACCATACTGGCACTTAATAATGGGTGAAACAAAGTAGAAAGCACATCTCGAGGATGTTAGAACAGATGGGAGTTATAGGAGGGAAAATAGGAGTAGCTATAGGCCTACTTTATTCCATGAAAGCTTACATTTCCAATATTGTAATTCAGATTCATTAATGATAATGTTTCAGTAATTAGCTCTAGTCATTGTGTAAGTAGGCCTAAATCTAATATAAAATAATCCAGAAGTTGTCGTTGCCTGTGATGTACTACCGCCTTTCAGTGTTAATCTTAGTTATTGATTAAATATATAAATGTACACATCGAATTAATATAATAAAATTATTCCCTTAAATATTTCATATATATATATATGATATCATATATATGTATGATATCATATATATGATATGTATAGGAAAAATTATAGTATTCTAAAATATACTGATCTATATAGAGTGTGAAATAGGTAGGCCTATTACAGTAACATTTTACAGTCTAATTATATCAGGAACCACATTTCCCAAATATATAGTCGAAGAACTGTAAAAAATAAACTAAAATTAATTTTTTTAATATTAAAAAAAGCACAAATTCTTCAGGTTTGCCACCAACAAATCACTATCATTTTCATATTTCTAACAGTATTTTTTGTAGAATCTAAAACAAGTTAATTTTTATAATTTTTGTTCATTCTGCGGTCTGTTTTGACTGAATTAAATCTCACTCAATTCCTAAATAATTTAAGGAAACTTGACTTCTTTAAATTCTATAGTAAGATTTCGTGCACTATTTTTATTCAGAAGCTGCCAGTAAGTTTATGTTTTTTTTCTGTCGCTGGTGAATTATTTGTACAGATTACATTAAACAATATACTGTATATTTCTAGTAAAAAGGCAAAATTTTCTGTTACCATTCTTGCGGACTGTGACTATTATAATTTCAAATTAGAAAAAAGTAAAAGGGGAAATTTTGCCCATGGACGATATTTTGCTTATGGACGACATTTTAGAGCAAGAGGAAGTCTTAAAGAAGTATTAAAATAATTTTAAAAAATGCTTAGAGTAATTGGAGTTTGTTACTATCTGTGCTTTCATATCGACTTATATGATTATCATAACTACATGTTATATATAAGAGAGATATATATAATATATTATATTATAATTTAGTAGTAGTGTGTATTTATTTTCACAAAAAAATTCTCACATATAAATCACATTATTTACATTAACCGGCGCACGGGTCGGTGTCGACCATACGTGCTCACTGCATACACTTAAATTATTACCCCATAAAAAACCCAATTGAAAAAAACTATATTCTATTATTTACATAACCCCAGACGTAACCCCCCACCCCCAAACAAGTAAAAATTTCATAGACACATAGACATTATTAAGACAAAAAACAAAAAGATAATAATAAAAAAAATAATAATACTTAGATTTCCTTAATTCTCTAAATCTAGGCAGTATTATTAGTGTATTATAAATCCAAGCTAAATGAAAACCATTAAAATTATTTTATATGTTAAAACTTCCTTGTCTGTTGATAGGTAAAATTATTTAAACTACCTTACAGTAAGCTATGTTAGTGCAACTCTGTACTTAGCACAGATTTACTTTATTTAATTTAATATAATTGTCTCTCTATCGCCATCTTCTTCCTTTCTCTTTTCTTAACTAATTATATCCTCCTATTACCCACCGAAGTGGGACTGTCTTTTCTTATGCAACTGTGAAATAACAATAAACAAATCTGCTAATTTACTGAGCGAAGCGAAGTCCTTTTTTCACTCGAGCGCTCGGCATTTCGTCTGTGTCTAAATGAGTGTTATACAATTGCGACCAAACGCGTTGTTTGATTTTATTCAAATCTGGCATGAATTTTCCTTGAAGTAAAAAAAAAGAAAAAAAAAGACGTATGTGTAAGGATTTAAATTTTTTTATTCCGTTTCAAGTTGGTGCCATGTAGGAACTCATGATCGGGATATGATTTAAGATACGTTTCTGATTCTGTGTTAACCGAGTACTTTAAATGAACATGTTAAATCCACATTGGGAAGTAGAGGAGGCAGGCTGCAGCGGGAGTTCTATTACTTGATGGGTGGCTGAGGGGAAAAGCGTAACACAATTTCGATGTAAGAGCCTACAAAAGGGATGTCACACTTAATGTTCTAGATAGAGTTTATGGGTATGGGATACGTCAGCAGATCTGAATATATTTTAGACTATAAGTGATCAATTTCCGGTTAAATGTCAAATAACGGAGAGGAAATGCAGTTTCTAAAAGTAAAAGTTCACAAATTTTATGATTTTACAAATTGTTTACATAAAATAGACAAAGAAAAGTATCTATAATTGGTAAAAACATCTTATAGGCCGACTCTTAAACACAATATTTTGAGATAAGAGAGCAGTAAGTGCTTCATTGGAGAACCAAAGGATAGTTTTAAAAGACGACTCGAAGGAAAGTGTATTGCATACTATTTTTCTATGAAGATATAGCCTACGACTGCCTATAGAAATGGGTCATAGCTCTCTACTTACGACGAACTGAGTCGTTACTATTATACACATGAGAAAGTCGTAAATAAACTTTCTTTTTAAAATTAAATATTAAAACAAATATGCAAAAGTATGGTGATATTAATTTTAAAGCAAACAAAATTTGAAATATGTTATTTTTAACTTTACTGATTTAATACATACAAAGGAACTGTTAGTCAGCTCATATCGACACTTACCTTGAAGTTCAGCAAACAGAACCGATATCCTATAGGAAGCTCATGTAACAAAAACTAGCTGTTTTCTAAATTGCAATGATCCTGATTCGAAGCTGCAATATTGTCAGATAAAGTCCATGGCTAGCTAGATAGCGATGCACCGTGAACTACTACGGCTCGCTCGTACAGTAGTCAGAGCATTACATAGTAACTACCAATTCTCTTGTTGTTTTAGTATAAATTTCCGTCCACATTTCGGAACAACCAATTTAAAATCACAGCTAATTTGTTATATAATATATCATATTAGATTATATTATATTATATAATATATATAGTATTATGAGCTTGCTATAGGATACAAGTACTGTCAGCAAAAATTGAAGACAAGTTTCGATATGAGCTCATTAATAGTTCCCTTGTTAGATATTACTTACATCTGGGGAACGATTATTATAAATCATACTAATAAAAATAATACGAGTCCAACATTGACTTCAATGCTAATGTTACGGAAAATTAAGCAAATTAGAAAATAACCTTATTGTCCGGGCATTTACATAATTTCTATTTATTCCTGTTTATTTATAGCTAATGACGTCAATGGCCAGCAATTTACGTAACAGACCAAAGAGATTAGGACATTCTTCATATGAAATAAACACATTATCACACATTGACCAGACAATGACGTGAATGGCCAGCTGTAATTGGACAATGTTGTTAATTATAAGCACATCATCGTCTCAAAATATACTATTTATTTCCTATCGTGTTAAATAGAACATTTTAATATTTGTATTCGCAACACAAACTTCCAAAATACTTCCTTTACGAAAACCAGTAGGCCTATTTTGTAACTCTTAGACATACTTGTTTTCACAACACAAACTTCCATGACACTTTGAACTGCATAGAACGTTGAGTGCACGATACTACTTACACTTTCTGCTTGTACGAGGGTTGGAAGTTTAATAGTGGCAACACATCTATAAAATCAAAGTGAGTCGCAGGAAATTCAAATTGCATGTTGGTTGGATATCCAGCATACTTAAGAGCAATTAGGAGCCTTCTATCACTATGAATGCCTTTACAGTAACCAGACGAAATTGAGCTGGCTCTATCAACCGGTCTAAAATGAATTTTGGATCTGACAGAAAGCCAATGATTAAAAATAATTCAATACCTTAAAATTATTCTTGATTCACAATTCCATATCGAAAAGGAGCAAGATGGGTCAAAGCCTGTCACTTGTTCTTCACTTTCTTCCGGCGGAGGTTGCATCATGCATTACACTCAATTATTTATCATAATGAGTAAATTTTTTTTAACCAATCTTGAAACAGTTCAATGTTATTGCATATTATTGTGGATAAAGATTAATTTTAAGGTATTGAATTATTTTTAATCATTGACTTTCTGTCAAATCCAAAATTCATTTTATACTGGTTGATAGAGCCAGTTCAACTTTTTCTGGTTACTGTGAAGGTTTCTCCGAATCTTATTTCTTTACCTTTCACCGACTCCAAGGCTTCCTCCAACTCCACAAAATGTTCAATATAGAGATTTATTTCTGATATGGTATATTTATTCAGTAGAACTAACGAATAATAACATTAGTTACGAGATTGGCCAATGAGGCTAGGAAAATGCGAAATTGCCCTGACAATGTTGTTATTATCAACATCGCCCAACTATCTAGGACATTGTCGTGAATGACCTGTCATTGAGGTTACTACCCTATGTAGGCATAGGGTTAAAGACCGGCCATTTACGACATTTCCCCAACTTATTTCATTGTCCTTAACATTAATCTCATAGTGATTACAGCAATAATAAAAAGAACAATCGGAACAATCACATGAAATTCTAAAAAAAATAATGTTGGTCTTCCGCATGTGTAAGAAAGAATTCTGGCCAGTGAGGAAAATATATTTGAAGCAAACCGATAAACGGAGTTCAGTCGAGAGATAAGTATTAAGTAACAACGGAATCGCCGAGAAGGGAGTGATCGGAAGAAGCAGGACATATTACAATGCCGGGCAAGGCAGGGTTACACTTTGAAGTAGGCGAGGAAAACCGCGAAGCAAGATGAGAGCGCGGAACGTTAACGATACCACAAGCTGAGGTATTACCTGTGCTACCATGGCAACGGATGTTATTGTTTCTTGTCATTAGTGGTCCGATCTGAGCTTCCTGCCTTACGCACCTAACCGATAAAGGGGTAATAATTAGTATAATAATAAAAAATTAATACCAATCGAAATAAGAGAAAAATGTTAACTTTATAAAAATACCAAAATTGTATAGCCTAAGTTATGAAAATAAATGTCAATATTATAACTGTTGTACATATATATATAACACATATATAAATATATATATATATATATATATATATATATATATATATATTTATATTTATACAAGGGTAAGTCATATCAACTATTGTTCTTTGGAAAACCATCTTGAAGTTTTGAAACATACAAATGAAAGGGCAAGCCATGGAATGTATCTATAATGCAGATTATGGGTACTAGATGTAGGATAGTGAAGGAAAAATCCTTACGCGACTGCATCGTGCCACTCATACGTATTGCGGAAGTTGAAAGAATGAAAGTACGGTACGAATGGGCATTAATCCCCAAAAGCTTCCATCACAGCCTTGTGGTATTCTCTGGCATTTCTCCCTCGGTACTATTTTGACGTAAGAATACTGTTCACATTTTGTCATATCCATCTGCACGGCGGATGATCACAACTAAATTACCATCACCTCTATTCGCATAACCGTACAGCACAATGCTACCAATGATATGTCCACAGGCGAGAATCGGCTAAGAAAAGGAATTCGGTTGGCAGCGATAGAGCATGATTATAATGTTATGCCACAAGCACCTATTTACAGAAGATGTTGAAAATACACCATTTAGCTATTTACCATGACCCATCACCGCTATTTCATCATGTATCATATTAAATAAAATTGAATATGAGTTGTAATTATTTACCAGATGATATATACAAATTAACGGTAGAAAACAGTCTCACATCAGTAGTAAACTTACGTGGCCTAATACTAGTCTGAAAGGAAGATAAGAGAGAAATACCAACATTCGCCTGTGTGGCGAACATAGCCAGAGTTGCGGAGAGACTTTCTGATGGCACCGCATTTATAAGATGCCGAGGTGTGTTTCTTACACTATTATCTGTAATGTTCTGTTCTTTAATTCACCCAAGGCATTTAGGTTATCTGAGAACAGTACATGTCCACCTGTGAGACAAATGTCGGGTAACTTTATGCCCTTGTGGTCTGGCCGTCATTATAATCTTCATCCCATCCTCGCCTTGTTTGGAGTGAGTGTGTGTCTCGTCTTATGTGTTCGTGTTGTCTCGGAGGTGGCCCCGGCATGGGACTGATCACTCATCCGGGGAATCCCTCCATGTCCTTGTCTGGTCAAAAAAGTATGTATGTGATCCAAAGATAATCCCTCTCCCGACAGGTCGCGGCCCTGTAAGACCCGGACGGCTTGGGTCGCTTAAATCCTAAAACTAATATAAAGAGAACAGTACAGTTCCCTAAAAGAAAGAAGAAGAAAAAACAGGCAAACCTCATGTTTCAATTCAACGCGTACAGAGAGATCGTAAAATAAATATTAAAGCATAAATACAATAGACCGTTATCATTAGATGCGAACAAATTTAAAACATTTATGGACAAAACACTCAGCTCACTAAATACCACATACGCATCAGACATCAGTCTAATTTATTCTCCCCCTCAATGAAGGGGGGATATTGCTCTTCTAAGTGAAATCCATGCACGACAAACAACCGTGCAACCCCACAAAATACTAAGCAGAGAAATTGCAGAAAACTAATATACATAAAGTTATATTTTCTCACATATCATACAAACTACACACGAAGGGGTTCTCTTGAGCTCGAGTTATCCGAAGTGTAGCAAATAGAAGGCATTACTGAGTTCAGTAGGAACGATGGGTAGATTAAAATTTGGCATGACAAATTACGTTTTTGATTTCTGGAAGGCACTAACGGTTAGGCCTATAGTACTCTCTAATTCTAGCCTGAAAGGGAAACAGAAGCCTAGTACAATAAAAAATGTTGTTACTCTCTCATACTTTATCACATCTTGGACGTTGGCAATACGTTTTCTTTCCAAGTCTTCATATAGTATCTGTATCTGTATCTGGTACCCTATGATCCCCACGTGGGGCGAAGGGGCCTCCAATGGAGGTTTCATTACCTATACTAATTTTGATATGCTTATTTTCCGAGAGAGGGTAGAGGGACAGGTTCATATAGTATACGTTACAAAAATTCCTCAGACACTGGGGCTCGAGCCCATGACGTTCGGAGAGAGATTTCATGTGGCTTGCTCAGTAGTTGGAGATTTAGATAAAGCTCTGGCATGGAAAGCCGTAGGTCACGAATTCGAGTCCCAGTGTCAGAGGATTTTTTTATTCTAAATATTCTCATGTAATGTTCAACAGAAACAATATTTTGTGGTATCTTAAATACATATCTACATCTATTAAGCCTGAGTTTGTGCAAACGATGGCTAGCTTATAACAACCCTTCGAAGAAATGTGTAAATAAAAGTTTAGCTCTAAGTATAAGCATACTGTATACAAAATTAAACAAAAATGATAGTAAAATAAGAGATTACAACCCCAGATGACATCTAGCCAAAATATAAAACACATGTAGACATGTTTCTGAAAATTGTGTTTATAGTAGCCTATCTATGGTACGGATAAAGAAGGAAAAACTATATTATTTCTTTTGCTCGACCATACTGCAATAAATTATTATTGATATCCATTTCGATACAGATTTTCATTATAACACTGTGGTAGTATCGATTAATATCGAGCAAGGAACGATCTTGAAACCTTGAGAGCAGTAAATGAAACTGCATAATAAACGGCATAATAAATAAACAACCTGTGCTAATTTTAATATTATACTAAATTGAATTCATTCGTGCTGTAAAAATCCGATGGTTTAAAAAAAAGGCCAAGAAGAAACTTCGACTTCACCGCACGCCATTAGCTCCCATCTCTCTCTGAAGACAAGAACTACGAGAACTTGCTGACAGCTGATTGCCGAAACCAGCTGTTTTCGTTTGTTTGATGAATCCAAAATCTTAAATCTTAGACATTTAATTACGGTAGAAAAAATCGTATGCAACTTGCGTGTAATGTAATTAAGATACTCGTAATAAATTATGATTATGTGAACCACTTAATACTCGAAATGAATCAAAGTCGTAGGGAGAGTGTCTACATACCATAGTAAACTATGTTTGAACGCAAGGATCTAATTATCTCATCAACCCTAAACATATTAAAAAAGTCAAACATTTAGGCTACTTTAAAATGTGAATGATCCAACAACAAAATATTGAAAAGTCTCATATCTATATCATACTAAATGCACCCTAAAATGTGCATAAGCTCTCTTACTCTTCTGAGACCCTTTGGTCTAGAGGTCTGAAATTTTCACAATTCTTTTCTCTTGATCTGGGGAGTGTCTGTCTTAAATTTCATCCTGATAGCATAGTTGGTTCGGTCAAAATTTAATTTTTAATTTTGGTTAAGAATATTTCTTTTGCTTTATGCAGTCCTGTAGGGTCATGATATGGACTGCAAACAACGTGAGCTAGCTGCGGTGATGCGTTCTAGCATTTTGTGAGCGCGTCGATCATTTTCGTTTCGGAACCTCAGTGTTATTATTTACACATAGTCAGTTTATTTACGTATAGATCTTAGTATTGTGTCATTATTCTCACTTAATGGTAAAATTCACTTAATGATATAATTATTTTCTTATCTCGTGTAGTGGGCTTAATTTTCTGATCAATTTATAAGATAGAAACTGCTCATAATTTTGCTCCTTTTTTATATTAACTTAATATTAAATATATTATATTAGGAAACAAGGTCATAATCAATTTTAATAATATATATTTTTCTTCTTAATTGTAATGTCTTCAAGAACAAGATTTACAATACATTTAATCTATATGCAAATTTCGAAATTAAATTATATTATTTTTAATTAACTTTAGCTAAATAGGGTATTGTTTTTACACAGCTAACATTACCACGCAATTTATTAACTGTTGTTAAAACTTAGTATATCACTTTAGAGAAAGCTGTTAAAAGAAACGAATTCTATCATTAAAAAAAAACCCTGTAATTATACATGAAAATCTTCAAATGCGGAAAGCAAATTTTAAGTTTAATGAAATCTGCCACAAGAGGTTCGAAATCACGGGCAGATACCTCCGTGCGTTAGAAGTGAAGATGGTTGTTAATTAGTATGTGGGGGAATCTGGTACAGCACAGGCTGGGAGGGAAGGAGAGATGGGGGCAGCACATGTGAGGCGCAAGCAAGCAAGCAAGGGAAAGTTTGTGCAGAATCGGCAGTGCATGCTCTTGTAGACCTGTGGCCACTTAAACGTTTACCTTGCGGGCACGGCTTTAAAATTACATTCTATCATCATGCCTTAATGCTTAACGCTGCCTTGTTTGATTTCTCCCTTTATAATGTACTACCTAGTATATTTACATTTTTTCGTTACGGAAAAGATTCTTGCTTACTGTCGTTGTAATATTAGATTGTAGAGCACTGAACATTCGGGAAGATACAAGTTGAAAATAGATTGTTTCCCTTAACTTTAGCAATTGTCAATAGGAGACAGTTTGAAATCTCTCTAGAAGTGAATGGGAAACCACTCAAATATATTTCATACTGTAATATAAAAGTAATGTATTGCTGGTTAATCTGAGAGTGGTCGAAAACAGGGTGCTTAGGAAAATATTTGAGCCTAAGAGAGATGAAAATGGGAACTGGAGAAAACTGCATAACGACGAGCTTCATGACCTGTACTCTTCACCGGATATAGCAAGGGTACTTAAATCACGGAGGATGAAATGGGCTGGACATGTTGCGCTCAGGGGGAGGAAAGACGTATCTCAAAAGTACTGACTGCGAGACCCGAAGGGAAAAGATCACATGGAAGACCTAGACGTAGGTGGGAGGACAATATTAGGATGGATTTAAGGGAATTACGATTTTCGATATTGGATAGAGTTAGCACAGAATAGGGTTGGATGGCGGGCTCAGGTAAGCGCGGCAATGAACCTTCGGGTTCCATAAAATAGATAATATTCCTACCAATTAGGGCGTTTTGAAGCTTATAATCCTTACTTTTATATTCGCAAAAATAAATCATAAAAAAATTCCCAGTGACTTCATGGGAAATCAAATGAACGATCTTTCGGTTTGAATGCAGATGCCAAGACTATTGGTACTCGTATTTTTCTCCGCCAAACTTCTCGCAGTCCATACTGTGACATCCCACATAATTAGATTTACGTATACATTTCATAGATAGCTTCAATGGTATGAATCCATTTAAAACTGAAGATCTGAATGAAAGTAAAAAATAAGAGGTAAGAAAAACAAAAATGAAAAGTTATGGAAAAGTTTTTTTAGCTTATTTGTAAACATAGTAATAGGCCTCTTCAACGTTAACATGTATCGTAAACTGTACAGTACAGTACGTGTGAAGAAGATTGTTCAAATGAATTCTACGAGTAATTTTTTATAATTGATTATATACCTACTTCTTCACCTTTTCTTGTTGCATTCTTAAATGGAAATAATTTTAGCAAAAAAGATAGGTTTTGATGGTCAGTTGTAAACAAGATTGGTATTGCCATTCTTCCTTTGATCATATAATTCTTGTTCTTTTTGTTCGTCTGTTATTTACTTGATTGATTTTTTACCTTAGTATTTCATACTACTTTATTTTGCTTTCATCTGTTTTGTTTTCTTCAGTTCTTCCCTTATTCTCTTTTTTACCTAATTCTTCATTTATTTTATTTTAATTATTTCTTCCTATCATTCGTCCTTTATTTATACTGGTATATATCATGTTATTACGCAGGAGTTCACTCATTATGGATTTCTTTTTCTCTATTTCTTTCACTGTCTCTTTTTATTTGCGTCTTTCTCTAGTAAGCTCTTTTATATTGCTTTATTTCTTTCCATTATATTTATTTATTAACTTCGTTGTTTCTATCATTCTTTAATTCCTTCTTTATTCTATCATGTCATTGTGCCTCACATTAACGGTTTACTTTCTATTATCACGATTATCCAAACTCAAAGCACACATATTCCTTGTGTAAATTCGAAACAGAAGGTAATATTATTTAATGCTGTTTTAATTTGACAGAACTGAAGCTCACATCATTAACATTTCAAATGGAAGATATCGAGCATCGAGCACTGGAGATTTTTCAAAGTGCCCACAGTAAAATGTCAACACAGTTTGTAGTAATCATTTGCTTTTCTGTTTAAATATGCACAATGGACAATTCCAAGACAACTGACAGGCGATGTAAGAGACAGTTTGAATGCTTACTTCTTCACAAAGACTGTCTTATTCTTTGTGTTTTATTTATGGAATTCCCTCGGAGAAACTAACCTGAATCTATCAAAACCTGTTAGTTACGGGTGACGCTTATATCATTCCGCACATGTATTCCACTCTTATTGGAGATTTATTATCGCTCGTGATAACGAAAGAAAGAAAATATATTCCCTAATCATTGTTCATTATCACACCATTGCAGTCTCATAAGTGCATTTCAACATACATGAGACAACAATCCATGATCAACAACACATACCAAAATATGCTTCTCATCGAGCGAGTTGACCGAGATGGTAACGTCTTGGACTCGCTTTCGGGAGGTCCCAGGTTCAAATCCCGTGGCCGGCCAATTCGACATGAGTTTTTTCATGGTTTCCCCAGACGTAAAGGCAAATTCCGAATTGGATATTTACATACCATGAAACTTCCTCACCATTTCATCCTGTACCGTATCTATTTAAATTAATATCAGTTGAAATTTACTCCATTAAATACACTAACAATAGTTCCATGGCCTACCCTACTGTATAGACATAAATCCCGAATTCCTGATATGGCCTCGTAGCTAAAAGAAGTATAAATATAGCTGGAAAAAATGCTTCTCGAGTTCTGTACAATACGGTGACACCTTAACTAGTAAACCACGGGAACATTAGAGCCCATACCCGACTTATGAACAGAAAAAAAAAGTTAATTGTACTCTTCTCTAAAAACGTTAATGGCAAGAAGAAATCTGGCATGAGGTGAAATCTAACATGAAAGAGATGATGAGATAAGAAGACTGAAAGATAGGAACAGTAGTAACAGACTAAAATAATTTAATTACACTACATTTTGATAGTATGTAAATATATTGCCTAAACTCTTAAATATGTTAGTGGTATTCGGCTAGATAATTCTACGCGAAGATAATTAAGTCCATTTTGAAGCAAATAATATAATAGAACTCCGGTCACAGAACCACCATTAACAGCTGTGGCTGTCGGCATGCTGACAACATCCCCAATCCTGCCATCTGCATATGGTAGATGACCGAGGGGTAGGCCTAGTCCCTTCAGGGATGTAGCGCCACGAGGTTTAGTTTAACGTAATAGAACAAAGATATGTCATTGCCGGTAAGAAATATTTTCTCTAATATGAAGTTCATTGCATTATATACATATAAGTTATAGGCTTTTTAAAAAAAATTCTTATAATCTATATATAAACCTATATGAAATGTGTTTATTCCCTTCATATGCTGATCAATAATAATTCCCAAATATTTCACTTCTGCAGATTCTTTAAGAGAAGCGCAACTTATGTAAAGTTAATAAGGTTATTCGGTATCGAGTTGTTCACAAACAGAAAACAAGTATACAGAAGGACACATTTTCTCCCCTTTTCTTCTACTTCTTTTACTAATGGAACGTCAAAACATAGGCTATCTTTCTACCTAGTTAGTAAAAAACACTTATTTTATGATCGAATACAATACTGCCTCAACCTATGTCACCTATGATACAGATACCGAAAGTAAAAAATTCATTTTATAGAACAACAAGATTATCCAGTAGTTTGGAAATCTTAATATTTATAACTATGTTTTTTTTTATTGCTTCATTTTGTGTTTACATATATTCCCTTGGAAGAAAGAGAGTTCAGTGTAAAAGAGCTGCACAGCGCTTTCACTTATGAAGTTTCAATAACATAAAAAACGCACACCTTACGCATAGCGCCGGGAGTCACCCCTATGTGTAAAGTTGTCTCGAGCATGTTACATCCTATCTTGCATTTCCTCTTCCGCCCAGCTTTATCTCTACATTTTCAGAAACATTCTCTTCTGCATTTTCACACATTAATGATCTCCCTTCTTTCTTTCCAGCTCGCCTCCCTGTCTGAATTTCTCAACAAACCATCCATGGCAAAGTCAAACACTCTGATGCAAAAATAAGTAATACGTATTACAAACACTCAATTGTTAAACAAATAAAAATATTTGTGGTTCCAATAAAATAACTGTTCTGTTCATTTCATCTTTGTAAAAGAAAAACATTACAGTAGCGGAAACCACAGATTTTTTTATATTTCAAATTTTAGTTATATAATGTTACAAACTAGCGAAACCTTCGAATGTAGTTTGAGTAGGCTTGTGTTACGTTCTAAAGGTTTCAGAGAAAAAAGAAAGAAAGAAATATTTACAGACAATGAAACGGTATGACTGCGACTTCTTATCGTCTACCACTATGTTGACAAAAAGGTAACTGCCACGAAAGTGATCAAAAGTTCACGGTTCTTAGAGTAATAATAACTGAGGTAAAATATATTGTAGAGCTCAGTCGGTCGTAGTTTATTTCCTACATCTAGAATGCAACATTATTTTACTATTATTGTATTAGTTTTGAAGTTTATGGAGCTATATACATTTTAGTAATATCAATAATATTGTTTTAGTTCCAATTTATTTTATAGTGGCTTCTTAAAGTTACTAAAATGCTAAAACAAAAGTCATACTGAATATATTCAGAGCCAAGGTTCATATGTTCACATCCCGTTGAGGGATTTGGTTTGGCCGGAAAAAAAAAAATCTTCCAACGACAAGAAAGTAAAGCCATTAGTCCGGGGTTGTGGAAAATAAAGGCACTAGGGGAAAAGTTTTTTGCTTTACTTTCTTTCCATAATTATAAAGAACCTTGAGGGAGGGAATGGACTGCTGCTCGTTACAGGACCATGAGAAACATCATTAATCAGTATAGCCTACATAGAAAACAGTAGAAAGCGATACTGCATAAACAGAAAAAGTAATCTCTTAGGCCTATCGAATCTACTGGTTGATCCCTCTGATTAAATCATTTGGCTGACATTTTTATCCGACTAGCCTACTCTCCTTTGACTCTTAAAAGTAATTTACGTAATTTTTCGAACAGCAAGACCTCAGAATCATCTCATCTCTCGATGTAAAACCCACACCGCCTATAAATTAATGGATAGGCACACAGAACCCAACTAACTTGCTAAAAATGTCAGCAACTATGCAATCCCTCTCCAGAAAAAAACCCAAAAAAATTAATAAAAATCAATAATTGATAGAAGTATTTAATAAAACCTGATTATATATATAAGCATGACGAAACTCTCATTCGCGATTACATTTTGACTCTATACATAATCCCTTTAGGAGTACCACTACGGTGTTATGCTCATACGTGTACATTGACTTGGAACACGATTACATTTTCCTCCATGGTTGTATTATGATATGAGAAAGAAACAAATAAAGTTTTTCTTTGGTTTTTAGGAAAGATCTAAATTTAAGATTTGATACTGAAGGAAAAATAAATTATATTTGGAGCTAAGTTCGCCTCCAGTTTTCCAATATTGAGGTGAGGGTAGAACAGAACATAGTCATATTACGTAAGAAGGTGAATACCAACTGAAGGAAAGATAGTGCCAACCCACACAACCTCATTTTAGATTACATTTTTAGAGTTTGCTCAAATCTGCAAATCTTATTTTGTTTGTACATATTATGTACAGTAAATAACAAGACTTATTGGCAGAATTAGTCTTTGCTCAGAACATTGGAATAAATAGTGACTAAGAAAAATATATACATAATGCAGCAATCTCACCTTTCACAAAAAGAGGGTTAGCACTATCTTCCTCCAAACACTTCAATTGTGCTAGAATCCCATATTTTACACTTCTAAATACAAAATATGTTAATCAGAGATCTGCAGGTTCCAAAAATGTAGGTTATACGATATTAAACTTATTCCACTTATCAGAATAATTTAAAGTTTTCGTAGCATGTGCGCTACGCCTGTCACGTACCTAATATTTAGCCTAATTGTTCTCATATATAACATTTTTTGACATTTCTCAAGTACACTTAGGATTGAGATATTAACTTCATTCACACACTAAAAAGAATATAGATAATGCAGCATTGTAGCTAGGGAGATGTTACAAATAAACTGAAAATAAAGAACTAGTCCCCACAAAAGAGATTTTTATCAAGCTATTTTAAAGTACATATTTAGAATCTTGTATATTTTTAACGAATGCATTTAGAGTAATTCTATTTAACAACTTTCTACGTTTAATTTAGATCATTTTGGCAAAATAATGTTCTAGAACAACTAAAAAAGTAAAGCTTACTTAAGGAGTTATGATTTTTTAAATTGCATTCCTGCTTGTGCCCCAAAATTTTGTTTGTGAGATTGTCTTATTTGAGCCCAAAAGAACATGTGACAAAAACTGAATTATATTCTATCATAAATTCATAACCAGGGTCGATGAATATCTGAAGCGAACACACCAGATGTGGCCAAAGTATCCAGTAAATAACAATACCACTAAGATATTAATTTGTAGAAGAAATATGTAGCGAGAAAGAAGGAAATGTTAAAACTTTATATATCTCCAAAAGCAGTTAATTGTTATTAAAAAAAATATTATTTAAGCTATTTTTAAGCACTTTTACGAGTGCCAAATAACAGTACAATTATTGGAATAGTTTGAACTAACATTATCTTACCCGTATGATTATTGTGTACACTCTGTCACGTACAAAGTTTCTGGTACAATTATTTTAAATAGCATTTTAAGAATAAAATTTACTTATGGCAAGCTGTTTCACGGATGGTCTCAGGTATTTATAATTTGACCACTGAGTAGCCTACAACTGATAACATCGATAAACTAGATAATTTAGAGTGACAGGACTAATAGAGAGTAAAAAGAAAATAAATAGTGATACCTGCCTGGGATTTGGAACCGTGGTATTGGTAACGAAAAGATCAAAACTGTGAAATTAGACAATATACCGTATTCGCACGAATCTACTGCGCATTTTTATTTGTCCGTTTGTAGCATTGAGAAATGGGGTATCTATTTTCCCGCACTCCCTAAACCGTTAAACCGCACCGAACTTTATTCATTGGCGTTCACAAATCCACTGTTTGAAATGAAATACTAAGAAAAAATAACAAATAAAATGCCCTACCATTCACGCACATTACATTCGCCAACAAACTTTTCTTTTTCTTTAAGTTTCAAAATTGGGGTGCGCATTAGATTCGAAGGCGTAAATGCGGTTATCTGAATAAGAAGCCTTTATTAAGATTTCAGTTTTATAAAATGTAATTTTATGGTGAAACCAATTGCATTATAAATTATTTCGCATGAGAAAGTGTTTATGATCCTGAGCGATGTGCAGTATCCAGATCAGTAAATACTGTATAATGAAGCCTCATTTAATTACTACTTACAGGGTTGAATGGGAAATTTTTCTTTAACAGACCAAGTGTGTATTCCATGTTTGAGCTGTGGGAAACTGACAAGTGGTTGAGAAGTACTAAAAGGTAAAGTTAGCCCCTTCCCTTCTGATTACCACACTCGCCTGAAGGGTTGCCTATGGATTAGGATGTAAGACATGTTCTTTAGATTCCGGCAAAGGAAAGTGGTGAATTGACCAGTTTTACGCTTGACCAGATTTCATCCTTTTAAAAAAGAAAAGCACTTGTCTGATGGAAGGTAGAGAGCAGGGAAATATTCAAGAATGTGAAGATCAATCCACGCAAGAATTTAGATAGTGCGTTTTGAAGCTTATAATCCGAACTTTTATTTTCATGAGTCTCTTTTCCTGTTATATTGCAGTACACACTTTCAATTCCATCTCTTTCTTTAGGATTTCAATAATGTGGGCTGAGATCCGCGCATTTCTTAGTAATCAGGATATGTTCAGAATGGAAAGAGCCTCTAAGCAAGCTTCAGTTAGTGGAAATTTAAGGATAAAGATAAAGATAAGGCAATTTATGCATTTAATTTATTTATGGTAGACCATAAGTATTTACTTAAATGAATTTGTGTTTATATTCCTTCAAAGATTATCTATCCAAGTCTAGCTTTAGTGAGAACCTGGAAGGGTGTTTGCTATCTTTACATCTGGCATTTCGTATTAAGTAGCCTGTCCCGGTTACTGTAATAATAGTTTCAGTAGTCAACAACCCACAATGGTGGGATCTTCTTCATACTCAAGCACCATCAACTGCACCGAACACCCCTTCGTGAAATGGGTCATCGCGAGGGAAATAGAATATCATGAGAATCAGTTGTGACCACTTGGAAAGTGAAAATACATAAAGCAAAAGGAAGAAAGGGTGCAAGTGCACGTTATACTAACAGGGTGGCTGTCTGTAGGTGGGAAAACAAGGTTTGTCTAATAAAATGTAAACAACGGAGTTAGCAGAGGAGGTATATTTCATTCACAAATTTTGTGGCTTACACGCTACGGTTTTATAACTCCTCATGTAATCTACTCCTTCACATGGACCAGGTCTTTGCCTTGCGTTATTTGCAGAAGTCATAGAACTGTGAGAGACCTTCCCGAATGATACAGGTCAATGCCATATTGACAAGAAGTCGATATTTGAAACCTTGTGTTATACGGTCTTTAAATTGGAAAGATCTGTGTAGATTATTTATACAATTGCTTGATGTTGGCAAATTCAGGTTATAAAGAAAACAGTACACCAAATCAGTTTGGTACATTATAAATAGGGTGTATTTAGATATGGTAATTTTTCGTATTTTGGAATAAAAGTTTCGGATTCTAACCTTAAATTTTTGCAATCTGCAGTCATTATAAATACTTAGTGCTATTTTTTAGTAAGTTATTTTGACGAAAATATTGATTATAGCTTGCAGATAAGCGATCTTATTTTGAATGAGTAAACTCTATAGTGAGATTATAGAGTTTAAATTTAAGTGTACACCATATAAAAGTAAAATCAAATCCTATCATCATTATCATCATAGTCATTCTCATCTAAGATATCATGATCATAACATTGTGAATTTAAAATATTTCCTTACATTTTTCACTTGTTTATTATTACTTCTTGTTATTTTTGATGTTACTCGTGTAGTATTTCAAAAACTTCTCACGGCTTTATGGCGATTATTAGGCTGGTTATCATTCACTTTTCTAAAACGTTTTTGTTTTGCCTCCTTCAACATTGATTAAAGAATTAAGGTCTATTTATCTTAGCATTGCACTTATGCATTTGATCCTCACATTTAGCCCAATGAACCTATTTAATTCTGTAGAAGAAACTTCGTCTTGGGAGGGAATCGAAACCGGGGTTTCAGATTGGTGTACTGAACATAAGGACCACTAGGTTCCCGGAGGATGTACTCAGTGAAATTCCAAATATTCCTCTAGATTTCTAGCGACCTTGCAACAGATGGTCGTAAGCGTGGTTGCACCTAATTCTGATGCTTATTTTATGGAAGAGTTTTAAGCAAAGCTTATGTACTCGCCAGCTCTCTACAGGAATGTTATGAAGATCATTCAGGTAGGAGATGCATGGATCACATATACCAGCGTTTCTCAACCTATGGTCTGCGGACCACTGGTGGTCCGCGAAGAGGGTGCAGATGGTCCGCAGACATAATTAAAAAATATCATAAAGCAAGTAATGAAGTAAAAATTTTTCACATAAAATGGACACAAGATGTCAAAGTTTTTAAAATCTTCGAAAATGCAGGTCCTATTGCAAGTTTCCTTACTTTTGCAGTTACGAACCACAGTTTGAAATCCCTCTATGGTTCCCTCTTTCATTGAAAACCCTGAAAAATAAGATTTTGTCGGAATTTATATTTAGAGGCGATCTCTTAACAAGGGTTTTATTCTTGGAGGTGCCCGAGTGTCTGATACCGGTAAACCTTTGTTATAATTCCTAATTATATTATAAAAGTGGTAATAAATATAAAAGTCTGTTCAAAATATAATTTTACTGTCAATAGTTTACTTCAAATTGAATAACTGTGTTTTCGTCGAATTAAAAAAATGTATTTAGATTTAATTCGTTATAATGACCTCTAATTAATACCCCAAATATTAAGAAAATAGGCCTACACATAGGCGTAACCAGGCCGACCATATGGGGGGGGGGTTATAACATCCGCGGGGTCTGGGGGGTATGGAATACCCCCCAGGGAGAGGGGGGTCCGGGGGTCCTCCCCGGAAAATTTTAACAATTAAGATGCAAAATAACGAGTTTTAAGCTTCCGGGGGTTCACCCCCGGAGAATTTTAAAAATTAAGAGTCAAAATAACGAGTTTTATGCATCCGGGGGTCCTCCCCCAGAAAATTTTAAAAATTAAGACGCAAAATAACGAGTTTTAAGCTTCCCACGCTTTATACTTGTATTAAGTAATTTATGGGCAGACTTAAAAAAATTATACAATTTTAGTTTTTTTAATCAATGGGGGGGGGGGGTTCAAACCCCCAAACCCCTCCCCCTCGGTACGCCTATGGGCCTACATACAGCCTACTTTTAAAAATGAGATGTAAAATTAGGGGTCCGTAAAATGTTTTAGACATTGTAGAGGTCCTCGGGTTCAAAAAGGTTGAGAAACACTATGTTAACATCTATGTTAAAAATTTCAGATTTATGCGTGCCCTAGGTTGGGATGGGCATCGTACTCAGACTGACAAAGTGACGACGACAATGACGACGATGATGATAACAATAACAACAGCAACAATAAGAAATAATAGTAATAAACACAGTAATAATGACTAAAAATACTGTATACATTATAACTACATTTTAATCATTGCAATAGTAATATAAAGTTATTTATAATTTCTTCTAAGCAAAGAGCTTAGTTTCAAGTGTACAGGAAGGAAATGCAGCTAAAATATAGTTTCAGTGAAGTCTAAAAAATTTATATCTAGATGCTATCAAAACATAAGTTTGTTGGTATATGGTTACCTAACGACGGAGATATACTGCAACGTAGGCCTGTGACCGTCGCCGGTGTGCCGGAATTTTGCCCGCAGGAGTTCTGTTACATGCCAGTAAATCTACTGACATGGGCCTGTCATATTAATGCACATATAAATGCTATCGACCTGGGCCGGGATCGAACCCGCAACTTTGAGCACAGAAAGCCAGCGCGATACTAACTGCGCCACCCAGGCCAACAAAACATAAGTTAATTAACAAGTATATTTTAGTCTGGTTTATTACATTTACAATGAAATGAAACACGGAGCATTATTTACATTAGGAGTGAAAGCTAGACAGAACTGAAAAGAAAACAGCCGCCAGAGGTAACGTAAAAAATATACAAAAAAGTGGCTGACTCGCAGAAAGAGCATGTGAAAGTATTAAAACATACCTTATAACCGACTCACCAAGAAGTGAATGTCAGAACTATCATCATGAAGGGAGCCTTCAAGACGAATTCCCCCTCTTAACAGAAGTCTAATTTTTAGTCTATAGGCCCTAAATATAAAGATTTGGAATATAAGGGAACATGGCTGCTTCTCAAAAGTACCACATATATAATAAGAAGAATTATTTCTTCACAAATAAGTCTGTATACAGAATATAAAGATACCAAGGCCTACTATTTCATCCAGATGAATTTGAACTGAATTGCAGGACAAATCCTATGTTAATGAGCGGAAACTTGATGCAAATTGTCACGGTGCTCCCACTGAAATCCTTAAAAGTGAAATAAGATTAAATATAATCACATTTTCAGAAAAAAAGGGCAGGCTTTAGAGAGGAATCTTGATGCTTATGGCCACGGCGCAAGAAGAGAGAGCCGCCACTGATAACATTAAGAGTGAAATCTTAATCAATACAGCGTATTAACGCACAAACCTGCATGGTCCTCCCATTGATTGCCTCGCGGTCTCGCATGCAATTGTTTTAACAGCGGTACCAACTTAAGAATTCTTTCCCCGCTCCCCTCCACATAAATCACAATGAATTCAGAGCAGAAGCCAGTTTCCAGAATTACTTCCAGTTTTTAAAAGCATCTACTGCTTTTTGTTCTTGAATACATTCCTATCTTGCTATTGCTGCACGGCATATATTAAAATTCTTACTGGTAGAAAAGGGTTAACATCTTTTCAGGGATAGGAAAAGAATGATATTATGTTTTGCTGCACACAGCGGATTCCTATAATTACCAGAAATACTCAATTCAATGTGAAAAGATTCCGTTTTTTTTATTAATACTAGACCAGGTAAAATTTATTTACTGTGAATGTCAAAGAAAGGCACAAAAAAGATTAGCCTATATATTTTATCTCGGCGCAGGTTATTAACATTTTATGAGAAGCATTAAGATATTCTTTTCTGTTTCAGTATAGTAAAATGCGGTATGAAATTGGGAAAGTGTTTGTTTCACTAGAATCGAGGAAAAGTTAGAAAAACGAGATGATGGTAATGTAAATAAATATATAAATTATATTGATTTTATTTAAAGGTTGATTTAGTTTCTTTTTGAATTACATTCTAACTGGACTTTTGATTTTGGAGTTACGAAAGCTCATTATTGTGTTTTGTCTTTCTTTATAAGTTGTATGTTTCTATAAAATGATAGCAACGGATGAGTTCACACGAAGAGAAAGAGGAATCAGAAAAACGATTTTACTTATGATATATAAGCATTCATGAACCACAGATTATTGTCTCTGTTGGACATTACATGAGAATATTTTAGGAGGAATTTTTCTCCTATAATATTTACTTATGATTTAAGAACATTTTAAATTTTGCTGTTTAAATTAAAAATGCCACGAGTGAAAAAGCAGTTTTAGTCTTACTGAATGTAACTCTGCAAGCAAGATTCCCTGAAGATGGTTGAATGTAACCGAAAGGCTAGGAAAAAAATTAAAGTTGAGAAGAAAGGTATTATGTTATTTTATTGATCGAGCTGAGCAGTACCATCCAGCATGAATTTAAACACTTTGCAATTTACTGCCAATTTTTATTTTAAAAGTGGCCGAAATGACTGCAGGTAACGATTGTAGTTAATATGGCAAAGATGTTCCTGCTGTGATAAAATGTAGTGAAATAGAAGGCTTGAAATTCTGAAGAGTCCTGAAAGTCTGTTCCCAGGTCTCTACGAAGGTTGTGTTATACCCCACATTTTCCCTTAGAAAATACTTATTGAAATTGATTGATATTTGGTGAAAATTATTCTTCTACACACCCTATTTTTCTACATAGTTTAGAGCCTATAGCGGTGACTTCGTACGGCTATACACCAACGTGAAACAAGTGCATATATTCCTTGTCGGTTCCAGCTCTTGCCCTGCTTCTGTCACCACATCCTCACTGAATTAATTACGCTGTCGTTATCTTCACAGACCGCCGGCGTGGTCTTGTGGTTAGCGTCGCAGACTACAGATCCGTCGGCCCGGGTTCGATCCCCGGTACCTGAGGTAGGGAGGTCTGGAAGGGGATGCACTCAGCCGCGTGATTCAAATTGAGTAGCTACTTGATAGAGAAGTAGCGGCTCCGATCGGGTGTCGGCATGCTGACAACATGAACCCCAATCCTGCCGTCTGCCTATGGTAGATGACGCAGCGGTCGGGTGGTAGGCCTTGTCCCTTCAGGGATGCAGCGCCACGAAGATTAGTTTAGTTTAATCGTTAGCATAATATCTGTAAGGGACCCAAAGAGGTGAAAGTCCAACGGTGTCAGAATCGAACTCTGACCTGTGGATCAAGACCAGCAACGCTAACCACCAAGCAGGCTGTCTAAAATAATAGAAAGTCGTCGCCAATCGCTCTGTCACATCACCAGAAGATATCTAACCTTAATGTGAAATATAGTTTTTTTTCTTTCTTGAGTTATGCTGTTCACATGCATAGGCCTATTAACACACACATACACGAAAGGACACGCACACTCAATTAACTCACAATCACACAATGCTTCTGATATTTTTATTGAAAAGACCTCAAAGCCTATGTAAATGCTGAAAACTCGACATGGAATTTGAAGGTCGAACACAATACTTCCTCTACCTAGAGTCCTAGACTGTACGGATAGAGAAAGTAATACGTATAGCCACAAACCAAAACAAAATTTTCTCCCCATATACTTTTTCTTTCTAATATATAAAATCGAAAGTGTGTGTGTGGATATGTGGATATGTACGTTCCCCATTCAAATCTACATTTCTTGACCAATTTGCACGAAATTTTGCAAAAATACCCAGTTAAGCCCGGAAAGTTCCGCGATCAACATAAAAATTTAAAAAATCCCTTTAGGCAGGCCTACAGGCGGAGGTAGATTTCGAAGTGCTTTTGGTTTAATTTATTGTCGCTGCATAGCACTCTTCTTCTTTAGCCTTGGCATGGCAAACCTGCAGTAATAAGAACTGAATTCGGTAAAGAGGAACAGCCTACAATCATTTTTTTTGACAACAGGAATAGGATATAATATTCTGGGAGGCCGTGCGCAAGATTAGCAATGAATAAAATTAGCAAAGCCGCTAAACAAGACAAAATTATGATATTATAATAATTCTTTTAAGTGTTATTATTTTCAAACATTAAATTCTCGCGTCATATGAGAGCTATCAAGAAACTATTTAGTGATTTGTAGAGTACTCATCAAGAGCTTTTCAACGATACCCCACAAGACGTGGTTTCAAAAGTTTCGAATTTTCATCCCCCACCCTCACTCGAACCCCCGAATCGTTGGTGTCACTGTGAACTCCATAGGGAGTACTCTAATTTATTCAAACAAAGTTTCCCTCTATACTTCATAGGGGCCGAGATAAAAATGTTTTAAAATTTCAACCCCCTCCCCCGAGCACCCCCTGGGGCCAATTTTGCTCATTAACGAACTTGTCCGAACTATTGGGCCTAGAAATAACATATTAAAATTTGGTTCAAATATCTTCAAAATTACGGCCGCTAGCGTGTATATATATATAAATATCACCATTTTTTTTTTGAACAGGCGGTGGTTTCGTACTCAGGGGAGCATGAAACGTAAAGATATGAAAGAATTTTTCGAAAACCATGACATGGTATCCATTGCAATAGGTAGATTTTTCTTCGAAATCTACCTAAAAAGCCACTCCTTCCCTTGAAAATTATATAATTTCTGAGAATATTATACTGAAAAATGAAATACAATTCAGTTCACATGACAACAGTGTATTCCTTACCATGTTCACATAGGGCCTTGGGAACTACATAATACTGGGCTTTAACAAATTCTGATGCTATCGACGTAATACATTGGTGAAAGTAATAAATGAAGAATGAAATCCACGAAAATAAAGCACAATGTGATGCAGTCACATAACTTTCTGTACCCGACACTTGGGAAATATTTTCTCACTTCACATTTTGAAGTAGAATAAGAGGTCGTACTGCAGGGACTGCTTAATTCAGCCTGAGTGTGTGCCAACGAGTATGCTACAGCAGAAGTCAGTAAAAAAAAAATCTTATCGACTGATAGCTGTAGCTGTAGGCTTTGTATTAGTTGAGAAATAGGGATGTTTATCATAGGGCCTAAGAATCTAAAAGAAGACAAAATAGGATGGAACATTGTCGTCCTATGTCCGCAGTAGACCTATATTATGTCCCAGGTTTTCGGTGAGGAAAGTATGAAAGGGATATTGAATTTATTTTTAATTTCAGCCCCGAAACGGTTGTAACATGAGAGTGAGAAATAAAATATTCCGTAAAGACAATACAATTTTATGTTACCGGGATTTCTGTTTCTTCTTATTTCAACCCTTCCCAGGCTTGGTGTTTAGAAGCAATGGTGTGCAAAATTCTACATCCTGTATGAGCCACAAAAAGCTATGTCAAGCGTTTCTTGAGGGAATAGTTTGAGTGAGATAAGTCGTAATTCCTCATTTAAAATTCTACATACCTATATCAGGACCTAGAGTTCGAAAATCGAAAGTCCTTCATAAGTTAATTTCTAATTACAAAATACAAAACCCGGGCGACGCCGGGCTTTGTAAGCTAGTATCTCATATATATTTGAAAACTGTTACAACTGATGGATTTCATGGTAATGAAGACGCGGTGGGTCAGAACATGGGATCACGGGCCCAACGCCAAGATCAACGTAAATACACAAGGGACAAACACGAGAACTCTAAAGGAGTAGTTAGCCTAAGACAACCACACTAGCTGATGATTAAACATTGATCTCTACCTAGAGTCAACAATGTGTTAAAGACGAATCAAGTCAGAGCTAGGGACAAGGTTTAGCGTACTGACCCTTCCGCATTCGACCCTCTTCATAAGCTATTCCACTCTCTTCATATCGCTTGGCATGGGATCGGTTTATTTCTGCCAGAAGACATGAACGCTGGGTTTTAGTTATATCCCTATACAAGAATATAATTTATAAAACTTATGATGTTAGTCGGGTGGAACAGTCAGAAGAAACTGGTTCTCTTTTCCCAAGTTCGCCGGTTCGATACGGCTCAGGTTGTTACATTTATGTAGGCAAAGGGATAATGGGTGGAACTTCTAATTTCGACATACTTAAATCTACATACTTGATTCTTCGTACACAGACTCTCTCAATATTAATTTATCGGTAAATTCAGGACCTGTCGTTATTATATCAATGATAATTTGTAACAATTACGTCACTATTGTTCCATAACTTATAATAATGTTTTATTTTCATCTTAACATGAAACTATCAACCAATAAAAAAATCAGTGAACTCTTTATCCTTTACTTGTCTAGAAATAGAATTAATGCATCTAATTTAATGATACTAGCCCTTACGTTCAGTTTGAAAGGACTAATAAGGCAGTAATCAGTCATGCTAATTTCGATTTAGCACACAGTCCAATTCTGATAACTGTAGCTGTTTTGGTGAAGCGTAAGCTTAGCGGGAGGATGGGACAACTCTGAGACGGTGAATACTACTGGTGCCATCTTGTCTTCTTGTTCTTCTTCTTCTCCGCGACGCATGGCAGACCCCTCAGAAACGGTAACAACATAACTGAACTGTACCTTTACGTATTTGGTAGTTCTTATATTTGTCTTTAGAGTGAATTCATATTAGCCGAGGGCAATCAGTTCTTCGGACACTGAAATCCTGAACATGCCTTCTTGTGAAAGAGAAATAAAGACATTAAAGATAGTTAAAGAGCTCTATGTATCTTGAAAAATTAACAGCTTATATAGCACGCGTTTTTTCCTCCCAAGAGGTGAGCGGCCCACTCTTAATTATTTTTCTACAACTAGTTAGAGAATGCTAATATTTTATATTTCAAGATCATGCAGACTACTGCAAATCAACTTTGATATACCTTAACTCGTACTTTATCCTACCGGTAATTAATTATTTGTATACATTCTGAACTGTCTAAATATGACGCGAATTTTGTGCCTTGATAGCTTTGTAATACTGTACTAGCATTCTTAAATCTTTCAGAACTGAATTTATGTATTATTATGCGTAACCATCAAGTGAATTCAGCAGTGTGCTCTATGTTTGAAATAAATAAGGATTATTTCAGTGGATTATTTCCGTAAAATACAATTCTTACTTGTGGATAAATGATCCTTGCATTTTATATAAATAAACATTACATAATGCAAACTGAATATTGACGAGCTCCTTAACCTGTACTCTTCACTGAATATAATAAGGGTACCGCTAATTAAATCACAAAGGACGAAACGGGCTGGCTGTATTGCGGGCATGGGGGAGGAAAGACATAGATAAAAAAATATTGACGGAGAAACCTTAATGGAAGAGACCTCTTGGAAGACCTAATTGTAGGTGGGAGGACAATATTAGACTAGATTTAAGGGAAGTAGGATTTGCGATGGATGGTTGGATGGAGTTAGCAGATAATAGGGTTGAACGGCGGGCTTATATGAGCGCGGGAATGAACCTCCGGCTTTCATAAAATAGACAATATTCCTTTAGCTTGCTTAGGAATTGTCTACTGCCATAAAGCAAGGAAGGAAATACTACATCGATCTTATATTTATGCATTTACAGAATTTTAAGGTGGCAAATTTATACATCGCTAGCAGTGAAAAGGGTTATTTTAATTATTTAATTATGTTTATTAATACACACATCTGCAATATTTACCACGTTCCTTGTCAAATATGCTCAGTCAAATTTTCTGTCAAAATGTTTATTTTCTTTCTTTCGTAGTTTTACCTCTCCCTTATATGGACCCAAAATATTTATAATAATAAATCAATAATTATTGCTGTAAGAACTCATGCAATTTAGCAATTGAAACTCTCTAACACATAACAAATAAAGAAAAAGATTATCGTCTTTATATGCTTTGTTCAGTTTTCAGTCTTGTAGGCTACTCGTATTGTCTTAGAACCAAGACATTGCTATCAGGATCTAACTCGCTTCTGTAGACTGTAGATCACGGAATCCGTAGTGTTGTGACAAATATTCTGCATCACGACAACCCAAGAAATCACTTCGAGGATATTGAGCCGTCAGAAAGGACCACTAGGTTAGATATTCGAGACTCGGTTGTAGTATACGCTATGGCTTCGCAGAGGGGTTTAGCGGTTTGCCGAAATTGTCGGGCGCCAGGCTATTTAAAATTATATCCTACGGCAGGGATGGGTAAAATGGCTGTTGTGATTATAGAGACCTTCAGTGCGGCCTCAATATTCCGCTCCTCCCCTCAGTTCTGTGGTAATACTACTGTCTCTACATTTACTATTTAAGAGCTTACCATTTCCACTCCTCATACTTGCTTTATACCATACGGCTTGCATATCCTTCTACGTAATCGGCAAATGCTTATTACCAGGGCCCGAATTCTGATGACCTAAAATTTGGTGAAAAATGACGTATAAAATAACCCTAAATTTTAAAGAAAATGACTTAATAATTATAAAGAATGGCCTAAAAACTGATATTTTATTTATAAAAAATTATTATTGTACGCACAAAGTTATAGACTAATTTGTACATAGCCTAACTGTAAAAACTGTAAATGCAGAAAGGATGTTGTAGGTCTAAAAACTTTGTCCTTAGTTTTTCACTGGAGTATTTGAGAAGAAGCAATGGGTGCATACTTGAAATATGATAAAAAGTAAAAAATGAAACCACCGCTGGGGACGACAAAAATAGTTCATTTACTCAATGTAATTGCTTGAAAATGACTAAATAAGGAATAAAATTATACGAAAATGACAAAATAATAATATAAAGTTGAAATAAATGCCCTACAAATATAAAATTGCATAAAATGACAAAAAATTACTTAATAAAAATGCATTTCTGTAATCTAGAGGCCATGACTAGGATTTACACAGAAGTTGGTAATGTCTAAGCAGCATCAGTAAAAATATGACATGCCATTAAAATCCGGGCCCTGCTTATCACTGATCATGGTCGTGTTGCTGAAAAATGTATGCACCTGGATGATACACGCATACCTGTTTTCTCTTCTTTATTGCTACTTCAAAGCAAAAAAGTTTGATATCAGACATCAAAACCATATATAGTTATTTTTAGCCAACTTGGATTAAAAGTATAATTCCAAACATAAGACACACGAAGTAAAATCTTTATACTCCATTGCCACCAACTATGATTTCATTCGAATGGAAAATACTCCTTTAGTTAAAAATAATTGCCTATAATGATTAAATACACTCAGTTTAATAAAAATTGAAAATGTTAAATTTCTCACGGTAATCGCAATAACAGTCATACTTGGTGGCTGAAAAGCGTTGGCCACTCTATCCCTTATGTTGGCAGCCATGCACGAGAAAGTCAATAATCTGTCTGCACCTGTGCATAGCCTACTAGATGGCTGGATAGCTGGAAGCCTCCCTAAATGGCTGCTAGGTACGCTAAAATTATTATTTCATAGAATATTAACGGCTGTCTAAAAATAGTGTACGATATTCGTGGTAAAATTAATTTCCTTTGCTCATAGGATTGTTACTCATGTCTTTATGGGCTCGTTTCGCAAACATATCTACTCGCAAAATAAAAACTCGTTTTTACCACTTGTTTCACAAATAACTACAGTAGGCTATTATAAGTAAGACGAGAAAGTAAAAAGAAACATGAGGCAAATATACTATACTTATAAATAGTTACATGCTAAAACATAAAAAAAACAGTTTAAAAACATAGACGTACGTTTCAATTTGCATTGCCGTGGTCTTTATTTATGCGATATGGAGGCTATTCGAAGGTAACTGCACTGTGAGTGTGTGTAATGTAATGAATAATTAGAGCAAAGCAGTGCTAATTTCTCTGTTCCACTCCACACGTTGCTCTTGCTGACAGCATTTGTCTACACTTCCTAAATCACATAATCGGATCCCACTCTCATAGAATACGGGTATCGATTCAACTGCTGAGAGTGATCTTTTCTTAAGGGAATATAGTCCTACAGACAGTTTCTAATTTACACATATTTGCGTCCACAGTTATAACGCTTTCTCAGAATGAAATTAATGTTCACACATAAGTCAGATCATTATTAACCGTTATTGACAGTTTATTTGTTGAAAAATATAGATCTATGAACCTCTTCACCTTTTCACTGCTACTGACTTTTCACTGCAAATTTGTAATTTGCGTGGTCGCAAAAACAGACATACTTGGTGGCTGAAAAGCGTTGTCACTTCATCCTTTATGTTGGTAGCCATGTACGAGAAAATCAGTATGTCTACCAAAGTGGATAAGGTAGATTGCAGGACACCTGGAGCCTCCCAAAGGGGCTGCATTATTTCACAAATATTAATGGCTGTCTAAAAAAATAGTGTATGCTACACATTGTAAAATCATTTTATTTTCTTCGTAGAATTGCTACACTCAACCTTATGGGGTCGACTCAAAAACATACCTACCCGCAAAATAAAATCTTCTTTACTACTTGTTTCATAAATAACTGTTATTGTATCATCAAAAATACTGCAATTAATTTCATAACGGAAAAAAAGAGAAATATGAGTAACTTGTTTTCTGCATTGTGTTGAAATAAATGTAACGATTGAAATATCCATTGAAATAGAGTAGAACTCCAAATACCCGAATTAATTAGGACCGGATCTGATCCGGATAATCAAATATCCGGATAATTAGATAAATAATAAAAAAAGTAATTTCTTTAAAAAACATAACTTGTATAGTACTGTACTTCCATAAAGTTTTACATCTTGAACATAACGCTAAGAGTGGGTTGTTTTGCAGACAAACTGTCGATCTTGTCTGAATTTTTCGCTATTTTAGCAAATGAACTACCCGGAAAGAGTTTCGCAATGCTTGCTGCTGCAGAAACCACTTGAATACGGCCTCAAAGCAATCCGAATAGTTGCAGTTCGGATTATTGTACTGTAATACAAATATAATACAAAGCTATTGATAAATAGCTTTCAAATTAAATCATACTGTGGGTCTTCAATACTTTTTAATTTTTTACTATTACAGCTTATATTTGATGTCAACATTAGAAGAAAATTCGACTATAAATTTTCACAATAAAATGTCTGTACATATGTATATATTTTATATAATAACAATTAAATACTGAATATAAAATATTACATTACAGATCCCTTTTCAACATTCATCTTTCTCTCTCTCTCTCTCTCTCTCTCTCTCTCTCTCTCTCTCTCTCTCTCTCTCTCTCTCTCTCTCTCTCTCTCTTTCCTAATACTAGTGCATAAGGTGGAACAATCTCTTATTTACAAAGAATTAATAGCACTAGTGGAAAATGAAATTCATTAATAATACAAAAATAGTTTTAAAATTTCAAAACTATTGAACAAGTCCGGGTGCTGAGATTACTGAAGAAAGTATACGGAACGCTTGCAGAAGGGAAAGCAGAGAGGCGAGACTTGGCGGGTGGGCTAATCAGGAGGAATCGCTGGTGTTTGTAACGAATGGGTCGTTTGGGATTATGCTGTTCTTTGCTTAAATGAACCACTAATTACACATGAAAACACAACTTTGCTGCAACTTCTTTTTAAATTTTATAACACCTGCGAGAGAACACATACATCTTGTATATCCGTCATGACTTTTTCTTTCCGTGAGAAGCCACGTACGTTATTCTTAAGTCTATAATAATTAACACATAGGAATTTGAAATTCAGTTATGTAATTCAAATAGTGATAAATACAATGGAAATAAATAAACGAAGCAATGAAGACTAGAGTCTATTTTACGTTTTTTAGAGCCTATTTCCTAAAAATGTAGTGCCTATTCTAGGCACCTAAAATTGCAATTTTGCAACCTAAAAGTTTGAAGTCTATTTATAATTTCACTTACAGCAATGAAAATTGTTCTATTACCTTCGAAAAATTTCGAATACTTCATTTTTCTATGAAAAACTACTTTCCAATCTACTTATTTTCTTTTTGTACATGTTATATTATAGATGAAATGGTTCTGACCGAAAAAATACTGAAAAAAGAGAACATATCCTATCTTATGAGCATGAGAGTTATAAACATCCTTCTGCATTGTAGACTTGCTCTTGTCTATAAGCAAGGTCTTAAAGCGTCTTGTATGTATGTATGTATGTATGTACTTGGCCCCTGAAGGGGGAAGGCGGGTTGGGACTACCCTAAGCACTTCAGCCTCGCGGCTCATTTAAAGCGTCTTAAGGTATAGGAATATTCGAAATGGAACTGTTCTGTTCCGGCCAAATAGTGAATTCGATCTCCAGCCATGGTACGTTTCCTTTTTAGCTTTTCAGCTTAAATAATCAGACACATACTCACACGCATAAATACATACGAGATGACATAATAGACATATATATATACATATATATACATAGGCCTACATGTATAGGTATATACTTATAGGACATGGCAAAAAAAATCTTTTGAGAATGTGGGATAATTTTAACATTTTGAAACATACAAATGAAAAGGACAGGCTATAGAATGTATGTAACTTATAACGCAGATTATGGCTACTAGATGTAGGATAATGAAGGAAACAGACACACATAAACATCCATAAGTGACTGTATTGGGGTAATTGGAAGCATGAAAGCACACATACCCATTCAATGATTCCTTAAGTTCGGTAGGATGGGCATTATTCCCCAAAGCTTCCATGAGCTCCTTATGGTAATTCTTTGGCATTTCACCCTCAGATAGTGACTATTTTGACATAAGAATGCTGTTCACATCTTGTCATATCCATTCTGACTCACAACTAAATTACCATCTCCTCTATTCGTATGACCGTACATCACAATGCTACCAAATGATGGGTATCCATATCCTAGAGTTGCCATACTCTCCCGTGACATACACCATCTCATCGTACCATCTCCTTATTTTGATAAAAAAATAATACATTACTTACCATGACTTACGCTTCAACCCTCGTATAATTGCATACACATTGTAATATATAAGTGCGGTACTTAAAACAAGAATGGGCTCATGATATAAACGTAAGCTATATAACATATAAAATTAAATACTTTTATTGGGGTAATTGAAACATCGTGTCATACGCAATACAATTTCTTAAGCTACAGTGTTACTTCCGAAACCTATGATTAATATTATTAAGTACTATAAGATTGTGTGGGGGACGGGAAAATGTCTGTCCGTCTGTTCGTCTGTCCGTGTGTCTGTACGCGCGATAATTTAAATACGCTTTATCGGATTTTCATGATACTTGGTATACGAATTTATAACGACCATGGGAAAAATCCTATTAATATTGGACCAATTCGGATGACCGGTACCGGGGTAATTCCCAATTTAGTGCCTATTTTAATGGTAATATGTATATTAGAATGAATTTATCAAATGAAAATTAGTTATCATGACAACATATTGTTTTTCGGTAATCATATATGGCTTTGGAAGTTGTAATAGAGTTAGCTATAACAAATAACACTATTATTTCACATATGCTTATCAAACTCGATCGTTAAACTGAGCGAGGTGACCTGGGAGCATTCTGAAGGTCCCTGATTCAAATCCCATAGCCGGCCAAAGTGACTTTTTTGGGGGGTATTTTTATGAGAGTGCGCGACTGTCAAGATATCACAAATTGTATAGTTCTGCTGATGCTGGACGATGTTAATATGACCTTTGTTCTTCAGTAAGTCCTGCTTAATGAATCAATCTGGAGCTCAACTCGGAAATCGATTAAAAAAAAAAAAACTTAATTTTCTGCATATCATAATTGCAATTTTAACTGATTAAGCAAAAGTATTCTGGCACTTTTTACATCAGTTTACCTGATTTTATTCTACTTAGCATATGTTAGAGCAATCTTGTTTGTGAAGAAACTTTCCAGCTGACTACGCTATCTAGTTTTTGTGAACTTGTTATTCTAATGAGGGCTGACCCAGGTTCTTTGTTATTATCGAGAATCTTAATAATTAATAAATGTCGCACGTGGATGAACAGTTTACCTGCTGTCCTTATTCTCTGAATATCATTCCATGAATGTACTTGTTAAATGTGTACTCACACAGTTCGTTTGAACTCTGGAAGCCAAAAGTAACAAAAAAGTAATTGAGAAAAACAGATGGTTCAAGTCAAATAATTAGTCCACATGTACTAAATTAACAGCAAACACACCTGGACTGCTTGTCTGGACTGAAGGGGTTGCGTGTTGTGTCGGGCAAGCTGCTCATCTCTCTCACAAATAAATTGCAATCGATAGTCTGTGAGCTTTCATAATGTCCCTAGCTCACCTCGTCCTATTTTTACACATCTTAACAACTTAGCACATTCAGAATTCTCCATTAAAACCCAGCACTATCACTAATATTAAGGAATAAATGGCATTGTTTGTCAAAACAAAGATTTTTGTTTCTAATGTCATATTGACCATTTCACGTGTATAAATTGTTCTCAAGAAAAAATGCATAAAATCAGGGTTAGACCAATTATGATTTTTGTTAAATGTGAGGATTTTTATTCATGTCATGAATGTCATTCATGGAAACCGCTATTAAACTGATTAAAAAAAATTGATTTCAAACTTTAAATCCGCTGATGATTTCACTAGGGGACAATGTAAATTCAGCTCTGAAAGGGTTAATATTTGGTTTGTTTGTTTAATTATTTAACGATGGGGATGCACTGCAACTTAGGCCTCTGACCATCGCCGGTGTGCCGGAATGTTGTTCTTTTACATGTCTGTAAATCTATAGACATGGATCTGCCTCATTTATGAGCACATTAATGCCATCGACCTTGGCCGGGATCGAACCCGCAACCTTGGGCACAGAAAGCCAGTGCGATACTGACTGCGCGGTTAATATTTGGAATTTTAGGTATAATTTTATATATTGTAGAGTAGGATTACCTCCACAAAGTCTCTGGGTTTTTACGTATATACCTTAGGAGCGAGTCTCACCGTTCGTAGAGTTCCTGCATAGGGGAGGTAGCTGCACCCTGATTGGCTATCCCACTCCACGTGTTGTCTGTCTCTGTCTCTGCGGCATTATCCCTCCACTCAACTATTACAGTATTTTCTACCACTGGCAACATGCAGCATGATCTTTACTCTCTGCCCAGCAGTAGCTCACTGATCTTACGCGCAGCGAATCCGCGCATCTTGGTAACGAGACGTAACGAGAAGCTCGCTGGCTGGGTTAGTCTTCAAGGCCAGAGACTTTGTGGGAGTAAACCTACTCTACTGCAGTGTACTGCACGAGCTATTTTTGTTTTGTTTTCGTAAACACTTCCTTGTGAATATTCAATAACTTGGGAATTATTTGCTCTAGAAGGCTGTGATATTTCTTGAATTATAGGGGAAAATTTGCTGCATAAGAATATTTTAAGAGAAAAATTCCTCTGACACTGGGTTTCGTACCCACGACCTTCGGCTTTACCGAACTAGTCAGAGGTGAAGAATTAAAAAACAGGTTATGAATAAGAATTAAAAACAGGTGAGGAATTAAAAAGCAGGTTAAGATCTTATTACGAAGAACATGAAGAAGAACTTAAAGAAGTTAAAGAAAATAAGTTGAAGACAAAAGATAAAGGAGACGATGAAGAAGAAGAAAGCATAATGAACCATCTGCACACGGGATATTAAAACCCGTGCGTTTGCTCATCCGTTCAGCCTCTGAAGTGTATAAACTGGAAAAGTTTCTGTAGGACATATCTCTACGTTTCACTTTACACAAATTCAAGCGAGCAGTACATTTAACATTGAAGTTGTCGAACTTGCAATAGAAACTATGCGGTTAGGACAAGCAATATTAAATTTAAGTTTATAGTGGAGTTGTATGAATGCAACGTGGAAGAATAGACAAAAACGTCGGAAAGGAAGAACTCAAAAAGCCTGCTTGCAGTCACTTATCTTTTATTGTCTTATATTAATCTGAAATAAAATTCTGATCAGTTTTAAAGCGAATGTTCTATCGCTACACTCAGGATCTGAAGTTACATATTAGCCTACCATCAGTACTGGTAATGAAAACTTGGGGTTTGTTTAGCCCATTCCACCACTAACCTGGTGGCCACCACTGGCCCCTGCCTTGGCCGAAGGATAGCCCAATTTCTGGAACGGGTCACCTATTAGGCTGCCTGTTATACCTATATCCAAGCCTAATCCCCAACATACATGGTATAGGGGACCTATCTATGACGTTAATATCCTTCGGGCAGGGATCAGTGGCGTCATTAGGGTAAAATATTTGGATCATCACAATGAGCTGAAAATAGGAAAGCAAAATAAAGAGCTTACCCATTTGACCATCTCTAGAGAAAGTGTAGTCTCTTCCACTATTGTGAGTTAATGACTACTAAGGCCGGGACCTACAGTTTTAGGTGGAATAAAAACCAGACTCCTGTATGCTTCACGTACCAAGAAATGTCAGTGATGAAGGAAGCGGTCATCCATCCAAGTTCTGTCCCTAGTCAGCGTTACTTAACTCGCTGAACAGCTTGAAAGCAATAATTATGACAGCTAATCCTGTTTATATTGTTTCTGCGGGCAGTTGGTCGCGCCACCTGCGCAATATTAAATTGGACAATCTCCTGGCGAAACCCTGGTTTGGTAATGAGTGAAATGATGCCACCGGGTCAGCTCCCGTCTTTTGATGTAAGTAAAAGTGCTGGTAGTTTTTGAGTAATCAGATGCGTGGTTAGTTTAGATTTCTTTGCCAAGACCTTTCTTTTGACTCTAAAACTATAGATCACTTGTAGGCCTAATTATACGAACATATAAATGGATCAGTCCTTTCAAGAAAACCTTTATTACCGGCCATGGGAATCAGGCTTGGACCCTAGTTCTACACTTTTACGCGATTTGCTTGGCTCGGATAAATTTTTATAATTGCAACAGATTTAGAATAAAGGGGAAATAGTAAAAAAAATAATAATAATAATAAATACATCTTCATATACTGCATGAAGTTCTCTTCTTCTTCAGTTCATAGGTCTATGGCTTGCTTATTTCGCCACATTATTGTGACATTCTGTAAACCTTATCTAGGATTACTCATGGGGGTGGCTAGTCAATCCCGTCGTCTTAAAAGTTAACCATTTGAAAAGGTTTTTATCACGAACGAAATGCGATTATTTCACCCATGCTAGCGGCATAGCCCCTGCTAACTTTAGGTTTGCAAAACGCACTTCTTCCTACTTCAAACCACCTATGTGACCCAGTTCGAAGAAGCCCATAATAGGGAACAAATACACATATCTTTCTATACGGTGAGATGTTAATGCATACAGTAATTATCATTTAATCAACATTACTGACAAAATTAGGTAAGATAATAATTATTAGGGGTTTCGCGTGCTTTTGTGGTCCTACATACAGATACCATTACAGGGAATCGAACCTAGGACCTCACGAGTAAAAGCCAGAAGCTCTGACCAAGAATACTAGAGATGTAACTTCGTAACAATTCCGCTTGTAGAGCAGTCACAGTGACCGCTTTTTGACTGCTCGGATTGAAATCTCCGAGTGTGACTATCGCTCCTCACAAATCTGTCGCAGGGGTTGGGTGGTGGCAAAGGGTGGTTACCCGTCCATTCACCGCACGATCGACCGCACACCCCCTCGGGGATTTCCCTCTTCTTATCGAAATTGTTTGCGTACTCACGATCCAATCTATAACAATAAGTTAACATGCATAGCTTTAGGAGTATGCTTAAACTGAAGGAACATTTCTGACAAAACCATCTTTCATTCCAGCTCCGCCAAATCACAATAAACTCCCCTGAGAATGGTTTCAATCGACTTAAATAAAAATGCTGACAATAAAATAATAGGAAGGGAAATGTAGGTGAAGACTGAGATTCACATGAATGAAAGTTAAATAGGACCTTTAATCTCGAGACCAGCTTTCTTCTAAGTCATTTAGTGGTTTAAGAGTTTAGGTATCTCCCAATTCTAAAAGCAAAATCTGATGTGAATGGCTCACATGACTTTACTTTAAGGGCACAGACAATGCAGTCATCTCGCTTCACACACACACAGAATGAGAGAAGGCATTGCGGGAGTGCGTTTTCAGTTGTCTCAGGTTCACACAAAGTCATCTTATCCGATAGGCAAGATTTAGCCTGCTTTTGTGGAGATTCCAGAGAATTTATAAGGAAAAATGAGTCGAAGTTTTAGTTCTTTGTTCACCAGGTAGAACACAAAATGCAAACAAATAATATTGTAAAGATGATTTGAAGAAAATTACGAAAAACAAAATTTTCTTCGCCCAAAGTGGCAATAAAAATAAGAACAATCGTCTATTTTCTTTGAACTACAACCCCCAAAGATAGTTATGTTAATCCTGACACAAAGATGCGCGCAAGAGCGAGCACACACGCACGTACTGTACATACACAGACATGTTTACGAAAACAGAATTTTCGAACTCAATGTCTCAAAAAGGATATTAATGTTAAAAACTGGTCGTTGAATTTGAGGGTCGAACTGAATACTTTCTTTGCTTACAGTTCTAAGGTAGGGTAAAGGAAATAAAATTAGATTAAAAATAAGAAATCTTCGGTTCTTATATCGAAATGCATTAATGAGTACAAATCTCGGTCAATGGTGAGTCCCGCTATCGTGAATATAAAGCAAACGGAGAAATAAAGGTATGACGGATGATGTTGAGAAAACTCTCCCGGCCCAATAATTCTGTTTGCAATGACCAGTATTTGAGGAGCTTTTTTTCAAAAGCCAATATCACCATTTTTTTTATTTTCACAGGATAAAAAATATTACCGTTAGTAAAAATCAGTTTTTTTTTTCAGCGAGAAATATACAGACTGACCGACATCTGAACCATGAATTGGATATCAAATGTTAAATTGTGTAATAATTTTCATTGCCCGTGAATTAAAAAAAAAAAAAATTGGACATGTAAATTATGAAGGAAAAAGACTGTAAATATTAAGTTTTGTAAGTATTATTGTAAAAGGGAATGCGTTTATTAACTTTTGATTAAAAACAGGAGCATTTAAAGGAAGAACTTAGTAGGCCTACTTGAAAAACTGAACAATATTAATGAAAATGTTCATGCTTGCTAGAACCCCTTCCAGTTTCTCCTGCGGTATCTTACATTTCTCACTACAGTAAAATTCAATGCGTACAAGAAGCTACACTGAATCTGTTTTATATCAATTGAGAAACTAGCGCCCTACAATGGATTCAAACCTTGTAGCACTTTCAATAATTTTTTTAGGATGTTACAACACTAAGAAATGGGAATACACATCTAGCGGATAGAGCCAATTTCAAATTTTAGCCTAACGTGAATTGAAATATAAGGTTTTGAAAAACAATAGCGATTGTGATATTTAATAACTGGATATATTAAATTCAGTTTCGAAACAATGAAGCAGGGTAAAACATAGTTTTGACTGAAAAGTGTAGATTCTCTAGACCAGCGTTTCTCAACCTATGGTCCGCGGACCACTTGTGGTCCGCGAAGATGGTGCAGATGGTCCGCAGACACAATTAAAAATACCATAAAGCAAGTGGAAAGTAAGGAAGTAATTTTTTCACATATTTCGTTATAATGACCTATAATTAATACCGCAAATATTAAGAATATAGGCCTTCTTTTAAAAGGGATGTAAAATTAGGGGTCCGTAATTTTTTTTAGACATTTTAGAGGTCCTCGGGTTCAAAAAGGTTGAGAAATGCTTCTCTAGACAATTCCGAAGTGAAATATTGTGTTATGAAAGAATATGTTTAACTCATCTGAAAGAGCTCAAAGTGGAAGTAACCCAGAAAGAAAAGCAGAATATAAAATATGTAGAGTACAACAAAAGAAACCATAGAATTAAATTGAATTAATTGAACAAAGAATTATGTTCAATCACTATTAATCAGACATTTACAAATTATATTATCCCATTGGAGAAATTCATTTATGTTGTAAGAAATATGTATAGTAAGCCAATTAAATAATCTATTTTTAAAAACATTAATGGGAGAATCTCTTACATAAGCGCTAAGTTTGTAAAATAATTTGGGACCCATAACCATATGACTTTTGTTTCTTGGATACTCTACAATATGGAATATACAATATATTTTGGGCGAAACGGTAATTTATGCCGCGCACAGGTTTTCCTTCCACTGAATAATAAAAGACCCTTGCACCAAAAATAATATGTTACAACTATAAACAACAAAATAATATTTCATAATAAAAAAAGACCCTTGCACCAAAATCATATTTCACAATTATAGGAGTGGGAATGTGGGAATCGTGCGTGGCATAAAATACCTTTTTCCCATATTTTGTTGCTTAATATTTGTGATATGTACTCCTTAATTTGAAAACATTCAGTTGAGTTTTCACAAAAATCAATGTTAAGACTCTAAATTGAATAAACAATTCTGAAACAATAATAACCCTAAACGCTTTCTTTTGTAATACATATATACGTGTGTAATGTTTTATGCATAATATTTATATATTAAATATACGGTAAATGGGTAGGCCTATACATATATATATATATAATTTATAATTTATTTATACTGGCGAAGTTAAGGCCATAAGGCCTTTTCTTCCACTGCACCAGTAAAACTATACATATCGTAAATAATACAAGAATTGATAAATTATCAATTAAAACTAAACATGCTACAGACAATAAAATTACAAAGATTTAATTACAAGTTTGATAAACTAAACTAAAATAAAATTAATGACTAATAAAATGAATATTCATTATATATATATATATATATATATATATATATATATATATATATATATATATATATATATATACACACACACATATATATATGTATATATAGAGGTTGATTGTTTATTTTTAAGAATAATAATCAGTTCTTTGATTTATTTCTAATGGAAGTACCCGCATGAGACTCGGCCTTCACATGGGTCGCTTTAGCACTGTGTACACGTTACTTAGAATGAAGGAGCAGCATTTAGCATTTAGCATTTAAACGTAAAAACCCTGAGTTTAGCTCAGGAGTTGTACTTGGACTTCACAGAGTCTTGCACAGTCTTCACAGAGCGATCTCTCTCCACTTTCTAACATGTATTTACTCGACAAGCTACGCCGAAACGAAAGTGATACTGAATATTAAACTCGATACTAGCCACGCGCGCAATGATATCGATATATATCGACCACGGTCTCAGAGCTGTGCTCGTCAGTGCTAATTCTATACAATGTCTTATAGTTGCTAGTCCAACAAACACCCCATTGTGTATCCAAAACGTGGGGGTGGGTGGGGGAGGCGGACTTCAGCAACTGGAGTATGGATTCGCCAGCAATATATTATCTCCGTGCTTCACTCTCCACCCTCCCGTACGTCTCTGTTTTCCTTGTTACTAGGTTTAACAAACCTCCCCCTGCCACCCCAAGACGTTATGATGACGCAAGCACATTCAGACTTAATCAAATACACAAGCTGCAGTTGATATTATGGGCATTGTATTATTCAGGTGAACAATACAATAGCGAAGACGTACTGTCCATCATGTCTTATTAATTAGAGGAGGGAATTTTGTTAATAAGCGAGAGAGAGAGAGGGAGAGAGAGATGGAGGGAGAGGGAGATGGAGGGAAAGACGTCTTACTAGGCTCTTATCGGGAAAGCGATCCCTCCTATAGTATGTCCGGCTTTGTGGCAGATCTAATAATACACCTGAGATGTAAATGGGGGATCTGGTCCTATGAGGCTGTGGAACAAGAATATGAAAAGATATAAGGAAAAAATAACATTGGTTTTGACAGTACAGGTTTTAGACAGGAAGTGAAGCGGAAATCTGAAAAGGTGTAAGGAAAAAAATAACATTGGTTTTAACAGGTACAGGTTTTGGCAAATTAAAATAAAAAAGCAAATAAAGAAAGCCCCAAGAACGGTATATCGAAAACGAAAGAAACGAACAAAAATACATAAAGGGTAGAAAAAATCAGAAGCTTTTTTTAAATAGTAGGAAAAAATTGAAAGAAAGCTGATTCCATTGTAGGCAAGAAGAAATGGAGTATATAAAGATGAAAAGGGCGATAGGTATTAAATTAATAGCTTAAAAAACACGAAAATTAGAATGAAATATGGCATAAAAAGACATGAAAAATACAGACATAATCTGTTATTATATACTTAAAACTCGTACTAACAGAGGCTCTCTCTGCGCAGTGTTTTGGGTCGACTTTGGCTTTGGTTTTATAGCAATCTTGGTCATTGACAACAATGCCTTATTTTGTACACCTTTTATAGCAGCTGTAATGTTTTTTTATTAATATAGAGCTATTAATTATCTGCTTTATTTTGCCTGTTAATATATCTCTATCCATTGTTATTACTTTTACCATTTTTAAAATAATTTGTAAAATAATATTAGGAAGTTAAATGAATATTTGTACTTTAAAAGGGAACAAAGCATAATGACCAAATAAAAAAATACATATGTCCGTCCCTATACCCTGTTAGTGTTTGCTGGGAGTAGGAAGGTAAACCCCTTAGGGTTTCAACAACCTTCTCACTGGGACCAATGATTCAGTCTATACTTGCCATCAACTAAACAATCTTTCAACAGTTAGTTTATAATTTGAAATAATTGCATTACTGGTTAAATGGTGACATTATCCAGTTATGTGGTTAACTGTTATCCTGTTAACTGGACGAAAGATAATAGTTATTTGAGCAATTATTTGTTCAGATAACCAGTCAACTTTTATGTGGATAATCCCAGATCTAATAAATAGCCTCACAACAAATAGCCTACATTGTGTAGCAAAAAGCTGATATTTCCTGTACGGGTTTTTAGTGAACAGAAAAGAAAATGAATGGAAGTATGAGTGGATTCGCATCACTTTACAATAAAATGAATTTTTACATAACGGCATAAATTTTTAAAGTAAATTGCAACATACATTGAACATAGTAAATTACAAAGCATAAGAAAAAAGCTTATGAGATAGATACTGTTCGAGTCACAGAATTAATTTGAAGGTATCTTATAAAACAGAGCACTGTCATGCCGACCAGAGATGAACTCATGCAAATTAATTCGACAAGAAAGGGATCGGACGTAGTCTGCTGCAAGCAATGGCTCCATCGTAGTCGACAACACCATCTATTTTCATATTTCTTAATGAGAATCAGTAATATTCAGAACAACTATTGGCATTTTCTTTTTCTACTCTTTCCATTCTTCTTATTATTATTCCCTCCTGTTTCTTGAGCACAAGCAATGCTGGGCATAATAATTCCCTCTGCTGTCCTCGATGACTGAGTGAGTCGGGTATACACGAAGAGGAAACTGAGAGTTTTGTGTGTGTGAAAGAAGGGGGGGGGGTTGGGAGGTAACTAAGAAGGGAAAAGGGTTAAAACTTGATGAAGGGGGTAAAAAGGGAAGAAGAGCTTGCCTAGAGGGTGGGAGGGGATTGGGGTGGGAAACAGAAAGACTTAGACGCGTCTTCTTAAATGGAAAAGATTATCCAAGGCACTGTTCGATCAATACTAGTAATGCAGTGCTGTTGGAAGGTGGTTGCCGCATGCATGCATTATGAAGGCTTCGTCATGTCCATTATTATTACACCGGCCGGCCAGTAAGTCAAACGCTCTGACCACCAAACACTTGGAAATCAAATTAACAGGCTAACTGCTTCCTGTTTGTGTATAAACACACCACGGTATGGATGGGGAAAGTGGCTCTTCCTCCTGCCAGCCTGCCCACATCAAACCACGTGATGAAGAAACTCTTGACTAACTAGCCGGCTACTGACACATGCTCCGTTCGAGAATTGCACCACTACCTCTAACACCGAGGTGTACAAACTTAATGAATTATGACTATATTCCTTAACCAGTATTATAGTTGGCCCGCTACGGGACGATACAGCCTAAATAAGAATTCGCTGTAACCATATGGGCAACAAATTATGAAGTCCGAAAATGTAATATTTAAGACTGTTAGTATGGTACAGAATATATATCCACCTATGCTCAGTGTGTAAGACAATTTTTAGACGTCTAACCTATTTTAGAAAACACAATTTATCCTATGACTTTTTATTTCGTTTAAAAGCAGCATAAGCTATTAGTCTATACATATATAAAACAAATTATGTACATATGATGCAATAGTCATAACCCTATTAAAAATTCTTAACATATTTAAACATATGTTTAAAAGTCCTTAAAAATTTCAAGTGTTATAATAAAAAATCCCTTTAGGCAAGCCTACAGGCTGAGGTAGATTTCGAAGTGCTTTTGGTTTAATTTACTGTCGCTGCGTAGCACTCTTCTTCTTCAGCCTTGGCATGACAAACCCGCAATAATAAACTGCAAAAAAGAGGAAAGAGCACTTTTTCAAACATTCAAATCTCGCCTTATATGAGAACTATCAAGAAACTAGTTATTGATTTGTAGAGTATTCATCAAGAGCTTTTCAATGATACCCCACAAGACATAGTTTCAAAAATTTCGAATTTCCATCCCCCCCACCCCACCCCCACTCGAACCCCCAAATCTCCCGAATTGTTAGTGTCACTGTGAACTCCATAGGGAGTACTCTAATTTATTCAAACAAAGTTTCCTTCTATACTTCATAGGGGCCGAGATATAAATGTTTCAAAATTTCAACCCCTCTCCCCCGACCACCCCCTTGGGCCAATTTTGCTCATTAACGAACTTGTCCGAACTATTGGGCCTAGAAATAACATAATAAAATTTGGTTAAAATATCTTCAAAATTACGGCCGCTAGCGTGTAAAGATATATAAATATCACAATTTTTTTTTTTTGAACAGGCGGTGGTTTCGTACTTAGGGAGGCATGAAACGTAAAGATATGAAAGAATTTTTCGAAAGTCATGACATGGTATCGATTGCAATAGGTAGATTTTTCTTCGAAATCTACCTAAAAGCAGATGTCTTCTTTTTACAAAGAATCAAATAATACAGCTCAGTAGGAAGATGAAAATAATTTAAAAAATACAGAATATATAATTTTTTCCCGAATACAAAATAAGAAAATTTAACATGCCATTCAAATGAAAGAAAACAAAATTCAAACAAACCCGAGTGTTATGGCGTTGCAAGTGACAAATCATAAATTTTACAGGAAAATGATAAAACATCTGGTAACTTAATGTAGTTTTCAAGCATTTGACAACATTCATGAACAAAACTACTTACTTTTGAAAAAGAATACATTTTGAATGTATGCATTTCATGTTTTTAGCGAATTACGAATAACTCGTTTTCATTTCTTTTATAATGGAAGAACTTTGTAAAAGACTTAGCCTACTAGCTTATAAATTCTGAACTAATATTGAACCGAAATCTTAAATAATCGGCTTTGTATTTATATTTATTTTCGGTATTGGTAATTATCAAAACTTAATTTTACTGTGATAAACATCGTAAGGAAAGAGTATTGCATTAAAATAATAATAAGTACTTTTGTAAGGTTCTCCTGCTTACCATATTTGGCGGGTCTTTGGAAGGTACAGACATCTCCTCGTATGTTGTGTAGGCTATATTTTCCCGCAATTCTTCCATCTCTTTCGATTTTCTCTCTTCCAATTCCAAAACTTAACCTTTGGTTTTTTCCCCTTCTTATCTATCTGTTTTAAACACTGTCAAGTGAAGAACGTTGCTAAATAAGACCGTGTACATTCAAAGGTTGAACTTTCATTTTTACTCTCCAGAGTTTACTAAAGTATAGAACAGAGTGCTCGTAAATTTTTCCATTAAAATATTGCATTAGGAAAAAAATGCCGGTTGCAACATGTTTCCACACGAGGAAAAAATTTAAAAAAAATTGTAACATAATACCATCGACCTAGGACGGGATCGAATTCGCGACCTCGTGTACAAAATCTCAGTGCCAAATAGAGTGTGTCATTCAGGGCAAGTTTTATGTAAGAACACCTATAATAATAATAATAATAATAATAATAATAATAATAATAATAATAATAATAATAATAATAATAATAATAATAATAATAATGATAATAATAATAACAACATATTTGAGGATACACTTAATACGTATCACAACCGTAAACGAAGATGAAGCATAAAATTTTAATTAACTAATTTAATGACAATGTCATATCAGAAAATAGGAATAGATGAAGGTGATGGTGATGGTGATTAGAGTAATGATGATTTAACGCTATGAAACTATTTGGATATAGAATGTATAGGTATTTCACGTGTGCTGAGGATTCCAACGGCATGTTTATCTTTTTATGCCACTAGCCATATTTACGATACACTAGGTGTTCATCTGTAGAAAGGAAGAGGTGTAACCTCTGTATATATAGGTCACTATGTCTCTGTCAGTCATAAATATTACAGTATATTAAAGGTCATAAGAAATCACTTACTCACGACACAGAGGAAGAAAAAAAGTGTATTTTCGACGTTCTTCTGAAGTCTGAGGGTTGTAAAATGTTTATTATAGCAATTCTCATTTCTTGTTCCGCTATATATCAAAATGGAAGGGATTATATCGGTAACAGGTATCTTGAAAGCAGGGGAATTTGTAGACATTCTCATCCCTATGTTAAGCACCATCATGCAGAACACCGAGCTTTACATCGATTTGCGAGAGAATTTATCTTGAGAGAATCCCTACATCGAGTTACATTTATTGTAACTATTTAGCGAACTCATAGAATTAAGAATGTAGTGAACATTATCAAAACCACGGAAATTAATAAACACATCGTTATTTGTGTTACTGTAAGCGAGATAGGCAATGACCATCGAACTTGGCAATATCTACTTAACCAAACTATAAACATATATTTGCTATCTGTAGTGTTTCTCTGCTTCCTCAAAAAGTTATTACTAATTTCAATATGAAGTTTATGGGTATCAGAACATCAGTACAGTAAGCTATAGAACATAGAACTAGATGAAAATATGTGTATTACTCACGATAACTAACTAGGCTGGTGTTGTCAAGACGTAAAAACCACAGCAGATGCTAGTCCGGTGGAATCCAATCACACTGAGTTAAATATGAATACACAATATTTACAAAACCGTACAATTTTACCACTGTCACTATTGAATGTTTCACATAAAATATAAATAGAACACAGCTTTACACACTAGAACACTGACTGCCCGCCATTTCCATGGGCTAATCGAAACAAGATTATTTAAATCGATCGATAAAAACTCGATAGGCAATAGCTATTGCTTTTAGTAGTAAATGAATCGAACACTATGACACTAATGACGCTGATCGCTAGTGGTATCCAGTTTCAATCATTTTGTCTTAAGTTACACTTGTTAAGTTATAGATTTGTTATAGAATTGTAACCTTGTAACCTTGTACGGCCCTGTTGTAACCAAAGTTGTAGTCACAGAAGAATAGTCCAATACTAAAATATAAAAAGATCAATCCAAGTAAAAGATCCCGTTCTTCTCATGGGTGGTAGGCTAGTGATGTTCAGTTTTCTCCATTTCAGGAAAAATTAATTCTCTCGTAGGTAATTTGAGACGACACCAATACATTTTAGCTGGTTACCCGTCTTTCGCACAGGAAAAAACGTATTTTGTATGATTCTTAGCTTTATGAGATAAAAACTTCGAGGAAGGACATATTATGACCAGTGCCGCCAACTTATATGGCTCATGGGCTCAAATCCGCCCAATATTTTGTCTTATTTTATTGCATAATTATTTAGTGCTATTACTAAAAATAGTTTTTCTATGTTGAATCCCTGTAAAGCGATAATTAGGCTATGTTTACATACATAGTTCGATCTCCTCTTATTCCCATTTATTCACGATCGTTAGAAATCGTTACTCAATTCATTAAATTTTTACGTCTCTCAATTCATTTTCCACAGTAACAGTCGAAATATATTTTTGCGCCTTCAAAAGACTAAATAGTTTTTTTGTTTGTTAAGAAATAACTTAATTACAGTGCTGTTATAAATTTACGTAAGGAGAGCGCGGAAAAGTTAGTTTTAGAATTTAGATGATGCTGGTGATTAAGAAAAATCACTGAATGGATACTATTGGACAATGCAAGGAATTCTGATGTAAGACAAGAGGGTGGGGGCAAGACAAAAAGTCAGAGTGGAACGGACATGCAAAAATAATGAACTAAGAAAATTTGGTTAAATCAGCAAGGCATAATAAACCAGAAGGGAAAAGGAGTTGGGATCGTCCACGAAAAATGTGGTGTGATTAGGGAAAAACAAATTGATATGATGCTTGTGACGAATTCTTGAGAGAACTCCTGTCAGGAGATATTCTGCAAATCACCATGCTACATTATTTTGTTTTAGTAGTTACCTAAAAAAATTAATTTAAAAAATCTGATTGAAATACATAACTTTCTACACTCAAATAAAAGTTTTTGGAATTAGTATAATATTCTGCAATACATAATATACATACAATATAATAAGCACATTATGGTATTCAGGTAGGAAATATAAACAAAGAGCTTTTTTTAGAAAATTAAGGAATGACATTTCATTCATGTAAATTGGCTGTGAAATTGAATAGAAAGTAGACGCCACAGCGCATCGCATCCCCGAAGGATACTCAAGCCAAATAGAATCCCATGTAATGCACTCACATAACTTTCTTTATCCTAAGCATGGGCAATTCACCTTCTCACTTCACATTCTGATGTAGAATAAGAGGCCGTATTGCAAGCAGTTTTAACCTAATGTAAAGTAGGCAGGACTGAGTTCCTACAATTCAATGCAATACTTTATTCACGCCTTGAGCAACATAGAATTTCTACTAAAAAAATTTCACATAGGCTATAAGTTCTGGCTTTTAGTATAAGCACGTCATGTACAGAATTTAAACAAAATCGTTAGAGCTGTTTCCGAGAAAATATCAAAAAGGTAAATTATCTTAATGTAACGTAACATTATAAAAAAGAGAAAGTCGTCAACAATCTCCATGTCACATCCAGAAAAGATACTTAACCCACATAAAAATTGTGTTTTTATACGATTTTTCGTTCTCGAGCTAGGCATCACAGACAAGTTTCTGAAAATAGCAGGGTTTTTGTTAAAAACTCGACTTCGAATTTCAGGGTCGAACACAATACCTCCTCTACTTACAGCACCTATGGTATGAGCAGAAGTAAAAATGTTTATGTAATATTATAAACTTTAAAGAATATCCGTTAACTTGACTACACAACACTTTCCTGGTGGTTGAATTATAAAATGTGATTGTTATTAGTTATTACAAATAACGAAATTTTTTCTCGTGCAGTTCTATATATTTTATCCGTAGTCATATCAATGACCACCGGCGTGGTCGCTGACTACCACAGATCCATCGGCCCGGGTTCGATCCCCGGTACCTCCTCGGATTTTTCTGAGGTAGGGAGGTCTGGTAGAGGTGCACTCAGCCTCGTGATACAAATTGAGGAGCTACTTCATAGAGAAGTAACGGCTTCGGTCATCGAAACCACCATTAACGGCCGTGGGTGTCGGCAGGCTGACCACATGCCCCCAATTCTGCCATCTGCCTATAGTAGATGACGCAGCGGTCGGGTGATCCCTTCAGGGATGTGGCACTACGGAGTTAGTTAGTATTATCAATACTATTATAAGTTCATTTCATGAACCAAGGAGCGGGAGTATGGAAATCTTAAAATATGTCGAGTCCACCCAATGTTTTTATTTAAGTTAGCTCCACTGTTCAACGGCTGTTTTCAATAGAGAAGCTACAGGTATGAAGATGTTTCCGTGTTCTGTCCTTGCGAATTTACACAAAAATAATTGCACGCAGGTTCGAAAAAAGTGATAAAAATGTAAATATAAAATTATAGGCCCTTGTGATTGGTTATGCTGGATGGTCACAGATTCATAAGCTAAATAGTATCTTTGAATGAAGTCTAGTCGCTTATTATTCCATTTTTTCTGACTCACTTTTACATTTTCATATTTAAGTTTTGTTACAGTAAGATGACTGAATTATATCACCTCATGATTCACGTCCGCCTCCTCTTTATTAACATAGAATTATTATTTTTTATTAATTTTTTTTAAATTATAAAGAAAGAAAAAGATGCCTGTATAAAATTGACATTAACGTCTCCATGAGTATGAACCGTGTTCAAATAAAGAAAATCAGAGAAATTCAAAGAGTGGCTTAGTTTACAGAAAATGAATAATAAAAACACCTAAATAATTATAAAGCGATTACAGTGAGAGGGATATAAGTATGCCAATTTTAACAATTATTCCTTCCATAGAAACCAACAAAAAATCCAATTCGTGACAAGAGAGTACCTACTTCTTTTCTCAGGGGGGGGGGGAGTCCCTACACTTTAACAATGCTTTACTCAAAAGGTATCATCCGTACTGTCCTAATTTCTTTCATATCAGCTGATGAGAGAATAAGAAATAAATTCTCCGTTTGCGGTTTTTCAATTAAGTTTTCAGTTTCCGTGCAAATTAAATACAACGATTATTACGTGGAGCACATACTCTATCGAGCCAAGAGTGCCTTTGCCCTTTAGTGTGTTAGTTTTTATAAGCGTTACAGAGGACATTGCCACCCAGAAGAGCTATCAAGCATTGCTCTGTTGCCATTCTGCAGAACATTTAAACCTACTTATCTTATTAAACACAAGCGGAATCATAAAACCCAAAATAGGTTTTATACTAAGAGATCGTTAAAATTTAGCTATAGGCTAACTGCTCAGGCTGTCCGGGTGACGCCGCATCAAGTGTTTGTGTGCCAACGTGTCCAAAGCAATTTTTTTTAATTATTATTTTTTACTTATTATTTTATATTATTATTTTTATTACATTTTTTATTACTAAACAACATGCTCCATTACATTAAGTAACACTACGTGCAATGGTTTAACTAATTAACTAATTACAATTAGCCTACAATAAATTATAACTTTTCAAAATCTATTTTGTTTAAAAACTTCGTCTAATCGTGGAGGTAATGTTTAACTAGTTCGTAATTTGTTGCTGGCCACTGTCCACCTTTTAATATCATGTTTTGTGTTAATTCTATTCTTTCGCTGTTTAAGAGAGTACATTCAAATTTATGCGATTCACAGTTTCATCCCCTTGTTCACATTTGCACAGTGCACTAGTCTTTTCCAGAGCTGGTAGGTCAGTGGCATAAAATATTTTATTTATATTATTTACAAACATTATATGAATTATATGAATCTTAACATAAGAAGAGGAATATTACTTAAGTATGGAACTTGTAAGTAAGCATTTTCACAAAAGCTGATAAAAAACTGTTGTAAACATAAACATTTACGGAACGGACCAATGGACCAATCAACTGAGTGTAAAGAAGCCTAAACTGAATTTTTGAATTTACTGGCCGCTCATTGGCTGTCCTCGATATTTATTCAAAATACTTGAGAGCTTCGAATATTGCAAAATATGTAACATTGATTTATTTTAATGCTATCTTCTGCCCTATTTTTAGAGTGATAAGGAATAAGCGAATATGTCAAATGGCCAAAGTTTCAGTAGAGACAAAAAACAATTTATTTCCACATCATTGTTACAATATTTAGTTCAGTCTACCATATATTTTTACACAATATCTTATAACACGTAAAAATATCTGGGTGGGCTGAACCAGCTATCGTAACAATGCTGTGGAAACAAATTGTTTTTGTCTCTCCTAAAACTTTGGCTTTTTGACTTATTCGTTTTTTACCTATCACTCTAGATTTAATTTACAGTGTTCCACTATAAAAGAAGTTAAAGTTCTTATTCTTTGCCTACTAATATTGCCTATATGTTATTCCACAGCAGAACAAACCATATTTAGTGAGATTACTTTAGATGCCAGACATCTAAAGGGAATGGTAAATTAATCATTAGGCCAATGTATAAACAGGCATGTTGACATGGCAAAGGAGATAATCCTCATAACAGATGCAATTAGCTAAGTAACTGAATTCCTCAATGCCCATATCCCTGCAGAGATGTTCAGTTAAGACCATTTCAGTCAATCAGAACTAAGTTCAGTACCCCTTCGAAATCATATCAGATCAGACGTAACTAAACTGGTGTCCTGGGATATGTAAGATCATCTTCAGATATATCACAATATCAACCTGTCCAACTTCATAAAAATAGACAGTAATTAACCAACCAGTTCCCTAGCCACTGAATCTATTTAATAGTACTGTATATTATACAGGGTATTAGGGATACTTTTAAATTCAATATCAGAAAGATGAAAAAGTAATGTTTAATCCATCGATTCACTTTTTCTATTGGCCCAATAGTATTTGAATAAAATCAGGTAAACTGATGTAACAAAGTGCCAGTATGTTTTTGTTTAAACAGTTATGTCTGCAATTATGATATGCAGAATACGTTTTTTTTTAAAAATTGATTTCCAAGTTAAGCTCCAGATTTATTCATTAAGCAGGGCTTACGGAAGAACAAAGGTCTAGTTTTTTTTAATGAGATTAAAATCTTCCAGCATCACCTGAACTGTACAGATATGTGATATCATGACAATCGCACACTCACATAAAAATGTCAAAAAAAAATTCAAATTGGCCGGTTTCGGGTTTTGAACCATGGACTCCAGAATGTGAGGCCAAAGCGTTACCATCTCGGCCACCGGGGTCATTTTAACGGTCTAGTTGGATAAGCGCTTGTAAATCGATAGTGTTTTTTGTCATAGCTACCTGTATTTTAATTTCCAAGGCCTTATAAGATAACAGTAAAACAATAGGCAGTGTTGTCAAGATAATTGATTTTCATTTTTTTTTATAAATTCTTTCGAATACGTATATTACCATAAAATAGGCACTAAATTGAGCATTACTCCGAAACAGGTCAACCGATTTTATCTATTATAAATAGACGTCTTCCCATGGACATTATAAATGCGTATACGAAGTTTCATAAATATACGATAAAGCGTATTTGAGTTATTGCGCCTTTAAAGTAGACATTAAATTGGGGTTTACTCCGGTACCGGTCAACAGATTAGGTTCAAATTCAATAGGGCACTTCTCATGAACGTCATAAATGAGTATACCAAGTTTCATGGAAATCCGATACAGCGTATTTGAGTTATGGCGCCTTTCTATTAGAAAGGCGCCATAATCTATTAAAATAGGCACTAAATTGGGCATTACACCGGTACCGGTGAACCGATTTGGTTCAATATCAACAGGGTTCTTCCCATGGACATTATAAACGTGTATACCAAGTTTCATTAAAATTCGACAAAGCGTATTTGAGTTATCCCGCGTACAGACACACGGACGGACGGACGGACGGACAGACAGACGGACAGACATTTTTCGTCCCCACACGCAATCTCATAAAGTACCATACTGGCACTTAATAAACTGAACACGTATTTCCCTATTTGATGTCTTATAAGAGACTTTATTCAACGACAATACTAAACGACAATTAGACCAGTAACATGATGAATAATTTTCGTGCTGAGATACTTAACTGTCAGAATACTTTCTTAGGGTAATTTTAAACTAGATAAAGAGGTGGGGGTGCAATTTATATACTAACAAACCAAAAAATCCTGTTTTAGTTTGATTAAAAACTTGCAAATTGGAAACAGTATTTATTTACTAATTGGTTTCATAAAACCTCCCCGATTATCCGAATAATACATGCACTTATAACATTCTGTATGTTCGGTACTTTCTAAGAGTTAATGTTGTTATAGAATTTATAGTCTATTTCATGGAAAATATGCTAAATGTTGTATTAAGGAAAAAAGAGGTATGGAAGGGCAGAGACAGAAAAGCCATACAAACGACACGATGGAAAAAATATATTAAAATGGTACAAAAAACTGTCATATCTGTTGGTATCATAGGGAATTATTATTTAAAACTCAGATGCAGGACAATGAAATAGCAGATTATGGAAATGATCTTAAGGGTACTGGGAAGAGCTGAATACGGCAACATTGATTTTTTCCATTTTTGGATTGAACATAGTTTTCTGCATATAAAAATATGCGATATGGGTTTATAATGTTTGTACATTAAAATGCCCGAATAATGAGATTTGAAAATGGCAGTGTACTAGCCACGCCCACTTGACGGCCACTTTTTTGAATTCGCCTAATCTACGTTTTCTCAGTTTTTAGTACTATTTATTCACAAGTCACCCTTCCATCAAAGAGATATAATTTTTTTTGATAACTTCAACTATAGAGTTCTTCAAAATGAGTGGAATATTATCCTAAATGTTGAATTAAAGCTATGAAAGGGTTATGCCGCATGAGTTATTGTATACACAAACTTAGACATAGGAATTTTTCATTATTATTAAGCTTGTATAATTGAGTACATGCTATTTAAATTCTGTTTATTTTCTGAAAAAAAATATGTTCTACACTTGTGGGTAAAGTTTTAAAAGTGTAGGAACAATAGATTTTTTTATTTTGCCTGCCTAACTATGATAATTATAGAAAACTTTATTTTTCGATACGGTACTCTTATCTCTTTCTTATCATACAGAGTTTGGCCATCCTGGAGGGTGATCCGCACAATGTGGAGCCACCTCCGAGACATCACGACCACATAAGACGAGACATACCAGTCGCGCGAACACACATTCCGAACAAGGCGCGGATGGGATGGTGATAATGATGGCCAAGGATATCCGGGGACCATAAGGGCCTAAAGTTATCCAACAGTCGTTTCACAGGTGAGGAAAAAAACCCGGAAAACACTTCACTTAGGTAACTTGTCTAGACCACTAAATGAAACGAGCCCGCTGCGTGAGGGGAGCGAACGCATCTACTATGCCTCAGCGGTGGACTGAAATTATTATATTACTACAGATTTTTAATTGTTGGTATGAAAAAATACATCTGGGCCTAGACTGTATCAAGGGCAGGCATAACATAAATTATTATTATACAGTAGTAAACTATATGTTCAACTTGTGAACCTCATGAAAGTTATTACAGAAGCTTTGTATACCAACATAACCATGTGACTCACCAGGATGGAATCGAACCAAGTGCCCGCAGCAAATCAGGTGCTGCATTCCATGGATAATATGCCTTTATTTTCATGTCGTGAGAGATTTTTTGAAATATAAAACTATTAAACAATAGAGAATTTGCTCTTGGCAACGACATTACATAGGTAATATGGTAACTGCCGTAACTTGACTTACCCACAGTACTGCGAACATCGGCATACACTATGCATGTTGTATTAATGCAAGGACGAAGCACGAAGGACTGGTTTATTAGACAGGGAATCTTTTTACTGACCTGAAACTGAAACAGAGTTTTCGTCAGTTAGCCGAAATACTTACTATCTAATAACACCTATTATTATTTAATTAAATTATGTCCTTCCAGGGAACTTATATATATATATATATATATATAATGTTATGTTCCGTCTTATGCATCAATTAAATAAACAGATAAAATACTAGGGGAATGGATAATAACTGAAGTGTATCCTAGTGACAGACAATGGGCTGGATTCAAGGACTGAAGATGACACATTTTGTGTCGAAATGCATAGGCTATCCAGGAAAGAGATTTCAAATAACTCCAGGGAGCGTTTGCATCATAGTATTGAATAATGTTCTCTCAGCAGAAGCTATACATTTTTTTTTCCGTAAGGTGCACTGTCTAAGCAGCACAATTATTTTAATCTCAAAAGCATTACTTTAAAGATATATGACAAAAGCGCAAAATTTTATTAAGTGAACGTAAGGACATCAGCCCTAAATAGTTATTATAAGTGACTAGGCCTACTATAGCTTTTTATGGCTCACAGAGGATGTAGAATTTTGCATACCATCACTTGTATACAGCAAGCCTGGTAGGGGTTCAAATAAGAAGAAACATAAATTCCGGTAACATAAAATTGTATTGTCTTTGCGGAATATTTTATTTCTCACTCTCATGTTACCATAAAAACCGTTTTGGGGATGAAATTAAAACAGAAATATAATATCACTTTCATACTTCTCTCTCCAAAAACCTGCGATATAATAATATACATATTACCATACCTCGTATTGTTTTCTCTATGTCCAGGGTAGAGAAAGTTATGTGACTGCATTATTTTAGTGGATTTCATTCTATAATATTTATTTATAACATGGATTATATTGATAGTTCTCTAATTTGTCAAGTCTCGTTTCATTTATTTCCAAAGCCTTATGTGAAGACTGCCAACAATACTGTTGTCAAGTGAACTGTGATTTGAATTTGATAATTCTGTGTAAAAAGGGATTAAGTATTCTCAAAAACATTTAATTTTTGGCATTAAAAATAAAAAAAATTCAAAATCCTTTCTTAGTGAGCACTTACATTATGAAACGAAGGTACTGTCAAATTCCAAGTCTCTACCTGTTATAGTTTAGGCTCTACGTTGATTCTCTGTCAGTCAGTCAGTCAGTCAGGACAAAGCCTTTTATATATAGAGAGATATATCTATGCTCCAACGGAGTATACCATACAACCTGCTGTTAATGATCAAAGTATTAACATTTTAAGTAAAACCATTAAAGTGAACAGAATAGCAAACAGATGCAATTGGTTCTCATTTGAACAATGTAAGGTTTTATCTTAAGTTTAAGACGTTTAGACCTTGTACAAATATTTTAATAATAGATAAGATATTAGGGTCTAAAATGATCCATTATTCAATTAGCAATGCAAAAAAGTTTTTAAAATCTCAGGCTGAAGTAAATATTTTTACAAGATCGAAGTTTGCAACATTTTTATACAGGACACTCAGTTAACATTGATATAAAAATTGAAAGCTAATATGCAATACCCCTAGTATTATATCCTATATACTTATTTAATTGAGGGTATAAAGTGGAACATACCATTACACCAACCTCTTTTCTATTCTTTATGCAATTAATTGCCTAGCATTCCCTACTTCTGTTTTTATTTATTTATTTACAATAGAATTCTGTTAGATGGGACCGGACCCTGTCCGGGTAAAACCATGAAAATCCATGTTTTTCATTAGTATAACTTTTCCTACAAATTAATTTTAGTTTTAATGCTATTGATCAAATTAAATTAATATACTTATAGACGCTTGTAACTATCGTATCTATTAATATTACTTGAAGCTTATCGGAATATCCTTAATGTTCTGAAAAATTTAGGACATTCGACAATAAATTCGTTCATTATTAATTTGTTTATTCTCACTTGTTCAGCACAGTTTTTACATGGGGATGAAGGGCTCAATTTTATTTGCTGATCATCATAGAGTCATGAATTTGACAGACGTGCCTATAGCTTTTTTGATTCTGCGATTTGCATAAAGCTATAAAACAGATACGCCATATCGTAATTAATTGAATACTAATTTAATAATTTATACTTTCTTGGAAATGCTTAGTAAAAGAGAGTAAGAGATTACATTACTTTCTATAATCTTCACAATACTAATGCTATATACAATGGAAGTAAAAACTGAGCACAACTGTAATACTCGAAATATTAAATAGGTTATAACGAACTTCGAACGTGAGTTAAATACAAGAATTGTTTTATATCCTGTTTACAGGTATTGTGTTGGATTATAAAAATATAATACCCTTTTCGAAAAGATACGAAAGGCCTATTTTATCCTACAGTTAAAACATTTATTTAATCAAAATATATTCATGAAGACTACTGCATTCTTTAAGAAACAAATAGTTTCGTAAGTGTTGCCCACATTTTCTCATGTTAGTGATAAAGAGTTATGTCAAGGTATATAAAGTTACTAAGGTAGCGCCATTTCTCGCGGCGGACTGCTTCATCAGCGTGTGACGTCATCCACGAGGGAACGATCAAGCATATGGCTGCTATTACAAAGCAGTTGCATAGTCAGTACGTAGATTTGTGACGATATTAAACATATTACAAGGACAATTTTTGTGTCTTATTTTTGTCATTTGCCTCTATAAAAACAGTAACCTCTACGTGCGAAATAAGCTGAAACATTATAGTCCAGGCAACGAACGAAAATTAGAACAAAAAATCGTGTAGTAGTTGTCGGAGGGAGTGTGCTAGTCCCGTTTTTAGGTTTTTCGCTTATATCTAAACAATGGTGCATCGTAGAGAAAATTTTGCTATATACAACATTCAAGCTGATGAAATTTTCTACAAGTTTAATCCTAAACATTTCTTTCTATTCCTAATAGTTTTTTTAGTTATTCGCCAGCGAAAATAACAAATTTTCGAAAAAAGCTCTTTCGCCTCACGCTTTTCGACACACTTTGCCTTCTAGCGCTTCAGCCCTTAGGTATACAGCAATATTCTCATGAAAGAAGTTGTAGGGAAAATTCACTTTAAAATGAGTTGTCATTTGTTATTTTGTCTTGAAATTTTCAAACGTTATAACAATTTAAAATTTCGGTCAAATTTCGAGATTTCGAAAGAAAACCGTATATCGCACTGTCTCTATATTTAGGGGTTATATCTTTGAATATAAGCTGTATATTGTGTACTTACATTATGAAACAAGTGAAGAAATATTACACAACAATTAAAGTTGAATTTATTAAAAATCCGATCACGGTACAAGCACAGTACATGTAATGGAAAATACATTAGATTCCAGGCAAGAAAGGAAAAATAGGCACACAAAAAATCATGTAGTTTTGAAATTTGGAAGAGATGTGGGGGAAAGTGTCCTAAACAACATAGTAAAAGTCCCCATGGATAATAGGGGTACTTTTAAATGTCGTTTCTGTCAGTTTTCTCTAAATACACAAAAAACTATGGGTTCCACCAAAAAACAGTTAATGCACAAAATTAAACTACATAAAGTTCTTATAAAATTGATCTGACTGATATTTCTGTAGAATTAATAGTTCAGGAAATAGAAGGATATGAAGTATGACAGTTATCGAAATTCTGTTTTACATACACCTTTGTATTATATTTTTTAACAAAAAAGAAAGCAGACGATAATTAAATTAGCATGATGCCAAAGGTAAACTAGTTCTTAGGAAAATATACTTTCTAATGGTTAATGTTACACATAAAAAACATTACCAATATAATTATAATTATTATTATTATTATTATTATTATTATTATTGTTGTTGCAATGCTTAGCCGTTTTATGTTTCGTTAAAAAAAATAATAGGTATTTTGAAAGATGGTAAGGAATTAGATATATTTAGAAATTGTAAGAATAGTAGGCCCACCTATTACTTTAAATAAATGTTGACTTGTCTATGTCGCTCCTGGGAATATTTGCACATCATATTTTGTTACTGTGCAACTCGGTGTGGTGGAAGATACGGATGCCGAAAAGCTGGTATCAAATGCTCATCCACAAACAGTATACCATTAGAAGAAGATGAGCTTAATATTGATGACGTCCAAGCAAAATAAGTTGTTTAGGCACTCTTTAATCAATGTTGTAGGCTATATGTGTATAAATACTGAGTTTTCGGTAGATAGAAAAATATAACCCTAACTTATCATACGATGGACTAGGATTCCAGTATTGGAGACTGAAAAAAATATATACTAAACATTTATTTAAAGTAGGCTACTATGTAGGCCTACTAGGTTTTATAATTTCTAAATATTACAATTTTTCCACATTATATTTTAAACGTAAAATATAACTGCTAATAGGCCTGATTTATATTTCTTTTAACGTGCACTCATACCATGTGATTTTTATAAGCTTTATAACAATAATCATAATAATTAGTTTTATGTGTGATGTTTACCTTTATTACGAATATTATTCTAAGAACTGGTTTGCTTCATATCCTTCTATTTCCTGAACTATTAATTCTAAGAAATATCATTCAGATCCATTTTATAAGAACTTTTATGTAGTTTAATATTGCGCATAAACTGTTTTTTGCTAGAAACCACAGCTTTGTTGCGTATTTAGGGAAAACTTGGGGGAAATATTTAAAAGTGCCTCCCACCCCCCGCTCACCCCCTATCCATGGGACTTTTACTATGTTGTTTAGGACACTTTCCCCCACATCTCTGCCAAATTTCAAAACTACATAATTTTTTGTGCCTATCTTTTTCTTTCTTGCATGGGATATAATGTATTTTCCATTACATGTACTGTGCTTGTAACGTGATCGGATTTTTAATAAATTCAACTTCAGTGGTTGTGTAAGTTTCATGATGTAAGTACACAATATACAGCTTATATACAAAGATATAAACCCTAAATATAGAGAAAGTGCGACATATGGTTTTCTTTAGAAATCTCGAAATTGGACCGAAATTTTAAATTGTTATAACTTTTGAAAATTTCGAAACAAAATAACAAATGACAACTCATTTTAAAGTAAATTTATTTCCCTACAACTTCTTTCATGAGAACATTGCTGTACATCTAAGGATTGAGGCGCTAGAAGGCAAAGTGTGTCGAAAAGCGTGAGGCGAAAGAGCTTTTTTCGAAAATTTGTTATTTTCGCTGGCAGATAGCTCGAAAACTATTGGGAATAGAAAGAAATGTTTAGGATGAAACTTGTAAGAAATGTTATCAGATTGATTTTTGTATACAGAAAAATTTTCTCTACGATGCACCATTGTTTAGATATAAGCGGAAAACCTAAAAACGGGACCTTCTGCGGGCCCCCCGCTCACCCCCACCTTCGGGGACTCTTAGTATATTGTTCAGGACACTCCCTCCGACAACTCTGCAAAATTTCAAAGCTACACGATTTTTTTTTCTATTTGGTGTTTTACGACCTTTATTGACTGGACTATTAAGGAAGCTCAAGATTCTGAATATGGGCGGGAATTTTAATGCAGTAAAGACCTACACTGTATACATGATTTAGAGTGATGATGTGACGGTCAAACCAAAAGTAAAGGTGATAAATCAAGCGTAATATATATATCTCTCATAATAGCTATAGCTATAGATACTATTAATTCAAAATTACTTTTAAACACTATTGCAATCAAAACACACTAATAGGCCTACCTTTACTACAAAAAACATGCTGTTCTACTGTTTTATGATTTCAAAGTTTATTTTGGAGGGGAAAAGATTAAAAAAATTAACTTCCTGGAATTTTTTCCATCGGTTATAGGCTAAAAGCTATAAGTTTGTCAAATTTCAAGATTCTAGCTCAACTGGAAGTGAGTATACATCAATGTTAATAAGTGGTTGATTAGACTGTCGTAGATGTGAAATATGTTACGGTTATCTGGCCAGTTTTCCCATACTTATGGGGCAGCTACAATCACCACTTGTTTTACACTTATGGCTGTTGTATGTGCCAATATTTTTGCCAAATTTTACGATTTTATCTATCCTGTAAGTGGGTCAAAAATTACATCATGTGAGGAAAATAAAAATATACAATATTTACTAAAAATATACAAATGGTGCAAAATATGTTGCACAAACTTTCTCGCATATACGAGTTAAAAGCTAGCACAGAAAAAAGTAAATTAGAAAACAATTTTTACTTAATACATTTTTTTTATAAACTAACATGTATCTAGAACGGAAAGCATCAAGGCCGATCTTTATGTACAATGCTTCTAACGTGAAATAATAATAAAAATAATAATAATAATAATAATAATAATAATAATAATAATAATAATAATAATAATAATAATAGTCAATGGCGGAGTGTGGATATTTTGACTGAGTTTACACGTTAGTCAATAAATTTTGTTTGTCTACGTAAATAATGCATTTGACAAAACTTATTACCTGCCCATAACGAAAGAACTCTATTTGAGCAAAGAATGTTCACAAGAAAGCTAAAATATCATAATTCATTAATAACCTAAAACACTAAATCATACTTGGAAACTTCTATGTGGTTATGATTATCACCAGGGCCCGGATTCTAACGACATATATTTTTATTGAAGCTGCATAGACATTGTCAACATGTAGGTGAATCCTAATCATGGCCTCTAGATTATAGAAATGCATTTTTATTAGGTCATTTTTTGTCATTATATGCATTTTTAGGGCATTTATTTCAATTTTAGGTCATTAATTTGTCATTTTCATGTCATTTCATTCATTATTTAGTCATTTTCATGCATTTACATTGAGTTTATTAACTTTTTGTCGTCTTATTTTCCCATAGGGTAATATTTAAATAAATTACTTGGTTAGTATAATGCAACATTTTTTGTAGGATCTATTTTAAAAACTATTTTCTTACGTTTCTTCTCAAATGCTCCAATCAAGAACAAAGAATAAAGTTTTTAGACCTACAACATCCTGCGTTTACAGTTTTTACAATTATGTACAACTTTGTGTGTACAATAATAATTTTCATAAATGAAATATCAGTTTTTAGGTCATTCTTTACAGTTATTACATCATTTTCCTTAAAATTTAGGGTCATTTTGTAGGTAAATTTTCAAACAATTTTAGGTCATCTGAATCCGGGCCCTGATTATCACGCAGCCATAGCACAAGATATGAACTTTAAATATTTAAGGACCATATCAAATAGTGAGGAAACCGACTGGCGAATAATGCTATAAAAGAAACTAATAATACATAAAACTTCACACGGAAACACTATGAAATGCACGTGCTACGGTTAATGTTTACACCATTTCCCTCGCGGGCGACGTCATCATGCGCGCCGAACGATATTAGGTAACTGCGCATGGCAAATGAGCACCCCTTGGAGTTATGTTACTGAATTATTTAGATGGTCGAAATAATTTTTTTTCCTTTGTTAAAATTAATATCTGATCTTCATGTACAAATACTATTGGCGATCTTAAAGCTATCGAATTAATTAAAAACTATGTTAAGCTTTGCACTTCACCCCTTTTGATAGGAATCCAGGAAAACTGTTAGTAAACTATCTTCTACTTAATTGTCATAGAAAACGAATATAGCAATTTTATTCTTCATGATTAGAGGTTTCGAAATTTAAATTTTGATAAAAATCTTTAGAACGATTTAAAAAATCAAATGTTTGAAGAAGCTTTCATGAAAACTAACTTTAATATTTCAATAATAAAACCAAATTCTAGGTGGCGCAAGAAAAATCAAACAACGTTCATGATTCAAAATTATAAGCAAAATTAAGCACCGTTTACTAGCAACAGGCCTGCATAGACAGATATCATTCCGAAGACACTTTCTTACAATCAGTATAGTTTATACTACGTGTATATGGAATATTTACAAGTTAAACAGAAATTTGCCAATCGCTTGAGAATAATTTCAAATAACATTTCATTTCTTCCATAAATAAATAAATAAATAAATAAATAAATAAATAAGTTAATAGATGTGTAAGTAAATATACAGGCAAATAAATATATATAAAAGTAAATAAATACAAATTATTCTTGTCAGGTCATGGCATTTTTTACTCTTACTTAAGGTTTAAAATTATAAGGGAGAATGGTTATTTATGTATTTGTAAAGAAAAACAGACCGTAGAACTTCTACTTTTTGATTGCCCACTCTTTGAAAGGAAAAGATTTTCGTTAACTGTTAACTGTTGTGGTGTTAAATATGATAAACCACTCTTAAATTTTTTTAGATAGGATTGTTGTTGTAGAGAAATGCACTATTTCATATGTTCTATATTTAAGATTTTACAATAATTTTATTTAAACTTAGCAAAACAGGTTACTCTAGTATACAAGAAAACAGGTACATTATACTTTGTAATTGACATAAAACTACAGCCCTAATGTACCTTACGGTGAAATAGGGCTAAAAGAAATTGTATATTAAATAAATAAATAAATATAAATTGGTAAGTAAATATTATGGCAAAATATTCAGAAGGGTGCATGGCAATAACTTATAGTTTCCATCTCGTTGTAGTTGTAGTTCAAGGAATCTTCTTCTTTATGACGTAGCAAAGCGGAAGGAATAATGTATGCATACATTAAGATCATTTAATGGGTGGAGCGGTGAGAAAAATCAGGCAATGTGAGTGACTGCACTCACACGAGCCATCGCCTCGGGCGGGGCGCGGATGTCGCCCATTACCCGATCACTCAAGTGACCGAAGCAACATATTATTAGGTTCAATTCCGTCATACGGACTCACACGGATTCAAATAATCCAAACACACAATTTCCTCATTTCGTAAACCATTCTGCATCTACTGTGAGGACATTTTGGCTTGTAGAACAACTTTCTACTTTCTCTACCCACACCATAGACACTACAGGAAAATACAGTTTTGTGTGCGATGCGAAATTAGAAAATTCGATGTCGAGTTTTCAGCAATAAACCACGGTTTGAGATAAAAATCTCTTGAATGCAAAAAAATAAAATCTTCATAAACATGTCTGTGTGTGTATAGGCTTATATGTGTGAACAGCATGGAACGAAAAGTCATGTGAAAACAAAGCTTGATATTTGGTTAAGATACCTTCTGAGAATGTGACAAGAAGATTGCTAAGATTTTGTTACTTTTGTTACTTTTTTGTTACTTCTGCAAGATGGCGCAGGCCAGTAAGAACGGGTTTCTAGACGCTCCTCTTGAAAGTGGTAATTTCTCGACCCATAAGTGTATCAAATGTAAGAAAGTTGTAAAGAATGGAACTACGTGTGTTCGGTGTAAAGGACGATACCATTTCAGATGTGGAAATGTAAAGGCGAGTGACAATAGGGCCCCTACATGTGATTGGTTATGTTCAGGTTGTACGTGTGCACAATCAGGGTCTGTGGAAGGTTGTGTAACCGCCAGTATTATTGCATCGGTAGATCCAATTGATGAGATCTTAAATCTCAAATCGATAATAAACATTCTTCAGTCCGATATAGAAAAACTGAAAATAGAAAATGATTACCTTAAAAAGAAAATAAGTGAAATACGATTGTAAATAACATCCCTGTACATATTACATCCAATATGCATGATTCTAGTGTACCCCCAAAGAGGAGATGGGAATCTACATGGGGGAAAGACATTGTTGGCAGTAGGCCTAAACGGTTTCAGAGTGCAAGAGATTTGAAGAGAGCTACATTGAGTGAAGATAATGGGCTTGTTTTAGGTTTGCCGACCAGCAACAGATTTTCTTGCCTTGCTGCAGATAGTTCAGTCAGTTTAAATAACTCCACTGTTGGCTCCGAAAACCCTACTGTATTAAATGAGGAAGCAGAACTTATAAATGTGGCAGTCAGAATGTCTAGGCCTAGTGATGTACAGAGTCTCACTGAACCATCTACCAAGAGACCAGGCAATTCACGTAAGATTGTAATAGTCGCTGATAGTCATGGGCGTGGCTTAGCTACCCAAATTAATAATAACACACTGCTCATTGCAGAATCTATTGTGAAGCCAAATGCTGGAATTAATGAAGTCACCAAGTCATTGTTCCCTCAATCTAGAAACCTAACATCAAAAGATTGTATAGTGATTATTGGGGGTACAAATGATGTGGACATTGGGGCGCCAAGTAATGTTGACGAATGTCTGGAAACAATTCTACCGAAGTTAACCAACACAAATGTAATAATTTATTGTAAATTTGCCAAATAGATATGATCTCCAAGCGAACGCTATCTTACACAACAATGTAAAAGCAGTGAATCTCAATATTGCCAGGATAACGAATAAATTAAAAAATGTGAGTGTTATCAGTACATCTACTGCCGCACGGAAAATGCATACGAATCATGGTCTTCATTTTAACAAATGGGGAAAGCGTGTATTAAGCAACATGATTGCAAGAATAGTATGGGACAAGACAAATGTAATGAATGATCAAAAAACTAAAACAATACCAGGACGTGCCAGATGTCTTAAGAATTCAAAATTCAAATAGTAAAAATGCAGACATGGCATGTTCTATTAACAATATTGACAATATTCATTTCAAAACTGATAATATCTTTGCAGGATCTAAAATTAATGAGCCTGGGTTATCTGATTGTTATGTGCAGCATAATCCAGTTATGGAATTCAAAATTGGATACTTAAATATTCAAGGCATTAATAAGAAACATGTTTTATTAAATGAATTTGCAATGCTAAATAAATTTGATATTTTATGTTTAAGCGAGCATTGGTGTGTTGAAGACGAGATTATATTTTGTAAAATAGAAGATTTTGTACTTATTAACAGCTTTTGTAGGAAATTACATATACATGGGGGGTTTCCATTTTTGTTAACAAAAATGTACCACATGATATTGAACAACTATGCTTAGATTCTCTCTGTATTGAATTTGATTTTGAAGCTACTGGTATAGTTATAAATAATCTAAAATTAATTATAGTATCTCTTTACCGATCTCCTCATGGTAATCCTCTGGTTTTTCTAGAAAAAATTGAAGAAATGTTTAATTTGTTAAATATTACTAGATTTCAACACTACAGGCTTATAGTAGGTGGTGACCTCAACTCGGAATTTGACTTAACTTCAAACAAACGTAATGGAATTGAACTCAACAACATATTAAGGCAATACAATTATAGTTTTTGTAATACGAAACCTACAAGAGGAGTAGCATGTCTTGATAATATTTGTATAAATCCTGAATCATGTCTGTTAACTTGTGCAGTATCTGAATTCCCCTTTTCTGATCATGATTGTGTTTGGATTACACTAAATAATTCTGAAATAAGCAAACTTAATAGTAAAACCAATAAGATCATAACTGTCAAATCAAGATCAGTTACAGATGAAAAGTTGTTGGAATTTATGAATTCACTTGAGAGCATTGACTGGTCGAACATGTTGTCCGTTTCATATGATGCAGGGAAACTGTTTGAACGTTTCCATAATATTTTTATACATAATTACAATACTTTAATTCCTATTAGAGCTTGCAAAGTTAATCGTTCAGCACCAAATAAAGTTCGTAATAAAAACAAAAATTGGTACACACCAGAACTAGCCAGTATGAAATGTAAGGTAATGACGTCTTTAAACGCATACAGAAGAGAACAAACTGTAGAGACCAGATCAGATTACCTGAGGATCAGAAAATCATACACACTTGCTGTTAACAATGCAAAATGACTATATAACTTCTCATTAATTGAAACGTCCAGTAATAAATGCAAAAGAGCTTGGATGGTTATTAATTCTGTAACAAAAAGTGATTATAATGATGAAATTCTCCCCTCTCCTGAAGACTTCAATAGTTATTTCATTGAGTCGGTTATGGATGTTCAAAAATGTATTGTAAAACCTAAAGTAACTGCAACAGAACTAATTGAGCTACATGGTGTACCTACGTGTAACAATTTTGAATTTAAACAAATTTCTCCAGCAGTTATACTAGATATCATATCAAAAATAAAGCCGTCAGATAGTTTAGATGCATATGATTTATCGAGTAATCTAATAAAAAAGTAGCTAAATTTATAGTTTTTCCACTAACTATCTGCATTAAAAAATGTCTATCAGAAGGAATTTATCCTGATGTATTAAAAATATCTCGTGTAGTTCCTATCTTCAAAAAGGGACCTAAAAACAGTCCTTCAAGTTATAGGCCCATATTTTTAGTCCCTATTTTCTCAAAAATTGTAGAGACAGTTATATACATACAGCTTTATGAGTATCTAGTTGCTCACACCTCTTTTTGTGATTTAAGTAAGGCCTTTGACTGCGTTGATCACATAATTTTGCTTAACAAGTTGGACTACTACGGAATTCGTGGACAGAATTTAAATTTAATAAAATCATACCTAGATAATCGTAGCCAATTAGTTGGCATAAAGAACAACTGTTCCAGCATTGTTACAGTTACTTCAGGTGTACCACAAGGATCTGTCCTTGGTCCAATCTTATTTGTTCTCATGATTAATGATTTACCAGCTTCGATAGATGCTTTCTCAATACTATATGCCGACGATACTACTTTTTTGAATGTTAGTAATGACTTCCACGCACTTAGATCTGTTACTGAAAATACACTGACGCAGGCTGCAACTTGGTTTAAAGCAAATGGCTTTATGCTAAATGAAAGTAAGACTCAACAAATGGTTTTTAGTCTCAGAGAAATGCCTAATGAGGATAATTTAAATAGTGTAAAATTTTTAGGTGTAATTATTGATAATAAGTTAACCTGGGAACCGCACATTATTTATGTCTCTAAAAAGTTGTCGAGGGTAATATATCTATTAAAGCAACTAAAAAATCATATTCCCATTAAATATCTTAGATCTGCATATTTTGCATTTTTTCAGAGTATAATTTTATACGGTATTTTATTCTGGGGTAACAGTAGTCATATCAATGACATACTTTTACTGCAAAAAAAGGCAATTAGAATTCTATCTGACTCACATAATCTAGCTCACTGTAAGACTTTATTTGTGAATCTAAAAATTATGACAGTCGTTAATCTTTACATACATACAGTTCTAATTTATATAAAAAATAATTTAGATAATTTTCAGCACAGATATGATATCCACTCCTACAACACTAGAAGCAGTTTATGCATAAACTTGCCCCACTATCGATTATCGAAATCTGCAAATAGCTATGAAATTTTAGGTTTAAAATTATATAATAAACTACCATTAACTTTAACAAATAAACCGTTAAATTCTTTTTAAAAAGCATTATATAACTTGCTGATTACAACACCTTTTTATTCGTTGCAAGATTTTCTTGACACAACATTGACAACTAAAGTTCTAATTTCCTATTACATATAAAGTTCTAATTTCCTATCACACATATCTCTATCCTTATTTCCCATAATGTGATGTCACACATTCTGTATTGTAAACTTGCTTATGTTAAATTAATAACAGTACATTATAAACTACTGTTCATTAATGTTATTTTCTTTGTAAATATTTTTGTAATTTTCTATTGATATTATAATAGCATGTGTTGGGATGTTTGGTCTTGTTTACATGTTTAGGGCATTTCTAATGTAAATCTTTTATAATTTCTCATGATTTCTTCACTTAGTGCATTTGTTGTATATTCTTGTTCTTTGACTTTGTCTATTGCTTCTGGCTTGACGACAATAAAATATTTATTATTATTATTATTATTATTACCACTTCACTCGAAGAAAATTTAATTTTTCCGCAATTTTCTCGAAAAGGCTATTACGATTTAGTTTAACTTTTGTACTTGACGTGGTATTACTGAGAGCTAAAACTTTTATTAGAAACATTATTTTTGAAAAAAAAAAAAAATCTTAAGGGTAGTTACTAGCCGGGCATCGTTTGAACACGCTCTATGTCTTGGCTGGCGAAAACAGGTCTACTCTATTGCATGAGGCTGAGCACAAGAATATGGTCTTCCTGCAGGGAGGTTATACAAGTATGGATGAAATTTGTAGGTGAGATATGAAAGACACTATCTACAATCATTGATTTAACATTAATAGTTTATTTTTAAGAAACTATTTTAATTTAAAAGAAAACGTTATATGTATCACGGATTTATTGTTTTTAATACTTACACTGTAGATATTCCAAAGATTGTAGATAATAATGTTCATATGATATTTACAAATACATAGAAAAAAGAATCACTCAAAAATATTTGTGGTAATTATCAAGGAAACGGCATTTTGTATACGAAACGTGGCTACCATTTTGTAACGATAGTTACCTGTAACCGTAACAGTTTAATTAATTCTGAAAATAGTATGTGATTTTAGAGGTAGTCAATAAAGAGCACGCCAGGTTAAAAGGTTACAGAACAATTCTTTGCTGAGAAAAACATGAATTTCACCTATTTCTTACCTATGAATGTCACTTAAACCTGTATGTTTCCCCTTTACAACCAGAATGTGAAGTGAGAAAGTTATATTGCCCTTGCTTAGGACAGAGAATATATGTGAGTAAATCACATCGCATTTTAATATAAGAAACTAATTAAGCCATTAACAATTGGGAAGCATGACAAGTGTCATTGTACCGTTTGCGTTAATAAATTCAGTCGATATAACAGAGCTCTCAACTACACAGTGAGACAATGCACTGATAACATTAAAGAAAAAAAAATTGGTAAGAAAGAAATCTAAGGAGTTACCATTTTCTGTTATAGCAAAGGACAAATTAATTGCACGAAAATAACTGAAAAAGTACTTCTTGAAAATACCGTCTGCGACATAATGTACATTCAGATGCATACATTTCCGAAGTCGCGACATCGAACTATTTATTACATTTCCAAGTACCCCTCTTAGAGTAGGAGGTGGACACATACAGAACACTTGGAGATAGATTGGAGATAAAGGGACTTCCCACTGTGTGATCATTACGAAGCAGGGATCACTGTTTTTAAAATAATATACTGGGTGTAACAAAAAAATAGGCCAAAACTTTGGGGAAACATTTCTTGTATGTAGAGGGCGAAATTATGTGACTTGTTTGATGGGACAGTATGCACTGCCACATCGTCTCAATGGATGAAGGTGCAGGGAGTTCTTAAAAAATCAATTACCTATCTTGTGGGAACATGTGTCATTAAGAATATGACGAGACATGTACTTCATGCACGATGGGACTTCTGCTGACTTCAGCCTCTCGTTCGTCAGTTTCTGAACAGACGATTCCGTGGTAAATGGATAGGAAGAGGTGGACCAATTTCTTGGCCTCCACGCTCGCCTGACCTGAATCCACAAGATTTTTATTTGTAGGGGTATTTATAAACTGTTATGTATGCAATACCGGTGCAAGTTGTAGCGAGTCTCCATGCTCGTGTTCTGCAAGGCTGCCAGATAATACGAGATACTCCAGGGAAACATCAGCGCTTCAGCAGGGAATCCTTGGGACTGCGGGTTGACGGATATATCTGTGCTATCGATTGACATTTTAAACATTTCGTTTGAGTTCTGTTAGCCACAGTTCTGTTTCTGAGTACAATTTCGTAAGATTTTCTGTTTTCCACAGTTTTGTTTTCGAGTATTCTGTCTGCAAAGTGGTGCAGGTGTAGAGAAAGGGCTTTAACAAGGAAATAAAAAAGTTTCAGTCCCATGTTCATGTAACATAATCTCACCCTTTATATGAAGGGAATGTTTCCCCAAATTTTGGGTCTACCTATTCGTTACACCCTGTATTCTCCTCTACTCCTACTCCTCCAAACTCTGTTGTTATTACATGATGACAATGTAGGAGTGCTGAAATAATTTCTACTGTGGCGCTTACGTGATTGTTGCTCGGGACTTTGTAGGTCATGCAAATGTATTAAGATAATTAAGACTTCCATTCATCTCTCGAGATGACAGAGTGTGGAGCTCCGGACGTGAGAAATCACAAGATAAGGGGTTTTTATTTTTAATCTCCTTCCCAGGTTTTTAGTAGAAGAAGATGCTGATAGCACCACAGTAAAGTTGCAGCCTACTTTAAGAAGACTGTAACATTACAATTCTATTTTCAGAAATTTTTAGTGAGAAAAGTGGTTTTAAAACTATTCTCAAGTACCAACAATTCAGTACATAGGCTAATTTCAAAAATAACACTGAACAAGATCAAATTGCATCTTTTTACTAGAATCCGTTAGGAAAATCGAGGCAGTGATGTACTCAAGAATAATTTCACGATCCTTGCATTTCCCTCCTGTGTTGCCAGTTGGATGGTTGACAGTTTCTATTTCTGATTTGAAATTCAGCTATAGGAACTGTCATATACTTGACCAGAACAGTATTAAAACTTTCATGAAACTTTTTTTGTAACACATCATGATGCCCTCTGAAAATCTGCAGTCAATTACTCATTTCACTTAAAGTCTGCTAGTAAATTGTCAAACAAATACTGAATAATAGCATGTATTTGCAGCTTAAGTGAATGACTTTTTATAATTGATAGTGAATATCTACAAGTACATACAAATTAAAAGTTATAGTAAAAATCGAAATATCTTGTTACCGATAAATAGTCCTACTACTAATCCATATAGCCTACTGTATAACATTCAAAGCTAGTACACAGCCGAGGTAAAACGTTATCAATACTCCCTGCGTAAACAATTGAATGTGTTCAACTCAATATTTTGTCGGTTTAAACGTTAAACGTCATGTAAATAATAAAGATAGCCATTAACTGTAACACCCGGCCACTCGGCAGCTGTTAGCGATTGACCTCTGAGGTTATGCTTCCATTTTAAGGCAATTTGTTAGGATACATCGTCAGCTACTTTTACGGTGTTGTTTCCCCCATCCATATATATATATATATATATATATGTGTGTGTGTGTGTGTATATATGTATATATTTATATATATGTGTGTGTATGTATGTATGTGTGTGTGTATGTATAAAAATACCTGCCATCAACTTGAGTATTTTAAAAATCAATATATTTTTTTAAAATGTGGAAAGTTATACACACTAGTAGTTTAAAACATTGAAAAATGCTCCTTGTCTTTTTTTTTTACTTAAATATTTTCTTTTTACAAGTTCCTCCATAACTACCATAACTATTGTAATGTATTTTGTATGTAAAGATCAGTTCCTCTTCCTATGTGCTTTTTATATTGTGTTAGGTTTCTGCCTTAATATTTGTAGGCTTTAGTATTAGTAAGCTATTAATATTAAGCATATATTGAAAAGAACATTGGAATTGGGTAACGTGCCTGTTATATTCTTATGAAGAGAAATACATAAATAAATAAATAATGAACATTTCTGAAACATTAGTGGTTACAACTACAAGATCATGGATCTTGCTAAAGTTATTTGAAATACGAGACGATGGTTAACATACTATTTTTTCCTCTGAAAGTTTATTGTGGAATGCCTAAATTCACTACCAAATGTTTTTGCAATATTTATTATTACGTTTACAAGAATACCGGTACATGGAAAGTTTCGTTTTCCGGGGTAGCAATAGTCAGCTGCAAAGAACCTCTGCAGTACATACATCATAGCAAGGAATGCTACCAAAGGAAGGAACTCATCATACGTCCACATTTGTTTCCGAGTCCATCTCATTGTTATGCATTCTTTGCCAGTCATGCAACGGAACACCTGCATCTGATAGCGTTTCAAAAAGCCTCTTTACGCTAACAAGAACTTGTGAGAACTGACCCCCCACCTCTTAGTTGGACACCCTTCATCATGATATACCTCGAAATATTCATAACAACATTTATAATCTTATCTCAACAGAAACACTCCACGCTTACCTTAGTCAACTGGTTATGAAATTTCAAGTACCCTTATGTTTCCGCAGATAAGAGAACCTTCAGATAAGAATAGGTATACATTTTCGTCAAAGTTTTATAGTTTTAGCGTATATCTGTCCTATAAAACGACTCCCAAACTATCAACGGTGAACGGCTTATGAATTACGTTTAAGAAACGACTTTAAAAATGAGAATATTAAAGGAGAAAATTTCCTCTGACACTGGGATTTGAACCCAGGACCTTTGGCTATCCGTGCCAATGCTCTTACTAACCGATCAACGCCAGAATTCAATTCACAGCGCCAGATAGAATCTCTCTTCTATGACTGACTGCCCTTAGGAGAAAGATTATATCTGGCGCTGTGAATTGAATTCTGGCGTAGCTCAGTTGGTAAGAGCATTGGCACGGATAGCCAAAGGTCCTGGGCTCAAGTCCCAGTGTCAGAGGAAATTTTCTCCTATAATATTATCATGTAATGTCCACAGAGACAATCTGTGGTACATGAATGCATATGCATATATCTAACTTTAAAAAGTTTCGTTTTTGTTTCAGTTTTTTGAATGAATGCAAAAATGTTGCCAACCATCGCACTGTTGGCTATCCTTAACGGAACAAAGTTTCCTCATAATAATAATAATAATAATAATAATAATAATAATAATAATAATAATAATAATAATAATAATAATATTATTATTTTCAAAATAGTATCACTGAGCACAGTCGTACCGTAGTGTAACAGAACGATTCGCGAATTGTGCATGGACCATGTGATGTACGTACACGTGATGAAAAGAATGTAAAAAAATAGGTTTTAATTCGCGGATCATAGTGTTTGTGGTTTTATTTACGAAATCTGCGTTATTACGCGGCTTACATTTGCCTGAAAAAGGTGCCTAACGTCTTAATATATAAAAATAATATAATCTTGACATCGGAATACATAATTTTATAATAGTTTTAATTTATATACATTTCTATATAATTTTTTGTATCTATCCTATAAGACAACCCCGGGTTTTGGGGTCGTATTTTATCATTCAACTATTGTTTTATCTACGGAAAAATACGGTAGCTTGGACTACATTGGTAATGTAACGTATCCCAAGATCAGAAAGATTTGATATTTTATTTGATGAAAGTTTTCAAGCAGCATATGAAAAAGTGTAAGAGACACAACTTAAGTTAATACCCATTTTGGGACACAACAATTTTTTTTATTAACTGACTATAAGACTTATGCAAGTGGACAGAAGAATTTGATTATTAAAAGTATACTTTCCTCTCAGAACAAGTAGAACAAGTAGTTTCAGATTTTAAGATTATTTAATTAATTTCAGACTGAAGTGTCTAGAGCCACGAATTCGAAAAGTTGTGGGTTCAAATCCATGGAATGGCCAATCTGACCTTGGGTTTCCGGGGGTTTTCACGGTGGGTAAGGTAAATACCAGATTGAAATTTCATTTGTAACTGATGATTTTGTTTATGTCTCTTGTCTTAAATGTTCGTGTTGATTTTATTGGATGGCTTGGTGTAGTACTGACCAAATTAAACAGGCGTCTCCCCACTGCGTTGAGTTATATTTGTGCTTAAGAAATTTTGAAATTGAAATCACAGTTTTAAACATACATTACAAACAACAAAATTATCATGCATTATAAAATCATAAGCCCTGAGATGAGAAAAGCTCGTGTTTAGGGGCTGCAATTACCAAAAATATTAAATAAGAGAGAAACATGGAAACCTTAAAAAAATCCTCTGCTTCAGTGAGCGGACACAGAACCTATATATTTTATATATATATAGGTTCTGTGTATATATATTATATATAATTATTGTATTAAATACTATATTAAAACATAAACAACGTGCGTCTATGATTCAAACATATATTTAGAGTTAATAGCATGCAATTATCGAGAAAACGATGCTGGTAATCCTGCAAAAATGTAACGTTGAATTCACAATAGATAAAACTTTCTTGATCGCTGCAAGAAGAACAAAATACTGGCACACACAAGACAAATTTTATTGGAAGAGCAGGCTATGCATATACTTTATTCCGTTCTTTATTGATTATCTAACTAAAGTATTATGTAAGTAGAAATAATAGGAAAGACGTATTATCTGCATATTTTATACGCGACCAAGCTATTTTAGTTTCCGTGATATCCATGGAAGGTATGCATAATGCATGTATATGATCGCTGTTTACTGTGCAAGTCACTCCCACTGTTTACATATAGGTTATAGGTTTGTCACGATATTTGTGGTTTTAGGTAACCAACTACACGATGGCTTAGGGTGCATAGAATATGACGTGTTTCTATATTGTATGTATACGTTCCAAAAATATACAATATCAAATAAATGCAGTAATCTGTATGTATTACTATTTAGGACTAATACAACGACCATATTTGATATTATGTTTATTTTATTTTATTTTACATTTCAATAACGCACGCAAGAAGGCATTTTAAGAGTAAAACTGAACTTCCTGACAGGCAAAAAACAGATCACTCAAAGAAAATATTAAAAATCAAGTCTATATCTATAGGCTATTATGAAGTAATGCTTGAAATAAAATTGCTGCAATCGTACTCATTTTCAAGATTAAAATAACACATTTTACACAAACGAATCACTTCACACACGCCAATTGAAGTCAATTACGGTCACAAAAAAGAAATAAACACTTCTATCAAAATGATTGATCTATTTTGCATTTAACGTTAAACCATACGTAAAATGGCGATACTAAGAACTCAAATTAACACCAAAAAGCACTGGTGAGTCCTCCTCTGGCCCCAGTCTCTCGGGAATGTTTTGATTAGGTGTTTGATGTCGCCCTTGTTGATAAAATCCCTTTTGGAGTGCCGCCCAGGTCCATTTAAGGTCTCTGGAACAGGATTACGACATCCGATGCTTCTACCCAATCTATCCCAGACATGTTCTATAGGGTTCAGGTCGTGACTTCGTGCTGGCCAGTCCAGAACAACAACCTGCATGTCTTGAGATAATGTGATAATGTTAGCCGTGTGTGTACTTGCATTGTCATGCATGAATACGAATTTATTTCCCATAAATGGAGCAAAGGGCACGACGTGATCAGTAAAAATTCCATTGATGTAGTGTTGGGCGTTGAGGCTACCATTCTCGATGAACACATCTCCGTCTGGGCCTCCATGGAGACTGCACCGCACACCATCACGCATCCTCCGCGGTATGGCGTCCTCTAAGAGAACGTGCACTGTGCATACCGCTCTTCACGTTGTCTCCAAACTCTTCCGGTCTATCTGGAGATTTTAGGCAGAATCTGGACTCATCAGAAAACAAAACAAGGCGCAACTGTTGCATGGTCCATTGGGCGTGTTGACCAGCGATCTGAAGACTGGTGAATCGGTTCTCTCTAGTCAGAGCTGGACCCGTCGCCGTGAGTGAAGACTTTTTTCTCCAAGGCGTCGTCGAACGTTAACATCCCGCAGATGCTGGAGACGATTCCGAGCTTCAACCACTGTGGTATGGGTTATCTTGGGCCGAAGTCTTCCTTTTTCTGCCATACCCAGGTTTTCTGGAAAATCTGCGTGTATCTGGAAGTCATCTCATGGCCTCTTGCACCGTGGTGTACGATAAGCCTAAGGTTGCAGCAGCATAACGACAGCTCTGGCTACATCTTCGGGACTGGGAGGCATAATTTCAACTAAACTTACTGACAAAATCACTATCAATACAAAGGGAGACAGTTGGCTTCGGTTTTGAAAGTAAATGATGCAATCAACAATGAAACATCTTGCAATATTTATGACAAGCTAGTGCAAGCGTTCAAATCGTGTTCAGACGGGAAACGCCCTTTCGTAATTAATTTGCTTTTTTGTTTTGTTTGGTGATAAAGTGAAGATTAGGAAAGCAGATATGCGGTATATATAGCTAATGGTCCATCAAAAATAATATTTCATCCTCACTAACAACAATGTATAAACACCCAATCAAAATTGTGTTTAATCTTAGAATTACAAGAAATTTTATGGTGTTTTTTTTTGCCTGTCAGAGATTTTTTCTGAATACCTGAATAAATAAAAACCTCTTATGAAATTAGTAATTTATTAAAATGTACTAGGGAACGTGTATATTAAACATAATCTGAATTAATTAAAAAAACACCTAACATATTACTAATAGCCAATATGTTTCATGTTTTGTATGAATATAGCTTTATACCAGAAAAGAACATAGGACTATAGTAATTGAGTCATCACTATTTCACCTAATTTTATAATCATTAAATTTTAATGTCCGTTAAATAAACAGTCACGATACAATAACAGAATAAACAGATGCCCATCAATAAGTCACGGCCTCCTGGTAAACTCAAAGACTGTACAATAAAATCTCTATTTTAAAACGATCTATGGTTCTTGCTCTTTTATATAATTACAGAGTTAATAACTTCACAATGATTATGTAACGTAACAATAGTATTATTAATTACTAACATTTCAAGTTAATTTAAATTATGCCAATTCATTCATTAATGTGAAGGAATTATCAGAGACTATTTGTATAGGCCCACACTATAGGGCATGCCTTAAACTATTTTTTACTATTATTTCCCTCCAACTTTTAACAAATCGAAAATGTAATGATAGCTTCTCTGGAAGCCACGTAACATTCTCTATGGACTAAATGGAGACATAAAGCGAGGGAAAATCGAAAAAAGGGCGGGTAATTAAATATTATATGTGGAAAATCCAAATCTCGCTGCCGTTATATTCGTATTCCGCTATCAAGAAGTCATAAAGAGAGAAATAATATTTCACGGATAGTCCACTCGCGGATAATCGGGAGTTTACTGTACAAGCGTTTTCAGTGCTAGAAAACTATTACTCAAACTATAAAGTACCAAGCAATCACCAATAGCTCAATTATTGTTCAGTTTATTGAAAAGTTTTACTTGTTTCACACAGCCTATATTTCTTGATAGTAGTAGGGGAGGTAGGCCGACACTCACTGTCCACTAGCAAAGTGACGATTGACGAAGCGACCGAACGCTGAAGAGGTGACAGCGATTCATTCACATCCGCGCGTGATTACAGACTTCCACTTTCACCACATCTTTCAGGTAGTGACTGCTGCCACTACGACACATTATAATTTGAAATTGTCATATTCCTGCAGCCACGATGCCGTGTTTTAGATTATAAACCTTATCACATTTTTTATTATTTTTATGCTATTTTGAATCATAAACATTTTTTAACAGAACTCTCTCCACCTATGTAGAGTTTCATTTCAAGGGCCGAGCCTGTTTTTGTAAAAAAATTAGGGGCTAGCTGTTATAGAGATTATTCAGGATATCACCAGATATCATTATCGTTCAGTTCCCTTTCGTAGAAATTAATAATTATTCATTTCCTTCATTTTAACCACTACAAACACTATTATTCCTTCTACTACTATTATCGGGAACCTACTAATCATTTACAACATTCAAATTAACATAAATAACTATTTCGGCAATATAAATTTGGTCCATAAACTAGATGGTTTTTGACAATACACAATCGTAAGGCAATATGATGATAATAGCATTAATCAAAACATTACTGACAACCTACATTTCTCCCCCATTCATTCAAAGTCTGCAATTCCATATCAAGCGAACGATTATTCCATGTTAGTTTTTTGTCTCCTCTATAACGGTATAAGATGAAGAGAAGATATTATAAATAACTTTCTATTCTCATGAAATGTAGAAGATATCTTCATTTGTCATTTTTTCTAAACAAATTGTTGCCAACCAAAAGAGCCCGAATTCCGTTACACACGAAAATAACGAAAAGTATTTTGATTACTATTCTAAGCACAAGCAAACTGAAATTATTTTACTTCTAAAATCTACGGTGCAAAATAGCATGAAAGTCGTTCAGTGTTTGCCAACACTCGTTTTGTTAATTTCGTGCTTGTCTATTAAGTTCTATATAACAGTCTTACATTACTATTGCTAGTATTTCATAAGTCATAACATTTTACGTACATTTAACAAAACTTCGATACTTACAGACTATGCTATCTACGAATTCATATTAACCTTTTCAGAGTTGAATTTGTACTTTATATAAGCAATCATCAAGTAAACCACCAGAGGGCTCTAAGTTAGAAATCTTTGAGAAAAATTTATTGGAATAGCTGGTTTCCAAAGATGATAATAAGTAACATGTGGATAAAAATTCTCACATTCTACGTAAAGTATTATTGTATTTATCTTATATCTCGGCTTCAAACTATGCTTTGATGTGACACACTTGTATGTCAATAGCAGTGAAAAGTTTAATAAAAAGCAACGTATATTTCGGTAGTTCCGTAAATTTTGCATGGCTGAACGACAGTACAAGCAAACCGGTTGACAGTTTCATGCATTAGTAAAATCTGTCCCGTTCTATTTCCAACAGACTACATATCTAGTTTTTAGAGCAGATTATCTTAAGTTTGCAAACTGTTCTTGTTATTTATTGGTTTAATTAAAATGTATTCTAGCCCAGCGTTTCTCAACCTATGGTCAACAAATGGTCCACAGACATAATTAAGATGGCTTAATGTATCTGCTGATCTTCGACTAAATATGACTGATATTGAGCCAGATATCCAGGAACTCTGCAAGAGGCGACAAGCTCAACCATCTCATTAAAAGTAATAACATAATTCCTACTTATATTATCAAATTGGTAATAAATATTTAACTGTCAATAGTTTACTTACAATTCATTCACTGTGTTTCCATTGAACTAAAAAATGTATTTAGATTTGTTTCGTTATAATGACCTATAATTAATACACCAAATATTAAGAATATAGGCCTACATATAGCCTACTATTAAAATGGGATGTTTAATAAGGGGTCCGTAAATTTTTTTAGAATTTTATAGGTCCTCGGGTTCAAAAAGGTTGGGAAACGCTGCTCTAGCCCAATCCTCTGAATTGTGCATTTATGTTTAAAATAATGTGGTAAAGTATAATAATTAAGGCTCTTTAAAATAATTCAATGAATAACTTGTATGCAGCACTTGTATCACATGAAAAGTAGTACATAACGGAACACACATACACAGTGAGACACTGGAAGATAAACTGAAATAATAAAACTGGATTGTTGTGTTAGTAATTCGAGAGGGGATATGAACCCACATCTGCATGCCCAGAGGGAAGGGAACGTTGTTTTAATTCTACAAGGGAGCGCCAGGGCCTGGCATGAATAAAAATCACCCTGGTCGTGACACATTGGATACTTTCAGGTCATAACCACCACACCCTAAGGCCAGATTAACCTGCCTGCAATGCTTTTCCTTCCCTTTTCTTACTTGCATCTCATAGCGGAATTTCAGGCACTAGAAAATATATGAATTTAAGCGCCAGAAATAGGCTTTATAAAACAAAATTGGAACTTATACGAACGAAATTGACACAGAGGAATGAAAATGAACCTTGAAAAAATAGTAATTTTAAACTAAACTGACGTGAAACTCACATAACTTCTTCTACCCAAATAAAAGTTAGACTCTTAGTACAATAAATATATTATGTATGACATTCTCTTCATGTAAATTGGTTGTAAAAACGAAGAGAATGTCGTTACCACATCACATCGCATCCCCGACGGATACATAACCCAAATAAAACCTGATTAATGTACTCTAGTAAGTATATTTACTCTAAGCATGACCAACAATACACTTCACACTCTGATATAGAATGAGGGGCCATGAAAGAGCGCGTATTCAGTTGTTTCAACCTGAAGCAAAGCTTTATTGTTCACCAGGCAAAACAAGAGTTTCTATAAACAGTGAGTGACTTATAATCGGAGAATTTTACGAAAAAAATGTTTCAAATAAAAGTTCTAGCTCTTGGTATAAGCACCCCATGTACAAAATTTAAAGAAAATCTTTTGAGCCGTTTACGAGAAAATTGAAATAAACGACATTTTTTATATGTAAAGTCTCCCTAAAAATAAGAGCACCTTGTCGACAATCTTCCTGTCACATCCTCAGAAGGTACCTAATCCAAACACAAAATTTTGTTTTCATATGATTTTCCGTTCTGGAGCTAGGCTGTTCACAGATACACACACACAGACAGACAGACATGTTTATGAAAATGGTATTTGGATCCAGGGGACCCCAAAACATGTCTTTATGTTAACTTAACTTCGAATTTGGGATCGAAAACAATATTTCCTCTACCTATGGTGCCTATGATACGGGCAGAGGAAATACAAATGGATTGATCAATTATTTAAATAACTTATTGGAATTAGAAATAGACTGGTAAATTTAAAGGACACTTGAAATCCATTTTGTTTTATTTGCTATATAACGTAACAAATTACAAAAACCACTCGTCAATTATCTCATATGGTAACATAATGCAATCAAATTAAGAGTATGTTTAATATTTTCAAATAATTCAAATACCGCTTAATAAAGAGAGAAACCTGACATAATAAAAGAGCTAAAGGGGAGTGTAATAGGCCTATATTATGTAATTTATGTACAGTGATTTTTTTCTTCCTGACTTTGGCGAAACGCGAGTGAAGGGTGGGGGTCAGAGGTGGGGGTTGAATTCAGAGAGACAAGCCATCTTTCCTTCCCGCCAGTTACGACAGACGTAGCGGTATACCTTGATCAGCGAAATGTGACTCTCTTGAAGACTGGCGTACGAAAGAAACATTACCTCTCCGAATGACAATATTTCGATATAGACTCGTCCATGCTTCTGCGCATTTTTCTCAGCAGGGTCAGGTACAAAAATGTTCAAAAAATAACCAGAGGCAGATGGTAGGATTGGGAGCATGTGATCAGCATGACGACGCCCTTCCAACAGGTATTAAGATTTTTAGATGATTATGAACAGTTTATGGATCTCAACTAATTTAAAAGCAAAATAAATTCCAATAAAAATATTTATTATTCTAACACAAAACAAAAAAACAAATCTGCCACGGCTTTTAATAATGGTTTCATGACCGGAGCCGCTATTTCTCAATCAAGTAACTCCTCAGTTTGTATCACGAGACTAAGCGGATCCCGCTCCAGATCTCCCTTCCTCAGAAAAAATTCGAGAATGGACCGGGGATAGGACTCAGCCTGCGAATCGGCAGCCAGCGATGCTAACCAATAAACCACACAGGCGGCCAGAAAAATGTTCACTGTACGTTTTTGTTAGAATAAAATAATTTTCATTAAAAGTGTTCGGCATTTTCTATTTTCCAGAAAACAAGCAACTTCTGAAATAGTAGCATGACGGAGAAGAAGCAATCCACATGGCCTTTCTAATAGCAATTAATAATACACGAAGCACCTTAGCTAACATATAAAAAATAAGTTATATAATGTTTACGTCTTCATTAACGTAGTACATGGGTAGAGAAGAAATTTCGGTTTCGCCAACTTTTGATGTTTTTATCACATGACATGAACACAATTTCGGAGAGATACACCACAATATTGCGGATATAAAGCACGTGACATGTTGAAGGTTTCTGTATGTTCCGTGTCGGTCCTTGCAACATATATTATAGCCTCGTATTAGATGCAACGCGGTTATGTTTTATGACTGTTTTTTTTTTTTTTTTTTTTTTTTTGCGTTAACGGAGCAATATGGGAAGAATGGCATTCCTCACAAAACTGAGCACGTCGGAAACTTCCTTCTTGTTAGTGGTCACTTGGAATTGTAAGACAAGGTCTGCTTCTTCTTCACAGTCATTAATCTTACCTCTGACCATACGTAATGAAGCGTGTCTAGCTATTACTTCTAAAATACTCATATTAAGGTATGTATAGACCCTAGAGTCAAGAATGTATAATTTTCGCTCATTCCCTTTCAAAATTCAGTCACAAAGGCTACTGAATGAGAATAAATTAACGCAATTCATAGTATATATTTTTTAAAATGTATAAAACTTGGGGTCGGGGGCCAATGTCAAATATTTAAAAAGTTGTATATTACTTGGGCTGACAGAGATCATTAATTATTTCACCAATATGTCCAAAATGTTGAAGAAACTCTAATCCAACTTGGAAGTCACTGGAAAATAGCATCCACGCCTTAATTTAATTGATATTTTTTACTTCCTCTGTCCGTAACATAGGTACTACAGGTAGAGGAAGTACTGTGTTCGACCCCGGAATTCGAAGTTGAGTTTTTAACATAAATACATGTTATGAGGTTCCCTGAATAAAAAAAAATATATATTGTTTGAAATTGTCTGTGTGTGTGTGTGTGATCAACCTAGCTCCAGAACAAAAAATCGTACGAAAACAAAATTTTGTATTTGGGTTATGTGTCTTCTGAGGATGTGACACGAAGATTGGCGATGACTTTCACTTTTAAGGCCAGTTTCCTTGAAGAAAAATTTGTTTTTCCAACGATTTTGTAAATATTATATGAGAAGTTCTTGTACCAAGAGCTATAACTTTTTATTTGAAACATCTTTTTCGTAAAAATTCTCTGAAGGGTAATTACGAGTATAAGCCATGTACTGTTCACACAAAGCCAATTTTGCCTGGTGAATAATAAATCTTTGCATCAGGTTGAAACAATAGAATACCCGCTCATTGCAATACGCCCTCTTATTCTACATCAGAATGTGCAATGAGAAAGATGTATTGCCCACGCTTAGGGTAAAGAAATGCATTAATACGTTTTCACTTAGGTTGTATATCCTTCAGAGATGCGATGCGAAGTGGTAACAACATTTTCTTCATTTTTACAACCAATTTACATTAAAAGAATGTCATACGTAATAGATTTTATTAAAAGGCAAAACTTTTATTTGGGTAGAGGAAGTTATGAGTTTCACGTCAGATTAAAAATATTATGTATATGAAAAAAATATTTATACATTTTATGAATATATATTTTTAAGATATTCATATGCTATTCAATATATTTTCATTTATAACTAAGTATAAATTGTAATGCCGATCTAACATTGACTTTTAATAAGCCTGTATTATGGCTATGGGATGACAGAATGAGGTCTCGGGAATTGAACTCGATACCTCCTGGATGAGTGTCCAATATGCTAACACCTCAGCCAACTCACTCGGTTAGTCACATCGTAGTAGCAGTGGCTAAAAAGAAACTAAACTTCATGACCCCTATACCTTAAGAGACTAGGTCTTCCATCCGACTGCTGCGTCAATACCAGAGGCAGATGGCAGGATTGGGGGCATGTGGTCAGCATACAGACCCAACGGCCGTTAGTGATGGCTTACTAAACCGCAGCCGCTGCTTCTTTATCAAGTAGCTCCTTTGTTTGTGTCACGAGGCTGAGTGCAAACCGTTCCAGACATCCTTACCTCAGAACAATCCGAGGAGGTATCGGAGGGGTATCGGAGATCGAACCCAGACGTACGGATTCATAGTCAGCAACGCTAGCCACTAGACCAATTTATAATTTGTGAGTCAGCCACCATGCAGATTGGAATTGACAAATTATGAATGGCAGAATAGATTTTCCTTAGAGCAAAAAGTGCTAAAGAATGTCACAGGGAGCTGGTGGAAACTTTGAGAATAAGGAGTTTCCGTACCAAACTTCGAGCTTGGGCTATGCGTGCTTTCATGCTTCCAACTAGTGCAATACAGTAGAGTGGCCCGACGCCGTCGTGTGTGAATGTTTGTGGGTGTCTGCTCCCTACTCTACTCTGCAACTAATACCCATAATCTGTATCATATGTACATTCCATTCCCAGTCCTTTAATTTCTATATTTCAACATTTCAAAATGATCCCACATTTTCAACAACAACAACAAAAAGTTGTCATGACACATGACTCATACCTCGTATATAGAGGATGATTCTAAAGTTTATGTCAAAACTTATGGAGCATGTAGAGGGGTCCATATACAACATTTATTGAAGTCTGGGAAGTGATTCTGCGTCAATACAAGGCAATTTTAGGACTACACGATGGAGAGCTTACCAGTACTCTTTGTAACGAAGGAGGCACACAGATTACACATCAGTGTAACATTTCATCATGTTGAATTGCACCACAAATTACAAGAAAAATGTTCAAATGGCAAACCCCATTTTCAATGCAGGCATATAATATCTTATCAAATGCTACAAGAATCTTGGCCAATAATGTTTCTGGGTCATCTACTGATTCTAATAAACAAAGCTAAAAAAAAAAAAAACATGGCACATACCCGGGCGTTGGATGGGACGAGAAGGTCCGATTGACTTACCCGCTCCCAGATTTGACGACATAATATCTATCTATCTTTAAAGATCTCGCACGATATCTGTGCCGATGAGACAGTTAAGGGGCTGTCACACTGGATCGATCGAGCGACAGCGACAGACCGACTGATATAACGAACCTATAGACAGCAGTGGTACCAGTCACATAGCATCGATCGCCAGCGATCAACAACTAGGGTGAGAGATCAACTGGTCTGTGAAATCAAACCTGTCCGTTTTTCAATCGCCAGTCGATGGCAAACTTCGTACCCACCTGAATTTCAGAATTGATGCTGGAAGATTTAACTTACACAATAATGTCGTTTTAGACTCATATTTGAATGAAATAGAATTGCACGAATCATTTAAGGCACTTGAAACGATATCTTCTTATGTAATTTAATTTTACAAATACAAAAATAGATCGAGTTGTAGCACCTAGCGGTCTGCGATCGAACTACAACAAACAACAAACCTCTTCGCTCGGCCGACTAATGGAAGCTTGAAGTAAACGAGATAGTAGGCATAATATTAAACCTTACATCCCAACACATGTAGTATGACAATGTGCAGGAAATATGCATTCGTATTCCTAATAAGGTAATATACTTTACCTCTAATATACAGTGATGAGTAGACCTAGTAAAATCATATAGGTACATAACCTATAACATTTCCGTTGATCGATGACGCTCGATGCAGTGTGACAAGGAACTGAAATGTAGTCGAGAGCGCTTGATGGCAGTCGGTTAGTCTTGATCGATCGAAGCTCAGTGTGACAGGCCGCTTACTCGCTAGAGAGAGACATGCTATTGTGCGAGAGAGAGAGGTAACTTGGCCTTTACGAATAAAAAGGAAGGCACTGTTGTGCGAGAGAGATAGCTAGCAGGCCAATCGACGCTACAGTCCCCATGAAAACATAATGCAATGATTTAGGCAATCGGCAAAGATTTCGTGCGGGATCTTTACCTTAGTTTTACCTCACCCTTCTAGGGACATTTAAGCGACCCATGCCGCCCGGGCCTACTACGACATAATAGAACAATTAAAATATTAATTTAAATATATGTATGCATTATTCATTATCCGAAATTCATATGCAATTTATGCACTTATTCAATTTGTCCCTGACAAAACTATTTTGTTGGTTAATCTGAATTTTTATTAAATAACAACTGTTACTCCCAATTAGAAATTAATTAACTCACCTTAACACTGTCGCAATACTGAATTTCATTTTATTACGTGAATATATATAAGTTATATCGGTAGATAATGAAATAATACAGAAATAATGAATGAAAAGGCGAATGGAGCAATTATTGACGAACGACCGACTGGAAGAAAAGAATGTACTTCCAGACACAAACAGCCTCCCACTCATGGTACATAAAATCATTATCATTAATAAGAGCAGAAGCATTAATTTCGCCAAGAATTTTTCCTTGTACCTGGCAATAGCTCAATGCAAGTGCAGACTTTCTTCCAGTGAAAGGCTTACATAGCAGAATTAATTAGTAAACCAAGTTCTTTTTTTTTTAATTTTATAATAGTGTATCCATATAGAGAGGAGCTGGTGCCCGGAACAATGCCACGGGCTTGCGAATGTTCCCCTGTTGGATTAATTAGCTAATTCTTCCAAACGCACCCCCTCCCCTTCATTACCAGTAAGGAGAAAGCAGCAGCAGCAAAAGAAAGCAAGATAGAGGGAAGTGAAGTGGAAAAGCTAGGCTTGAGACAACGACGAAGAAAGAGAAATGGAATAAAGAAGACAAAGTATCATGGAGATGGTGGGAGGGTATCTCAGGGGAAGGCAGGCGAGGTGGTTGGGTATAAGGAGTAAAAGAGGCAAATTAAACCGATGCATCTTCGTCCTGGGGTCTGGTCTGGTGTTATCCATCACAGCCTGATTCTGCAGCGTGTACTACGCCTTGCTGCTTCTTACATGTGATATGCGGAGAGATTAAGCAAACTATGCTAACCACAGTAGTTACTGCTATCCATGGAATCCAACACTGCCAAGAACAATGTTTTCGCAATGCGGTTTTCGCTTAGCTTATCGGTAAATCAGATGCTGCTGACTTCAGCCATCAGTCCCTTTCCTTCCTTCAAACTATTCGCCCAAGCTTCAAACTGAAGATTTTGCAATTAAGTTGTTTCAAGTATGTTAACACAATTGTTCATTCCAACTCACCCTTCTACCTCTGACTTGTTTGCTCTCTAACAATTCCTCTGCGGATATATACTGTATTTAATTATGGACAGTTAACTTCTCCGTAGCTTTGTGTTATGAGTTACGAGTATAGTACAATTGTTCATATAATGTTGTCCATCTTTCAATTTAGTTGTCTTCTGGTTTTCATCACTTACTGAACTTTATAAAATCATGTTCAGAAAAAATGTAATTACTATTCTTTGTATTTAAGTAATATGCTCCAATAGGCCTATGTTAAATTATGGGTAGCGGTAATAATTGTAAGAATTGTACAAATTTACGTTAGTTGCTGTCAATGTAGATGTTCCTCAGGGCTCCATTCTGGGACAATTTTATTAATGTTTCTTTTATTATGTTTCTTATGCCTAATCATTTGAAATAATACTTTATTACAATGTATTCTGACAAAATAGCGTTTATTATTGATGCTCAAGATGCTCGAGACTTAGTGAGACTTAGCTGGATAATTTCAAAACAAAGTTTAATGCAAATATGATATACTTAAACATAAATAAAATCTGTTATATTACATTTCACAATATTAGAAATAACAATAAATAACTTAAATATCATCACTGATAATCATAACATTCTCAGTGATCAGTCAAACAAAATTCCTGGGAATAATATTTGATTAGTATATGACTTGGCTTCCACGCTGAAAGAATTGTACGTACGTTAAACTCTGTCTGTTATCAAGTTAGAATTTTAGGATCTTGTGTTAGTAGTAATTTCATCCTATCTTTTTTACGTCGATCAAGTCGGGTTAAGACTAATGTATGGTATTTGTTATTGGGGTTCGTCCACCATGATGAATAATGTATTTTTTGCTAAACGCGTATTGTCAGATGCATAGCGGCTATTGGCAACTGAACTTCATGTAGAGAATATTTTATACGTTTTAAGATACTAACAATCTACAGGTTGTAGGCTACATCTTCAAACTACTAGAGTTTGTGAACATTCACAGGAAGGACTTCTGTTGCAATAGTTATTTTCATTATTATAATACTTGATATAGAAATAATTAATTAAACAACTTAACAAATTGATCATGGTTTATGGTTTGAAGACATACAACGATTTGCCTGTTGGTATAAAAGTTACTAGTGACATAAAAGATTTAAAGGACGTATACGACTAAAACAGATTTTAATTAAATTATGTCCATAAAATTAACATGGGATAAGCGTGGGTCACAAGTCTTACGACTTTCATTGTCAAACATTTATTATTATTAATTATTATTATTATTATTATTATTATTATAACTTATATTTTTAAATTTTATATCATTTTAGCAGTCTATTAATAAGAGTATAATCCTACTTCAAACAATGAATTATCAGCATTTTTACAAATAATTATATTGTTGTCAGCAAAGAGGTACAAAGAGGTAGAAGTAGACAGAGGAACACGGCATGGGTTGCACATTACAGACTGTCTTAGGACTATAATTTGCATATCCGCTACTATTCGAGTATCATTCAATACTTTTCTTCAAGTAACTCTTTCACTCCTGCTGTAGCGTTCATGTTACATGATACAAATGTATACAGAAGCCTGTTTTTTAAAGTGCATTTTCGTTAACAGAATGTTTATCTTTTCAATGGACATAATTTTTAAAATTAAAAAAGGGACCAAGAAGGGCACAAAACTCAAAAAAATTGAGGAAAAAATTGAACTTATAAATTGTGCAGAATGTATTTTTAGGTCAACTAATGTGAAAAAATTTTAAACAATTAATTCAACTCCTACGCCGTAATTCTTTGTTTTTTTTAAAATATAGTTGATTAGATGACAACTTACATTAATTTTAAATTATTAAAATTATGATTAAGGTTACGTTTGGAAATTTGTTTCTAACTGACTAAAGTATTTAAATAAGTAGGCCTACTTAAGTATACTGGCTGTGAAGCCCTAAGGGTTGGAGTTCTGGATTCTATGTTATTTTAGACATTCGGCATGTAAAGGTGGTAAGGATGTCAATCTTATGCCATCGGCCGTCTTTTCCTCAGGATTACTTCTGGTAATCTGCCTTTAGAAAGATTAGGCAAATTGAAAAATTCCAATAACCTCATCAGGAATCGAACCCGCGCGCATCCAGTTTAGCGCAATTTATATATATATATATATATATATATATATATATATATATATATACATGGGTAGTAAATACTTTTGATAATGAATAATATCATGAGCAAATCATTTTATCGATTGAATCGGTTTGCCAATTAAATTATACATTTTTATTAATTATTACTTGGTCTATGTTATCGATAGAAATTGCTCTTTCTTAGCCATACTGCTCATATTTATTATTTCCATTACTTTTGTTGTCTAGCTCTCTCTTTCTTTCCTCAGAAAACAGTTTCTGTATCTAATGCTTCTCACATGTCGTGAATTTAACCACTTATCTTTGTCCTGTTTCCTTCGCAGTTGAGTTGAGGAAACTTGCGGATTCTTATTAATCTGTTGGACTTGCTACATGCTGTGTGCTTCGCAGCTTCCGCAAGCGGAGACGTTCATCGATTCATCCGGCGCTAATTCCTGACATCGTGAAGATATGGAGCCACGTTTAAAACCAAATGGAATGCAAATATTGCTGAGCCCCCCCACTACGTCTTAAGGTTTTGGTTTTGTGGGGGAGGTTGTTTATTCTTTTCCCCCTTTCCTTATGTTCAACCCCTCCGTAAGAATCAGGACACAAAAATGAACGCTGGCGTCGAAAAGACTAAGTCTATGTCTGTTCTGCCTTAGGAATATATTAATTTAAGTAGAAAGATGCTAGAATTAATGCAGATTGTGTTCCATACAAAAAGAGGGAAGATTTTGGGTCTACATACTCGTTCCTTGGAATCTAATGTCTTGTAATGGCTGTGTATTGTATTTCACAGCCTGGTATGTAATTTTGGATTTATTTAGAATACGGAGTTAAGCAACGAAATTCACATCTTCCTATTTAAACCCCTTTTCTCAATCATTTAATATTAATTTATCTATTTAATCATGGAAACTATCAGTAAGAAATTAAAATTACATTAGGCGATATTTTAAAATCTTGATCGTGTATCTATCAGTGTATTCGCAATTTAATAAATGACTCAATCACAAACTCATCAAACACAGTTCTTAAATTAGTTGATAGTTCTCTCGTGTTTTCCTTTGACTACCTATCAAATTCACCGGCTTAAACCACTGATAAATGAGAAAGATCGACACTTTAGCTTGTATCTTAATGTTAAATGTATCTTAATTATTGCTCCCAGATTTTGAATCTCTCCAGTTGTTCGAACAATTATCCTACCGGTAGTATTGTGAGACATGGTCGCTTACTCTTCGGGTAGAACATAATCTGAGTGTGTTCGAAAACAGGGAGCTTAGGAAAATATTTGGGCCTAAGAGAGATGAAAATGGAGACTTGAGAGAACTGCATAACGACGAGTTTCATAACCTGTAGTCTTTTCCGAATATAGAAGTGTAAAAAGTCACGGAGGATGAAATGGGCTGGACATGTTGCGCGCAAGGAGGAGGAAATATATATCTAAAATATATAGACTGGGAGCCCCGAAAGGAAAAAGCCAAATGGAAGACCTAGCCATAGATGGAAATACAATATTAGGAAGACTTAAGCGAAGTTGGATTTCCGAGGGATGGTTGAATGGAGTTAGCACAGAATAGGATTGAATGTCGGGCTCAGGTAAGCGCGGCAATGAACCTCCAGGTTCAATAAAATAGATAGCATAGCCTATATTTAGCTTGCTTAGGAATTGTTAATTGCCACTGGGCAAGTAAGTAAGTACCGCAAGTAAGTACCGTAAGTAAGTAAGTAGTGGTTTGTTTACTAAAAACTTTTATAATGTTACATGTAACAAAAATGTTACAACAGTCTGTAGGAGGTTACTTGCTAAAACCGGATGTAACGTAACATGTAACAAAAATGTTATGTGATGATGATGGTGGAATGTGGCCATCTCCATAGGGAGCATCTAGGTTTAGGCAGCACTAACAAAACATTACGCATATGATATGGCTGCTTCCCCCATAGAGTCTACCCAAAGATTTTAGTTAATTGGTATATTATATAAATGGCTTTGCAGTACATTTAGTACCTCTTTGAATACCAAGAACTAATTTCTTTAAGAATGTGCAATTACATTTTAAATTCTTCATTGGAATTGGCAAAGAATTCATCAATAGTGCCTCGTCACCTACCGTAAGCCTTAACACTTGAAGGCTATATTGTATTTAAAATTAAAATAGTTTTCAGTGGAACATGCTATTAAAATCATGCTTAGTATCCATATTCTTTAGGCCTACCTGTTTTCGATGGCAGAATTGCTGGTCTTGTGGTGTTCAGTGGCCTCGGTCTGCACCAAGACCGCTCTTCACCTCTAAAAAGAGGCCCCTATATTCTATGCTCCTTTCTAAGTACTACTTTCGTTAATACCTTGAGGTCTCCAGCAGTATTAGAAATGAAGCATACACAGACTACACTTCAAAATTTCATGCCAAAACACAGAATTATGAAGTGGAGGTCTGAATCTTAGTGTTGTCTTCCTCAGCTTGTTCTTGATTTAGAAAAGTTTTTCTCTTGATGTCACAACACTAAATAAAAACACAAGCACTATCTTCTATTCTTCTTGTTTCTTGATATAGGAAAGTTTGTACACGCATCACTATTATACACCGATTAACACCAAAAGTAAAACTTGACATCAATGCTGGGTACTCCATAACGGTTTCGGCAATATCTGCAATTAGAGAAATATTTTGTATATATCAACTATATATTCAAAGCAAAAGATATAAACTGGTGAATATTCGATAGCCAGTAAACATCCAACCCCTTCCCTCCCCAGAAATAGTTACTTGGTACTTTTTGGGTTGTTGTACTTAAGTACCTAACGAAATACGGAAAAAAAAGAGAGTCTAGCCAAAAGCGATGCATATGGAATCAGGTGATAAAATTATTTACAGACTTCTGACATACTCACTACTCATCACTTACTTCCTGCCTTTACGAGAGGCTGACAAAACTGAATATGCACTCCAATGCATATACGATACTGCATATATGCATACTGCCTCTTATTTTATATAAATATATGAAGTGAGAATATGATAATGTCCATGCCCAGGGCAGAGAAAGTTTTGTGAGTGCATCATATCATATTTTTAAAAAAATAAATAATCTGATTATTTTACATAAAAATGTATCTCGTTTGTATGCTTCCTGTGGGAACAGGATTAAATTTGTCAATAGTTTTTTTCTATTTCCTGTGTTTACAAATCGTGCTATACAGGTAAGTTCATGTGGTAATTCGTGTCGTGATGCAGGTACAATTCAGTAGCAGTTGCTGAGGTATCTAACGTGCAACCCGGAGAAGAGGGAGGCACGGTAAACAGGTTCAGTGCCAGTAATATTTCACCGTTTTGGAGTTGTCCCCTCCTCCCGCTAAGTTTTTGCTTCTCCTGAGTGGCTACAGTTATCACTAGAGGGCGCAATTCTATGACCTAAAAAATAGGATATATGCAAGCATTTATGACCTAAAAACATTAAAATACGACCAATAAAATTTAAAATATGACTTTACCACTTACACATTGTGTATATATATGTTTAAGTTTCATTACAATTCATTTTAATAAAATAAAATGTTAATTATTTAAAATACCTGTAAATTCTCAAAAAGTATCATTATAACGCAACATTTACAAAATATGATGTGAAACTTCAAAATGTCTTTAATATGCACACAAATATGCCAAAAATATGACCTAAATATGCATATTCACACTAAATATGCTACAATAGTTGAAAATTTCCTAAGTATGCAGTTATATGCACAATAAAAACCGTTCCATTTTCACCAAGATGCTTGGAATCGGGTTTAAATTAGCCGGAAACCTGAAATAATGCAAAGGGGAAAAATATGACATGTCATAGAAATCCGCCCCCTAATTATCACAAATATTTGTATTTGTATTTTTAATTTATTTATTGTATGAAACACAAGAAAAATACATCAGTTGATTACCCTAATGAGCAAGTGTTCATGTACGGGTTCAGTTCAATTATTTATATTACACAATACACAATTAAATACAAATAGATAAAACAAAATACAACTAACTTAAAATCCAATAAATAGAAAAAAGGAAGAAAAAATGCAAAGTAGAAAGAACAATAATGAATTCCTGTGAACTAAGTTCTGATGAAGAGGGATGCGTTGGTACTGTAAAGCAGTGTATCACCAAAAATAGAAAACCCCCACCACAGACTTGAAAAATATAGGCCTATCGCATTCTTTGGAAGGGAGGTCCAGAATTTTGTACTTAAATAATGAAGCACTCTAACAGTTAGGCCTATATGATTCAAAAATAAAAATAATTAAGTAGGCTATATGCTATTCTCGCTGGAAGTATGATCTTTTCAGGTAGCTTGTATGATCTATTTGCTGTGAGTTCTTAACTGTCCTGACTGGATTAGATCTAACCCTTTCATAGCTGAATTTTCATGGTTATATAAGCAATCATCAAGTAAAACCAACAATGCGTTCTAAGTTTAAAAATCAATGACAAATATTTCAGAAGAATAGCTGGCTTTCACAAATAACAAACGTAATCTGTCTGTTTTCCTACTGCTACCCTCCCCCCCTCGCGGTGGGGCGTGCGGCATCCAAGTGGAGGTTTCTGTTACGTAGGTGAATTCTGTTATGCTTAGATTAGATTAGATTAGATAATGAGGGGTAGTGTAAGCCCTTCGGCTTCTCAACACTGCGACCTTAAAAGATCTATTGTGAATACCCTAAACTCTATTCTAGCAGTCACCACCACACTTTAATTTAAGGCCTTTTGCTATAGCCTATAATTTCTGGGTGATGTCCAGTCCTGAAAAATCCACTACCCGGCCCGGAATTGAACCCGGACCGCTAGGGTGGAAGGCAAGTATGCTACCTATACACCCATGGCGGCGGACTTTGTTACGCTTACTTTCAGAAAGAGGGCAGAGTGACAGAAACATAGCCTCCGTAACACGTGAATAAAAATCCTCATATTCTACATAAAGCATTAGTTTATTAGTCTTAAATCTGCTTTAAACAATTGTTCGAACTTGAATTCAAACAAATAAGAAATTGGGTGACCCAGGGCTGGTATGGAACACAGATGATGAAAATATTTAACGCCAACTTTAGCCTACATAAAGAAAGAAACACTAGAAGAAACCAGAAGCATCGGAAAGCTTCTGTGCACTCGACTGTACATACAACGTACGCAGTTTGATAGTAGCATTGAAGTTTCTAAACAAATTGGAGAAGACTACGATCCATTCACAGTACGTTGGCAATGGTTCGTCGAACTCATTGGAGCAAAAAAACTGAAATTTGAGATTTTGATACTTAGATCCCTTGACACTTCAAATAAACGGCGATGGTGTAGTGCAAATCACGACTCTATGTTTTCACTACCTTATGTTAACCATGTGCAGAATCATTGTGTGGATGTTGTGCTTGTGAAAACAGAATAAAATCTGCTGCTGTTGTTTATAAAGGAAGGAGCAATTTTCTTGATATTAATGTAGTGAGCTTGTAATTGAGGCGTCTAAGTGCAAACCCGGTTTTTCCACTTTTTATATAAAATGTGTTTTGCACTTATATAGCTTCTCGCCCCTCTAATTTATCGTTTAATGTGACAATTGAATACCAATGACATAATTTCCCATTCGTTTCACACTGATGAAATTAAGTAATAAATGCAAACTCCGACATTTCCTCATAACTATAAGCTGTAAACAGCAAAATTTCCATGCAACCAATAATGAATCAGATTGTTGTCACGTGATGATCTTCAGGCACCACTGTGTGAAGAGATTTCGTGCGCTAATAGTAAGAAACATTATCTTCTTTGGTGGTTTTACCTAGTTACTTCATTTCATTTTGTGTGAGCATAAGAAGTGTATTCAGAGTATATAATGGAGGTCAATATTGTAAAAATAACATGTAAATAGAATGCTTCAGAATAACAGTAGCAGAAATAAAATATAGCACGTTGATACTAATATGATTTTTAGGGAATTTAGGAACAAACACAGGAATTTTCAGTATTTAACCTTATTATTTTAGGCAATTTGAATTGATTATTGGCAAAAATTGCAGGTGTATATGGAATTTTGTTATACTTTCAAGGCACCTGGAATATCAGGCTTCTGATAAATTATCAGTTTCCACATGTATATCTTGTTTCCTGTAAAATTTAGTGAGGCGGAAATATCTGGGTTTGCGTCTGGACTGTAATTTTTCACATAACTCTTTATTCTGAAGTTGAAAATGAGATTCAAAATAACTTTTTCCTGGAACTGAAGTTGCTTAAAAACAATTTTTCTGAAATAAAATTCTCAATTTGATATTCTTTTTCAAAATTGAAATTGAAAAGGTATAAAATACATTGAAAACACTGTTAGTTATCTACAATCAATATTTTTGAAAGTTTTGCTAACTTGAACCGAAGGAAGCTTTTAAATACTTACATTCCAAAGAAGATTTTCAAGATGTGTCAACTGATTCACATTAGAACAAGTTTCGCTTCTTCTTGTTTCCCTCGTATTTTGTCATATTCTTACTGAAATCCAATTACCGAGGGATAGAAATTGGGAGCCTCTTCCATCAGGGGAGGGTGTCACAGAATCACGTAGATTCCGTCAAGTGTATCGCCATTAGAAAAGGGTTTGCAACCCTTTCATTAGACCATTACGTTTAGGAGGGGCTGAGCTATTACAACAAAATTTTAGTAACTCTCATCTTTTCTTACAACTTTAACTTCTCAGTTGACAGTAATCACAAACATCTATCCAGAATATACTGCAACGAAGAGATGGAATATTAGTAATTACTTTTGCGATCTTCTTCATTTTCTTCGTGTCTCATATTGAATTTTTCGTGGAATTCATTTTATCTTCCACACTCGTCATAAGTTCGAAGTTATTTTTTCTTGCTTTTTTTTGTTCTTCTTGATCTTCTTATGCTTTCATTTATTATTCTTTTCACTCTGCTCCTCTTTCTTTGTCTCTTTCTCATTCGTATTATTAACCTTAATGTGCTCTGCCTTTCTCCATCTTATTCCTCTTTCAACTCTTCTTTTTCTTTTAAGCATAATCTTTACCATAATCTTTTTATATTAATGTTTTGTATACCATTCCTACTTTTTATTCTCTCAATATTTCTTTAAGAGGCTGAGTACTCACAGGGCCATAGATCCACAGAAGGATTAGGCAAATCTAACGATCCTAATTACATCATTGAAGATCTCACACGAGACTTTCTGGTTTGTAGTAAAGTGCCTAATCCAACAGCATTTAGCATATCCTCCCATAAATGCATATAATTCAAATGTAATGTGTCTCAATTTAATTGAAAATAATTAAACAACAAGACTTTTAAAATGCGTATTTGTTTTATCCTTTAACAATTTCAACTTCAACCCTCAAGATAACCTGAAGATGATGTATAAACAAAAAGGCTGAAATTCTTCAAACGTTTATCAAAACAGGTATTGATGTTATTTCAAACTCCTTGGAAACATTATTACTCAGCTTTATTTCGTAGATATTATTTTAATATTTGTATGAAATAGTAGAGATCTTTGTCTTTACATATTTCCAAATGTAATATAACGGTTGCTGCCATACGAACACATTTCCCATTAATTACTTTTTCTCGAGTTCTTATAGCCTAAGGGTGCAACAGGAATTTGTTAGTCCCACTAAATTTAATCTTCCACTGTATCTCAATGTTACCCAATGTCACACCGGAGAATGTTATAGACTCGTTGAAAGCAATGCAATATCATGCAGAATATTTTACAGAAAATTAGTTTTACAAAATTGTTCTGCTTGTTAGTTGCAAAGCTCAATTTTAGGACGTAATTCTTCAAAGTGTCAAAATTGTGTTATTAAGCTTTTTGAGAAACAAAAAGGGACTTTTCCCCTTCCTAGAATTTGATTTATGTCTGAGAATATTATTTTAAAAATTGAAATACAGCTTTAGATAAAAATCAACATTCTCAAAACGGGAACTTCCAAATTACTTATTTTCTTATGTCAGCAAACATATTGTGATTTATACAGAAGAACAATTTGAAACACTAATCAAGATTCCTACTAAAATATAGGAAAAAAGAGACATATTTAATTTCCACCTGTATCTCAATGTTACCGAATGTCACACCGGAGAATGTTATAGACTCGTTGAAAGCAATGCAATATCATGCAGAATATTTTACTTTCAATAACACCAGAAATTAGACGTTGCCTGTTACTGTATAATGTTTAAGTTAATCTAGGCGGTGAAGGAAAAGATTACAGTTTTTGAAAAGTGATTGGTATTGCTTATATAATATAATTGGCGAGTTTATCTACACCAAACGGCGTCTCTCGCATCCACGTTTCCATATTCTTCTATCACTCCAGTCCTCATCTGTCATTTGTCTATCTTACATGCACTGTCTCACGCAATCATTCCACAATAGTGGCGGTCTTCCCATTTCCTTCGCCAGTTATATAGGGTATTGCTTTTATTCCGACCAGAAATTACGTAAATTTTCTGTGACTGCAAAATAAAGCATCCAGTGACCATGTAATGCTAAGTAAATGAACTAACTAGACGATCAGTAATAGGAGAAGTCCTTGGTGATAAGTACTTGCTTAACAACACATGCAGGAGTTCCGTTTGAAAGGCAAAATTCGTGCGGGAATATATTGTAAGTGCAAGGAAAGTAGGATTTATTACTAGGGAACTAAACGTATGTTAGTAAGATGTATGAATGATAACGATCCTTCATGTTCAACACAATCTGATAAACTCGTACGCATGCGCATTATTATTTATGTTTTCAGCAAACTTTTAATGAGGTCGTGAATATCCTACTTTCATATACCTTTATGGGAAATGGAAATGGCGTTTAAGGGAATTTATAGGCCTAGTGTTTCTCTTCACTCTGAGAAGTAACCAAATACATGAACATGGCCTTCAGGATGTTATGAGACTTTTATTGTATATTACCTCCACACATGTTTGTGATTGCATTTATGTTTTAGTATCCATTAAGAATGATGGATAAATCATTTTAAAATGTAGGATTATACTTAACGCTCTAAGTCAGTGTACAAAGTTAAATTTCAAAAAAGTAAGTATTTTAAAATGTCCCATATTATTTCACAGGGTGAGGTGACGCAGGTTGTATTTATTACTGTGTTTCACGGAAACTCACGGTGAGTTACCTCACCTCACCAAACTGCGTCCCAAATTGCGGCCAGTCTAAGACATTGATCTCAGATCTAGGGAAGAAACTTTTGGCTCAAAACGGCGATTCTCGATCAACAGCTTTCCTAAGTCAGAGTTTTGCTATTCAAAGGGGAAATTGCCGCCTGTGTTTCGGTACTTTCCTAAAAATCTTGCGCTAGAGGAATTTTTTTACTTTGTATAATGTCATAAGATGTATATGTAATTATGTATTTCTGTATTATCATTATTAATAGCTTATTGCACACGAAATGTGATAAATTAACAATTACTTATATTTTCTTTATACAGTATTACTAATTTAGTCTATGAATTATTTATAGTTATTTGACTATTCCATGTCTTGTTTTGGTAAAATTAATGAATATAAATAAATAAAGTGCAAATTCTACTTTTTTCAATATAATAAGGCCATTCTCCAGTCTTTAACACTTATACAACTTAGACAAGGCATTTTAAAATTCATACACAATGGTAATTCACCAGAAGCCAGAAGAATGAAATGCTAGAGAAGTGGAAGGTGGAGAAAATGCAGCGAAGTGGTGATAATGATGGAAGTGCTGTATTCACAAAGGCCAGAGAACTCCTAGGCGTTCCACATCTTATGAACTGCACTTTATTTTTTCCCTAAAGAATTACCGTAACGAAAGGATAATGATAACGTCACGTGACTTCCGGTAGTGACGTCACGACCAGTAGCAGGTGAGAATCTGAAGAGTTTTATTGAGTTGCACGCACGTTTTTCTCTTTAACTTCAGGATGTCTCATCTACACACTCTGTTGAACTAACACCACTAACTCTACAATTATTTTTATAAGTGTCTTAATAATTCTGTCAACTGGCATTGCAGTATAGTGCAACCATACAGTTAGAACATGAGCGACCGTTTTTTCTAATGTATGATATGATCATTTAATATTACCGTTATAGGGACTTCACAAATCTAAAAACATTTATACAAATATTTAAATAAGTGATGCAGAACTTGATGAACAAACATTATCATTTGGATTCATGTTAAGGTTGATATTATAGAGAGGTTTTAGGTAGACGAAAGATTTATTACCTTTCTAAAAATTAATATTAAATTTAAAATATTCAAGTTTAAATATATTTCGGAAACTTACGGAATTACAGGCTTATGCCTACCATAATACCAGTTCTCCTTATAGCATAACAAGTATAAAATGAATATACAGTAAGCATAAATATTTTATATATTACTTATTGATCGGTATTTCTTTCTTACTGGAGGTCTTTACCCTCATGGTGAAATTCCACTCTCTCTCTTTATATCTTCTGCTGCATCATTTAAACTCCCCATAGCTTTTTTATTCTTAATTTTATCCAGCATCTCAGCTCTTCATCTACTAAGTTTTCTTATTCTCTTTTCCTTCAATTACATCCAGCAACTGTTCCGTTCGTCTCATGATGTGTCCTAACCAGTAGTTTTTTCTTGTCCTTATTACTTCCAATATTCATCTCTTCTCATCCACCCTCCTTAAAAACTGCTTCATTCGTTATTCTGTCTACTTCATTCGTTATTCTGTCTACTTCATTCGTTATTCTGTCTACTTCATTCGTTACTCTGTCTACTTCATTCGTTATTCTGTCTACTTCATTCGTTATTCTATCTGCCCATCGAATTTTCCTCCAACACCACAGTTCAAACTCCCTAATATTCCAGTTCCATTTTCTTCAGTGTCCATGTTTCGATTCCATATAAAGACCACACCTACCGTTTTTATAATGTTGTTTGATCGCATGATGTTGAAACGTTCTGCAATCCTTGTTTTGAATATTTCTGTAATCTCTGGATTTTGTATAGTTGGGCAGATTGAAACAGCAAAGCTGTGGTTTTCTGTTAGCAAGTTTAAAGTTCGATTTCGATCCTGGACGGTGACATTTATGTGCATGTAAATACCACTGTCCCATATCCAAGCATGCAAAATAAAACTCCCGTGGGACAAAATTCGGCCATACCGGTGACGGTTGCAAGTTTAAATGGCTGTACAAACTAATCCATTGCTAAACAACCATATTAAGAAACAAACACTGAAAGTGAAAATAACGTTATTTTAGAAATAAAAGAAAAAACATCACATCAACATAACGTCTTGCAGACAGTAATCAGGAAACTGACTGATACAGCCAGACTATACTTGGAAGGGACATACTGCCAAGAGAGGGCATGGGAGAGATTGGTAGAGTACGATTACTTCCACAAAGTCTCTGGGGTTTTACGCATATACCTCAGGAGCGAGTGTCACCGTTCCTAGAGTTCTTGTCTAGGGGAGGTAGCTGCACCCTGATTGGCTCAGCTCTTCTATCCCACTCCACGTGATGTCTGTCTCTGTCTCGCTCCAGTATTATCCCTCCACTCAGCTACTCGTATTATAGTATTTTCTATGACTGGCAACGTGCTGTGTGATCTTCACTCTGTGCTCAACATTAGCAAAGTGATCTTATGCGCATGCGAGTCTGCTCAAGCTGGTAACGAGACGTAACTAGAAGCTCGCTGGCTGGGTAAGTCTTCAAGGCCAGAGACTTTGTGGAAGTAATCGTACTTCTACATTTAGAATCTAAAATAATGTGACCCTGTGGCAAGGGTGGGGATTTATGGGTGATCTTGTCACATTCTCACATAACAACGTAGAGTAAATTAATATCATTCCATCAAGTAAGTATGGGTTACGGCTATAATAAAAAATTACACTATGCCAAGAATCTGATGCTGTTCTTCTTTCCACTGGGACCTTTTATTCAATCTTACGGTTGAAGGTACAGTCGGTCAAATAAAAAACGTCGGGACTCGTATGCTGTTAAAATTAAAGTTTTGACGCATTAGTTCACAAGTTTCCTATAAAAAACACAAAATACAGGTCATTTTCGGAACATATGAGGCCATGCGGCAGGAGGGAAAATATGAACAAGGAGGGAAAAAATGAACAAGCGGAAAGCGCAACACACGATATTCAACTTAATGAATTGTCATAATTCACTTTGCTTTGTGTCATTGCCACATACAAATGCTAACGTGAGAGAAAGTGTAGTTAGGGCTGTAATTGACCTGCATTTTTCGGTCTCTGAAGCAGCGAGAAGGTTCCATATTTATGAAAGAGCAGCTCAGAAGTGGGAACTTTACTATAATGCGACCGGAAGTTTTCATAGCAAACGTTGATCTGGCCGGACGCGTATTTCGATGCTAAGATTGGTTGCAGATGCTGAGCGTAAGTTATTGATTTTGCACTACAAGTACCGGTATTATAAAATAAGATCTTAAAAAAATGCTCCTTGAATAAACATATTCCTCGCGAATCTATTAATATTAATATTATAAAAATTTGCAACAAAGAATATGGCGGATTTGAGGCATATAGCCACAGCCTTCTATACATGTTTGTTTTGGAACAAAACTGACTAAATAATCAAGAAAATACATGGATAGGCAAGAGGCGTGTGTGAACCTAACCTTAAGTCTTCCTGTACATGCGCATATGCTCGTTCGTGATACTTAATCAAATACCGCCCGACGTTTTTTATTTGACCGACTGTACCATTGTGTAGAAAGTTTTCTGCAATGAATACATTTACGTGCACCGCATTTCTTTTATTTAACAGAACATATTCTATGGGCAGCTCTGTTTTTCACAAGGTTCAAGAGTCTAGCTGCCCACCAACAATTCATTCAAGATTCATAATTATAAACATAATTGAAGCATTAATGCAGTCATCTTCACATTAGGCGATAACTCTATCACGTATAATAGATGCATTTGTAGTCATTGGTAGCATTCTTTTTTTCAAACAGCAAAGAGAATAGTATTGGAATGCAATTAATTCGCACCCCATTGTGATGTAATATTATTCTAATCATGCATGCTGAGTCTCTATTGCCAAGGCAACATGCAATAAAGAGCAGACAGGTAAAAAAAATAAAAATCAATGCCTTGAACACAAGTGTTATGCACCAAGAGGCTAGAATATACTTCTTGATAGCCTTTATTATGTTTCAAATTACCCATATAAGCCAAAAAAAAAAATTGAAGAAAACCAAGTCGAAAGATGAAAAAACAAGAAAGAAGTATATTAAAAAACCAAGTAAATAAACAAAGCTTAGAGCATTTCTCACATTTGGAGATTTGTATTTAACGAATAAAATGCGCCGTCAAGGAAAATATACCTCAGATTCGAGTTTCCAGCCCCCAGAAAACCCCCACAGTGAGTATCGTTCAAATCTATCAACGTTCTATCACTTATTCCTTAATACATTATCTCCTTTCCGTCCACCTATGTAAAATATTTCAGATCTCTTTAAGCAGCAACGTTATAAACAAATGAATCAAGAAGAGCGGGCTAACAAAATCGAAGCGATCGACAATTCCATGCGCTTAGTAGAAAAAATTAAATTTCTGCGATGTCTTCTTTTACAGTTGTTGTTGCAACAGAGCAAGACCACCTACACTTAATTTAACGATTGAAATGCATTAGCGAAGACTGGATAGCGCTAAAATCGCGTTTTCTGCCAGTGTTTGCTTGTAACTCGCGAACGAATGCTAAAATAAAAAATCCGGCATCGAGGTGCATTCGGATACCTTCAGTCCATCTACGTTAAAATTCTAAGATCTCTGCATGTCGTACATTTTCTGAGCATCGCATACAGACAACCAAAAAACAGACAGACAAATAAACACTTCCTCTTATAGTAGTGAAACTTCTTTAGGCGGACTAGGAGTAAATCGAGAGCTAACACAAAGTTGCGTCACGAAAATTGTGGGGGTAAGTAACAAGCATAGAGTTGTTGTCGAAAGAGTGGGGCCTAGGGAGCCCGCGGGAGAAAGGTATTAGGCATTGAGTGAAGGGATATTACTGCTTCGAGCTAGTGGTGTGGTGAGCCCTTCACCATTATAGATGGCTCTACTCGTTGCGTGAGCATCGTTTAGACATCACTAACGTTCTCGGAAACTTAACCAAAGCGTCCCGTTCATGTAAACAAACCCAGTGGCTACGATCAGTGACAGTTTGTGCATTAGTTCATCACAGCTATGTTATTGTTTTATACGTATTCGATTCAAAATGCCGAAAAACTGAATTTCTTATTTTATTCAGATGATTTCTTTCTTCCGTTCGATATAATTATATGTATTCCTCTACTTCACTCTCAACGTTGCCAAAGAAGTTTCACTTCTGTCGCATGGCATCCACGCACCCGATTTTTTGAATAGATAATTCGGTCCCTCAAAATACGAAGTGCAAAGCTGCACTATCCATAAAGTAATACCGGTATATTAGCTATAAATGCTCATGTAAAAGGAAGATGATAATATCAATATTAATATAAATAATATGGTTATGTTGTTAAAGAAGGTAAGTAAGAATATATTGTCAGTATCTCCATAATAATAATAATAATAATAATAATAATAATAATAATAATAATAATAATAGGATTTATAATTGTGACAGTATACTCTTGCACGAACTGAGGATCATGATAAAGAGTCGAATGCAGAGGCGGAGGGGGAAAGTAGCGGTCAAGAGGGAGAGTGGGGAAATAATTTAAAAACAGGAAGGAAAGAGAGGTGAGAGAGTGACAGAAAGGGAGAAAATAAGGTGACAGTGATTTAGAAACTGACGTTTTTAAAGAAGAGCCAATGATATGAATTATTCACTCAGATTGAGGTGTACGGAAGTGGAAGGATGATGCTTGAATTGCAGGTATGGATGAAGTTAGCCATGGGAATGGAAATTCCAACTCACTGTTCGTTTTAATGACCCATGGAAAAGCCCTGCTATGGTTCGCCGAGATGGGGCTTTGAAATCTCTTCCTCCCAGTTCGAGATGTAACTACTCCGGTCTCAGTGAAATACATGCATTTAGCTGTTACTGGTTCATACGAGTCGAGCACAATAGTCAGAATTCCTCTCTATGCTATTACAATTGTTATTTGAATTGAGCACCACGAAATAGAAATTACCCTCCAAGTTGGGTACAAACAATGCATCTCCTATTTAGAACTAAAGTATTACGATTAATGAAACATTCAGTGTGAATCAAACATGAAGCCATCATACTTCTACCATGCTTAGCGCGCGGCCTCCAAAGGGAATTGGGGTGCCGATCGTCGCGACAACTTTCAGCTAACTCTGATACTTCCATCTCGCGCCGAAGATTCAAGTAAGAAAAAAACCCAGATGAAGAAAAGAATTTCAATATTTGATTCACCCATCTTAAAGCAGATGTTCAACCTACTGTCCCCTCTGATCTCTAAATATGAGCGACTTATAAATATTATATGGACGGAATTTCGAACTTTTCAGTCCCCTGAAATGAAATGAATATAAATGTAGGCCACATAGAATTGGGCCAATTGTGCCCCCTCTTACTGGATAATTTATCCAAGTCCCGTCGCCTTCAAGAAGGATGGGATTGATCTCAGATTCATTCTCCTTATGTCATCTGGTCTCAGTTTTTCCGAGTCCAAGAGAAAATGTCTGATTGTGGACAAAGCTTCACAATCTTTAAGTCCCCTAACACTGATGTTTGAGAAATCTCAACTTCCTGAGCCATTTAGCCGTTTAGCTCTCCTGTAGCAAGAACTTGTCATTCCTTAGGTTTACGCTCAGTTCTTACGAGAACAGTTTAAGAACTGAAATCGAATACAATTTCTTGCAGCAATACTTCAAGAATTGACAACCGAACATATCAACAGTTTTCTTACAAGGAAACTGTACGGTGTGTTAAGCCGTAACTTACCCTCAAATTTAGCATATCGATAAGATACATTTTGCACATGTCTACCAGAAATAAAGACTTATCGATTTTGCTGAATTTGAGGGTAGTTTTTTACATGACAACCATTTAGTTCCTTGTTATCTCTTATCTAGGGTTGTTTCATCTCAACCTGAAGGCTGTGTTCCAATCTCTCCATGTATGTTTCTGGATAACTTCTTAATTTATTAGTCTATAATATTGTGTTAATTTTGGCTACATTTTTATTTTAAACACATTGATTTGATACGGGAATATTTCAAGGCTGTATTCATTTCTCGCTAACGTCCTTATTCAAAATTTAACGATAGCAGAACTAGTAAAAAACATAAGTTACGTGATAATTATTTAAAAATATTGTAAAATCAAACTCATATAGTCACCAAAACTAATTTTCGTTTTACCTCTAGCATGGAAAAGATATGCATTAGTGTATATGAAGTGAAAACACAGTTTCAGATCAACCTTAGGAATAAAATTACATAGTAAATGAAACACGAACTCCACGACGATCCCCGATCTATCCTAGATTGAAATCAAGCTGGGAGCAGAGATCAAATTCCGTGTCAATAAGGTGTACCGGTAAATTAATATAATGTGGGATGTGTGTAGCACGGATAGAAATGTGAGGTAGTCCTGATGATAAGACAATATAATTGAGCGGGTCAGCGCTACAATGGTCTAGGCCTCTTTTTGTGGATTAGAGAAAAAGCAAGGTTCTACGTTTGTGGTTTTCAAACAATTTTGGAAATCCAGATTTGTTGGTATTGGGTTGTGGTATGGTAGGCTACTCGGTCAAGTACAAAGAAAAATGGTATAGGCCTACTGAAAAAAAAAATCGTTAAGAGATATTATCGTCTTTTATGAGAAGTTGCAGCACATTTTTTCTTGACTAGACTACTGTTGCACTGATTTTTATTTGCAATTTAGGAATAAAAATTGCTCGATTTTTTTACATGTTATGAAATGTTATTAATAGAAACAGCTGCATATTAGTTTTGTTCAAAAGTTTCAATGTTTACCCAGTTCTACACACAATCTAATGCGATCAAAAAGGTCATCATTCATTACAATACCAGTCTCACCTTCCCCAGTTACAGAAATCAGTGTGTGGCAAAAGTAATGATGAATGGGTAGTAGATATTTGAGATGATCATTAGTCATTACCGTCCTTAAGTTTCTTTTGTTGTTGTTTGTTTTATTGATCCCCGTTTGCAAAACTTCGGTGGCATTTCTGCAAAAGGAATTTTGTTTCAGAGAATAAATTAGAGACTTTAAGACTAGGTATACAAGATGGATATATGGATTCATGAACCACAGACCACTGACTTCTTATGACACTTCATGAGAACATTATAGGAAAAAAAATCCTCCGACACTAGGACTCGAACCCAGGACCTTCGGGTTAGCCAGTTAGTCATAGGAGAGAGGTTCCACCTGGCGCTGTGAAGCGAACTCTGGCTAGCTCAGTTGGTAGAGCGGCGGCACGAATAACGAAGGTCCTGGGTTCAAGTCCCAGTTTCGGAGGATTTATTCTCCTATAATGTTTTCATAGCTATAAAAGGTATAATTGGTCCAACTCCAGCATAAGAAGATAGTTCATCCCCAAGTGTTAGAGATGATAATAATATCAAGTTTTACCTATAAGGAGGGTTGCACTGCCCCCCTCAATTTAATGTAACAATAATTCTTAACTCTTTCACAGATAATGGAAACAGAAACATTCATAATCTATTTGAAATCTCTTCAGAGGAATTGCTAGAGTCTGTTATGGTCTTTAAATAGTTGGGACACCCCTCAACAGGTCGTGGGTATGCGAATTTCATTGAAAAGCAACGAATCGCGAGATTAAAGTATAATCTACATGTAATTCTGCAGGCAAGAGATAACTTAAAGAATTGGCTGGGATCCGGCTCAACTTATTAACATACTCCGCACTAATTATTACGAATTCATCCTTCTTGTTCTCACTACGTGCTCCAGATTGAGACATTAAAACACAGGGTGTCCACCTAATATTTTAAGAGATTATAAATCAATTGCGCCAAAGTTCGTTTTGGATGACCTTACGTTAATACAAAACTTGTTATATTTAAAAAAAATAGAGAAACAGTTAATCAACCAGATGTTAGATATTTGGCGACAGTGTTGTTATTCCCAATTGATAATGCAAATATGAAATTTTTTTAAGAGGGATGTTTATATAAAATTACTTAAAGTATTTATGCTTTGATGATTAATGAAAGTCATATTTACAATAATCATGATAATCGTTAAGGGTTGACGATTTCCAGAACTCTATGTCATTTGGAAAAATACATTTATGAACCACAGATTATCTGTGGACATTAAATGAGAATATTATAGGTGAAAAATTCCTCTCACACTAGGATTCGAACCCAGGACTTTCGACTATCCGGGCCGTTGTTCTACCAACTGAGCTCGCCAGTCAGGGTATCAATATGCAGTATTGCTGGCAGTGAAAACAAATTATGTTATACAATATAACTTATTTGGAAATGAAAACAATTTAAATGTGCATTGATTAAAAACACAATTTCGATTCGGTGCAAGCCAATTCGTTTATTCTGTTCTGATTTTAGCTTATCTTAAAAGGTTAAGCATTTCTCGAACGCACTGGTGGTAGCTTGGTTAGTATCTGGTAATAAGTTACATTCGATAATCGATTGACAGCTGACTCATTGATGGCTTAATTTTAAACAACTTAAGAATAAGAAAGTAATCATTATTTATATAATACTATTTACACATTTTATACTCTTATGTACTCATGAAATACCCTTAATAAATCCCACTTGAATTGTTGAGTTTCATAACAATAACTCGTAAAAGAATTTGATGTGATTTGTGTAATGGTTTCAAAGAACTAGCGCTTCACGGATTATGAGGTTCCCTCGCGTTATTATAAATCCATTTATTTGTACACTAAGGCTTAAACTAATGATAATAATTAATTTTATTCGAAGTAGTAATTTGTTTATTGCACCTTTGTTCATTTATTAGTACGTAAAAATCGTAAAATATGTTAATATTTGTCAGTTTGGCAGCCTATATCTTCAGGAAGAGAATAAAATATAAAAAAATAATAAAATAAAATAAAATAACAATATAATGAGTTGTATAAGCTAATGCAATATTATAGAAGTGCACTTTAAATCTTCAAATAATATCTATTGCCCTCTATTCATGCCTTTTTAGCTAGACGCTAAGGAAAAGTGAGGACAATATTTTAAATAATGTTTCGGGCTATTTTATCATTTTATGTTACTTTTTCAATATGACGGTTATTGCATAGGGTATAAGAGACGCAAAAGCAGTAAAAGTTCAGTTGTGAAAACTGGACCAACTTAAGTCTCGCTTATTCCCTTCAAGGTTAGTGAACTGTATACTGGTTCAGTTACATACGGTACTTACTGCCTATGTCACTGACACACCCACGTTAGCACAGAAAAGAGATACAATATGCTTAAGGGTTGTATTCAGCCTTCCAAAATAAAAATATTAAAAAATTGAAAACAGCATTTTAAAATTTTATAGCAATTAAGCCATTTGCTTTACAAGTGAACCTAGGATAAGTTTTGTGCCCAAATGCATGAGCAAACAAATTACAGAATATCGATTAAAATGAATGAAAACTGGGAACGAAGGGAAATTTATATAAAGCGATAGGATAATTAAATACATTATTCATAATATTAAAACTAATATTAACTTACAATGATGAATTTTGCATTTTTATTACTATGACGACTGACTGACTGACTCTGTCCTATATCCCCAGTGTCGGGGCGAAGGACCTCCAATTGGAGGTTTCTGATACCTAGGCCTATGTGAATTTCGTTACGCTTATTTTCCGAGAGAGGGCAGAGGGACAGGTGGTAAGCCCATCGCCTCACAACCCCCCAGGAAACTAAGGTATTACTTGGACGTGAAAGGCCGGGAAATTTTTCCCAGAGGCTCTAATTTAGACTTGGAGTTCTTTAACGTGCTAATCTACGACACGGGCCCCCAGCTTAAAGTTCCTCCCGTAGGACTCCATGCCCGGATTTTTACGTCCGGAAAAATCCATCGACCGCAGCCGGGTTTGATCCCGCAACCTGCGGATCTGGAGGCGGGCACGCTACCCCTAGACTAGTGCGGCCGACATTACTATGAAGGAATGTTAAAATTTTATGACTATTTAAAAAAACGTGGAGATTAGTACTTTTATTTTAACGGTTTCCACATTTTTTTCTGAATAGATCGAACAAACAGGTACCAGCTACATCGGTAGAACAAGCATTAAAGGCCTGGTCGTATTATAAGAAGATTCCACCCCATGATTCCACAGATGGAATCTAGCACAAAAGCCACATGCTAACGTGCCTTTATCCATAACTCTATATACCCATTAACATATTGTTATCTTATAACAGTCCGTGGTCACATTGTACCGTCGTGATATTGGAAGTAATGTATGCAAATCGTCGGCACAGAGAATAAACATATGACGGGATATAAATAAGTGCTTCGTGAATACGAAATGCGACGGAAATCCTCTACTCCCAACTGCGTTTCCATGAGAATGTGTAATTTGGGAGTGTATCTTGCAGTGTTTAAGTGGCTGAGCACAACAAATTGTGCAGTCCAGCTGTCTGTCTGCAGACAGCCACAACTCAATCTCAACAGAAAAACATAAAATTTAATTACCTTAAAATGTGTTTCCTCGAATCCCTTCGTGCATATGTAATAAGAACGCATCTTGTTATTAAAAATGATTAATATTATCACTTAGACAGCGACGCCGTGGTGGAGTATCAAGCTCTCGAATCTGCTTTAATTATAAGAAGGAACACAAGAATGGAGTCCTGAGCGCAAAAACAGTTTAACTCCGTTATCTAATCTAACATCATATCATAGAAGTTATAGGTGTACACCGACTTGATTTTGTTACGCTACTTTCTTCCACTTCTTTGAATGAAAATTTCATTCACTTGTGTTTTATAAATTTCCTCTTTAATTTCTTCTCTGTGTCTTAATTTTGGAGAGTATACTCATTTGTTAGCTTTATTTATTTATTTATGTATTTATTTGGTTTATATCCTTTATTTATATTTTATTTACATGTTATATTTCTATTTTATGCCCATTACAAAACTCTTCTTTCGTTTTAATGTTTCTTCGTTTATTATTTGCACCCTACAGAACAAGTTTTATCTGGGTTATCCAGCTAATGACCATGGGCATTAATAACTGTACAGACGAGGTCCAAACATTTTCACTTCTAGGTGAGGATCTGCTCATTGCTATCCGTCATCAAATAAGAAAGTTCTTCAAAATAACTAATTTTACAGTAAGTTACACGTAGAAGTATAATTAGGGTTTTCCAGATACTGGGAGTATCGCAGAATTGAAATTATAGCCTATAAAGACAATAGCCTACCGTAGATAGGTCTGACGGTAGTTTTTAATCCAATGCGATGAACTAAATCAAGAAAGAAATGTCATTTATGAGCCAACTTTTCCCTTGTATAAAAAAATAAAAGAATAAAAAAAAAAAATTACACCATAGGAAATCGATGTTGGACTGTATGACTACTAGTCGGGATCAGATACAATACCAATTGGTTTTGTTAACTTCTGCTCCTGATTGGCCCGGATAGCTTCAATCAGCATTTTAGGAAACCATCTTCGCTGAAGAGATTCACATTAAGCAATATTTTATATAGCCTGACATGCTATGAAGTTTCCCAACAGTCGTCTCAAAGGTGAGGGAAAACCCAGAAGAAACCCCACATACGTAACTCGCCCCGACCACGAATCGAACCCGGGCCCACTACATGAGAGGCCACAGTGGTTGACTAAATTACATCTATTCTATAAAATTAATTGAAGTTAAAATATATTTAAAAAATAGCAACATAAATGATTAAACTGTATTACACACGTATAAGAAACAGTGAGTTATAAAAGACCAGTGTAATAAAATAAAGTCAAATAAACATCGGACATTTTCTAAAGTAAAGTGTTCCCCTATACAGACCATGGAGGACCAGAGGGTTCCAGGAAGTTGAGGCTCCCAGATTTTCGGCTTCGGCACGTTATGAACCGACCACCTACACCTCCAGGATTGCGCCTGGTACTCATTTCTATTAGAGGCTGAGTCGACCCCAGAGCCATTGTGCCAGCTGTGATTAGGCCAATTGAAAAATTTCAACGACCTCATCGGGGGTCGAACCCGCTACCTTCTGGTTTATAGCGCAGCATCTCAGCCAATCGGCTACGGCAATTTCTAAATTTGTTTAGTCATTTTTGTGCTATTTTAAAAACATAACTCCAGTTTTAATTTTGAATATAATTTCGAATTATAGGCCATTAACTGCGTTGCCCTAATGATGGCATTTATTCTTTTCAGAAAGATTGTCATAATAGCATTTCTGACACAACAGTATTGTAGTGAACTGAAGCTTACAAGGCCAAGTGAATCATATTAACCTACTACTTGCCTAATAACTTAGGCCTATTGTAACTCTCCTACATTTCCATAACAATCGTAATTTAACTCTAAAACACTACCTTAATTATAGGCCTGTGTCATTGTGATAACATAACATTAGGTAAATACTTTGAAACTTTAGAACTTTAGGAAATAAAACATTATAAAACCTCCTTAAATTTTTCGTCAGTAGTAAGTTTATTATTCAAAGCTGATCGATCGAACAAACAGATGAATGAGCTGAGTCAACATAGAAAAGACTCCAAGCTCTAAGACCGGATAATACGAGAAAAAGTGTTATGTGATCTGTATACCAAGACGAAGATATGGATACAAAGACTCAAAAATGATTCTTACTTTTTTTTTACTTACTTTTTATTTTTTTAAACTTTACTTGCCTTTCTGTTGTATTTCAAGCAAGGTAAATACGAGGGATGTTCTGAAAGTAAGTTTCGTCATTTTTTTTCACATGGAAACTTTATTACCAAAACAAATACACCATGCAATCATGAAATATACCCCTTGCACTATTTTTCAACATAGTCTCCACCGACATAGAGACATTTGTCATAGCTTGCAATCAGTTTGAAGAAACCACTCTGGTAAAACTCGGTGCCCTGCTATGCAAGGAATTGTCGCACAGCCTTCTCCACCTCAGCATTGTTTTGGAAGTGACGTCCCGAGAGTGCGGGTTTCATTGCATGGAACAGGTGCCTTCCTTCACTGAACATGCAACACCAGCGACCAACAATTTGATGAGACATGACCTCTTCACCATACACAGTCTGTAGGCGTCCATGGATGATGGACACACTAGTCCTACATGCCCATTCATACCGGATAACAGCATGTACTTCCATTGTCGACCACGTTTTCAGTACACGTCCATCTGCCATCGTGATTTGTACTCAAATAACCGGGCACGCCAGTCTACTGCTACTCTCTCTTCTTCGGGACTCTACTCATGCATCGTTTCTCCTCTGCTGACGCTCTTTCCATCGTTGAACCAGCAATAGGTGTCGATTCTTATGGCAGTTGTTTGCTTCATCTGCTTTACCATCTTCACTTTTTAAAAAAACGACGAAACTTACTTTTGGAACATCCCTCATAGAATAGCGTTCAGGTGGTAGGAAACTGAGATCGGGAAAAGTATAGACTAACGGAAGAGCACGAGTAAACCTTTTTAGAGTCATATTTTGTTCGCAAATTTCACTTTGATTGGAACTTAGTCGTTATGGAATGCAATTTTTTTTTTAAGAATAGCCCTGCATGTTCGAGAACATAGCTATTTCTCCTAACACTCTATCTATTCCCTCTCACAACCCTATCTATTCTCCCTTAGAGTACTGTATTTTATTCTTCATCTTTCACTATCGGGACAGCTTGTCTGTGGAATTCCTTACCTGAGGATATAAAAAGCTGCCGACCACTCAAAACATTCAAAGTGAAGTCAGCTGCCCACTTGACCTCCATTCATTAATATTTGTCTTGTGTGTTATTTAACTTACAAGTTAAAAATGTTTACCTTTTTGTACAGTTTCACTATTTTTCGTCCTTATTTTTCATTCCTTCCACTGACCATATTAAATTTCATTATTACTATTTAGTATAGTTTTAATTGTAGTTTTAATCAATATGCTTTTAACTAATATAATTATATTTGTAAATAATCATATGTAATGTGTTTCGCTTACCTAAAGCTAAATCACATTATTTGTTATGCTGAATGCATCCACCTTGTTGGGCCTTAACTATACCAGAGTGAACTAAATAAATAAAGATAAATAAAGTAAGAAAAAAGATAAAATAGATAAAATACTGTTTGGGTGTGAATACATTATTGAAGCGAATGTGGACCAATTCTCATTATTCTGAACGTTTTGAATCATATTCTGTTCGCAATAGATTCATCCATAGAATATAATGTACTGTATTAACAATAAAGTGATTAGGTGTAGGCTTTCACCATTATCAACTAATAAGAGAAGTTCTTTCATGTGGAGAGTTTTCATGACCGTTGCAAAGTGAATGTGGCAGTACAAAATATGGCGATAATACAGCAATGCAATTTCTAAAAATATGATTGACAAATTATTGCTCAAACTTCCACTATAAAAAGCCAAGACCATACATTGTATCCGTTCATAGCCTAATCAAAAACTCGTCTTGTTCAGAATTTTATTGCTAAAATCTGTATGAATAAAAAAATCTAAAAATGGCGAGAATGTAACAACAATGCAATTTCTAAAAATATGATTGTAAAATTATTGCTCAAACTTCTACTATAAAAAGCCAAGACCATACATTGTATCCGTCCATAGCCTAGTCAAAAAAGTCTTGTTCAGAATTTTATTGCTAAAATATATGTGAATAAAAAAATGTCAAAGTGTGTAGATTAAATTGCATAAATAAAGTGCAAAAGGTTTTTTTCTTAAATAGTTGGTACAGCGCACTTTTGTCTTCTTTTTGGACTATTTTAACATTTTCTTTCATATCAAAATTACACCTAAAAACCCTAACCTTGCTTATTTTTCTCGACAGGGTATAGACTACTCGCTGTGTGTCAACATGCCTTCAGGGAAGCTTACACGAAACCTCGATGTTTCTCATGCTTGCGGCTAAGTCACGTCTGTCAGAACAGCGACAGAATCTTTAAAAAAATCGCTGTTGAGTATCTCGTTAAAGTTTTAAGAGATTCGTAGCATGTAAGTGTCTGTGTCTTTCCGCTTACTGCGTTTTATGGGGGCTGTAAACGTATTTTTTCTATTTGTTTTCCATTGTTTGCACTCTCACAAACAGAATGGTGGGACGTTGCATAACTCCTTCGCTTGATGCGTCGTCATTTAACGGAGATTAACGAATGGCCCGAAGGAGTGAGAACCTACAAGAAGTCTGCTACTTGTGTTGTGATTGCCTGTATAAAAACAACATAAGTTAAAGACCTACATAAGCCAAGGTAATATATTAATATTCTGCATTCTCTCGACTTCCTAGAACTCAAGATGTCCTTGCCTTCTCGATAATCTACGATGTGAATAAGAAGTAAACTATAAATGAAGAGAATCCCGTTGAAGGACAGCAGTTTACTGCCGACTAAGGTCGAGGATATTACAAGAAAATTTAAAAAAAGTAACTTTCTGCAAACAGAGTACATTATTATCTCAGTGATTTTTTAAACATCTGAGCAAGTGGTTCCATTTGTCTGATTAATTGGTAGCTGAAAATTCTAGTCCTTTCTAAACGATGGCATATGTTTACTTCTTCTTTTACCCATACCTTAGGTATTGTTGGTGCCATTTTTAGAAGCCCTCGTCCCAAATTATCATCTATCTACATAAGAATATAATAGCATTGTTCCCTAACCCCAAAATCTGCACAGACATCGACATCGACAAAGAACAGGTGCTCTTCTATTCGCGTGGATTTCCCCAGTGTTGCCGCTGTCAATCACTACTTCATAAGTGAAGTAAATGCTGTGGTACGTATTTTACAACATTGTACTGGACTACAGACAAATGCGAATACGCCTAATTACCATTCTATTCACTGACTGGCGGGTCAAAGAGAATTAGGGTGGCAGCAGTTAGAGGCAGTTCTTGGAAAACGAGCCTTTAAGAAGTGGCACCCACAATAGTCCTTCTTCAGGTGAGAGGAAGAATTGTGTTCGACCCCGAAATTCGATGTAATGTTTTCATGCTTTGAGGTCACCTGAATCCAAAAAAGCTATTCTGAGAAACATGTCTGTAAGTTATGTGGCCAACATAGCTCGAACAAAAAATATTTCACACAGAAATACTATTGAGTAATATAACTTTTAAAAATAATGCAGCACTTCACACTTTTTGTGAAGTGAAAGATGTCTAAACGTAAATCCAGTACCTGGCAAAAATCACGCGAAAGCTGATAATACCACTGCTGAAAAAAAATTCAAAAGTTTGCAAAATCTAAAATCAAATTTAATATTAATTTTGAACATAATCAAAACACAAACTAACCGATCGAGGTGGACTCGTATTCGGGAGGCCTCGGGTTCAAATCCCGTGGCCCGCCAATTTCAGTTTTTTCATGGCTTCCCCAGTCGTACAGGCAAATGCCAAATTGGATATTTACCTACCATAATCATCCCCGCCATTTCATCCTGTTTCATATTAGGTGAATTGAAATTAATATCAGTTGAAATTTAATAGACACCATAAACACAAATGATAGTTACGTCAATAGTTACATAGCCTACTGGCCTGAACTACTGACATGGCCTCGAAACTCGAAGGAGTGTTTAAACAGAAGCTGAATTAAAAAAAAAAAAAAAAAAAAAAAAAAAACACACATACAAATTGCTCCGTTCCTTGAATTCTTAAAACAAACTTCAGTTTTTTTTTTATTGTACTGGAAATGTTTTAAAATTGTCTCCGCATTTCGTAAGCCTTTTCGTTAATACAGTATTTAGTCTATTACTGAACAGCCTGTCTCATATTTGAGATTGCAACAGGACCATAATAATAATAATAATAATAATAATAATAATAATAATAATATTAATAATAATAATAATAATTTTTCAGTCTTTTCGGATTTGTATTACAAGTATTTATTAGCGTCCAAGTCCCTTCTGTTATAGCTAGTGTTAATTTAATTTTACGGACGGATCTTGACTTTTAAAAGACTAAGCTAATTTCACGGAATAATCTGAAATAAATAGTTTTCTTCCGTCTCAGATATGTATTTTATCAAAATTAGGCTTATATTTCATATTGAAAAGACAGCTCTAACGACTCGGTAGTTACAACAAGTTCAAGTTATCGGCATTGTCATGGACACTGATGAATTTTTACCTAGAATACATTTAACTGCAAAGTCTGTTATTACACATGATGAACAACGACTAATTCAGGTAAAGTGCATGTAAGTGTAGTTTGTTTATGACCGGAATAAAATGTACAGTGTGTAGGCATTATATTTCGCAGCGGGACACTACTACAATGTGAACAAAGGTGTGTTGGTTTTACTGCCTCAATTTGCAGGACACCTGTTTTATTGCAACTTTAAGCACCGCTCGCCCTTCAACTACTCTCATCTAATAACACTGCACTCTCCTGTATAAAAAGAAACGAAATTCCACTTGAACATACTAATCGACGTAAAATAGAGAACTATTTTTGTAAATAAAATAAATCAGGTAAACTGAGGTAACAAAGTGCCAGAATGCTTTGGTTTAATCAGTGATAATTGCAATTATGATATACAGAAAATAAGTTATTTTTGTTAGTTCCGATTCCAGATCGATTTATTAAGTAGGGCTTACGGAAGTACAAAGGTCTAGTTTGATAAACATATGTGAAGGAATATGTGGGTAGTGTTATTTGTCATAGCTAATTATTGTATTGCAACTTCCAAAGCCGTATGCGAACACTGTAAAACAATATGTTGTCATGAGAACTAATTCTTTCTAATACATTACCACAAAAAGTGAATCAAATAATGCGAGGAGGTTTAAAATTTTCAAACTTAATTTCTTTAGTGATCTTGAGAAACAACAGGCAACAATTTTTCAGAAAAATTGTACGTCAAGCATTTTTCATAAATTGTATCTATCCCTTATTATGGATGTTGAGAAGAGACAATCTACTTCTCAGCAATAAAATGAATTAAGTTTGCTTGCTAAATTTAGACATTTCTATGGTGATTTTTGGGCATTTTTTTACACATTTTAAGGGCAAAGTTGCAGACATAATTACAAGAACTTTTAGAATGAACTTCCAACCCTGAAAGTGATACACGTACATTTCTCTAATATTCACCATGGACAATGTAATTTTCTCGCACCACATTCTGATAATAATATAAGAGGACGCATTGCAAGGAGTATTCGCACGTCTACAAATGCACGTATACAAATGCCCAAGTAACTGTTCCAGAGAAACAGAAAACTGTGTTAAAAATTGGGTCAATAATAAATAATACATTATGCAACGAGCCTATAATGACATTTATTAGAACACGAGTATGTTCTTCATTCGATTGTCTTAATTGCTATTATAGACATGTTGCATACGACTTTTTTTTACCATGATTGAATGTTTAAGTTTTGCCTCTTTAGAATACCTCGTAATTGATGATGAAAGACTTACGGACAACAGCTTTGAGTAATTCTCGTCTTTTGGAATAGATGGCAGGCTACAAGGCATGCAGGCAGCAGGGCGTCTCTTGACGTTTTAACGTCAACTACGCTCATTAAAAACACACGAAACGAACTTTCTTTCTTTCTCTTTCTTTATCTTAGTTTTACCTCTCCCTTTTAAGATTTAAGTGACCCAAGCAGCCCGGGCCTTACTGGGAGAGGGATTATCTATGGGTCACATAATACTTTTTTGACCACACAGGACATGGAGGGCCTCCCCGGATGAGTGATCAGCCCAATGCCGGGGCCACCTCCGAGACAACACGAACACATAGGACGAGACACCATTCACACACACACTCTCCAAACAAGGCGAGGATGGGATGAAAATGATGACGGCCAGATGATATCTGGGAACCACAAGGGCCTAAAGTTACCACAGAAAAAACCCCACCTAGGTAACTTGTCCCGACCAGGATTCGAACACGAAACGAACTTAATTTAGTTTGACATTAAAATTAACAAGAACAGAATTTATTTTATTTTAAATAGGCTACAGATTGTTTTGTAGACAGTTTCATTTGCTGCTCTCAAGGTTTCAATATCGTTCCGTGTTCGATAATAAATAGAGGCCACTCCTTAGCTGTAATGAAAATCTCTTTCGAAATGGATTTAACTAAGATATCGTTACGTCACAAGTAATAAGCATATTACAGTATCGTCGGAAAAAAACTTTTTTTTTAACATGAAGATGCCCTTGATGGGCTACAAGGACTAATATTAAAGTAGTAAGTATATGGTAAATAAATAAATAAATAAATAACGATACAGGTTAGGTGTGAGATTTTATCTGAGGTCATTTTAACCGCTGGGACATCTGGGTTGGATTCCAACACATACTCTTTCTTAGCTTGTACAATATGGTATTGTTGAATAGGTCATAACTTTATGAGACAGAAACCGCAACTTGATGTACATGTGCGGTGCAATATTACGTTTACATTTGTCGCTGCATGCATGGTTGGGTAACTGTGAGATTTGCACCTTTTATACGAAAAACGTGTTTTCTCAACTTTAAGAGAAGTTCCGAGTTCTTTATTTGTGATAGGGTCGGCAGTTGGATCACAGATTAAAGAAGGAAACAGCTACTGACCGCAACAACTGGAGATCGCTAAGTGTCTCTGTTCTTTGCCCAACCTTGTGATTAATCCGTCTTCACATCTAGTTTTTTCCTTCATATATTTCAGCTCGGTCTCCCATATAACAAGGAGCAGACAGAACAAGTAATATACACGTTTTTTCATACTGATTAAAAAATGTATAATTTGGATAGTGGTTTCCCGATTCACACGGCTGTTAGACTTGTCTCGAAATCTGAAGCAGAGTCACGGTAAGGAAACTTATATCAGAGCTGATTGAATCAAGGACTTTTAATTTTTAATTTAGCATTGAATATGTCATTAGGGAGGTTCAGGAAAATAATGAAGGTCTAAAATTAAATGGTAACCACCCGGTATTATCTTATACAGATGATGCATGTCTGTTGTATTTAAAACAAGATCAATTTTGTTCGTGTTAATTTTAATGTTATACTAAATTGAGTTCGTTTCGTGTGTTTTTAATGTGCATTATTTGACGTTAAAGCACTAAGAGACACCCTGTGACCTGCATGGCTTGTAGTCTGCCATCTATCGGAAAAGATGAGAACTACAAAGATTCGAGAGTCGTTTGCTTCATGAATTACGGGGCATTCTAAAAATCCAAAACTTAAATATTTAATTATGGTCGAACTAGCTTTGGTCGGTTCATAAAAACATATTCGTATCTTGATAAGTGCCATTATAGGCTTCTTCGCACTTTGTGCTATTTTCGCATAGGCCTACGAGTAATTTTTACGATAGTTATGAGTACTGCTATCGAACTGAAGCTATCGATACTAAATATCTAGTACTCTCGGAATACAAATTTAATTCTGACACTGGGCTCTTGTCGCTGATATCGAAACATCCCCCCCCCCCACTGTTCTAAGCTTTAATTTCTCCTTTCCATTCCTCTCTCGTCATTCACTACTTCGCTATCTAAGATGATGAAATACCATAGAAATAAAACAATGCATAGTGATTATCAGTATATTGATCACAAACAGGTGTTGAAAAGTGACACACTTGAACAAGAAGAAGCAGATATACGTTGTCCGTTATCTGTGGCCTGAACCCACGCTGCATGGCGTACGGAATAGCCTGGAGGTACTATGAGTGTACTACAGTAGTACGCAAACTGATAAGCACGGTGTAGTATCCGACAATGATGACAATGAGACAGGACATAGCAAGACACGATCCGGTGCTTGCGTCCACTCCACAAAACCACCGTCACCATCCATTCTAAACGTTTAGCCACGTACCGGGTGTCCCAACAGTAGGCCTATAATCTTCCGAACTTAAAAGATTTTATGTGTCGGTTGAGTCATTGTAGCGCATTTTAGTCTTTCAGTCTTCCAACTTCCCAACCTCATAATTGGCCATTTTAACATGTCTGCGCATTACCATTTAATCTTCTTGTATATTATTGTGTACTTAATGACATCCATTGCAAGTCAATGTATTTCTACTTGCCAGACAAAGTATTATATGTTAGAAGCAGTGGTTGGAAGTAATTGAATAAAAGTAATCAGATTACATGTAACAATTCCTTTTTTGGTCCCACTTACTTGCAATCGTTATTTTTTGAAAAATGTAATTTCTGCTTGTAATTTATTTCAGGAAATAAAATTGTAATCTTTACATTTTAGTAATTATTATTATTATTATTATTATTATTATTATTATTATTATTATTATATTTATCATTCTAGCTTGCTATATCGTCATCATTACCGTTTTTGCAACTAATATCCAAATCAGAGGTATCTGTAACCTGTAACATTAACAAGAAGTATGTGTCTGGAAATAATGGTATTGATGTGTTTTTTGTTTGTTTGTTCATTGTTTCTTTTGTTTTTATTATATTGTATGAATGAATTGTATGTTTGTCATGCACATTGTAATTGGGTTTTCTACATGTAATTATCATTATTAAAATTAAATTAAATCAATAAAAATAATAATTTTAATAATAATATAATAATAATAAAAATAATAATTTTAATAATAATATGGTCTTGGGCCAAAAAAAAGGAATTTTTAGGTACTGTAATTTTGTAAAGTAATTGTAATAATTTTAATTGTAATTTTACTGATTACTTTTTGAAACAGAAATTTGTAATTGTAATTAAGTAAAATCTCTCTCAGGTAATTGTAATTCAACCCAATTACTTTCTTTTTGTACTTTTCTCATCACTAGTTAGAGTGGCGGAACGATTTAAGTCATATGCCTAAAAAATATGAAATCTGAAAGCCTCCTTCTGTATAGATAGCACTAGATACCTTTCTGTCTTTTTTAATATCGTGATATAAAAAATTCAAAGCGTTTTGCCGACAAAGTCCAGTATTCGCTTCCTGGAATATGAAGTTTGATGTTTTAGTTACGTCCCACAATTCAATGGCGGGCGATTCCTACAGTCATCAGCTATTAATAAAACAGTAATTGAGAAATAGCAAGCACTTAGTGCGTGGCTTTTCGAATATGTAATGAATGTAGTCTATCGAGATACGCTCCGGCAGGCGCGAGTGAGATCGCTTTCTCGCCACACACAAAACACGGCCACTCTATAATCATCACACTCAAGTACACTCGCACACACAAGCGGCTCTTGCTTTCAAAAAGGAACATTTTGTTAATAAACTACTATGGTAGAGTTTTTCATTGCATACCCAGGCGGCTTCAAGGGAATACATCATTAAGCCCGTTTTTCTTTATGTTAATTGATCTGACCAAGTCGGTCTTGGTTTCCGCTTTCCAAAACAAAAGCAACGTTGCAATATTCTCTAATTCTTATCTCTGACTTCAGTTCTTCCCTTGCTTTTTGATATTGTGTTACTGTTTACTGTAACTCGATCTTGCAAACCCGTTTTTGACTCCACGCGCAGCAGACGAGTAGCTGTCAAAAGACATTCTTAGATTTTGATTGGCTAAGGTAACTATCTGATAGGTGCGATGGCAATAAAAGTATGGGTTGAGATGCCGGCAAATTTCTCGTCCAAACAAAATGAGCCGACTGGTTATGCAATGAATATAGGGTTGCCAGATTTTATTGCTGAGAAACCGGGACACTTCTAAAATTTAATCAAAGGAAGAACCAACGAAGTTATACAAAACAATAATGATATAATAATAATAATAATAATAATAATAATAATATAATACAAAACTGTATTTTAAATTACTCAATTGAAATAATTTAAACTTGCTGAATTTTTACTTTTACCTTTAACGGTGAACAAATTATTTTATGTTTAATTTATATACTGATATTTTATATTATACCTTGCGTGCTAGTTTTACATTTACTTTTCACTTCATACTTGTAAAATAATTTTAAGATATGTAAAAATCTAGCAAAGTTATGCAATTAGCCTAAATATATTTTAGGGTGACTGTTCAACTCATACGCCGCGTTTTTTATATTGACCAATAACGTTTAGAAATTTCTCGGATATAGACCAATCTCGGCCGTTTATCTTGCAATATTATTGTAGCAATCGCGAGGATGGTATTTTATCGTGATAAAACCGTCTGCTCGTTACTGGAGACGCGAATATCAGTGTGCAGTGATTAATAGTCAGATGTTGCCATTAAGCGGCACGAAAACAGATTATTTTATACAACATAACTTGTTTGGAAATTGAAATAATAAAAATGTACATTGATTAAGAACACAATTTCGATTCAGTGCAAGCCTGTTCGTGTGCTTTTATTCTGTTCTGCTGTTAGCTTACCTGAACGAAGTTAACTATGTCTTATATGCACCATTGGTAGCACTGATTTACATCATGGTAGCTCGAATCGATTTATGGATGGTTGATTCACAGTATGCCGTGATCTCACAACTGTTAGTGTTTTTATACAACAAAGCACGAAAGTAATAAACATTATTTATAAAATCCGTTAAGTTTTATTCTTGGAATAGTCTTAATAAATCCAACTCGAGTTGACGAGTTTCATCAGATCTCTCGTAGGATTACCCATGATAAGACATTTTCACAAATCTGTAAGTTTGTCTCTGAATTTCTCAGAACAGTTGAAATCATAACTTCCACAGTTTTAAAAATAATTACAGAACATTTTGCAAGACTCTTCTGTATTTGTTGGGCAACATACTATAGGCCTACTGTTTAAACAGCGGTGTTTGGTTAAATTTCCACCATGAAAATTTTGAAAATTTTACACGAAAATCCCGGGACAAAAGGCGTCCCGAAAGCGTTTTTCGGGGAGTAATGGTTTCTTACAAACTATCACAGAAAACCGGGATGTCTGGCAACCCTATACCAGAATAAATCTAAAAACGGAAATATGTTCAATGGTTACTAGTTTAAGTAGGCCTAACTTTAGCGCGAGAGTGACAAGGGAAGCCAGAGGAAAATTACTTCTTTCACTGCTAACGACGCTATTAATTATTGCTAAATGGTGTAGAGTTTGTTTTTAAATAATTACTTTACCTTACATTGTTTCACAACTGTATTTTCCTCTGTAATTATGAACCAGTTTACTTTTCAAGTTTTCATTATACCATTCCAACGTAATGACAGTATGGATCATTTAATTATAACGCAATTACTTTGTTATTACACTTATCATGATTCATAAATAGTACCAACGCCTTAACACATACATCAAAGTACATACAATTTCTTATTTATTCTCCTTCCATTTATAGGACTAATCCCCATTTATTTCGACACATCACAGTAGCTTATGAGCCTTTTTCGCGACTCATCGTGAAGGTAGTGGCTACCCCATTTACTTTTCAAGTTTTTATTATTCCATCCCAACGCAATCACAGTACGAATAATTTAATTATAGTGCAATTCCTTTTTATTCCATTTGTGATGGGCCATAAATAACATCAACATCCCTATAATATAAGGTCACATGTTTAACTGACTGGATCACACACTGACATTAATATTTACCCAGATTTTTACTTGACATTTAGCACACTTATAGCTATTAACATTTAACCGATGGAAAAATTCAAAAAAAAAGATAATATTTTGATTTTTTTTACCCCTAAAGAACCTTCAAAATGGCAGACGCAGTTTTAAAGTCGCTGCAGCCTTTTTTTGGATGCGCCACATGAGCTAGAAACTTGAAATTTATCAGACTTCTGGATTTTAGCTTGAAACCGATTGGAAAATTCTAAAGAAAGTTCCATTTTTAAAAATTTTACCCCCAAGGACCTTCGGCATGAAAAGTTATATTCAATAAAAATTAATTTTCTTTTGTGTTTTGTTACAGGTTTTGTAATTTTTTCGTCGTATATTATGTTCATGAATGCTGTAGTGAATGGTTACTGTTATCTATTCAAACTCTCCCGTATGTTTTATAGTACACATGAACAGTATCTTGTGCTTAAAAATGCACAACATTTTTGTAGAGGTGGATTTGATCTCGGGACTCCTAGCGTTAATGAACAATACACCAGCCACTTTTACACGGTGAGAGCTGCTAGGGGTGGGTGATTATAGAGTCTTGGTTTTTAGTCATCTGTCGCAGTATCCTGAGAATTTTTTTATAGGAATTTCACATGAGTCCTGTGTCCCCCCCCCCCCCACTTGCAAGAAGTGTGTCAATTGTCTACCAGAAATATTCGACTGAAGGCTTAGAGATTCCAGCAATAATTTGAACTGCCAAGGATTAGGCTAAGCTGGCATTTGAAGTTTCGGTCAGATCAAGTTAATACTGCCTACCGCTCACTTGTACAGTGCTGCACAATTTTAATTTGTGCCTGTTTGTGTCTGTTACTAGCTTGTTAAGTTTTGCACTAAGTGTAGATTGATTACATTCTGTGAAGATAGAGAAATTTGTTTAGGCCAACAGTGATATACTGAAAATATTTTCCTTTTATAAGATTAGCTAAGGAAGAAAAAATCAAGCGCTCGTAAATCAAATTAATAGCTCTGGAAAGTACAAAAATGACCTAACTTTGGCTAATTAATTTGATTTCCAAATGCTATGTATTATTATTCTAATTGAAACAATTTTAATGGTTTATTCGTAAAAAAGTTGAAATAAAAAATACGTTAGAACAAGTTAGAACGTTGTATTGTTCAGCAAGGTATCCAGGCTTTTTGGTTTTATATTCTGGTCACCCTATAATGTCAAATTCTGCATTAGGCGTAACAGATAATAGCGATAGTTAGTGTTCCAATATGGGTAGAACCGTTATTGGTAATATTATTTTAATGAAATGAAAAAGATATGAATTATAACAAATATAATAACAATAGGCTAATCATAATACTGAAGGAGAAAATGTAAAGTGTACATCCACATGTACAAGTAACTGAAGAGAGAAATGGTCGGTAGTTAAATACTGAAACCAGCCCTAATGACGTGATGTGGGTTATCTATGCAATAAAGTGGTCGGCGATTGGGCTATAAAATTTGACCAACCATTGGTCGAATTTCGAAGGATATTTTTCTTATAGTATTCAGTTTTTCGTTTAACTTCTATTTCTTTTATGGTCTTCATTTATAAAGTACGCTTATACCCAGAAGAAGGCCTCGAACCCACAGTCTTCTGTAACAGGGCTCCAAAGCTTCTTGTCTTGGTCACCGTGGTTAAGGAGACCCCTTGAACAAGGCGCGAGATTAGAACGCAGACTTGATGATAAATGACGTTCCGACCACTTAGCTGCACTCAGGTGCCACTGAAATTCGTAAGCACTTATTTTCGTATCTGAGAAATCAACTCATAAGGCCTACGACCTTTCAGAATGAGGTATCGAAGCTACGAAAATATTCCCGAATTTGAGAAATGTTAGATGGCCAATGTTAAGACATATTATGTTGAATATTTTCCCTACTTAAAAGCGATTCAATTTTTTAGCTATATAATTTTTTCAGTTCAGTTCGCCTTTATACTGCACAGACTTTTACGTTCTGATCTATAGAATTCCCTTTTGCGCTGTATTTCTTTTACGCGTCTGTACCTTTATTAATGAGATCTTCCTTTTGGTAATATGCTTACAATCTAAGAAAATTTTCCCCATTAGCCTATATACAGTGTGCAATGGCAGGACAAAATATTTTAACAGATCGTTAAACTTGATTCGATATATTTGCGATACAATTAGAAGAACTTTAGAAAAGAAAACCCACAGACAAACTCTCCTTAAATTTTATAAAGTTCTATGCCTGTTTTACTCTATGGCTCGGAATGCTAGACTCTTACAAGAAATATAACTTATTAATAGGGTTATCAGATGGCTGAGCAAGAAAAAGAGTACTTTTTTCCCCTTAATAGTCGAATTGAAGTTTTTAAAGTTAATTCTACATTCCGTTATTATTATTATTATTATTTTATTATTATTACATTATTGCAGACACACAACTTTAGCTGAAGACATAATTCAATTCTTAAGTTTCACAAATATCATTGCTCAAAATCTTAATGAATACTAAACCAACATTTTGAATTCACTTTCACTGTTTCTTGTAACTGGAATTTCGCTTAACAGACCCGCACTTGCTGTATTTAAAGAATTTCTGACTTGAAGTAAATCCTTATCCTTTAGACAGAGTTCACAAAACTGCATATAGCTGAGAGGTTTGAAGTTGCACTGAGTTAGTAGGATATTAATCACTGATTGAATAGCGCTGATTTCGTTCTTGTGTCCACTGTGACTTCATGAGACTGAAAATCCTTTCCATGTTCGTATTGTATCCAGGAATTGCAAAGACAAATTCACAGTGGTTTGAGAAAACTTACAGCTTGACAGAATAGAGTACCTACATTTCAAGAGTTTAGCACAAAAGTAAAGAGCACAAAATTAGGACCCCTCAAAAGAGTACATGTACTACGTCTGCTAACCATATAAATTAAGAAGATTGGAAGTAGCTGAAATGAAATTTCTACGACACATGGCAGGATATGAGAATATCTGCAAACATTTAGGAATAGTCATTGTAGAACCTAGAGTAGAAGAATATAGCCTAGAAGAAAGTAGTTTGAACATGTCAGCAGAATGTATGAAGAAAGGCTGCCTCATATGATTCTAAATTATAATCCTCAAGGACTTAGAAGTCGAGGACAACCAGTAAAAAGATGAAGACAAGAACTATAAGGAGCCGGAACAGATTAGAAATGTTTAACCTATGAAAGTAGATGATGATGTACTCCGTAAGAGGCAAGAAAGTTACTGGTGTACTGGGATAAAGTGAAGCCTATTCCTTCCATAACTTCTATTCCTATCCATAACTTGAATGCGATCAAAAGCAATAATATTACTGGTACTTCTACAAATCAATTCACTTGGCTATTTCACATAAACTTCAGTTAAGTTATTGTTATTAGGTGTACAGCTGAGCAATCATCTGAAAGTAGGTGTTCAAAATAAACCAATCATAGTTCTCTTTCACTGAATCTCTATCGAAATTTCATTACCATCTCCTACAAACATGAAAAAGACTTGGTCTCAATACTACGAATGAAAGAGGTTTACTCTACTTTCCTGAATAATGTATTTTGAGAAAGAGAACTTTGGCTATCAATATCCATCGCTGGGGACTATAACAATAATATACTCATCACATGGTTCTGTTAAGATATCTTCCATAAATAAAGAGAATTACGCCTAGGCCTACATCTGATCAACATTTTTTCTATTTCTGGCCTCTAGCTCCTATCTATTTCTGGCAAATGTTTCATACTTCAATAAATAACGCTTGCGATCGTTCATTGTTCATAGAGAACAGCCACATAGATGATATCTCACGAATACCTTGTGGTAGCACGACTATAGTCTAAGGTGATATTAAATTACTATAAATTCAGTCATAAATATATTTAATTAATTATTAATCATATTTCACTCATCAAATAATCATTGAGATGCAATTCTTATATTTAAAATGTCCTACCTCTATCAGTAATTTCAAAAGTATTTGTTGCAATAATAAGCCAATGAATTGGTGCATGTAAAATAAAACAAAATTACAAGCGTCAAAGTAGTGAAAGAGCGAAACTGTAGGCCAAACAGCATAGTGACTGGCACTTAGGGAGCACTAATTTCGATTAATGGCGGTTTGTGAGTGAATCTCTCTATGTAGATGAAGTGATATGAGAATCGAGATACAAACCACCCTGCATATAAAAAGTGTCTTAAGCTTGAGTTTGCTGAATTAGCCACCGGGTTGGTTAACGCCCTTAATTAAGATGGGGTGGGGGAGGAGAATCTCTGCAGCTCGAGATGACGACCTCGTGATTAAAAATAAGCACGCCCTTCTTTTGTTCAAGTCTTTGCAAGTGACATGCAAGCCTAAAACCGTATATCTAAGGTCAGCCATACAGCTTAAAATATTACTTCGTTCAATATTATATAACATTTTTCTGGAAAAACTACTCTTGTTGTGTTAAACAACATTCATTACTGTAAAATAAGCCGTCTACATAATAATAAATGTATTACTAGAGCAAATACAATTAATTAGTATGCTACATAGTAGGGATGGATCCTTGATACTTTCGATACCTCGATACTCGCGATACTTGCATGGTATCGGCATCGAACGATACTTCAGAGAACTCGCTCGATACTTTTTCGATACTTTGGTAATTCTGCATTTCTGCAATTAAGTGAGAATGCCAGTATTTTTGAACAAAAACTTGTAAGTGGACTGTTTCAAAAATTAATTTTAGTTTTAATGTAGAGTTTAAAAATAACTACAGGCTACTGGTGATATTAAATTTTGTCTCAATAAATGTGCACACTTAATTAATTTATTTGGTATTACACAGTTCTCTAAACTTTTAATTTTTAATGTACCTATTAATTGAAACTGGAAATGTTGACGGAATCGAGTATCGAAGTATCGAGTATCGAGGGGAAAATCATGTATCGGTATCGAGTAAATCTGGTATGGACCCATCCCTACTACATAGTATATGATTTCAAAAGTTATCATTGGTATTCTCTTTGTATGGGGTACTCCTTAGTATAGTGGTTGAGGCGACGAGCTACAAACCGGAAGGTCGCGGGTTCGATTTCCGATGAGGTCGTCGGAGTTTTTCAATTGGCCTATTCCTTCTGGTAGCACTATGGTCCTGGGGTCGACTCAGCCTCTAACAGAAATGAATACCAGAAGCAATCCTGGGGGTAAAGCGGCCGGTGCGTAAAGCTGATAACCTTAACACCTTCAAGCTCCGAATGTGTAATATCTGGGAGCCTCAATCTCCTGGAACCCTCTGGACCTCCATGGTCTGTATAGAGAAAACTTTACTTTACCTATTTTCTCTGTATATTTGCGCAATTATTTCTTCGATTTTTACTGAATTTCATACTTTGAAGAATAAATGCACAAAAAGAAGTATTATGCTTAACTAACCTCATTACCAGAAAGGAACCCGGGTCTCTATGCCTAGAAAGAGGCAGTCAGCTTTCATTATTCTGTACTTCTTTCAAGGTATTTATATTCTTAAATGTCCTGATGTGTAAGAGGATTTAAAACATTTTCAATACTTAGGAAATACTTTCCTTAATCAAAGCAATGCACTTTCCTATAGACCTAAGGCAGGCAATAAAAGCAATAGATTTGTAAATTAAAATGCTATAGAAACGCCCTTTTTCTTAAAAGGGAAGCTCTTAGACGTACCTCCTCATATTATAACGACTAAAGAACAATTTTCATTCTATTCATGAATGAAGAAAGCTAATAGAAACTGGCGGAAGTCATGTTGACCAGTAAAAAATTACAGGAAAATAATAATTTAATTAGTGTTGCTGTACATACATTGCAAACTACAAAACTTGTCCAGTACCGTGTGTTATCTCATCGGTTACGCTATCGCATTAGTAAAATGGTGACTCGGATTTAAATTCGAGTTCTTTCCTGAGGGTACTAAAGTTTATTTTGTTTTTATTTTATTGTTTTCACTGGGTTACTTAAACAATAATAATTTGTAGTCCTTGTAAAACGACATTGCAAATTAATATGATTATTTTTGGATTATAACAATGTATACATTTATACGAATGACCGGTGACAAGTGGACTAGAAAGAGAAGTGTGGAGAAATCTAGAAAAAATCCTTTCCCACAGTTGGTGTAGTAAGATAAGTTAGTACGGAAAGAGATCTTATGCGTATGTGTTCATAGATTCAATTATGCATATATAAGGAAAGATAAAATTGAGTTTATAATACTGGTTCAATGCTCCTATATAGGATAATTTGTTCTTTAGAGATCGCTCACTTAGGTAATGAACATTTTTTTCACATGGGATTCAATTAGGCTTATTATTATTATTATTATTATTATTATTATTATTGGTATTATATTATCTAGAGGATTTGTAGTCTCTGCGTTATTAAAATTATCGTTAACACTGGATCAAGTTATGATATAATTATATTTCCTGGGATTCATATCGCAACCGAATGTTTGATTTGTATAGGTATGGTAGTTACATTATGTGCTCAATACAAACAAGTCGGTAACATGAAGTATCTTGAATAGAATACGTCCATCACGAAGTATGACCAACTGTTGAAACATGTATTTATTATTATGAAGATCCTAAGTATATTAATTTTTCTCATTTATTTTTTTAATGTTTAAAAAATACTCAACATTTGATTTAAAAGGAAAAAGGGTCTCGAAGCTGGCTGTCTGACTTGAAAATTCTAACTAGGCTATATAAAGCTGAAAGTGTAATATTTAAATACAAAACTTTAGATAGATGTTAATTACTAAATGAAGCATAGGGTAAGGTGGTACAATTTCGAACGCTAAACGTATTTTCTTATTTTATGAACAAAATAAACATAAGAAAAAACTATTTGTATTGTAATGATAAAGTTAGTAACCTAGTTGACCCTTCACAAAAATATGAAAGACACACAGCTGTTAATTTGGTCATAGTAATCAATGTTTCATTTTCAAAAAATCGTTCGAAAATGTACCGCATGGGTACAATTCTGAACACCAGTAGGTACAATTTCGAACAGTGGCATTTTCCACAAACAAACTGCTTTTTTCCTTCGGTTCCTACGCACAATTCATGATAACACGTTTTACATGACTGGCATTGTATCCAGTCGCCTTTCTTCATGGACTGAGCACTGTTGTAGTTCAACAAACAAAAACCTCACTCGTCTTCTTTTGTTGGAGCTGGGCTTTCCACTTTCTTTCGCGGCCTCTGAATATTAAACAGAAAATAAAAAATAACTCCACTAATAGTTTAACCCGGCATCATTAGCATATAAAACTATCATACCATGACTCGTATGTTAGATTTTACTTACGTACTTTTTTCTCTTTTATAGCTATTAATTACAACTCAAACGTAGCCTATTGTTTAAACTAACAATTAGTTTATATGAAATCACATTTACACTTTGAAAAACACATTATTATTATTTTTTATTATTTTTATTATTATTATTATACATTACCTTTCAGTAATAAGAATTATTTTTAAATCGCATAATTCAAATAATGTTTATAAAACACAATAAAAAAATAAAATAAAAAATTAAGACAATAGTGTAAGCATAATAATGATTATTTTGTTCTTATTATTGCTGATTTTATTTTGTTTACTATTATATTGTTATTGCTATTATGTTGTTATTATTTTATCGTTATTATAATATTTTACAACATAAAAAATATTGAAATCAAAATTTTGTTGAAAGGCCTTAGCACATTCTTACCGTTCAAAAACAGGGTCCAATGGAAGATGAACTTATAACATGTGCACCAATAAAACAAATACTCAGCACAACTTTATACTTACGTCAACATCTTATCTAAACTATTACTGAAAGCTAATGTGTATTGCATATTGTTGAGGTGTAATCATAACAAGAGTGCAGAGGAAGCACGAGTTGCTGCGTTAAAATAATACTGGTGTTGACGGATATAAGATATCCTTTTACACTTGAATTGCAGAAACAACAAGCCCTTTATGTTTTTAAATGCATTGCTAGCTACCAGCTGTCTTATGCAATGCTTAAGCATCTATTTCTAACAGAGCAAGTGATGTTCGAAATTGTACTGCTTACGTTCAGAATTGTACCTAAAAAGTGTTCGAATTTGTACCTCACGCAACCTTTTATAAAATATTACACAGTTACACATTCCACTCACAAATGACACATGTTGTGCCAATGACATGCGTATCAAAGACCACGCAATTCGTTGGTATTAGTTAACAATCGCTCCTCAACAACGTATTGCAGTAACACAACGTGGAATTAAAAGCAATTTTATAACGTGCCGTTTTTCGAGCATACTGTACATACCTTCGAATGGAAAATAATATTTTTCCTTCAGAATCAGACAGCTTAAAAGACCACTCTCGCGGAAACAGATACACAAAACAATCAGTATCAACGCCATGTAATTGAAAACAGGTTAACCAACATTTGAAACCCTAAAAAGGACCAAAATCTTACTCCGTTCAGAATTGTACCATGTTCGAAAATGTATTATCGCCGCACTCAATTCGTTGACAGTTAACATCAAAGAAGTCGCCGCCGCTTGGAGTAGTTGCCATACTGTACAGTGTTAGTAAACAGAGCGGGAAGATGTAGATGCAGCAAAACACTTACGTGGCAATGACATTGAGCAATGAGAGAATTGGCAACACGAATCCAGTCAGCGGTTTCTTTTGAGAAAACCTTTTACAGTAACAACAAGCATTGTAATATGAGAACAAAGCGAGCCGCCCGTCAACGTTATGGGTGAGGCGATAATACCACCTTACCCTAAAGCCACACTAGTTTAGTACACCGTATAGGCCTACAATAATAATAGTAATAATAATATTATTATTATCATTATTATTGTATAACAATACTGTTATTGCTGTTATTTCAAGAAGTTTAAATTTGATAAGTGGGTGGCATGAGAATGGCCTCTAAAAGCAAACCACTACATTGTTGGAGCTGTTCTCATTCACCTTCATTTGTCCACCCACTACACAATGGAGGTTGCTGCGAATTTACCCAAGGAGCCATAGGCGTACCGAGGGGGGGGGTTTGGGGGTTTGAACCCCCCCCCCATTGATTAAAAAAAGGAAAATTGTATAATTTGTTTAAGTCTGCCCATAAATTACTTAATACAAGTATAAAGCGTGGGAAGCTTAAAACTCGTTATTTTGCGTCTTAATTTTTAAATTAAAGCTTAAAACTCGTTTATTTTGCATCTTAATTTTTAAAATTTTCCGGGGGAGGACCCCCGGACCCCCCTTTCCCAGACCCCGCGGATGTTATAACCCCCCCCATATGGTTGGCCTGGTTACGCCTATGCAAGGAGCGTAATTTAATACAAAATAAAGTTGTCGATGCACTGTTAAAAGTGTTCAACTTGCTTTAATTAAGCTGTAATTTCTAAGCAGCTGGTAAGGTGAAGTGCTTGCCTTGTTTTTAAACAGTAACAATAAGCTCTTGTTTATGTGAAATTTCTTAGACCCATAATAATGCATTAAAGGTTTATGAAAAAACATAGACATTATTTTTGCAATGTGACGCTGGAGTGCCTTTACCGGCCTTTGCCTTTGCTTCCAGGACTCCGGACCGTACTTTCCCGGCACATCGCAAAAATAATCTCTGTACATTAAATTTAACATAATGGTTCGCTGCGTCCCTGAGATATATAGAAGCAAGACTAGGAATCGTCATCATTTTATCCGAAGGATACTTCCACTCTCTCTTCCCGTCGCTATCCTATTATCACAAAAATGGAATACTAAACTAATACCCTAATACACCTAACCAAATTGTACTGATATTTGAATTGTGGCAATACCATTATTCAAATGAATACACCGTTGTTTTATTATAGGTTATGGGCCCAGACGCTCATGAAATCGCGGTATTGAGTCGTTTTAACAAGGATTTTGCAGTAAAGCAAGTGTTAAAAGACAGTATTCAGTGCGATTTAGCTGTGAACTGACTGATCGTATTAATTATCGCAGTGTATAAGTGTAAAAACTGTTCGTCAAAAATGGCTACCAATTACCTTATCAATGTGCCGAAACTAAAGGGACGCGATAATTATTCGGAGTGGTGTTTCGCTGCAGAAAATTTCTTAGTTCTCGAAGGCATGAAGCATTGTATCAAGCCAGAACCGGGAAAAGAAATAGCAAGCGCGGATGACGAAAAAACTAAAGCCAAATTGATTATGACCATCGACCCGTCGTTGTATGTCCACGTCAAAACCGTTAAATCTTCGAAAGAATTGTGGAATAAACTACAGCAATTATTTGATGATAGTGGCTTTTCACGGAGAATAAGTCTGTTGAGAAATTTGATTTCAATCCGGCGAGAAAATTGCAGTTCGATGACGTCATATGTGATGCAGATTATCGATACAGCGCAGAAATTAAGTGGAACGGGATTTGAAATAAATGATCAATGGACAGGGTCATTGTTGTTGGCTGGATTGCCTGATCGTTTTGCTCCAATGATCATGGCAATCGAACATTCGGGCATTTCCATTACGGCAGACAATATCAAGATAAAATTATTAGACATGGAGTCGGTAGATTACAACGAGAGTGAAATGAACGGTGCTTTCGCCAGTCATTCAAATCATGCAAAGCAAAATAAGAATAATTTGTCTATGGCCAAGAAAAATTGTAATGTTGGTAGTACTACTGTTCCGTCGAAGTCAAACACCAAGGCGGTGAAATGCTACCGGTGTAAACAAGTCGGCCATTACAAAAATCAGTGCATGAATAACGAAAATAATTCAGCAAATAAGAAAAATAAAGAAAGAATGCAATCAAACGAATTTAGTGCAGCATTTTTAAGTGCGAATTTCAACAAAAATGATTGGTATATCGACTCCGGGGCAAGTGTACACCTAACAGCAAACGAAAGTTGGGTTATGAATGCCAGATATGAACAAAATAAAGGAATTGTCGTAGGTAATAGTGAGAAGATGGCAGTATTATGTTCTGGCAATGTTAAAATAACGACTTCAACTGATGATTGCGAGTACGACATCGTGATAGAAGACGTATGCTGTATACCATCTCTGACTACTAACCTACTATCAGTCAGTCAACTAATAAAAAAAGGAAACAGTGTGTCTTTCACAGATAAAAGCTGATGTGTTTACAATAAAAAGCAACAGTTAGTCGCTACAGCAGTATTGGTCAATGGGGTATACAAAGTAAACTTGGTATCCCAGGAGTATTTGGCTGCATCAGCTGTGTCAGGAGTAACATGGCATCGCAGATTAGGACATGTCAACAAGGAATACTTAAATAAAATGAAAAATGCTGTCTTGGGAATGTCATTTGATGAAAAAGAAGAAATAAGCAAGGCTTCTTGTACAACATGTTGTGAAGGTAAACAGTGTCGCTTACCATTTAAAGGCAGTGGTCAGAGAAGCAGCAACTTGCTAGATTTAGTGCACAAAGACATTTGTGGCCCTATGGAGACTACATCGATAGGAGGAGCAAGGTATTTCTTGTTATTTGTCGATGATTACAGTCGCATAACATTTGTTTATTTTCTGAAGCACAAAAATGAGGCTCTGAAGTATTTCAAGATATTCAAAGCACAGGTGGAAAATCAAACAAAAAGAACAATAAAAGTGACAAGAAGCGATAACGGTTTAGAGTATTGCAATAAGGAATTTGAAGATTACCTAAACAGTGCTGGTATTATCCACCAGAAAAGCAACCCATACACCCCAGAACAAAATGGTTTATGTGAAAGATTCAATCGCACAGTCGTAGAAAAAGCGAGATGTCTACTGTTTGATGCAAACCTGGGAAAAGAGTTTTGGGCTGAGGCCACCAATACGGCAGTGTACCTGCAGAATCGAACTGTGGCTGCTGCGTTGGATAATAAAACGCCATATGAACTATGGACTGGCACAAAACCAGATATCAGTCATATTAGGATATTTGGTAGCACTGTCATGGTACATGTTGCTAAACAAAAGCGTAAGAAATGGGATAAGAAATCGGTGAAATGTATTCTTACAGGATACCCAGATAACATAAAGGGATACAGAGTCTATAATCCAGAAACAAGGACTGTGTTTACAAGTAGAGATGTGGTCATTATTGAGCCAGAAATCAATTCTGAATGTATGATTCAAATGCAAGACCAGAATGTTGCTTCAGTGGGGGATGAGGTTAAACCAGAACGACAAGGCCAGGAGGTAACAAGTTTTGAATCACCATCTAGTCTTGAAGATAACTCCAAGAGTGAAAATGATTATTCCTATGATGATGAAGACTCAGAGAGTACTCTTCAGTGTGAAAATGAAAATTTCATGGACAGACCCAGACGAACACGGAAACCACCAGAGAGATATGGTATGTCGAATCTTTGTACAAGCGCTGAAACCTATGATGATGTGGCAGGTTTGACACTGCATGATGCTTTAAACGGACCAGAAAAGAAACAGTGGATGTTGGCCATGCAAGAAGAACTACAGTGTTTCAAAGAAAATGATGCGTGGGAATTATGTGAAAGTCCACAAGATGGTAGGGTTGTACAGTGTAAGTGGGTGCTTCGTAAAAAATATGATAGTGATAACAAAGTTCGGTTCCGTGCACGTTTAGTTGCTAAAGGTTTTTCACAAGTTGAAGGTATAGACTATACAGAAATATTTTCTCCTGTTGTGAGGCATACTACATTGAGGTTACTATTTGCATTGTCAGTTAAGTTAGGATTTGACATTACTCACCTTGATGTAACTACAGCCTTCCTGAATGGTGCTCTTGATGAAACCATTTTTATGCAGTTGCCAGAAGGATTTTCCGAGCAGACCCAAGAGGGTCAAGTACTTAAATTAAAAAAGGCAATCTACGGGCTTAAACAATCTTCGAGAGCATGGTACAGGAAAGTGGATGAATGTTTGTTAAATATTGGTTATAGGAGATCTAAGATAGAACCATGTATGTACACAAAAGTCAGAAATAATTTGAGGACTATTGTGACACTTTTTGTGGATGATTTTTTTATTTTTTCAAATGATTGTAAAGAAACAGAATATTTGAAAAATGTATTAGCTAGCCATTTCAAACTTAAAGATTTAGGTGAAATCAGAAAGTGTCTTGGTGTCAATGTAAGTGTTAATAAGTCTGAGAAAACTATCACACTGAACCAGTCTGATTATATTGATCAGGTGTTGCAAAGATTTAACATGAGTCAATGTAAACCCATTCAGACTCCTATGGAAACTAAGTTGCATGTATCTAAAGGGGAAAACTTTGTTGGAAAATTCCCATATCAGCAAGTTATTGGTTGTCTAATGTACTTAGCAGTTCTAACCAGACCTGATATTGCTTATACAGTTGGATTTTTGAGTCAATTTAACAATTGTTATTCTAGAGAACATTGTGCATATGTAAAGCGTCTATTGAGATATTTAAAATGTACTAAAAATTACGGTTGAAGTACACTGCTGATGGAAATTCAATATTAGAAGGATATGTAGATGCAGATTGGGGTGCAAATGTTATGGATAGGAAGTCATATACAGGATATTGTTTCACTTTATCTGGTTGTGTAATTTCTTGGGAAACTAAAAAAACAAACTACTGTAGCCTTGTCTAGTAGTGAGGCCGAATATATGGCTATTACAGAAGCATGTAAAGAAGCTGTTTATTTGAGAAACTTACTATATTACTATATGAAATTACACAAAATTTGTATACCATTGATTTGTTCAACGATAATCAGAGTGCACAAAAGCTAACTATGAATCCAGTGTTTCACAAGCGTACAAAACACATAGACATTAAGTTTCACTTTTGTAGAGAATGTGTAGTAAATAAAATTGTAAATGTGAAGTATTTGCCTACAGCTGAGATGCCAGCTGATGTATTCACGAAGGCTTTATGTGTTATGAAACATTATAAGTTTTTGGATGTATTAGGTATTCAAAGATTGTAATATTTTTGTATGTCCATATTGTTAGATATAGTGGGGGTGTTAACGGTCTAATATCTACACAATATATTACTAGTGCTGCCATCTGTCGTGCATTGTCGGTAGACATGTTTGTTTGTCTTTTGTCTCTAAATAAATTTTAGTCTGTGCCACTCGTCAGTGCGAATACATTATTTTATTATAATATTGAATGCTGACCCTTTCAGATCTAAATTTCTATTAATATAAGCATCCACCAAATGATATCACCAGGTTTGTAAGTTTGTAATCAAAATGAAAAATTTAATGCATTAGCTGGTTTTCATGATTGGCAATTCTAACGAGTGGATAAAATTCCTCGTATTGTAACATAAAGCATTATTCTATTAATTTTATTTTTATGCTCTTATGCATGTTTTTCGGTGACACATGTATACGTCAGTAGCAGAGAAAAGGTTATTTGGTTATAACGCTGCCAACTACATAAATTCCTATATGGATTTTATTGATGCCTTAAAATGTCTTTTTTTATAGAAACACTAAGCATCAACGTACGTGTTCTGAAGATTTATTTTAAGATATTCTGTAGCAGTCAACCTATGATGCTACATGCATGTTCCTTAAATGATTGTGGTTTATAAGTTCATTTACAGTTTTCTTTTTAAAGGAATGTTTGACAGAATTTTTTTGTGTTCGCTTCAGGAAGTGATAAATTTTCCCATTAGACTATAGTCTATATGTCTAAGAATTCCTAAATTGGCCTACATTTCTTTAGATTTTTTCATTAAGACATAATTATATAAGTACACATTAAATAAAAGTAGAAATTATTTTAATCAACATTGATATCAATGACATTCATTTTACATTAATAGTAGGAAGGAAATTTTAAAAAGAAGAACGAAACATGAAAACTAAACATTTACCTAATAAACATAAATATTTTCTGAAATTTGTAATTGTTCAGCTTAATTAATTTAGGGTTATTTTTAACAATGAAAATATATAATACCGGACTAAAACTACAGCTATATTTTAGGCCTGCAAATGTGAAACGTTTAGGATGAATGAAAGAATTTCTTTGGTTTCGTCTTGTAGGCCTATCGTATGCATGTGAATTATGGATATGATCTATAGCTTGAATTTCTATTAAAGTACGAATAACTTAATAAAATATACTTACAAATATCATAGACACTATTAAAATATAAATAAGGAAAATATTAATTTAGGCGGATAGTCAATTTTAATGCTGTAATATGTTTCTGAAGCAAAATTAGTGGAGAAAGAATAGCTCTTCGAAGTTCCTTCCCATCCAATTATGTCATATATGATAATTAACTCTATTAAAGATACGTAGATTGTTCTTAAATTGTGTATTTTTAGAATTCAGGAAGGATAGCCAATTTACATATTGTTTCACTCATCTTGTTAACAAACTGTGCAATTTGTTTGATTCATCTTATAGGCCTAGGTTGATCATTACAATTTAGAAATATTGTAGTAATAGAACTTCTACCCAGGCTTACTTAGGCCTACACTATATTAAAATAAGCCAAGTTGGTAGGATATAATTACTAGAGACCGGATTTTAAAGGGAAAATTTTCACCCAAAAAGGACGAAAAAAGGGAAAATTATTGCCAAAAAAAGGTGGGGGAAAAAGGGAAAATTATTGCCAAAAAAAGGTGGGGGGAAAAAGGGATATAAATGTAAGAGAGTGTAAAAATTCAACAGAGAGATACATGTTTGTTTTATGTAAAGCCTTTGCTTGCTCTATTGCTGCTAATTCTGTAACATCTAATGACTGAAGAAATTTTTTGATCTTGTTGATATTCTCACTGAGGAAAATAGCACACGAAATCCATGTTTCCCACCTTGTTATAATGGGAAACTTAGGCAATGGCAAGCCTGTGATTTCCCTGTAACGCTCTATTCTGCTGGGAGGAATTATTTTTCCAATGGTGAAACAGTGAAAACAATTTTTAATGTTTTTATATTACCAAATACTGGGTAATTTACGAATTTTAGAAAATAAATTAGCAAAAAAGGTAGGTACTGGAAAAGGAAAGTTTCTAAAAAAAAAGGGAGATGAGCCTAAAAAAGGAAAAAAGGGACGTTAAAACCAGGTCATTTGCAGTTGAAACGTACTCAGTAATGTCCTGTTCAATTTTATCACGTTTTGTGATGAAATATAAAAAAAGGAATTCCCTTTAAAATCCGGTCTCTAATAATTACACATGTTTGGTCGAAGAAAATCGTAAATTAGTTATTAATTTCGATTTAACGTGGTATTAATTCAAGGGGAAGAAGATAGGCACAAGAAACTGCATCCAAACGGAGGTTCAACTGAAAAGGAAGAGGAAAGGTCACGTAGCACGATTGAATGCAGAAAGATGAGCTACTCGGCAACAATGTGGGATCGCATGATAGGCCAGAGGAATGTGGGCCATCCCAAAACCCGATAGTCAACCTTAATGGTCGAAGCAGCGGGAAAGCAGTGATACGAATATCCAGAGAAAGAAGAAAATGGAAACAGCTAAGAAATACACTGACAGTTCTGAAAATTGTACTATACAAAGTTGTTCAAAATTGTGCAGTCTGTTCCGTATTATTGGTTTAATTATTACCGTCTAGCCTGTCATGACGTATTACGATTTTTATGAGTCTGTTATGTAGTGTCAACCTGTGGTAAGCGTACCCCTTGGGGGTACAAGAAAATCTGTACGGGTTGACCATTGGAAAAATTAATAAAATAATACAAACATATTAAACGATTATGATTGATAGTTATGCTGCATTGTTGAATGTTTGGATCAGCGTTTTCGGGAAATAATACAAAGAAGTATCAAGCACTGGTGTAAAGTTTCTTTTCGATTTACGACTACACATTTATGTGAAACAGAGTTTTCGAGATTGATTTATCTGAAAAGTAAATACAGAAACAAACTTAATGTTGAGGACAATTTAAGGTTGTAACTGACAAAGCTAGAGCTGAGAATTGATCACTTGCGTAGAGAGAAACAAGCTCAGCCTTCTCACTAATTTCTTCTGAAATGGGCCTACTATTAAATTTTGAGTTTGTTTTTAGTAAACATGTCATTAAAATATATTTAAGTAATATATCTCGTTTCAGTTTAAATACATTGCATAATGCAATTACAAACGTTAAGAATATTAACTGACAGACCCTTAAGAAACATTTTCTGAAAATAATTGACTTTACTATTCAAGTGGTACGCATAATTATTGTTGGTAAAAAAAAGTGGTTGTGATTGCAAAGGTTGAGAACCCCTGAATTACTGAGAAAGCATGGAACTGGTTAGGAGTAGCATACCTATTGAGCAATCTTTTGAGCTCATTCTGCAATCGTTCGCGATCCTTTTCCCAATAACATTATTTACATAAAAATTCTTGTTTATAATTAAATATTCATAATCAAGAATCAATCAACTTTATATTAAAAAATACTAATACACCTTACATAACAAATTATTAGGATACATAAATGTATTTTATATTTTTCTTATCTCCTGGTTTAACTGTATGTTAATTATTTAATTTATTTTAATTTAAATTATTTTATTAAGTTATACTTTATGTGGTGATTTTAATTTAACGTCTTTTTAATGGGATATGCCCTTATAGGATTAACCCGGCTTACTTATGTATTTATTTATAAGTGCAATCGTAGTTTACAAGGTTATAAAGTAACAGAATTTCACGCTGTATTAAATTTTGATAAAAGCATCGCTCGACAGTTTTTCATTGACAAGTCAACAAATAAGAATAACTTCTTAAATGTTACATAACTTTCACATAAAAACCTTTACATTTATTGACTGACTTGTCTCTCCGTTTACGCCAACGGGATTTCTTTTAAAAATCATAAAATGATTTTATTTCAGATACTAATCTCTGTCTCTCTCTTTCTTCTTGGATTTCTACTCTCAAAGATTGTAGAAAAAGTATATCGAGGTTTATCATTGTTTGACCAAAGTGTTTATCGAATGGTGAAATATCGATACATCAATCTCGGTAAAACGCATTAGAATGAATTCTCATACATTTAGAAAGAAGTCGGTCGTTCCGTACATTACATTACTTGTATTTGTTTTGAAGCGTTTCTCTGCGAGAGATTCAAAGGGGAGATTGTAGAAGGGCTCATCTATCGATTGAAAAGAGAACGGCAAGTAATACAGCAGTGAATTTATCTTGAAGGAAATTGAAAGCGTGAGTTAGCGAGTGAGTGACTGGAGTGGGTGTGAGGTCGGGAGGATAAGGAGTGGCACTCTACGTCTTGTAAGTGATGTCATTGCGAACTAATGTCTACTGCAGATATCACTTCCATGTGTAACTATTTACAATGCCAGACAGTCTGTCTGTGAATGACGATTTTAAATTGCAGGATTGCATTATAATAATGTCATGTATTAAAATATGGTTTTTCAGATAAGATACGATAGTACAATAGCCTACAAGAAAGAAGACAGGTGAGAGAATATAAGAGATCGAAGAAAGACAAGAAGCAATGAAAGGTAGAAGGAAAAATAAAAAGAATAAAATTAAGTGTAAGAAAGAAGATAAATGATTACAAAAGGAAATAAGAAGGCAAAAACCATTTTAAAGTTTCAGAAAGTTTCCTTCTTTCTTCTCTCAGAACAAATTATGTAAAAATTTTACGAAATCTGAAAGATTTAAAATCTATACTTCTGAGTGAGGAGGGAGGAAACTAAGAATAGAAGAAGAGTGATCCAGAAAAATGAGGTAAAGAAAAATGGAGAATATAGAGGAGGAAGGAGTCAAGGAGAAAGGAAGAGGAAGACGGGAAGGAGGAAGAAGGAAGGAGAAGGGAAGGAGAAGGGTAGGAGGAAAGAATAAGAAAAGGAAAAAGAAGAAAAAAACATGGAAAGTGAAAATGACACATATTTAAAGTCGAGCTTGCGGAAATGACATACGCTGTAAGCCCACGTTCACGAAAAAAAAGAAGAAAAAAAAAAAAAAACACACACACTTGGTAAAATAGAAATTTTAATCGTCCAATGACTGATCAGTAACATGTAGTTGTACTGTGTACTTTAAGGGACTTGATACTTTTATTGGTATTACAAATCATAATTTATACGGAATGCGTTATTACTTGTTAGTATTATGTTTTAATTATTGATGCATAACATAAGAACGAAGTGTAGAGTGGTAGATATTGCGTTTAGCAACAGTTTGGTAAAGTTAAATTCCGAAAAAGACAAAAAAGAAAATGAGTGGTCTAAAGTAGATTATAAAATTCCTAATCATTTTGAGAGGTCGTTAAGAAAACCGATGTCATGATTTCTAAAATTCTATTCTAATTCCCCACATGATATGGTTATTCCGCATTTCGGTATCTTGAACAACTATTAAATTTACAGTACAAATCTATTCTTATACAATTCAACGGCCCTAAATAGCGTGCTTGCTCGCCCGCTTCGTGAGACATCGGGCATACTCGGCGATGTTCGTCTCTCGCAGTCTAAACTTTCATGAAGACTACAAAATTAGGAAGGAAAACCGTTTCTTTATTATATAAGGCCTAAGTGAAATGAACACAATGAACAAATATTCTAATTTTATTTTTACTTACAATTTTCATAGCTCTGAACCACAAACAATTTTAATAATCTACCAGTGTAATTTTCTTAAAAATCCTGGAGTCAATGAATAATGGCGGGCGAAGCCGGGGGCAACAGCTGTAAAATATTGATGGTTTTATCTCTTGAAATATCGCTGATAATAATAATCCAAACAAACCATTCCTTCCCTTGAAACATTATATAATTTCTGAAAATTACACTGAATTGATAAAATAAAATTCACATCATATTCATGTCAATAAACAGCTGAGAAACAATACATACTATGTGTTCACAGGTTCTTTGGAACTGCATAATCGATTCTGATATAGTTTTCCCAGGGGGCGCTTTCATGTCGTGGAATGTACTCTAAAGCAGGAATTTTAGCTGTTTCATTAGTTATTAATGGCTTAGTTTATGAATGATTCGCGTGCAAGTGTTAATAAATATAATGCTTTAATAATTATTATACTCTTAATTTTTAATTTTTAAAAGAATTATCGTGGCGAAGCCACGGGCACCTCCTAGTTACTGTACAAATTAACAGTGTACAGTAGGCCTACACCAGCTTAAAAATTGCTTTCCATATAGCTCAGGAGCCTATACAAATACAAACAACTTACAAAATAATTGGTGATATAACAGGTGATCTTAAATGAAGTTTTAAGATACATTAATAATTAACTTATTTATAGAAATGGATACCTAAGTAATAATTCTTATATTGTAATTACAAAGTATTAAGAATATACAAATTGACATCGCTATTTTGAAGTAAAGCAAAATAATATAATTAAAAATAAATATTTTTTTATATTATTATTATTATTATTATTATTATTATTATTATTATTATTATTATTATTATTATTATATTATACAAATACAAATATTATACAAATACAAATATTATACAAATACAAAAATACAAATACCATATTATACAAGTGATAAACACCCGAAAGAGCAGAATGCTCGGGAATTATAGAATAAGAAATAAAGCTAAGCATTTTCAGGATTATACAAATAAAATGGTTTAGTAATTTAGATTTGAATGATGATGCAGTCCTACAGGCTCTGATGTTGTGTGGGAGGCCGCTCCATTGTTGAGAGGCGGAGATGGTGAAGGGTAACGTTTGCAGGGTTGTTCTGTTTTGAGGGATTAGGACAAGTGTACTAAGTTGTGATCGAGTGTCGAATGTGTGATGCTCTGATAATTTATGATAGCGGGAACAGGAGACATAGGGAATGCATTTTCTAAGATCCTTAAACAGAATCCAAGATAATTTTGAGAAAGATGGCAAGACATGATCAGCTTTTTTTTAATGTCACAGATATATCGAATACATCTATTATGAACACGTTGTAGTTTTTGGATAGGTTGACGCGTCCATTTTTTTAGCATTCTAACAAACAATATTTTACTTAAGAAATATTTTCTACATTCTATTTTTTTTTTCATAATTTCAAAAACATTTGTGATAATCTAATTCACTTTTAATAAACATGTATTTCAGACTTAAATTTCACAACAACCCTGTATAAACGGTTTTAATTTAATAAAATTGTGATCCTAAAATCTTCAGCATTCATAAGAAATTGAAGGGAAAAAATATATAATTTAGATACTGAAGTAGGCCTAAGTGTTTGGACTGTTCCTAATATAATAATAATAACAATAATATTTTATTTAGTCTGGCAAATTAAGGACTTAGGGTCTATTCTTCCACTTAACCAGGTTGAATATAAAATTCATCATATACACTAATTCAAAAATACAATAATAAAATTATAGCACAAAATAAAGAGCAAAATAATAACAATAAGTTAAAAGGTAAGACAAAATGTAGTATCAAGACATTAATATATTTAGGAGGGAATACAGAAATGAAAACGAAGTGAATTAAAAATCATATACATTTGTGCGTGTATCTGTGAGTGTACATGTATATGAAAGTGTCGAATGACTATTTGTGCATTGGATGTATAATTACAATAAAGTGAAATAACTATTACAAAGAAAAATGCTAAATGCTTTTTGTATGCTTAAATGTGAGATTGTGTCATAGTCGACTAAATATGTTAGGAATGAAAATGAAATCTATGTAGATTACCTATAAATACACATATATACACTGAAATCGAGGTCTAAACAAATATTACCAATTTATGCAATATAAGTGGCGTACAATATTATACAGTATTATAAAATAAGCTGGACTCGACGACCATACATTTTTTCTAATTAGTGTCGAAATGCTTGCGTCCTAAAAATCTGTAGGCTCCGGAGTTTTTCTAAATTATACTGAAACCATGTAACCCTATCAAGGCATTGAAGATTAGCATTCCTCGTTACTGAAAATATGCGTAATTGTTTTACCAAGTCCAAGGTAATGTACAGTCTGGAATGGATTGTGTTTAAAGCATTGAGAAAATGTTTAAAGTGTGGGATAGGTGTACGGTCTTAATGATGTACATCCACCCTTAGGTGTCTATTATCACCCGTACAAACATATAGGCCTAACTTTTGAGCCCAAACTATATCGTATGGTTACGGAAAACAGACAATATTACTGTACCTACTGTTTTGTACTTACTCAGAACAGATCAGAGTAGAATGAAGAGAATTCCACTTACCTGGAAAAAGGCAAAAAATAAGTCGATTAGGATAGAATGAATCACATATTTCTAAGTTAACCTTTTCAATATTATTAATAAAATTTCCCTAATTAACAACACGCTTAACTCCGAAGGGGGGGTGTTAAACCCATTACTTTTAATTTTATTCTTGCTTGTTTAGCTTAAGTGCGGAAAAGAAAATAGCTTTCACAGTCTGGGTTACAGCAGACTGGAGCAAACCACATGCACCTCACATTTCACTCACTGAGGCAGTTATTTTCCCTCACTATTCCGTATTTTTTAAAACAAATTTTCCTGACTTTTTCATTTATTTTATAAAACTCCCTGACTTTCCCTGGCCGATTTCAATTTCCCAGCTTTCACTGACTTTACAGAATGTGGATACTCTGTTATTACCACTAGGGACGTAGTAAATAATACATAAACAATTGAAGAAGTGCAAAACTATCTTAATGCAGATTAGTTATTTTTCTCGTTTTTGTCAAAATAAGATCATTTTCCAATGAAAGTAAAATAGTTCTATTTCTTTATGACAATTTCCAGTATATATGCAAAACCGATGTCAATTTTTTACTTTAATTGTAACTTATATTTTAGATGAAGATTTCATTAACATAAGCGAACATTTAATGTAATAAATAAAGTAGATCATAATAAAGTAGAGTGTAGCTTAAAATCTAAGCATTTAATTTTAATGAACTAGGCTTATAGGACATATGTAGTCAAATTAAAAAACTGTAATAATTATAAATTATAAGAGCAAACGGCAATGAACGATTTTTGTAATCTATGGAATGCCAATTGCTTCACCAATAATAAATATTGGATGGAAATTTGCATTTGGCTTGAACATATTCGCAACATAGGAAAACTTGATTCGGAAAACCTGTATAGAAAGGGTTTTAATAGAGGTTGTAAGACTCCTCAACCCCTTTTTGCAGAATTCCACTCCAGGCGAAGAAGCAGCCTCCCTAATATGATGAAGAGAGAGGGACGCAATAAAAGGGAAGGCGTTTCCTCACGATACAGAATATTGTTCCGATAGTATTATTGAAATGACAAGCCCTGCTGGAAGTAGTTTGGTCAAGTGTTTGGCTGGACAATGTGTTGTGAGCCTCGGGCATAAAAAAGTAAAGGCTTTTAAACTTCGCACGCATGACGTAACACAATGTATTGTGTGTGATACCTCGGGCAGCAAACTATGCATCTTGCATTTCAAACTCTTTGTGGTTACAGCAGCTATGGTGAAATTACGTTCTGTTCAATTAAAAATAGACTGTAGTGAAGTCTTCTATGGGCTTATCTAGTAGAATTAGTAAAACAACATTCCGGCCTTTATCTTCCGGAACAGTTTACAAACTTTATATTAAAATGCTATATTTGTCTTGAATATTAATTTTTTAAAGTTAATAATAATAATAATAATAATAATAATAATAATAATAATAATAATAATAATAAATGTTCTTAATCTAAAGAAGAAGTTGAAGTAAGAAAATGTAAAGGGATGATCATGATTTTGAGTCTTGAACCATGGTTCTTGAAGAAAGTCAAATAAGTGAAATCGAGTGTAAAAAACCTACCGTATTCTATAATTCCATTTGCAAAAAGTCACATTGCAAATGGAAAAAAACGAGAAAGACATTAAGATGATCATGATTGTGAGATTTGAACCATGGTTCTTCAAGAAAGTCAAATAAGTGAAGTTGAGTGTAAAAAAACCGACCGTATTCTATCATTCCATTTGCAAAAAGTCACATTGCAAATGGAGAAAACGAGAAAGACATTAAGATGATCATGATTGTGAGGCTTGAACCATGGTTCTTGAAGAAAGTCAAATAAGTGAATTATCATTCCATTTGCAAAAAGTCACATTAAAAATGGAGAAAACGAGTAAGACATTAAGATGATCATGATTGTGAGACTTGAACCATGGTTCTTCAAGAAAGTCAAATAAGTGAAATCGAGTGTAAAAAAACGACCGTATTCTATCATAAGTCACATTGCAAATGGAGAAAACGAGAAAGACAACTAAGATAATCATGATTGTGAGACTTGAACCATGGTTCTTGAAGAAAGTCAAATAAGTGAATTATCATTCCATTTGCAAAAAGTCACATTGAAAATGGAGAAAACGAGTAAGACATTAAGATGATCATGATTGTGAGACTTGAACCATGGTTCTTCAAGAAAGTCAAATAAGTGAAATCGAGTGTAAAAAAAACGACCGTATTCTATCATAAGTCACATTGCAAATGGAGAAAACGAGAAAGACATTAAGATGATCATGATTGTGAGATTTGAACCATGGTTCTTCAAGAAAGTCAAATAAGTGAAGTTGAGTGTAAAAAAACCGACCGTATTCTATCATTCCATTTGCAAAAAGTCACATTGCAAATGGAGAAAACGAGAAAGACATTAAGATGATCATGATTGTGAGGCTTGAACCATGGTTCTTGAAGAAAGTCAAATAAGTGAATTATCATTCCATTTGCAAAAAGTCACATTGCAAATGGAGAAAACGAGTAAGACATTAAGATGATCATGATTGTGAGACTTGAACCATGGTTCTTCAAGAAAGTCAAATAAGTGAAATCGAGTGTAAAAAAACGACCGTATTCTATCATAAGTCGCATTGCAAATGGAGAAAACGAGAAAGACATTAAGATGATCATGATTGTGAGACTGGAACCATGGTTCTTGAAGAAAGTCAAATAAGTGAATTATCATTCCATTTGCAAAAAGTGACATTGAAAATGGAGAAAACGAGAAAGACATTAAGATGATCATGATTGTGAGACTTGAACCATGGTTCTTGAAGAAAGTCAAATAAGTGAATTATCATTCCATTTGCAAAAAGTCACATTGCAAATGGAGAAAACGAGAAAGTCATTAAGATGATCATGATTGTGAGACTTGAACCATGGTTCTTGAAGAAAGTCAAATAAGTGAAATCGAGTGTAAAAAAAAACGGACCGTATCATTCCATTTGCAAAAAGTCACATTGCAAACGGAGAAAACGAGAAAGACATTAAAGCATTCCTTCATTTTCCCTCTAAGAATCTGTACAGAAATGCTACTTACATTTAACAGGAATTACGTTTGATGCCATGCATTAGATAATGAGCCTGAACCCTTTCTTTTATACATCACATGACAATTAACTCTTTTGAAATAATTACAAAATTCAACCCCAGCAAAATGACAGCTAAGATTTTTAGACGTTTCCCCTTTTAACTTCATAGCTGGGGCTCAAAGACATAAATTTGTTTATTAACACTAAATTCTTAACAGTTTCAAGTCCCTTGACTTAAACATAAAGAATGCAGGAACCACTCCCATAAACGCGGAGCATTTATGATCATTCAAGGAATTTTCTTCAGCCCCTGCTACACTCGTAGAAACACACGGGTAGGCGTTATTGCACAAATTTTAGTTGATAGCCAGTAGGTTTATCCTTCATATCACAAGCACTAAGGTAACTTGAAGTGTCCAACTGAGAGATCCTGGATGCTCCAAGGAAAGCTACTAAACCCATTTCACAACATTTTATGAGTGTTATGGAAACGTGTCAAATCTAAAACAACAGCTGCTTTATTTTATTTCTCACAACACTGGGTTGTGTTGTATAACATCGAACACATATTTTCATTTTCTCGCCAGTCATTAATATAAAAATCGAGCAATCAACTCATTTTTGTATCATGGTCCTATTGAATGCGAGGACAACGGTTTTACACCCGAGAGTCTCTGACCAGAGGAAGTATGTTGCATGAAGTGTAACATCAACTCATGCCCTTGAAACATATGTAATTTTATGGAAAATATTTTTAATAGTAATACCGAACACTCTCATTTGAAATCGCCGAATAACTGTTCTGGTACCGATAATTCCGGGCCAACAGATGGAACTAGTAGTAGAAGTCCATCAGGTCGGGTGCGACCCCTGGCGATCCAAACGGATTTACAAGGCAGTAAGGCTGCCAGCCATGACTATTCGAAATGTCTTTTCCTGTTCCTAACACTCATATCCACTATCTTCATCCATCCAACCCGGTCCTTCACAGCACTTAGAATTTCTTCCCATCTTCTTTTTTGCACTCCTTAGCTAGTAAGTGTTACTTACGAAAGTTGTTTACATGGATCGTAAGTTGACATTCCCACACAGTCTTGTTGCTATGGCCGTTGCGATGAGGTTAAATTACTTACGGTCCAAGCGCCACGTCATAATTCATTACGATACACTTCATAATACAAGCCTTTATGGACATGGCCCCCAGGACAAATATTCGGTTCCCATAACAACAAACACATGCGAATCACTTTCTGAAATAAACATCTATTTTCAAGAATGTATTTACATAATATTTTCAGGTAATATCACAATTAATATAATTAAATTGATATAAGTAACCGTCGTGCAAAAAATAGCATGCAACACACGGGCCGTAAAGGCATTTACGGGTCTCGAAAACTTAAAAACCCTCGGCTGCGCCTTGGGTTTTCAATCTGTTTCCTCGACCCGTATACGTGCCTTACGGCACTTGTATCGCAATATACTATTTCCAAGGAGCTGTTTTTCCTCATTATATGTAAAAAAATACATTAATTTATGCTTAGTTGCTGTTGCCACTAGTGACATGTCTGGTTTAATTTCCTTTATTATGGACAAGTTAGTCCTTTTTTCTACCCTTGATACATTTAGAAGTTTTCTCCAGACCCACATTTCAAAGGAATCAAGTCTTCTTTTCTCCTCCGATCTTAATGTCCAGCTTTCGCTAGCATATAGTACCAATGGAAATACCATCACTTCAATGAGCTTAACTTTTGTTCTTCTAGAGATGTCTGGATCTTTGAATATCTTTTCTAGTTTTTTCATAGCTGTTTTGCCTAGCACTATTCTCCTTTTAATTTCCTCTTTGCTATTACCCTCTAAAGTCACGGTTGTCCCAAGATAGTTAAATTTATCCACAGTTGTTATTATTTCGCCACCTATATTGATGTAACTTTCAGTATTTGACAGTATTTTAGTCTTCTTGACATTTAGTTTAAGCCCTGCTTTGTCGCCTTCTGTCTTTACTTTTTTATAAGCTCTTCCAGATCTTTTTCATTCTCGGCAAGGAGAGTTGTATCATCAGCGTATCTGATATTGTTTAATATTCTTCCACCCATCCTTATTCCTATGTTAGTTTCCTCAAGTTTTGCACTTCTCACTATGTACTCTGTATATAGATTAAAAAGACCTGGTGACAATACGCATCCTTGTCTTAGACCTTTCCCAATTGGGAACCAACTTGTTTCGCCGTCATGAGTCCTGACTTTTGCTTCATGACTGTATGAAGCCCAAGATGGAACTACTGTCGCTATAAATGCCAATAGGCAGAGCTTCAATTCTGAATTTCAACATAGCAATACAGATGTATGTGTGTGTGTGTGTAAATATATAATTATATATGTATATACAGGGTGTTTCAAAAATACTTTTACAAACTTCGGGCATGGGTTCCTTCACCAAAAGAAGGAAAAAAGTTCATATGAACATACCTGTCCCATAATCCTTGTTGAAACTTTCCATCGACGTGTCATGGAAGCCTGCGAAACCATTCGACACCATCCCGGAGTATTTGAAAGGGTGCGACAGTTCATGATTCGACGAGTGCATGCATGCCTAGAAGCAAGAGGATATTTCGAGCATTTGTTATGAGTTTTGTGTGTTGATGTGTTATGAATATACTAAGGTGTTGAGCAGTTCCTAACGAGAAATCAAGGATTATGGGACATATGTTCATATGAACTTTTTTCCTTCTTTTGGCGTAAGGAAGATTATAAAAGTATTTTTGAAACAGCCTGTATGTGTGTGTATATATATATGATAATATATATATATATATATATATATATATATATATATATATATATATATGATAATATATATATAATATATATATATATATATATGATAATATATATATATATATATATATATATATGTATGTGTGTGTGATAGGCCTATATATTACTTTGTTAATAAAGGAACCATTGATAGTTCAATTTACTTCAATCGTTAAACCGATTATTGTTATGGATTAAAGATTGTACTTTTCCTTGAAATTACTGGCAGTTGAATCATAGACATGCCTTTTTTGAGAATCTACTACTTCAACTTGATTTTCATGATTGGAAAAGGACGATGGGATTTAAGATGTATCCATTGAGCTGAAACTTAAATACTCGCATCCTTCGTACCGGAAGCGTATGTTGACATCACTAGACTATTACCGGTGATTTAAATTCTCAGAACAAGTTAATCAGCTATTAATCACACACACATACATATATATATATATACACACACACACACATACAGGCTGTTTCAAAAATACTTTTATAATCTTCCTTACGCCAAAAGAAGGAAAAAAGTTCATATGAACATATGTCCCATAATCCTTGACAATAGACAAGCAAGGCCAGCTTCCTTCAATAATATGTTATAATTAGGAATCCAATCCTAGACCAGAGTGGAAGCTGGAAGGTAGGGATGCTATAGACTCACCCACGGTGAACCACGGTGAACAGTGTTAATACAATGAAAAGACGAAGACAGTTTTATGCTTTAATTTTGGTAAACGGTTTGCAGACATCAACAGTCCAAGCTGAAGTTATATATTAATACAAGCATTCAACAACTAGACTCATCAGTGATCCCTATGTTTGAAATCGATGGAGAAGATTTCAGAAAATTAGAGGACTTCTAAGAATGGTAATTCTAACATGTGAATAATAATCCTCATATAATATCTAATGCATTATGCTGTTAAACTTATATTTTGGCTTTTATATAATTGTTTTATGGTGACGCAAATACAAGTCTTTAGCGGTGAAAAGCACAATATTAGAATAAAAGTAGTTTAGAGGTTAGTATTTGTATCCAATAGTGGAATTCGTTTTAACTTTTCTCTGCTACTGACGTATAAATGCGTCACATCAAAACATTGTTTGAAGCCGAGATATAAGGGCAATACAGTAATGCTTTATTTGAAATGTAAGGATTTTTACCTACATGTTAATATTGTCATTCATATAAACTAGGTATTTCAGTGAAGTCTTTCTGATTAATTTTAAGCTTAGAACCCAATGGTGGTTTCACTTGATGATTGTTTAAATATACACACAGTAACATATAGTAAATATATATACAGTTAATAGACTGCTCACTTTTTATCTGCTCTGCAATTTTCTATCGCAGACACGTCATTTGCAAACCTAATGCATTTTATTTCAAAGGAATGGCAAATCGAGAAATTATAGTGATAGCACGTGATAGTGCATGTTACGCAGACATTTACCAAGGGACAGGATCCTATGACACAACAAGAGTTTTTCTATATGTGGTACCGCTCTTTTATTAAGTGCCAGTATGGTACTTTATGAGATTGTGTGTGGGGGACGAAAAATGTCTGTCCGTCCGTCCGTCTGTATGTCTGTTTGTCTGTCTGTCCGTCCGTGTGTCTGTAAGCGCCATAACTAAAATAAGCTTTATCGGATTTTCATGAAACTTGGTATACGCATTTATAATGTCTATGGGAAGAACCCTATTGTTATTGAACCAAATCGGTTCACCGGTACCGGCGTCAAACCCAATTTAGTGTTTTTATTTAAAAGCGCCATAACTCAAATACGCTTTATCGAATTTTCATGAAACTTGGTATACACATTTATAATGTTCATAGGTAGACGTCTGTTGATACTGGACCAAATCGGTTAGCTGGTACCGGAATAATGCCCAATTTAGTGCATTTTTATGGTATTATATAACAAAAGGCCCCATAACTCAAATGTGCTTTATCGGATTTTCATGAAACTTGGTATTCGCATTTATAACGTCTACGGCAAGAAGCCTATTAATTTTGGACATAATCGGTTGACCGGTACCAGAATAACGACTAATTAAAGGTCACAAGTTTTTAAATTTTTGTCTACCGGTATAATTTGACAGTTAACACTATTCCTTCACTTATGCTCATCAAACGACACCGTCAAACTGAGTTGGCCAAATGGTAACGCCTTGGACTCGTATTCTGGGGGTCCCCGGATCAAATCCTGGAGCCGGCCGCTTTGACATGGATTTTTTTAATTTAATTTTTTATTTTTATGTGAGTGCGCAATTGTCAAGGTATCACAAATCTGTAGTTCTGCTGACGCTGGTCGATTTTAATCTGATTAGAAAAACGTATTTTCTGTATATCATAATTGCAATTATAATTGATTCAACAGAAACATACTGGCACTTATTATTATTATTAAATTGGTATTATAATTAAATTATTATTATTAAATTATTATTATGATTATGATTATTATATTATTATTATTATTATTATTATTATTGGCAGCCATTTAAGTTACCTGATTCGCCAAGTGATACACTCAAAACATGAAGCCATTCCGTACACTAGTACAAATCAAACATGAAGCCACTATTCTTCTACCATGCACAGTTCTCAGCCTTTACTTGCCATCAGGTGTCTAATTGCCGCGACAGTTTTTAGCTTCCTCCGCTAATTCCATCTCGAAGATTCACGTGAGGGAGAGAAAAATTACAGTATTTTAACTCACCTATTTTAAAGCAGCTGTTAAAACTGCTGTCCCAACTGATCTATACATACCTGCCAACAACGTAGGCTATAAATTTTTTAATGAAATCGTAGATATTGAATTTTTAAGTCCGCTCTACACTAATGTTTAATAAATTCAAACTTCCTAAGCTAAACGCTAAACGGCTTGCAATGTTTAAGGAAATTCTACCACAACAGCCAGAACCTTCAGAGATGAACCTTTACTTCTTTCATTCTAGAAAAGACATCAATGTCGGAATAATGTAGGATATTCCTCGGTATTAATTCTTTTCAGAGTTCAATTTCACTGATTCTCCTGTTTTTTTTACAATCAACATTTTCATTGCTAAAGGCGTAGCCTATTGCGTCTCCTCAAAAAATGTACAAAAGCAGAGATGAAGAACAATAGTAGGCTATAATGATTCATGTAAATAGTGAAGATTTTTTATCTGTGTATCGGAATTGTCAATTATGGTAAGCAGCTAGGCATATTGCACGGAAATTTTCCCCAGCGATTTCAACCTTGATGATTTTACTAAATGAATGCCTTATTACCAGTATATAAATTAATCTCTGAAAGAGTTAATATATCATACTTAGCAGGTGAATAACTATCAGAATTGTTGTTCTATAAAATAATAGAGAGATATGAACTGGTTTTGGGAAGACGATCTCCCTCGGTAAAGCCGTGGAGAAACTCTTCAAACTACTGCTTGGCATCCTCTTCTTATCATATTATAGGCCTACTAATGAGAAACGGTAGGTCTAGACCTAAACCTCATTCGACCAACAACTGCTGATTGTGGATGAAAGAAATGTCTCACGTTCTTCGAATAGATCTAACGCGTGGCGACAAATGGTGCTAAGACCGACTAGATAATACACAGATTTTCATAGAATTAAGTTACAACTTGATAGTTTAAGTTACAGCTTGATAGTTAAGATACAGCTTTAAAGTTAACATACAGCTTGATAGTTAAGTTACAGCTTGATAGTTAAGTTACAGCTTTAAAGTTAACATACAGCTTGATAGTTAGCTTGATAGTTAAGTTACAGCTTGATAGTTAAGTTACAGCTTGATAGTTAAGTTACAACTTAATAGTTAAGTTACAACTTGATAATAACGTTAAAACTTAGTAGTTAAGTTACAACTTAACAGTTAATACAACTTAAATAAATCTTCATCTGCATAGGTGAATGTACGATAATGAAAACGATTAGTTTCTTGTAGAATTTGTCGTAAATACATAGGGTGGGTAAGAAATAGAGGCAACTCATTTATAAAATCATGGCGAATTACTTGAGGTTCGAATCGCTTTTTAAGACTTTTAAAACTGGAAGGTCGTTGATTAAAAAAATCAAGATAGGTTAAATGACTCTTGACTCACAATAATCTGGATTACCATAATGAGCAGTTAAAAGATTAGTACATTTTTTCGGAACGATGAGTATTTAAACGTGACACACGATTGAACCTCTGCAAGATGGAAGTGAAGTGACAGGTTTTGACACATCTATGCAAATTCCTCAAAGCTTCTGTAAGTCAAGACCCCTCTCAGCCGATGGAATTATCAGTGCCTGTATTACAATATCTAAAAATCGTTTTAGGATGGCTAGCTCATTTCCTTCTAGTTGCTGTAAAGGCATTCTTATTGTTAGAGGGTTCCAATTTGCTCTGAAGTGTGCTGGATATCCAACTAACATCTTACACAAGCAATTTGAACTTCCAGTACTTCATCGTGATTTTATAGACCTGTTGCCACTATTTTATTATCCAGTCTATGTGAATTTAAAATATTTCAGAAACACTATGTGGACTGAAATACTGTTAGGTCTGGAAAAAATGGGAGCGGTCCTTACTTATTTAAGTAGTTATAAATGTAGTAGGCCTGTAAATAAATTCTCTGAGGTTGCTCATATTACTTTGTCTATACAGTGCAAAATGCATAAGAACACTCTTAACCGAGTTTTGTTAGTAATGCATAAGAACACTCTTAACCGAGTTTTTGTTAGTAAAATGAATAAATGAGAAGGGTGTGTTTACGGTAAGATTACGAAACAGATCTGTGTTGGAATTAATTCACACGTATTCAGTGCACGCAATGAAGCGTTGTGGTACAAATTATTTATAATTAAGAGCCAAAGAGATGGTGATAGGCGCACAATGGTTGTACTGATGTGTGCTGTAATGAGAACGATAATATCTTACGCTTTGTGTCGCCTCCTCACCAGTTTGATTCATTAATTTACACCATTCAACCTATCCAACCAAATTGAAGCACTAAACAAATTTGGGCTTAAATACTTACAACCTTACATAAACTTAACAACCTTACATTTCAACAATACCATTTTAAAGTATACTTTTTATACTTTCATACTTTTTATATATTTATACAGTATGTACGGTCTATTTATACTCCTTTCAGCTTCGAGGTCATATCAGGAGTTCGACCTGTGTCTGTACAGTAGGCCATGGAACTATTGATTGTTAATTTTTGCACGACTTAACTAATTAGTGGTACTTACGAATGTTGTTGCCGTGGATCGTAAGTTGACATTCCCACACGCAATCTTGTTGCTATGTGCGGTAAGAGTTTCCGTGTGGTAAGAATTTACTTACGGCACATCATAATACAAGCCTTTATGGACAAGGCCCCCCAGGACAAATATTCGGTTCCCATAACAACAAACACATGCGAATCACTTTCTGAAATAAACATCTATCTTCAAGAATGTATATACATAATTTTTTCAGGTAATATCACAATTAATATAATTAAATTGATATAAATAATCATCGTGCAAAAAATAGCATGCAATACTCGTGCCGTAAGCGCATAACGGATCTCGCAAAATTGAAAAAAAACTCTTTCCTCGATCCGTATGCATCGCTTACTGCACTTGTATCGCAATATACTATAATTTCCATTGATGGTGTATTTTATGGAGTAAATTTCAACTGATATTAATTGAAATGCATATGCTGTAGGATGAAATAGCGAGGATGATTCATTGTATGTGAATATCTAATTCGGCAATTGCCTTTACGACTGAGGTAACCATGAAAAAATCTGTCAAATTAGCCTCTCATGGGATTTGAACCTGGGACCTCCAGAGTGTGAGTCCAAGACGTTACCATCTCGGCCATCTCGCTCGATATATAATTTTTTGTGTATGTGGTGGAAAAAAGTTTTTAAGTTTGGTAGCAATGCTGAACGAAAAACCGATGGAAATTCCTAGACAGCGAAGAAACATGATTCGAACCCTCCACTGTATCTTATTATTATACGGAAAATTATAAACTAACAATTTTATTGGGCCAAATACGAAAAGTAAGCACTTACTTTAATAACCACAAATTCTTTTATTAAATTGCCACCAGTAACTTATTTTATAAGAATATTTTTCTCCAGACCATAATGTTGTATTCCAATCGAACCCCACTTATTTTGTGAAATAGAATTTGAGGGAGGGAAATGTTTATCTTGGAAGAACTAGTTATTGCATGTATTCTGTGCCGTATATCGTCTTCTATGAGAAATATTAGATACATAACTAAGAAACCACAGAATGTTGTTTCTGTTAGACTTGACACGAGATATTTACGGAGAAAAAGTCCTCTGAAACCAAGATTCGAACCCATGACCTTCGGCTTTCCGTAGCGATGCTCTCCCAACTGCGCTAGTCAGAGATCGATTCGTGGCGCCAGATGGAACTTTCTATGATTACCTTTAATGGTAAACCTCACTGAAAGACATTTACGTCATATACAGTAGTGAGACTCGCTAACTTCAGAAATGCTGTGACCGGGTTACCACTGTCATTGTACAGTAACATTTAAGATGTAGATATACTAGGATGTGCCCGCGGCTTCGCCCACGATAATTAATTGAAAAATTAGAAATTAATAGTATAATAATTATTAAAGCATTATATTTATTAACACTTGCACGCGAATCATTCTTAAACTAAACCATTAATAATTAATGAAACAGCTAAAATTCCGGCTTTAGAGTACATTCCACGATTAGAAATTGTCACCTGGGAAAACGATCTCAGATTCGATTATGTAGTTCCAAAGATAACTGTGATCCACTGCCTTCTAAACTGTATAGGCTAATTCTCGTGCGTAATTCTCGAGACGGCGGTGGATAATGGCGTTTTTCAACTGTTTGTTGACAGATGAATGAGATGTGAATTTTATTTGATAAATTCAGTGTAATTTTAAGAAATTATATAATTTTTCAAGAGAAGGAGTGATTGATTTGGATTATTATTATCAGCGATATTTCAAGAGTTAAATCATCAATATTTTACTGCTGGTGCCCCCGGCTTCGCCCGCCACTATTCATTGACTCCAGGATTTTTAAGAAATTTACACTGGTAGATTATTAAAAATGTTTGTGGTTCAGAGCTATGAAAATTGTAAGTAAAAATAAAATTAGAATATTTGTTCATTGAGTTCATTTCACTTAGGCCTTATATAATAAAGAAACGGTTTTCCTAATCTTGTAGTCGTCATGAAAGTTTAGACTGAGAGATACGAACATCGCCGAGTATACCCGATGTCTCACGAAGCGGGCGAGCAAGCACGCTATTTAGGGCCGTTGAATTGTATAAGAGTAGATAAATTTTTCATGAAACCACAGAATATATATATATTTTTTTTTTAACTTTAGACCTACACGAGAATATTAGACTACATGATGCCATAAATTGAACTCTTGCTAGCTTAGTTTGGAAAGCGTCGGCACGGAAAGCCGAAGGTCACGGTTCGAATCTTGGTATCAAAGGAACTTTCCTCCTAAAATATACTTCTCTGAGAAAGTTCTTACGCTATAAACTATTATCGCGAAGACGACACTTTCCCATGAGCATGTCCATAATTTAAAAGGATAAGCTATCCTTGCATGCCCAAAATAATAGTTCTGTCCAAGTTCCATGAATAGAATTATAAGTCAAATTAAATAGAAACTGGTAGTACACTCCATTGAAAAATAGGGAAACCGTGGTTTATCTTTGTTAAATTGTTATTCCTGTATTCTATGACCAATTCGTTTGTTACATTTAATCGATTGTAGGCCTACTGCTATTTAGTTCTTTGGCCACTGTGCCATAATTTTATCCCGCAACAGCAAATATACAGACACGGGACTCTCCCATTTATGCCCACATAAATAGCATCTACCAAGGCCAGGATCGAACCGCGAACGAAGCAAGCCAGAGCTGTACCGTTTCCTCCAACCACGCCTACGAAAGATTTGAAAAGTTTTATCTGTTCAGGACAGTAGTCTATCTCACACCTGTAATCTGGAAGGTATATAAAAAAGATAGTAGGCTATACGCCCAGCTACTGTATAGTCCAGTTACTCATTGCATACCCAGGCGGCTTCCTTTCGTTAGGAGGAAAAGTTTGCCGACAGCTCAACTCATGTTCTTTGTTTTTACCGCACCAATCAGCTAGTTACCCCAGCCAATTAAAATCTAAGAATGTCCTGTGGCGATTTTGACAGCTACTCGTCTACTCCGCGTGGAGTGAAATGCATGGTTGCAAGATCAAGTTGCAGTAAACAATAACACGTGTGAATTGAATAAAGTGAAGGAAGAACTGAGGTCAGTGATAACAATGAAAGAATATTGCAACGTTGCTTTGGTTTGGAAAGCGGAAGGACCTGCAAGTGTGTCACTGATATAATTTCAAATTATTGGAAAGATGAGTAATGTAGCTTCTGAGACGATGCTATACTGTATATCGGTTATCATTTGGGGACCTTTAACTATTTCCATTCTGTTAGATTGCAGCAGCGCTATGAATTGCTGAGTGCCCATGGAATTCTTGGGAATGGGACGCGCGACCAGCAGGAGTTTCTTATTAAATTAATTTGAAACAAAAGTGACCTGCACTTTGGGGGCTCCACCTAGTTAGTAACTCTATTATAACTGTATCCTGCCAGCAATTATCGGTCTGGCGGATGTCCTGAGTCCAGCGCCCGTCCTGTAATGGACAAGTACAAGATGCGACAAGAAAGCCCCTTGTAATTAAACAAACAAGATGCCGAAGTTGCATCCACGTCCTAGCCTTCCAAGCGCCATTTTTTTGAGTTCTCCCTCTTGACTAAGCTGTTTACAGCAACCAAATTTGCTTGGAGGTTGGGACAAAATTGAAGAATTTTCTTTAGATAATTGAACTGTTTCCAATCACTGCTGATAACAGTTGATAATATTTAAATTTGCTTATTGATTGGAAATATTTCTTACAGAGTAAGTTCTTTCTCGGTCTGTTGACACCTGTAGATAATTATAATAAAAATGGAAATTCTCAATAATAAGAAGAAAAGTTTTATTTCTTATTCGATGTTAGTAAATGTCCGCTGCGCTACAAACCGGAAGGTCGCGGGTTCGATCCCCGATGAGGTCGTTGGAGTTTTTCAATTGGCCTAATCCTTCTGGTGGCACTATGGCCCTGGAGTCGACTCAGCCTCTATCAGAAATGAGTACCAGGAGCAATCCTGGGGGGTAAAGGCGGCCGGTGCGTAAGGCTGACAACAGTACCACCTTAATGTTCCGAATGTCTAAAAATCTGGGAGCCTCAACCTCCTGGAACCCTCTGGGCCTCCATGACCTGTATAGGTAACACTTTACTTTTCTTTATTTTACTTAGTAAATGTCACAAAGTTCTCCAATACAACCTTGATGGGAAAAATATCTGCAATATGTTCAACAGTGATAGATATCAGTAGCTTATGTGGCCAGCAATTAGTAGTTACTATTTCTTTTACCAATGTCTGTTTAAAAAAAACTATAGGGGTAGTCAAAGACCTACTCTGTTAAGAATTGTACTCTGTTGTAAAATAGTTATGATATAATGTTAAAATAAAAATATAATTTATTTTGAGAACAGATATGTTTGTGAAACGCGCCAGTAAAAGCGAGTGTAGCAATCCTACGAAGAAATAATATCTTTTACCATGTGAATCATATATAATTTTTTGAATTACCGTAATAATAAATATTCTATTTATTCTAATGAATTACGTACCGGGTAGTCATATTGGAGCCACGAGCTGCCCTGCCATCTACCGCCATATGTACACAAGCATAAACGCATATTAATGATTTTCAGGCACAGATGCCTACATTAAAGAATGGAATCAACAACGCGTTTCAACCACCAAGTCTGATGCTTTTTGCGACCACCGCACCGTGTAAACTACAAATTACAAAACAATAAATACTCTTCGGTAAAGCAGAAACGCAACAGGGAGTCATTGTACAAGGCGCGTCCATAAAGTAAGTTTCCATAGGGCCGTTTACAGAACAAAACAAAAAGCCATGGAAATATTTATTGCAACAGATATAGCAAGTGTTCAGTTCTTTTTCAACATATTCGCCACAGGAATTGAGACATTAGTCATACCGTAGGACCAACTTTTGAGCACTTGTGTCGTAGAACCATTGTGTGATAACCTTTTCCGTTTCTCTGTCAATCTCTACCATTCTCTGTCATTCACTGTCATTTCTTCAGGGGTAGGAAAAGATGAAAATCTCTGGGTGCGCGGTCTGAGCAGTAGGGTGGCGACTTCAATACCTACCTGCAAGTCTCCTGCAAACGTTCGGCTGGGAGGTGTTTCAACATCCACCCTACAGCCCGGATCTCGCTCCCAGTGATTTCCATCTTTTCCTACACCTCAATAAATGACAGAGAAGCGAAGATGGTTGTCACACAGTGGTTCAAATCCTAGGCGGAAGACTTCTACAACACAAGTGTTCAAAAGTTGGTTCCACTGTCTCAATTCCTGTGGCGAATACGTTGAAAAATAGCTGAACACTTGCTATATCTGTTGCAATAAATATTTCCATAAAATTTTGTTTTGTTTCTGTAAAAGGTTTCTGTAAAGCAAGGGAAACTTACTTTATGGACGCTCTTCGTGTTACCGCAAGGCGACCCTTCCTCTGGTAGTGGACCGTATTGAAAACTATTTGTGGGTTCGATTCCCGGCGATAACATGCGGGGGAGAGAAGAATTGAGGAGAAGAATTGGGTTTCATTTCCAATCTTCAAATGGGTAAATTGATATACAAGAAATATGCACATGTGAACGATGACGTTGCTTGATCAACACAAACTTGATGGTCTGGAATATATGCACTTCTTGAAATCTGCAGTTCTAGTTGTATCCAAGTACACATATATAGATGCACTGGTAGACTGTATTAATTCGGAGGACCATTTGTTGATGTAATAAATATAGCCTGTCGAAATTGTTATTTCGAAACTAGAAGATTGTATTGAATGCTGAAATTTAAGACTATTCACAGCACTAGTTCAGAAAAAAGAAGATTGCATAAATAAGCTGTTAACACTTTATTGCCAAGCATAAATGTCTGTATTTATTTAACAATTCGAAGTTGCATGAAGTCTCTTTATGACTACTAAATCTCACCGAATTGAAGACTAATCATAGTCCTTGTCTTGTGAATTATATTACTCACAGAATTGAAATGATTGATATCTCCTTATGAAGGTTCAGTGTCCAGAGATAGAACGAAGCACCTTTAGCGACGTCTAGATGAATCCCTGTGATGTTGAAATTATGTTGAACTATGTAAGAACATTGGAATTCTTAATCCAACACAAATGAAGATAAAAGGCATTTCGCCCGAAATTTAGCACTGTATGACGTGCTAAATGATTTGTTGAATAGAGCACATTGCCCTAGAAAAAGAGAATGGAACACTCAAATCGTTGTCCATTTTGAAGAAGAAGGATGAAGTGAATAATAAGGACAATTGAAGGTTGAAACAATAAATAATCGCTAACCCAATAATAATAGCTTCACTTGTAAATAAGATTAATTAATCAATACATTAAAACGCACTATGCTAATATAATAATAAATAAAATAAAAACAGAATTGATAAATTAGTAGTTATTTAAAAAATAAATAAATAATTTTGGAGTTGAGATTAAAATAACAATTGCCAAGACATACATTGAATTGATTGACTGTAAGCCTATACAGACAAATGAAAATCAAAGCCATCTGAAGTAAATTTATGGCAAGCAAGAAAGAAGGTATTACATGACGTAACATATTGCCCGCGATTATTTCACTTGTGAAATAATCTAAAGTGATGTGAAGTCATGTGATACCTAAAGAATTATGATATGAGAAAGGGGAGTAAGTAATATAAGAAAACAAACTTAAAACTAAGAAATGAATTGAGGGTTGCTAACCAAAAAAGGCAACAACACCAAAGACATGATAGGGTTAGTCGTTAGCCTCAGAAATGGGAAGAGGAGCCAGTTTTACAATGGGCCTCTTGAATAAGCCTGTGGCAGTACGCACAGTAACAACACGAATAAGACCGTCAGGGCCAGGATGAGTACAATGAACAATCCCTAGGGACCACCTTTGAGGAGGGAGATTGTCCTCAATGATTAGGACTGGGGTACCTAAAGGAATGTCAGAAAGAACTTTGGTCCACTTAGAACGTCTTTGTAGTGTGTGGAGATAGTCAGTAGACCATTTCTTCCATAAATTATTTGTAATTTGTTGGAGAGTATTCCAACGAGAACGTGTGGTGTAACCACCAGACAAGTCAGGGCTTGGTAAGGAAATGATGGCTTTCCCAATCAGGAAATGACCAGGTGAAAGATAGCTAATGTCGTTAACGTCCTCATTCAATGGAATGAGGGGACGTGAATTTAAGATGGCTTCCACTTGAATCAGCATAGTAAGCATCTCTTCAAAGGTAAAGTTAAAAGAGGGCAGCATCCTTTTTAGATGAAACTTGACCGATTTAACTGCGGCCTCGTGAAGACCTCCCATGTGGGGGGCATTAGGAGGAAGGAAATGCCAATGTATATTCAAATGGGATGTGGCATCTTGAACCACAGAATGATGCTCAGGAGACTGCAATAGCAAAGCTAACTGCTTGAGGTCAGTCTGAGCGCCAACGAAGTTAGTACCATTGTCTGAGGTCACTGAACTTGGAAGGCCTCTACGTCCTGTGAATCGTGAGAATGCGGCAAGGAAAGCACGAGATGTGAGGTTGGTGACCAATTCAATATGAATGGCCTTAGTGGACATGCATACGAATATGGCGAGGTAAGCTTTGACAGTGATCTTGGAGCGAGGACCTCCAAATTTGATTGGATAAGGACCCGCATAATCTATGCTTACGTTGGTGAAAGGAGAAATGGGATTTACTCTATAAACAGGTAAATCAGCCATTTTTTGCTGAAAGGTTTGAATATTGAAACGAAAACATGTAGTGCATTTTCTTAGAACACTACGTACCACCTTCCTAATAGATGGTATCCAAAATCTTTCTCTTAAGTGAGAAATAACAAGTTGGGATCCAGCATGATTCAACTTGATATGATTGAAATAAATAAGCTGCTTAGTAAAGGCATGATCAGCTGGTAACAACATCTGATGTTTGGCTTCGAAAGGTATGCTGGATCGTTCAAGACATCCGCCTACCCGAATTACAGAATCCTTGTCAAGAAACGGGTCTAGTTGCTTCAATTTGCTTGAAGAATTGACGTCATGATTTGACAATAAATCACGGATTTCTGATGCATAAACCTCTTGCTGTATTAGCCTAACACAGCATTGAAGTGCCTTGTTGAGTTCAGAAGGCATTAAGGGGCCTTTTATAGAGTTATGAATCTTACGAGAGTTATTCATGAATCTCAATATGTAAGACATAACACGAATAGTTTTCAAATATTCAAATTTGAAAAGATAAGAGTTTAGGTTGGAGGTAGTGGCCTCCATTAGGGACACTACTCTAGTTTCTGGAAGCAAGTCGGGCTCCATATGATCTAGAGCGATATTTTCATCCTTGAACTTACAATTATCTTCACTGAGAGTGGGATTAGAAGTGGAGCGTTTCTCCAATGAGGAGGATCCTTTATAAGCCTGGAGTTTTGTGCTGCCCAGGGTCTGAGGATCAGACAAGAAAGGAAGTTTTACCACATATCTTCCTTCTGAGTCCCGTTGAGTATTATCAACGAAATGCTTTTCGCATATAGAGTCGTCGAGAATGGAATCAGAATTAGAATTTTTTTCTAATTCCCAAAACTGAGAAAGTTGCCTGCTAATGTCTTGATCAGCAGTGAGGAAGGCAGAATAATGTGTGGGAGACCCGCTAGAATGGTCGGGTTTCTTAGAAACCTTATTAGAAGGCCTTGACTTACGTTGGCGGTTGTGCATATTTTGCAAAGCCATGTTATGTTCAGACCTGGCGGGTTGTGGTAATTTACCAGCAAAATACCAACCCAAATGCGAGTTCTGAATTACAGGCATATTAGGAGCAGATATCTGACCTGCACAGACAATCTGTGAATATATTTCAACGCCTAATAACAAGTCTACGTACTTAGGAGTATTGAAACTGGCGTCAGCCAATGAAAGATTTGGTGGAATATTCCAATTTGTAGTATTGACAGGCTTGCGTGGAAATTTCGAGGTTGAAATTTCCGGTACGATTATGACGTTGGTGTTGCAATGCCATGAAGTAGTGACAGACTTAATTGAAATTGACGTCATCTTAAGACTGTCTGCCTTAGATGACAATATACCAGCTAAAGTAGTGCGCTGGTGATGAGGCGATAATTTTAAGTGGTTGAATAACCTATTAGACATGAGGTTACAATCAGAACCACTGTCAAGCAATGCGGTGGCTTCAACAGAATGGCCATCCCTGTGCATGACTAAAAGAGTGGCGGTAGGGAGCAAACAGCTTGGTTGAGGTTGGAAGACTGACATTACCCCAGCAGTATTGGCAGATTGGTTGCCGTTAATATGTGCTGGATTATGAAGGTAAGTGCCATGTTTACCCTTACAAATCTTGCAAGTATAAGTGCTACAATAGGGGGCGTGACCCTTAGAGTAATAGCACACTTGACATAATCGTTGTGTTTTGACAAAATTGTCTCTATTAGAGAAATCCATGGCTTTGAAAACTTCACAATGTTGCAGCTCATGGAATCCATTGTTACAACAGAGGCATTTAGGCTTGGAGGAGGCAACCTTGCCTTTAGGAATGGTTGTATTAGATACAATAGGCTTTACTGGCTGACTCCTTAAAGCTGAGTCAGTCATCTGAAAAACCCGTATCCTGGATTCTAAAAATGTGAATAAGTCTTTGAGACTAGGCATTTTACCTGGAGCGAGAGAGGATTCCCATTCCTTTATCAAGAATGGGGGAAGCTTGTCGAGTACAATCTTTGCTATAATCAAGTCAGACAGTTCTACACCAATATTAAGCGAGTTCAAAGCATGAACAGTGCTTATAAAATGGTCAACGAACTTCTGAAGAGATTCAGCGGAATTCCTTTCTAATACAGGAGGTGAAAATAGCTTCTCCAAGTGGGTATTAGCGATAAGTCGGTCATTATCAAACCTAGCCGACAGCGTGCTCCATGCTACATCAAACGTAGCAGCAGAGACAGGAATGTTTTGAATCACTGTCATAACTTCTGGTGCTAGACAGGACTTCAAATATTGAAATTTGTCCATGTTAGATATGTGTTTATGCTCTATGATTAGTGAATTGAAAGTGTCCCTAAACTCAATCCAGGTTGCTGGGTCGCCACTGAAATGAGGAAGCCGAATTTCTGGAAGTTTAGGGAGAGAGGGGACAAATTGAGGCGATGATTGATTAGCAAGGATAGCTTGGTTGGGCTCATAATGATGCTTGGTTTCATCAATTGAACTTCGAAGAATACCAATGGTTTCATGAAAGGCAGATTCGACTTGAAGCCTTTGAAGTTTGATAGATTCATTGAGTTCTAGTACGTCGATACGTGAGTATTCAGTCTTGTACTCACTGAATAATTCCTCGAAGGATGTGCGCAGACTCAGAGCCTTGCAATAAGATTCTCTATCTTCTATGACAAGGGCTTGAATTGCCTGAACATAATTGAAGAAACGTGTCTTTATAAACTCGACACTAGATAGCTTAGCCTGAGATTCTTGCTGGGCCGCAACTAACTTAGCCTCAGCTTCCTGCTGGGCCGCAACTAACTTAGCCTCAGCTTCCTGCTGAGCTTGCCTTTGGAAAATTAAATTGTCTAGGTGAGAAAGGGCTTGGAAAACGGTTTCTTCGACTTCCTCCCTATAAGCCATTTCGGCATCAGAAAATTCTAACTCCTCGATCTGAGATTGTATGTCTTGAAAATCATTACTAAGTTTTGTCATTGTATCTTTGCGCCTAAGCAGGTCTTGAATAGAAATTTCACTAGAACTAGTGAGATCAGCTATTATATTGGCTTGGCGGGTAATACGACTCTTAACAGGGGTTCGTTTAGCCTTAAGGGCCGCGAATTCAGGACCCGGATTAGTCATATTTGATGAGATTTGCAAAGTCTTTTACAATAAATAATTGTTCAGTGTTAAATCAATTGCCCGCGTTTCGGGAATTACACATAGACGTTTACAATGGTAATGATTGAGATAAACAGACAAAACAGTTAAATACACTTGAAATTGTGTAGAATCTGTATCAGGTGTTTGTATTGTTGTCTGTGAGATTGTACAATATTTTACAAATTGACAAATATTACAATATGATAGTCAGGTAGCTCCGTACCTAGATCTCAAACGTGTTGAGGACACGGAGATATGCTTGATATTATTAAAACTTGATAATAATAGTGATGCTAATGTTTATGAAACAACACTTATGTTGTTGCTAAATGCAATACTTTGCATGAATTCAAACAGGCTTGCAAATGCCTGGAGAGACTTATGTATTATATAGTATAAGATGAATTATTTATGATAATCAAGCAAATGCACTGAATTTAATTCAGGTTCGGAGCAGCCAGTAATATCTAAACATGTTAGTAATATCAACGGCCTGATGGACCTTCAACATGTTAGTAATATCAACGGCCCGGTGGACCAACAACATGTTAGTAATATCAACGGCCCGGTGGACCAACAACATGTTAGTAATATCCGGCCCGGAGGACCAACAACATGTTACCGCAAGGCGACCCTTCCTCTGGTAGTGGACCGTATTGAAAACTATTTGTGGGTTCGATTCCCGGCGATAACATGCGGGGGAGAGAAGAATTGAGGAGAAGAATTGGGTTTCATTTCCAATCTTCAAATGGGTAAATTGATATACAAGAAATATGCACATGTGAACGATGACGTTGCTTGATCAACACAAACTTGATGGTCTGGAATATATGCACTTCTTGAAATCTGCAGTTCTAGTTGTATCCAAGTACACATATATAGATGCACTGGTAGACTGTATTAATTCGGAGGACCATTTGTTGATGTAATAAATATAGCCTGTCGAAATTGTTATTTCGAAACTAGAAGATTGTATTGAATGCTGAAATTTAAGACTATTCACAGCACTAGTTCAGAAAAAAGAAGATTGCATAAATAAGCTGTTAACACTTTATTGCCAAGCATAAATGTCTGTATTTATTTAACAATTCGAAGTTGCATGAAGTCTCTTTATGACTACTAAATCTCACCGAATTGAAGACTAATCATAGTCCTTGTCTTGTGAATTATATTACTCACAGAATTGAAATGATTGATATCTCCTTATGAAGGTTCAGTGTCCAGAGATAGAACGAAGCACCTTTAGCGACGTCTAGATGAATCCCTGTGATGTTGAAATTATGTTGAACTATGTAAGAACATTGGAATTCTTAATCCAACACAAATGAAGATAAAGGCATTTCGCCCGAAATTTAGCACTGTATGACGTGCTAAATGATTTGTTGAATAGAGCACATTGCCCTAGAAAAAGAGAATGGAACACTCAAATCGTTGTCCATTTTGAAGAAGAAGGATGAAGTGAATAATAAGGACAATTGAAGGTTGAAACAATAAATAATCGCTAACCCAATAATAATAGCTTCACTTGTAAATAAGATTAATTAATCAATACATTAAAACGCACTATGCTAATATAATAATAAATAAAATAAAAACAGAATTGATAAATTAGTAGTTATTTAAAAAATAAATAAATAATTTTGGAGTTGAGATTAAAATAACAATTGCCAAGACATACTGTATGAATTGATTGAATTGATTGACTGTAAGCCTATACAGACAAATGAAAATCAAAGCCATCTGAAGTAAATTTATGGCAAGCAAGAAAGAAGGTATTACATGACGTAACACTTCGTATGTATATGTAGGTGAAATAATAAATAAATAAAATTACATCCAATGTTAAACACTACAGAACTAACAGTAGTATGTTATGGACCCATGTAGCAGTATTCCATACTATCTAATATTTTACAGAAGAGAGTCGTAGGGTATTATTGCTTTCGATTCATGGGTGCTGACGGAGACTGTAGACACGTACAGTAGTCATCGCCAGGTGATGAGCAAGACATGTTACGATCTAAGCAGGACATCATGGTCCATGAAATCGCCGGCAGTAATGCCTGAGCAGAAAGAAAAATATATTATATGAGCGCAAGTATATGCCGTGCACTTTAGTATGATCAGAAAATAAATGCTGCATGGGCCTCCAGTCGTCGTAAAAAGTATAAACTTCGGGAATACGACTCAAATATAATAACCGGACACATTGCTACTTCTGTAACCCCAAGTAATGGACCAGGAAACGTGGCCAAAATTTAATGTGCTTCAAACGCTTTTATAGTTTCGGTAATCTTCGGTTTTCTTCCACGATCTCTAGAGAAAGCCTTTAAAAATTCATTTTAATCTGCGTTGAGATGATCGCTGGCATTAAGTGAATTTACTTCTAGTAACGTAAGCTACGTGCGAGAAGACACTTAACGTGATTCGTGATTAAATTTTATGATCTTAGGGAGATAACATTATAATTCCATATTTAGAGCAGTACGATCTGTTTAGAATATATTTTGAAACTTCCTAATTCTCATGTCCATGGCGGGGAGAGTAAGAATGCATTTAATTTGCACTAACATTAGTGTAATAAACATAAGTTATGTAATAAAACCTCATGTATATAGACTGTTATACAAAGAGAAGGAATATAGTTTACCGGAATTCTCCGATAACAATGCCATGCTTATGCTTGGTTTGTCAAATTCGTAATTAGCGTATCTTGCTTATGTTTTAATTGATTTTGTTTTGTTTTGTTTTGCGAAATTAAGTAGAATAACATGAAAAGTGTGTATAAGAGTATAAAAATAGGAAAGGTAGAGACAGGCTGAAAAATTAAAATGCCCTAGCCGGGATTTGAACCAGGATCTTCAGCTCTCCGTGCCGCCGCTCTACCACTGAGCTACCATGGCAACATACTACCATAACATTAAATTCTCTAACTGACTCACATGTCCCGGTATACCATTAGGGGTTCTCAATCTGAGTGGCGACTTAGCCAATATATTCTTACTATTTTTCTCCTAATTATCGCATACAGAAAGTGGTCACTTTAATTTTTTAAGGAATAATCTACCTCGCCTGGACTAATAGTGGATAATCATTATTTGTGCTTGACTCATAATTTATCGTTATCATTACAATGTACTTTCCATTTTCATAATGTACTTAGAGCTTATCTTAGAAGTTCATTTCAAACATCGATGTATCAAATTATTAAATAATTTCTTCGAGAACAAACATTTAAATTACTTTTACGATATAAGTCGAAACTCTTGTCCATTGTTCTCGGGGAACACGGCATATTTGATGAGACCATATTAGCACGTGTCCCATGCAATGCAATTATTTTAATCGCTCTTTAAAATATTCAGTTACGAAGCGTTGGCCACACAATACATTGCATATATAACACAGCAAACTTTTCCAATTTTAGAAGAAAGTGGGAGCTAAATTTATTTAGACAAGTCCTCTTTAGGACCGCATGAAAATTACTTAATTTTATTCGTATTAACTTAACCAGTTGGCTTATCACTTAGAAATGTGATCCATGAAGACTGTTATGATTACCATTGATATATACATAACGTTTATAAACAGTTTTAAAAGAATATGGTCGACCTGGGTGGCGCAGTTAGTATCGGGCTGGCTTTCTGTGCTCAAGGTTGCGGGTTCAATCCCGGCGCAGGTCGATGGCATTTATGTTACAGGCCTAAGTTGCAGTACATCCCCGTCGTTAAATAACCATATACTAAGAAACCAAGCAAAATAGTATGATAAATGAACAGAAAACGTAGCTTATGTCATTTCAGTTTTAATAGTAATACAATTAATTTATTGAGGGAAAAAGTAAGCTGATTTGCGAGATTACTAGTTCCTAATCTCAATAAATAGGCCTATATCAGAGAACAGTCACTTAGACAAGACAACTTATTTTATCTTATTTTTTTATGAATTTCTCATTAGGTAATGCACATTAACTAAGACTACGTATATGCTTTCAAACATAGGCAGGATCTGGAGACCAGAATCTATCAGCTGGGGAAACTCTCATCCCAGATGTCTGAAAAGTCATTTCATTTTCCGTTCTGATGTTGAGAAACAGCTTGAAAATAACAATGTTCAAGTTGAAAATTTCGATAGTTGATGTTCGAGGTTTATTTTAAGTATTCACAAAATAGAATACAATGCAAATAATCCTCACAAAAGTATCGGTTCTTAAACACATAAATTCCTTTGCCTAGTAAAGTTTTATACATATAAAATTATATTACGTTCTCTTCATGAAAACTGGTTGTAAAAATTAAGATAGGCCTAATGTTGTTACCTCATCACATCCCCAAAGGACACACAATCCAAATAGAATCTGATGTATCGCGCACTTTACCCTGAGCATGGGCAACATACCTTTCTCTCTTCACCATCTGATATAGAATAAGAGGCCGCATTGCAAATAGTACGTATTCAGTTGTTTCCACCTGATGCAAATCATTATTGTTCGCTAGGCAAGACTTAAGTTTCTACAAACAATGGGAGGCTTATAAAATATCCTTCAGAGAATTAAAGCGAAAAAAAAAGTTTCAAAGAAAAGTTTTGCTTTTAGTATAGGCCTAAGAAAAATCGCGAAAAACGAAATCCTCATGTAAAATGGCATTAAGAATAAAGAAAAGTCGTCGCCAATCTTCGTATCACATCTCCAGAAGATACAGAAGATCCAGAAGATACAAAAAAAACAAAAGTTTTCATACCATTTTTCATTCTTCAGGTAGGCTGTTAACAGATATACACAGAAACAAACGACATATACATGTTTCTGAAAATAGTATTTTTGGATTGAGGGGACCTCAAATAGTGTATTTATGTTAAAAACTCAACTTAGAATTTCGGAGCCGAACACAAAACTTCCTCTACCTAGATTATAGTACCTATGGTATGGGCAGAGGGAGTAATAAAGAATCACACCTTTTATTTGATTTGACAACTCTCGACAAGCTGGTAAAAAAAGAATTTTTTCCCCTTAATTTGACCTTAACATATTTGTACGTTATGCGTGCGCGGTTTCAACTTGACTATGAACAGTGTTAAATATATAAAAAGAAAATATGTCCATTAGGCTACATTTTTAACAAAATATTAAATGCTGGGGCGGCATGTAACCCCAATTACCACCGAATTTTCCTTCATGTCATCACACGAATTCCATGTTGCCTTCTGGCTAATAAATTACATAGCTTTACTTCCCAATTTGGACTTTACAAAACATTTTTTTCTAATACTTACTTACTCAATGGCAATAGACAATTTCTAAGCAAGCTAAAGGAATATTAGGCCTATCTACAGAGTGTCTCAAAAAATGTACTAACACTTTGAATGAGTAAAAAACATTATTTATGAACATAAAGACAAATTTAAAGGCTTGAATTTCAGAAGAAACATGTAATTAAAGAATCATGTTCGCAAACGTTCAAATTGATGACCGGCATTGTCCAGACAAAGCTGTTAACGCAAACGTCACGACACAGTTCATTTGGAATTTCACGACATTGTCTTTCAATTTCCAATTTCAATGCCTCAATTGTTCTTGGTTTTGTGCGATAAACTCTGTCCTTGAGGTATTCCCATAAAAAGAAGTCCATTGGCGTGAGGTCTGGGGAACGCGCAGGGTATTCAATGCTACCCCTTCGTCCAATCCATGTGTTTGGATAAGCTGCATGGAGGTGAGCTCTTACATCTCGATGGGAGTGTAATCTGTAATCTGTACAACTGGAATTCAAGCCTTTAAACTTGTCTCTATGTTCATAAATAATGTTTTTTTACTCATTCAAAGTGTTAGTACATTTTTTGAGACACCCTGTATTTTATGGAACCCGCCATTCAACCCTATTCTGTGCTAACTCCATCCAACCATCCCTCTCAAATCCTATTTCTCTTAAATCTATCCTAATGTTGTCCTCCCACCTACGTCTAGGTCTTCCAAGTGGTCTCCCAGCCAATATTTTTTAGATATGTCTTTCCACCCTATGTCCGGAACATGTCCAGCCCATTTCATCCTCCGTGATTTAATTATCCTCACTATATTCGATGAAGAGTACAGGTTATGAAGCTCGCCGTTATGCAGTTTTCTCCAGTCCCCATTTTCATATCTTTTAGGCCCAAATATTTTCCTGAGCACCTTGTTTTCGAACACTCTGAGATTGTTCTTCCCGAAGAGTAAGCGACTTTGTCTCACATTCATACAATAACACCGGCAGGATAATTGTCTTATAAATTTTTATTTTTAGATTTCTGTACAGAATAGGCCTACTAATAAAATAGTCGTTTTACATAGCCAAGGAAAAATATTTTATCGACGCTTAAATTAAATTATAATCTTATATTTTATAGGAAACATAACTTTTGATGAACAACAACTAATGTAGACGGGATAGCGAGTAAGCCGCGTAACCACAATTATTGTTAAAATATTCACAAATATTTGTCCCGCCCTGGTCGGAGACATCGTGAGAACAGCGCACACGCGGGCATTGCATTATTAACGACATCATTTTATAAGTGGGGGGTTCTTACTTGATATGAAAAATATACAAGTCGTCTCGCCTCACCCCACTTGATCGTCGCGTGATACAAACCCTGTGTGGCGCATTACGTGTCCTTCCAAGTTTCTCTTACGTTGTAAGACTTACATGTGATACCGATTCCCTGTGACACAATTCCTCGTGTTTTCTTGTTGGATATTATAAGGACTGTATTTTTTGGTGAAAGTGATAAGCGCGAAATTTTGCAAAACAGCTTTCAGTAGCTTTATTTAGATTTATATGTGCTTAAAATATCACTATTAAGCAAATTGTAGGCTTATCCATGAAATATTGCGAAATTTGTTAGTCTTCATGAAATTGTAAATATCGAAATATGCTCTCTCGAGGACGAATATTGAAAAACGTGTCTCTCTCTCCCCCCCTTAATTTAAACTCTCCCTTGGTAGGGACGTTTATGCAGCCCACGTCGCCCGAACCTTACAGGACTGGGACTCTTCACAGATAAAATGATCAACAAATTTAAAAATTCATACTTAAAGTATGCTGTAATTAATTATGTTTTATCTTTCAAAAGTGAAACTAAATTGTTTCAATGCCAAATAATGTCTTATAATAATTTTCTTGTTTTCTCCCGCTATATTTGAGTATTAATGTAAATAAAAAAGTAAAGTATTCAATGTCAGATGCAAAAAAAAACTTATTTCGCGAAACATCCACGAAGATTTGTAATGTTTCATATATTTTTCTTTCTTATTTTTTTCATTCCTTCTACTTACTATGTCAAATTTTCATTATTATAGTTTAATATATTTTTAATGATAGTTTTAAACATAATACTTTTCATAATTAATGATTATATAATATAATCATATGTCTCGCTAATTTATTCTCAATTAGATTATTTGATAACGTTTAAACGTATCCATCTCTGCTTAGTGGGAGAGAAAGCCTTAAGGCTTTAAATACAACAGAAGGAAATATTATGTAGAGGATTTTAACATAACTCTTTATTGAACCAGGTGCGGTTAATGGGAACTCAAAATTTCAATTCGTTTGGTTGTTGCTGTATTGGGCAGGACCATCGACATTGCTCTTTCCTAGAACTTCTTACAAGGTACTGCTCTCAAACAAAAAAATGAACTTCCAAAACAAATATAGGTCCTGAAATAACATCTTAATTCTTAGGTACCGGTAATTGAATAGGCTACGTAAGCTAATTAACAGAGCAACTTGTAAAAATATTTGACATATTTTTTTTGTATCGTTTCTACTTCCTCTGGTACTTCCTATGGTACTGTAGTTCAGGAAGTATCGCGTTCGACTCTGAAATTCGACTTCGAGTTTTTAACATAATTAATCCTCTCGTTCCAAAAATTGGTATTTTCAGTAACATGTCTGCTTGTATGTAGTCTGTGTGCTTGTAAACTGCATGGCTCGAAAATGAAAATTCGTATACAAGCAAGATATAACCTTTGGGTTAGGTACCTTCTGTGAAAGTGACAGGAAAATTGGTAAAGATTTTCTCTTTCTTTTAATGCCACTTTACATGAAAAATGAATGAAAAAAAAAAAAAAACATAATTTTAGTGATTTTCTCGAAAACGATTATAATGGTTTTGTTTATATCAAGTATATGAGGTGCTTAAACTAAGAGCTGCAACTTTCACTTAGAATATTTTTCCCAAAAATTCTCTGAAGGCAAGTTATAAGGGAGTCACCGTTCATAGAAACTCAGATTTGTCTGGTGAACAATAAATCTTTGTGTCAGGCCTCTTATCCTATGTACATATGAAGTGAGAAAGGTGTATTGCTCTTACTTAGGATTAATAAAATTATATGGGACCATTACATCACATCTTATTTTGGTTGTGCATCCTTCGGGGATGCAACAGAAGTGTGGCAACGACTATCTCTTCATTTTCACAAACACTTGAAGTGAACAGAATTTAATTTTTATTGATTTTCTCGAAAACTGCTTTAACGATTTTTAAAAAATTTTCAACAGGAAATTGAATGATCTGAAAGATTATGAGTAGGGCCCGCATTTGAATGTTTTAATCTATTTTCCCCCCAGCTTCCTAATTAGAACATTTTAACGTATTTTTCCGTTTCATGCACCTTGTTTCCGAATATATGAATTTTATAGAACCTAAAAAAGGGTTAAATCGGACTTAAAGGCCTAAAAGGGGCTAATGAGGACTTTTGCTGAAAAACTAGGGGCTAAAGTGGAATTTTGCTGAAAATCTAGGGGCTAAAGAGGACTTTTGCAGAAAAACACGATTTTTAAATAGATTTTCCAAAAAACATGTGAATTTGTGCATTTTAAGAAAAGACATAATAAAAATAGATTTATACAACGCATTTAAATTAAAAATATAGGCCTATGTCGCTTTGTCGCTTGTCTTTGTAACTCAAAAATGTGCAGCCTCGCCGTCGCAGGAAATGAAACTTGAGCTGTCTGCAATTCTTTGATATCTGCAACTAATTCATTGTCGTTTCAACTTTAAAATAACAATTTGCCGACCAACGACAAAGAAGTATAGGAACAAATTCAGGTACTTATTTTTGTAGATAGGAAGTGAATTGAGTGGTGTATTGAATAATTGTATCATTAAAGGGTAAATATCCCAATTGTTTATGCTATGTTTCGAGTGCCCATGTAAGGAATAGTTACTTGTTTATTTTGTAAAAAACTAGAATAACTGTGTCAAAATGTTCGGTGTTAATTTTAGTGTTCATTATTATGTTCTATGAAGACGGCTAAAACGTTTGTTTTAAAACACCTAAAAAGGGCTATTTTACGAAAATAAAAGGCTAAAATACCTTTTATAAAAGCCTAAAAATCTGGGCCCTAGTTATAAGCTACTCATTTCATACACAAACTTTGAGTTTTGGGCTTGCCTCGCGGATAATGCTTCTTCGAATGAGGCTAAGAAAACTGAATGCTCACTATTTCAATACAGCCGGGTACTGTATGCTGAAATATATTGAGGGTAGAGGCATCTATAATTCACATAAGATTTTTTAACGAATAAAGTTACTTGCTCTGCATTATGTTTTCAAGAAATTAACCAAGTCAAAACTTGACCAATTATCAGATTGAAATATAGTTTACAGAATTGTTGGCATTTTTAATATTATTATGTAACCCTTTTCAATGAGGCTGATATAATTGCTCAATGTTTCTGGTCCATAAAAAAATAAGTATTTCTTACTTCGCTTTAAGTACAATAATAATACAATTCATGGAGGTTTTTTGTAATCTAAGAAGCATAACTAACGAGTCGTTCCTTGAGGACAGATATTTATTTTTTCATTTAATTGGATTGAAATATGTTTGTGGACTTGCAGAATTTTAATTAACTAGCTCCAGTGTTTACAGAGATCCTTATATAAACACAGTACTGCATTCTATCGCCACATTTTTCATTAGTTTAACCGCTTCATTAATGCCCTCCGTCTGAAGTTTTTTACAAATCTATTTGTTCTTCCCCTTACTGAATGTGAAGTTAGGAAATACAAGCAGTCTTTTGTGAAACTCTTGTGATTGCTTTTAGGTTTAAGCTAGTTGTATTTCTTATGATGAAAATATAACTGAAACATGTACATTATATTAAATTAACAATTAGAGAAAATTGTTTGCTAATTTAAAGACAAAAGAAATGCAAATAGGATAGAAGTTTAGTTTACAAAATGTCGTATTGTTCGATGAGGCTGATTTTTTGTTATAATAATTTACATTATCTAAAATTGTGCAGCATTGCTACACAAAGAATTAATGAATCGAAGATTAAGAAACTTGAGACACGAAAATAATAATTGGAAAACTGATAATAACTTATGGTAGGATAGGATAAATAACTAATAAATGAAATAAATTCTTAATTCTTATTATCCGCATGAAGACTTTTTCTGCGAATACTGTTCAACTGCTAGAAGAAACTAACCCTGGAACTGGCTATTGGGCTTTAATGAGTATATTGTATACCTGTAAGATTTTTCTTTTAAACCCTAACCGAGCATGTAATGTCAACTGCAGCGGGATTTATGTGAAGATTCAAACAAATAGCAAAACATTTTTTTTCTTTGCGATGAAGTAGGTAAACAAAAACTAATAACATTTTTACCTATCATTAACAAAATGTATCATTTTCACTGGGAGGTACCATTTTTAACTTTCTTTTTTGAATTTTCTAACATGTAGGCCCTATATTTCATGCCTTATATGAATGTTCCTTTTGTATGATTTTTTAATGAAGAATTTCTTATTATTCAGTTTTAAATTCTTTATTATTTTGTATTTATTCTCCAGAAAAATTTTAATATTTTAGTATTGTTCAGTGTATTATTTCGACTGTAAGCGGTTGTACTTTTTTCCAATAGAATTAGATCTTGCCAGGTAATTTAAGCGAAATAATTAATCATACTTCTGAGTTCTATAGCACATGATCGATATTATGTTGACATACTTAAAAGAATCACTTTACTTAGGTAATGAAACTGGCTGAGTAGGCGAGTAATTTACCTCGTGATGCACGTGCTACCAATGTTACCTTCCCTCTCACTATAGGGGGAACTAAAGTACAAGTCAAATTCAGAACCAACATTTTCATAAGATTTAAATTGCCTTTCTGTAACTGTAAAAAAAGTTTCCGGGAAATCGGAAGTTGACATTTTTTAATAGCAGCCTTTGAGTTATATATATATATATATATATATATATATACATAATGTCCATAGATTTAAAAAGAAAATCGTTTCCATTAATAACTCAAAGGCTGCTATTAAAAAATGTCAACTTCCGATTTCCCGGAAACTTTTATATATATAGGCTATATGTACATATGCATATATACTCCAATTAAAAATGCACTCGTATACTACACTTATAACAACAACGAACACACAATAGAAGTTGAAATGCTCAAGTTTTTTAAGTCAAAAGACAAAATTGGATAGGCTAAATCAAAGTTAGATTATGGTAAAATAAACCTACGTTAATTGTCTACTTGATAGGACTATATTCTAATGATATTCTCTTTATAATTTATAATAACTTGTTACACGTACGCCTATTTATAAAATATAGTTTTCTGTCATATTGAAAGTGAGAACGGATAGGTGATATAATCTATTAAATGAATTAAATAGGCCTAGCTTATAAAAGGGAGAATTTGAAGTAATTTTGAATTAACACGTGGAACAAAAAAATGCAAATCTATTAGGGCCATTATGTGTTACATAAAAAAGTGTCCTAAATTTTGTTAGTTTTCTGTCATATTAAAAGTGTGAACGGATAGGAGATATAATCTATTAAATGAATTAAATAGGCCTAGCTTATAAAAGGGAGAATTTGAAGTAATTTTGAATTAACACGTGGAACAAAAAAAATGCAAATCTATTAGGGCCTTTATGTGTTACATAAAAAAGTATGTCCTAAATTTTGTTAGCCAATATTACAATGGAACTAGAAACAGAGTCACTCCTTTAGAACTATTCTACCGTCTTCTAAAGAACGGGTGATTTCGGCGAGAGGTTACATGTTTATTTTTGGGTTAATAAGGGTTGTCACAGATATCTACATATAAATAAAAGCTATAAACTATAGACTATTCTTGTACAAAGCACAAATAGAAGGAAGAAAGTTAATATTGTAGGGTAAGGTGGTACATTTTCGAACATGGTACAATTCTGAACGGACTAAGATTTTTATCCATTTTGGGGTTTCAAATGTTAGCCAACCTCTTTTTAAAAATATAGCGTCCATACTGATTGTTTTGTTGATCTGTATCCGCGAGAATGATGTTCCGAGTTGTCTCATTCGGCCATAAAAAATTATTTTCCAACCGAAGGTAAGAACGCCATGCTTGAAAAATGGCACGTTATAAAATTGCTTATAATTCCACGTTGTGTTACTGGAATATATTTTTGAGGACCAATTTTTAACTCATACCAACAAATAGCGTAGTCTTTAATACGTAAGTCATTGGCACAACAATGGGCATTCGTGAGCGGAATTTCAACAATGTAGTAATTTACAAAAACTAGCTCGAGGTACAAATTCGAACAAATTTTAGGTACAATTTCGAACAGTACTTTAACCCGCGATTGCTTGCTTAAGACTTGCATGGAAAAGCTGTTTTGCTGTCACAGCATTCTGCATGTTTATTATTATTAACTGTGCAAGTCAAATATAAAAGGGTGGTATTCATATATCTCTCAACAGTGGTATTATTTCAACGAAGAGTAATAAACTAAGACTTCCTCTGTAATGTTATTTCATCTCAGCATTTATGCAATACACAATAGCATGCAGCTGTTAAGTATTTTTATTATTGCTCTTGATGTTATAACAGACCGTCTTAATGGTCTAGTGGTTCCTGACTACGGACCCTCAAGTCTGGGTTCGATCACCGGTACCTCCTCGGATTTTTCTGAGGTAGGGTGATCTGGAACGGGGTGCATTCAGCCTCTTGACACCAACAAAAGAGCTAATTCATAAAGAAGTAGCGGCTCCGGTTCAGTAAGCCATCAATAACTGTCGTAGGAGTCGGCATGCTGACCACATGCCCCAATCCGGCCATCTGCCTATTTAAAACGTGACACATCATTATTACGCTCATATTACTGATAAATAATAATAACAGAAAATAATATTTGGAAGAAAGCACTTTGTTCGTTGAAAATGCCACTGTTCGAAATAGTACCCACTGGTGTTTAGAATTGTACCTACTGCGGTACATTTTCGAACGATATTCTGGAAATGAAAGATCGATTGCCATGACCAATATTGCAGCTGTATGACTTTGATATTTTTGTGAAGGGTCAACTACATTGCCAACTTTGTGAATACAATACAGTTGAACTTGTCTTATGTTTATTGTGTTCATAAAATAAGAATATTTGTTAAGTGTTCGAAAATGTACCACCTTACCCTACTAAAAAAGCGCCCTACCGTCATAGGATTTTAACTTTTCATCCTCAAGGATTAAAACTGAGCTTGAGAGATGATATTTCTAAGCTTGAAAACCCGCAACATGTCTGCCATTGGAAAGGAAGTAAGGTAATTGGTCCCTTGTTGTAAATTTTGGTTAAAGAAACCCAGCTCTGTTCAGAACTACGGGCCGTTTCAGCTAATCTTCACTACAGTCACTATAGAATCACTCTAGTTAAGGTTTTAAAATACGCATGAGGGAAACGGTATAAGCTGTAACCCACACTCAAAGAGATTTAGACGCAAGTCAATATGAAAATCTTCAAGCGTTAAAATTTTCTATAGGTTCGTATATTTTCACTTCACAAGATTTCCGCGTTATTGGACATAGGATAACTACTGCTAAAGATTTTAAGCCTGGTTTATTTGATTTTGTGTTCGTATTCTGAAAATCGTGAAGTAATTAAGTTCATTTTTAAAATGTATGATAATAATAATAATAAACATTATAATAATAAGTTAATAATAATAACAAAAATAAGTTAATAATAATAACAACAATAAGTTAATAATAATACAACTGATGTAACCGTAACTTATTTCAACTATAGATGGTCGGCCTACAAGATAAAGATCACTCAAAAAGAAAAAGAAATAATTTTTTTAAATATGTTCAATTTTCCTACAGAATGTGTTACGTATATTTATATGATTTACAGTGAATATCAGTTCAACAGTACCTTGCTAGTAAATCTTAAAATAACGTAATGGTAAAAGAGTTTTGTGTACCCCTGTACGTGTCTTGAGTGGGCACGTATAAGCACGTTGTAGATGTGAATCCATATTTAGATGTTTTTCTTATCTACTCGTGCTCTGCAGCCACAGAAAGCGTGATATATCTTAATTAAATTTCAAATACATGCGAGTGCAGGCATTTCTCTGAATTGACACTTATTACTGCTTCATTGTACAACGCATGTTGTACGTCACGCCGTCACGTACATACTGTACGTTGCAATCATTTTCTTGCGGATTGTGATTGCCACTTCATATTTATAACATTACTACTGGCTGGTATTTACGAACGTAAAAGTATTAATACATAGTTGCCACTACAAAAGAAAATTTCCTGGCAGTGAACAAACATCGATTTAGATCTATCAAATTAGAACAACGCATTCAAGGTTGTCATAAAAGAGGCTATTAACTATACTACTTTGTAATAATTAATTTAATTTTCCTTGTAAGGGTATATTAGACGTTAAAATCTTGATCAAATACACAACCTAAACCTTTAACTTTGCTTGTCTGGGACCAGGACCCTGTTTCATAGAACTTGCTAATGATATTAGTTAATAATATTAGAACTATTTTATAAACTGCAGAACTAATAAAATTTACTGATAATATTAAGTGTTTTTCTATAATTGTTTTTGGACCTATAACTTATTCTCAAACCCATGTAATTCAGATTTCGTGATCTTAAATTTGTGGAAAATAAATCACTCAATATAGATCTTAATGAAGTAAGAAAAGAGTAGTCCTAAGAGTAAAAAGTAATAAAAGGTGAAAACGAGATATTAAGAGTGAAAGGAAAATAAAGAATGTGCTAAAGAAAGAAATAACGAAGGAAAATAAAAACGGGAAAGAAAATGAACAAAACAAAGCGAAAAGAAGGGAGAAAGGTAAACGAGAGGAAGAAATAAAGACAGAAAGAACGGAGATAAAGGGAGAGACTTGCAAATAATTCACTATGACTACCAATCAGTAATCCATAACTTTCTAGAGATGAGTTGCTTCTGTAACCGCCACACAGATGGAGTTGGCAAGTTAAGAATAAAATTTGCGTACTAAGCAACAAGTTAAACTAAATGTTTTAGCCGGTCCAGCAGCTGTAAGATGGTCTGAACCAACACGTCAAAGATATCAGCGGCAGTGTGAGAAGCATCAAAGCAGTGTACCGCCACACCCCCTCGCAGTAATAGCGGCATATGTCTTCCTTGCCTGGCAATACCGTGCAATACAAACAAATCAAGATTTTGTCACCACGGTATTTCTCTTTCTTAGGCTTATCAGGACTTCAGATTTCTTGAAAAGTACAGGAAAAATACAACACATATATTTTTTTAATCCATAGTTAAAATGCCCACGACTTTTCAACCTAACTATAGTTCTTAGGGTTCCACCTGTTTTGTATTATACGTAATACCTTGTGTTTAAGTTAATCATACGGCACAGAAGCAGAATGCCAGTGCCTTAGCGAGAGCGCTTCGTTGACCGACAAGCGAATAATTTTGAGCTTTCGTAATTGTCCTTCAATCTAATAAAATGACCTTTTTTTTTTTTAGGTAAGTATCATGCATTTCATTAATTAAATTATCCTTTTATGAGCTTTAGGTTTACTTCTGAATATTCATCTCAGAAACTTCCTATGAAATCTATTTAGCTTATTGTTGTTTCTGCAGTTCCATAAATAACGTGATAGTGATAGAGATGACATTATTCTGATCAAATTTAATTGGTTAACTGAGCAAATAAATGGCCAAATGACTATATTTTAACCAATTAACAGGATGACCACTATCAAATTATTTGTAATTATCCTATTAACTCTTAAAACAGAGTTGTAGAAAACATTTTGTCATGTTTTTGAGTGAATGAGGAAACTTCTGGTGCTTGTGTACTTGGCCTTGCCCATATGGAGGCAGATGATAAGTACAGAGGAGCGTACAGACATAAATACATAGAATAGAAATGAACTTCTGGCCTAATCGATTATCTCTCTCTGGTAAATGGACTTAAAAACCCAGGTGACAGAAAATAATATCTATTACTGCGTTAAAAATGTTATCTCCTCTCAGTGAACCGTTATTCAGTTATCCAGTGAAAAGTCCTTTCATCATCTGCTGAAGGAGACTCTGGAATTAAGGCGGCTGGCAAATAATATACAGAGAGCCATTCTTTCGTAGCATGTCTTTCTTCAAGCCTTCCTTCCGAACGAACAATACCTCAGCTTATCTTGTCAGGTGAATCTTATGTTTAAGTTCAAATAATTTAGGCATTCGCTTAATGCGAATACTTACTAAGTTACTATTTGCTGTGTTGGGTACTTTTTCGGTCGTTTAAGGCAAATCATGACGCAGGAAAATTAAATTAAAAACACTGGATATCTGTGAATACCCCATATTGCTCTACGGATGTCAAAGTCACCAAGTACCCCAAGAGAAAATGCAGCAGAAGATCCAAAGCAAATCTCTGAGAAAACATTTGCTAAATGATACGCTGCGTCAAAATATCAGCAACAATAAATGCCCATAATTAACCATCAGGACTAAATGGAAAGGGGAAGATCAACTTGCGAGAACCATCCACGATATACAGTAAACTTAGATTTACGCATTCAGTAAATAACAAAAACAATTACGGTTTTTTTTAGATATGTCGTAATCGAACCTTACTAAATGGGTCAAGTCATACTAACGGTAAAGTGGGACATTACCAACCGTTGAACATTTTTGACATCTCGAGTAAGGAAATTTGTGTATAGTCGTGAAAAGGTTGAAGCTATCCCAACTGGACAAGACAATCGCAAATTTACGAAGCTTGATTACCGTATTCTTTTAATTAGCAGAGTACAAAATTTGAAAACTAAAATGAACGGAAAATCGAGTGTAGATACAGTTTACATGTAAGAAGATGATTTATTTTTCTTCTTTCAACTAGCAGAGTTAAGATCATATAGCCCTTTTTACAACCAACAGTGTTAATAATGAAAACACAATTATACTGTAGAAAAAGTAGGCCTATATGAAAAATCACACAAACAACGGTAAAGGGGATGGAATAAAATATATAAACAATTTCATTGACCTGGGTCAAACTTCTGATGTGTTCAGGTAGAAACGTGTAGTTTTATAGGCTTGTGATGCCCATATTAATAAAATTACATATTATAGGCCTATAAAGCGGTAATACAGTAGTAATATTAACAATCAAAATGAATTTACAATTACGTTTTGCCAATTTTTTAAAGGCATTTAATTCTGACTTATTGTAGCTTTCCGATGTTAGCTTACAAGCGTCTAAAGTTAACGTACATTTCTGATTGATGTACTTATAATTAACATATTAACGCTAAAATAATTAACACCCCATAAGTGCATTCCATGCAATTAAATTACACTACACCATAGATCACATAATATAATCTACAGTTGAAGCTACAGTTTTAGAGAAATCAGTATAAGTTGTGAAAGTGTTGATTTCGTTCACAGTTATAAATAACAGTACATATGTAAGATCTTTGAGTAGCTTAACATAACTAAACAGGTCAGACTGTAGTTTCCTTTAGTCCGCTATTTGATTGCTGCTCGTATTTACACGTGAGCTCATCTCCTCTCCCCTTAACCAGAGAAGGAGGCAAACTATCAAAGGAGAGTGTAGATCGTCTTCACCTGCAAATATCCACTCACTCCGCAAACAAAAATACAAGCCATCACCTCCTATCACGTGAGACCTATACCGGTTATATGTTGTGCTGTGTGTATAGGTTAACTTTCAGTTCCACTTATATACCACCCATCACTTATAACTTATAACTTGGTATAAGTAGCTCGATGAAATCTAATTCTCAAAGTAAAATAACGTCTCCATATTAAGGAATTGAATTTAGGTTCTTGTTAAAGTACCGGTACCCTACTATTTAACTATTAAGAATAACTTCCCGAACTTGCAACCCAAGTATTCGGCAACACACCCCGTTTTCTTGCCTGTTATCTTGCCACTGTTAGGCAGGAATTATAGTTTCTTAATAGTAATAGGATATCTACGTATTTTCTGATAATATATTCTAATTATTTTATAGGGGTACCATATAACCTTTCATCTAACTTTCGTAACCAATTTCTGACGCAAATTCGTTTCCTTTTCATTTTGTTGCATATTACTTACAAGCTTCAAGTTTTAAAATGTTAGGTGAAATTTATTTTTTTCTAAAAAAAATTCCAGTTGTAAATTTTATAAAAGCCGAGCCGCCAATCGCCAAAAAATTTCATTGGCTATTATTTTCTTCTTGACAAAGATGCGAAAACTTGTCACCCTGGCGACTGTTTTAGCAATTCATCTATCTATATTAATAAAAATGAATTTACAAAAGGGTTGTTGCCGCATCACTTGAGAACGGCTCAACCGATTTGGCCGATTTTTGTTTTGTTGTGATCGTAATTGTCTGGAGAAGGTTTGTATGAAAGAACATTTTTGGAAAATCCACGGGGAAAGTCGGAAATGTGATGAAATGAGGCAAAGTTAGACAAAGTTAGAGAGTTCTGCTGTCAATTGTTTACATAAAATAAAAGATTAAAAAAATTGAAGTGTGACAAAAGAAGTGTGACATTCACAGTTTGAGAGTTCCACTTTCACATGTTTTCATAACAAAACAAACAAAAACTAAAGTGAGTCTTGCAACCAAACCAAATCGAAAGTGTGTTATCCATTCATTTTGAGAATGCAAGTCCGTGTAAACAAATGCACGTGATTTGAACCACACCACACATCATGCTAGAAGACAATATAGTGCGGTATTAGATTTTATTTTTATAACAGTAAAAGCTCATAAAATGTGACGAAAATTTTTAAGATAACAATATCAACTTATTGCAAATGTTTCAATGTATTGCGAAACGTGGCATTCGTGATATAACCCTCCAGTTTGCGAGAGTCATTGCTGTGAATAATGTAAACATACACATTTCAGTGAACAGTGAAACGTGGTGTTTATAATTTATAACCCAGTCTGTGAGAAGCATTAAACATAATGACTGAAATTCAACCAGACCCAAGTGGCATAATTAAAAATAAGAGAGGTAAATCTTTGCGAAGTGGACAGAAGGAAATTATATTGAATGTGTTTAATGGGTTTAAAATATATATATATATATATATATATATATATATATATATATATATATCTCCAGCACTTGCAATTGAGGACGTTGTAAAATTGACATCTGAATTCACCGGTATATGTACCAGAAGTATCTGGAAAGTGCGTAGTGAATACAGAGACTCTGGTGTAGTGAAAACTCCCCCAAGAAAGGCTGAAAAGCTGCATAGTGTTTTAGATAACATTGATGACTTTGTGAAAAGTGCTATTCGAGCAAAAGTTCATCAATTCTTTTTTGATAACATACCTCCAACTGTGGATAAACTTCTTTGTGCTGTCAATGAGGACTCCGACCTACCTAATTTTAAAAGAACAACAATTTATAAGTTATTGTTGGACATTGGAATGAAATATGTGAAAAGAAGTGAGGTTAATGTTATAGTAGATCGTGATGATATTGTACTTTGGAGAAGACGATATCTTAGAGCTGTACGGCAATACCGAGCAGAGGGTCGAAAGTTTTATTATTTAGGCAAGACATGGGTAAATGCAGGAAACACCACCCCTAAAATTTGGCATGACACTACTGTTAAGTCAAAGAAAAATGCTTTTAGGGCAGGATTAAGTAAAGGTTTAAAAAATCCTATGGGTAAGGGGAAACGCCTAATAGTTACGCATATAGGTAGTGAAACAGGCTTCGTAGATGGGGGTTTGCTCATTTTTGAGTCAAAGAAAACAGGTGAGTACATCGAAGACATGAATGGAGAGGTATTCCGTAACTGGTTTGCTAATGTTTTGCCGAAACTTGAACCCAACAGTTTAATAGTTATGGACAATGCATCATACCACAGTGTGAAACTCTATCGGCGTCCAAATACTTCTTGGCGTAAACAAGATATTGTGGAATGCCTACAAGAAAAGAATGTACCATTTAATGATAAAAGTGTTAAGGCAGAGTTAGTGATCTTAGCACAGGAATTCGCGGACAAAGATGAAAATAAATATGTGGTTGATGATATGGGAAATAAAGCGGGCCATCAAGTACTGAGGTTGTCCCCTTATCATAGCAATTTGAATCCAATTGAACTGGTATGGAGTTTTATCAAAGGGTTTGTGGCCAGAAATAACAAAACTTTTAAATTATGCGATGTTAGGAAACGGTTTGACAGAGCAGTATTGATGGTGACGCCAGAAATGTGGCAAAAGGAAATCAAGCATGTGGTGGCTATATCTAGCGTTTTCTGAGGAAATAGTTTAAGTGTGATAAGTCGTTTTTCCTCATTTCAAGTTCTATGTAGGCCTACAAATCGAAAGTCCTTCATAAGTTAATTTCAAATTACAAAATAAAAACCCGGGCGACGCCGGGCCTTTTAAGCTAGTTATTATAATAAAATAAAATCAGGTAAACTGATGTAACAAAGTGCCAGTATGTTTTTGTTTAATCAGTTATCATTGCCATCATGATTAGAGGTGTACATATTCTGATTTTAGCTTGCCTGCCCCTTTGAAATTCTGCAACCAGTCACAGCTTTTAACTTGCTTGACTTGAAAGCAAGCCAGATTACAACGATGATAAGAAATACTGTCGCTATGAGTCATAAGCTCTTCATAACTTGGTGGGTTGCTCAGGACCTAAGGAAACTGCAAGGCCTGGCGGAAAGAATATGAAACTGGGTATAGCAATGCACTGGTAAGTCGTGCAGTTACGTAGTTGAGGAACTTCAGATGTATTTAGAGAATGTTACCCTGAAGGAAGCCGAGGAGAAACTAAAATGTGGACAGTTTTAATTAATTATCAATGAACAAAAGTACTAGTCCGGCATGGGAAAAATTTTCAAACATTTTCGAGAAAACATCATAAAATCATTAATAACAATAACAAAAATCCCTTTAGGCAAGCCTACAAGCTGAGGTAGATTTCGAAGTGCTTTTGGTTTAATTTACTGTCGCTGCGTAGCACTCTTCCTCTTTAGCCTTAGCATGACAAACCCGCAATAATAACTGCAAAAATGAGGAAAGAGAACTTTTTAAAACATTCAAATCTCGCCTTATATGAGAACTATGAAGAAACTAGTTATTGATTTGTAGAGTACTCATCAAGAGCTTTTCAACGATACCCCACAAGACGTAGTTTCGAAAATTTCGAATTTCCATCCCCATACCCCCACCCCCACTCGTACTCCCAAAACCCCCGAATCGTTGGTGTCACTGTGAACTCCATAAGGAGTACTCTAATTTATTCAATCAAAGTTTCCCTCTATACTTCATAGGGGCCGAGATATAAATGTTTTAAAATTTCAACCCCCTCCCCCGACCACCCCCTTAGGCCAATTTTGCTCATTAACGAACTTGTCTGAACTATTGGGCCTAGAAATAACATAATAAAATTTGATTCAAATATCTTGAAAATTACGGCCGCTAGCGTGTAAAGATATATATGCATATATATATAAATATATATATATACAAATATATATATACATATACATATACTGTATATAAATATAAATATCACAATTTTTTTAACAGGCGGTGGTTTCGTACTTAGGGAGGCATGAAACGTAACGATATGAACGAATTTTTTGAAAGTTATTAGGTAGATTTTTCTTCGAAATCTACCTAATAATAAAAATAATAATTGTGTTAAGACGCTAAAACGATTTTTAATACTTTATCCACCTTTTATTTATCTGCATGGTGAATTTCTTCTACCAGCATGTAGAAAAGCAAGAAAGTATTACCTACACTCAGCAACTAGTTGTTTAGCTGATAGGAATGTCGCAAGCTTATTCTGACTTGCCTAGGCTGGGTTTGACCTGACCCATCGGGTTTAAAGAAACCTGCCTGCTTCCTAGCTATGACGCTGGCAACTTGCTTGCCTGGCGTTCAAGCGGGTTTGGGCAAGCTAAAATCGAGATTTGTACACCTCTGATCATGATATGCAGAATACAAAAAAAAAAAGTCAAATTGGCCGGTTTCGGGATTTGAACCATGGAACTCCAGAATGCGATGCCAAGACGCTACCATCTCAGCCACCTGGGTCAGTTTAACGGTCTAGTGGGATAAGCGCATGTAAAGCAATAGTGTTATTTTTCATGGCTAACTATATTTTAATTTCCAAAGCCTTATAAGATCACAGTAAAACAATGGGCTAAGTTGTCATGATAACTGATTTGCATTTAATAAATTCTTTCGAATACATATATTACCATAAAATAGGCATTAAATTGAGAATTACTCCGAAACAGGTCAACCGATTTTATCCAATATCAATAGACGTCTTCCCATGGACATTATAAATATGTATATCAAGTTTCATAAAAATCTGGTAAAGCGTATTTGAGTTACCGCGTCTTTAAAATAGACACTAAATTGCGTTTTACTCCGGTACCGGCCTACCGATTTGGTCCAGTATCAGTAGATGTCTTCCCATGTACATTATAAATGGGTATAAAGGTACAACATTTCAGGAAAATCCAATAAAGCAGAAGTTATTTCAGTTATCGCGATTTCTTATATATTAACATAAAATGCACTAAATTGGGAATTAATCCGGTACTGGCCAACCGATTTAGTCGAATATCAACAGACGTCTTCCCATGAACATTATAAATGCGTATACGAAGTTTCATAAAAATCCGATAAAGCGTATTTGAGTTATTGCGCCTTTAAAATAGACACTAAATTGGGTTTTACTCCGGTACCGGTCAACAGATTAGGTTCAAATTCAATAGAGTACATCTCATGGACGTCATAAACCAATATACCAAGTTTTATGGAAATCCGATACAGCGTATTTGAGTTATGGCGCCTTTCTATTAGAAAGGTAACTTTCTATTAGAAAGGCGCCATAATCTAGTAAAATAGGCACTAAATTGGGCATTACTCCGGTACCGGTGAACCGATTTGGTTCAATATCAATAGGTTCTTCCCATGGACATTATAAATGTGTTTTCCAAGTTTCATGAAAATCCTAAAAAGCGTATCTGAGTTATGGCGCGTACAGACAAACGGACGGACAGACATTTTTCGTCCCCACACACAATCTCATAAAGTACCATACTGGCACTTAATAACCATGTACCTCATTACAAAGAGATGATGGAAATGTTCTCCTCTTGCATCCACAAAACACTGGCACCTTTTTAGGATATTTTCTTTCACTTGCATAAGTTTAGCTTCCGAGATAGAGTTAATTTCTCTTGTTATATTGTCTTTAAATTCTTCTAATGTATGGGAAATTGACCTATACACTTTACTTTTCAAGTTTCCCCATAAATAAATGTCACATAAGTTACTGTTAGAAGAACTTAAAGACAATACCACAAAAGAAATTATGATATTCGGAATCTTCTGTTTAGTAGATTAAAATATAGTCAACAATTGGATTCGTAATAGGCCTACTATAATTTTAATTATCGTTGATTTATGTAAATTAATTGTAATGCTTAATTTAAAATAAATATAGCACCTAGGTTTTAGGTTTAGATATAAAATTTATGAAGGCATTTATTCAATGTACTACTTAAGGTGGAAATAAATATTATTATTATCATCATTATCATCATCATCATCATCATCATCAGGCAAAAATGGAGGAACTGTAACTCACGTATTGTTGTCTTATGATTCAATATTTTTCAATGTCACTATTTATTTCTATACTAGCTTAAAAGGCCCGGTTTTGTAATATGAAATTAACATATGAAGGACTTTGGATTTTCAAACTCTAGGGCATGTATAATATGTACGTAGAACTTGAAATGAGGAAGAACGACTTATCACACTCAAACTATTCCCTCAGAAAACGCTAGATATAGCATTTTATGGCTTATAGAGGATGTCGAATGTTGCATTCCGTTGCTTCTACACACCATGCCTGGGAGGGGTTGAAATAAGAAGAAACAAAAATTCCGATTACATAAGATTGTATTGTCTTTATGGAAATTTTTATTTCTCACTCCCACCATACAACCGTTTCGGAGCTGAAATTAAAAAAAAAAAATCAATATTACTTTCATACTTTCCTCCCCCCAAAACCTGGGACATAATATACTGCGGGCATAGGACTGAAAATGTTCCACCCTATGATAAACATCCTACAGCTATGAGTGACGTATCAGTGGATAGGATTTTTTACCCACTTCTGATATAGCATACTCACTGGCACACATTTAAGCTTATTCTACATCAAAATGTGAAGTGAGAAAATTATATTTTCCAAGTCGAGGGTAGAGAAAGTTATGTGACTGCTTCACATTGTGCTTTATTTTCGTGGATTTCATTCTTCAAGAATTATTTTCACAAATGTATTAATTACATCGATAGCATCAGAATTTGTTAAAGACCAGTATTTTATAATTCCCAAAGCCCTATGTCAACACTGTAAACAATACACGGTTGTCATGATGACTTAATTGCATTTCACTTTTCCAGTATAATATTTTCAGAAATTATATAAATTTTCAAGGGAAGGTGTGGCTTAATTGAATTTTGATTTTGACCGTGTTACTTCCCGGGCTTAACTGGGTAGCCCAAAATTCGTGCAAATTGGTAAGAAATATAGATTATTTTTGTTACGTAAACAAGTGACAGCAGAACTCTCAAACTGTGCCTCATTTCACATTTCTGATTTTTTCCGTGGATTTTCCAAAAAATTTCTTTCTTACAAACCTTGTCCTGACAATTACGAGGGAAAAAAAAAATCAGTCAAATCAGTTGAGCCGTTCTCAAGTGATGCTGCGACATACATGTGGCAATTGATTTTTATGTATATAGATTAATAATATCTGACGAATATTGTTAACTTCTCTGTAAATCTGTAAATCCTATTTTGTTGTAGAACTTCTTGCCATAGTTAAGTTGAATGAGTTAGTTATAACTTTATAATTTAATCTGTATAGGCCTAGGCCTACTTACCTTCACAAGTGTATTAGTTTTAATTATTAGACATAAGTTATTATTAGGTTTAGGATTATTTCTTGACGAACCAATATTTCTGTACAGAAATTTACGGTAAATAAATTTTATCATATCTACTTTTCTCTTTATTTATCGCGATAACAAATCAAATCAAACCAAAACATCAAAAATGGATACATTCATATCACGTACGGAATTCAAAATCATCCATGTTACAATCATTCTATGAGGTAGTTGTACACCTTTAGGTATGAAAATTTTATTTTTCAATATTAGAAGTCTAAATTTTTTTGGATGTGTTATACAGCTACATGTTAAGACATTTTGCAGGAAAAAAGTTCTGTATTTTTTTATAAAAAATATTTTGTTGTAAATTGTGACTAAAAATTCAAAACATGATTACTACAATACTATTAAAGATACAAACACCCATTTTTCACAGTTTTGTAGACAAAAGAATTCTTTAGTGGCTAAGAGTTCAAATTGTTATATTGATTAATGTAAATATTAATTTTTTTATCTCATTATTACAAACAAAATTCTATAACACAACAGAATTTTCGTATATCAGAAATTACTCAATGTCAAGCACTAGAGAAGATTTCAATCTTCAAAAAGACACCAAAATCACCTTCATATGTTAATTTATAGAAGAATTATGTTTGAAAAATTGAATGCCTAGCGATTTACTACTTATGGGAAATTGAAGCTCAAAGTTGAGTTTTGCTAAAAACCTCCTATAGGCTATCATACCTTTAGAAAAAATGCTGTATCTCAGGAACCAACAATCAGAAATTAAAAATTGATACATGAAATTGAAGGGAAAAGAATTGTCTATCTATCTAAGATATTTTCTAAAAAATGCCATTTTTAATCATTTTTCAGATTACTGGGGTGTACAACTACCAACAGAGCCGCATGACTCTGTGATAATGGTCTACGGACCATTAGCAAAAGCATTAAGAAGAAAAACATGTGTAAAAGTCAATAGGCTAACTAAGCTATTTAAGGAAGAAAAAGCAGTCTAAAAAAATTCGATGTGAGAAATAATAATAAAGGACGAACGCACACAAGTGTGCACAAAATTGTAATAAACTTATTCAGTCTTTTAAGCTGAGTTCCATAATTAAATTGTTTTCCTTGCATGAGAGGACGAGGTATTTAGGGCAGCGTTCAACGCATTCTTCAGAGGTGATATGGCACGACATGGACCACAAGTATCATCTGTTGGTTCGGTTTTGTCCAGCTCCTAGCAATCATGACACTGTAGAAGTATTCGTCTACTTCTTCTTCCGGTGGCTTGTTGTATGCACTGGTAGATGGCTGAAGTAGTGAATTTCGTAGGCCGTCAATCAGGAAAGGTTCTCTGATCTACAGATACACATATGTAGATGGTGTATGTATTGATGAGCCGAGTATTTTCTTTAGATATGAGGTATGTGCACTAAGTGAGCATATGCAATCATGACCTGTAGTTGTAAAGTGAATTTTATCACCCCAGGCTGTTTGTGGCTACATGAGAAATGAAACTTGAGATAAAGTATCACACTACAAAGCTTTATTTCTTGTATGTGTAAGCACATGTCTTTTGAGAGTAGATTTGTAGGTAAATGCTTTGGAACAATCATCACAAGAGAATTTTTCATCTTCTGTATGAATAACCATATGTTTTCTGAGATTACCTTTTTGAGTAAATGCTTTGGAACATACATCACAGGAGAATTTTTTCTCTTCTGTATGAATAAACATATGTGCTTTTAGAGTACTTTTCTGATTAAATGCTTTGGAACAGACTTCACATGAAAACATTTTATCTCCTGTATGAATAAGCATATGTCTGGTTAGCCAACATCTTTGACTAAATGCTTTGGAACAGACTTCACATGAAAACTTTTTATCTCCTGTATGAATAAGCATATGTCTATTGAGCCAACTTCTTTGAATAAATGCTTTGGAACAGACTTCACATGAAAACTTTTTATCTCCTGTATGAATAAGCATATGTCTGTTTAGCGAACTTCTTTGAATAAATGCTTTGGAACAGACTTCACATGAAAACTTTTTATCTCCTATATGAATAAGCATAATATGTGCTTTTAGAGTACTTTTCTGATTAAATGCTTTGGAACAGACTTCACATGAAAACATTTTATCTCCTGTATGAATAAGCATATGTCTGTTTAGCGAACTTCTTTGAAGAAATGCTTTGGAACAGACTTCACATGAAAATTTTTTATCTCCTGTATGAATAAGCATATGTCTATTGAGAAAACATCTTAGAGCAAATTCTCTGGAACAGATATCACACGAGAATTCCTTATCTCCTGCATGCGTTAACAAATGATATTTTAAATACTTTTTACGAGTAAATGCTTTGGAACAGATATCACATGAGAACTTTTTAGGTTCTGCATGAATTAACATATGCATTTTTATAGTACTTTTCTGAGCAAATGCTTTGGAACAGACATCACACGAGAACTTTTTATTTCCGGTATAATGCTTTGGAACACACGAGAATGGTTTGTGTCCTGTATGAATTAACATATGCTTTTTCATATTACTTTTCTCAGCAAATGCTTTGGAACAGATTTTACACGAGAACTGTTTATCTGCTGTATGAATACGCATATGCCGTTTAAGTTCCCATCGATGAGTAAATGCTTTGGAACAGACATCACACGAGAATGTTTTATGTCGTGTATGAATACGCATATGTCTGTTGAGTTTACATCGAGAAGTAAATGATTTGGAACAGACATCACACGATAATCTTTTTTCTCCTCCAAGAGTAAGTTGGTGTCTATCGAGATTACCGCTTTCAACAACACAAGGAAAACCTTTCTCTCCCGCATGTTTCTCAGTAAGCATTTGTTGATTTTCTTCACAAGATACCGGTATTTCGGGAATCTCTTGGCATGAAACCGGTGTGTCTAACTCGTGAAATGTGTTGGCGTTTGTCAATATATTGTAGTCTGCAGGGTAATTGCCACTTTCAATTTGACTTTTACCTTCTAGATTGGGTATTATAGGCTTAGTCTCACTTTTCGGTTTAATATCAGGAAGTTCGTGCTTGACACATTTCGGGGAGAAGTCAGATATCTCTTGCTTTAATTCAGTTTTCTCACAATAGTCACTTTTCGGTTTATTATCAGAAAGTTCGTGCTTGACACATTTCGGGGAGAAGTCAGAAATCTCTTGCTTTAATTCAGTTTTCTCACAAGACTCACTTTTCTGTTTATTATCAGGGAGTTCGTGCTTGACACATTTCGGGGAGAACTCAGAAATTTCTTGCTTTAATTCAGTTTTCTCAAAAGACTCACTCTTCGGTTTATTATCAGGAAGTTCGTGCTTGACACATTTCGGGGAGAAGTCAGAAATCTCTTGCTTTAATTCAGTTTTCTCACAAGACTCACTTTTCGGTTTATTATCAGGAAGTTCGTGCTTGAAACATTTCGGGGAGAAGTCAGAAATCTCTTGCTTTAATTCAGTTTTCTCACAAGACTCACTTTTCGGTTTATTATCAGGGAGTTCGTGCTTGACACATTTCGGGGAGAAGTCAGAAATCTCTTGCTTTAATTCAGTTTTCTCAAAAGACTCACTCCTTGGTTTAATATCAGAAAGTTCGCGCTTTTCACATTTCGGGGAGAAGTCAAAATTCTGTCGCTTTAATTCAGTTTTCTCACAAGACTCACTTTTCGGTTTATTATCAGGGAGTTCGTGCTCTTCACATTTCGGGGAGAAGTCAAAATTCTGTCGCTTTAATTCAGTTTTCTCACAAGACTCACTCTTCGGTTTAATATTAGGAAGTTCGTGCTCTTCAAATTTCGGGGGGAAGTCATAAACATCTTGGTTAATTTCAATTCCTTCAGATTCTGATTTCACCACGTGTTCCATTATGTACAGTGGACATGAAGGGTATACCAAATGAAGATCGTAATATTGAGTTACGTTACTTGTAAATTCACACAAAGTTCACTAGACTGGTTCACACTTCACAGACTTCTACATCTGACAATCAAGTCACAAGACAGTTGACGGTTACAAGGTTAACGGTTTACAGAATGAACAAGAAGCATTTAAACTTTCGGATTATATAATAATTATTATAAAGTAATCCATGGCTACCACCACAAATTCTGCAAAAAAAAAAACACGGTATCACACCCCCAGCTATGACTGTGTGATGGGTTTTCTGACAGATACCACATACTTAAGTGCCATAAGCGAGTGTTTACATTTAAGTTACTGCAAGGAAACCTTAACAAGACCCTTTACTGATATAACGTCATAAAAGTGGTGCTATTCAGCTTTAAATTAACCTATCTTTTGGACAAAAATTTAAGAATCTCTAGGCAACTTCACTTTGGGAAGTAAAATTGTAAACCATAACCCTAACATATATGAGGAAAGCCTAACAAAGTTCAAATTTTGGAGAGTAAAATTATCAGATTTCAAAATTTATGAACACTAGAGAATAGGGGTAGAGATTCTCTGTAAGTCAGTAATACTAATAATAATCACAATAACAATAATAAATCATAAGGTTGGCAAATAGTCCTATAGAAAAAAATCCCTTTAGGCAGGCCTACAGGCTGAGGTAGATTTCAAAGTGCTTTTGGTTTAATTTATTATCGCTGCGCAGCACTCTTCTTTTTTAGCCTTGGCATGGCAAACCCGCAGTAATAAAAACTGAATTCGGTAAAGAGGAAGAGCCTACAATCATTTGTTTTGACAACAAGAATAGGATATAATATTCTGGGGGGCCGTGCGCAAGATCAGCAATGAATAAAATTAGCAAAGCCGCTAAACAATACAAAATTATGATATTACTAGCTGAAAAGGCCCGGCGTCGCTCGGGTTTTGTTTTTGTAAATGCGAAAAAACTTATGAAGGACTTTCGATTTTCAAACGCAAGGTCTTTAAGGTCTTTATATAGGTATTTAGAATTTGAAATGGGGAAGAACGACTTATCACACACAAACTATTCCCTCAGAAAACGCTAGATAGGCTATAGCTTATTATAGCTTATAGCAGATCCCCGCTGCTTCGCCCAAGATAATTAATCGAAAGATTAACAATTAAGAGCAAAATAATTAAACTATTATATTTATTAACACTTTGCCCACGAAACATTCATAGGTCTAAACTAAACTATTGATAGGCCTAATTAATGAAACAGCTGTTGGCCCTAGGCCTAAATCCGGCTTTGAAGTGAATTCCACGATTAGAAAGCGCAGCATGGGGAAAATAACCTCAGACTCGAGTTCCCTGGCCCAAAAAACCCTGCATAATGAGTTTCGTCCAAATCGAACAATGTTTGCCCATTTAGGCCTATATTCATTATTCTTCTTCCGTCTAGGGTGAAAATTTCATCTGTCTGCGTGCCTTGACATTATAAACAAATGAATCGGCCAGAGTGGGCTTACAAAATTCAAACGATCGCGATGCTTTTATTTCCAAGATATGACGAAAGTAGGAAAGCCATCTGCAATTGATTTGACAACTGAAATGTATTACTGAAAACTGATGCTTCGAAAGCGCAAAAGCGTTCGTTTGGAAAGAACGGGCTAGAGCAGTTTGTATTCGATCAGCTTCTAAACTTGCTTCCCGTTGCTCGTCTGTTTCTGAAGCTCGTAATGCCTTTTTATTACTTCCTCTGCCCGCACCATAGGTACAATAGGTAGAGGAAGTATTGTTTTCTACCCCAAAATTCGAAGTTGAGTTTTTAGCATATATACACGTTTCAAGGCCCCCTGAATCCAAAAATAGTGTGTCTGTGTGTGTGTGTGTCTGTCTGGCTGTGAACACTCTAGCTCCAAAACGGAAAATCGTATGAAAACAAAATTTCGTATTTGGGTCAGGTACCTTCTGAAGATGTGAGGATAAGATTGGCGACTATTTTCTCCTATTTTTAAGGGGACTTTACATGAAGAAATTTTCGTTTTTCACAATTTTCTCGAAAACGGCTCTAACGATTTTCTTTAAATTTTGCACATGGGGTGTTTATACTAAGAGCTAAAACTTTTATTTGAAACATTTTTTCGAGAAAATTCTCTGAGGGTAGTTACAAGTATATAGACTGTTCACCCACTGTTTGTAGAAAGTTTGTCTTGCGTGAACAACTGAATTCGCGCTCTTTCACGGCCTCTTATTCTATATAAGAATGTGAAGTGAGAAAGATCATTGTTGGCCATGCATAGAGTAAAGAAGTATCTGAGGGAAATATTCGATAAATTTCGGAAATTATATTTTACGGCGGAAAGTTCAATAAACGTCTGCAGTCATTTGTTTTTTTTTTTTTTTAAGTTTGTTATATAGACTGCGCTTTTAGTCGCATCATTGAAAGAAGAGGTATTTATAGGGTAATTAGCGTAAAATTGTGTCTCGCGATTCTGTACAAGGATATGTGAATACTGCTAACTTTTATTTGGGCAGAGGAAGTTATGTGACTTTCACATCAGATTTTTTTTGTGCTTGAGATGTAGATCGACCAATCGATTTCCGTTTGGGGGGCATAATTGTCGACGATGCTCGCAAATTCGCAAATTCGCAAAAAATAATAATAAATAAATAAATGGAAAAATTCAGTATTCGAAAGATTATGAGAATTGAAATCGATTAAACTCACGATGAAAAAAGTGTGTAAATGTACTATGTGACAGACAGACATATAACTTATTCGTTTTTATTTATATAGATGAAAAATGGAATAAGCCATTGAGGCCGTGGTTTCTATATTCATTTGTCCAGACTTATAATTCCGTTACATTTCAGGCAGATTTAACAACCCTACATAGCCTAAGAGATTTTAATTACGATTACATATAAAAATGTTGTAGCCAGGACCCCGAACTAAGCAACTTCCCCGGAATTTTCTGTAAACCATCTTTCATACGAAGCATATTCCATCTTAAATAAATATTTAATATTACCTTATTATAAACTTCTCTGGCGTTTACAATAACTTGCTATATCCATTGCCTTCCATAGCGATCGCGATGCTTTTTTTTTTCCAAGGTAGCCTATGACAAAAATATACAAAGCCTTCTGCAATTGATTTAACAACTGAAATGCACAGCCGTCTCGAGAATAATGCAGTTTAGAAGGCAGTGCTGAAAATTGCACGTCTCATTTCCGTTTTCACTCATAACTCGCTTACGAAAGCTGACATTAAAAATGTAATATGCCAGAAACCTTCCCGGGAATGTACTCAACAACTTCCCAAAGTTTCATGGCGATCCGTTGAATGGTTTAGTAATGCATAAAGGACAGACAGACATACATTCATTTTTATATATATAGATAATAATTATTTTAAGTGTTAATATTTTCAAACATTAAAATCTCGCGTCATATGAGAGCTATCAAGAATCTAGTTATTGATTTGTAGAGTACTCATCAAGAGCTTTTCAACGATACCCCACAAGACGTGGTTTCAAAAGTTTCTAATTTTCATCCCCCACCCCACCCCCACCCCCACCCTCACTCGAACCCCCGAATCGTTGGTGTCACTGTGAACTCCATAGGGAGTACTCTAATTTATTCAAACAAAGTTTCCCTCTATACTTCATAGGGGCCGAGATATACATTTTTAAAAATTTCAACCCCCTCCCCCGACCACCCCCTTGGTCCAATTTTGCTCATTAACGAACTTGTCCGAACTATTGGGCCTAGAAATGACATAATAAAATTTGGTTAAAATATCTTCACAATTACGGCCGCTATCGTGTAAAGATATATATATATATCACTTTTTTTTTTTTTTTTTTTTTTTTAACGGGCGGTGGTTTCGTACTTAGGGGAGCATGAAACGTAAAGATATGAACGAATTTTTCGAAAATCATGACATGGTATCCATTGCAATAGGTAGATTTTTCTTCGAAATCTACCTAAAAGACAGGAAGTATCCAATACCTCAAGCTATTCTATATTCTATGTATACTGTAGATATTGTTTTAATATTATGCATTAGAAGAGAAAAAAAGGAGAGTGCTGTTGAAAACCAATTTTGAATAGTCCATTTCATTAACATTACAAAATATTTAATTAAAGTTTTGACCCTTCGAGAGAAACATGAAACTCGGCGCTTATGCTTCTGACCATATTAATGTGCAAGGAATACAATTTCTTTGGTTCCAAAGATAGGTTAGGAATTAATATGTGTTGTAGATGCTGGGTTGGCAGGCAGAGGACGGGGGCGTTGATTCTTGACCGATATAATGTATGTTGCGCAGTCAGTCAAGCATCTGTAAGTGTCCAAACCATGCATCAGATAACACACTATTGTTCTCTTTCGTGGGTGGTGGTTGTCTTACAATGGTCATTCTTGTATTTAGTTTTACCCTCCATTTGTTTGCTTCATCATACATCAGGGGCTGAACACCAATGTATAAACCTCAAGTTACTAGCCTCATGGTTATCCACCCCCAATTTTTATCATCAGTGTTATTATATGACGGCAATCTTAAACATAGCAGATGTTTACCAAATTATCCACATAAATTTAACTATGTAATTTGGTCAAATTAACCGTATTTGCTCGAATCTAATGCACAACCCAATTCTGAAACTTCAAATTATTAAAAAAAAAAAAGTTTGCTGGCGAACGTAATGCGCATCAATGGTAGAATATTTTATTTGATATTTTTACTTGTCTTTTTTATTTTAAACAACAATGGATTTGTGAATGATGATAAATGAAGAACGGTAAAACGGTGTAGGGGGACAGTGGGGCGGGAAAAAAATATATATACAGTAGAGTTTTTCACTACATACCCAGGTGGATTCAAAGGAATAAGCCATTAAATCGGTGTTTCTTTATGTTAATTGATCAGACCAATTCGGTCTTGGTTTCCGCTTTCCAAAACACAAGCAAAGTTGCAATATTCTCTCATTTTTATCACCAATTCGCATGTGTTATTGTTTATTGTAAATAGATCTTGCAACCCCACTTTTTGCTCGCTACAGCAGACGAGTAGCTGTCACAGCAATCACAGGACATTGGAAAATTCCAGAATCCACAGAATTCGCAAGCCCCACATTCGACGACCAATGAAACGTTTCGCGCCACTCACTCGAGGACATTGAATACCAATGAAACGCTTGCCATAGCGTATTAAGATCGAATTGAATACAGTAGTATTTTCATGGCGTTGAATACAATCTCAATCCGATCCAATCCTACTTTTTAAGTGCAACGACCTTGAGACTCGATCGATCTGAATTCCCGATTTCATGACAATTTCAAGCGTACTGAAATCTATATGAATTCTCTATGAAAACGCAGTTGCGTAAAGCAACCATGATATTGACTCCGTGGAGACTGGATTGTTTCAAGTGCAAGTTAGAAATGGCCGGAACAGACAGTGGCTGTTTTTAATTGAGAATGCACAAAGGTTTTTATCGTAAGAGAAGGGGCTGGCTGGTTAACTTCCGGGCGATTCCACCCTTCAAGACAAGACATACAAAGAGTTCTCCCCTCAGCAACCGTTACTATGTGTGGGGACAGGTGAAGTCGAACATATACATTCTTCAAGCAGCTCGGATAGCTCAGTCGGTAGAGCATTAGGCTTTTAACCTAAGGGTCCAGGGTTCAAGTCCCTGTTCGGGCGAATATTTTAATTAGTAAGTATTCACCTATTTGGTTTGCCCACACGAATGTAATATCATTTCAGTTAGTGCATCAGTAAAAATTGTGTTGTATTTAAGAATGAAAACAGAAGCGGTAAGTTATTACCAGGGTTAGGATTTTTAGGTGCAAATTTTATATGAAAAAAGGAAGGGAAAAGGTGCTAAAATAAGGTAAAAAAGGGGACAAAAAGGTGCTATTTTACTCAACTAATTAAAAGCATCTCTGCATTTTTAAAAATAAGCCTGTTTCTATTAGGACATAGAATGTCTTTGTACATGCTAAAGCTTCTTTCGACATCCACAGAAACCAGTGGGGCAAACTTTGTATTCACTCGGAATGACATCTCTACACATGTGGCAAATTCCTCAACATCCGGATTTTTCTGAAGACTAGACTCAAGTTTGTCTTTAGCAAAGCCCTCTAACTGGTCCCTCACTGAAGTGAAAATATCCCATTGTTTTTCCTTTTCAAGACCATGTTTTTCCAATTGTTTGATAGCTGCAGTCAAGTACTTGTAACCATGGACACAAAATAGTTCTGTCTCCAAATTCTGTATTTTTTCCGGTAGCAGAAGTTGTTGGGCCTTGGAAATCGCACCTGCGCCTGCTGGATCCAATGGAAGCACAAAATCCTTAATCTTGTCAAAATTCTCACACAACATAACAGCACACTGAATCCATGATCCCCAGCGAGTAATGACCGGGAATTTTGGAAGGGGGAGGCCAGTGATTTCCTTGTAGGCAACAACACGACTCGGAGCTTTCTGTAGAATCTTCTTCAGGGCAGAGATGTATTCATTTGCAATGTTGTATTCATTCGATATGGATTCACAAACCCTGTGAAGGGCATGGACTAGGCATGTCACATGCTTTAACTTAGGGAACAAAGGTTTCAATTGGTTAATTGCTGAAACCATGTATGGAGCCTGGTCTGTAACCACCAGAAGAAGTTTTTCAAATGCGATACCACTTGGCCACAGGTTTTGACAGAAGTCCATGATTGATTGCATTACTGTACTGGCGTTGGCTTTCTCCAGTTCGTACATTTTAAACAACATGGGCACAGTATATGAAAAAGGGGAAGAAAGGGGATTATGGGCACTGTTGAGAAAAAAGGGGTAAAAGGTACCAAAAAAGGGAAAAAAGGTGCTACAAAAATGTCTCCATTCTCGACTATAGATAAAATCTCACACTGTGGTATCTTTCCGAAGAGCTTTAATTTACCCTACGAGAAAAGGTGCGCACCTAAAAATCCTAACCCTAGTTATTACAAATGATATTTGAGTGACTATTTATCTCATAAATTAGTGAGCATTCAGTATACAAATATTAGTGATGGGCAGAATCGAATGATTTTAAGAATCGAGTAATCTGCTTTCGAGTAAGTATATTGCGATACAAGTGCCGTAAGCGATGCATACGGATCAAGGAAAGAGTTTGAAAAAGCGAGGCGCTCTCGCCGAGTTCTTTCAATTTTCCGAGATCCGTTAAGCGCTTACGGCACTAGTATTGCATGCAATTTTTTGCACGATGATTATTTATATCAATTGAATTATATTAATTGAGATAGCCTATTACCTGAAAATATTATGTATATACGTTATTGAAGATAGATGTTTATTTCAGAAAGTGATTCGCATGTGTTTGTTGTTATGGGAACCGAATATCTGTCCTGGGGGGGCTTGTCCATAAAGGCTTGTATTATTATGTGTGGCGTAAGTAAATTCTTACCGCATGGAAATTTGTTTTGTTTCCATAGCAACAAGATTGCGTGCGGGAATGTCAACTTATGATCCACGGCAACAACATTCGTAAGTACCACTAATTAGTTAAGTCGTGCAAAAAAGAATTTAATGATCATTCGAATGAAAAAGTTATCGGATAGATACAACATACAAGAATCCGAGAAATCGGGATGGATTATTTGATAACTCGAGTCGGTATCCGAGAACTACTACTATAGACTGACTCGTCATTCCAATGTTCAGCTCGGCAATTTCATCTTACAAGATACATTGATATTGGTTACCGCAATGGATGTAGCTCACCCATAAAGTGAACCACAAACCAATAGGAGTTAGTGTCACGCAGATTTTGCGTTAACGGCATTCTACTAAAAGCGTTCACAGAGTAAATATCCATAAGATAACAACGCTGTCTCGTCCGACGGAGATGATCTGTTAAAAAACCGACACCCTGGCAACACAGAATTGCCCTGTGCGCATGGTAGCTGTGCATTCATATAAATGCCTTTGCCTGCAAAATTTATACCACGTTAACGATACGATAGTGATAAGACTGAGCGAGAACTCGAGAACTCGTCCTCTAATCATTCGATTGATCATTCCTATACTTATTAAACGATTCTTGAGCCTTTGTGTCTCCAGAACTTTCAAGAATAGCCTAATTCCGATTTTTTCATTCGAGAATTCCCTTCACTAACGAATATATAAAATTACAACCAAATGCAGGTGCCTGCAATCATAATTTTATCGTATTAGTTTCATTACTTTTATTTTATTGCATCTACGTTCACTTGTTTCTTTATGTAAATTCCACCGCCGTCTCGAGAATTACACTGCCTGTCCTATGCTTTATTTTAACATGGAGTTCAGAGTATTGTTAAATTGCCTAATTTATCCAGTAGAGGCGACACAGTTCACACCCAGATTGCAGCAATCACTAATCAAAATAAGCATTAAACAGACACAGATACTTGTGTTATTTGTTTAGAACGTAATATTATTCCAGTATATGACACTTACCTTGAAACGGAATTTTGGAGCAATAATTAAAATAAATGTAAATTAATTAGACGCATTGATAGACTATATTATGAGCACCGCCGTCTCGAGGAGTAATACAGTTTTGAAGGCAGTGATAATGAGACGGCGGTGACAGCACTACATAATCAACAATGTCGTAGCAAAAAACAAGAAGCAGTCTGGGTGTGAAAGGTGCTGCCATCTGTAATGTCGCCGAGTACGCAAAATTAGCCGTATAGGACAGGCAGTGTATACACGATTAATACAGTTTAGAAGGCAGTGGTAAATTCATAAGGGCTGAATACTGAAACATCTTCACACATCTAGCTTCTTTGATAAAAAAAAAATCACTGAGCACAGCCATTGAGCGTACGTAAGCTAAGTATGAGTAATATGAAAATTATAATTTATAATTTTATGCTTGGTGAAGTAGGCTATTTTGATCTTGCAAAATAATAAATACAATATTAATAACACGATATGTAGCCTACATTGTGCTTTCTGATAAGTATTGTTGCCATCATTCATGAGTATTCTTTGACCCTTTAAAGCTAGGGTTTAAAGTTATTCCACAGTGGCTTAGAACTAATCTGTAATTACAAGCAGAGTTATATTCTCTAATGTCGCAATAATATGCATTTGTTCTGTATTAAATTACTTGCCGGAAAATGTGGATTTATGAAACTGACTGATGGCAAACCTTTCTGACATGAAGATTATTAGATGCACGAGCTTTTAGACTAAGTATTCCTGTTGCCATTCATGACCAAATTCGGACCTTAGAGGTCTGACTTCAACCAATGAGGGTTCAACTTCAACGTCGTCAATGGCTAATCAGAAATCTTAAGCAAAAATTGTCTCGCATTTATCAGCTTTACATGTTGGGGGAAATTTGTGATTTTTGAAATAGTGGGAGGGGAAGACGGCGTGACAATTAAGTGGCCGTGATACTGTTGGACATGATCGCGCGCGCATCTATACAATACTAGAGCGTGACCTAACGTATTTGTGAGATGGAGAGATGGAACGCCTTCGAAATGACTGCAACACTCGAGAACAAAAGAAGCGAGATGCAGCAGGAATCCTGGGAAAGGATTTGTTTTCCGTTCCGGGTCAGAAGACGTTGTGCACTACCTCAGCGGGAGTGAGTACCGGGGCTGCGTTCCAATGTGTAAGCGGAGAGGATGACCACCGGCTGCCCTCTAGGCTAAACTTGCAATAGTTGTTAAAGTGAAACCAATTATTTCACTTAGTTTCACGTTCGCAATCGGGCTAGCAATTTATAATTTAATTATGTTACTACACCAATATAGCAATATATTTTAATAATTAGCCATTTTAGTTCAATCAAATTTTTAATTTTTTAAATATTGACAACACAAAGTTTACTTATTCTGAATATATGTAACTTTTGTTAACATTGAGCTCTTTGTTCGAACATGAAAATATAATTAATAAATTGATATCAACCCAGTTTGGGTAATAATTTTATATCACAACAAAATCAGTATATAACTTAATTCTTACTTAAATACTGACTAATAAACATACAAATAAATCTTTCAATAGAAGTGAACTGGCATTCTTAATTTTTTTTTCTCTTCTTCAGCTTTCACTTATGCTTAATCAAATTAGTGGTATAATAGGCGGAACCTATTAAGATCATTCAATAATACTATACCACTTGAAACATGAAAATAATCAATTAAAGTGAATTATTTGTTCTTATTATAAGTCAGTAAGGTGTTATATAAGGATCTATCTTATACTATCACTGTTTTATTATGAACACAACCCAACGTGAACAAATAAACATTTACAATGTTATTTTCGATAAATTCATAAAATAATGCAGTCCTATTTTTTAAACAAAAATTAGTAGACTAGCATCTAAATTCTGTTATATTAGTTGTTTTATGTTTAAAATAGTACCATGTTATTTGATACATGTTCATCTTGATTTCATTTATAACAATTTTGCCTCGTACACATTAGATTATGAACATCACAATTTTATTGTACATGATAAATAACTTATAATTTAAACATCAGAGAACGGCTTAACCAGAGTCAATAACTAATTGTGTATAAGTGATATTTTTAAGGAATTGGACCAAATGTCTCAGTAAGTATAACTACCAGTACTTCAGTATTATCAGTTAGCATAAAATAAATAGATATAATACTATTTACTTAGCATTTTCTATCTTTGGGGCGATCAGTTCTAACTAGTGGTACTAAAATTGACATAAACGTTATAGAATATGTTAAAGTTGATCACTTATAGGTGCCTTCAATTATTTTATCTTGACTCAGGAAAGGTATGTAGATGTGTATTCTAATCAGTTTTGATTTATTTTGGTGCACATAGGTCACACAAGTACTTTGAACCTTAATTTATATAAACTTCCATCTTTTCGTTTTCTTTAGGCCTATGTATAATTTAATCTCGATTTGTGGTCCATTTATTCTCCTAGATAATGTTGTTTCTATTCTCATATTTTAATTTAATTTCTAAAAAAAGTTGAATGCTGAATTGCCCCAAGCTCGTGCTTAGCTCGTTCGAGGTATCGTATATCATGTGTTTGTATTTGTGTGTTAAATTTAATTTAATTTAATTTAATTTGTTCACTCTTTAAAAAGCTGAATCACCAAGGCCCTGGGGGTCTGTGTCACAGATTTATGGTACTTAAAAGAACTCCAAGCATAAATTACAACCTCTGGGCAAAATTCCTCGGCCCTTTCACATCCAATAATACCTTAGTTTCCGGTTTACCAAGTGTCACTCAGCCTTCTCTCGGAAAATAAGGGTAACGAAATTCATCAAGGTAACAGAAACATCTACTTGGAGGCCCTAGGCCCCACCACTGAGGACTATAGGAAAACAGAAAGACATTACTGACAGGCCAAACTGTGCCTATAGAGAGTATAGAAATATAGAAATATTGTACGGATAAACGTAACTAGAGGTGACAGTCAATGAACAAATCTGTTAATCACAGCCGATACCAGAATCATATCATGGAAGCAGACTGGATTTGATGGTAGGTCTACAGCTTGCTAAGATAATCATCAGAAATGTTCAGTAAATGCACCGTTCAGAAATCTTATAATTTGGACAACACCTTTGACTTTCATAAATTACAATGGCATAGTTCTATGAACATTGATTTACTGTAAAAACAGTTTATTTATTTGGTCTTAATGTCAGATAAAATATCAGATAAACCTATAGGCCTATGTCATGTGCTCCAAAGCCAGAGGTTACTAGTTACAATTCATTATTCATGACATAGCCTACACATAACATGACAATAAAAGCAAAATTGGAGTCTCTAAGTTAATTTGAAACATTTGGGTTACGGCTATATAAAAATCAGTTCCAAAGTATTCCTTCTGTTGCATTATACAATATTGGTTTTATTATTTTCGGCATCCTCCTTATGATGTATAGTAGAAATTGAATAAAATTGATACAACATACCTTACAGATAAAAACGAAATCTACAGTATCTAACACCGTATACTGCTGCGATAGTGCAAGTAATAGGACAAAAAAGAATGGCGTAAAGAAGGAATAAAATGAAGAATGAAGAATGAAGAAAGAAAGAAAGAAAGAAAGAAAGAAAGAAAGAAAGATAGAACGAAAGATAGAAAGAAAGAAAGAGAAAGAAAGAAAGACGAAATATACAAGTAAAATAGAATAAATACAGTAGAAAAGATATAGCCCTCTGTGTAATTAAGTGGTTGACGTTGCTGATTATTGATTTTTTTAGGTAGGTGTGTCTAGAACGGGTTGCACTCAGCCTCGTGACATTATCTGAGGAGCTACTTGATAAAGAAATAGCAGTTCCAGTCAAGAAACAATCATTGATGGCCGTAGGAGTCGGCATGCTTACCACAGCTCCAAATTCTGCCCTCTAGCTATGACAGGTGATACAGCGGTCGGATGGTAGGCCTAATCTCACCAGGGATGTATCGCCACAGAGTTTAGTTCAGTTTAAGAAAGATAAAAACAGTAGAAATACAGTTACACAAATACAAGAAAAGAAAGAAAGACTAAAAGCAGATTGACTGAATAAAATTAGGGTGAAGAGAGAACAAAAAATTTAATATCAGAAGAAAACGACAAATGAAGATATAGCCTAAATGATCAGAAAGAAAAACTGATAACGTATTTTTTTTTTTGTAAATATTTTAATACACCCAAAAATACCGCAAGTAAATAATTAAAAATGGTCTGCTAGAATAATGAAAAAATGAAATATAACTACAAACACAGCAAGAAAAGGAATCAAGAAGTAAAAGAAATAGACTGAAAGGTGAAATTATGAACAAAAAATTGGGAATGCAAATTATAAATATAGATTGAGAGACAGATACAACAGAGAAAGAAGGAGGGGGACTATAAATGGAGAAAAGCATACTGAATATTGAATATTTAAATAGGGTGGTAGTGTGACGAGAGAATGACAAGTAGTGGCCCGGGGCACATTGAGACGCGTCCGGCTGGGCTGGTGCTTGATCTCCAAACCACAGATTCACGAGCATCACGACCCACACATCACGCATCACGTGCCAAACCCTCACGTCACCATTGTGTGTGCTCCATGTGACGCAACCATGCATATTACATTTTTACTGTAGTTATTGTTACATTATTTTTGTTATTATTATTATTTTATAGAAAAGTTCTGGAACAATAGACCTCTCGTAAAATAATCTAAGAAAGTAAAGTTTTCCATATACAGGCCATGGAGGCCCAGAGGGTTCCAGAAGGTTGAGGCTCCCAGATTTTAGACATTCGGAACATGAAGGTGGTAAGGTGGTTAGCCATACGCACCGGCCGCCTTTACCCCCAGGATTGCTCCTGGTACTCTTTTCTGTTAGAGATTGAGTCGACCCCAGGGCCATAGTACCACCAGAAGGATTAGGCCAATTGGAAAGCTCCAACGACCTCATCGGGGATCGAACCCGCGACCTTCCGGTTTGTAGAGCAGCGATTCAACCACTATGCTACGGCGATAAAATAATCTAAACCCTCCTTTATTAAGTTAAAACGGCCGTATCTTGAAATGGGATCAACAAATAAAAATCATTGCATGAACATAGTTCTTATAACTTGTAAATTTAATAATTTATTTTAGAAAGGGCATATGTCACAAAGTTCAAATTTTAAAAGGATACACAAACAATTGTTCAAATTTTTCTATGATAACTTTGGAAGGTTACTAAAACACAGTTTACACACGAGTTTCCGAATTTTTACGTGAAAAGGGTGGTTTCTATGGAAGTTTGTTTGTTGTGGACATGTGCCCTTTCTAAACTATACAAAGGAAAAATTAAAGATAAGACAGTGGACGTCTAACAAAATTTATGCAGAATTCATTTAATGAATGCTTTATTCAATGATAAGTGCACAAAATGTTTAAAACATTGGAAAAAACGTACAAAAGGAGACGGTTGGTCGTAACTGCGAAACAAACAGATTTACAGACAAACATAAAATGAAGGTAAACCATTAGAGTTACGTCAGAAATTTACTGGAACAAAGTGTAGAAATTTTATACTCGAAAGTGGAAGTAATCTTCCAATTTTTGTAGCATGAACCGTTTGGCTAGACTCGTTGAAGAAGCGGAACATTACATGAAACGGAACTATTAAAACAACTACCATTACAAAACATAATACAAAATAAAAATCCTTACACATACGTAGTTTTTATTGGTTTCAAGGAACACTCATGCCAAATTGGAAGAAAATAGAACTGCGTTGGGTTTGGTCCTAACTGCGTAACACACAAATTAATAAACAAACAGACGAAAAGCCGAACAGTCGAGCTAAAAAGGACCTCACTTTGCTCGGTGTGTTATTATTTATTATTTCTATTGCTATTATTGCTAATAATTATTAACTAAAACTAAACCTAACTCCGTGGCGCGACATCCCCGAAGGGACAAGGCCTACCACCCGACCGCTGCTTCATCTACCTATAGGCAGATGGCAGGATGGGGGCATGTGGTTAGCATGCCGACACCCACGGCCGTTAATGGTGGTTTTCATGACCGGAGCCGCTACTTCTCTATCAAGTAGCTCCTCAATTTGAATCACGAGGCTGATTGCACCCCTACCAGACCTCCCTACCTCAGAAAAATCCGAGGAGGTACCGGGGATCGAACCCGGGCCGGCAGATCCGTAGTCAGCGACGCTAACCACAAGACAACGCCGGCGGTCAATAATTATTAACAATTATTAATATTAGTGAGTTTTAGTTCTTTAGCGAAAAATAGCAACAAATAGGCCTGTAATTCGAAGTTCGGATTTTCTCAAGATAAATTCACTGAACTCTCCTGGCTTTACCTACGATAAAACTTCGTAGTATAAATCTACCAAGAAAAATCAAATGGCTTGAGTACCGGTAGGCCTAACAAGGTTAGATATATAAGCTTTCATGAACCACAGATTATTGTCTCTGTTGGACATTACATGAGAATATTATAGGAGAAAAATTCCTCCGACACTGGGACTTGAACCCAGGACCTTTGGCTATTCGCGCCAATGCTCTACCAACTGAGCTAAGCCGGAGTTCAATTCACAGCGCCGGATAGAACCTCTCTCCTATGACTGATTTCCCTAATAGTCTACCTCACAGACAGACAAGTTATGTCATATGCAGTACTGTGAGGTACACTAATTAGTGATTTTTGTGACCGGGCTCCCACTGTTATTGTACAGTTGACATTCAAGATAGATATATAAGCTTTCATGAACCACAGATTATTGTCTCTGTTGGACATTACATGAGAATATTATAGGAGAAAAATTCCTCCGACACTGGGACTTGAACCCAGGACCTTTGGCTATTCGCGCCAATGCTCTACCAACTGAGCTAAGCCGGAGTTCAATTCACAGCGCCGGATGGAACCTCTCTCCTATGACTGATTGCCCTAATGGTCTACCTCACAGACAGACAAGTTATGTCATATGCAGTACTGTGAGGTACACTAATTAGTGATTTTTGTGACCGGGCTCCCACTGTTATTGTACAGTTGACATTCAAGATAGATATATAAGCTTTCATGAACCACAGATTATTGTCTCTGAAGGACATTACATGAGAATATTATAGGAGAAATCACTAATTAGTGTACCTCACAGTACTGCATATGACATAACTTGTCTGTCTGTGAGGTAGACCATTAGGGCAATCAGTCATAGGAGAGAGGTTCCATCCGGCGCTGTGAATTGAACTCCGGCTTAGCTCAGTTGGTAGAGCATTGGCGCGAATAGCCAAAGGTCCTGGGTTCAAGTCCCAGTGTCGGAGGAATTTTTCTCCTATAATATTCTCATGTAATGTCCAACAGAGACAATAATCTGTGGTTCATGAAAGCTTATATATCTATCTTGAATGTCAACTGTACAATAACAGTGGGAACCCGGTCACAAAAATCACTAATTAGTGTACCTCACAGTACTGCATATGACATAACTTGTCTGTCTGTGAGGTAGACCATTAGGGCAATCAGTCATAGGAGAGTGGTTCCATCCGGCGCTGTGAATTGAACTCCGGCTTAGCTCAGTTGGTAGAGCATTGGCGCGAATAGCCAATGGTCCTGGGTTCAAGTCCCAGTGTCGGAGGAATTTTTCTCCTATAATATTCTCATCTAACAAGGTTAGCCTGTAAGAGAAATTGTAGTTTTGTTGTAACGGGAAGTGCTCCTCTTTACCGATTTTTGAAAAAGATATATCTAGTCTCGGGCAAACGATAGGTATCGTGATATTGTGTGAGGAATAGGACATAGATGATATCCAAGGAAACCAGAAGGGATGAGTAACCATAAAAGCAGAACAAGCAGATCTGCTAACGCAAAGAGATGCGGGTTAATAAAGAAATAAATATGTCCTGACAGTAGTGCGTTTTGCACGTTTTGTTACGTTCTCATCAGCCGGCACGTGAAAATGTGCCACAATGAAATATGAATAACACTTGTAATTGAGGAAACGAATATCATGCTAATTAAAGATGGGATATGTTGCCCGCTTTATACATAGCTAGAATGTTCTCATAGTGTGTTCTGAACTACTAATTTAATGTTGACAGATGTATGATGAACTAAAAACGTTGAAAAATATGTTCGTGTGTAGTCAGCGACCTTCTTCATCACATAGGCCTCGGAAGTCAATAGTAAGTCCCTAGAGAAAACCAGCGTCTATGTAAAAGTTCCCACTGCACCAGTGTACAGGTAGGGAAAAAAAGCGGACCGACTCTTGTAGCTGATTTCAGAGCCTTGTGATACGTAAATCAATGTAAGAGATGTAACGGAAACGTTTGTTTTCGCAAGCAATGCAAATTACTTGCAATTATTTATCAATTCAAGCAATTTATCGACACTAGAACAAATTTCAATACCTTCCCTGCTATCCTGTGCTAGGCATGCGCAGTGGCTCATATCGGCAACTTAGATATTTTAGTCGGTCCGCTTTTTTTCCCTACCTGTACATTATAAAGGATGATGAACCGAAAATATATTGAAATATCAAAGTGCTCAGAAGTGGTTTTATGCAAAGAACTTCGTTACTTCGTTACTAAATAATTAAAACGACTACATTGAACCCTGTGTTGCCAGATTCGAAATGAAACAATTAAAATGAAAAACAGATTCATAAACCATACCCTTACCATGCATAAACAAATAAAGCGATTCATAATTAAAAAGCTAAAAATCAGGCTCTTGAGGTGCACTTCTCGATTCAGTGCACGCCCGAAAAAACCTCAGATTCGAGTTTCCTAGCCCCCCCCCTCCCAAAAAACGCATATTAAGTTTCGCCCAAGTTATTAAATGCCTTCCCATTTTGGCCTGCATTCATGATTCTCCTTAAAAATTTCAGATCTCTGTATATCGTAATGCTATCTACACACATGAATGAAGCAGAGCGGGATAAAAAAATCGATCAATTGACAAATTGATGTGTTATGTGTAATATTAACTTACTGTAAATATGCAAATATATGCTCTTAGAAAAGGCTATAAATATGCTCTATCTTAAATATGCTCAAATATGCACAGTGAAAACTTACACAGTAATCTCGAACTACAAGAAATAACTTTGCATGCATATCCTCATCTTCAAGAGGGGGGGGGGGGACATTCCAATATGGAAAATCTACAATCTAGTTACTCAAGTAAAAACTACACTGTAAGCTGCATTTTACCTGTACCTCTAAATCTTACACAAATGAAAATTAATTATCCTTTAGAACTGTTATTAAGTAATGTGATTAATAGGGGGCAGATTTCTATGACATGTCATATTTTTCCCCTTTGCATTATTTCAGGTTTCCGACTAATTCAAACCCGATTCCAAGCATCCTGGTAAAAATGGAACGGCTTTTATTGTGCATATAACTGCATATATATGAAATTTTCAACTATTGTAGCATATTTAGTGTGAATATGCATATTTATGTCATATATTTGGCATATTTGTGTGCATATTAAATAAATGTTGAAGTTTCATAACATATTTTGTAAATTTTGCATTATACTGATACTTTTTGAGAATTTAGAGATATTTTAAATAATTAACATTATATTTTAATAAAATGAATTGTAATGAAACTTAAAAAAAACATACATAATGTGCAAGTGGTAAAGTCATACTTTAAATTTTAATGGTCAAATTTAATGATTTTTAGGTCATAAATGCATGCATATATCCTATTTTTTAGGTCATAGAAATCCGCCCCCTAGTGATTAATATTATTATTGTTATCGTTATTACACGTGTTGTTATTGTTATTTGTAGCTGTTGTCTTGCAAGCCGCCCGCTCGCATCGCTCACGACATCAGTGAGCCAACAGAGACAATACATCACATCAGACCCTGTCATCCATTACACACATGCGATAACTATCTTGACGTGAAGGATCGGGGTAACATGAAATATTGCACTAATGGACCGCAAGACTCTCCTTGCCTTTGTTTCTCCCTTATCTCTAAAGATTTGGGAACCGATGTTAACGTAAAGTTTAGGGAATCTAGTGTAAGGAAAATAATTTCATACAGAAATTAGGATGGATTATATCAAATAAATGATAAGTGTGTGTTGTAAGCTATTGGAATTTAAAAAGAGGAAAACATTATTTGCAACCAGTAGAAATAATCAAAATAAGCTCATATAGCCTAGACCTAATAAATTTCTTGTTTACAGCAAATGTTTAAATATGTTATTAACTCCACTCCCGGCCATAAGCAATAGCTTGAGAGTGTCCATGTATAATTGCAAATTTTGAACGCCAATAAAATATTTCTTTGAAAAAATGCAGATAGGTTCCTATTAATTTGCACTTTAAATATTTAAATGTTCACTAAACGTTCAGTGTATTATTGACATAAAACCAAAACATTAAAAACACGTTGTTGAACAAAATGAATTATTAAATGTAAAGAATTCTGCCATAGTGGAAGAAGGTAAGAATATTCCCATGACAGAATGGGAAGAATGGTAAGAATGGTAAGAATGTTCACTTGAAATGGAAGTATAAACAGGCCACGAGTGCAAATTTGACAAGTATTAATTTTTTTAAACATATTAAGGTTATACCTATACTTTAGTTATTATATATTTATTATTTCAATTCAATTCAATATTCAAATATATTTAAATATGTCTCTATATTGTAGTTTACAATGCAATTATTTATTTAAATATTATAAGAAAAGGATGCTTATTGTACATATTTATGTTTATTTTCAAGTTCTTCTGTAAGAAACCTTTAATTTGAAAACAATACTTTTTTAACCAGAATACTTAGCAATAGATTTTTATTTATTTTGAATGCTGGAAATGAAATTTTTTGTCTGTGTTTCTCTACCTTTCTTTCGCCTCTTGCCTCCTTTTGTACGTTTTTTCCATGTTTTGAATATTTTGTGCACTTATCATTGAATAAAGTATTCATTAAATGAATTCTGCATCAATTTTTTTACACGTCCACGGTCTTATCTTTAATAATTATTCCTTTGTATAGTTTAAAAAGGACACATGTCCACAACAAACAAACTTCCATAGAAACCAACCTTTTCATGTAAAAATTCGGAAACTCGTGTGTAAACTGTGTTTTATTACCCTTCCCAAGTTATAATATAAAGATTTGAACAATTTTTCGTATCTCCTTTTAAAATTTGAACTTTGTGACGTATGCCCTTTCTAAGATTCAATTTACAATTGATTCTAAGATTCAATTCAATCTTCTTAAAAAGTATTGTGCTTTAATTTTGAAATTTGTAAATGTTTTTTGTTTATTTGTGTATTTTTGTATTTGTATTCGTACATAAGTTTGTAAATGTAATTTAAATTTTAAAAAAATAAAACAAAAAAAATAAAAAAACTTGTCATAATAACTATGTTCATGCCAAAATTAAGTTTTAACAGTTGCATGTTTTTTGCGTGAAAGGGGAACAAATAGACACACATCTCCTTTTAAAATTTTAACTTTGTGACATTTGCCCTTTCTAAAATAAACGTTTCAATTTACACGTTATAAGTTTAAGAACTATGTTCATGCAAAAAATCATTTTTAACAGTTGCATGATTTGCGTGAAAGGGGGACAGATAGACGCACAGCAACCATTAGATTTTTATATTAGAAAAAGATAACCACCTATGGTACATATACTAAGTGGCTCTGATCTCGGTAACGTGATAACGACGCAGGAGTATTATGAGCCGTCTATTTGCACGTTGCAGACGCACTTCCTAATCCGGGAATCTTAGCGTGCTGGAGGAATTGGTTATTTTTAACTTAAGTCACTGAGCCTGCGAGTGTCTTGGAGATCGAGTGCCTGACATGAGAAGAGAGGCTGTATTGTTGTACGGATGACATCAATAAGATCCCACCTCCCGCAGCGCAGGGCGTTCTTCATCTGTCAGCTCCGGGTACATCACACATAAATACAAACCACAGGTTGGGAGACCCAGCTTCATTAATAGTCAATACTGTATAAACCTATTTAGGATTTCCTTCCTTTGTGTCTATTTAAAGATAAGTTTCTTCACGCCTCAATGGACATGAGAGAAAATCTTGTATAATTTTATGCGTGGTGCAGCAATTTAAATTTCGCGAGGACAGATTTTATGCAACATACAGTATGATTATCTTACTATAGCCCTTCAGGGGATTTTATGAAAAAGAATTTTTAAAAACAATGCTCTAACGCTTAGGCCTAATTGCGGTACTAAAATAAACAGAATCCTTAGAGCCATTTTCGAGAAAATGGGGGAAAAAGTTTTTATTTCATGAAAAATGGCAAATGATAAGAGGAATGTCATGCTTGTGGCATAGGCTAGTCCTGGAAGATTGTTAGCTCAAACATAAACTTTTATTTTTAAACGATTTTGTTTTTCGAGTTACGTTGATTTGGTGACACATACACATTCACACACACACGCACACAGGATTAGACATATGAATGACGGGCCTCAAAGTGTAATAATAGTAACAATAACCTATATCGAATTTCAGGTTCAACTCAATACTTCCTTTACAGTAGTAGCCCATTTACTAGGGAAGAAATTTGGTGACCTATAAATTACCAAGAATGTCCTGTAACAAGGAATTTACTAACTAAAATTCTTTTAAAAACATCCTAAAATTACCAGAAATTACATAAAAATAAATTTTATTTTCTAAATTTAGTAAGTGGAAAAAGAGGAATTGAACATTTTATTATTCAGAGTGGTAATTTTGACTAATAATAATTACATTATGGAATTCAAGTAGGCTACTGTACCAACAATGAAGACTGCATAGTACAGTATCCTTTATTTAACTTTTGTATAATTTTTCTAAGTGTTGTACATAAATTATTTTACCTTGAGTAGGTTTCGAGAATTACCGGTGGTCGTTTTTTGTCATTGGCTTTTAGTTTCACTTTGAATTACAGTAGACAAACACATTTAGGAAGTTTTAGCCAAACAAAACTATATTGAAGGGTTGGCTACCCTTGTAAATTTCATAGGGTGGACATTAAAATAGAAATTATGAAGTGTAGAAAAACGTTTAAAATGTATAAAAATTTGACTCTAATGACAAAAATGAACGGAGAAAACTTCACAGGAAACTGGAAAATAATATTGTTGGGATTTTCTGCAAACAAATGCATTTAAATGCATTAAAAATGACAAAATTAATAAAAAATGCTCTCAAGAGACAAAAATGCAAAAAATGTCCTCACAAATATGTCTGAAAACAGACATAAAACATAAAATGCCAAAGCACCTATGTTTCTAAGTTACTAGAAAAACAATGCAATTTCATTAAAATTCTAGCCCTAGTACTAACTTTATGAGTAGAGAAAGTAACAATGCTGAACAATTGCTATGGATGTAGGCATGACCAGTAAGTTTTAGAAGATGTAGTTTCATCCACATTTTTCTACTTTATTTCGTTTAACGTCTCCCTTTTTCTCCGTGATGCGTTTCCGCTCCATCATTTGTCATCTTCATCTACTTCAACACGCAAAGGACGTCATCATGTCAGATTATGAACTTCCTTATTTTGCCGGTTACCTAACTATTTTTTCTTCAAGTTATCTACCCTTGTGAAGTGGTAGTCCTGTTTCTTTTAATGTTGCTACAGAAGTTTTATAATCACATAATTTAAATGCTTTCAGGAAAGATGCAGTTGCAAAAACTAAAAGAAAGTCAGAAGCTTATTATAACTCGTCCAACAGTAAATCTCTTTTTTTGTGGAGCCAAGGGTACGCATTCTGTTACTGATATTTTAGTAAACTCGTGCATAGAGAGTACTAGCTACTGACTATATTTTACAATAACATTATTCTTAAGTAATTTTGTTTTTTTAGGTACTGCACATTTCACCACATACTGAAATATTATGAATTTGTGTAAACTCGGTATAGGCCTACTACTATAAACATTAAACTTTCGTTCTAAATCTGAATTTAAGTTAAATAACTCGTCTTGAAAATTTGCCACATGAATTTTTAAAATAAACAAGTTAATCTGTACATTTTACTAATCCAAATTTAAAAAATGTGATAAGAATCCTATACATAACATTAAACAATTACCTATGCTGCTTGAATGATTTCATAGGCCTATAGCATACCCATCAATCCTTAGGGACAAAACAGTCAAAAGATTATTATATACATATGTTATTGAAATATAATATTTGCGGTGGAAATAATTTATAATATACAGTTTTATATATACAGTATAACGTTGTAAGATGGCCAAAGAATCCGCAAAAATGCTCTCAGCAAAAGTCTGCAAGCCAAGTCTGCAAAGGAAAGGCGCAACATCCTTGTACAATCGGGTATTAAACATCGTACCACGTAAACGAAAGTACGATGCCTGTATGGATCTTGATATTTTGCTTTGGGATATTGAGATTCAGCTTGCATAGATGACCTTTTTTTCCCTCCCTTGTCTACTTTAAGACTTTTGATCAATTGCATTGTTCTCGAAACGTACTAGATCTAAAACGTAGACTTTAGTTGATCCTATCTTAAGGGCAGCAATGTCTGCAAAACGATGTTTTCTCTTTGAGTCTCAGGCATTCAAATCCCTTTTTATACAAAGTACTGTTTAACTCAGTGATGCCTTTGGTTAGTGAGGAGAGAATTTAAAGGACAAGACCCAAGTACATGACATGACTCCTTTACAAAGATTCTGCAAACGGAATTATATTTCTTTCCTCCATTATTTCTAGGAACGTCGTTGAGATTGGCGTAATTAACATTTATTTCCAATATAGACGTTTATTCTGTAGATCAGGGGTTTCCAACCTCAGGAGGCATAAGGGCCGACAGTTCGACGTCCACGAGTTGATTTTTTAAAGATATAAGTAGGCAAATTCATTGTAAATATTGAACTAAAAATAAGTAATATCTGCTTTACTTCTTATAAGACCTTGTTAAAGAAGTCTTGACGTAATCTTACTTTGCTATACAGTATCATGTTCTAGTATATTACAAATTCTGAGTTGCGAACTTGAACTCAATCTGAATTTCTAAAACTAGGCAATAAAAACGATCTAAGTACAAATTATTATTAAATAATTAAAATAAGTGTAATTAAAGCGAATAATTATTGATAACTTTTAATATAGCCTACTTTAAAAAAATGTACATTAAATTAATATTTTTTTTCAAACCGCCACGCGGGCCACCAGGAGGGAACCCCCAGTCATGAAGTTGTTCTATGTATAATTTTAGAAAAGTGACACTCCAGTTCCTTGCCATTTCAGATATGGCCATTATTTAACATACTTTAACTCACATTATTGCAGATAGAATGAATTTCTTGACTGACATTCAGTCTGTTTAAACTGACTTGAATTCTTTCCTGAAAGTTAAAAAATCTTTATAAAACAAGGATTACACAGTTGGATACTTTACTTGCAACAGAAAAATGTCGCAGAGGAGTTTCTCAATTACATTTTCGAAAAGTTGTGCGACGAGAAATTTACAGCAAGATGATAGATAATGAAAACGAGGTATCCAGGATTCTGTGGAGCAGAATAAGACATAGGAAATTCTTTCGCACGGGCTTACCCATTGACGGGGTTAGGCTATGTGCGTCCATTTACGAATATATTTGACATATATTATAAACACGTGATCTGATCATGCATCCTACAGGATAGGCCCACAGTAGTTTCCTTCATATTGTATTAAACGACGTTTCTGCTTATCTGAAGTTAAACAACGTCAACAAGTTTGGCTTACGAGAAGAGATTATGAAAATAATAGGTATTCCAAAACTATCTGTAGTATGAGAAAGTTTAATTTCATTTTCATGGTTAAAAAATTATGGAACTATTCAGTGTAAAAGAATATGTTTGCCAGCATAAAAAAATTAAACAGGCTATCGTAATGGACTTGCATAGTTTTGGCCAGTGAAGCAAAAGAAAAATTGGACAGTTCTTAAAGTTATTTTTTTAAAGTAGTAAAAACGAGGTTTTTATTTAGCAAGTGGTTTGAAGCAATCCTATGAGAGAAAAAAAAGAAAATTCTATTATCTTTTAGACAGCCGTAAATATTTTCAAAATAATACTTTTATTACGCACCGTGCAACCATGTTGGGCGGCTTCCAGCTGTCTTGTCATCTAGTAAGTTATGCGTTTGCGCATGCAGAGATTATTAATTTTCTGATACATGGCTACCAACATAAGGGATGCATTGGATAACGCTTTTCAGCCGCCAAGCATAAAAATTTTTGTGACCATCATGAGAAATTTAACACTTAAAAAAGGGCAATGAATTTTAACAATTTCAATCGTTATCAATAGGGACCGGATTCTTAGGTTTTTACCTATTTTTTTCCTTACTTCCAAAACAAAAAGCGATTATACACTTTTTCGAATCATGTCCATAGGATTCACCCACATTAATTCTGTGGCACCTAAAAATACCTAAATGGGGTATAAAAACCTAAATGTACCTAAACGGGATATAAAACCTAAATTGTCTAATTATGCTACTTTTTTTCTTCTTTTTTGTTTGTCAGTTGATAAATCGATATTTTGCGGAGAGACAATTTTTGTCAAGTTGAAATTAATAGCACCAGCGTTTCGTTCAATCCAATGTCGTCTAGGATGACAGTATCAAGAGAGGAAGTGTAGGCCTAAGAGTACAGGCGTATTCCTTTTAAAATAATCGTACGAACAACCATTGCTGACGACATGTGAGGTTGAAAGTACATTTTCTGCCTTCAAATGTATTCTAAGAGATAACAGGAAGAACTTCACAGTTGAGAATCTTGAAAGATATTTAGTGATATACTGTAACCAGGAAATGTGAGACAATCTTATGTTCACTCCTTCTTTGGATTGTTTATGCTTTCTTTCTTCAGTTGTATAATATTGCCCTAAAGAAAGTTTACACAAATTTAAGTCTATTCTATTAAGTTAAACTTTACAAGTATTATGTATTGAATCCTATGTAGCACATTCAAATTCATTAAACCAATTATTCTACCCGAAAACGATATTTTGTACAAAAAACCTAAAATAAACTATTTCACCTAATGGAAAACCTAAAACAGTGTTTTTAGAAACCTAAAAATCCGGTCCCTAGTTATCAATTATCACACTGAGTCTATTAAATAATCAGATGCAATTACTCTTGAGTAAGAAGGTATTTGCATGTGAATGAAATCCTAGTTGGTTACAATGGAGTGCCTTAAAGGTTTCATAGCACTAGTGAGATTATGTGCAAATTTTACCTGTGTGCCTTGTGTTAGAAGTTATACTTTTAATTTGAGCTGTCTAAAAAAAATGCATTATGAGAACTTAATGTTAACATTATAAGAAGCTTCGAGAACACTCAACACTGCATAAAAAAGGAAATGGATTACCGACTAGTTCGCATGACCCGTGCAGTATTACTGTTACATCTCAAGGTGTGGCTATGACCACGCAACAATTAGTATAACGTGACGTACTTCCGGTGTGTCCGAACTTTTCCACATGGATGCGTTCTCCAGGCGTGGTCTGTTTCACAAATACACAAGTCATCCTCAATTCACATCGATATCGGAAAAAAATTATATAAGAGGTGAACATCCTGGGGAGGATCCATTTTTGCACAAGGCGTGCTGAGTATTGTAATAGCCTATTTTACCTGTGTGAGGAAGGGCCGAAATATAAAGCAAGTTTTTCGCTTAGGGACTATACTCTTTTGCAAAATGTGGTTTTAAAATCTCGTACTTCCTATTTAAAATAATACGCATGCAAAATTTTCGTCCTCCCAGCATTAATACGTACTTTCTGATGACAGACCTCAAGTGACTCTGAATCCATTGTCTTTTTTGAAACAATGCAGCTGAAAATATAGAACATAACTTAACGGGTATAACAATACAATAATGAAACCTACGAGGGAGAATCAAATGAAAACCACAAATAATTTTTTTTCACTATTTTTCTGCAGGAAGAATGTTTGCTTGTACATTATTTTTCTACATAGTCCCCTCCCAGTTCAATGCACTTATGCCATCAGATAGGAAGTGCTTCGATACCGCATGATCAAAATTATTCTGGTTGATACTGTAGGCATTCATGCACCGCCTATTGGATGCCTTCATCAGACTTGAACTTCTGCCCTCCAAGGAGCTCCTTTAATGGGCTAAAGATGTGGAAATCTGATGGTGCCAAACCTGGCAAGTACGGCAGATGTGGAAGGCACTTGAAGCAAATGTCGTCGATGGTTTTCATGGTTGCACGAGCAGCATGAGGACGGGCATTATCATGTTGAAGCAAAACACCTGCTCTCAGCAACGCCCTTCGCTTTGTCACCATCAGATTTCCAAATCCTTGGTCCGTTAAAGGATCTCCTTGGAGGGCAGAAGTTCAAATCTGATGAAGAGGTCCAATCGATGGTGCAGGAGTGGCTACAGCGTCAACCAAAATAATTTTTCTCATGCGGCATCGAAGCTCTTCCTATCCAATGGCGTAAGTGCAATGAACTGGGAGGGGACTATGTATGAAATAATGTACAAGCAACATTCTTCCTGCAGTAAAACAGTGGGGGAAAAAAATCTGTTTTCATTTGTTTCTCCCTCGTATTTTGCGTTTTATAATTACGTTTTATGATTTTAAGATAAATTAGGTGTTAAGATTCAGCTTAATAACAACTGCGCACTGCTAAATGGCTTGTCGCTAGTTCCGACGTTGCCTATGTAACGGATTTATGTGGTTCACGTTATGATCTTTGTATTGTTTTAATTTGCACGAAAACCGTCAACTTCGTTGAAGAAGCAAAGGGAAAGTACTGTATTATGTTCCTTATTATTTCCTCTATTGATGTGACCAAATTGGACTAGTACTGATAATAACTTATGGTTAAACCATAAAGCCCATTTAAGTTTAGGGATAAGATGTTTCTTCCTTGAATTGGGAACAAAGATGGTATTTTAATTTTTGTTTATTTCTACCGAAGGAATAAACTCGATTAGAATACAAAACTCTCTTTGTGGAGTCATTATTGTCGTCGGGGGAAAAAACATTAAAACGTCATCTCTTTGCAAGACCTGCAGTTACTGCTTCAAGTCGTCCGCTGTAGTGCAAATTAAATGAATACTACAGCACGTATTGGCCGATACTTTCACGTTATATGACGAAGCGGATTTATCATAAATGTCGAAGTTATATGCTTTGCTCATTAACTGTAACATTTTGGCAATATTTAAACTATGTAGTGAATGAACCATTTGTATTTGACTGTTAGAATATGGGCACATATACCTCGTCCACTCAGTATAATTGCCATCCGCAGAAACAAGAATTTTCTGTCAGTAAAAATGAAAAAAAAAAAAAAAAAAAAAAAAAAAAAAATAGAAATGTTTGATAAAAATACTTACAGAAATGAATGAGTTAAAATAAGTTTCAAACCAGTTATATTTAATTCCTATTTCAATTCTCAAAAGCCTAATTTAAAAACATCGATGAATTTTGTATCTTTCGTGAAAAGGCGGGAAAATTCAGTATTACAACACGAAAGTTATGACCAATTTGAGTCGATACAAAGCAACATCCCTGGCAGGGACAAGGCCGACGCATGGTCCGAAAAGCAGCATCACTTACCTCTGTCTTTAGACTTCATTGACAGATGGATGAACTGGGGGTTTGTGGTAAGCATCCTGACTTCCACAGCAGTTAACAACGGTTTCCTTAACCGGGAGATTTAAAAGAGAACGTAAAAACCGTCATCATGCAGATATAATGGGGATGTACTACGGATGTATTACAAATAGAATTCTGCTTATTTTCCTCACATGGCTTTTAAAAGAACTACATACCTGTGCAAACAATAGAAAAATTCCCCTAAAGCAAAGTTCTCTTGATGAAAAGACACTTATTACGTCTTTCAGCATCGAGGTCATATCAGGGGTTCGAAATGTGTGTCTATACAGTAGGCCATGTAACTACGCCAATTGGTTGTCAACTATTTTCTATTGTTGTTTAGGCCCACTTTATCTTGTATTTTTTTAAACGTTGTCAAAACCTTCCACCACTCAAGAATCAGAATGAACTATTCCACAGTCTATCCTAAGAATATGCTTATATGGTCAGCTAATAATGTGTTTTTTTCCCCCGTCATGACAATGTCATCGGATTCTAGAGTGATATAAGAAGTGTTGAAGAAAATGCAAAAGAAGATATAATTATTAAATGGCGATAGCCAGGTAGTAAAAGCTGGACTTCAGAAGCTACAGAAAATTCTGTAACCACCTTAACCACCTTCAAAAGGGTGTGAAATAAAGACTTTAGTTTCTTCAGTGAAGTAATAAAGAGAAGAAGACGAGAAGGTATACCACTTAAGTATCATATTGTAAGAACTACAATGAAATAAAACTGTTCCAACAGAAAAGATACAAATACGTTCTTGTGTCTGTCTTTCTTCAGCATAATCAAAACGTTCTGGATGTGTTTTGGACACTTTAGAAGAGGAAGAAGATATAACTATTGTACGACAGAGAAGGAAAATACCTCCTGACGCTGAATCAAAGAATGAAGAATCTTAGTGGAAGGAAGAAAAGGGAAGGGAAACACAAGAACCAGGTACTTAGGATAAGTTGCAGGTCAATGCCATCGGATTCTTGAGCGGTGTAAGAAGCAGAAGACGTAAGAAGCCACAGGAGTTACAGAAGATTCTATAAGCATCATATCCACCTTCAAAAGGGTATGAAATAAAAACTTGACCAGTTTTTTCAGTGAAGAAATAAAGTGAAAAAGAAGAGAAGATATATCACATAAGTTTTATATTATTATGAGAAAAACGATGAAATAGAACCGGTACTAACAGAAACCAATAAAAATTCGTTCTTGTATCCGACTTAAATCCCTGGAATTCCTGCTAGATCTTCGCAGTATAACGAAACCACTCAGGATGTGTTCTCGACACATTAGAAGAGGAAGAAGACATTGCTATTGTACGATAGAGAAGGAAATTATCTCCTGACGCTGAAGCAGTGAATGAAGAAACCTACTGGAGGAAGAAATGAAAAGGATGGCCACAGAACCTGATACTTAAGATGGGTTGTAGGTCAATGTCGTTGGATTCTCGAGCGGTGTAAAAAGATGAAGATGTTCAAGAAAATAGAAAAGAAGATAAACTATTAAGTGGGGATTGTCAGGCAGTAAATCTGGACTTACGAAGTTACAGAAGAATCCATAAGGATCATATCCATCTTCAGTAAAGCAATAAAGAGAAGAAGAGAAGATAATGTCACGTAAGTGTTTATATAAGAACAATGCAATAGAAATGGAACTAATAGAAACCAATACAAATTCGTTCTTGTGTCCAACTTAAATTCCTATTAGATTTCCACGAAGTAATGAAACCACTCTGGATGTGTCCAGGGAAAAAAGGGAAGGGAAACACTATTAAGTGGCCATAGAACCAGATACTTGTAGGTCAATGTCGTCGGATTCTTGAGCGGTGTATGAAGTTGAAGAAGATGTTCAAGAAAATAGAAGAGAAGATATAACTATTAAGTGGGGATTGTCAGGCAGTAAATCTGGACTTAAGAATTTACAGAAGTTGCAGAAGAATCCATGAGCATCAAATCCACCTTCAGTAAAGTAATAAAGAGAAGAAGAAGAGAAGATAATGTCACGTAAGTTTTGATATAAGAACAATGCAATAGAAATGGTACAAATAGAAACCAATACAAATTCGTTCTTGTGTCCCACTTAAATTCCTATTAGATTCCACAATGTAATGAAACCACTCTGGACGTGTCCAGGGAAAAAAAGGGATGGGAAACACTATTAAGTGGCCATAGAACCAGATGCTTAGGATAGGTTGTAGGTCAATGTCATCGGATTCTTGAGCGGTGTAAGAAGTTGAAGAAGACGTTCAAGAAAATAGAAGAGAAGGTAAAACTATTAAATGGCGATAGCCAGCTGGGCAGTATGAGTCGAGCTGGAGATGTAAATCTTGGCGGGTTCGGGTCGGGGGTAGTGAAAGTGGGCTCTGCGCTGGAAGCCTAGCCAGCCGCTGACTTAAGCAGGCAACTTCCTCAAGCAATCCTTACCCCCGCGAAGCAGCACATGCAGTGTTTATCGATTACCCCGACATGACCAGCACCTTAGGGAGCCCAGCGGGGGCGGCGCGGGGTGGAAGGGATATGTGCGGGCCGGGGGAGGAAGGACTTCATCTCGCGAGATGTATTAATTGGTCCAGCAGCCAGCAGCAGCAGCCTCTCCCTTCAAGTTTTGTACTGCAGAATCTCATCATGAGCAAACGTTTGACTTCCTAAGATGCATAATATTCAAGAAAATGCTAAGATCTAGAAAACTGGAGAATTGGTGACACAAAGGAACTGAAAACCACAATTGCGTTACAACGTGGATGGCAATAAACCCACCTCGAGATTATGACTCGCGTCTACGGTGCAATACCAGAGCGCTTGGTCTTCGCCGCGGCGGTCGAGTTCAATCTTTAGGCGAGCCACAGAGGAATCTATTGCACGTTCGTAATAAAAGCAGCTAGTTGCGGGCAACGTTTTTGCTTTCTACCAGTTCTCGTCACCATCCTCGCCATCAGCAAGAAATAAAGGCCGCCTTAATGTAAAAATGCTCCACTCCAGGCTGTCGTCAAATTAGACTGATTGGAGATTTTAAGAAGTCCCCTTAGACTGATTTCACTTCAAAATTTAGCGAGAATAAATTCAAAACAAATTTGAGAGTTAAAGAAATAATAATATAGGAGTCTATAGTAAAACAATATCATGAATCTATCCTCCACGAAGCAGTTATTGTTGAGGCAGTAGTAGTAGTGTAATCTTGAACTTGGTGAATGTTATAATATTTTTAAATTAATCAATTACTTATAATGAATTCATATTTTGATATCGGTCAGTGCCCATTTACTTACCAACTTGTAGTAAAATAGTTGCAGATAGATTTGTCACTAAATTAAATTTTATATACCTAGTAAAGTCGAAAATCAGTTGCAATAAAAATAAAGAGGATGATAACAAATAGTAAAAACAAGACATAAGGTTCAAATGGCAAAGCTTTTTCAGGTGAAAATTTGTCTCTTACTGAGTTCCATTAAGGAGATATGACTTGGATTTACTATGCTCCAATAGTTTCTGTTGAAATGGAGATTCTTTTTTGCATGTATAGTCTTTACTAGAAGGTAACAGACACATTTTCCTTTGAGTATCTCAGCCTAGTATCCATTGTGCGTTGTATTATTTATACCATTAAAAAACATTAGGGGTCTATTCATTATGGTGATACTTCAATTTACGTTATTCTCATTTGTTTTTATCTAATATACATATATATATATACATATATATATATTCTATTCAATTATTTGAAAAAAGTTATTTTAGGAATAAGATAACAATAATAAACTCTTAAACTTTATTACTCTAAAAACGGAAAAACAGTGCCTTTCAGTAAATTCAAATGTTTATTGCTTATTACAATTTTTAGGCCAAAGATGGCGATATCGTAAGTCTGCCCCAAGACACTATAATACTACCTGCAAGGACAATGTACTGGCACAAGAACAAGCGTCGGAAGATGAACGTGTGCGTGTGTGTGTGGGGGGAGGGGACTGCGAAGCACACGAAGGTTTATCACCTCGCGAAGCACGTTCTCGCCCTCTTTGTTTTAGACCAAAATATTATTTTATTTTGCATATAAACAATGTCTTTAAATGCCTTGCCATAATAATGATGCTGCTGATGATGATGATAATAAAAATAATAATAATAATAATAGTAATAGTAACAATAGTATAAGAAGAGGTATATCGAAGAGCAGAGAGTTGAGGCCCTGCCAAGTTATCTTCTAACAAGCAGCGAGTTTAACACAGTCAAAATTCGATCAGATCGCGGGAAACAGAAACAAAAAAGCACATTCAGAATGAAATCAAGTTTTGTATAAACCAAGTTGTTGGCGAAATGATGCACAAAAATATGAAAAGGAGAATGCAGGATGATAAAAATCCATCGTGGCATTCGCCTTAAAAGAGTAACGATAATATTATACATAATATCAATTAGGTTTCTTGATATCGGGATCGAATTCGGTAGCTCTGAACACAACCCGTTCGCTTTACCGTTCGGTATAATCAGTATTGGTACAGCTGACGTTCGTAGGGCGGAAACATTCATGTTGATAATGAGGAACTTGATAATTATTAAAGTGATTGGCAATTACGTTGAACATAAACTGTAAAATACAAATACGACGCGGGGGATTCTGCAGTGGTAGTAATTGTCCGAGCGAAGCCCAGGGAAGGAGATGTTCTGTGCCGCTCTCCAAGACATCGCCAGTGAAAGCGACACAATACAATACCAACACGTCTTATCTCAATACTCCATGTTGGTAATACTGCTCAAAATATATATCCCTTCATTTAACACACAATTCTCTATTCTTGCAATGATTATCACCGTTTCAGCAATGAATGTACTGATAATACTTAGATCAACGTCTAAATAGCCCCCCTATTCAATTCATACAGTGACGCAAATGTTTAGAATCGATATTGTTATCTTTCTTCATTAACGATGACTTCCAACTAAATATCTAATGTGGTAACGTACACTTTAAAAATAGATACATGATTCACTTCATTAAATTAAAAACATTTTATTACTACAGGCCCTGTGGTTTTAAAAAATCAAAGAGGAACGAAAATGTACCAATAAACTGATTGCAAAACATGTTAATCATAACAGTCAAGGAAGGGAGCAATACGACAAACACAAGAAACAGAAATAAGAATAAAGGAAGAAATAAACCTTGGACAAAGAATTATGGAGAGAACGATGAATGCAAAAATAGTATTGTTAAAAACAAATAAAATAATTACTCATAATAATAGCAATAACAGTATTAATTAAATAATTATCTGTTTTTTGTTGGATACAGTGGCGCCAAGTTATATGGGCCAGTGGGGCTCAAACCCACCCAATAATTTTCCTTGTACTATTATCATAATTACTATTTATTGCTATTACTAAAAATCCTATTTCTTTGTTTAATCGCTGTTCATAAAAAACAGGCTATTGATCAAAGCATAGTACGATCTCCTATTGTTCAAGTTCACTCACTATCGTTTCAAATCGTTCCTCAGTTAATTCAATTTTTACGACTTTCAGCACAGTTTTCACAGCTACCGCCGAAATATCTTTTTACGCTTTGGAAATACTAAAGACATTTGTGCGTTCAGAAAAACTTCATTACATTGTTTTCCAAGTAGGTCTATTAATCACATAGTTTTTCTAAGTGGGTCTATACATAAAGATAGCGCGGGAAAAGCAGATAATAGAAATCAGAATGTGCTTGTGATATCACAGGAAGGACATTAATGGACAAGGCAAAGGAATTGTGATGTAAGTGAAGAGTGTGAAGTACAAAACTTTGGTGACTGGGTAAAAAGAAAAAAGAAAGAAAAGGTCCACGTGGAATGAACATGTAGAAGGAACAGCAAGGGACAATAAACCAGAGGGAAATGTAACTTATCGGAGGCTTTGGTAAAACGAAATGGGAAAACATTAAATAAATTTTACACCTCTAATTGAATCAAGTAGTTGAGAAAAATTACTTAAGTGTGCAATTAATATATACATATTTTCACAAAAGCTGATAAAAACACTAGGCCTATTTCAAACAATTATCGAAATTAGGAAAATCTTTCTCTGGCTAGTTCCATGGAGTCTAGGTTATGCGGCAGCTTGGCAGAATATAACACAAAATAATTCTGTAACGATACAATCAAACTGTACAGTAGTCTTCCCCACGAATTAAAAATAGTTTAGTACAGTACTTGCATTTAAAAGGACCGTTATATTAGCATTGATACCCAAAACTTCTTTACGTTCTGATTTCTCTTTACTAACAAAATATTTTTATGTCACTAATTTTGGCATAAACTTCTATAAATTTGGTCAGGCATTACAAATATGTAGGGACAAATAGAGATCATTTCTAGTCATAACAGTAGCCTCAGCTTTCTGTAATAATGAAGGCTAATCTGGTGTCCTCGATATCCAATAAAAATGTTTCGGGTCACCGAACATCGTATAATATAATATAGATGTTACTAAATAAAGAAGGCCTTGGCTATACCTTACTGCAGTCATATGTTTGCGGACTGACTTTCAGCCTAAAGTATTAGTATTCATTACAAGCGAACTTAACAACATAAACATAGCCGGTCTACCTAACCAAACTATAAACATATATTCACTATCTGTAGTGATTCTCGGCTCCTCCAAAAAATTATTACTACTTTCAATACTGAGTGGAGTTATGGGTAACAGAACATCAGTACAGTAGGCTACAGATGAGAATATGTGTATTACGATAACGAACTAAGCTGGTGTTGTCAAGATGTAAACACCGCAAGAGAAGCCAGTCCGGCGAATCCTATCACATCGAGTGAAAAATGAAGATTCAATAATCACAAACCGTATAGTTTTACCACTGTCACTACTGAATATTTCACATAGAATATAAATAGAACACAGCTTTACACACTGGAACATCACTGTTCGCCATTTCCATGGGCTAATCGAAACAAGATTATTTAAATCGATCGATAAAAACTCGATAGGCAATAGCTTTTGCCTTTATTAGTAAATGAATCGAACACTGGACCTATGGCAAGAATGGCGCTGATCCCTGGTGGTTTCCAATTTCAGTCATATTGACTCTTACACGTTAAGGTTTAGATTTCATTGTAACCTTATATGACCTTGTTGTAATCAAAGTTGTAGTTACAGACGAGAGGTCCAAAACTACAATCTTGGTGATAAATTTCATTGTCCGTTTGTGGCTAATATATAACCGTTTGTGGTTAACGGACAATGACATTTATCAATGATGAAAAAGCCAACCATGCAAAAATTATTAACCAATATACGAACTCAAAACGAATATTATATAAAATACAATCGTTTTAGAAGAATATAAAAAAAATCCAAGCAAAATAGCCGATTCTTCTCATGGGTCTATCTATGACGTTCAGTTGTCTTCATTTTCAGGAAAAAATCACATTCTCTCGGTAGGCAATTTGAGAGGACACCAAGACATTTTATTGTACAACCAATTCTTTCGCACAGGTAAAAAAAAGTATTTTGTATTGAGAGGAAATCAATACATTCTGTTGTATAACTAGCTGATTACCCGTCTTTCGTAGAGGTAAAAAAAAGTATTTTGTATGGTTCTTAGCGTTATGCGAGAAACACCTCTAGAAAGGAGGACATATTACGAACATATTACGACGAATCATACCCCTATTTCTTCATTTCGTAATTCTGTCTTGAAATTCTAATTTATTAGTTTGTCTTCCTTGATTGAATCCACATGTCTGCCATTTCGTTAGTTGTTTTTTCATTCGTTTGTTATCCCGTTCTTGGTTTATTCATTCATTTCCTCCATGGTTCTTACTGTCTTTCCCTCAATCATTTTTTCAATGACTCGTCACTTTGTCCATTCATATTTTTTGAATGCACCCATTGATTATTTCATTCATTCTTTTTCTCTGTCTTGCTTTCTTTTATTTTACTTTTATTTCTTTATTTGATTGTTAGCTTGTTCTTTCATGATCTATTTATATTTATTTATTATTTATTCAACCTAATTTAATTTAAAAGTTCTGTCTTCTTCATTTCTGCTTTGTTGTTATTTGTTTACCTCCTCCCTTCATTCTTTCTTTCCATCTACCTTTCGGTCTTTCTTGTTCTCATTCTTTTTTCTATTTTTTCCTTCCTCCTTTCCTACTTAATTTTATTAATTCATATTTCTTGTCTTTATTCCTTTTTTCGTTACTTCGATACTTGGAATCCCCTTATTTCTACTACCTATTATTTCCTTACTTCCAGCTGTTCTTCATATTTTCCAGTTCACAGAAATTCGCTGACTTCTAGGTGTAGCTCTTCACTCTTTTCTATTTCCTCTTATATGCTCAACTGATCATTATGCACAGACTTTTGTTGTTTTTACTCATACTCCTGGAATAAGTAAGCCTGTATCACCGGTAAAGAACTTCGAAGTAGAAATGTATTTATTTATTTATTAGCGTTAATGATCGAATTAAAAGATTTCCGGGTAGTTAAAGAGAATTCGAAGGGTGACCTTGCGAAGTATCATGTAGGCAGGGTCATTAGGGCATACTAGTTGCCAATTCATTATACAGATCCCAAGTATGAGTTGACTACAGTGCAGTTTTTCATCTAACCGTCCCCTTCTAATAATTTTTTCATCTAACCGTCCCCTTCTAATATTTAGAAAGTAACAAAGCCTAGTTGATATGTTAAAACATGTTACTAAGTACCATTTAGAATATACAATACTTTAATTTTTTGGCTGTTAAGTATGAAGCATTAATTTTCAATAGTTAGTCATGATATGTATTGTACTCTTGTAGGTTATCTTGCCTTACTTTCTTCCTTCAATTTTTCTTTTCTTTAATTTACGTTTCTCTTCTTCTTCGTTTGTAATTTTATTTTCTATTTTGGTCTGTTTTCAGAGTGATTTTGTTTAAGAAATATTGTGTGTATCAACAGTAGGATTAGAACTCGAATAACCAACAAATCTCTTAACTACACCGTTTGTAGCGTGCACTATAGCTTACCTAGATAGGCCTATGCGAACGGAGTGCTTCAAACAATAACAAAGCTCACTAACTTTTAATTTTTACTTGTGCCTAAAATTGGACTTTTCCTCTGCTGTAGCAGGGATTGAATAAGCAACAAAACGAATAAAATAAACTTGATACAAACTTTTTAGAATAGTTTGTCGTGCATATTGTCTAGTCGAACCAAACCAGGCGCTCTGAAGAATTCTAAATGCCTCGAACTCTCCGAAATCGTAATATGAAACTACTACTATTTGTCATTTGTCTGAAGATCCTAATGAGCAAAGATGGCTCATATTAGGGACAGTATATAGTTAATATTTTACAAAGAAAATAATGGTGGCAGTAGCACTAACAATACACAATAAATAAGTAAATATACATTATATAACTTATATAAGGTACTTAGAAAGCAATGTAGCTTGCAATACTGTAAATTAATATGATAGACCTATAAGTATCATAAATGCTTTGACATATTACATTAACTAGTTATTAAAGTATTTTATTTAGTTTTTAGCAAAGCAATACTCCCAGTGTGATCACTTCTATCTATATAAGCAGCTTTGTCCTGATTGCCTGCCTGACTGACAGAGAATCAACGTAGAGCCTAAATTTTAATAGGTGGAGACTTGTAATTTTGACAGTACCTTCACTTCATAATGTAAGTACACACTAAGAAAGGATTTTGCAATTTTTTATATTTTTAATGCCAAAAATAAAATGTTTTAGAGTAGACGAAATACCTTCCATACGAAATACGAGCAATCCTATTGCTGTGGAAAACTTCCATTACCAAGAAAGTATTCAAATGTGAAATTCATTCAAGATGGCCTTGACGGTTGCTATCTTGATTCATTTGTTTATGATTCGCGAAGCTCTGATCTTTTTAAACATAGGTGGACAGAAGGGGATCATGAATGCACGCCTAAATGGGAACACATGGATGAAACTCACTATGCGGTTTTTTTTTTGGGGGGGGGCTAGGGAACTCTTTCTGAGATCTATCCTTCCCCGAGCGGCGCACTTTGTTCTTGAAATGCACCTCGAAGCCGGGTTTTTACTTTTATTTAATTATCAACCATAATAATAAAATTGTTTATGCATGTTTTGGGTAAGGTTCATGAACCTATGAATCATTTTAATCGTTTCAATTCATATTTGTATGCCCATATGGCAGCATAAGATTATTTTGTTCGTTTAATTATTTGTATTTTTAACGTTATACAATACAATTAATTACGCGATTCATGCAATCTATGTAAAAACAATGTCAGTAGTAAATATGTTTTAATCATTTTTCCGCTAATTATTCGATGTAAAGAAAACATCTAGCAGCTGAGTAAATAATCGCGGGCGAAGCCGCGGGCACATGATAGTTAGAATATATAGAATTTTTCCCTGACCTACATCATTCACAAGCATAGGCGTAACCAGGCCGACCATATGGGGGGGGGGTTATAACATCCGGGGGGTCTGGGGGGTATGGAATACCCCCCAGCGAGAGGGGGGTCGGGGGTCCTCCCCCGGAAAATTTTAAAAATTAAGATGCACAGTAACGAGTTTTAAGCTTCCTACGCTTTGTACTCGTATTAAGTAATTTATAAGCAGACTTAAAAAAATTGTACAATTATCCTTTTTTAATCAATGGGGGGGGTCAAACCCCCAAAGCCCCCCTCGTTACGCCTATGTTCACAAGTAGGCTACAATTCAGATTGGTAATGGGAAATACTTTCAATGCTACTCTACCATTATGAGTTATAGATTTATAGAAATATAATATGTCTGTGCTGTCAAGAAAATTTCACAAAATCTTTTGTCGCCTTTTAGAAGATGACATTGATACATAGGCCTAGTCTTATATTCGATAACTCAACATCAGTCTTTTTAAAAAGTATTTCTAATCCAAGATAATAAATACATAGATGATAACATTTTAAACCCTTGTCTTTTTAAAGTTTCTCTACGTCTATAATATAAAATTTGCATAGAGGAACGTTATAAAAAATAACTTCGGCCTGAATTGTGAGGTATTAATGCGTGATTATGAGGATACTTACAGAATGTTGAATTTACATAGGCCCAAGGAAAAGCCGATATAGCCAATATTTCACATATAATAAAGTTCCGTAGGTCGTCTTGTAGCATTGCTATTTCATAGCATTAATGTATCTTATAAATTAGACAACATTTTTATACTCTCAAAAACATGGACAAAAAACGAAGAAGTAATTAATTACCATTCAATTTTCTGAATATTAAAGAAGTTAATCTTGGATGTTAAAAATGGTTTTGACAAAGCTTTACAATTAAATTAAAACTCAAATAAGTTATGCAATAATACGGTTTTAGTGAAAATATTTTTTAGTCTAAAATATCCTCGCATATGTACTAAAAACGTTTAATTTCCTCGAACGTTTAATTTTACTTTACGAAACTTAGGAACACTAAGCGTGTTTTAGGAGTTCAAGCAGTAGAGAGTGATGCTTATATTCGAGAGATCATAGGTGCAATTATGTCTTTCCTTTCATTAATTCGTTCGTTTATTCATTCATTTCCCCATCCTTTCTTCTTAAAAAATGAATGGATAAAAGATTTATCAATTAAAAAAAGAGTGCGTGGTACGCCACGCGACAGAAGTAAAACTTTATTTAATTTATTATTCAATTTTTGATTATTGGATTTTTTTTTCAATTTTGCATTATTGTACTTTTTAATATTGGGTTTTTGGACTTTTTTAATTTTGGATTTTGGACTTTTTAATTTTGGATTTTTTAAATTTTCGATCTTTGAATTGTTTATTTTTTTATTTTTAAATTTTTTTATTTTTTTTAATTTTCGATTTGCGCGGTAATGAACCTCCGGGTTCCATAAAATAGATAATATACCTTTAGATTGCTTAGGAATTGTCTATTGCCATTGAGGAAGTAAGGTCTGAAAAATTTCCTTTGATTACTCCTAATAATTGAGTTGATTGTTGTCTGTGCAGTTCGCACCGAAACAAGTAATTTCGTTCGGTTTTGAGTGTGACTGATTTCGTGACGGTTTTAGTGTGACTGATTGTGACTGATTTCGTGACGGTTTTAGTGTGACTGATTTTCCCGATTTACCCTCTACCGCCACTAAAGAAGTTTTACTTCAAAAATCGTGTTTTTATCTTACAAATATAGTGAGTTGCCATATTTAAAATTTATATTTTGTTAATATTTGATTTCAAGGAGATGCGTCAATTCGAAAACATGCCTTTAAAAACTGTGCATCATTTATATTGAAATATCATTAAAATAACTAAATTTAACATTAACCACGATGTAACAAAATAACCTCTACAGCAAAAAAAGAATCAAGCTTACACAAGCAAATGTTACAAATAACTGCTGCAAGGAAAGTAGCCCTAGCGTAATATGGCTGGCTATTGGTAGGTATGTGTGAAAAACACCAAAGGTTTCTGTTAATATGAGTAGCAGACTTAGAATTCCATTTGGGTTGGCTTCTTCCCCCTCATATCTCATTCTTAAGGGGAACTTGAAGACGGGGTTGAGCTATAATTAAAGAAGGGGGCAGCTCCGGTAGCCTCCCTCCTTAATTTCTTTCGCATTTCACAGAAATACTTCAACGTACCGTAAAAATGCATATCAATACACGCCTGCCAACTTTCTTCCAGCTCGCTTGGATTATTATCAAGGGTCAATTTTGATGTATGAGATGCAGCATTCATATTGAATTAAATTTCATCCCACCCACATATTCTGCTTCGTAATGTTAGCCATTATAAGAACAATAAGGAACAAGAGGAATGCCTTTAGACTTCGCCAGAACTGCTGAGTGATCACCTTATTAAATTCATCCTTAAGATCACGCTATCAATTGTTAACATCACTTAACTCGTCAGGACTATAGCGATTATAAAATTTCATTACTGCGAAATGACGATGTGGATGAACAGGATTGTGATATGAAGGAGGAAAAATGGGCATCATGATGAATTATGACGGTGATGATTCAGAATAATTATTATGATGCCTGAAGATGTTGATAAAGATGATAATGTTGATGATGAAGTCGATAGGCCTAATTGAAATGTTTAAGAGGTATTGTAATTTTGGAATTCAATCGTTCGCTCGTTTCATAAACAAAATACTGTTGTCTTAATAAATAACTTATAGGCTAATTGCATAATATACTATTCTTATACAATCGTATACACTATCATAAGAAATTCTTTAAAATATATGCACATTTCACATAATGCACTCGCAATTAATGTGATTCACTTAAAAGTAGATCATATCTTTAGAGCGATCGTAGAGGTTTAAATGGAGTACAGTGAAACCATTTTCAAACTGAAAGAAATCCGCCAGGGACTAAGTTATATCAATTCTTTGACAAAATTAAGGAGTTTTTAAAGCGGAAAACATTCAGATCAAAGTTTAATGTGGATAAAGTAAATGTAGCGTATATTCCGATAGGTAACCACAATCACAATGTGCTTCCTTGACCACAGTTGCTAACATATCTTTAAAATTTTTTTATTTTTATTAACAGAACTGTGCCTTCCTTTTGAGAGCTTTGACGTAATATAAGAATCAAGATATCGAAACGTGTAGATTTTAACAATAATATTTTAATAATTTTAAAATAAAAAATGGAAAAATCTATCGATAGATATCTCATACAGTCATTGACTCAGTTTTCAAGTAGTTAACTGGATAATAACAACAGAAGAAAATATATAATAATAATAATAATAATAATAATAATAAAAATAATAGTTATGATATGAAAATATCCCCTGGCTTATCTTGAAGATCCAAGAAACTTCTTGCTCCTTTTCCCGGGATTTTCTTCATTCTCCCTCTACATCTTTACCTAAGAGCGATAATTGATTGTTAATTGGGGTAGAGTGCGTAGGACCATATCCTCTGGGATTATTGGAAGATTTAGCCAGCACAGGGGCGTGTTTTTCTCAGGGTTCTCCGAGCGTTACTTGATTATTAATTAATTATATCATCCCCTAATCAGCCTCTCTCTCAGATGACAAACGCGACATACCTCACCAGATTATGCATCCTGTTTAAACAATAACTATTACAGTAGAAGGTAAATGAGAAACATGTATTAAGTTTTTGAATTTTCTTACGAGATAAGAAAAGTCAAATACATCAATAATCAAAAGTAGGGGATACCTCAATAGTGCAGAACCCAAGTAAATTTTAGAAGTGAAACTGTACTGTATTTTAATAGAGCTTGGTAATAATAATAAATTATTATTGTAAGTAAAGAGCAATAAACGATAAGGTTAATGCCATTTCAAAGCTTATTATTCTTTCTTTCTATAACAACTAACAGGCTTCCATATAAAGCTTGCCGGAAAAATAACATAAAGAATATACACTGCAAAACAGGGGGAAAGAAAATGGAATATGAATACTTCTTTCTTTATAATAGAAAAGTTCATTTAAACACACAAACAAAATCAAAATTGTTCACAAATTAAAATCCAAGGGTTCGAAAGATTGCTGTGGATTCTTTCTAAGTTGTCAGAGCAATTTCTTCCAGAATATATAGAAGGAGGAACATTTTGAAAATATTGGCCAGTATATCGGGGATGGCTCCTCAGTGTCCTACCATGAAACCCATTATATTGATATTCGTATAACACAGATTATACTTCTGTTTATAAAAATCTGCACAATGTCTCAAGTCTATAATTAGGCCTACAGAGAAATTTCTCTCGCAATATTCTTACAAACCACGTAAGCCTACCCATGTTGGGAAGATAGATCTTTGCATTTTCTACCACTTACTGCTTACGATTGATAGGGGTCTCGAACAATATTTGGAATGGGGCTGGGTAAATTCTCGGTGAGGCGTGCGGTTTCTCTTTGGCGTACGAAGCTAAAACAAGGTTCGAAGTCCGCCCAGGAAGAATTTACCTGAAGAGAATGTAATAAAGATACTATCTACAGTGAAAAAAAAGAGTCTAAACCTGTCAGCGACTGATGTTCATATTGTTTGAAGTCAGCACTTTTATGGTATCTTCTTTACCTATACTCCTTCCATGTAATTATACACCTGTGACTGGATAAATAATATGTCTACTTTGGAGAGCATAGTTTAAGAATTCGAGGAAACGCCGTCTTTTTATAATATTATAAATTTTTACTAACGTTGTCTATTTTGCACTTCTCTTTAACCTTTTTATGCTAAATGAAAACTATAGAAAATTCCCCTGAAAGTGAATCAATTTTGACAGTGGCATTCTCCAGATGTAAATGTTTATTCTATCAGGAATTTCCACTAACATAATAAACTAAAATAATTATTATATATATATTTTATAATAATTAAATTATTTAAAGTAAAATAAAATAATTCAAAACATGCTTAAAATCGTGATTTTTAAAATAAGCCACCAATTACACTATTGGCTTACCGACTGTAGATTTTCAGGGTATAAACTTTTTGCGAACACAGAATTTATATGACTAAAGATTTATATTAATCTATCAATCAGCCCATCGTCATCATAAGAGTACGGATTTATAAGAAAAAAACAGCAAAATAAGCAAGCAAAAGAAGTATGGAAAATGTAAAATGTAAAAAAAAGTAAAACAAGCAAAACAATTACTCGAAAATCAAATAAATCATTGGTTTCCTAGAAATCTTATCTTATTCAGGTCGTTACAGTACGTAAAGAAGATCTTTCGCAGATTTTCTTGCGTGAAGCTCATGTCAGTGAAGAACGATTTGTAAAGTGAAAATACTCTTTGAACGAGTTAGGACATCACGGATGATTTGAAAAGCAACATGGTTCTTCTTCGATGAACTCCTCTCCAATATCAGTTTCTTCACAGGAGAGCTTTTTAGAAATCTAACAATGTTTTATAACCCGGATTTTTCAGTTATTCTATTAGATCACAAAAGAAAGTAAAAGGGTGATATTAACATTTAGGAGTGAAATAAGCATATTTCTTAATGTACTGATTAATGCAATTTCAATTTAAAGGCATAAAAAGCACGCAAAATATTTTTGTCTCAGTGTAAGAAAAACAACACTATCAGGCAAAGTTAAAATTGCTTGTCAAGGAGTGAATTACGAAATAATTTATACAGTATAACATTTCTGCTCATTTATAGGAGTATGAAAATAAATATCCACTTTGCTTAGAAAGCGGGACTCTAGTCATCATCACCATCATTGCGAACTTTCTGTTTCTAGATTTTAGTCGCTTAAGTTAGCATGATGAGTCATTATAAAAATAAGTTGTATGAGCCAGTTAGTTATTTTTAAGCGTTTCCCACAATGCTGCTGCTAAGTAGGACAGAAATTAATTAAAACGTATTTATATATTGGCGGGCGGCCCCCCGCAGCAAGTTATAAATCTGATGTGCAGTGAGCCAATTAAAAAACACGCTGTCTCTAATTACCGTCTATTTGAAGATTATAAATCTGAAAGAAGACAAAACACCGCGCTGTTGTGACCTTTTCAGCACGCGCTCTGCACGTGTTGCGAACATCCGGCAACGTGGCTTCTCATTAGCAGTGGTCTGCAAAATGTTTTGTCAGTATAAAATCAAACAGAGGTTTAATTTCAGATGCATAATATAGGGTTTAGAGATGTACGGGTTTACCCGCAACATTACGGAATTTTTCGGTTTTGTCCCACGTACGGTTGAAATGGTAAACCATAGGCCTACGCCTATTGCTGATACTTCGAAAATCAAGATTTAAGAAATGCCTATTTAACACTTCAGATACCAATTATTTAGCTACCTATTTGGTGCCAGAAAACCCAATCGATTTTAAATTGGTTGAGAATTGCATTTTTAGAAATATACTTGATATGTTAAAACAAAGCAGAGGATTTTAATTTTCAAGATTTGGGCTAGTTATTGAAAATTTGATACAAAAATTGCATTAAATAGTTAGTTCGTACATCCTTATACACGCCGGTTGGAGACATAGGGCCTCCAAGCAGAGGTTTCGATAACTAGACTAATTTGGTCATGCGACAGTGATAACAGGAAGACATTGGTGAGCCTATCGCCTCACAGCCCACGGAGGAAGAAAAGGTATTACTGTATTTGGATATGAAAGGGCCGAGAAACTTTGTTCAGGGGCTCATTGAAGGGTTGGATTTTTTTAGCACGACGTAAAGCTGCTACACGTCCCCCGCCCCCAGCTAAAAGTCCTCCGGAGGACTCCGTGCCCAGGGTTATTACGTCCTGAAAAATCCAACGACCGCGGCCGAGTTTTAACGCGCAAACCTCGGACCTACAGGCAGTCACGCTACCTGTACACCAACCTGACCGACGCTTGATATGATAGATCGTAATACGAGGGATGGTGCCTTCCATTTGTATATTTCAAAATTTTCAAATGGTTCCACATTTTCAACAGAAAAGTTTTTTTTTATGAAAATAATAATGTTGAAATTGTGAGAGCATTTTAAAATTGATCTTCCATTTGTATATTTCAAAATTTTAAAATGGTCTCACATTTTCAACAGAATTTTTTTTTTCTGAAAAAACATCCGTTGGAATTGTGGGACCATTTTAAAATTCTGAAATACACAAAAGGAAGGGCAGGCTATGGAATGTATATATAATTCAGATTATGGGTACTAGAAAAGGAAGGTGAAGGAAACAGATACCCCACAAAAATCCACACGAAACTGCATTGTGCCACTCTAATGTATCTTTCACCTATCCCGAGTATAGGTCGGACTTTGTCAACCAAAATGTTAAATCTATCGTCGCAATACAAATTGCACACAAATCCACGAGTTTACTTTGTAGCCTACTTTCGAGCTTTACCAACACTCTGATGAGTCTGCAAATGCTTTCCAAAAAGAAACAACGTACACTAAACATATTGGAAACAAAGTTTGCATAAAAACATATTAAGGGGGAACTATGTGATCAATAAAGAAAATATGAACACAAAATCGAATTTGCATATATATCATACAATAGGCCTATATACAGAGTGTTAATTAATAACACCGAAATATATGACCTGTGTATAGAGAGGACGTAGACAAGCAACTTTTATTAGAAGACTTTTGCTCTATGGATTCAATTTTTCCTGCTACAGCATAAAATCGGCCAGGGCATGGCCGCCATTGCTTCTAAAATTTGAAAAAAAAAAAAGGAACTTCGTTGTTAGTTATGAATAAAACAACTAATGCAGTGAAGGCCAGTCATGTGATTAGCCCATAAATTTGGCAGATTATGACAACTCTAAATTGTGATATAGCAGTTGATGAATGATTAAGGATCGGGTTTTTATCGATCAATTAGAAGGCAGGAAGTCAATTTAATGAAAATTTTAACCCTATTTCGCTTAATTATTGACTTATGAGCACGAATTTGTAATAACTTTAATGCCCTATAGCATACACACTTTACGTCATATAGCAAAAATCTCCTAATAAAAGTTGCTTGTTTATGTCCCCTCGATACACAGGTAAAATATTTAGGTGTTATTCATTAACACTCTGTATATTCGAACGCTGTAGATACAATTGTTAGGGACCCCACCGTAATAGGCAGATCTTGGAGATCAGTAAAAAAACACTAAAAAAATATTTTCATTTACCATAGCAAAAGATTTGCTTAAAAATGTGGGAGTGACATTCAACTTAATTTTTAATCATTCGTATATACCCAGGAAGAACTTTCTAGTTGTAATGTCTTGAGTTCCATTAACACAAAGTTAAATCCATATATACTCGTACAGTGAATAAATGTAAAATAATTATGACAATGTTTACGATGTATATAGTTATGACAAAACAAAGAAAATGATTATACTCATTTAAGAGTTTCGCGACTTAAAACGTTTAAAAATCATTCCTGTAGAGGGAAATGTAGGGTAAAATTGTACTGCAACTTAACTCAGTTGTAAATTACAGGTATCTATATGCTATTCACGTTATGTGGAAAATTCATTTGTCGTAATTTATCTTGCACAATTTTATGAGGTAATAAATTTATGTTTCATATGGCCAGGGTTCCACCGTTAACTTTCGCGGAAGGAGATTGTTTTTGGTACGAGCTTTTATTACGTTCGAGGACAACCATGTCCAGACAAATCAGGATTAAAATTTATTACTTATACCGTGCAGCCGAAAGATAATATCTTACGACTCATATATAATAATCATGTGCTGACCAATCATTTTAATATAAATTATCTCGATACATTTCCCTAATTGCAGCTTCTAACAGTTTTAAATAGTATAAGACCTGAATTTGAAGAAGTTGAAAAGGGCATGATACCTAAGGATCTAGTATTCTTCTATACCTAGTGTAGCTTGGCCCCTTAAACATAGAAAAGAGTATTGAGAGTATATAAAAGAGGATTTTACGTCAGTACATTCATATACCATTTAAACAAATATTTACAGCATTTTATGATACTACATTCTACAGTTTTATAAATTCGTCGTAACTAATTTTATCATTTGCTATACTCTATGTGTTTTCAAGTCAGTTAGCACTTACTGAACGCCTAATATTTATACAGTGTGTCCCACGCAAGAGTTGGCCAATGACGCGGGTTCGTGCGGCGCGGCGGGCACAGCTCCAACTCCCGAGCGATCGGGTTCTCACATTTACAGTTAAAATTACAATGAAAATAAACACATTCCTCATCACAAGAGATGTTGGAAATGTTCTCCTCTTGTATTTTAGGAAATTTTTAAGAAATTTTCTTTCACGCGCATAAGTTCAGCTTCCGAGATAAAGTTAATTTCTCTTGTGATATTGTCTTTAAGTTCTTCTAACAGTATGTGAAAACTTGAAAAATAAAGTGTATAGGTCAATTTCCCATACATTAGAAGAACTTAAAGACAATATCACAAGAGAAATTAACTTTATCTCGGAAGCTGAACTTATGCGCGTGAAAGAAAATTTCTTAAAAATTTCCTAAAATACAAGAGGAGAACATTTCCAACATCTCTTGTGATGAGGTATGTGTTTATTTTCATTGTAATTTTAACTGTAAATGTGAGAACCTGAATCGTTACACTCATCGCGGCATTATTAGCGTAGATATTTCACCCGATCGCTCGGGAGTTGGAACTGTGCCCGCCGCGCCGCAGGAAGCCGCGTCACTGGCCAACTCTTGCGTGGGACACACTGTAGTTCAATGCAATACCTCGAAGTTATCAACTTAAATAATCCTGCAAAGTGTTTTCTAAACAATTCACTTTTATACTCAGGCCAAGTGCCATATGCATGTCCAGTTGATTTCAATATCCTTCAATTGATACGAGTAAAATAGAAAGTTGTCGAAAAACAGTATAATCTGGCGAGTTTTTATTAGCTTTCTACGTGATCTCACGATTGGTTACCATTAAGAGTATATTTATATCAAAGTGAAAGTACTCTATGTTATTCTACTGTTTTTACGCTGCATTTATGAAACATTTCCCCAAATACATGTGCTTGAGCTTTTGGGATACTTTGTTAATTTAATGACTCGAAGAAAGAGGATATAAACTTAGTTTTATTGCCAATGTTTAATACTCAGTGGCATAACAATTTATAAAATTGTGTCATTCAGAATGGGAGGAGTATAATCCTGAAGCTTCATGGGGGCAGAAGATAACATTAAAATTAACATAAAACCTATTATGCGTTTCGTGAATACGTTTATGGTTTATGAGATAATTAGGTCGAAAGGTCCCGCAGAATTTCATCAGCGTAATGTTAGATAGCTGTTGTCGGTGACATTGACCCCGATCACGCATATAAAAACTAATTACTAGGTATGTAAACATTTTCCCTCCCAAGTTGCTTTATTTCATGGATTATGTGGTTCACCCTATGTTATTTATATCTAATTTTCCTGAAAACTGCCAACATTATTTTTATAAATCGAAAAGGGAAAATGTATTTCTTATTCTTTCATCTCCTGATCAGAAAAAGATTGGAACATTGCGAATAATATTTATCGAGTAAAGCATAGTTAGAGTTTAAGGACAATTCTTTTAGGAAACTCACTTGGGTCAAAGATGATATCTGAATTGTTTGTTTGTTTCTACCGAAACAATAAGTTGTTAAAATCAACGCAGTCCTATATATTCGAAATGACAATTAAACATTCCCTGTAACATTGATAATGATAATCTAGTTTCATGGAAGCGAATTTGTTTAAGCCTACCTGAGCATATATGTGAGCGGATATTAATTCAATGTGTTTTGTTTTTTGAAGACATTTGGAGACCATGAAGGCGAGGAGGATAACGAAAGTGGGAAAGAACGTGACAACAACCCTGCCACCTGGTGATGCTGGTGGTGGTAGTAGGTCTACTGCTGGTGATGCTGATACAGGTATAATGTCTGAGATAATCATGACGCAATGCAATGAGCATATAATTAAGTCTTTCATTTATAAAGATACGAGTATGTTTATGAAACGAGCAAAGCGAGATTTATCATTTTCATTTGATTCTATGTTTTATATTGCACAAAAGCCACATTTGTATGCTTAAAAATGATACCTAATCATATATAAATTCCAACAGGAATACATTAAATAATAAGTTTAAATAGACCGTGTACACAAGTTTTATCATTTAAGTGCATTTTTGTTCTTGCTTTTCTATCAACTCTTATTTCGTGCATTTTCTACCCTTCAAATGTACAAAACTATACTGAAAATTTAGCTGGAAAGTTAATATATGCGTCAAATTAAGCTCACGAATGGGGGAATGTTTTGACCTAACCTATAGGTTTCCTGTTACTCGAAAAATAAAACTGTGATGGGAATTTTTGTTATAGGCGTTATTTGAGATTTTTCTTTAATTTAGAAAAAAAGGAATCTGTCATCCTATCTAGTAGGCCTGATTCTAGATAGATATATAAGTAGTTCACAACAATCAATGTATAAAAAGATACAGTTTAGAGAAAGAGTTCTAAAGATTATACCACTTTCGGCAATTGTATGGCATTTTGAACATTTGCATTATTATTTAAATATAAAAAATAATTTTAGAGAACAAAAACTTGAAAACCAAGTTTCAGATGTAGCATTATGTTAGTCTTATGTCATAGGGCGACTGATAAGAATCTTTAAAGTTTCGTTAAAAGATGTTGATTGTAACCTCCAACGATAATACATACCTTAAAATAAAATTAAAATAAAATACCAGGGCTGTCCAATAAATAAATTTCCCTAGCATTAAAAAAGTACTACACATAATATATTTGTTGAAATATTTTTATTTTAAACATTTAAACTCTTCTTCTTGCTTTTCCACATAAGCATTTTTTTTTCAACGTGACTCCAATTTTTCCAAAACATCGTTTACCATGCTGTGTCCTGTTGCATCCTGCAGCAGGAGGACTTGGCGAGACAAAAGTAGAGGGCATTTTCTTTTGATGGAGCCGGACATTTCTCAAGATACCACAGTATCTCTCTGCATTCACCGACGGACACAGAAAGAGCTCAGGAGACTCAAGTGGGAAATTTTCTCACAACTTCAATATTCTCCAGATGTTGCTCTCAGCGATTTTCATAATATGTTTCCCCATCGCATTGATGATGAAGTGAAATCAAAAGTGAACAATTGGCTACAGCAATAGGCATGGCATGGTACAACAGTGGTTTGGAAAAACTGGTATCATGCTACCAAATATGTTTGCAAAAAATTATTATGTGAAAAAGTAAGATATATAAGCTTTCATGAACCACAGATTATTGTCTCTGTTGGACATTACATGAGAATATTATAGGAGAAAAATTCCCCCCGACACTGGGACTTGAACCCAGGACCTTTGGCTATTCGCGCCAATGCTCTACCAACTGAGCTAAGCCGGAGTTCAATTCAAAGCGCCGGATGGAACCTCTCTCCTATGACTGATTGCCCTAATGGTCTACCTCACAGACAGACAAGTTATGTCATATGCAGTACTGTGAGGCACACTAATTAGTGATTTTTGTGACCGGGCTCCCACTATTATTGTACAGTTGACATTCAAGATAGATATATAAGCTTTCATGAACCACAGATTATTGTCTCTGTTGGACATTACATGATAATATTATAGGAGAAAAATTCACCCGACACTGGGACTTGAACCCAGGACCTTTGGCTATTCGCGCCAATGCTCTGCCAACTGAGCTAAGCCGGAGTTCAATTCAAAGCGCCGGATGGAACCTCTCTCCTATGACTGATTGCCCTAATGGTCTACCTCACAGACAGACAAGTTATGTCATATGCGGTACTGTGAGGCACACTAATTAGTGATTTTTGTGACCGGGCTCCCACTGTTATTGTACAGTTGACATTCAAGATAGATATATAAGCTTTCATGAACAACAGATTATTGTCTCTGTTGGACATTACATGAGAATATTATAGGAGAAAAATTCCCCCACCCTGGGACTTGAACCCAGGACCTTTGGCTATTCGCGCCAATGCTCTACCAACTGAGCTAAGCCGGAGTTCAATTCAAAGCGCCGGATGGAACCTCTCTCCTATGACTGATTGCCCTAATGGTCTACCTCACAGACAGACAAGTTATGTCATATGCAGTACTGTGAGGCACACTAATTAGTGATTTTTGTGACCGGGCTCCCACTGTTATTGTACAGTTGACATTCAAGATAGATATATAAGCTTTCATGAACCACAGATTATTGTCTCTGTTGGACATTACATGAGAATATTATAGGAGAAAAATTCCCCCGACACTGGGACTTGAACCCAGGACCTTTGGCTATTCGCGCCAATGCTCTACCAACTGAGCTAAGCCGGAGTTCAATTCAAAGCGCCGGATGGAACCTCTCTCCTATGACTGATTGCCCTAATGGTCTACCTCACAGACAGACAAGTTATGTCATATGCAGTACTGTGAGGCACACTAATTAGTGATTTTTGTGACCGGGCTCCCACTGTTATTGTACAGTTGACATTCAAGATAGATATATAAGCTTTCATGAACCACAGATTATTGTCTCTGTTGGACATTACATGAGAATATTATAGGAGAAAAATTCCCCCACCCTGGGACTTGAACCCAGGACCTTTGGCTATTCGCGCCAATGCTCTACCAACTGAGCTAAGCCGGAGTTCAATTCAAAGCGCCGGATGGAACCTCTCTCCTATGACTGATTGCCCTAATGGTCTACCTCACAGACAGACAAGTTATGTCATATGCAGTACTGTGAGGCACACTAATTAGTGATTTTTGTGACCGGGCTCCCACTGTTATTGTACAGTTGACATTCAAGATAGATATATAAGCTTTCATGAACCACAGATTATTGTCTCTGTTGGACATTGCATGAGAATATTATAGGAGAAAAATTCCCCCGACACTGGGACTTGAACCCAGGACCTTTGGCTATTCGCGCCAATGCTCTACCAACTGAGCTAAGCCGGAGTTCAATTCAAAGCGCCGGATGGAACCTCTCTCCTATGACTGATTGCCCTAAGGGTACGGCCACACTGCAAGCGGTGAGCGGCACGTTGCTACAGTCGAAAACTTGGGGAGTGGGGAGAAAAGTGCGTTGCTGTGTCCATACAGTTAGCTGCGCGGCGCGGCGTTGACAGGTAATGGCACTCTCCGAAGTGTCTCGTCTGTCTATGCTTTTAGATAATTCTTATCTAAAAACCAAAATTCGCCAAAGAAATAGAAGAAAATTTGGGATTCATCCTATTAACAGACAACGAGGAATGTATGGGGAATTCCATCATTTATATCGAGAATTAAGGAGATTTCCTGATAGATTTTTCGAGTACACGCGTATGTCTATCCAAACTTTTGACTTTTTGCTAAATAAAATTAATGAGCGGCTGGAGAAGCAGATTACGACCTTCAGGGCACCCATCAGCAGGGCCGTAGCTAGGCGGTGGCGAGGTGGGCCCCCGCCAAGGGCGCAGGTACAGAGAGGGCGCAAAATTAACCATGACAAATCCCGCCTTGTTTTAGACTGGTGCAATTTATCAAGCAATAAAAAATTCACGTTAATGGAAGAAATCTTTCAGGTCAATTAAAAATGACTGCACGTAAACTATCTGTAGTATTATGCCGATTGTCTACAAACGAAAAACAGTCATGCAATTAACACTTTTTTATTGACAGTGTATAACATAAATCATGAACAGTATGGAATGATATAACAATAAAAATTAAAATGTACGTTATTATTGAGATAAAAGTGGTTCAACTATTCGAAAAATACTTTTACCTATATTAACGTGTTAAACATTTTAGTAGGCCTCAGGCCTATTATGTAATTTACTTTTGATACTAGATTTTATTATTTAATTCTTTTTTAAGTAGTTAAATCGTCTGAAAATAAGGTTTTAGTACCTTGAAACTCAAATTGAAGTTTAGGTTTACTTTGATAATAACAGTGTTTTTATATTAAAATAATAAACAGTTTTACAGAAATTTAAAAATTGTTCAGACCCCCCAGTATTGGAGGGCGCAGATTTGTCAAACTCGCCAAGGGCGCAGAAGGACCTTGCTACGGCCCTCCCATCAGTCCTGCAGAAAGGCTAGTCATTACATTGAGGTAAGGATGTTTTAAAACTAAAAGCTCCCATAAGACTATAAATAAGTCTAATTAGAATAAATTTGTTTGTGGATGAAGTTAAGTAACATTAATTTCAAATAAATGCACAGGCGGTTTCTTACATGACAAGAAAAAAGAATTCAAACAATTTTACTTTTTTATTGTAATGGGCTATTAAAGAATGTAAACACAATGCTGATGAAACATGTGCTGGTTTAAGCATAACGTAAAATGAATAAAAAGAAGTAACATAGGTCATATATGTATGCATATTTAAAATTATAAAAATAGAAGATACAGTGTACCTGGAAATTTACTAAAATAAATAGAATGGACAATAAGAAAATATGAACTCAAATAATAAACAAATAAATTTAAAAAAATACAATTGAGTCTTGTGATAAAACGATAGGCCTACCTGAAGGTGTTAATTACATCTGTTTTAATATTTTATAGAATTTAAAATTTAGAAACTTAAAATTTTGGTATAACTCCATACTAAAATAATGCCAATTAATTAAATTTGATATTGAAAATATTTTAAGAAAAAATACTAATACAATACTAAATACTATTTAATTTTATATACACTATACATATTAGGTTCTAGATTGATTTTTCACTGCACTCAGTACTTCAAGCAGCAATTTGCTTTGCAATGTTAGCTTGTCCACAGCATTTAAAGTTTTTCCTATTTCTTCCCAAGCTTTCTTCGTCAATGAAACATCTTTGAAATTCTTCTCCCTGTCATTCCACAGGAAAACTCGAGTTTGCACCTCCGAAATTAATATTTATTTTTGTTCTGGAGTTAGTTCTCGGCTTGCCATCTTGAGCGTCACCGCAGAAATATCAAACAAGACTGAGCGGCGTGCGTTGCAGAGCGTTGTCCTTGAGTTCCCTTCCCCTTAAAATTGCCGCGACGCGCCCTGTATGGCCAGCTGCACTTGTTAACACAGGTTTGACACACCTTCGCGTCGCCGCTCAACGCGCACCGCTTGCAGTGTGGCCGTACCCTAATGGTCTACCTCACAGACAGACAAGTTATGTCATATGCAGTACTGTGAGGCACACTAATTAGTGATTTTTGTGACCGGGCTCCCACTGTTATTGTACAGTTGACATTCAAGATAGATATATAAGCTTTCATGAACCACAGATTATTGTCTCTGTTGGACATTACATGAGAATATTATAGGAGAAAAATTCCCCCGACACTGGGACTTGAACCCAGGACCTTTGGCTATTCGCGCCAATGCTCTACCAACTGAGCTAAGCCGGAGTTTTTCTCCTATAATATTCTCATGTAATGTCCAACAGAGACAATAATCTGTGGTTCATGAAAGCTTATATATCTATCTTGAATGTCAACTGTACAATAACAGTGGGAGCCCGGTCCAAAAATCACTAATTAGTGTGCCTCACAGTACTGCATATGACATAACTTGTCTGTCTGTGAGGTAGACCATTAGGGCAATCAGTCATAGGAGAGAGGTTCCATCCGGCGCTTTGAATTGAACTCCGGCTTAGCTCAGTTGGTAGAGCATTGGCGCGAATAGCTAAAGGTCCTGGGTTCAAGTCCCAGTGTCGGGGGAATTTTTCTCCTATAATATTCTCATGAAAAAGTAAGATGAAGAGTTGTAATATTTAAAACAGTTTTTCAACAAATAAAATGTGTTTAATATTTTTTTAACGATAGGGAAACTAATTTATTGGAAGATCCTCGTATTATTATACGACTCGAAAGAAAATATTCAAGCACTTTTTAAAAAACTTATTTCACCGGAAAAATAATAGAAAATATGGTGCTGATGACGACGACGATGATGATGACGACTGTGATATAGGAAAGGAAACAATGAATTCTGGAAGGATGAAACATAAGCCATGAGATCTGTTCATAATCCTTCATCTAACGCCCTCTTAGACAGCCCTTACATCGGAAATGAGACTGGCAGCGCTATCAGGGATCTATCCCTCTGAGTCTTCATTCACCACTGGAGAATTGTGACAACGATAACAATACATGTTAATAATTAATACCACTGTGTATGTGCACACATAACGGAAATTACGATCTTTCTCTTGCAGTCGCATTCCACAATAACGAAGCGTAGGACGCGGTGATATGTGACTGCATTCCCTTGTAGAAGCAAGCAAGGCAACAAGGAAGACGAAGACTTGGAAAGGCACAACACTGAATATTATAAGAAAACTGACAACCATATCGCATATTACAATAACTTGGACTTAAATTTGAAATTATATTTTCGTTTTATTTACTTCTTGCATCATACTCCTCTCATTTTTCTTTTCTATTTATTTCTGTATTTATTATATGTTTATTTCATTTTTATATCCTCTTGTATAGGTCTTACACAAAAGTAAATTTAGTTATTTCGTGCCCTTCTTTCTTTCTTTTTCGTAGTTTTACCTCTCCCTTTTAGGATTTAAGCGACCCAAGCCGCCCGGGATTTAGTGCCCTTAAGGAGTGAAAATATTTCCGCCCGTTACTTCAAAATAAAAGTACCCTCTTTCACTGTAAGTATGGCATCGAGTATGTCTGATATAATAGAATTCTCTTTATTATCAGTACCACTACTTGAAAAACTACGTTCATAAAAGCACAAGGTTCATCCATTTTTTAAATATTTATTTTCTTTATGACACTGGTAGGCTATATCCACAGTCAATAGAACAAAATGGCTGAGCTTTAAATGATCCTTACACTTTTCTAACTATTATTTCCGTAATGTGAGCCTCTAATGTTTTTTTTTGTTTTGTTTTGTTTTTTTTGTTTTAGACAGTCGACAGTAAAAGATGCACTTTTCACGGTAAATGATAAGAATAAGAATAAGAAGAAGAAGAAAATTATGCACCCAGCGGTATAACATTAACACTCATGGGTTACCAACTGTAGATTCAGACACATGGAAAATATTCTTTTAGTAAAAATGTTTGCATATGATTATTAAATAGATTCAGTTTGATAAACATTGAGAATGTTAAAATTTATTACGCCTTTTTAAATGTTAAATTTCTAACGCTAACCGCAAAAAATAATCACTTGGTTGCTGAAAAGTGTTGTCTACTCCATCCCCTATGTCGGCAGCCATGCACCATAAGATCAATAGCCTCTGTCTGCGCAAGTGCATATTAGGTGGCAGGATAGCTGGAAGACTCTTCAAGTCATACCCCTCCGGTAAGTAATAAACCCATAAATAATAGTCAAATACTGTTAGATACGAGGACCCTAATTGTGAGAAACTGATTCATTACAAAATTAGCGGTTTCAGTTACGTAGATATTTCACTCGAACTTGAAAATAAAGTGTATAAGTCAAACCCCTATACATTAGAAGAACTAAAAGACAATATCACAAGAGAAATTAACTCTATCTCGGAAGATGAACTTATGCGCATGGAAAAAAAAATCCTATAAAGGTGCCAGTTCTCTGTGGTTGCAAGAGAAGGATACTTCCAACATCCCTTGTGATGAGGTACGTGGTTATTTTCATTTTACTTTTAACTGTAATTGTGAGAACCCTACACCGTTAGGTGCTTTATTTGCGTAGATATTTCAACCGATCGCTCGGGAGTTAGAGCTGTGGCCGCCACGATGCAAAAACCCTCATGGTTAGCCAACTCGTACGTGAAACACACTGTATTAATATTTTGTGAACTACAAACCCAGCTTGCTTACGTGGGAGATTTTTCATTCCCGAAAATTAAATAGATAAATCTTTCATATTTTTTATGTACCCGCATTCTCTCCTAGCTTTTCTTCTATATTTTTCTTTCTTACTTACTTTATTCTTTCTTCCTTTCCTCTATCTTTACATCTTTCGTATAATCCTCAATTTTTTTTCTTTCGTTCCTTATACAGTACTTTCAATTCATTTTGCCTGCCTGTCTGTAGGTAAGTATGGTTGTTTGCTTGCCTTTCTTTCTTTCATTAATTTAATCATTCATTCTATCTGTCATTCATTCATGCATTCATCTTTTCATTTATCATTCATTAATTCATTCTTTTCTTTCTTTCTTTTTTTCTTTTCTTCCTTTCTTTCTTTATTTCTTTCTTTCTTTCTTTCTTTCTTTCTTTCTTTCTTTCTTTCTTTCTTTCACTCATTCTTTCTATCAATCATCCAGATAACCATTCAATAATGCTTTCATTTTCTTTCTTTATTTCATTCATGCACTCCTTTTTATTTATTTTTATTTCTATCTTTCAGTGTGAGTCTTATTCTTCATTCATTCACTGTCTTCTTCTCTTCACCCTTGTCCTACTTTCTGCACACTTGCAGTAAAGCGAAGTGTTGAATTATGCGAATAAGTCCCTACCAGACTCGTCTAGAGAGAGAAGGTCGATAAACTCTTTGCTTGAGAGCGACCCCCTAACGGGGATGGGGAGGGAGGCGTCAAGGTCGTCCCACCCCCTGGGTTGCGGTATAAAATTGCATCCCCGCGCGCAAATCGCTGTTTACACGAGACACACACATACACACACTCACAGACACTCACTGGCGATGTTTCGCACACTGGACGCGATCCAGAACCTTCCCCCTTTTTTTCTCTCTCTGCGTGTTATGGAGGATGAGGGTATTGAGAGGAAATCGACAGCGACAAGAAAGAGAAAGGGCAAAGAGATATAAATCATTCTACTCCCAGTCTGACCTCCATTACTGCGCCTTCTATAACCCGTGATATTAATCATCCTGTAATTCGCAACTACCTAATGATCTCGTTAAATGATACCTTCTCGCACTTAACGCAATCCTTTATTATAAATGTGGTTACTAACACCCATTAACCTCATTAGCGAAATGGTACTATCATTATCTTGTATGAAAAATATGATTTTTTCTGAGTATTTTAAAAAATAGCCTACAAGTTCGTGATTTCGTCTGCTCTCCGTGGGGTTGATATGGAGCCACAGAGACAGAGAGAGAGAAGCACGTATTCGTAAGTAGTATATTTACAATTTGAGGCATGAAGAATATAGGAGGACTGCATGAAACATATTCTTTCGTTTAAGATTGTCAAAGAAGAAAATGGAATTCTGACGTTTTAGATACGTCGTTCTGAAACTTTCTATGTAAGGAAACCAGTTTGAAATCTATCTACTGTCTAGAGTCTAAGTCCATTCTGAAATTTGCTTTAAAGCGTATTGCACTCCATGACCTAATGTAAAGTAAAATAAAGTGAACCCTATACAAGCCATGGGGGCCCAGAAGGTTGCAGGACGTTGAGGCTCCCAGATTTTGGACATTCGGAACATGAAGGTGGTAAGGTTGTCAGCCTTACGCACCGGCCGCCTTTATCCCCAGAATGGCTCCTGGTACTCATTTCTGTTGGAGGCTGAGTCGACCCCAGGGCCATAGTGCCCAGAAGGAAGAATTGTAAAACTCCAACGACCTCATCGGGAATCGAACCCGCGACCTTCCTGATTGTAGCGCAGCGCCTCAACCATTATCTACGTCCTAATTTAACAGTTAGATATTCATTTTCTGCATAAACTGATGTAAGTTACGTTGGGCTCTAGTGCGCTAAATTTGAGCATAAATCTTAGCCTTCATCAATATGAGGCATATTATTTGTTTGCTTTTGACATCTTGAATTACACCAGAAAAATCCATTTCTATACAGATATAACCTAATTTGAAGAGTTCATTAGTAATTTTAATACAAGATTATAAAGATCAGGATATTTTAAAATGGTTTAAACCATGTCTAGCATTACAGTTCGAATTTGTCAGACTTCTTATTTAATGAAAATAAGTACACAAGGACCATATCGAGGTTTTGAATCCACGTTAAGCTACCGGTACAAGTTACCCGCCTACTTTCTAGAGTAGTATTCCGCAATATTTACCTACTAATGGCCAAAAATAAGTTTATTTATTATCCATCACTCAAGACGACACACCAAAATGTTAATTCCCTAAAATATATGACATGAAACTAATAATATAATTAAATAAAGTATTATTATTGTTGTGAATTCTAAAAGATGACAGAAGACGTTCGAAGCTTGATACATGATCTAAATAATCATACGTATCTCTGTCGCATCTTTTACCATTAACATTAATAGCCTACTGAATAATGAAAAGAATTTAGGCATCGATCATTGTCAAGTCCCTGAGCATAAATACAATAGTAACATCGCCTAACTCGTATTTTAAGGTACAGTGATGTCCCCGAGCATTCCGATTTTTTTCGTAACATTTTGATGAATGAAAGAGAGGCGCGCAGCGGTCAGTTATGCGCATGCTCACGAGTGGACGGCGGCACGCACTGTCCACTACTTGACGCCGCAGACAGAGTCCGGTCCAGGCAGACTCGGGCGGGCGAGTGGTCACTTCCTCTCTTTGCTACGTCACTTCAAAACTCTAGTATTAACTTCAAACTTCGAGCGTCAACAGCTCAACTATCCAGTAGTCCTCATAGTCAAAATCCAAGTGGTATAAGGACTTTCGTACGAAAAGTTCGTGAGTCACGTTTACAGAAACAAATGGAATAAATCGATGGTTTATTGTGAAACTAAGTTGCAAAAATGTAAGTTTTCAGGATAGGGGAAACGTCAATTTATAGAGCAAAATCTTCTACAGTGAAAACTAAAGAGACAAAATTATTTTTTTTGTATTCAGATCATAAAAAGGAGATGACGAAGGAACTCTAGAATTGAAAAATCATTAAAGTATTTTCTTTATAAATTAGCACAAAAAAGACAACTTCTTACGCCGATTTTTAAATAAATAGCTAATTCCTTTACGTTTTTTGCGTCTATTCTAGGGCTCTACCAATTTTCGAGCACTATCAGTTACTTTTAGGGGTATGCCGAAGAGTAGTGGTTGAGGTGCTGCACTACAAACCAGAAGATCGCAGATTCGATCCCCGTTGAGGTCGCTGGAGTTTTTCAATTGGCCTAATCCTTCTTGTGGCACTATGGCCCTGGGGTCGACTCACCCTCTAATAGAAATGAGTACCAGGAGCAATCCTGTGGGTAAAGGCGTCCGGTGCATAAGGCTGACAACCTTACCACCAGCATGTCCCGAATTCTAATATCTAGGAGCCTCACCTTCCTAGAACCATCTGGTCCTCCATGGCTTGTATAGGGAAAGCTTTATTTATCAGTCACTTTTACAGTTGAAATCATCTTTCTGCCATCTACAGGACTTTCAACACGATCACAGAAAAATACAGTCGTATGACTCATTAAGTTTCTTTCTTACTGTCGAACTCATCAAATCATTTCGTAGACAATATAAAGTAACACAGGAATGGTATGGGCGGAGATATTTGATAGTTTATCACCAAGATACCTCCTTGGATTAAACTTTGGGAGCTCTAGAAAGGGGTGCACTCAACCTTGTGAGGGCACTTTGTGAGGATCTACTTCATAAGAACTAGCGACATGTTCCAATCGGTATCATTGTAGTTTTTCAATTTTTCTAGTCATAACCCTGCAATGGACTTGGGATCGACCCAAACTCAAATGGAAAGGAGAACAAAAGGGAAACGGCGCGTAAGGCTTAACCTTACTACCTTCATGTGTTGAATATCTAACCATCTGAGCCTCAACTTCCTGGAACCCTAAGGACCTACACAAACTGTATAAGGAATAGTTCACTTTTAAATTGTGTATTACGGCTTCACCCATTGAAAATTAGAATGAAAATATAATTTATCCTAATGTTTGCTGCTAGAAGATTTATCTTGTTATATATCGGTTTTATTAAATGACTGAGTGACTGTGGTTCCATACATTTTTCTTTGAGCTTTACAGAAAGTATGTTCTCCCAAGCATTCAGGTAAACTTTTTATAGCAGATAGACGTACTGACCAAATGTGATGAAATTTATAACTCATTGCAATATGACATTCTTAAAATTAGTTTATTTATGGTTATAATTACAGAATAAAGAAATTAAATACAGTAATGAATTATATCCCTTATTTATGGAATATTATGGAATAATAAACAAGGACGTATTTAAGAGGAGTCCTGAACCCCCCAAAATATAAGATTTTTAAAGCATTAGTTAGAAAAAAAATAATCCACGTTTTGTGTCATTCAGGAAAGGAAGATGTCAGTACTGTCTGACTGCGAGCTGAAGGCCGAGCTAGCGTTCCCCCACTACCTTACCATGCGCTTGCATTTACTGTCTATGTCTTTCCCCCACTATACCACCAGCTCGGTCTTCAGCTCACAGTCAGACAGTAGTTTATGTTCAATCAGTTTAGGAACCTCCCTCCCAGAAATTAATTACTAACATAAATGTGCAGGATTTTTAAATTTTTCTTGCAGAACACTAATAAGTAATAAGCATGCGCTGACTAGAGAAAGATGTTTTTATTAAATAAAAGTAGTATTTAAATTAGACTTAAGGTAATTATTTATGATACAAGGTCTAAAAGAATGATTTTATTTTGCGAGTAGGTATGTTTTTGCGGAAAGAGCCCGTAAGGGCTATGTATTTTCTGTTGATGAAATATATATTCATATAATCAAGTAATTCAAATTCAAAATAGATTAGACACATAGGAATAAAAATTAAAAAAAAAAAAAAAACAGCTGAAAGCTGTTTTAAGCACGAAGAATTTTTTTAGGAAATGAGGACTACCTTAAGCACATCATATTAATTTTGATAATATGAAACAAGTATTACGTTATTAAAAATAAGATAGGTAATTACAAAACAAACCAATTATCGGTCTCCAAATGTATACATTGAGATTTGAGGAACCGAGATTTTAATCCCAGACCAAATTAATGTAAGTACTTATGTCTCAGTCGCCTACTTAGTTGATAAAAAGAAATAACCATAAAATTATACGCATATTTGTAGTACTCTCCAGCTGAATAAGAACAAGATTATGCTTGTAGATAAATTTTAAGTGCAGGAATTGTGTTGTTTAGACCAAGTCCTGCTTCATAAAGCTCAGTTCTCAACGTCAAAGTTGAACGAATTTATTACAATGTTTACTTGGGATAGCAATAAACGTGGATGTGGTTATTACGAAAACAAATTCGACTACTTAAGAATCTATTCCGACACTTTATCAGAGAGCTGACTTGCTCAACAGAATGGGTTTCCTTCGTGTCCAGGAGGATCACTTCGTGAGAATTAGATCCGAGTCCGACCTCTGCCCTCTCTATTTAGCAGCACAACCACCCAACTCACGCAATTTGAGAGAAGGAGAGAGGGAAAGAAGGCTGGTTTAACAGAAATAGACAAATTATCAACTCCTTATATGCTTGGAATCCTGTAAGATTTACAGTGCTTTAGCACAACGTAATTTCTATCTTCAAAAATGTGTTATTGCTGGATAAATACAGTAAATATACAACACAAAACTTATACATTTCAATTTACAGTAAATTATTCTTTGCACATAAAAAATGGTTTTCTGAATTTTTGGAAAATGTGTAGAATATTATATTACATTTCATTATATAATAAAGAAATAAAAATAAATAAATATAACTATGGTTCAAAATAGCACAAAACCCAGTTTATGTATCCGCATATTACACAGGCGTTTGGTGATATTTATTTCAAAATACAATTATAAGGTTTAAAACAGAATGTATCAATTTCCAAGGCCACCAAAAGAATACACAAAACAATAGAATGCTAAGAAAGAAAAACATAATTTCCATTTCTATTCTATATTTTTTTAAAAATCCATTAAAAGACATATGCCTACTTTCATCTACCAAAATATAATATTCACCCAATTGCCATATGGTCGGTACAACGCCAAAGTGAACTAAGCGCCAATTGTCAAAATATAGACTATTGGTAGTCCATGGTGCAGATTTTGATATCCTACGGTCTGCAATAACGAACTAAGCGATACTACGATAGTAAAATCAGTTGAGAAAAAAGGAAATTTCGTTTTGATCAAGATTTTTTTACAACACTCAAACTTCAACTTCAGTTTTCTCAAAATATGGAGTTTGGCGCTTAGTTCACTTTGGCGTTGTACCGACCATATATGAGGCAGCATCTTCAATACGGTTAATCAGAACTTCTAACCTTAATATAATCAAAAAATACGCGTGTTCTTAGAGCTGGTCCTAAGGTTGGTATTGTATCTGTTATTCGGTAAGTTATATTCTACTACCAAATAGCATGAAAACTTTATTATATTGTATGATTTCAGATTTTCCTGGGGCAGTTAAATAATTCCAAATATTAAAATCTAAAGAAAACACAAAATAGTCGGCATGTAGCAAGAGATAATAATTATTGGCTGGAAGAAAAGACGAAAATCAAACTAGAAATCTCTCGATTTTAGGCTACTTTGTTTCAATAACATTTATAAGTAGGTTTTTATTTAAGAAAATGTACCTCTTTTGAATAGTTTGAGTTCTATAAATATCCAAATGAATAATGAAAAATTACAAACTCGTGACGAAGATGCAAGGAAGAAATAATGAAGAATACGAAAAAGATATAAAGGATGGGGAAGAGGAAAGTGGCTAATAATTACTCCATTACACACAAAAGATCACGCTGGCTGTAAGGAAACAAAGAACTGGAACTTCATCATATATTTATCCCAAGCGATAGAATATTAAAACAGAGTACCCGTGCATTATGGACGATTAGACAGATTAACAGTGCTTGAAATCAACTTTTGTTGTAAAATAAACAAGCAATAAATCGTGGGAAAAGAGACCTTGATTTCGCGGAGTTGCTCAGTGAACCATATTACTGATCAGATTATGTACACACACATACACACGATGGGCACGACCTCCTCAAAGCCAACCTCTATCGCCCACAAATTCATAAATCACTTACTCTAATATTTCCTCTGCTCAGTTCCATAGTTTCAGCTCAAAGTTCAGGGATTCTGATATTCCTTCTTCACAAGAGCAATGACTCCGATATTCGAATTCACTTTCGGATATATATTGCAAGTCTATTTCAGAACGCTTATTTCAGGAGGAAGTTTTGCTGTAGGCACCACTAAGAAATCAAAATCTTGTTTCCTGGAAATGAAATAGCTCACTATGTCCCATAAAAGGCTAGGCTCCTGCTATAGGGGTAACTTGATCTACTTCTCACAATTGGGAAAAGGTAATCTGCACCACTTCTACCTTTTCCCCCAACTTACACGATGTAAACTGCGCCACCGACATTTAAATGGCGTCACTGTCATACTAACGCACTAACATTTTCCTTCCACTTCTCCAGACTCAGGACTGGCTATGAAATTGCGACAAATGAAAGATAATGTACACAATGACTTTGAGACTGTAAAACACAAGTAAATACTCGTTATGAGATTGAGTTTTGATGTTCTTTGCTAGAGAAAAGTTGTTACCAATCTAAAGATAGAGCAGATAAAGCACTCGTTACCAACATACATAGAACGGTACCAATCTACAGACAAGTACGCTCCCATCACCTCATCTGCTAAAAATGTTTACTGATTAGAAACGAACATTCACATATTAGGTCTTAATTTTGTTTGCCTATAACTACTGCCGCAACCTACATATCTCCGTGGCGCAGTTTACATATCTGTGTGCCGCAGTTTACATATATCATTTTTATTCTATTTCAAATTAGGTGTCAACCATGGCGCAGATTACATACACCCTCACAATTTTAGCTACTCCACGTGAATCATAATTTGTACTAGGGAACGCATTTTTACGATCCTGGCACTTTACACACAGTTCTTTACCTTTCCATTGAAGTTAGAACTGCGCCTATTTTATAGTAATTTGTGTTTTTTAAGGTCTTGCCACCGTGCAATCCATATCTATTTCGGACGACGCTTGACCAGTGAACTCAAAGAGTTGTTCTTTAAATGTGTCTGCCCACCTTCTCGGCCTCCCTTCAGTCCTCCGTCCTGTGTAAGGATCCCACAAGGTGGTCAGCTGCGTCCATCTATACCGTTCTTGTCTCGCCAAGTGCCCGTCCCATTTCTATGTTATTACTGCGGCTCTGTCTGCGATATATTCTGGTGCATCCGTAAATCAGCACCGAGAAAACGCAAGAGTTTAGTGCTTCGACTCTAATTTCATTCTTAGGGATTTACCCGGCATTATCAATTTCAGGGATCAGAAGGCTTTCCAAGCTTGGGCTATTCACTTCTTCGACTCTTTTTCCACATTGTACGAAAAACAGAAACTTAAGAAACAAAATTTCGTGCAAAAATCAAACGGAAGTACTGTGTGTGTGTGCCACCAAACATGCATTGCTTCGAAATTTTAAGGTGTGAATTATAAAATTAACTAGGGAATGAGTATGTCACAGCTGAAATTGAATAAAAAAATATATTTTCGTATAATTTGCAGATTTATGATCATATGGTAGAGAGTGGACCTCACTATAATGTTCACAGTATCATCCCAAAGTCATCTGAATTCAAAGTTACTGAAGACATCAGAAATCTGGCTAAGAGATCTGTTCCCGCTCCCACGGTAGCTCGCAGGCGAAATAGGGACACGGGGAAACCTCTCCGGTATGAAGGATGCTACACTAAGTCAAGTTTAAATACATTTATTGAGCCCCTTGAAAGATACAAAGAGCACAATGGACAAAATGATAAATAGACCCTTTAAAATACAAGATGGAATTTTGTATCTTGCTTTACAAATAAATTCCTCTTCCTAGCGGTGCCGAAGAAGATGAAATGTTGATGAAGTCAAGGGGAGACGACTTAGTAAGCTCCTTCTGGAAAATAAGGCATGCTTGCCTTATAAGACTGATGAATAGCTCGGAGGACCAGAGCAGAGCAATTTTTATAGTCGCGCTTGCTCGGACGACTGAGAAAGAATTTCACTATTCTTGAAGTGAATGCGCACTATCAGCAAATTATTTTAAGGTCGACTTGCTGCTTCGACCGAAAAGAAGAACCTTTAGATGTTGCTTCGACACTGCAACTAAAATTAAGCACTCTGAAATATTCACTTCACAGCAGTACTTACAGTAAATCCTTTTACTTAATGAGTTACGCATTCAAGTCCATACGGTTTGATCAGGGAAGTAAAAAACTTGGCTTCACACATTTGTAATTAAATCACAAATAAATTACTTTGATGAATGTACTAAATTGCGTCTCTGCAATAACTAGGGCTGGGAAACTTCAAATTCCCAGCTCGACAATAATAACTAGATTCAGAATTCTGAACTGAAAACTAGCCTGGCGAAAACTTCGAACGAGTGAATAAGAATGAATAGCAAGAATGACAGACGTCACGACATGTGACGTAAAGCAAGAATCCCATTGGCCAAGAAAAACAATAAATAATTAATCTTGGAAATAAATCAATTAAGTTACATTAAAATACTAAAACATAAATAAGAGAATTAATAGCATTACTTAAAAACTGAATTGTTTCTTTAAAAACACAAAATTATGAATAAAATATACTAAAAAATAATCAGACTGAAACTTTGGGTTGGAGATTATAACATGACTATCCAAAAAATGAAAGATGCGACAGTCAAATGTTATTTCTTATGAGAATTGATGGGAGAAAGAACAAACAGATAAGTAAACATATTTAAAATTATATTGAAGACACAACAAGAAAAATAAAACAAACGAAGACACAAGCCTGTTGCCATAGCAACACGGCGAATGACCTCGCGAAACCAGCTAATGCCTCAAATCCGGCCAGACACGAATGCTGGACGGAACATATTGCCCGCGATAATTTCGCTCGTGAAATTATCTAACAGAATGTGACGTCAAGCAAATTCGTGAATGCAAGGATTCGAGGCCAAAACAACTATCAAGACGCAATAAAGTCAAAATCGGTGGAGTGGGATGCGTCCGGCATCAGCACTCTGAATGAAAGCAGGTGTCACTGTCCCTCTTCACTGACAGGCAGAGGAGCCAACTTGATGAGGGGCCTCTTATAAGTGCCTGAGACAGTGCGCACAGTGACAACTCTGACAAGGCCGTCTGGGCCTGGGTGTACTTGGTGCACCAGACCAAGCACCCACCTAAGGAGGTACATTGTCCTCGAGAACCAATACAGGGGTACCCAAAGGAACGTCTGGCAGTACCTTATGCCACCTTGCACGACGCTGTAGCGTGTGGAGATAATCCACGGACCACTTCTTCCAAATACAAGTGACCATCTGCTGAAGATGGTTCCAACGGGAACGCAGGCTGTACCCACCAGAGAGGTCAGGACTGGGCACCGACACAATGGGCTTGCCAATAAGAAAGTGGCCGGGAGACAAATATCCAAAGTCATCCACGTCCTCAGATAACGACATCAAAGGACGTGAATTCAAGAATGACTCAATTTGTGTGAGAACAGTAGACATCTCCTCGTAAGTGTACTTACAGGACGAGGACATCCTCTTCAAGTGGAACTTCAAAGAGCGTACTGCCGCCTCATGAAGCCCTCCCATGTGTGGAGAGTGAGGAGGCAAGAAACGCCAATGAATGTTCAAATGCGCAGTGGCGTCTTGCACTGCGGAGTGATGTTCTGATGACATCAAAAGCCTAGAGAGGTTCTGCAGGTCGGCGTGGGCTCCGACAAAGTTTCTACCATTATCACAAGTGATTGAACTTGGAATTCCACGACGACTTGTGAACCTTGACAATGCCGCCAGGAAGGCACGTGAGGTGAGCGAAGTCACTAGCTCAACGTGTACGGCCTTCGTGGACATGCAGACAAAAATAGCAACGTAGGCTTTAGTAGTCACCTTGGACCGCGGGCCACCAAACTTGAGAGAGAATGGACCGGCGTAGTCCACACTAGAGTTTGTGAAAGGAGGGAGAGGATTTACTCTCTCAGGAGGCAGATCAGCCATCTTTTGCTGAAAAGCCTGAGCCTCAAAGCGGAAGCAAACACTACAGCGCCTCCGTACACTGCGAACCAGCTTGCGAATGCAAGGGATCCAATACGACTCTCGCAAGTGTGAGATGACTAGCTGAGGTCCTGCATGACCTAGATGCAAGTGCACATGGAGAACTAACTGCCTGGTGAAAGCATGCTCTGCAGGAAGTAATATCTGATGCTTGTTGTCAAAGGGTAGGTTGGACCGACTTAGACGTCCACCTACACGCAGGATGTTATCCTGAATAAAGGGGCATAGTTGCCGGATCTTACTAGAAGAAGGCAAATCTTGCGAGGAAGACAATGCTTGAATTTCCTTTCTGAAAGCATTCCTTTGAATGATTCTAATGCAAGAATGCAAAGCTTCAGTAAGCTCTGACGGCAACAAAGGGCCATTGATAGGTGACTTGAGTTTCAAGTAATTATTGATGAAACGTCGCACATAAGCCATGACCCTGATTGTTTTCAAATGTGAAAACTTAGTCAGCCATGGGCTTAAGCTAGAGGTTTCGATAGTGACTAGCGCTGCTATCTTCACCTCTGGGAGAGACGAAGACTCGAGCTCAGTGGGCAAACTGGGCCACTGAGTGGAGTCGGCAGTAAGCCAAGAAGGGCCTGACCACCACAGAGAGTTGTTAAGTAGGTCAGAAGGGGTGGCTCCCCTAGAGATGAGATCAGCGGGATTGTCCTTAGAAGACACATGCGACCAAGAGCCAATGGCAGTGAATTCTTGGACGTCCGCGACTCTGTTAGCCACGAAAGTCTTAAGTTTAGAAGGTGAATGGTTTAAGTCTGCAGTTAGGAAGGCTGAGTAATTGGAAGACATAGCCTTCGAGCATTCAGGCTCTTTTGGGCTTGCGTCAAGATAACGCTTAGCCGTGGATCGGCGTCGATGACCATTGGAAGTATGGCAACGCTGTGAAGGGAAAGGCACAGAGGGCAGTTTCCCGGCGAAGTACCAACCAAGGTGCGAGTTCTGAATCGTAGGTAACTCACAGGTGGAAATTTGCCCTGGACACACCACTTGGGCGCAAATCTCCACTCCAAGAAGTAGATCGACACACTTAGGACGACTAAAGAATGGGTCAGCCAAGGGAAGATTCGGAGGAATGTTCCAATCTTTGGTCTCAATGAAAGAGTTCGGGAACCTTTTCTCCGAAATCTCCGGAACGACAATGGCCTGTGCATTGTAGCGCCATAAAGTCACTCGCGACTGAATCGTGATGCTGGTTAGCTTATGTGTGCTAACATTAGTGGACAAAATTCCCGCTAGCGTAGTCCGCTGCGCATGAGGAGCTAGTCCAAGACGCCTAAACAGCCTGTCGCTAATAAGATTGCAGTCTGAACCGCTATCCAGGAGGGCTGTGGCCTCAACAGGCGAGCCGTCTGAGTCCAGGATGCGGACAGTAGCAGTAGGAAGCAAGCAGCGCTGCTGGGTCTGACTAGAAGCCATAACACCTGCAGTGTTGGCAGCCTGGTGACTATCGCTAGTCGGGTCGTGGAGGAATGTGCTATGTCTCCCAGCACATCTCCTGCACTGAAAAGTCCTACAATTGTTGGCATGCCCTTGACTAAACAGGCATACGCGACACAGTTTGCGGTCTCTAACAAACTGGTCTCTTTGAGCGAAAGTCATGCTCCTGAAGTCGCTGCATGAAAACAGGTCATGCACAGCAGTACGACAACAGAGACATTTAGGCCTCGAAGAAGAAGACTTTGACTTGGAAGGAGCCGGAGAGCTCGGAACTGACTTAGCAGCCTGACTTTTCGTGGCAGCATCAGTCATCTGCAGTATGCGAACTCGGCTTTCCAAGAAGACAAATAACTCCTTGAGAGTAGGGAGCTTCCCTATTTTGACAGATGACTCCCATTCTCTGATGAGGTTCATCGGAAGCTTGTCGATGATAATTCTGGTAATAATCAGATCTGACAACTCCACTTCTGTATTAAGGGAATTAAGTGCATGTACCGTGCTTATAAAATGATCCAGGTATTTCTGCAGGGATTCTGCAGAATACCTCTCAATCTGAGGGGGAGAGAAGAGATTGTCCAGATGGGTGTTGGCGATTAGCCGGTCGTTATCAAACCTATCAATCAAAGTCTGCCACGCCACCTGGAAAGTCGCAGCAGAGACAGGAATATTCTGAATGACCGTACTAACCTCTGATGACAGGCAGGACTTCAAGTACTGATACTTGTCCATGTCCGAAATGTGCCTGTGTTGAATTACCAACGACGAGAAAGTGTCACGAAACTCGATCCACTCAGAGGGGTTCCCATTGAACTGAGGAAGACGGATTTCGGGGAGTTTCGGTAACAACGGCGTGACAGGGTCGAGCGAGGAGCGCTGACTGGCAGTCTGCGCCTGCTCGGGTTCATATAGCTGTTTCCTTTCAGCTATCATGGAGTCAAAGAAACTGATGACTTTATAATAATCAGATTCCACTGCGTGAAAGTCGAATTCATGATCCTGGTAGGCCTCGTCAATGGCCACCTGAGCATAATCTGACTTGTAGGCCTTGAAGACCTCTACGAATTCAGAGCGGCGAATGCGCGCTTCATGAAGCGTAGTGAGATCTTCGATTTCGTACTCTCGCATAATCTGCATTTGACGCAGAAGTTGCGATTGCAAGTACTCGAAGCGTCTTATTTTAGCCTTTTGGGCAGCTTCGGCCTGGGCGTGGGCTTCGGCTCTCTTAGCCTCAGCTTCCTTTTCGGCTAAAGCCAGCTGGGCCTGAGCCTGCCTCTCTGCAAGGGCTTGCTGGGCCAGGGCCTCCGCTCTCTTAGCTTCGGCTTCCTCACGGGCTAAAGCCAGCTGGGCCTGAGCCTGCCTTTCTGCAAGGGCCTGCTGGGCCAGGACCTCCTTGTCAGATAAGGCCTGAAGAAATTTACACAACTGAGAGTTGCCTCTGGAAATGACGGCGTCGACTTCTGCCCTATAGGCTTCTTCAGCATCAGAATAATCCACACCGTCGATTTCAGTCTGAACAAGGTCGAACTTAGCTGCAAGTTCGTCTAACTTGGACTCATACTTCTTGAGTTCAGGATAAGTGACATCCTCAATGGCTAAATTACTAATGACATTAACCTGCCGCGTAATCTGGGCCTTAATGGGAACTCGCTTGGCTTTAAGAGCCGTCAAACCGTCTGGACTCGACATAGCGACTTGCTTATACAATGTCTGAATTAAATAGGTTGCCCGCCTAGAGCCGGTGCAACAATGACAAATTAAGGTTTGTTTATAAGAATGGAGTGAGTTGCCCGCATAGGAGCATACGAGTAGACAAAGAAATAGTGTGTAGCTGTACAGGTGTAAGTACACAGATGTAAATGTTTACACTTTACAAGAAAGTACAAAAAACTTAATTGAAATCTGTCAGAGACCTCCCTCAAACGCAATGCGGAGGAGAACCACAGATACTTATAGCAACTGACTTTAAACTACTTATTACTGATGGCTACTGATGGTAGCGTCTCACACCGGCGGCAAACTATACCGGGAGAACAAGATTGATATATAAGAATGACTAGAATTGTGGCTAATCACTGAGGTCTCTGTAATAAGTGACCAAGACAAATTCAAACTGTTAATTGAATAGTTACTTTACGTTAATTATAGGTCACTAACTATCAATGCATCTTCAACCATAGGCCTCTGGGTCATATCTAGGCCCGGAGGAACCACAAAGAGATGTTCCCGCTCCCACGGTAGCTCGCAGGCGAAATAGGGACACGGGGAAACCTCTCCGGTATGAAGGATGCTACACTAAGTCAAGTTTAAATACATTTATTGAGCCCCTTGAAAGATACAAAGAGCACAATGGACAAAATGATAAATAGACCCTTTAAAATACAAGATGGAATTTTGTATCTTGCTTTACAAATAAATTCCTCTTCCTAGCGGTGCCGAAGAAGATGAAATGTTGATGAAGTCAAGGGGAGACGACTTAGTAAGCTCCTTCTGGAAAATAAGGCATGCTTGCCTTATAAGACTGATGAATAGCTCGGAGGACCAGAGCAGAGCAATTTTTATAGTCGCGCTTGCTCGGACGACTGAGAAAGAATTTCACTATTCTTGAAGTGAATGCGCACTATCAGCAAATTATTTTAAGGTCGACTTGCTGCTTCGACCGAAAAGAAGAACCTTTAGATGTTGCTTCGACACTGCAACTAAAATTAAGCACTCTGAAATATTCACTTCACAGCAGTACTTACAGTAAATCCTTTTACTTAATGAGTTACGCATTCAAGTCCATACGGTTTGATCAGGGAAGTAAAAAACTTGGCTTCACACATTTGTAATTAAATCACAAATAAATTACTTTGATGAATGTACTAAATTGCGTCTCTGCAATAACTAGGGCTGGGAAACTTCAAATTCCCAGCTCGACAATAATAACTAGATTCAGAATTCTGAACTGAAAACTAGCCTGGCGAAAACTTCGAACGAGTGAATAAGAATGAATAGCAAGAATGACAGACGTCACGACATGTGACGTAAAGCAAGAATCCCATTGGCCAAGAAAAACAATAAATAATTAATCTTGGAAATAAATCAATTAAGTTACATTAAAATACTAAAACATAAATAAGAGAATTAATAGCATTACTTAAAAACTGAATTGTTTCTTTAAAAACACAAAATTATGAATAAAATATACTAAAAAATAATCAGACTGAAACTTTGGGTTGGAGATTATAACATGACTATCCAAAAAATGAAAGATGCGACAGTCAAATGTTATTTCTTATGAGAATTGATGGGAGAAAGAACAAACAGATAAGTAAACATATTTAAAATTATATTGAAGACACAACAAGAAAAATAAAACAAACGAAGACACAAGCCTGTTGCCATAGCAACACGGCGAATGACCTCGCGAAACCAGCTAATGCCTCAAATCCGGCCAGACACGAATGCTGGACGGAACAAGATCATTTATGTTTCTGAGGGTGTGAACAAACATAATTTCAAATAATAATAAGATATGAAATTCTGAATAAAAACTAGTAAAACTAATTATTTTGAATTTGTTAAGATTTAAACAGTTCAAATATTCCCGGGGCTGGTAAATGCGGTATAACCACCAGCATTTCGCATCGAGTGTAAAATGCAGGTTTGCCTACTTACCAATCCACAGGATGAGAAGATTCATCCAGTATAGGCTATTTTTTAAGTAGTGGAATTTGAAATCTAAATCTAAACAGTATGGTTCGTGAGAGTAAAGAGTAAATATCTTCTGCATTGTTCTGATTTAATCTTACCACGTGTGAGCATTAACATATTGAAATCGATGCAAAATAACTGTGATAAAGATGTGGATAATCAATACGAAGGATCACAGGGCACTGAATTAAGTCAAGACGTACCAGTAAAGCATCGTATTACATAAGATGTATGTTCTCACAATTATGGGGGCGGTGCACATATCGGCTGTAATCCCTGTTGTACACTCACTCCCAAAAATGTTACCTTGCGTGGAAAGCATCCACTTATTCTTTTATAACTAAAGTTGGACATTTTGATGTTTTAATAGTGTCACTGTAGAGTTTAAACAATTCAATAACGATTAAATAGGGACAACACATAACTGTTTGTTGAAACAGTTCTAAAAGATCCAAGTTGTTAGGCCTATACCACTCTTAAGCACAGTGAAAATTTAGGTAAAGATAATGTAGGTACAATTTAGGTACAGCTCTGTATGCCCATAGGCTTACCTTGGTAATTATTTGAAGAAAAAAGATTTTTTTCGAACTCCACCAATTAACAAACTATGCTTTTATCGTTCCGTTTTCACTTTTTCCATTTTATCGCTCCCTAAATATAATACTACTAGTATTTAAAAAAAAAATAACACATTTACAACTTATATATAACTTATAAATATACTAAATTACGTCTATCTTATAGCACACCTACCTTCAAGGAAAGTTTAAATTTTTTTAATTTAAAAAAAAAAATTGTTTTTACTCTTAAACGTAACCCGAAAATGTGAAGTCTGCTCAGTCCCATAGTATTAACTTATTTTAGTTGGTACATTTTTCCCAAATGTAAATCATAATTCGTCATCGTCATGCATTCAATTAAAAGTCTAGTTTTTATAAAAGCCCTACTTTTAATTGAATTTTTATTTATTTGTTTGATTGTGGATGTGTTTTGTTAATCTGTTATAACTTATTATATATGTTGTTTAAAGTAAATTTAATTACTTCGTCTTAAATGGATAAATATCCTAATATGCTATTTGTATCTCAAGCGCATATGGTCGATTATTTTTATCACTGATATTAAATTTGATAACTAAATATAATATAATAATCATGTAACAATAATCATTAAAACAATTTTTAATAGCCTAATATGTATTCGTTATTTTCTGTCCGCCTTTTCTGATATCATTAATATTGTTTCTGTTATTAAATATTTTTAATTTTCGAATTCCTTAAATTAATATGATTTAACGTTCTGTTAAAAGCTTCTGGCATAAAAACCATTATTAATACTTGACAACAAGTTCAAAATCATTAAGATTTCTGATACATCTCCAGCAAGACAGGCTTTTAAAGATATAATTTTATTAGTAATATACGAAAATATTTATTGAAACAACATATAATTTGTCCCGTATTAAACTCCATTGGTAACTTTGAGTAATACATGAGAAATAGGCCAATACCACGAATCCACTCCTGTTAGCAGACAAAAATAGCTGCCATGGGATCTAACATCCTATAGTTGAGGGGTCGACGGATTCCATTCAGAAATTTATTTCAGCCTTTTTTCAGCTACTTTTAAATGTTTTTGACACATTTATTAGTACCGCAACATTAAGAGAAATCAACATTTTTTCAACATCACTATCCACAACCTCATGATCATGATTAGTAGACTATCAGATGCTCTGACTATCAGATGCTCTGACCACCAGACCATGAGATCGGTAAAATTGCTTTAAATTAAATTGGTTTTTATAGCTGTTTAGCTAATTATAAATATGTGACGGTATTGCACACTTGTTAGAACCTGTATTCTTCCAAGGGATTGGTATTTTGGTAACTGACACTTGTGTTAGTATCTCCTAGTCCTAAATAGAAACATTTTATTGGGAAATTGTATAAGTTTGATTCATTTTATTCCGGAAGTGATTTCTTCTTGATAATGCAATCCTCCAGTTTAAAATTTCTGGGTAGACCGTCGACTTACTTTTTTGAATTAACGGTGTCCGTAAGATTGTTGCGCACTGAAGCTTATGACGCCGAAAGTGACTGAACGGTTGTTTGGTTAATATTATATTTTTTTTTAAACAGTGTCTTTTTTTTAGAAATTAAGACATTCAGACATATTATTTACATCGGTAGAAAATTTATAAATACTGAAATAATTAATTTGAAACATTTGAAACATTGCAAGTTTTGAAACATTTCAATGATGTCATGTAATAACTAAACTAAACTAAACTTCGTCCCTGAAGGGATAATGCCTACCACCTGAGGAGCATGAGGTCAGCATGCCGACACCCACGACCGTTAATGATGGTTTTCATGACCGGAGACGCTATTCCACTATCAAGTAGCTCCTCAACTGAGTCACTAGGCTGGGTGTACCCCGTTCCAGACCTCCCTGCCTGAGAAAAATCAGCCGGTACCGCTGATCGAACCCGGGCCGACGGATCGGTAGTCAACGATGCTAACCACAAGACCACGTCGGCGGTCCCATGTAATAACTACTTATCTTTATTATAATATATTACGATAAGTTTTGGCTGCAGGAAAGTGCGATTAATCTTAAGATAGATTTTTCACAATTTAACTTATTCACCAAGCTACGGGAGAAGAAACCAATGTAGGTATGATTAGAACACTTACTTTTATGATTGTCGTTATATCTGCTTGCATTCCTCCATTTTCAGCCACCATTTTCAGTATATTGTTGATGCTTCAGTCGACAGTCTTCAGAGTAGTTCTCAAACCTATAACCAAAGATAACTTTTTAAACCTTATGATAATTCGTTGGTAATAAAATTAATTTTTAAAATCGACATTTTTTCAGATTTTGATATAACTGAAAGTTCATGTAATCGGAAAGTTTTCAGCCAGTATGAAAATATTTAAAAATTAATTTTGTTAATTTTCATTGATTGAAAATGAAATTTGGGTAATAGATAGTTAAGATATTTCACGCTACCTGACCTTACGTATGGGTTTATTGATAAGGGGACTATCATATAAATATAATAGAGCAATAGATTATAGAAAGAGGTTGAAAATAAAGATGAAGAAGCCTCTGACTAGATAGCAACCAAGGACTTCGCGAATCGTGTCGCATCTTCGTGCCCGTGCTTCGTGATCTGCTGGTACCAATAATTGCATCACAGTCTATTTTAATTTGGTATCACGACCTAATGTATATTTTTATCCGCTTCTTATTGCGAATCTTATAATTTTATCGAATTATCTACTGAATATGTTTATAAGATAATAAGATAATGAATAATATATGGCTACGAATACTAATATTTCACGGTGAGTGATCGATCCATTGATAAAGACAAAACTTGAGAAACTTAGACACGCATGAGTTTAAAATGTATTTTAAGAATACAGTGGTTTATGGGAAACCCTTACTTGAGATCTGAGTTTATATTCTGCTTGGAAATTCACGAAAAATAGCTTCATTTAATTAATTCTTGTCATATGCTTTCAGGATATTAAAACAGTATAAACTATTCTCACCTTTCGAGGAACTTAAAAGAATTGGTCATAGAAGAGGGATCAATCCATGGCCCAAAAATGTGTACAGAATATGGAGGGACACTGATGAGTACAACGCAGGATGTCATCCAAAGATAGCTCTGACCTTTAATGTCGTTCCAAATAAATGGTAAGTAAGTTATTCAGTGACATATCTGAGTAAAGCTTTTTACATTGAGCATCGTTTTCTTGGATCCATACGTCGACAAGTAACATTATAGGACCGCAAGTGTGATTTTTTTTAACGAAAATAGCCAAAAATATTAATTCCTATAGTGGTACGAAGTCAAATAAATTTAACTGTTTCTCTATTTTAGAAGAGGCAATATGTCTCCATCTTTGGTAGAACACTATCGCCAGGTCGTCTTGCAATTAACCGTGCCTTTGTGCTGTGATCATTTAGAGCTGCTTAACCAAGAGGTTATGTGCCACTATGGTAAAACCCAGATGACTGATAATATCCACAGAAAAGGAATATTACAATAGCTGTTGTTATCATGTTGAATCAAATCCCAAAGTATAAGTTAATGGATGAAAGACCAGTTAAAAAACCAATATCTTGACTTTCATACAAAAGTTTAAGTTAAAAACAAATGCTATTCAAACGATGACATAGATATAAAAAAGTGTGAGAGAAAATGAAGACAAGTAAGTAGGAGGTAGACAGAAAGTATATAATAAATGAAAGAAATGTAAATAGTATTAAAGAAATTACCCTGCAACAGTCAATCTATATGAGTACATGCATTCACAGAGTGTGATAAAAAAAAAGTCTCACCCCACCTAGCATTTACCGTCTCTCCTATATAACACATATTTTCCAAAGATCAGCTCACTTCTTCCAGAGCGGAGGAAGCTGCCAAAAGCTCTGAATCAATCCTGTTCCTCACCCGGCTCGAATCCCGAGAAACTATTACAAATTTCCATGCGGGAAAGCCTCAAGTTACACATAGCAATGTTCTTGATATTATTATTTAAATACAGTTGGTATTTGAATAGTAACATGGAATGCCTGCATTAGATGGTACCACTGTTGAGAGATAACTAATAAAAGTATTATAAATCTAATAAATAGAGGGTTCTAAGCAGACATTACACGAATCTTAATCCCCCTGCGCTGGGAACTCCAAAATTTCAGCGTCAATTGATCCTTATCATTCACTCATTAGAAGGTTATGTGGCCCGCAAGAAGTAGGCTATCTTTCCTGATTTGTAAATTATTATTTTACATTAAATTATACTTATAAAAATATCTATTAGGCTTATACCATGTATTATTCCGTTTAAAACAATGTTTTCGTAATACTAACATAATATATTATGTAACGAGCCTATAATGGCAATCAATGTTTATGAAACTAGCTTAGCGAGACTTAATTAAATCACAGGAAAGTTGCATTAGGCTGTTTTTGTTAGACCAAAATTAATTGTCTAAGTTTTGAGTTTCCAGAACATCTACTAACTGATAAAACAAACGACTCTAAGTCGGCGATGAGCTGTCAGTAAGTTCTCTTCTCTTGCAATAGATGGCAGGTGACAAAGGCGTGCAGGGAGCAGGGCTTCACTTGACTTTTTAACCTCACAGTAATGCAAGTTAAAACACACAAAATGAACGAAATTTAGTATAATATAAAAATTATCAAGAATATTTTTTTAATTCTAAGTTCACGTTGTTTATTATGCAGTTTGAATTGCAACACTGTCAAAGCTTATACGATACTAGCGTGTGCCCGCGGCTTCGCACGCGATAATTATTTAAAAAATTAAAGATTAAGAGCATAATAGTTAAATCATTATATTTATTAACACCTAAATCACGTGGACTACATACCACGATTAGATAGCGTAGCCTGGTAAAAGCGACCTCAGATTCGAGGTCCTTGGCCCAGAAAACCCCTCTATAGTGAGTTTCGTCCAAATCGAACAACGTTTGACCATATTGAGGCCTATATTGATTATCCCTTTTATAATAATAATAATAATAATAATAATAATAATAATAATAATAATAATAATAATAATAATCCTCTTCGGTGTAGGTTGAAAATTTCATATGTCTGCGTGCCTTGACATTATAAACAAATGAATCGATCAGCGTGAGCTACAACATTCAAGCGATCGCGATAGTTTTATGTCCAAGGAATGACAAAAATAGCCAAAGCCTACTGTAATTGATTTGACATTGAATGGTATTACTGAAAACTGATGCTTCGAAAACGCAAAAAATGCACGTTTTTTTGCCCGTTTTTCACTCATAACTCACGAATGAAAGGAAAAATTAAAAATGTAATATGCCAGAAACCTTCCCGGGAATGCACTCAACAAATTCCCAAAGTTTCATGGCGATCGGATGAATGGTGTAGTAATGCATAAAGGACAGACACACACACACACACACACACATACATTCATTTATATATATATAGATTAATCGGTAGTTGGAGAACTGTGTTATAATAAATTTTTATATTAAATTTTATGCCATTAAGATACTGTTACATCATATTATAATTATATTCCCAACAAGCGTATTTTAGTATGGACGAACAAAAATAACAATTAGGTAGGCTATATTATGTTTTTGTTAACAGCGATAAGCGCGTAATTTTACAAGTAAGCTTTTTTTAAAGTTATATTTAGCTTTTTATATGCGGAAAATAGCAATATTGAGGAAACTGAATCAAAGAAATATCGCTAAATTTGTTCTGGTGTGCAAAATGTCTAAATAAATACATACATAAATTAAGAAAATGTGTGCAAAAATGTTATTCGAAATCGTAATATTTTCTTTTAGTGTGATTTTTTCCTTCATTTCTTATAGCATGCTGCCTTTTCTGCTATGTCTATGGCTGCTGAGAAGTTATCGATACTTGTGATCTATTACAGCAAATAATGTGCGCTATTCAGTGATAAATGATCACTATACACTCCTTTTCTGCTATCGCTGTGCTGAGTTTAGGATGTCTATGTTAGATTGCGACAAAGAGACTAAGAGAGTAAATTCAACACATTTCATAATCTATACACAATAGTGTTCATTTTTGTGCGTAAAAATTACGCCATTTTAGGTTACGGTATATAAGTGCCACCTTCTTCACAATTTTTCTTTTATCTCACATTCTTTTTAGCAACAAACTAAGTTTATACATGAATTCTATAACTCAAATATGGCAATTTTTTGTGGTTCTAAAACAAAGAACACAGCGTACAGAGTGCTTGAGCATCCCCATAAGGATAATGTATAAAGTATTAATTCGCGAAATACGAAAGAGAAGGAAATTAACAATGAAATCAGCCATTTTATTTTACCCCCCCCCCCCAAAAAAAAATACGATCCCGAGGTATTATACCTACACAGCATCTCTAACTGGACCCCATGTTTAGTAGTCTAACTCATTTTCAACCATACTCTGATGACTAGGAGCGAAATACATCACGTCATTTTGTCAGCATGTAATCAAATAGATAATTTTGTGGAAGAAACGAAAATACCATATTGTATCACGATCTGAAGATGATGCAGTACTGCAGGATTGTGGATTTGGAGACCCCCAGTTTAAAAGAGTGTCGGTTGGCGCCCAAGTGGCTGGGCACGCATGTTAAGTCTATCTTGAGCTAGAGGGCGGGTCTGACCCGCATGCATGCATCTGACCTGCAGGTTAGGGCTGTGCGCTACCGTCACAACACACAGAGGCCATTCTCACGGTCACGCCTATATCAGCCACACATCGTAATTGTATCATCCATTGTGTTATAATATCTTGGAATTTAGAAATCATCCTTCAAAGCACGTCATAAATAATGAATTCTCAATCAGTGTTACGCTAGCAGTACTGGCACACCAGTCTATGGCATGCTAGCAGTAATTCTGGTACCGGCTGTCGATCTATGGTACACTAGCTGTACCAGTACGTTAATCTATGGCACGCTAGCAGTCTTTGTACGTCAGTCTATGGTACTCTAATAGTATTGTCCTGTTCGACAGTATTAGTTATGGTATCAGTATGGTACCAGTACGACAATATAAGTTATTAAGATACATGTTTAATATTCTTGAGTTCGTTCAATGAAATAAAATAAATATGATACCAGCTGCTTAACGTGATATATTTTGAGATTAGGCCTTTTGGTGCCTTTACACCATCTTCAGGGCATCTTTTGCTGGCTTGGAGTTCCAATAATTAAAATAAAGACTGCATTTCGTCATATTTTAAAATTCGATAAAATTTATAAAATCTTATAAAAGCACTGTCACTGAACTGTCTTCTGTGGCCTCCTCGCCGCGTGTCCGTTGACCATGATTTTGCATATCGTGGTGGCTCGCCGTTGGTTCACAGGCCTAGGCGGAAAATCTCAAAATATATCACACTGAGCAACTGGCATTATATTTATTTTATTTCACCACAATATAAGTTATGGTATCATTATCAGTACGTCAATCTAGTATGCTGGCATAATCGTTACTACAATTTATGGTATACTAGAGTATGGTACAGTATATCAATCTATGGTCTGGTACTATTATGTACGTCAACTATAGTACGATAGCAGTACTGGAACGTCAGTCTATGCTATGACAATATATGGTAAGCTAGCAGTATTAGTATGTCAGAATATGGTCTTCTATTAGTATGGTATAGAAAGTCAATCTACGGTGGGTTACTATTATGTACGTCAATTTATGGTATGCTAGCAATGCTGGTACGTAAATCTATGGTACGTCAATATATGATTTACTAGCAGTAGGCCTACTAGTACGTCAGTCTATGGTAAGCTAGTACTATACAATACTATGGTACAATACATTAACCGCTAGTGTTATGTACGGCAACTGTGGTATGCTTGCAGTACTAGTACGTCAGCCTGTGGTATGCCAATATACACGTATGGTATGCTAGCAGTATTAGTACGTCAGAATATGGTACTCTAGTAGTAGACTATGGTATAATACGTCAATCTATGGCCCGCTACTGTTATGTAGTCAATTTATGGTATGCTAGCAATACTATTACGTAAACCTACCCGTAAAATAATGTAGCACGACTAGTACGTTACTCTAGGGTTCGCTAATATTATCGATTCGACAATCTATGGCCCGCTACTATTATGTACGCCAACATTGGTATGCTAGTAATACTGGTGCGTCAATCCTTGGTACGCTAAAGTAGGCCTACTGTTATGTCATGTACGTTAGCATTCTTGATACGTCAATTTATTGCACGTTGACAGTACTGGTGCGTCGAATTAGAGTACACTAACATTATGTTCATCTGTAATTTCTGATACGCCAGCTGACGAAAAAGGAACTAAAGAAATATCATACTGAAAATTAAATATCTGTTAAAATGAAGAGAAGACACATTACTACGAAACAAAAGCAGAAACATATCAATAGTATACACAGTGTACTAGTATTCCGATATATTCTAACACGCGATATATCTTAACTGTGGTATAAGCAAAATAAAAATATATGCTTGTAACTTTTACAGTAAACAGAGAAATTTTGGAAACATTAATCAATGGTACAATGGGTGTGAACTGAGTATCACATGGTAGTGTTCTTTACGTTGTTAGAACGTAGGGTTTGAGGATTAGCCTATTCATTTTCATAAAGAACCAAATAAAGCTACTTTTGTTGGTATTTTACAGCGTTTTAGAGAAACTATTAAGTTACAGAATAACTTAATCCTTTAATATAGAATTACCTTTCTTATTTTTTATATTATCAATAAAAAATGAGAACCCATCTTCCTTTCCTTTCGTATGCATTTGAACCCAGTCAGGTTGCTTCGTTTATCAATTCTGAATGGCAATTTAAAAACGAGTTAACAATATTACTGAACTGGGGGGGGGGAATTAATATGGGAGGCAATTTTTGATTCAACATTACTTTCGAAGTAATAAAGAAATGTACCGTACAAGAATTAATCCAGCAGTTCATTAGTGATTTTAAAATTCAAAATAAGCAGACCTGCTTTAAATGTATTATTGTTAGGCCTACTTAAATTCCCTTAGCTGTTAACATTTGCTTTCTAATTCTAGGTTGTACCTAAATATGAGGAAGTACGATAGATGTTCCTTATAAGGAAGGGAGGGGATATCAAAGATAAGTATATAAACAGCTTGAAGTTAAAATGATTCTACTATAAAATAATAGGTCATCATCAGCTTTATTCAGAATGACATGGGTTCGAATCTTGTCATGAATTTATTGTTAGTGTTTACTATTTTCCAAAATGACTATAATATAAGCTTATTATAATAAAAGTTATTTCAATTGTTTTAACCATATTCCGTTATTTGGAATTCACCATACTGCATTACTACAGCATCTAGTGAATCTGCTTAGTTTCATTAAGGCAAGAATCTATTGACAATAACTAGCCTTATTTCCGTACAATTGACAGAACTTAAAGAATTTGACAAACAATCACTTCGTTTATGGAAATAAGTATAATTAGGCTATACACAATTCCAGCAGCATTAACAACTTCTAAGCATAAACTTATTTCTTCTATTAATCGATACAGGTATTGACTGTCTTAGTACACAACACATTAATGTTTTCCCCCACATTAATATTTTCAAACTATAGCAGGCGAGATGCAGAAGTGCCCCATATTAGGAACTACCTCATATTATGAATTAAATGTGACTAGAATTATGGGTTACTTTACCTTAAACTTTATAAAATGCAAAAGAGCACAACTTAAAGGAAATTCAAAATAGCACACCAAATTAACACATAAACACTTTGTCTAGAATGACTCAAAAACAAACACTAAAGGTAGGATTCAGTGAATTCATAGTAATTTAATTATGCTGTAAGTGATAATGTGAATTCAGGTGTAGATCTGCTTCTGTTGTCTTGAGAGTGCAACAAAGGCATACATCGACACAGCGAGCCGCACATAAACCGTATTTATTTATAACTACATTTCACGTGTGCATCATGGGAAATCGTTCATCATTTTGAAAACGGGGACGGGAGAAAACTGCATAGTGATGATCTTCATAACCTTTACTCTTCATCGAATACAGTGAGAATAATTAAATCACGGAGGATAAAATGGGCTGGACATGTTCCGCGCATGGGGGAGGAAAGACATAATATCTAAATATATTGCCTGGGAGACTCGAAGGGAATAGACACCTTGGAAGACCTAGACGTAGGTGGAAGGACAATATTAAAATAGATTTAAGGGGAGTTGGATTTGCAAGAGATGACTGGGTGGAGTTAGCACAGAATAGGGTTGAATGACGGGTTCATGTAAACGCTGCAATGAACCTTCGGGTTCCATAAAATAGACAATATTCCTTTAGCTAGTTTGGGAATTCTCTATTGCTATTGAATAAATATATAAGTAAACAATATCATGGAATATTTTTAAAATAACAATATACTAAGTTTTTCGAGTTATGATCAAATTTGACATGACTGTTTTCTTAACATAGGGCACTGTTTATAAATGCAGTCTACAACATCAAATAAATGAAACTACTTTATGAATCAGACAAGATATGCCACTTCGTCATTATTAAAGTATATTATTTCAATACTCGGAGTATTTGGAATTAGCTTTTCTGTATGCGGCAGAATCTGTTAAGGAGGGGTAAGCATGCAGGGCGAGTGGAATGACATAAGCAGTTGATTTTGCTTTGTTATTTTAACCGAGAATCAATCCAGACGAAGGTCACGATGATTTCCATATTGCGTGAGTTCTCGGCCCGCCGTCATATGGGGCATGTGTTATATTTAGTTGAACTCTGGGCTAAGGCTGTTTACCTTTACTGCTTGCTGCTCACCCTCAAGGCGAAAACGGGATTCTCACTAGGGTGGCGATCTCGTCAGATAGTTTTGAAATTCTTTAGTCCACACTTGGGTGAATTGTCTTATTATAGAAAAGCGCTTTAAAATGCTAACAGATTTTCGTTATCCTCTAGATCAGGTATGGGCAACCTTTGGAAAGATACGGGCTAAACTTGACGATATTTATGAAGTCGCGGGCCGGAGATAATAGGTAATTGTGAAAAAATAATCATGATGCGGTTTTTTAAATTTATAAAGTATAATGCCGAAGTTACATGAATGATAACAATATCGAACTGATTAGGTATTTACTTGCAATCAGCAGAAATATTAATGAGAAGCTTGAGCTTGAATTTGAGAAACAAGATAATTAATGTTGGCATCAGTCCGTGAACCGAAAATATTTACTTTTTCGAGTGCAATTTTAAAATGTTCCGCGGGCCGGATCAAAAGTCGGGGAGGGCCACATCCGGCCCGCGGGCCGGGTGTTGCCCATATATGCTCTAGATTATGGTGATTCTCGAATAGAAAACGTTTCTCATCATTAATTTCCAAGTATCTCCTTCAAATCGTAATATTAGATACTCAACTCTTAAGAACTACTATTTTGTTAAACATTATTTGCATATTTCTTAGTCGTTTGCGGTGTGTGTCTCAAAATATCATTAAAAGACTTCGTTTCAAAATAGTTTAAAATTTTCTTGGCAATTAGAAGATTAACTAAAAACATACTATGCTAAGAAAATAATAATTAGGTTCGTCAACAGGCCACAGCAAATATATAGATTTCAATAAATTTTTGTTAACCGAATAGTTTTAAAGAAAATAAATAAAATATAACTCTTTCAAAACGAGAGCAGATAGAATTATTCCGGTTTACCTTTAGAATCTAACTTAATTCCTATTCGGCCCTAAAATTCTATGTATATTCTTTACAAGAAGTCAGACGTTTTAATCTAAAATCTCCCGAATGTATAAATACCCTTGCCAGGAGATAAGAACTAAATGCTGGTGTGTTTTTGTGTACTAGTGATTCTATATTCCAGCTAGACATAGGCTATTCCGAGAATGCGTTACGAATAAGACAGCGTACATTTGAAACAACGATAAAGAATCGTAGCATTCAGATTATACAGGTACTGTTAAATTTGATAAAACTATACATCTGAGTAAACCTGTGTAAAATATATGGCATGATAACCTACTTATTGCTTTGAATGTGGCATATGAAGGTGAATAGACTATTAAAACTTTCGATATAGCCTACACATTACCATGTGAGCTGAACAGCGATAATTGTAAAGTTCGATTATCCGTCCAATACCTCACACAGAGCTTATTACAAGGGATATATTCTTATTTATTTGTGCCAATATATTTTTCCTATTGTTTATTAACTTATTCTAACTAATTCGTTAACTAATTCTGTTGTTTATAGTGGAATGCTATTACTGAATATTTTATAGTTTCCTGCACCACTATGGAGACCATGCAATATATCAATAATCGATATGCTTGCATTTCGATCTGTGAGATCTGCATTCTCCTTGGTTGAAGAGCGTTGTTTCTTGGTTCGTTTATCGAAAATCCAGAGTGTACGTAGCCTTAGGGGAAGATTTTCTCTTGAACTCATTATCAAATTGACTGATTCTTTCGTGTAACCCCTATTGTGGGGCATACCTCCATCTGGAGGTTTCAGTACCTAGATTAATTTTGTTACTCATATTTTCCGAGAGAGGACAGAGGGGAAAGTTGGTAAGCCCAACGCCTCACAAACTAAGGTATTACTTGAACGTGAAAGGGCCGAGGAACTTTGAGTTCTTCTACGTACCGAAAATCTACGACACGGGACCCCAGCTTGAAGTCCTCCCGGAAGACTCCGTGTCCAGAATTTTTTAATACCACAAGACTTTAAATAGAATAGTTGTTTACATTTTTCTTAAGATGGCACTAAGGTTGTGTATAAAATTTTCGAGATATTTTTTTGCTTTGACATCCACAACTTTCCATTTCAAACAGTCTCCCGTAGAAATTGTCTGAAGGGCAAGTTATCAGCTAGCCAGCCAAAGTTCCTGACCAGAAATTCTAACCTCCAGTTTTGACTGAGGGCGAAGACAATGAAATACGTACTACTGACAGACTTTTGCTCACTCAAAGTCAGAATGTGAAATGAGAAACTTTGGATAAGGAAAGTCATGCGAGTGTGTCTGATTAGATTTTTCCAACGAATTGGAATTGTGAATATAATTTCTCTTTCTGGGAAGCATGTATTTGTTGCATAGGCAGAGATAGTAATTTGACCTACCTCAAGTCGGACGATTTTCTTAATGGGCAGGGACACCGGAACGGAGGATGTATTAAAACGTCAGCTCTCATTTCAGACAAGGGATTTCACACACCCTCTTACTTCCAACAAAGATCAAGCGCTTCGTATTCTTCTGCTGCTGCTTCATGTGTTACAAACTGCTTTCTGAAATGTAACTCTTCGAGATTCTGCTGTCACTGGTGCCAATAGTGACTGGTGAATTTAATATGAAATTGAGACGGTTCTGGTACTAAGTCTAATAGATTGCATCTGGCTCAGGAAAATTATACTTAACATAATCCTGGACCACAAGCTTGCGTGTTCGATCCCGGCCTAGGTCAATATATTTAAATGTGCGTAAATGAACCAATTTAAGACTGCAGATTACGAACTTGTAAAAGAATACCTGTGGGACAAAATTCCAGCACATCGGCGATCATTATATTCTAAGGAGCAGTACACAACTGTAGTCAAATAACCATAACCAAAAAACCCGGGCCCTATGTCCCATGAGGAATGGGACTAATAGCTTCTTCATCTACCTCCGTCGATCAAATTTATTGGCATAGGGTAATTAGGTCAGCATGCAGTGGAGCCAACTTTTGAAGAACATTGGGTGGGCTCAGAAACATTAACCCGGAAATTTTTAACCACTGGCCGACAAGGTGGAAAGCAACCGTGCTATCAAGACCTCCCGGGTGGGACTCTAATTTAATTCTTCAAAGTTTATAATTATGGGGACCCTTGGAGGAAAGACATTAGGTAACAACTAAAATAAAATCAATTAAATTAAAATAAAGTAAAACATGCAATAACTATTGACTAGCACTGCATGTTGTAGGCCTACATGTACAGTACTTCTCCCTATAAATTCTTCAACAAGCAAAATCGAAAGCTAACTTTTCCCCATTATCCGTATGTAGGGTTACACTTAGAACAACATTGTGTGAAATTAACTCCTCTCTATAATATTGTCGAACGTAATAATGTCTTCAGTCTTTTCAAAGCGGAAGAAAAGTATTTCGGAAAATGCTAGGAAAACTGGCATTAACAGAGTAAATTTGTCGTAGGCTATAAATTTGAAGGATTCAGAAACAATTGCAAACGATCGCGATCGTACCGTAAGTTAATTGAAACAAGGGAGATCATGTTACTTGTGTCAACGCTTGTATAAACCTATAGGCTAGCCTGATTTTGGTTTTGCACCGACTAAACATGATTTTTTTTAGTAATAATAGGCCTAATAATTATTATAATAAATATTTAAGATAATTCACAGCAAATTATTGGGTGGGCTTGAGCCCCACGGGCCCATATAAGTTGGCGCCACTGTCAGCATGCTACTCTAACGGAAGAAACTGCCAATCTCCTTAACCAGGGCCGCTATTTCTTCATTCAAATAGATAAAATAATCCTCACGAAGAGGAATGCTTCCCTTTCCGAACATAAACATATTCCAGGTAGATGCAAATTTCTTCCTATTCCGAACTGAAACTTTATTTTCTGGTACCTATCGTAAATTATGGATAGACACTATTTCAGGCAGGTTTATCGTTGACCGGTAGGCCTACTTCATGTTGTAAACCGTAGGAAACCAGAACTAAATGTTCCACATGACATAATACTGATACTTGCCAGGGCCTCAAAATAAATTCGCGGGCCCGAATAATATATTGTATATTATTACAAAATGGAAGAGATATATAAAACTAGATTGTCTTAGCGGCCTAATTTACAAACTCAAATAATACAAAGATAACAGCCACATAGGCCTACACTTAATGAGAGCCACGTGTTGATTTACTACAGATTCAGTATCTACTTCCATTCTAGTATACGCAGTGACGATTTCAATAAATCATGTAACAACTTGTTCCTCTGCTTAGTTTTTACCAATTTCTTGGTAGAAAATGCTCACTCACACACATACCGTACTGACAAACATAGATTGTATTTTCAAAGCATAATTTCAGAAGTTTGGATACTGCTTCTTGTTAACCAGTCTTCAAAACTCGATGGGCTGGCAATTTCTCATTGATTTAAGAAAATTGTCACTCTAAAGGTCACTTAGCTCCATATGCATAGGCCAATTATATATGGTTCATCAATCGGAGGTGCTCCATAGGGTTGTTAAACAGAAAAAAAATCTAGATTGAAATTCATCAAAATCAGAAAATTTGAATCTCTGCCAAGTAGGCTATTTAGCAAATGGAGAGAAATCGGCAATTTCACACTCTAGCTTCATTGTAGAACAGATTACAAAGAAATGCAAAACGTTAGAAGTCGGGGGCCGAAATATATATAGGCTATAGGCTTTTGTTCAACATTATTAAATTTTAATTTTAGGCTGGCAGGATCTCGGAGGCCTTAAAATGTGCCTGTATGCTGTGTGGTATGTATTTTCACGCAATTTTGAATTTTTATTTGATAGTTTTTATATTAATATTAATATAACTCTAGGCATTTTGGCGCCCTAGACGAGAAATAATTTCGGCGCCCCCTAAATTGCTATCTCAATCTTCCCGTTTTTTAGTATTTGATTAAACATGGAATTTCACGTTCTCTAGTACGGTATGAGCAAGTGGTTAAATAAAATTGATTTGAATTGGCCTAATTTGAGAAAGGCTTAAATATCTAGATAGTACGGGTATTAAATAAAAATATATATATAATTGAAAAGGTTACAACTTTTTGTATTAACATTAAACAAATAAGAAGCTACATCATAAGTGAGTTTTTTTTCTAAACGTTTCCACCCCTAGATGTTTCCAAAAATTTGCCGCACTAGGAAAATATGGATGACTCCTTTTAAATAAGATGTGCTTATTAAATTATTACACACAATTCACTGTCACATAATGAAAGAAATATTAATTGAACATTACAAGAAGATCATACTAATTGAACCTCATTTGTAAATGTTAAATTGCTGAGGCATCCAGTTGGAGTCAAGCAGGAAATGTTATCTATGGTCATTATGACATAATTTATCTGTTTCTCTTCCTCCATAAGTTGTTAGGTTACCTATCTTGTTTCGTTAAGTTTTCCAAATAGATCTTTCTCTTTAAATATCCTTATATCAGTTTGCCTGCAACTGAGCGGGCATTGGCATCGCACATGCATGAATTTTCTGGAAACTGCCAGGTAGGAGACGTGTTACACGCATTGCTAAATGTCACGGCACAGATCTGCCTGCTTCCGTGTGCTAATCGCAAGCTATTCGCTTCATTTCAAGCTTCATTTCAACCTCATCTCTCACTCTTAATTCAAGCCATACTGTTTACAGTTAATTTTCCCAGTCCTGATAGTGTGGAATGAAATAAGTGTAATGTTTAAATAAGATACGATGATCACTATTAGGCTATCCACTCATTAAACATCGGAATAATAAAATAAAATAAAAACACGCTTGAATCTTGATTAAACAGTTAGGGAATTAATACTTCAGTTTAACAATCATGAAGTGGATTAACTGGGGTGATAAAAGAGTGTGGACTGTGTTAAGTGGATCGCGGATTCAAATTCAGGAAGATCAACAAGCGTTTCAATACCCACATACGTGATGTATACTCTACATTATATACATGATGTTATGAATGGGGGGTATTTCATCACCTATTAATATAGTTATAATTTTAAATTAATAATTATAACTAGTTAATATTAGTTTTAAATTATTTTAGGGCCTGTCTGAACAATATTTTATTAATGACTGTGATTTAACCATATTTATGACTAGTTTGCGAGCAAATTATGAGTTTGATTAATTAAAGAAAGTATTTTATAAATTTTACAAACAACACGTAATTTTCTTCTCATTTCCTTTATTACAAAATGATAAAGCTTCTACAGTTTTAATGATTGGGATGTGAATGTTGCTATTCATATTCTGTATACCTACTTCCAACTATAAAGCGCTAAAAATTATTTCTATCAAATAACTTTTTCTAAAAAATTCATTACGAAAGTGAAAAAAGAAGTATTTGTTTAGAACTACCACTAAGTTATCTCTATATGTACCTGTTTTCCTATATCCCCTATGCTGGGGCGAAGGGCCTCCAAGTGAAGGTTTCTGTTACCTATGTGAATTTTGTTACGCTTATTTTCCGAGAGAGGGCAGAGGGACAGGTAGTAAGCCCATCGCCTCTCAATCCCCCTCCGGAAACAAAGGTATTGCTTGGACGTGAAAGGGCCGAAAAATTTTCCAGAGGCTCTAATTTAGGCTTGGAGTTCTTTTACTTGCCGTAAATCTACGACACGGGCGCCCCCCAGCTTAAAGACCCTCCCGGAGACTCCTTGCCCAGGATTTTTACGTCCAGAAAAATCCATCTACCGCGTCCGGGTTTGATCCCGCTACCTCTAGACCACCGCGGCTGACAAACTAAGTTATACTTATGAGAAAATTAATAGCTTATTTAATTAACATAAATGTAGAATTATATAGTATTTTTTCCATGTTCTGTAAACTAAATTTGGGGGAAGAATAAGATTCTGAAAACCATTTAATTAGTTCAGTTCGTATCAGGATAATTCTTGGATCTGTAACCAACGGTAATATCTGTTAATGTTAATTACCTCCCCTAAAATATATTACATTACACTTTCTGGCATTAAAGCAGGGTATTCCTTATAAAGGTGGTGGAAGCCCTCAAGGGTCCAGGATGTAAGGCTCCTCTACTTTCAGGCATTCGAAACATGGTGTTACTTATTAATAGATGAAGGTGTTACTTATTAAAAAATGAAGGTGTTAAGATTTTAAGCATTTCTATTAGAGGCTAAGTCTTCCATAATCACAGTACTACTAGAAGGAAAAGGTAAATTGAAAAATCTCAATGTTCAAACCCGAGACCTTCCGGTTTTTGATGCAGTGTCTCAACCAATTTTTCTAATGTTGTCTAGTAAAAATAATATTGCAACATTAAAAATAACTCCTACAAATGATGAATAAGTAAATTATTTGCTTAGATAGGTATCTATAACATAAGAAGTTAATTTTCCGGTCGAGAAGAAGTGTACCGTTTCGCTAAGTTCATAGCCTGCCGAGGTCCATTGAACTTGTGAGTCTATTGAGAAGGAAGAGAGCTAATTCGTGCAAGTGATGTATTGGTTGCATTCCCACTCGAACTGCAGCTGTGAGATATGGAGAATGGCATAAAGATCGCCACACACTGTGACATTACATGGGCACGTACTAGCCACAAAAACACGGTCCGCGCTTCGATGCTACTGCTTATTTCTGCTCTGAAAACCTCCTGAGGTTTGTGGTTCTCCTCAGTCCCTCCGGCCATATCACTTCTCTTGAGTATCATCATTACATTCTTAAGAGATATGTTCAATAATGACCACTAGTGGTTAAGTTTCGAATTAACTAATAGAATATAGCTACTATGTAGCGTATTATACGAAGACGGTTTACTTTCGAAGTGTTGTCTTACAAAAGTTGCAAAGCCTTCCTAACGAAAACCTACCATTAAACGCTGGAGACGAAATTGATGGGCTACAAGAATACTTTGAGCATTAATGTCAAGTGGAAAGTCCTGAAATCTGAGCTGGAATTTAAAGTGACACGAGAAAAATGGACGCAATTGGACAACCCTGAAGCGTATGCAATGATCATGTAAGCTATTGCAACAGCATTTAACCATATTCTGAAATACTAACAGCTAACTATAGGTATAGGTATAGTGCAGGGGCTGAGCCCTAACGGACTCGCGGACGGAGGCCACATAGGCGGGCCCATTGCCCACCCCCTAGGAAACGAATGATGTGCATGCCCTAAGGCCCCCCAGTCAACAGACTCCACCACAAGCCCCCACGGAGCTTCCCTACATCCAACAAGAACAACAGCTAACTATCTCTATCTATATAAGCGGGTTTGTCCTGACTGAAAGAGAATCAACGAAGAGCTTAAACTATAATACGTAGGAACTTGGAATATGGGCAGTACCTTCGTTTCATAATGTGAGTGCACACTAAGAAAGGATGTTGCCATTTTTTTATTTTTAATTGCAAAAATCATATGTTTTCGAGGAGACGAAATACCTTTCACAAGTATCGAGCAATTCGATTGTTGTGGAAAACGTTCCTATTACGTTAGTACGACAGTATTCAATTGTGAAATTTATACAAGATGGCCTTGCTCGGTTGCTGTCTTGACTAATTTGTTTACGATTCACAGAGATCTTATTATTATTATTATTATTATTATTATTATTATTATTATTATTATTATTATTATTTTACATAGGTGGAAAGAAGGGGATCATTAATGCACACCTAAATGGGAAAACATCGAATGATTAGGATGAAACTCACTATGCGGGGTTTTTTGGTCTAGGGAATTCGAATCTGAGGTCTTGTTTTCCCCGGGCGTCGCACTTTGTTCGTCGTGAAATGCACCTCTAAGCCGGGTTTGTAGTTTATTTTTTATTTTTTATTTTTATTTTTATTTTTATTTATTATTATCAGTCGTTATAATAAAATTCTTTATGGATGATTTGGGTAACGTTCATGAGTCTATGGTTCATTTTAATAGTTTCATTTCGAACTTGTATGTCCATATGGCAGCATAAGATTTCCTTTTGTTTGTTTAATTAATTATATTTTTAACGTTAACAATATAATTAAGAATAAAGTTATATAATTCCTACAATCTACGTAAACACGGTGTCAGTGCCACGGGAACTTGCTAGAACTTAATAAAGTTCAAGCTGTTTACATTCAGGTTTTTTCTATGGCCTTTTCGTGATAGGCTCTTGAAATACAGTTCAGGATACATATACCAGGGGGAGTCCGAAAATAAGTTTCCCCTGGTGACTGTACAGGCGATGAAAGAAAAAAAATATGTGACATTAAAGATAAGACGTTCCTTTATTTTTCCACACAATCACCTGGTGAATTGAGACATTGGTCATACCGCTTTAGAAGCTTCAAAAAGTCCTGGAAAAAATCAGGGCTCTGTATACGGAAGAAGCGTCGAAATTGAAGGAGGTAATTCGGAAAAAGCGGCTTGGCCTTCTCCAATCTGGCGTTCTGTTGTTGGATGACAATAAGAGACCACACCCGGCGACGGCAAAACCATAATGCAACTCTTGGCTGGGAGCGCCTAGCCCGTCCACCATACAGTCTTGATCTCGTACCCAGTGACTTACAACTTTTCCGGCTTTGAAGAAGACTCTTGGCGGAAGGCGAGCACTGCTGACGTCACACAAGCCGTTCGACTTTTCTTCCATATGCAGAGTCCTGATTTTTTTCTGGGGAGCTTTTTGAAGCTTCTAAAACGGTATGACAAATGTCTCAATGTACGTGGTAATTATATGGAAAAATAAAGGTACGTCTTATCTTTAATGCCTCATTGCATTTTTAATCTTTCCACCACACCACTGTGTACAGTCACCCGGGGAAACGTATTTTCGGACTCCCCTCGTATTTCTTGGTATCGCTTTTACGAATTACTTACTGCTTAGGTAAATTATCACACTACTCCACATGAAAATAAAAGTAGGTGTAAGTGTACTTATTATATTATATTAATTACTTTTTACATAAAAAACTGCAAACATTCGCAGGGGTCCGCATGTACTGTACGTGCTTAAACTAGGAAAGACCTTCTTGTCCACCGGAATTCCTATTTGTCCCAAGTAGTATGTGTCCAATCGTTTAGTACCCTATTAAGTTAAAAATAATGTTGAATTTCCTTAACAAATGAACACATCTAAGATTATCAACTTCGGGCTGTTGGGTAGAATTAATTTATTATCTTTCTTTTTTAAATGTTTTTATTGCTTTTTTAAAATTATAAACATTTTTACTTGCAAAACAAGTAAGGTTTAAACAGTAACTTTTCTCATTCAATCTATTTTTTATAACTATAAATGATAGGATTATTAGTCTTCTCTCCGACAGACAGTTCTAGCAACTGACCAGTGATTTTCAAAATTACGTAAAGTACCTACCAGATCCAATGACAGTGTTGAATTTTTTTTAAATAGGGTCCCTATCAATTTCGATTGACCTAGAAAAGTGTGTTTTCTTTAAAGCAGCAATCTTAGCATTATATGCGAGATTGTATTGCCCCTATTATTAGTAATTTATACTTAGTCTAAATATACACATAAATATTCTTGCAAGTACAGTATACAGTTTGGAAGGCAGTATGTCCACAAATCATAAACTTAGGTAGTTTTCTCGATATAAGTACATATACAATACAATTTGAAATTAAACAAAATTACGATTCTAAAACTTTATACATTTAACTCTGAGTAAATAGATTTCTTTCGGACATTTCAGTTTGCTCCACTCAAGCCGAAGACGCGCATTCTCATTCTAGCACATTACTCCCATCTATGTAAGAGTGAGATAGATTTACTTCTTTACTTTAGGGCCGGTTTTAGAGCGGAAAATATCTACTCATTCCACTGTCTTAAAAGACTATGAACAAAATAGATGCATGTATTTATGTAAGTTATTTGTAGATGTATGTGTGTCCCGTCTAATTGCCTGGAGAGTAGTTATAAACTACTTCGATATTTACAGGCAATTTTCACAAGAAATTGTTTCAACGAAGTTTTAATTTTGGTAGGAACAGTTAGTAAACAAAATTTAAACAAAATCGCTCGATCCGTTTTCCATAATATCTCTAAAAACTTCTTCGTGTAAAGCAGTAGTAAGATCAAATTAAAGACGTCGGTTTATTTCTTTTCATAGTTGTATTACCGGTAGATGGCTAACATATCTAAAATTTCACATTGATACTATTATCCGTTTTCGAGCTTATGCTGTTCATATACCTAGGCCTACAGGCATTTAAAACCTTTTTTTTAAACGATATTTTTGGATCTCAATACGTGTATATGTCTGAAAACTCAAAATCGAATTTCATGGTCGAACGCAATACTTCCTGTACTTTTAGCGCTTATAAGAACGGATAGTGAAGGAGAAAAATTAGTGAGTGGCTTTCATAAGCCAACAGTGAGATACGGTACGTATGTGCATGATGCTAATAAGTTTTACAACTTGACATGAAATAACCATATGATAAAGTGCTTCATCAATCAATTACCAGTCATATAGGGTACCATAACATGCGGCAATCAGAGATTGAAGACAATGACATAATGACATCGGAGTCCACGACGCTACTGATAGATTATAGCCATCTTCAAAGAGCTTTCTTCAAAATCCAGTTAATAATTCCGCAGTCAGAAAAAATCTACAAATGACAAATTATTATTTTTTTTGTTTTGCGTTCCTAATGCCGTAAACGAATTACGATTTTTTAAACCGAAAGTATAAGAATTGTGCAAACTTCCTATAACATAATAATACTCCTCTAATAGACTATGAGAGTAAATTTTCTTTAGGGTATTTTAGTATTCCAGTAAGAATCTAGTTTTATTTTATACCCTCTATCATTTTATAATATTTTACTATCTACATACTCTATTTTCTAAACTACAGTAATACCATAAACGAAAATAGTTTTCCACAATTCAACTGAACATAACGAATAAAGAAGGAACTGTCAAAGGGAAATAGAAATCAAAGCGAGGCAAAGGAGACAGCAAAATGTCATTTTTAAAAATGAAAGATGGAAATAAATATTCACTAAATGGCCACATAGTAAGGCCGGTTACTCTGATAATTTTAAACATATTGAATATAGTCCCATTTAAGTATTATGTTGACATATTCTGTGGATACGACTATCTGAAAAACTCGGGTTTCTATTCGTTCTAGAATGACTCACATTCAAAACTCGTTAACACGCCCTTTTGGCATCTTCAGGGACACGTTATCCCATTTATTTATTGTCCCAGCATATCTTTAATGCTAGATTTGAATAACAATGTTTTTAAGGATTATTACAGAAGCTGTTTGTCTGTTGGACGATGACATAAACACAAACGGAAGAAATGCAGAAAGTCTTTTCGGTGCCTACAGGAATGATGGATTGAAAGTTAACACTGAAATAGCTAAGAATATGGTCATGAAACGTCAAAATAATGCTTTAAAAACTTCAACCATTCCTCTCAGATCCTACTTCTCTTAAATACATTTTAATATTGTCCTCCCACATACGTCTAGGTCTTCCAAGTGGTCTTTCTTCGGGTCTCCCAGTCAATGTTTTTGAGATGTCTTTCCTCCCCCATGCGCACAACATGTTCAGCCCATTTCATCCTCCGTGATTTAATTAACCTTACTATATCCGGTGACGAGTACAGGTTATGAAGCTCGTCGTTATGCAGTTTTCTCCAGTACTCATTTTCATCTCTCTTAGGCCGGTATTCATAGTCGGCGACTTAAGAACCGACTTTATAAAGCTGAACTTATTTGACAAGTCGACTTATATGTTTTTCGTATTCATAGTCTTCTTTAAAGTCGTACTTTATTAAGTCTGACTTCATAAAGCTCTACTTATTCTACATACTAAAGTCGAACTCAATAATATGAAAAATCACGCGTTCACTGCCGTAACAACTGAATTAGCCAATCGTGTTTAAGATTTTTTCAGATTTTATGTAAAGCAAAGCCAACTGAGTACGTATTTCGCTATCGTGATATAAAAATACAGACGGCTCTGTACATTGTAAACAAAGAATTCAATTCATCCAGTCATATTATGCAGCGTGTAAGTAAACTAATTAATAGTTTTTTGAGAATATTCTGCGTATATATTGGCTTGGAGATCGTTCAGAATTAATACCGGTACGCTTATGTATTTATTTCGATATTAATTATTGTTTTAGAGAGATTCAAAACAGCTTAGGAAGCTTTGGGCCGATATGAAATGCCAGCAGAGAGAAATGATGATGAAAGATAGGCGATTGATGTCGTGTATAAAATAATTTCACCTGTTGTAATGGATTAACCAACAGAGCAAGATCACCTGGTGAAAGAAAAGGACTTGAAGATGGCTGAATAGCCGAAATATGTTGTCCAATATATGAAAATTATCTTATAAAATTGACAGATATAATTTTTAATTATGTTTTATAATAATGACAAATATAAATTTTAGATTTGACGAAGCTATGAGCTGATATTTTAACAAAAACATTTTATACGAGGGAATAGGTGGAATTATTTTATACACGACATACCAATCCCTCGTAGGAGATAAATAACATGAAATTTATCAACACAAATAGGCGATTGATATTTCCAAAATTGTGTCTGCTTGAAACGAAATCTCTTTTTAAATTCATTGTCACTGTAGAATTTGAAAGGATTCATCATCTTTCTCAAATAACGCTTTGGGGTTGAGTTTCTTCTAATACCTCGCCCAGATCCTCAAAATCGCTATCCATGGTTCTGACTTAAGTCAGGGGGACCCTTGACTTGATCAAGTTCGACTTATTTCGACAAATAAGTCGTACTTTAGTGACTATGAATAGCATTGAGTTCGACTTTGTCAAGTCTGACTTTATAAAGTAACTACGTCATAAGTCCGACTTGTTTGTGTCAGAAACACGACTTAAGACGAGATTAAAGTTCGACTTGGATATAAGTACGACTTATTGCGACTATGAATACCGGCCTTAGGCTCAAATATTTTCATAAGCACCCTGTTTTCGAATAACTCTCAGATTATGTTTTTCCCGAAGGGTAAGTGACCATATCTCACATCCATATAATACAGAAGACGTGATGATTTTTTTTAGAAATAAAAGTTAGTTCAGAATCCAATGAATCATTAGACCAAAAACCGTCAACCTTTCAGAGCTAAATTTATGTATTAATATACGGAATCGTAAAGTAAAATCATCACTGGGCACTAAGTTTGAAAGAAATTAGTTAAATTTCAGTGGATTAGCTAGTTCCCGTAAATGACAATTCTAACTTGTGGGTAAAAAATCCTCACATTTTATATAAATAAAAACTATTGATCTTGTTTCTTACAACCTTTAAGGTGTCAAATTTAATATACCGTCAGTAGCAGTGAAAAAGTAAATGAAACTGGGTAGTTAAGTTTTTATTAATCGTTTGTGTGGATTTGCCTCACTTCTTTGCGTATTTTTCTTATCCATAATCCAAATTCACCTAACGATGATTTATGAATTTTCTCTTAAAAAATAATGTTGTATCATAGATTCTAAAGAAGGGTTGTGAAGAATTCAGAAGCACTTGCAGACTAGCAATGGAAATCCTTTGAAGGATAAAGTGCTATAACTTTTATATATCACAGAAACAATAGATAGGTATATAAATATATAAATAAATATTTAAATAAGTAAATAAATAGGCTAAAGAAATAAGAAATAAAAATATCAAAAAGAACAATGAAAGAAAGAAAGAAATAAAGAAAGAACTTCGAGTTCAGAACTGAAAAATAATGATAAGGCGTTTTATAACATTATAAATTTCCGATAAATTAATTGACCACGTGCGTGTCTCTTAGTTAACGTTGCTGACTAGGGACCCGCAGGTCAGATTTCGATCCTCGGTACCTCCTCGGATTTTCATTAATCATGAGGTAGGAAAGTCTGGAACAGGAGCTTGTGTCACGAAATGAGGAGCTACTTGATGAATGTATGGATGGCTGACTTATTCCCACAAAGGATGTAGCACTATTGAGTTTACTTTCATATTATCACATACCTAAATTATGTAAAAAAATAAGTTTTAAGTGCCGAAGAAAAAAGTCACGAAATACTTCATACCCGCACAAATTTGTTTGTCTCGTTTCTCTTTGCTGTTGTCTAGGATTATAAATTGTGGAAATGTAAATTAATAGAACGACGCTATTCTCTAAGGCGTATGCTAAAAATTGTAAGTGGTTTTTAGGGTTTTCGAGAAAAATTATTGAGAAATATTTCATCCCAAGCTGAGTGAACTCAGATAAAATTAAATTTATACACGGTACCATTTATTACTATACATTGCTTTATTTTCTGTATATTACAGAAAAGGTGGACAGATTTTGTGGCACAAATGGGAGATTATGATGAATAGATTATATCAAAACACTTTTAGAGAAGGTAATTACGAATAACTAGGCTTAAAGGAATGGAAATATTGAGACAGATCTTGGTAATATGGGGATGAACTGCTAATAGGCCTATACACGAAGCTAGGGGTAGAAATATGGCAGATGACCAATACATGAACGAATTAGTTATTTCATTGGTGAGTTAATTACAATGTTACGTAAGGAAAAATAAAATTTTCTTTGCGCAGACTGCTCAATTACGTTAGCTTTTATTTGTTCCAATAACCTGATAAATAGGATTCTTAACTATAATTTAAGAAATGAAGAAATGCGATTGGAAGGTTAGCTTGATTTTCAAAGTCCTGGAAATTAGATTATATTGAATAGTAGCATGATTAGCGACAGTAATATGTTACGAAGATAATTATAATTAAGAACTAAAGCAGTAAACCTTTAGAAAGAATACCCTTTTCCTCTTGTTTGAGGGCTATAATACTAAAACGCAATTCATAACTTGGCACAAATTTCGAGAAGTTTGGAGGTATGCCAAGGAATGGGTTTTAATTTCTAAATGTTTGGAGAAATTTCATTTTGAGTTCTTTCAATTTCATAAAGCCAGTAGTCAATATTTTTTTTTATGTGACACCTGTTGGATAATACAACTTGGTAAATTAATGGTATCCTGAACGAAATTATTCATAAAATTACGGTCATATTTTGATCAGAAATGCAGACAAAATCCTTGTCGCAAATTATCTTTTTATTATTGGCGTAACTCCCTAGGTATACAGTGGGAAAAGTAGACTAACTAGATTAACTAAGGATTTATATTTAAATTGTTAAACTATTATTATAACCTGAGAACCTGTAGTTCTTGTTAACTAACGCTTTGCCGACTGCTGGGATATCACTTTCGTCCTACTGCTAAAAAACACCATCCTTTAATGATGCTGACCAAAGCAGTCCGCGATAGGTTTCACATATAATATCTGAAAATTTGGAGGTAACAGCTATATGTAATTCGAACTTACTTCCATTCATTAGTCTATACAATATATTCAAAAGTAAGGATACTTAATTTCCAATCCGGTATTCGCATCTGCCAGTGGGAGAACTACTGTAACCGAGCGAAATGGCCGATGATGTAAATTCACGGATTAATTGGAGAGTTCGCTTTTCAAATATGCTATCGGCTAATCTGAGTTCCCTAACACTCCGGTTAGTTAGGAGATAGGAACCAACAAAAGTCTGGCCGTTCTAAGAAGGAAACCTGAAGTAAACAAAAACCAGTACATCTGTCTCACTCTAGCACATTACTCGCATGAGATAGACAGTTTTTGTTTAATTTAGATCTCTTTCTTAGCTCGTTTGGGGTATAGCTTCGGATTGCAAGCTCGCGAATTCACGGTGGTCGACCGTCCCACTCGGTTACAATAGTTAATCCCTTTTTTATATTATAAGAGTCTAAAAAAAGCAAGTTTTCTTTTTACTGTTACTATAGACCTAGGCCCAAGGTCTTGTTTACTTCACTTTCCGTTGTAGACCTTGTAACGTATCAAGAGTGACCGTTGAGCTAGCCGATTCACTAAAGTAAAAATACTTACTTACTCATTGGAAATAGACAATTTCTAAGCTAGATAATTGAATATTATCTATTTCATTGAACCCGGAGGTTCATTACCGCACTTACGATGTGCTCACCATTCATCCCTATCCTATGCTAACTACAGTACATCCAATGATCCGTCGCAAATCCTACTTCCCTTAAATCTATTATAATATTGTTCTCCCCCCTACGTCTAGGTCTTCCAAGTGGTCTTTTTTCTTCGGGTTTTCAAGTCAGTATTTTTTTTATTATATCTTTTCCCATGCACGCTATATGTCCAGCCCATTTCATCCTCCTTGATTTAATTACGCTTGGTGAAGAGTATAGGTCATGAAGATCGTCATTATGTAGTTTTCTCCAGTTCCCGTTTGTAGCTCTCTTTGATCCGAATATTTCCCTAAGCACACTGTTTTCGAACACTGTCAGATTATGTTCTTCCCGAAGAGTAACACAAGCGGCAGGATAATTGTTTTAAATATATATATATTTAGATTATTCGACAGAAGACGGGAAGATAAAAGTTCTGAATTCAATAAGAACAAGCATTTCCTGATTTTAATCGACACTTAACTTCACCTTAACATTATTTGTATTACTAATTATTGCTCTCAGATATTTAAACTCCTCCACTTGTTCGAATGCTTTATCTCTATCACAGAATAGGGTTGAATGGCGGGCTCAGGTAAGCGCGGCAACGAACCTTCGGGTTCCATAAAATAAATAATATTCCTTTAGCTTGCTTAGGAATTGTCTATTGCCATTTAGGAAGTAATTAAGTAAGCCCATAGATATGAAGATCTATATTTTACTAATTAAATACTCCAACATCGGTTATCCATTAAAGTGTATTAATCCTTGTAGTAATTGATAGTAAACTGTTATTTGATATTCGTTTTGCACTTTTTTTTTTACTATGGCGCTTCGTTGGGTATAATTAATATTTTAAACCTTCTAATTAATAGTTATAATATATATTATGGCAGAACTGTAGGCCTATGGCTCTCCTGAATTCTTAAAGAAGAAGTAGACTAACTTAACACACCCCTGAAATAACCAGACGGATCTAAGCGACATTAGTGAATCATAATATTGTAAAAGTTTATTCTACTCGTATCTGCCAGAGGAGGGAAAGGATCACATAGCCTACTTACTTACATACTTAAGCGCACATACACACCCATGTCGAACAAGACGCCAGTGGGATGAAGGTTAAAATGACGGCCAGATGATATTCGGGGACCACGAGGGCCTATTTTCCCCGAGATTCGTTTTACAGATGAGCAAAAGCCCCACCTAGGAAACATGTCCCGGTCAAGAATAGAATACGGGCTCGCTGAGTGAGGAGAGAACGCATTCTCTACGCCGAGCCACAGTGAAGGACTACATCAGATTTTAAGATACAATTTTCTCAATCGAAAACAGCGAAAACAGTTCGATTTCCAATCATGATATCGTACTACCTTGCGGAAGGTTAAATGTTTATTTAACGAAGGGTGTTTACTGCAACTTAGGCCTTTGACCGTCGCCAGTGTGCCAGAATTATCCCTAAAAATCTACAGCAGGACCCTCTCACATTTATGCACACATAAACGCCATCGACCCGAGCCGGAATCGAACCGCTACCATGAGCACTAATACCCAGCTCTGCTGCACTACCCAGGCCGACTAAGAACTACTGCACATAAAGATTAATTAAGATTTTGTGGGAATTCATGAAAGTTTATCTAAAATAGTCAACCTAAGCTTTTAGGTTGTGTAGATATCATGACGACTGTGACAAAATTATCCATAAACAAAACTTATTTATTTAAAAGAATACAAAACATTTATTTGCTGTTAACATAAATCATTTTAGGATGTGTTAGTCGAAAATTTTAATAGGATCTTGACAATGTCTGTGCGAACGAAAGCCTAGACCTAATTTTATAAGGATATTTATCAAAATGTTTTTGAGTGAAGAATATCACTCAATCAGACGGTGTGAATTCGCTCAACTGCACACCAGCATAAGAAGAATGCAGTTTCGCTCTGAAAAGCGCCTGTCGACTGCGGTCAATGCATTCAAGTGGAAGAAGAGCCAGTCACCACCATGATTTGAGTAATAAATACGAGTAATTAATGCAGGCTTGTGCCAGTTACTTCTTATTTCCCTTAGTTTAGCCTCTCTGTTTGTAGGGACGATTATGTGGTCCAAGCTACCAAGGCCTTAAAGGAAAGCGACCTATCGAGAGATAGGGTATCTTTAGATCACACATACTTTTTTGACCAGGCAAAGGCATAGAGGACCTCCCCGGTTGACTGATCAGCCCAATGAGACAACACGAACACATAAAACGAGACACATCAGTCGCTCACACACTCTGAACAAGGCGCAGATGGGATGAAGATGATAATGACGGCCAGATGATATCCGAGGACCACAAGGGCTTTAAGTTGCCCGACATTCGTCTTACATGTGAGGAAATCCCCCGGTAAAAGCCCCACCTAAGTAACCAGTCAATACCACGAATCGAACCCGGCCCGCTGAGTGAGAAGAGCAAAATTATCCTTTGTACCTCAGCGATGTGCCAATTACTTCACCACTAAAAACTCGATGACCATGGAAGACCTAGACGTAGGTGGGAGGATAAATTTAAGTGAAGTAGGATTTGCGAGGGATCGATGGAATTATAGTCCTTTCACATTCGCCAGAGGTTTCAAGGTCAAACGTAGCACGCCTATGAAACCCCCTCTTACCGCGCTCATATGACATCATACCCCTCCAATGCCAGTCACATGACAAGCCAGTAGGGAGTTCCCCCTTGGTGTCGTATGAGTGTGTGCGACAGCGCAGCTCCTCTGCGCAAAGGGGAATACTGACTTCTGATCAGTGGGGGCATATTAGACGTGAGAAGTTGTGGCCTTGAAACCTCTGGCGAATGTGAAAGCACTATAGCACGGAATAGGTTGAATGGGGTTCAGGTAAGCGCCGCAATGTACCTCCGGGTTCCATAATATAGATAATATTCCTATAACTTGTCATTCTGTAAGTAAGTAGCCTAACTACTACATGTGATGTAATGGTATCATTATGATATCCATTACGATACAGATTTTCATTGTACCACTGGTATGGTATCGATTAATATTGAACACGGAACGATCTTGAAACTTTGAGAGCAGCAAATGAAATTGCGTTAATAAGCAATATCTATTCGAAATGAAATCATTTCGGTTGGTGTTAATTTTAACATTATATTTAATTGGGTTCATCTTTAAAAAAAGAGTTCGGTTCAAGAAAACAAGAACAAGCTTCGACTTTACTGTAAATTTATTCTATTCCATTTAAAGACATCAGTCTTGGTACCTAATTTTTATTTTAGATAAAATGCACAACCAGTTTTGATAATCTCGTGTGTTTGGTAACGCTTGAAATTAATACTTACAGCCTGTGTTGAGTATACTCAGATTTGTCTTGACCAGGAAATATTGGGAAGTAAAGACAATGTTACTGGAAAGCAGTATGGCGTTGTAATATTACCTTTTAGAATACCATAATAGCTTGAAATTGCAATACAAACTATCAATAGCATTGTATCCTAATGCATTTTTGAAAAATGTTTAAAATATCAAACCTATTTAGTCACATAGGCCTGTACAGGATCGAGTCTCCAGAAAGATAAGCAAAAGATGTGCAACTGAGCTACCAGAGCTTGTTACAGTAATATGACTTCAGTTATTGTGTGGCATTCAAAAGCAGCATTTCACTGAATTGACTTCTTCGATACGTAACTTTCCCTTTCTCAAACTGTAAACCGAAGAAAAGAACTGCCATATTTTGTGTTGTCATAGTAAATAAGGGTGCATTCAGTATTCATAGATATCTGATCACGTGTTCACGAGATTCTTATTAATAATAATAATAATAATAATAATAATAATAATAATAATAATAATAATAAAGTTTGTAATCGTGAAACAATAGTAAGATAATAGTAACATCAACAAAACACTTCTTCAGAATAGGGAGTCACGGTTCGAGTCTTTGTGACTGGTGACCCGGATCATGATAATAGGCTACAGGTAATTAAAGAGAGAATGACAATGATGGGTGAGAAGTGATTCAGCAAAAATCACCACTGTGGTTCTCGTGACCTCATAAAATACGGGTGGTGGAAGAAAAAACCTGCAGAGTTGTGAATACCGTATTTCTAACTATGGCTTCTTTTTGGTCTTCTACAATCCATTTTCATAAACCTGCTCGTCCATCTGTAATACGCCGAGATTTTTTCACACGATCGTTTTCTTTCAATTACTTAAACAACCTACAAAACAACATTTAGGATTTTTTATTAAATACAGTATCCTGTGGATCTAGCATCATTGTTGACTTTCTATCACAGGAGACAAGTAATGCACGAATTTGCCTCCCCATCCCGTACTGTCTTATTTACTCTATTAGAGTGTAGGCCTACTTGATTCTAACAAGGCGACCGTCCATGTTTCCTATAGAAACATCCTTTTATGGTTTCTTGTTCTTTTCTTATCTGTATCTTTACCTTTATTGGGAGAAATTTCTTTCTTTTCCAAAGTGACATTATTTGTTCCGTTGTGGACTGATAGTAAATACATTATTATTAGTGTTCATATAGAGATTCTATAAATTATTTATGTTGAAATTATACAATTATTTTTAAAGCCAAAACTACATCAAACTTAGGAGTGAGGTAGCAATTAATTTTTTTTATTATTCCAGTTGGACATTAGCCTATATATAGGCATACCTTTGCATTTTAATACATATTTTGTCAAAAATTTAAATAAATCATCAATGAACGTCCAATTTTGATGTGCCCCCAAAACGGACTTTGGAAATATAATCTATTCATAACAAACGAACAACTGATGGTATTTTGTTAGTAAGAAATACCAAACTTCATTTCCATGAAGGAAGTAAAGTAGCCTAATATTAACACAAACAGGCATAGGCAAATTTTATATCTTATACACAAGAAATAAGGATGATTCATGATCCTTGAGAACAATACATGTATGGAAGATGATAAGTGCCCTAAAGATTCCTTCCATTTGTTTCCATATTATGTAACTCAAGCTTAATGTTGCAGGAGGAATGACAGTGAGATTATTTCTATCGGTTCATTACAATTACATCGTAGCTGAACCTTCCAGTAAATTTCATTTTTTAAAATGCGATGCCCATGGTAAAATTAACGTCGAGGTTAGTTCATCAATAAATTCAGTCCTGTACCTCTAAAAATGTGTTTCTATTGATATCTCTTTAAAAAGATCATATTTTCATATGATAAGATTATCCAAGTTACTACTGCAATAATAACAATATTATAGTAGTTATTACAAAACATTACAAAATTTTCGAACTTTGCAAAATCTTTCATGTATTTTCTTTGTAAGCCCCAGATGAGCAAAACTCCTGTTTAGGGGGCTGCAGTTGCTATATCCTTAATAAGACTGAAAAGATAATTAATAAATATATATATAAATTAATACTTAAATTTAAACAGTTATATTTACAAAATATATTTAAAACACGAAATTCAAAATTAAAACAAACAGAACTCAGTTTTACAAATATTAATATAATTAGAAATAAAAATATGTCGAAAAAATTAAGATGAAAGATATGACAGGCAAAAGATTATAAGATTTGATTATTAACTATTAAGTAGTTTTTTCTTTAAATTTATATCTTGAATTGAATTAGGATTCTCAGCAATAAGAGCATTGTGAAGTTTCAAACCATAATTTATACCATGTAGAAGACTTGCATTTTGTTTCCGCAAAACGAAACACGTTCTTCTGGTATTTTGACAAAATTTGAAGGAAATAAATTTTGATCGGTTATTATGTTAGGCCTAATAAGATAATAATGCAGAGTTACAATTGTTATCCACGGTTTTATTTTCCTGAACCTGTTCGATAGTTCATGGTATCAATTATGATAGTTTTTAGTTACTGAATTATTGAGAATATTGTAAAATAATTCCAAACTAATTTCAGGATCTGCACAATTTAATAGATGCTCCCATTTTTATTTCTTACACCTAATTGCAATTTATCAACTGATAACTTTTTTAGGATTAAAATTATTATTTTTACTAATATATTGCATATATGTATATGCATATAAGTAAAATGTACATAACATATAATACATATTATGTGATAAAGATGTTTATAATCATTTTAATACACTGCAAGTTTTTAAGCATTTCGTACGTTACTGCATAAGATTGTATTTAATACCGTAACTTAACTAACTGAGGAATTTTCTTGAGTATCTACTAAAAAGGAGAAAAGTGTGCGGGTTTCTCACGGGTTTACTAATTATTTATATTTTTCACGAACCGGAACTTCTGTTCGGTTGCAGCCAGATATTAACTGAAATTTTGTCATTAACAAGGAAATAAATATGTGTCATTATGAGTACATTCTTGACAGAAATAATTCATTATTAATTCCGAGGGTCTGATAGGACTGTAGATGGAACCCATGCTTTAATACTTTGATTAATGAAGCTACATTTATATGGGCTTTATAGTCTGTCTCTTAATTAGGGTAGAAGAGAAATACTGATAAAAACAGCGAAGTGTAAATGAATTCTGTGGTAATAACACATTCAGAATTAATGTAAAGTGACTTTGTGATAATGTGCTGCTGTCATTACAAGCAAGGGAGTGGGAGGGTGTGACAACAAAATGAAAGTACTTGTTCAATTACGCGAACTGACCAGCAGGTGGCACGCAATGTCGTTAAGGATATCCCCTCAGCACTCAGATAAGAAAATCTTTCATCAAGCTGAGCCGAGGGAGGAATATATTTAGCAAACATAACACTGCAATTCCTTAAGGAGTTGTTTAAAAACAATTATTGAGGGTTTATATTAAATTATGTTAAGTTATGTTTCCTAATGTTGTATCGACGTTTATGCGCCCCACGCCGCCCGTACAGTACCGCAGTCAATCGGGAGAGGGATTACCATTGAATCACTTATTTTTGGACCAGACAAGGACATGGAGAGACTTCCGGATGAGTGATCAGCCCAATGCCGGGGCCTCTTCCGAGACAACATGAACACATGGGACAAGACACACCAGTCACACACACTATGCCGAACAAGGCGCGGATGGGATGAAGGTGTTAATGATGGCTAGATGATATCCGGGGACAAGGGCCTAAAATTTCCTGACATTCGTCTAAGACAAGCTAAGAAGGAAACCTGAAGTAAACAAAAACCAGTATGTCTGTCTCACTCTTAAGTCATATGAGTAATGTGCTAGAGTGAGACAGATGTACTTGTTTTTTTGTTTACTTGAGGTTCCCTTCATAAAACGGCCAGACTTTAGAAAAATTGTCCCGACCAGGAATCGAACCCTAGCCCGCTGCGTGAGGAGAGCGGTGGACTGAAAATGTAGTTAACTACACCTTTTCAACCTCAATTTCGGAAAAAGTAATTTCAATTTCGGAAAAAGTAATTCCAATTTCGGAAAAAGTAACTTCAATTTCGGAAAAGGTAATTTCAATTTCGGAAAAAGTAACTTCAATTTCGGAAATGCGAGGGCTATGAAGAGGGTATAGTAAAGTTGGTACCACGCTAGGGCAAATAACTCAATCGGAGCGAGATTATGTAGAGAAGTAGCTAGAAGGTGTACCTAAATGTTCCAAATAAAACAGTTTTGATTTTCACTGTGGTTTTCATTTTATGCCCCATCGAATGCTTTAAAAAATAGCCCTCGTATTTCCGAAATTGAAGTTACTTTTTCCGAAATTGAGATGACTTTTTCCGAAATTGAAATTACTTTTTCCGAAATTGAGATGTCTTTTTCCGAAATTGAAATTACTTTTTCCGAAATTGAGGTTGAAATGGTGTAGTAATAATTAGTCAGTAAAGTAGCTCTTACAACTAAATACTAAATACTAAATTGTATAACAATAATTTTGCATAATTATATGTTTTACAGTTTAAACAAGTGAGTTTCTGGTATGCAGGCATTCACCTTATTTTTTCATCATCGTGAGGTCAACATTTGTTTCACAAACTGTCCTCTCATTGACCTGACCAGGACCAATTAATGTTTATAGAGAATTAATTGCCGGTTGAGTAATCCATGGTCTGTATGATGAACAGCTCGATCATTTAGTTCTATTTATTTATTTATTTATTTGTTGAGATAATATCTTATTGTAATAAAAAAACGCTTCTTTGAGCTATGTTTATTCTCGAGTAAAATTTATTACATTGTTGATTAGGGAGTAGAGGATCAATTTCACATAAACAGAATCTCTGTCTTGCGAAAACGCATAATACGTAAATTTATAACGTGAAGCTCCTTGATTCCTGCAAACCCTTATTTAAAACTCACAACATCCTCCCGCAACCAAGTAGGCCTATCATTATTTTGTTAGCCCCCTTTTTTGCTTTTTCTCATAGACACCTTTCCAAAATCAATTCTGACTGTCATTCTTATAGCACGCGACATAAAGCCTATTGTTATTTTAACTAATGGTTTAACAACAATTATAATATTATTAATAAAACACCATAACACTGTAGAAACATTCTATCCATCTTTTCGAGCCGTATCTTATATTCTAAAATATTTAATTCAAACCCTTCTTATATAAAATCACAAAAAAAAAATATTTAAGAATAATGTTCAAATCCTTTCTTTTAGCAAATTGTTTTTATAACCTAAACGAACTTATTTCTTCCCAATTTTGTACATTTCTTTCCTAAATCTATTATTTCAATTTGTTTTTATATTAGCAAGAATAAATTTATTTATTTACTGACCAATTTTTCATGTGCAGTAAAAATGTAAATTTAAAATATTCAGATATACAGTGATAATAATGTGTAAGTTTGTAAAAATGTAGCATATTTAAAATATTGTAATATTAATTGTATGTTGCATATTATATATTAAAAAGACATAGACTATGACATTTAAGAGTGGATCGGTTTATAGCTGGGAAGAGAAGTGAATGTACGCGGGACAATCTTTGGATAACGTGAAGAACTTCGTGTATTTAGGATTGACGCTTACTATGAACGGACAATGGGCGAAGCACATTGAGGTGACGAAACATGACCCAGGGCTGAAAGCAGCGGACTCTTCGGAAACTAGCAGAATTCCATATATCCCAAAATTATTTTTGGGGCAATAGTGATATCGCCGATGATATTCGGGGCTGTAATATGGGGATGGGAACAAACTGAGAATCTGGATCAAGTCCGGACTCGATTTTTGAAAGGGATTTTGGGGAAGGGAAGGGCAAACTGTGGCATTATGAAAGAATTCGGAGCGCATAGTGAGACTGCAGACTCATTTTGAAAGTAGGCAATCTGTGATTACTTTTCGTATCTCCAACATATACATTAAGAGGGATTTTTGAAATCTAAACTGTTTTACATTGATATATATATAGCTATTTATAATTCCTTATATGAAGATCGCATTCTACAAATTATGTTATAATTTTTTTTTTTTAATTAAAGTAAAAGAATGCATTTAAAATCATGACTTGCAAACTCCTTTGGAGACACCAGAAACTCGTGATCTTCAAATCTAAATGAATAGTCCTATCACCGTTATCACATCCAATGCACAAAATAGCCATTCTACACACGCACACAAACAAAATCACACATACACACATATACACAATTTCTTATAATTTTTAATCTACCTTGTTTCATTTCTATATCCTCTTGTAGTTTTAATTCATTAATGACGGGATACACATTTTTGTCTTGTGTTTTAATGTAGGCTATACCAACTGTATTATTTTATTGCTATTATTTTGTTTTATTCTTGTATTTTTTGTATTTTTGAAGGTGTACATATTAAGATGTACTTTTTATTCAACCGGTTGAATTGAAGAAAATTCCCTATGGCGTTAACTCTGCCATGCAAAACAAAACAATATTATTACTTCAATATTTACCTCTATTTATCTAAAATTTTGTTATTAACAGTACGTTTTTCATTATTATTGTAACTGTTTTATTTAAGAATCCATTGAAATGTCTCTGTTCTCAACTTGCATCTGCATTGTGGATTAGCCTTACTGTAAGTACCTCTATTTTACATCAGATTCAACATTGGTGATGCAGCAACTTATACGTTATATCTTTCCGGAGGAAGTTAACTTACATCTCCTCATAATAAAAATATTTCCTTCCTTCGCAATTGTAAATAACGTCTTCTTGATGTACAGAATGTCTAGGAAGGAATAGAAATAATAAGGAAAGAGGTTTCCTACAATATTCCAGTACAGTTTATATTATGATGTTTCCGTATACATTTTTCTTTTAGAGAATTTTAAGATTTAAATACAGTGTTCCTATGTTCTTATCTAAAGCCTGATGTGTAGGCACTGTTTTGGAAGAAGCAAGGCAGGTCGTATAAAGATTCATACGTACTTTTATGTGAAAGTTGTTGCAGTTTCTTTTCAGTGTGGATCTCCCCCTTTTCCGCTCCCCGCCCTCTTCCGCTTATCACAGAGTATTCACTTGCCATCTAAATTATTATATGGTTTAAATGTGCTTCTACTTATCTATATATCTCATTCGTCCCTGTTTTTTTTTTCTTTTCTTGTATAAAAATAGTTCATTGTACGTTTTGCTTCTTCTTACTCTCTTTCGTACTCCACGACATCAAAACAGGCTCAAGCCAGAATGATGACCGCTACAAAGACATGTTTTTGTGTGATGGTGAAGCAGTAGTGTCCACCCTGCAGAATCCTTGTGAATATGTACTTTACTTTTATTCTTCGAAATAAACAAACTCGTCTTGCTGCTGTCATTAGTATTATTAAAATCAATGTAGTTACTAATTAATTTATATTTTTATAAATATTGGTTTCTGAATGGACGAAAGTTGTGTGTTTTACATAAGAATTTTTAATGTGCGGTTGTAAAATATTCTTTGGCACTTCATCCTCTTGTGTACGCGCAGTTATTTGGTCTTTAATATGAAGATGGGAATTATGGTATACCCTAAAATTAAAAGCAGTAAAAATAGCAGAAAGGGTGGACCAAACCTCCACAGAATAAACATCGTTCCTTAAGGGGTCATTGGTGCCATTAATGATGCTTTAGTGCATAGTACGGTATAATAGTTGATTAAAGATATCCAGTGGTAATAATAATAACAGTAGTGGTAAAGTAATACTAGTAGTTGTATTATTCTAGTATTGAATTGAATGGGCGCCCTTAAGGCGGGAGGCGGGGTGGGAAGGCCCCTAAGCACCGAAGTCGCAGGCTTTTTGTACCTACCTCCGGGATGGAATGAGTTGCGTGCCCACAGGCCGCCCGGGATAGCAAACTGATAGCAAACTGTATGTAAATATTAGTCTATGTATTATCTGTATTCTCCCCAGTAGTGTAGCCTCCGGCTGTGGGACTCTGGGTCAACTATGGTCAAATAAAAAAAAATAAAAAAATAAAAAAGGCCGCCCGGGACCGCAGATCCCCCGCAGGCCCCCACGGAGCTCCTCTACTTCCAACAAACCTTATTACCATGCCACGTGTGCGCCACCCCCTTCGGTCCCTCCAACCGGAGCCCCGACAGGTCCGCGACACACACCACCAACAACCTCTTGACCACAAGCAGCGGGGAGTACGGGAGAGGCCCCCAAAGGGCGCTGACTGCCAAAGCAGGCCCGATACCGGAAGTGGAAACGGGATGATGATGAAAAGGGGGAAAGGTGAGATGAAGTGGAGAGTGTTGGTGGAATGAGAGGGGGAAACGGGAGGAACCCCAAGAAAAACCCCCCAAGGAACGGCTTCGTCCACTACGAATGACACACCCGCCGGCCCCGAGATTTGAACTCAGGACCGCTAGCATGCCAGGCTCACGCGCTACAACATGAGTATCATGTGAATGTATTTTATCAGTTTATTTTTTTATGTATCCTTCGGAAAAGTGACACGAATCGTAGCAACGAAAATTATTCTCTTAATTTTTACAACCACTTAACATGAAGAGAATTTCATTTTTCGCGATTTTCTCGTAAACGGCTATAACAATTTCGTGTAATTTTTCTACGCGCATTGCATAATATGATTTTCCCCAATAACTTTCTGAAGGGTATTTATAAGCCACTCATCGTATATCCAAACTAAGGTTTTAAGTCTTGCCTCGCGATGAATGCTATTTTGAACAAGGCTGAGACAATACATACAGAAATTAAGGGTAGAAGAAGTTTTGTAGGTGTTTTACATCTGATTTTTATTTTGTTGTCATTTATCGATTTAACTGTCTGAGACCGTTCCTGTAGCATAGTTAATTACTATAACTCGTCTTATGGATCACGAGTTCGCCATCACTGAATAATAATTCTGGAGAAACATTCCAGAAACCCTCGGTTATTCACAACGAAAGTGGAAGGAGGAGGGTGAAATAAAGAATACAGCATCCATTGCTAACGTACATGATCCACTTTTGTACTTGTTTGTTGGTTCTCCAAACTCCTGTGCTGTTTCCTAGATTACGTCTGTCTGTCTTTCTGTGTGTCTGTGTGTCTGGCTAGCTAGCGGTGTTGCGTATTAATCCATACACTAAGGCTTCTCATTTCCTCGGAAACTCACCCTCTCTTCTTGTTCCTTCCCCCTCCCACCCTCACTCTCACATATCACGCATTGTCCTAGAGAGGCGCTGCTGGACCAAGACAAAAGACACGAGGTTAGCGCAACAATGCGACGTGCACCAGACATGTGTGACGTCATGTCCCAAAGGACATTGTTGTAACGCTCATGAATTATTGTAACTATGCAAGAACGAAAATTGCTACAAGAAATGTAGTTTTTTTAGGCATTTGGTATTTGGAGGTGGACGTATTATGGAAGTAATTTCCCTTTCCTTATCCTCTTTTTGTTACTCTACAGCATGTAGCCAAGTATTTTTTTTTGTATTCCCAGAATAAATGTGAAGATTATGAAGTTACAGTCTGACACATAAAAAAGTTATTTTTCTTTAATGTCATGTAAAAAAATAGCATTGGGTTAGTTCGGAAGGAATTCGACCTACCAGATTCCGTGTATTATCGGTCCTTCACAAATCATGTCAAATCCTCCACTACCTTCCTTTTCACTGACGGACTACGTACTTTTTGTACTTTTGTTCTTTTTTCCCTTACCATTTTTTCAGTTATAATTTTTGGAGATACTGAGTCCACTGGGCTACCTCCAATGGGAGGCAGTTGTTTGTGTTTTGTGCGTTTTAGCAGTTCCAGACATTAGGTACAGGAAAGACGACGCATAATTAGATACTAGTGCAGTCGAATTAGTAGAAGCAGTTTGGTCACATATTACACTTACTGCGATCATGGAAACCTACATATGGATAAATTATTGGGAATACCAAATACGCTTCTTTGCAGTGCCCTCTCCATGCTATTTTCATACTGTCCACATATATAGAGTTAAATTTACAATTGGGACTTGCCTATTATAAGTTAATGTTATCTTAGCTGGTGTTTCCGCGTGGATCGTATTCAATTGTGAAATAAATTGCAGAAGGCCTTGCTCAGCTGCCATAAGAACTAGGAAAAAAGAGCATAATTGAAATCGATTTTTTGCAGCATAACACTTTAATCTGTCGATCGCTTTCATATGGTTAGCTCTCTTTGATTCATTTGTTTATAATATTAAAACACGCAGATATCTGAATTTTTCTATATAGGTGGACTAAATGGGAATCATGAAAGCGGGCTTAAATGGGAAAACAAGATTTGGGCGAAACTTACCATGCGAGGTTTCTTTGGGCTAGGGAACTCAAATCATAGGATTTTTCCCCCCCTGGGCGGCGCACTGTAATCGTGAAATGCACATCGAAACAAGAATTTAAGTTTTTTTAATTATCAATCGTTTTATTATTTTTGCATGATTTGAGTGTAAGGGTGAATCTGTGATTCAGTTTAATCGTTTCATTTCGAATCTGTAGGCCCATTTGGCTTGTGTATATCTTTGTATATCTTTCTAGTGTATATCTTTCAATTCATTCACTTTTGTAAAGTAATAACAATGGCTTTACCTAAGCCAACAACATGTCTGCTGACAAACATTCATTATGAACTCTGTTAACACAAAGTTAACACTGTTAACACAAAGTTAACACTGTTAACACTGCTATTGACATAGACCTACATATGCGTCGCGAAAAAATTGCATAAGGCCAAGCTATAAGTTTAATGGCATACCGAAAGGTGAAATAGGATTAATTAAATTTGGAGATTCAATAATAACAATAATAATAATAATAATAATGGATTATTGTTTTATCTTAAAATATGAAGATATTTATCCTTGTTTTAAAATTGTCACTCATGAAAACCAGCTATTCCATAAAAAAAAAAATCATGGTTGATTTCAAACTTTATAAGCCGATAGTGACATTACTTAGTGAATGCTTAGATTATAGTGTAAATTCAGTTTTGTTCTTATAGATGTAGAAAACACGTAGAAAATATATTTTCTAACTAATTAACGACTGTGGTCGCATAGCGGGTCATAACCGTTGCGTTATTTTACCTCCGACTTTCATCATTATAAGCCGATGGCAGACTGGGGGCATATTGTTCGCATATGGAGACCCACAGCTTTTACTGAAATTAATTATAGGCCTTGCAATATCATTAACAACATTAATAAGTAGTACTGAAGACAGTAAACCAATGACATGCAGGTACCATACAAAATGAAAATCATGGAGCCGATTGCTTTATTCTGACTTCTACCTTATTGCAACTTGTTGAAGTGGCTTACATTTCTTAGTCTAAAACAATCCAAAGGAGGTACTGGGGCAAATGCTATGAGTTGATCTGGTTCTGAAGCAGACAAAGTTCAAACATCGGAAAGCGTCTCAGAGTCCAGGATTCATCGGAAACACCAGGGTCTACAAAGTATCGCTCTTCTCTTGTCTAATTGCGCTAGATTTGCTACCATACACGTTCATTTCTAGGCACCCCTTCTAGATAATTGTGGCTTTGTGGAGCTCGGTCTTATCCATCTAACCTCAGTTTTCGTTCCCATACCGAACAGGCTAACGTGTACAATAGGAAAAATACGTATCAAGATAAGGATGCTGATCATAAAATACAGAAGTGATCTTTTTAAGACGAAAATGAGAAGGCAACTTACAGGGCGGCTATTTTCAAACTTTGGAAATGGAGGGCATGTTTACATAAACTTTGAATTATATGGTGAGAACCTACATTAAGAACAACTTAGTTTAAAATTGATTCCTCTCAATATCGTGCATTTTTTTGCGTGTATAACCTCAAAAGCCCAATTTAACTCGCTTCAGACCAAACTGCAGAGGTTCCTAAAATTAGTCTAAAAGAAACTGAAAGAATTCTTAATAATTACCAAGAACAAACAATTAAGAAGTCTACTTTTAATTGTATATATTCCTACAGGGTTAACATGGCATGGCATGTAGGCCTACATGATTGAAATTTCGTCTGTTAAATTGTTCAAATTTGGAGCTTGGTTTTAAGCAACTCCACCTGGGGAAGGTATCCAAGGTATGGAGATAATACGAATGCAATTTTTGTATAATTATACCTTATGGTTTCACGTCGAAAAGATGGACAAATTATTAACGTCCGGTATGTGTTAGTTTCGGACGGCGGACAATTAGCTCAAAATCAGGACTGTCCGGCACAATGCCGGACGTATGGCCATCCTAGTGACTCACTAACTGAATTCTATTAGCCGCATTTTAGTCCAGTCATTTGGTGCTCAAAAAGGGGGTTACCTGGAAAGTTTTCCGGGAGTTTTGAAAATTTGTGATTTTATAGATTTCGACGTGCTCTTTTCGAATTTTCACTTTGCTACCTCGTATCTTTGCCGCTCGCGCCGCCATATTGGATAAATGGCGCGCAAAAACAGTTTTTTCACAATATCTCCTTTACGACTCATTTTACGATTAAAATAGTTATGTCTTCTTCTTCTTCTACATCAGGGTTTAGACTTTCCAGTCTGTTCCGCCTCAAAGGTCATCTTCCCATAGAGTTCGTGGTCTTCCAATTGATCTTTTACCAACCGGAGTGTACAAAAAAATTTGTTTAGTCAATCTGCTAAGATCCATTCTTTCAATATGGTCATACCACTGTCTTTTCAAAAGCTCCATTTTTTCTTGTAAATTAAAAATTTGGAGTTGGTTTCTTATATCTTATATCAGTAATAGTTATGTAATAAATTAAACTAGAGAAAATTTCCTATAATTTATGTCGTAACAATTATTTTCGTAAAATGGATAGTTTCAGCGTACGAGCGCCGCAAAGTCTACTCCGACATGCGTTTTGGCCAAAGCCACGGAAGATGCGGATACGCTAATAACAATCAATACGGCAATCAACACTTCATCTACATTTGATTCCGTAATAGTTGTCGGCAAAGATGTAGATCTTCTTATTCTTTTGACGGCTCTATCTACGCGTTCAGACACACACACACATATATATATATATATACATTATCAAACCAGGAAACGGGAAAATTTCGCAACGAATAGCCTAGGCCTATATTCAACAAAAAGTGTCGTAGATAAAACAGCCGCAGATAACAATATTATTTCTGCACGCCTTCAGTGGCTGTGATACAACATCAGCACTCTTTAAACAAAGAAAAATAAAATGTGCTAATGTATTTTTAAAGAAAAGAAGAAAAATAATTAAACGAGCTTGTCCAGGTATTCAAAAACCAAAATGCAGATCCAAAGATCATTGCTGAAGCTCCCTCCTTGCATTGTATGGTTACAGTGCCGTGAAAAGTGTGTCGTTAAACAACTATAGATATACACAAAATCAGCATATGAAAATAAATTTAATATTGCATCGCTGCCACCGACGGAAGCAGTAGCACGACAACATTCGTTCCAAACCTATCACCAGGTTCAGCAGTGGTATGGAGTTGAATATATTCGTTGCGAAATTTTTCCTATTCCTGGTTTGAGATTATATAGGCTATGTTTGAACGCGTAGATAAAGCCGTCAAAAGAATAAGAAGATCTACATCTTCGCCGACAACTATTACGGAATCAAATGTAGATGAAATGCTGATTGCCGTATTGATTATATCAGCCTAGAAAAAAGACGAAAATTTCTGCGGTAAAAGCGAAAATAGGTGTGTTTGATTAAATTCGCTGTGCTAAATTGGAAAATGCATTTCGTTTTTCTCTATCACATCTGGTTAATTGACATTTGTGAAAAATATTATTTTGACATTTTGTATAATAATATAACTGTATGCAGCTTTGATGCTAGATTTTGAAACTTTTTCCTTTGCGGTAAGTGGTGTGATAGGTGATCTTAACCAATTTTGGGTCACTGAACATGAATTCGTTGACCGTTTCTACGTAACACGTCATGTTTTCTTGCAATAGGTACTTCACAACGAGAAATATAAGTTATTGCTAAGACTAGTTTACAGGATAAAAAATACTTAAAAATTATGATAATTTTGATAATATTTTTCGGGGAAAAATCAAATAATATTTTAAAACAGTCCAAGACGTATTTTTTGTGAGTGCAGGCCAAATAAATTTATTTTTGCCAAATCATCTGATGCCGTACAAATGCTCAGTGACAAAAAATCGAAGTTTGTTTGGAGGGGGAAATATTAAAGATTTCAACTTTTAGGAATTTTTACATTGGTTATAAGTAGGGACCGGATTCTTAGGTTTTTACCTATTTTTTTCCTTACTTCCAAAACAAAAAGCGCTCATACACTTTTTCGAATCACGTCCATAGGATTCACCCACATTAATTCTGTGGCACCTAAAAATACCTAAATCGGGTATAAAAACCTAAATATACCTAAACGGGATATAAAACCTAAAATATATAATTTAGGCTACTTTTTTATCTTTTTTGCTTGTCAGTTAAGAAATCGACATTTTGCGGAGAGACAATAATTCTTGTCGGGTTCAAATTAATACCACCATCGTTTCGTTCAACCCATTGTCGTCTAGGATGGACAGTATCAAGAGAGGAAGTGTAAGAGTACCGGCGTATTCCTTTTAAAATACCCGTACGAACAACCATTGTTCTGTGTCTGAACAAGGATATAGATTTCTGTGTTTTAAAGAGCTTGTTTGCCTTTATTACTGCCCTGTTGTTCATACTGAGTGGTCCACTGTGAGTTTTAAGAACACGTGTTAATTATGCCGAAACAAAATAATGAAATCGATTTATTACGGCAGTGGATTGGCGACGACCTGAATTTCACGACAGATGGCAAAGTAATATTTTGTCAAGCCTGCCAGAACACGTAAGTATTATTTACCTACCTTTCTAGAAAATGGGGAAGTTTTCGTCCCTAGTTGATCTGTTAGCATGCGTAACAACCGAAGAGATGAAAATAATCAGTTTCACATTACTCACATCCAACCATAAAGTATTTTACTCACTAAATTAGAAGCATCGGATTCGAATCCTGAGAAGGGTCGTGTCTAGATACAGTAGCCTAATAACTATTAACTAAGAGATAACAGGAAAAACTTCACAGTTGAGAATCTTGAAAATACTGTTACCAGGAAATGTGAGGCAGTCTTATTTTCACTGCTTCTTTTGATTTTTTATGCTTTCTTTCTTCAATTGTATAATCTTGTCCTAAAGCAAGTTTACACAAATTTAAGTCAATTTTGTTAAGTTAAACTTCAAAAGTATTATGTATTGAATCCTATGTAGCACATTCAAAATCATTAAACCAATTATTCTACCCGAAAACGATATTTTGGACTAAAAACGTAAAAAAAACTATTTCACCTAATGTTAAACCTAAAACAGTGTTTTTAAAAACCTAAAAATCCGGTCCCTAGTTATAAGCTAAAATCTATAAAATATATTTTAGTTGAGCAAATGGTATCTTATTTATCTTATTAAATTGATCGAGCTGAACGGTTTTCAACATGTATTTTAATAAATCTAAAATCTATAAGTTTGCCAAATTTCAAGTTTGTAGCTCATCTGGAAGTGAATAAACATCAATGTTAATAAGTGGAAGCTTAGAGTGTCGTAGATGTGAGTGATGTCACGGCTATCCAGCAAGTTTTTCTATACTTATGGGGCAGCTAGAAACACCAAATTTAGCACGCTTATGACTGTTGTACGTGCCCAAATTCCTACCAAATTGTATGATTCTATCTTTCATACCATGTGTGCCAATATTACATAATGTGAGAAAAATATACAGAATTTATTTAAAATAAAAAAATCTAACTCAATCTAAGGGATAACCGATGAAGATACGTCAAAAAGTCATATGACCAAACTTATAGATCTCTAAAAATCCGTTACTGCTTCTGCAAAAGGTTTTTTTTATACGACTTACCGTTTAGCTACTATAAGCCCCCAAAAATGTCTACACAGACCTTAAAATTGCGTCCGCCATAACAGCAAACACGAAAACTAGATGCGAAAGAACAAAAATAATGACATTTTTGAAATCAGGAGACCCTATTTAGTTAAAATCTCTCATTAAATGCTTTACCGCAAAATGATGCAGGTAGTGGCGTATCCGTAACTTCCGTAGCTTTGGCCAAAACGCGTGTCGGAGTAGACTTCGCGGCGCTCGTACGGTGAAACTATCCATTTTATAAAAAAAATCGTTACTACATAAATTATAGGAAATTTTCTCTAGTTTAATTTATTACATAACTATTTTTATCGTAAAATGAGTCGGAAAGGAGATATTGTGAAAACACTGTTTTTGGGCGCCATTTTTCCAATATGGCGGCGTGAGCGGCAAAGATACGAGGTAGCAAAGTGAAAATTCGAAAAGAGCACGTCGAAATCTATAAGATCTCAAATTTTCAAAACTCCCGGAAAACTTTCCAGGTAAAACTACCAAATGACTGGACTATTTAGCGTGGGTATGGTTATACTTTGTTCATTTTATAGAAAGAAACCTACGGTAGGAGAGTAACCTATGATAATGAACGAATATAAGGCATCTGTATCGTGGTCTGGCGGGTGTTACGTAAGTTGTAATTTAACTCCGCCGCAGATGGAAGTGGTTTACAAATCATACAATACAGTCAAATTTTTCTACCAGATCCTGCTCAGAAAGATGCGCAGTAGTGTGGACGAGTCTATAATAGAAATATTGTCATTTGAAGGGGCGATGTTTTATTCGTACGCCAGTCTTCAAGGGAGTCGCTTGATGACGACTTTAAGGTATACGTCTACGGCTGTCATGACTGGAAGGGGAGGTATGGCTTGTCTCTCTGAATTCAACTCCCACCTCTAAATGCTCTTCCCCTCACACGCGTTTCACCATTGTCAGGAAAAGACAACTTTACTGTAATAACTTTACATAAGCTGCATATGTGAGTTTGCAAGTAAATTGCCTTTTTTTGTTTGTTTAGAATAAACTTCCAAAAACTGTCTCCATTAAGTAGGCCTATATAGATGAAGGACTTCATTTAAGTCTAAACAGTTTCGATTAATGAAGGGTAAGTATATGTTCCATTACTTTCTTTACTTTAAGCTCTTTCTTCACACTCACGCAAGGAGCAAGTGACTGCGGGATGTTTGCATCCATTGTCTTAACCTTTCGCAAAGCTGTAAGTTATTGTTCGCGAGGCCGTCTTTATAGCCTCAGTTTGGAAAAAAAAGTGACTAGCTTATAACTGCTCTTCAGGGAATTTCTAATAAAAATGTCCATGTAAACCAGCAGTAAGGGTAAGTGTAAATCCCAAGAAAATACCTAACTCAAAAAATCTGGTTTTGATGTGATTTTTCGCTTTCGATAAATTTGATTGAACTGGCAAGTTAAAATTTGATTATTTTTTCATTTAACGCAATGTATAAGTCAATGATTATACAGGCCGAGATGCAAGATGGTTACATGTGATCAATTTTAAGCTCGAAAAGGACGCCTGCGTTGCCTTGTATTCTTTCATAGCGTACGCTCCGCCTATTCAGAGATTCAAAACTTTCCGCCCAAACATCCCCAACACCACCATAGCTCCGATTATGCAATTTAAAGTGTTATTGAAACTACTTATTAACTTTCAGAAGCTATACGTTAGCCATTTCTTTATACATTTACGTTATTTTGAATCGTAAATATTATTCAACAGATCCGTCTATGTAAATTTCCATTTTACGGGTTGAGCCCGTTAAGGGTAAAGAGAAAGTTGCTATCACGTTATAACGATTATTGAGGATATCATCAGATGTCACTGTCATTCTTTTCCCTTAAATACAAATAAATAATTATCCATTTCCTTCATTTTAACCACCACCTTCATTTTACAAATACTATTACTCCTACTATTACCGTGTACCGGTACTAGTTAATCATTTACAATTCAAAATACCATAAATATATTTCAGCAATGACAAGTTGGCCCACAAACTAGATACCAGCAGTTTAAATGTTTTCGACAAAACACAAACGTAAACAAACCTAATACATAGTTTCGATCAAAATATTACTTATGACCTTCATTTCTCCCCATTCAATCAAAGTTATTTGCCTTTTCTATAACTTCAAAAGAGATATAAATTACGAGGGGTATTCCGAAAGTAAGTTTCGTCAGTTTGTCACACGGACACTTTATTGACCCAAAAGCAATACAGCATGGCAGCATGACCTATACACCGTGCGCTATTTTTCGACATAGTCGCCAGCGACATTGAGACATTTGTCGTAGCGTGCGATCAGTTTGAAGAACCCACTGTGGTAAAACTCGGTGCCCTGCGATGCAAGGAATTGGCGCACAGCCTGCTCCACCTCAGCTTCCTGACATTACTAAAGGTTCCATACAGACCATTTTGAGTGACAAATTGATGTTCCATAAGGTTTGTGCGAGATGGGTTCGTGGAGGCCGCACTTTGCGGGGACGGAAATCGGAAATCAATTTCAAACAGCTCTATCTCGGACAATAAAAGGTTCAGCGGATGCAGCAATGGCTCGTTTGAAAGAGGGGAGATAGCGGTACATGGCAGTGGCGCCAAATCTCTCGTGCCATCGTGAGCGGTACACTAATACCCGCGGGCACGCCAGTCTGCTGCGACTCGCTCTTCTACGGCGCAGTGCGCCTGCGTCATGCCTCCTCCGCTGACGCCACTTCCGTCGTGGAACCAGCCACGGGTGGGGATTCGTCTGGCGTTTGTTTGGTTCCCCTGGTGAACACGCCGCTCCTGCCATACATTGACGAAACTTACTTTCGGAATACCCCTCGTACTTTACGAATAGATCAAAATTTAGTATTTTCATCAAACGTTTCTACTATGTTCAACTGTTTTCACACGTGATTTGTTTCAAACAAATTTTTGCCAACCAAAACAGTCTGAATATCGTTACATTCAAAATTATCAAAAGTTTTTTTGATTACTATTCTAAGCACAAGCGAACTGAAATTATTTTTCTTTTAAAATTCACGATTCTTTCTTTCTTTCTTTTTCGTAGTTTTACCTCTCCCTTTTAGGATTTAAGCGACCCAAGCCGCCCGGGCCAAAATTCACGATTCAAAATAACATAAAAAATATCAGGCTATGATGTTTGACAATTATAAGAACTTAACTGGCTCATACGAATAACAAACCGAGCGCTTCTCTGTTAAGTATTATATAACGGTCTTATATCGTAATGATTATTTACGAAGTTAGACCGTTAAATGGAACTTAACAGGCAAGCACGAAATTAACAAAACGAGCGAGCTGTTAAGTTCTTATAACGGTCGAACATTGAACAACATTGTATAAAATTGTAGCCTATGTTATTTTGCACCATAAATTTTAATAGGAAAATAATTTCAGTTTGCTCGTGCTTAGAATAGTAATCAAAATAGACTACTTATTGGTAATTTTTTACGTAGCGAAATTCAGGCTCTTTTGGTTGGCAACAATTTGTTTGGAGAAAACGACATATGAAGACAAATTAATATAGCTTGTACATTTGCTTAAAATAGAAATTTATTTTAAATTTAAATTATTTAAATTTAAATTATCTCTCTTCAAGTTATACCGTTATAGAATAGGCAAATAAAGAAATAATAAGGAAAAATCCTTCTCTTTGATAATATAGAATTGCAATCTTTGTATGAATGGGGAAGAAATGTAGGTCGTAAGTAATGTTTTTAGCGGTATTATTATCATTGTATTTTATTGGCTTACGAACTAGTTTATGCATACAATTTTTATTGCAGAAATAGTTACTTATGTTATTTTGAATATTGTAAATGATTAATAGGTACACGATAGTAGTAGAAGTAGTAAATAGTATTTGTAGTGGTTAAAATGAAGGCAATTGATAATTATTAATTTGTAAGAAAGGGAAGTGAACGACAGTGACGTGGTATACCCTGAATTTTTATCGTAACAGTACCAGCCCGTAAAATCAAACTTTGCATTAACGGAGAGAGTCCTGTTAATAGTATATTGCGATACAAGTGCCGTAAGCGGTGCATACAAATCGAGGAAAGAGTTTGAAAAAACGAGGCGCTTGCGCCGAGTTTTTTTAAATTCCCGAGATCCGTTATGCGCTTACGGCACGAGTATTGCATGCTATTTTTTGCACGATGATTATTTCTATCAATTTAATTATATTAATTGAAATATTAGCTGAAAATTGTATATACATTATTGAAGATAGTTGTTATATTTCAGAAAGTGATTCACATGTGTTGGTTGTAATGGGGACTGAATATTTGTCCTGTTAAAGTCGCCACAAACTGGGGGGCATTGGTTCCGATCTTCCATTGAGGCTTGTATTATGATGGTTTTACTTACGGCACTTGAGCGTTTTGTAATTTTTACCGCCCGGAGATTTCTTTTGTTTTCATAGCAACCAGATTGCGTGCGGGAATCATAGGCGTAACCAGGCCGACCATATGGGGGGGTTATAACACCCGCAGGGTCTGGGGGTATGGAATACCCCCCAGGGAGAGGGGGGTCCTCCCCGGAAAATTTTAAAAATTAAGATGCAAAATAACGAGTTTTAAGCTTCCGGGTGTCCTCCCTCGGAAAATTTTAAAAGGAAAATTTTAAAAATTAAGACGCAAAATAACGAGTTTTAAGCTTCCGGGGATTCACCCCCGGAAATTTTTAAAAATTAAGACGCAAAATAACGAGTTTTAAGCTTCCGGGGTACACCCCCGGAAAATTTTAAACATTAAGACACAAAATAACGAGTTTTAAGCTTCCCACGCTTTATACTTGTATTAAGTAATTTATGGGCAGTCTTAAAAAAATTAGACAATTTTCCTTTTTTTAATCAATGGGGGGGGGGGGTTCAAACCCCCAAACCCCCCCCCCTCGGTACGCCTATGGCGGGAATGGCAAGTTACGATCCACGGCAACAATATTCGTAAGTACCACTAATTAGTTACGTCGTGCAAAAACAATGTTTACGGTTCAACATAACATAAATAATTATTACGCAAACTCTATTTATTAGTTTAACGTTCCGAGCACTATGAATCCATATGTGTGCAGTACAAACACATCTTAGAATTAACCTTTTTCTGCTTACTCTATGAAATGAACACTGAATTAGCAAATATCGAACAGAATGGGGAGAAAACCGCTCCAGCCACCGTTCATTGTTTGTTTTGTGAATGCTGCAGATTTTGCACAAAAACCGAGATTTACCTTCTATAGCGATAACGTGTACGTGACGTCATCGCCAAGGCCTTCTCAACGGTTTCGATCACCGATCGCACTCATTAGACCGAATTCTTTTTATTTTGTTTCCACAAAAATACAACCTTCATCTTCGCCTCATAAATTTTCTACATTCTGCTTCCTACCATCTCTTCTGCTTCAGTGAAGTACGCAGTCTAGCAGTGCATTGTTTTACATTAATCCTCTAAAAAAGTTGAACGACTGGAAATAAGGACTTTATTGAAATCTTCCAGACTTACGCTTTTATGACTTACAATTTTTAGCTTGGAAATTATTAGCGTTTTTGTTTCTTTTTTTTTTAGAAGTTACAATGTTTTAATGTGTTATTAAAATTAATGGCGGTGAGAATACAGAAACTCATGTAACTGTGCTTCAAATTTACTCGATTTTTCTATTGTTACAATGTTATACGGAATGAGTGGATGGATAACTCTGCAGTAGATTTCTCGGTAAATTCAAGATGCGAGCGAAATTGAAGTGTACTCACTTAATGGAAGCAAGAAGGAATTAAACGATATAAAATGATATTAAATTTCATTTCATTACGTACTCCTTTATTTTGATTTTCTATACTCATCTACTGCACTACAGCTTTAACAGAAGAATGAAATATTACATTTTTATTCCGATTGTGAATTAATATCTGATAATTCTTTTAAAATGCACCCTTCGAAATAAAGTCCATATAAAATAGGCTACCAAACATATGAAAACGTAATTTTTATAGCTCAAAAGTAGAGTCAGACTGAAAAATTCAACGACACAGCCGGGATGTGAACCACAGAACTTCGGTCTCCGTGCAGCTGCTCTGCCATTTGAGCTGCCATGGCAACGTCCCGGTGCAGATGAAACTTACTTATCCAGTTAATAGTAATATTTCTTATTTGTTTCAAGTTTCTGAAAATGATCTGCCTAGAAAATTTCATCTAGAATGGATCCCGTTTATTAAGTGACCTGATTGAAAATAGCTTGCGTTTTGTTTCGCACGAAATCCACTTTGTTAAGGGTTTATTCCTCAAATTATTCGCCAAAAATCTCGGGTGATGTTTCGGATTCTATCTGCTTAATAGTTGCTGAGTTATAGCTGCTGTGTTATTCTGAACACTGCTGATTGCTCAGTTTCATTCCGCCCAACCCATTATCATTCATTTTAATAGATTTTTACTTTGCATTTGAAATATCACTTTTAATGAACTTAATAGTGGACACAGTACAGAGTAATATAAAATCAAACTATTCTGAAAAGGTGGTGGAAGAATACAAGTCGTGATGTTACATTGATGTAGAATTTAAAGTTAGTTTAAACATTTTACAACATAAAAAATGTTAAAAGGATGAAGTATTAAAGTATTGCAATAACACTTTCGCTTGAGTGGTGATCTGGATATAGCCAGGAACCATTTCGGATAAGAAACAACGTAAAGACTGGGAATCATTTCGGAAATTTCTAGCTAATTCGGATACATAATTCTTCTTCATATTTAATTTGTTTAAACCTTAAGAAATTCCTTAAGAAATCTATTCTAAAATCAAGGATAATGAAATCTCACCCGGCATTCGCTTCTGAGAGGAGAGAAATTCCCGGTAAACAACTTAGAATGGTCGGTAAAGGGTTATAAACCCGTTACCTCTCGCATATGAGAACGCGAAGTTATCGTTTTGGCGAATCCACTTTTGCCTCTTAGCATGCAACTTATAAACTAAACTTTTCTTAATAATTTGAACATTAAATTTTAATTAGAAATAGAGATTTATTCATTATTCCACGATCACTGATAACACATTGTGTTCTGGCGTGCTGTTAGTCTCGCAACATGTGGAATGCGTTTTAGTTTTAATCAATTCAATTTACAATTTTCGAGGACAATCCTGGGTTCGATCGTATCCAGTGGATGTCTCGATGAGTATCTCGAAGAGTTTGTGGGCGAGAGTTTTCGGCGAGTCTGCAAGAAGAATATTTAGGTAAATTAATTGTGGTTCAAGAGCTTGAGCATCTTCGCCCAAAGCAGGAAGCCTAGTTCGACTCCCAACTCTTACAATTCATTTTCTACAGGTTATAATCTTGTTTTTGTTTGTATTAGTTCAATCTATATAAGTTATATATACTAATATATATACTAATATATATGTGTGTGTGTGTGTGAATTTTAATCATACTGTAGTTGGCAGATGCTTCTAAGTTGCTGAAAGAGATAGAGGAGCCTGCCTTTAAATTTATAATTTTATTGAAAATTAAAATGTGATCTGCTAACAAAGAGGAAAGCAATTGTTTAAAAATTGAAAACAATAATAATGTATCTCTGGTATTGAACTTCCGTGTACAGGTTGTGAAAAACTATTTATCTTGCCCACGTTTATTAAGATTTTTATTCACATGTAACGATTGTCATTTATGAAGACCAAATACTCTACTGAAATTTTCTTCATCGATTTCAAATGAAGAGCCCACTGATAATTTCAGTTGGCGATTACTTATACCTATTTATGAACTCAAGTCTGAAAGGATTAATACTTTATGTGGCTACGAATTTTTGTGCGTCTTACTCAGCTTCAACACTGTTTTTCAGCCTATTTTGGTCATTTTTCTACTACAGTTTTATCGTGCCTTTATTCCTTATATTACTCAAGTATAAAATCATAAGAGCGTTCATTAATTCCTTTCTACTTCCGGTATCAATGTACCCTTATTCCTTATATCCCAGTATAAAAACCTTAAGAGTGTCTATTAATTTCTTCCTACTTCCGGCTCGACGAATTTATTTCTTAAAAGGACGCCGATTAATTATATCCTCTTTATTATTTTATTTTTGATATTCGAATTTGTTTAAGAGATTATCACATTCAATGTTCATTCCAGTTCAGATCTCACATCCTCAATTAGTTTTAAGCTGTAAATGAAAGTTTCTTTTTCCCCTTTAACGGGTGATAATAGCGTGGTCTATATTCTTACTTCGTTTTAATGTAATTTTCAAATGCTATTGACTGATGACATCCGGTTTCCGGGATTGGTAATTCTGTTTTAACTTTTGCGATTTTGGTATCAAAGAGATTATTTTCGTATTACTTGTTCTTATCACAGTGGTAATCACTTTATTCTTTCTACTTGAGTTACACGTTAAATAAACTTACTGGTTCTCTCAATACGTTCGGTTTCTTAGTTTCCTTCCTATTTATATAAGTTATTAAAGGTATCTCAGTTGTTGACGGCTTCATTGAAATTTACATATACCTACTCTTCCAGGCATTGTGCTAGTAATGAATAAGACCTCTCACTTCCAGCAATAATTTATTAAATTATTTCCTTCCTTGTAATTCATTTCTTTGGTCTCTCCTAAATTCTTCCGCCGCCTACGCTAATTTTCACGTTTATTTTATAAATGAGAGTTCTACAATCAATATCTATTCTCTTTTTATAAGGAGGCATTGGCAAGCCCCTCTCCGCTTCCTCTTTGCTCATGTGTTGGAAACAAAGCACTGGTGTTTCCAATATTGTCATGACCGGTGTATGTGTGTGTGGGCGACTAGGCCTTATACCACGGTATCGACCCATTAGTCTTGGAGTTCCTTGTAAGGGGCAGTTTCTCTCTCTGGGACTAACGAGCACTAAACTCTCTCTCCCACTCTCACCCTCTCTCTTTCTCTCTCCCGCCATTCCTACCATCCAAGTAGCAACCTTCTTCAACTCCCTCCCTCCGGCACCGTCTTCTCTCATGCCTCTAGCTTAAATTATTGAACTCTCCCCCTCACTACCAACCGCCGAAAAGTCATCCAAAGCGTCTCTTTTTATTTTGCTAAATAATCAACATAAATTCCTTTGTGGTGCGCCGAGTTTCGATTTCCTGTCGAAGGAAAGTAAGTGGATTACTGGTGTTTACAAAAATATTCTTTCCTTCTAACCCTTTAGATGTTCCAACAACGTTTTTTATCTTTTCTTATGGGGCAACAAGATTATTCAAATGCCACTTCATCAGAGTACTCATCGACACAGCTGTCCTCGGATCTCCTCGGAGTTTTATAAAATAAGGAGGAAATCAGCTACCTGATAAAGAATTAGGCTGAATTCAGTATTGTGGCCATATGTCCACAACCATGCCATCTGAAGCCAAGATCAGTAAACTATACAGGTTGCGTATTCCGGGATAGACCAATCGCAGCACTTGAGTGTGTGACGTCACAAGATTCCAGATCTCGCAATTTTCAGATTTTACTCAGTCTAGAAAATCTTACACCGCGTGATTAAACTCGTAACCTTTAATTAACCCGTGGTCGGATTCCTGTGAAATTTATACAGAAATAATCTACACACATCAGCCCTGCTGATGGTTAAAACAGAGCCTTAAAAAAGCGGACACAAATGTTTTTATTTCATTTTATAAACATCACCCGTTACACAAAATTCATGGAGGGAGAAGCAAATTTCACTATGCGACAATTTTTTGTATTTTTGTGTCCCGAAAAAACTTCAAGCGAGAAAGTTTTAGTGAAATAATTGAATTTTAATACAAATTAAGTTCCAGCCCCATATCTCGAATGGTTTACGAGTAATTGAGTGGTAATTATTCCAGGCGCTTCAGTGTCGGAGTGATTTGTGACAAGAAGCATATTTGACTATGCGACAATTTTTTAGGTAGATTTCGAAGAAAAATCTACCTATTGCAATAGATACCACTTTATGATTTTCGAAAAATTCTTTCATATCTTTACGTTTCATGCTCCCCTAAGTACGAAACCACCGCCCGTTCAAAAAAAAAATTGTGATATTTATATATATATAGCGGCCGTAATTTTGAAGATATTTGAACCAAATTTTAATATGTTATTTCTAGGCCCAATAGTTCGGACAAGTTCGTTAATGAGCAAAATCGGCCCAAGGGGGTGGTCGGGGGAGGGGGTTGAAATTTTTAAAAATGTATATCTCGGCCCCTATGAAGTATAGAGGGAAACTTTGTTTGAATAAATTAGAGTACTCCCTATGGAGTTCACAGTGACACCAACGATTCGGGGGTTCGAGTGAGGGTGGGGGATGAAAATTCGAAACTTTTGAAACCACGTCTTGTGGGGTATCGTTGAAAAGCTCTTGATGAGTACTCTACAAATCAATAAATAGTTTCTTGATAGCTCTCATATGACGCGAGATTTTAATGTTTGAAAATAATAACACTTGAAAGAATTATTATAATATCATAATTTTGTCTTGTTTAGCGGCTTTGCTAATTTTATTCATTGCTGATCTTGCGCACGGCCTCCCAGAATATTATATCCTATTATTGTTGTCAAAACAATTGATTGTAGGCTCTTCCTCTTTACTGCAGGTTTGCCATGCCAAGGCTAAAGAAGAAGAGTGCTATGCAGCGACAATAAATTAAACCAAAAGCACTTCGAAATCTACCTCCGCCTGTAGGCCTGCCTAAAGGGATTTTTTTATTTCTGTGACCAGAAAATGATTCAAGCATGTGAGCTTATTTTATTTCTGTGACCAGAAAATGATTCAAGCATGTGAGCTTTAGGGAAATATTTGAATTTTATTATACATCAAGTACCACGTTTATATTTTGAATGGTTTACGAGTAATAGAGTGGTAATTACTCAAGGCGATAAAGCTATCGGAACGGTACAGAGGTCTTCTTTATTCTATAAAATAGGCCTACTAGCAATTACGTAAAAATCCTTAAATATTTTAATCGTGGACTCAATAATAAAGGATATTAACTGGCTACTTGTACCCATACTGAAAGATTGACCCGCTGGGGAAAAAGAATGAATTAAACTTTTTCCTAATCTTGTAAATCTGCACTACTGTTATTTAGATATTTGTTGAATTATTTATTTTATTTTTTGATCCTTTGTGCTAGTAACTTTTATTTCTAATTACCTTATCAAATGCCTTATTAGTTTAATATCTTGTTACGCCCTTTTCATATTTTAATATAATTTAATATAATTTTAATATAATTTAATATAATTTATCAACATCTTAGCTGTTTTCTACAATCTACAAAATTACTGTTACACACTGCCACAGCACATATCTGGCCCGGCATAATGGTTCAGTTAATTGCACTTTCTAAAGCACCTTCCATTTGTATTATTAAAAACAGTATGTACTGGTAATATCTATCCTAAAAGACTGCGGTCAAGCGGCCGAGATCAGTAGGTAGAAGCTTTGTCAGCAGCACCATGCTCTCTACTGTCGTGCTTGAAGCGCCAAATCATTCTGACACCTTGAAGCGCCCGGAATAATTACCACTCAATTACTCGTAAACCATTCGAGATATGGGGCTGGAACTTCATTTGTATTAAAATTCAATTATTTCACTAAAACTTTCTCGCTTGAAGTTTTTTCGGGACACAAAAATACAAAAAATTGTCGCATAGTGAAATTTGCTTCTCCCTCCATGAATTTTGTGTAACGGGTGATGTTTATAAAATGAAATAAAAACATTTGTGTCCGCTTTTTTAAGGCTCTGTTTTAACCATCAGTAGGGCTGATGTGTGTAGATTATTTCTGTATAAATTTCACAGGAATTCGACCACGGGTTAATTAAAGGTTACGAGTTTAATCACGCGGTGTAAGATTTTCTAGACTGAGTAAAAACTGAAAATTGCGAGATCTGGAATCTTGTGACGTCACACACTCGCCTGCTCGCCGCAACCCCCTGTCCTATAAACTCGCCGGAATACGCTACCTCTGTAGTTTACAAGCCTTGATCTGAAGCCACTAATGAAGTTGAAGCACGGAGAAGTAGATGACGATAAAGACGGATGGTAGACTGTGTCCTTCTGTAGGACATATCACCATGAAGTCTTAGGTGTATTTGCAAAGTGGAAACGACAAACTGCTGCGATATTTATTTTATCTCTTCCACTAACAGAAACAAGTTAGATAGTATATACTGATACAGTCGACAAGGGTTAGGTTCCTGGATATTGAGTCATAGGCAGATCTAAAGCTCTGTGTTCCAGCTGTATTTATCCTCTCCCAAAAATTGATTCTGGTAGTCAATTCTGTTAGGGGATGAGTTAATGTAAAGGAAATATTGGCTTAGATAGGAAAACCTTAAGAAATAGTTTATGGACATGAAATGCCCTGAAGCAATGCCCTAACTGTTTTGAACAGCTGTAGCTGTTCTAAGATTGGAAATAGGCCATGACTGTTTAGAAGAACACTATCAAAGAATGGGATTTGTCATTGGAACAGGATGAACTTGGTGTGGAGAAGATATTCCTCTAAACTTGCTACACTGCAGACGACTATTTATAGACCCAGATAATAAAAACCGAAAAGATCTAGTGGGGCTCTATTGGGAAGCATAAGTACTGACGGTGTGAAAACTAGCTCCAGCCATTTGAAAACAACAAGCCTTTTTATGTTCATATCTAAGGAACATAATAGTCCTTTGAAAGTTTTCGTGGCTTGATGTTGCGCGGCGGTCAATACCCAGGACGCCAAATTCATTAATTTCGACTCATCTGCATTATCCGATTCTGTTCTCGAGTAGCCCACTTCAAAAGATCTCACTAAGGTGACTGATTATAGAGCTATTGCATGATTAGCAAGAAAACTTGACTTTGACAATCTGTCTACTAGAAGGACGTATTCTCAATATTTCTTACAATATCAACAAATGTATTTTACCTCCTATGTCCACTAAATAGTTTAAAAAGGAACTAATACATGGTCACTTAAAATAAATTTCATAATTTCCCAGTACATTAAAAAAACCACTATCTTTCACTTCCGACAAGTTTGCATGAATATTGAAAATAACTGTATTCTTACTTTACTTATAGACTCGGCCTGATTCCTTTCTAACTGGCGGACTCTTTGAGTCGTTTCATATATGGGGCGCGTCCATAGCGTAAGTTTCTCTAGGGCCGTTTACACAAACAAAACAATATTTCATGGACATATTTATTGCAACAGATGCAGCAAGTGTTCAGCTATTTTTCAACTTATTCGCCCCAGGAATTGAGACACTTGTCCTACCGTGGGACCAATTTTGAACATTTGTGTCGTAGAAGTGTGCCGTCTGGGATTTGAACCACTGTGTGACAACAATCTCCCCTTATCTGCCATTCTCTGTCATTTACTGAGGTATAGGAAAAGATGGAAATCACTGGGAGCGAGGTCCGGGCTATAGGGTGGATGTTGAAACACCTCCCAGCCGAACTTTTGCAGGAGTCTTGCAGGTAGGTGTTGAAGTCTCCACCCCACAGCTCGGACCACGCACCCAGAGATTTTCATCATTTCCTACCCCTCAAGAAATAACAGTGAATGACAGAGAATGGTAGAGATTGACAGAGAAACGGAGAAGGTTATCACAGAAGGTTCAAATCCCAGGCGGCAGACTTCTATGGCATATGTATTCAAAAGTTGGTCCAACGTTACGACAAATGTCTCAATTCCGGTGGTGAATATGTTAAAAAATAGCTGAATACTTGCTGTATCTGTTGCAATAAATATTCCCATGAAATTGTGTTCTGGGAAACTTATTTTGGATCCTAGGGAAACTTATTTTGTGGACTACCCCCGTATGATTGTGGGGTAGTGACTAGGAGATAAAGAAGACAATCCTATTGTGGACTGAAGTTTACTGGTGCTGTTGTTACAGTAAGTGGACTGAAGTTTACTGGTGTTGTTGTTACAGTAAGTGGACTGAAGTTTACTGGTGCTGTTATTACAGTAAGTGGACTTATATTAACATGAAAACCGAGCTACATTTAAAACGAACTAGTGTAGGTAGAGCTCAAAGCGAATGTTCTTCCCGATACGTTAGTTTGGATGTCATCTAACCATTATACAACTCACAACAACTAAAAAAACAATAATATCAAGAATAACAATAAAAATAATATTTTTTAATAATAATGTTAAGTAGAACACTAATTTTTTTCTGTTTTGCAGATGAAATAGTTTTTAATTTTCCACAAGAAAATAGGTTGCAGAAAGCAACATACCAGTTAAATAAAAATTTAATTCGAATATAAAACCAGAAGCGCGGGGTCACTTATCCCACATCCTTAAGCTTCTTTTTCCTACTGGGTGGTAAGATGCTAGATTGGATATAAAAAGCCTTAGCTGGAGGCGTTGTTAAGTCTGTGTGTTTGTCTGATGTGAAGGTGAATCTAAGTCGTGAGCTCACATGGTGTTTTTATAGCAATTCATTCCTTTAGTAATAAGGACATAATAAGGGAAGAAGAAAGGCACATAGCTTTTTTAGTGTCACGCAGGAAGTGTTGGGACGTGTGTATATTCTGAGGAAGAGGGAGGGGGGTAATTTGTCACGCTGAGGTTGGACAGGTGCAGTAGCAGGTGAGAGAGGATCCCGGTTCATGCCCTTGTCGAGAATTTCCTGTTGAAATCTCATTTATACTGTTTGTGTGCATAATTTCTTAACCTATATGCCTATGCCTACACATACATTCTGTCTGTTCTAGGTAATTCATTATTCATATTAATGGACGTCTACTAAATATTCCAATAGGCAACCCGGAAAGGGACAGTATATTTTATTGCATACAAGAATACTGATTAATCTTTGTTTCATGCTTATTTAGACAAAAATTAATAGCATATACGAATTATTCGATGCAGGGTAATCGATACCTAGCACGAAAATAAACGTAACATTTATTTACAGCAAATCTAAAGTAATGGTTATTAATGTAATTTTAGAGCAACCAACTTTATGTTTCGTGCAGTTATAAAATGTTCAATTATTTTCTAAATTATGCTCTGTTCTGATTATATTAATTGTTTATCATGTTATTTTTAAATTCACAGTTATCGTGACAATCTTTTATGTAAAATAAATGCAATCAGAAAAGTGAAACTACTGGTGCCATTCAAATAGTTCCATGGAGATTACTCCACTGACTCGTGTAACTTTAACAGGGGAAGAAATGGTAAACACTGAATTCAAAATCAATTTAATGTCTGTTTCTATTATTTAAAGCAATATGTTAGAGAATTTATTATTGTGTTTATATAAATTTAAATTTAACGATACCTAACTTAAAATGCTCAAATTTGCTTCGTAAAGAAACTTTAAAAGAGTGTTTAAACAATAATATGTGTATGCATTATTTTGTAAATTACGATCTATTATGCTTTCAAGAATGTGTCCCAGGCATGTAACTATCACAAACAACAGATAAGATGACAGCAAAATTGATAATTTATATTATAATACTTTATCGCATATACTTACTGTTAGTATAGATAAAGTATAGTGAACCTGACAAAAATCGAAATCGAGGAAACACAAGGAAAACGTGTTTCTCGATGCCTAGAAGCCTAGAAGCCGAAAAATGTGTTTTCGGAATGATCTCTAACAGTCTGTCTGACCGAGCAGGCCCATTGTAGGTAAACGCTGTATTGCATTCAGTTTATTAATTAATTATAGACTTCATTGAACCCTTATTTCACCCTATAGGATTTAGCTTCTATAGTTACAATTTTAAGTGCAGTTGTCATGATTTTCTTCTATTTTCAAATTTAGATTTTCGACGTAAGGCTTCACATGTTTCGACATATGAGCCATCTGGATGCAAACCCCGACATTTCCACTTTTTGCTGGTGTTCGAAAATGTGTTTTGCACTTCTCGCCACTAATTTCTCGTTTAATATGACAATGGAATGCAAACGACATTTTCCATTAATTTCACGCTGATAAAACTAGGCTGTAAATGCAAACCCCGACATTTCCTCGAAACTAGAGGTGCAAATAACGACATTTCCATGCAACCAATAATGAATCAGACTGATGTCACGTGGTCATCGTCAGGCACCACTACGTGTAAAGAGATTTCGCGCGCTAATAGTAAGAAACGTAGCTTCTTTCGTAGTGTTACCTAATTACTTCATTTCTTTAAGTGTGAACATAAAAGTGTATTCAGAGTAAATAATAGAGGTCACTATTGTAATAAAAACATGATAAATAGCATGTTTCATAATAACAGTAGCACAAATAAATGAAAGCATTTCCATGCATTTCCATGAAACTGCATGATTTCTAGAGCATTTAGGAGCAAAATCAGACATTTGCACTATTTACGCTTATTATTTTAGGCAATTTGAATTTATTCTTGGCAATGGCAGGTGCACTTTTTTTAAAGTAATAACTTCAAGGCACCTGCAATATCGGAAGAGGCTTCTTATAAATGCTTAGTTTCTACACGCTTTTCTTGTTTCCTGTAAAATTTAATGCAGCAAAAATTTCCGTGTTTGCATCTAGACTCCTCTTATGGCCTGTATGAACATGAAATAATGTTTAAATGCAAACCGTAATTCACCCACAAAACTGAAGGAATTGCAATTAACAAACAGAGACCAGCTACCGTAATGGAACGCATAGTGATAGAAGTCTTCAATTTTTTTCCTAGGGTATACTGGACATCAAACCGTGAACCGTGCTGTTTGTTCGTGATTTTATAAACGTTTGGGCACTATTAAGTTTAGATAGGTCGGTAGAGTTTATATACAACCAAAGCTGGGAAGATATACTAACCGACCGGTAGACCAAGTAAATTATTAGAACAGCTTCTTAAGCTAGTCTTCTATTCATCCTCTCACTAGTCTCCAAAAAGTAACACATGGAGCTGTTTCTCTATTTCTCCGCATTGTATGTAAAAGTGATAAAAGGGTAGATGTGAGTTGTTATAGAAGAAAGGTATTGCAGTCATAATGAAGCCCGAAGGGCAGTAGAAGCAGCAAAAAGCGTGGAGGTGCGTTGGAGACGAACTGTAGTATTTGTGGGCACGTACCGACGTGCCGCGTCGCATTGTGAACAAGATTATTACGTAAGTCGTCCAGGCGAGCTCACAAATTAATCAACACATCTTCTGTTTTGTTACTCTTTCCTCTCCTAACTAGCAAAGAATGCATATGAAAAACTTCTAGCTCAAAACAAAACACACTGAAACTCATGAATTTCCTTGTTCTATAAAACAGTGAAGGTATCATGTGGATCGAAGAATAAGATTAATATTATATTATATATTATAATGATCAGGTACTTCTTAATTTTTCATATGTCGACTTTAATAGAAAACCTCCATTAATTCGACTTCAGATTTATATGACAAGACATAACTTTTTCCAACAAAACGCTAAAATGCGGCAAGGAGGTATCACGGTTTCTACGTCAGAATTAAAACAGAATAGATAACTTATTACCGATGCACTGACTCGTATAAATTTGTATGTTCATTTAGAGAGACCCCCCAAAAAATGATTTCTAAATAATAATGCTTTGTGGTAGTAATTCATTCTTCATAAAACACTAAATCTAATGAATGAAGTATATTATGTATTATATCCCTTTTTTATAACATTAACTTACTTCGAATTCAAATAGGCTTACTATGAGTTCCTCTAAAAATTGGTTTTAGTAGACATCTATTTTCTTTTCTTATTTCTCTCTTCCAATATTGCCATGTTTACCATCATTATATTTACCGTAGTGTCTTTGGTTAAGTGCTGAGCTACGGACCGGGAGGTTTCAGGTTCGATCCCCGATAGGACCATTGTGATCATTCGATTGCTCTGGGGTATTCTCAGCCTCCAATTGAAATGTGCACTCCTGCGGGTGAATGCAGCCGTTGCTTACGGCTGATAACTTTACCATCTCCATGTTCCGTGGTGAATGCTCAAATATCTTGGAATTTTCCCCCGAAAATCATAACAGTCTCCATGACTGCACTGTAGGTACTGTAGTATCTTATTAATATTAAGTTTCATTAGATATTTGGAATGTATATGTACAAGTAGGCTGTACAGACCTAAATTGGCTTAGTAAGTGGGGTTGTTTCCGAAGTGGTCTGTGAAGTTTATTATTATTATTATTATTATTATTATTATTATAATTTCATAAATTGTTTAACTGGTGCTGGAAGTATTTGCGGGCCTTAGCCAAAACATCTTCACTCCTCTAGGAATTTTCGGACAATATGTGTACTGTTCAGCATGACAAGCTTTCTGCATTGTTCTAAAGAAAATTCGGATCTAATTCTACGGCTATGATGTTCTCTTGTAAGGTTCTCTTGAAGGTTTGATCCTTGTAGTTGAAATTACTATTGGCAGAATGTGAACTTCATTTAACTTCCATATACGTTTAACTTCGCATTTTAGCTCTGTATATTTCTGTATATTTTCTTTGAATCTTCTGCATAGATTGTGGTTATGTAAATAAGAGTTAAGTAAATAAGAAATGTTATACTCCTTCTTATCAAGCAATGTGATATCTGGTCTATTGCAGTGTACAGTTTTAAATTTTTATTTAATAACAACATAATCGCATTATTATATTATTGTTATTATTAAATAAACATTTAAATAAAGATGTTGTTTCACTCATGTTGTATTCCTATGAGGTTTTCAGTTTCCTTTCTTTAATATACTTTTTCTGTAATTACCTTAGATGTTTTGGAGTGGAGTGTTCTTGTAGCGTATTTGAAATGAAGGTAGTAAGAAAGCGGGAGGCAGGCTAATCTAATATCACGGGGTATAATTAAGAAAGCAGAAATCCCGGGAAGAAGCAGCATACACCTGCCTACGCGATCAGCTCAATATGTGCTGCATCTGTCTTCACTCTTTCTAATGTCGGTCTTTGTCTTTCTCTAATCACATTTATCTCAATACCTACTCTCAAAGAAGAATACGTGCAGCAATTCTAAATGATATTCTCAGTTGAACTCACTTCACACAGACTCACTCAACAGTTGCATATTGTAATTCACTTATCAATCGCGATTTTACTGTAAGTTCGTGAGCTCTTTCAGGATATATTTGCCGCTGGTATCATAAGCAAAAACAGAACTCTTTTGTCTAAAGTGTCAATATCCAAAAACATATGACGGGATCGGAGGAAAGAGTAGTCACAAAAAGTAACTTTTACAGGAGCTTTTTTAAAATTTGAACACTAACATGGACAATAGATTTGCAGTTTTTTTTAAGGTTTTTTGCTATTTACATATTTCTCATTTGTTTATTAAGGTATGTTAGAAATATTAAGTTTCTAGGGATTTTATAAATTTATGTCATTCATGTTTTATTTGAACAATACGCGGACTCTAATTTATCTCCGTATCTTTTTAAGTAATTAATCATAGTTATGTGCAGAATTACCCACTAGAAAATTACTCTTGAAAGGCATCAATAGTCACCATCTCGTTTTTCTTCAAGTTCTTGGACCAACTGTTCATTGTCATTCGTACAATCTTGAACAGCGACTTTATTGGAAACTTCGGAGAATCTTCCTTACCAAATTTTGTTTACATAAATAAAACAATTCTAAACAATCATTTTTACAAAGCTTCGTGTGGACCCTGTTCGTTCTTCCTCTGTAGGCATACACACTTTCTTTATTAGTTGATATCGTGGACCGTGTTTCAGCACTGTGATTTTTCCACATGTTGCTACATCTCCTAGAAAGTCATTAGATGGCAGAACTATCTCAATTTCGAATTTTTTGAGACTATGTTTGTTTTTCCTGTGTACTCTTCACCTATTTCCAAAAGTGCCTACATACAGAGTCGCCGACTTTAAAATATTGTTGGGGGAGCAAAAATTGAATTTTTAGTAGTTTCGCGTAGGTTTTATGATAAAAACTTAAACGTTGGGGAGGGGCTGTTAGTACCATGTCCCCATAAAGATCGGCGCCTACGCCTACATACAGGCTTTGAGAGTCCTACGGTTCCTGCAGATTGAGGCTTCTAGAATTTAGGCGATCGGTACGCACTGCCACCTTTATCCCATACAATGCACAGTGTTCAGAAGTTAAGTATCTATTTTGTTGAAAGAGTTACTGGCAACGTTTTTCATGGTATATGTTTGTTACACATTACTTTCTACATATTCACCCCTTACATAGTAATCCACTCCCCATCTTTCGATAGTGTCTCGAAAATAGTTCTGAAGCATTGCGGGAGTTATGGCAGCAGCAGCTGTTTCAGAGCTCTTACAATGTGGTAATGGTTTTTTAGCAGTCCCTAAGAACGAGGACCAGGGAACACATCCACTTCTGGGGTCTGTGCATCCAGCGTGCAAATTATTTTGTCTATGAGTCCATCTTAATGTCCATCTTGACATTACAATAGCTACCCTCTCCAGGATGCTGAACATTATGTAGATACACAAAAATATATATTTTTTTAATTACTATCACAAAGTCAGTTCCCGAACTACAGCAAAATTCACACATTAAACATATACAACGTACCTGCAGTGTGCTACCATTTACCCTCCTCGGTCCCCGCGTATCATGTTATGATAACTGGGGTTTCGGATTTTTTTCTCACTCTGTGAACGAGTCAAAGTAATGAAGACTGGTGGTATCATTTCTGATACATTCTGCACTGCAAGCTCATATTTTTTTTCTATATCTGTCTGTTATGTGTCGATGGTTGAATTAAAAAAACCGTAAAAACTTGGTTTAGATCAGAGATATCATATATGATACCACCCATAAAACCCATTAACATCAAAATTTGATATTTTTTGTAATCCGCGTTGTTTTGGTCAATAATGACACACATCAATCCACAACATAAATTTATTGCTGTTTAAATCTCATTTTAGACCCGCCAAAAGACCCCACCCCAAAATAAAAAATGCAAATTTGTTGTATTTCGACCCATATAAATTCATTAAGCATGCAAATATAAATACAAATGTCCTAATTTTACCTTTGGGCAGAGGAGGATATACCTCAAGCCTAAAATCTCTATTTCTGTTAAACGCTTAATTTCTGGGCACTCTGTATATAAATTAATTAATACGTGCTGTATTAGTTGGGCTATAAAATACTGCGCTGTAAAATACTGTAAAAACTACAGGTATATACCTGTTATTTTGGAATATCCTTACAATCGATCAGTTTATAAAAAGTTTAAAATTTTATATGACACATCTCCCTATGTTTCGTAACGTGTAGGTATAGGTCTTTCTCAAAGTAACGTCAAACATATTAACAAAAGCGGCAATGAAGTTTGTTCCTTTATTCCCTACCATTACTTGTCATGAAATCAAAACGAATATTCATGACTCTGTGTTCTGGGGAATTTCGAACTGCTTTGTCATAATTAATAACACTTCAATCACCATGACATCTTATCAATAGAACCAGTAATAACGGGCCAGGGATCAATCAATCAAGGCAAAGCGTAGCAGGAATGGAAGGTTAAATTAACATGTCCTAATATTACAGTTAATCCTTATACCATTAAATTAGAATGCTTTCCAAGTTCAGTATTGTATAGTTTGTAGAAATTTTCCACCTATTTCCTACAGGCAAATACAAACGCCATGTAATTCACACACCAAATAATCAGTTGAAATGGATCAACGAATAAAATAAGAACATCAGGGAAAAGAAGAAAAATAGTACATTGCGATACAAGTGCCGAAAGCGATGCATATGGATCGAGGAAAGAGTTTTTTTTTCAACTTTCCGAGATCCGTTATGCGCTTACGGCACGAGTATTGCATGCTATTTTTTTGCACGATGATTATTTATATCAATTTAATTATATTAATTCAGATATTACCTGAAAATATTACGTATATACATTATGGAAGATAGATATTTATTTCAGGAAGTTATTCGCATGTGTTTGTTGTTATGGGAACCGAATATTTGTCCTGGGGGGCCATGTCCATAAAGGCTTGTATTATGATGAGCCGTAAGTAAATTCTTACCGCACGGAAACTCTTACCGCACATAGCAACAAGATTGCGTGCGGGAATGTCAACTTACGATCCACGGCAACAATATTCGTAAGTAACACTAATTAGTTAAGTAGTGCAAAAAAATATTAGAGACTTTATGCTAAGATTGTACACATATAATTAACAATAGGCAGGGTTTTTTCAGGACGTAAAAATCCTGAGCACGGAGTCCTCTGGGAGAGACTTAAAGCTGGGGGGCCCGTGTCGTAAAAGAAAGCCAAGCCTAAATTAAAGCCTCTAGACAAAATTTCTCGTCTCTTTCACGTCCAAGTAATACCTTAGTTTCCGGAGGGATGTTGAGAGGCGATGGGCTTACCACCTGTCCCTCTGCCTTCTCTCGGAAAATAAGCGTAACTAACTAAATTCACATAGGAAATTGAAACCTCCACTTGGAGACCCTTCGCCCCAACATAGGGGATATAGGATACTAGAATACATTTTATAACTTTTCAGGACCTGAGGATGGCGGAATAAGCTGAACTATGTCGTCCACAGAATACAATATTTTAATGTTTTACAATATTGACAATACTTAAAATAAATTTTAATGTTTTATAATATTGATAATTTCAATATTGACATAGCTATTAAGCTGAGGCTATAACAAGAACACTTATAAAACCAAATTCGAGGAAATTTGTGAAATTGTTCTACAAACTATACAATACAATTTACATCCCTCGTAGGAAGAAAGAAATATGAAATTTCTCAACATTCCAAGTTCAGGGTTTTGAAGGATTACCAGAGCTTACAACACTAAGCTATGCAGTCAAATATTGAAATATGGACTGTTTCATAGATTTTAGCAACTAAAGGGACATTAGGAATGATTTTTGGCCGAAATGTAAATCAAACTTTTGTTCTTCATATAAGGAATATTCTAACACATTGATCTAACACTTTTAGGTTATCTGTATTTAGCACCCCTCATCATGTTTAAATACCTGACGCTCAGTTTTTAAGCTTTATTAACCGTGAAAAAGCTAATGATGGAGATGTCTGGTGGGGTCTAGAAGCAAAGCCCTTGTTGTGGGTACAGGGGGATAAGACAAGGTCCAGGTGGCAGTCTAAGCTCTCTCAGCTTAGAAATGCACAGATTAAAAAAAAATTATTAATACTTATATTAATAGGGTATTTTTATGTAGAAAGCATTTTGTGTTGCATATAGGCCTAACGTGTGTAATTGTACGTATAGTGGCATTATATGTATTATGTATGTCTGGTATGAACTGCCACACTGCCACCGGGTTGTTGACCCACTTGCAGTGTAACAAAATAAATAATAAATAAATAAATTTATTCTATAAAACTTGAGATTTCTTATAACTAATTCTTTTATCATTCACAGCTTCCATTAGCCTCGGTTTTCATGAATCTTTGCACAAATAAAAAGCACATTAATAAAACAGTAAATAGTGCATTGATTTGATTCTCCAATGAAAACTTTCCATGATACGAATGTTTATCTTTTAAAAATTATTGAAATTACCAACATAAATTCTCACCTAAAAGAAAATTTGTATCTCCGTAACAAACACTCAGATTTCGATAGCCTTATGCATGCAGTGTTTTCTTAGTTATAAGATGTAGGATGTCCTTCACAGAAAAACTTACGATGCAATGGCGAATGTGAAACGGCTGGGGATATTTTGAAAGGATGAATCTATGTTAGCCTATATTTTCCTACGTTTGGTGCCCCGAAGCATTTTGATTGGCACTCGAGGACAGCCTGTTTTCCTTTGTCTGGACTCGAAGTCTTTAAAGGTGGTAAGTCATACTTTAAGTGAAAACAAAATATCAATACAACAGATAATAAAATTTGAAGGTAATGGACACATGGCATTTCTCAAATACTTGTCTAGTTGAATATCACAAACAGAATTGCAAACATAAGATGTTGTTTAGAGCATATTTTGGGGTTTCTCGATTCCATTAAAACTTCATTCTGCTCTACAAAGCTAAGGAACTAAAGGACATGTGAGTTTTCGCTTTATATAGATGGATCCAGGTGTTCTTAATATATTCCTACCATAACGTGATTTTGCCTAGAAAGTGGGCATGTGGGGTTTCTCAATTTCAATAAAAAATCACTCTGTTCTAAAAAGCTAAGAAACTAAAGGACATGTTACTTTTTTCTCTATATACATAGGTCTAAAACAAAACTAAATTCCATGGCACTACATCCCTTGAGGGACTAAGCCTACCTTCCGACCGCTGCGTCAACGACCATAGGCAGATGGAAGGATGGGTGGGGGGGCATTTGGTGAACATGCCGACTCCCACGGCCGTTATTGATGGCTTACTGAACCGGAGACGCTATTTCTTTATCAAGTAGCCCTTCAGTTTTAATCACAAAGCTGAGTGCACCCCATTCTAGACCTCCCTACCCGATAAAAATCCGAAGAGGTATCAGGGATCGAACCCGTAGCCAGCCACACTATCCATGACCACTAACCACAAATGGAATGGTTTATAAATATCTTTAAAACTTCTTTCAGCTCTAAGAAACGAAAATTCTGTGGCTTGGTTCTAAAAAGGCAAATGTCATAAAACTTGCTTTTGAGATAACTGACTTTGAAGCCTTTATAAAAGTAGCATTTTTGCTGAGAACTTCCGACACTGTTCTCTAAGGTTTCTGTATTATGTCTATTAATAGGAACAGACATTGGCACTTTTAGCATACGAAAGATAAAGACTAGCCGAGCTCAATAATGCATAAATCTCAATTTTTCAAGAAATTGACATTGGCCCTTTTAGAACCAAGCCACAGTATAATATGAGGACATGTGAGTTTTCTCTCAATATACATGGGTCTAGGTCTTCTTTCTACGTTCGTACTGTAAAGTGATTTAGCCCAAAAAGTGGACATGTATGAATAATTTAATTTCTTGGAACATCAGCACTCGGTAAGTTTCCTCAGACACGTTTTCAGCTACACAGTGAGGCGATGAAGTTCTGTGGTATGGGGCCCAGGCAGGAGAATGTCATACAGTGTGGTGTGGCGAATGTCTGCTCAGCACTGAGCTGGTGGTTTTATAAAAGTCAGTACACACACATACGATGCTAATTAAGTGGTCTAATTGTGCGGGGCTTCTTCTCCTAACCCTCCCCTCGATAGTAGGTATAATGGCCCTTGTTTTCATTTGTGATAACTCAGCATATTACTAACTGCTAACCCGTTAGCTTGGCTCCCCGTCCCCTCCCATCCCACCCAATCAATAGGGGAGGCATTCCTTCATGCACGCTAGTTCACTTTTATACCAGCGCTGCCCCTGCCCGACCCGTGTCGATGACACGCTTAACACAGGTTCCCGCATTGCCCCGTACCGCACTATCAGAGCTAACTTGTAATTATTATTATGATGTGCAACCAATCTCCATTGTCTCGAAATTGTTGTTTTTATTTTTCATTGAGCTCTTATCTTAGCATGTTGTTGCCAATTAATGACAAAGACCTGGACCGGAAGAATTTGGTCGATTTATTTTGATTATAAGTTCAGAAATTTCAGTGCATAAACTCGGTCAGGCCAATTTCATACGTAGAAGAGACCATGGTAAACTCCGAATGTTATATTTTAAAGATTATTTAAAAACTAATGAATATTTAGACGTCAATTAAGCGTCCGTGGAGGTCGGAGTTCGATCCTCATTCTATCCATGAAGAATTCCTTAGGGACAATGAGATGAGATTTTATCGGAGTTCTTCGTTTTCGAACAGCTTCTCAACTATCCATCATTGTTCCATTGCTGATGTATCACCTACCCCGGAAGTGAGCGAAAGGTCTCAAAAACTCTCATATTTCGTGAATTTTGGCATGTTACCTTTCTAGTAAGACCTCGTTCCCAACCAGGCGTCAGCTAAAATCACTGGCTAATGTATTATCATTCATAAATTAGAAAATTTTAACATTGCCGAGGGATTTATAACATATAGCCAGCTTTTGACAGCTTTCAATAAACAAGTAACCAAGAACAAAAAACGACATCATAATAGACTAGTATAGGCTTAATAACTAGGGCCCGGATTTTTAGGTTTTCATAAACCATGTATTAGTTTTTTAAACGTAATAAAATAGTTTTTATTGTTTTTTCAGGTACTTTTTTACACTTCACTTTAAAAGTACATTAAACAAATTGACAAAAATTACTAATTCATTTTATTTTTATTTCCAATTTCCATGGATCTGAAGCATAAAACTATAAGAACGGGTTTTTGCTTAAGTTTAAACAGTTCATGGATTACAGAACAAATAATTTTAGAATGACCCCTGGAGTTAAAACTCCAATTCCACCACATAAACGCAGCAAGAACGTTTTTCAGGTAGGCCTAATCAACCAAATTTTAGTATTCTTTACTTTCGGTGTCTTGATGGAGCAAAAACTGTGAATAAACTGCAAGTGTAAACGTATTAAGAATGTCTTTAATTTCCTTGTAAAGATACCGAGCACTTCAGTTCACTTACGATTTCCTTTACCGGGCAAATGGAGTACAAAATGACAAAATTAAAAACTGCAAGGTATATTTTCTCTTACAACTGTACTGGAAATAATGAGGAAGATGCAAAATGTAGATAGATATTCAAAAAGTAATTTTAGTAGAGCAATAATGTAATTCATTAGTTTGTTAAGTATTTTATCTTATTTTAATTAAAATCTGTTTTAGTCACTTTTTAGTTTTTAACGACTTATTTAGCCATTTTTAGGTTTTATAAGATTGGACTATGTGACTGCCATGGCCATGAAATGGATAATTATGTTAAAATATCAGAGTTAGCTAGCAAGGAACAAAATATTTTAAAGCCTTAGAATTAGGGTCCTAATAACAACCATTATAACATAAAAGACAGCTATTATTCATTACTAATTGCTCTTCTCGCATCCATTGTGACTCTCAAGCAGCACTCCTCGCCATCAACGATAGGTTTAATCGTCATCCCATTGCAACCAACATTCGAAATAAGATAAATGAATATTCTAAACATATATGCTTAAACTGTGTCAAAGGTTATATCGGAACCACAGGAAATGAAAGAGCAGATCACCTGGCCAAATATGCTGCCAACTCAAATATGGAATAGGCCTACTACTACTCTATGTGCTCAATCTCTTATGTTAAGGAACTATTTAAAAACGACTTGTTAGAACATTGGAATACAGAGTGGTTGAACAGCAACAATGGACGTCTAACAAAGGAGTTACATTTCCCTTCAGTGTATGAGAGATTAAAATGTAAACTCACAACACCTAATTTTGTAACAACTCAATTTTCAAGTGGACATGGTAAATTTGGAAATTATCTTGAAAGATTTAGGATAGGTAATAACATTTGTATATGTGAACACAACGACCAGACCACACCTACTACTTGAGTCCCGCCTTTGAAGTTCGAAGATTTGAACTCATTATGCACTTGGACAAATGCAATAAGACATTTGATCCGCCCTTCAGTATAGGCCTACTATCGCAAAAGTGCTGCTACAGGAAACTTAATGAATTTTTTAACCTTATTCATGAAAAGTTATAAACAATAAGTATTTTCTCTATCTAACGTAAACGCACTTCGAAAATTGATCTATTTATCCATCTTTGTTCATGACTACATCGTATTAATATCTAATTCTAGCATAATGAATGAGTATATATGAAAGATGTAATTGAAAATGTAACTATAACCCTAACATACCGAAAGTTGAAACAGAAATAGGGTTTTATAACAAAATAGGCCTGCAGTGGAAACTATTACTAAGGATTTTTTTCAAATTACACTAAACAAAGAAGTATTATAAATTACTGCAGAAAAACACTGTAGTGTTTATTGATATATGTAATATTTACGATCACATTACATTATATAGAATGGTTATAACTGGGCTTAAGTGTGCACATTCGAAGAGTCAATAGATCACATTTTGCGTTTTGTGATTATGTTTATGGTTTACGAGATAATTAGGTTGCAAGGTACCGCATAATTGCGCACCAGGTAGCTTGTTTCGGGTGGCAATGACCTTTGGTCACGCGTGTAAAAACAACTAAAACATGCTTCGACGTTACCTCGTTAGGTTTCAAACCTGTATTGGTCTTTCCATCTCTTCGGTGGACGTCGTTGAGTTTTCTCCAGTAGGTCTGTATTTTTGTAGTTTTTTGTGGTCTGGTGGTCTTCCATCCTTTGGAACATGTTGGAAATAACTTCTGTGATAGTAATTTATTAAGTGCCAGAATTGTATTTTCCTAGATTGTGAGGTGGATGGGAAGATGTCTGTCCGTGTCTCTGTACGCGCGATAACTCAAATACTCTTTATCGGATTTTCATGAAACTTGGTATACGCATTTATAACATCCATGGCAAGAGACTCGTTGATATCGGACCAAATCGGTTGAATGGTACCGAAGTAATGCCCAATTTAGCAGCTATTTTATGGTAATATCAAATGCAAATCAGTTCTCATGACAACATAACGTTTTATAGCGTTCATAAAACGGCTTTGGAAGTTGCAATACAGTTAGCTTTGAAATAACACTGCCCACTTATTCCTTCACATTTGCTTATCGAACTAGACCTTTGTTCTTCCGTAAGCCCTGTTTAATGAATCGATCTGGAGCTTAACTCGGAAATAGATTTTAAAAATAACTTATTTTCTGCCTATCAAAATTTCAATTATCACTTATTAAACAAAAGCATTTTGAGACTTTGTTATATCAGTTTACCTGATTTTATTTTTCATTGATATTTCTTTCTATTCCTGAATAACCTGCCACCGGTTCTATAAATCTCATCTCTGCAGAGTCTACAGGTATATGCCTGACATCTATTTTTGTTAACGTCCAACACATCCATAGGCCTATAGTATTATAATATTTTAAATAGTGTATTTTCTTTTTTTGTTTAATAACGTTCGTTTGACTGTTCCACATACCGCAATAAAATTAAAATTGATTCCTAATTAAAATTAAAATTAAATTAAATGTTCCACATACCGTACAAATTAATCTCCTTTTGTATATAATTTTGTTTAAAATTACCTATTTCACAGCCTAAATAGTTAAAATTTTGTTCCTGGTACATTAATTTTTGTTCTAAAAGGGATTTTTCCTTTAAAAGCTAAAATTTTTGTTTTAGAAATAGATACATTTCAATTATAAGCAGAGGACAGCTTATTTAATTAACATAAAACTGTTGTTATTGAAACAAATACAATAGCACTTCTTCTAATCCTTTAATTAGACACACTAACCAGCGGTATTTAGAAGTACGATTAAAATGTACAAAACTTATATACATAAAGATGTTACTGTATACAGGAGTGCCTCTTTCTCTTCACATTCGTGTAGCGGTATTTCAACGCCTCCTCTACAAAGTTTCCAATGAGAATCAATATTTGAGTTTTTACACAAAGTTGTTGAGCCACAGTTAATTTCATTAAAGCCAAGGTAAGGGGTACTAAGGGGATAGAACCAACAAACGCTTTAACAGTGTAAGGCAAGGTATCCATTAAAAATAAATTTTGCTAGGAACATGATGGCTACATCTTTCTTTATAAATTTATCAGGCAAATTATGATAGATTTACAAAATAATATGGATATGTATTCATATTCATGAATCATAGAAAATTGTTTCTGTTGATCATTAGATAAGAAAAAATTAGGAGAAAAGTTTCCTCTGACACCGGGACACGAATCTGTGAACGACGATTAAGGGTAGGCTAATCATACGAGAGAGATTCCATCTGGCGTCGTTACTCGAACTCTGCCTAGAACAGTTGGTAGAGAATCGGCAAGGATATCAAAGCTGACGGACTCGAATCCAGCTGTCTGAGGAATTTTTCTCCTAAGATGTTCTCATGTTATGTTCAACAGAAGCATTATTATGTGGATTCATAAACATCTACATCTTACATGGTACCGTGCAGCATTGGAAACCCAGTCAAAAAATAAATAAATGTGTGTCTCACACTACTGTATATGATGTAGAGCATTTCAGTGAGGTTGACAACTAAGGGAATTCATAGGGGAGAGATTCCATCTGGCCCCGTGAGTCGAACTCTGGCTAGCTTAGCTAGTAGAACAAAATCACGGAAACCCGGTGCCAGAAGAAATTTTCTCCTAAACATAAATTCTAGAGTGATAGGGAAAAAGCAAATAAGTCAAAATACCAAAGTTTTAGGAGATACAAAATACAATTTATTTCCACAGCACAGTTACAATATTTAGTTCAGTCCACTAGATATTTTTACACAGTATCTTACATGCTATGTAGAAATATCTGGGTGGGCTGATCTAAATATTGTAACAATGCTGTGGAAATCAATTTTTTTTGTCTTTCCTGAAACTCTGGTATTTTGACTTATTCGCTTTTTCCCCTTTCACTCTAGAATTTTCTCCAAAACATTCTACAACATAATGATTTAAAGATCAATTGAAACTAACTTTAATGTCAGGGACAGACACGTACCGCAGCTTCTCATCATTTATATGTTAAATGGCTAGTTCATCTACTTATATTAAAGGGAAAGTAATCTACTGTGTTGGAGAATAAAATACGATACCCATTTTGAGATTCCTGGATCGAAAGGCAATTTTAGGAAACCTGTATGTCAACAACTAGATATGTGTATGTGTGTGCGTGTGTGTGTGTCTATATTTATGTGTCTGGGAACAGCACAGCTCAAAAAAAGAAAAATATTTTATATGTGTGTTAATTAGCAGTAAAGTTCGTCTTCATCCTAAGAAATAAATAAAATATCCACTTAATTTAGCCTATAAATTCCAGCATTTTCTCTTGACCATACAGGAGCTTACAATGGGCATTGTAATGAGAGCCTTGTTAATCAATTCACGAAGATTTAAATGATCGGAACAATAGGCTATGACTAAGAGAATACTGGCCAGATTTGTAACATCTTCAATAGTTGGGTAAGTTGGTGTATGAAAAGGGTTAATAACAACATCCTGCCTTGAGATGGAAACGATAAGTTTTATCGGGGTCTTGTAGATAATTTATGATAGTGTTTGGAATTCTTTTTCATCAAGTGTGTAACGGTTTTAGTAATGGCAGTCCCATGGCCTGTCCACTTCGCCACAATCCAGGCGGACAGTAAGCGTTTTCACGAATGCTCATAAGGGTTATAGAACGGCGGTGTCCTAAGAAGAGAGAAGATACCATTGGAGACTGAGGACTACTGAAGTCGTTATTAAAGAAGCTGGGAATTACAACTTTACATTAAAACCGAACCACAGTATGTAACATGTGCAGTATATATTAAACTTGTGATCAGATTACTACAACTAATAAACCAATTATTATTATCATCCTTATATAAAAACGTTCCTTTCACAATTGCGGATTCAGTCTATGGCTCAAACTTCTTTTTAGCTATAGGATTAAATGGAATCCTCATCAGTGTTAAGCAAGATTTGTATTAGTAGTAGGCTTACGTAAAATTAAATCTGTACTGTTTTATTTTTTAAACTTTATCCTACGACCCACTAATAGTCTCCGAGATTTTATTTGAAAACCTTATGTTTAAAAATACTAGTCAGTACAAAATCTCCTGGGAAATGAAATTTTTCACCAAGAGCATTCTTACTAAGATTTGTAATGTGAAATATAACTTCTACTGTTCAATAGAATGAAAACTAAATGAAAAAAAAAATAGATGATAAGGACGTAGGCCTAATGTAACAACTGGTAACAGTAATAAACCTTCTTCTTTGTAAACTTTACCAAAAACCAGTGTATATTTCTGTTTTATCCGGAAGAAGGTTTAACAGCAAAATTTAAATGTCCTTCAAGACTTAGTACGATATCCATCCAACATATTATAAACGGTGCTTTTGTTTGTATTCAGACCACTTTTATGATTTGATCCTGCCTTTGGACTTCACCTAAATCGATTTCAAAATGTTCTAATTGATTTCCGACTTTTAAAAAGGGATACGTCGAACTGACTCCCATCCGAGAAACCAGTACATTTTCTTTCCTATGTTCCACAGACAAGCAAAATTTGTGTAGATGCTGCAGATATGGCAAAATCGTATGGCCTTTTGTTTTTCGAAATGAAAACTTGCAATTTTCCAATACAATAAGGATAAAAATAAAGATGATAGGAAAAAAGTGCAATTTTAAGCATTTTTAGTGTAAGGCATAACTGTAATAGTGACATTTTCAGGATTTCTATTTGTTTTATAAAGCTTTCTTTGGTATTATATTATTGTTATTGTTATTATTATTATGATTATTATGTACGCATTTTTTTTATGGAAGTCAGCTTTCTGTTAATTTAGATCAATATATACTTAATAAATAATGTATTTACATGCTTGTAACATTTTCAGCTCGTAAGAATCTCCGTCATGTTGCAATTACAAGAAGTAAAGTTCTAATATTCTAAGCTAGAATACCTTACTAAAAACGTGGAATAAGGATTCGTGTAGAATCTAATATACAAAGAGAGCGGGAATCAATTCGGACCTAAGCACAAAGCCATTGCCCAAGTCAATTCGGACACCACTTAATCTTCAAATTAATAATAACTCAGAAACACCTGTCTTTGTGTCTAAAATTCTGGTCTAGTTTATATGTAAATTGCTTTTCCCCAACATCCCTTTCAATTAAACTTATTGTTTGATAAATAATGTATTTACATACTTCTAACGTTTTCAGCTGTTAAGAATCTCCATCTTGTGGCATTACAAGAAGTTCAACATATTCTAAGCTAGAATATCACTCGTACTAAAAACGTGGAAAAAGTATTCTTCTGGAATCCAGTCATATTGCAGAGAGCCAATGCCAGAATCAATTCGGATATCGTTTAACCATCACAGGAATCAACTCAGAAACACCTATCTTCTGTAAATATAGAGTCAGATTGAAAAATGCAATGCCATAGGCCTATCCAGAATATGAACCACAGATCTTCGGCTTTCCGTGCTACTGCTCTGCCACTTGATCTACAATGGCAACGTGCCGGTACAACATTAAATTCTCCAACTAACTTACATATATATCACAGAAGATCTGTGGTTCAAATCCCGGCTATGGCATTGAATTTTTAAGTCAGGCTCTAACTTTCCAGCTTAGCCTACTCACGGCCAGTATGAAAGAATCATCATTCCACCTGACTTTTATGTCTGAAATTCTGGTCTAGTTCAGATGTAAAATGACTTTTTTTCAAAATTGTTTCTACGTCCTGCATCCTTAAGAACGAGATAAAATGTGATTAATTAAAACAGGAGAGAGCATTTTTGTTTCGTTGGACATTTGAAGATAAGGAATGATATAAAGAGGGTTGGAGATGTTAAGTTGTTTGCAGCAGGGTGGAGAGGCAGGCTTGAGAGGAGATGTTGCTGTCAGGAGGCAGCAGGGAAGTTGCGAGAAGTCCATCCCCACAAGACGTGCATGCATCACTCGGTAATTACGGAGCAAGCCAGCAGCTCTGGTCCAGGCAGTAAGCTCGCCGTCTCCGTCTTTCTTGAGGGTATATAGATGTGTTTCGAGAAGGGGTAGTGGTTAGCTATTGATTATTAGAATGGAAGACAAGCTACTGTCTCCAGTCATTGGGGAGGGAAGGGCTGCTCCTGGATTTAGAATTAAAACCGAGTAAATCCAGTTACAAAGAGGGGTGAGGAGAGATGAAGGGGAGGACGTTTAACTTTTCAAGTGCGCTCCTAACCTGAGGAGAATTCTGCAACTTGCTTTTAAATCATGATTCTAATTACTGTAGCAAGGAGGCTGTTGGTGTCGTGTGCTTCTGTAATTTTCTTGTATTTCATTATACTTTGCTCCTTACACCATATTAAAAAATTTGAAAAAATAAATTGATTTCCTTTTTATACATTATATGTGATTCGTTTTATCCAAATTTTAATATTGTTCATACCTGTCATGATTTTCAGAATTGAAGTAAATTAACCTGACGCAGATACAGAACAATTACAGTATAGATACGTTATACTTGTGTGGTATTTTCAGAGCTGAATTTATGTGGCGAGGAAAATTTAATTGGAATAGCTGAATTCTATAAAAAGCAATCATATTACGAGGACAAAAATCCTAACAGGATAACAGGCTAATAAATGGACTGTAAACAATTACCGCTCTTGTGTTCCTTATTGACCAGGCATCCATGAAGCATGTATGCAGCGTAAACAAAGCGCTTTCGTTAATTATTACAAATATATATGAAACGATCGTATTTGCAGTGACCAGAGTTGTGAGTTGAAATACAGAGTGGCGCACGAAATGTCATACCATTTAATGATCTCATAAATATTGTAATATAGCAGTTTCGCTGTTTCTAACAGTGCTAGTGTAAGCCGAAGATCATGGAAATTTCGATAGGTGTCATCACATGTCGGATTTCACCATGACAACGAACACAGACATTAGTTTGTAGAATGGCGCACAATGGGCGTTTGAATGGTGAACAAAAGGTGAAAGTTGTTCTGTTTTTCGCCGAAACGAAGAGTGTATTTTTGACTCAGATACGTTTTCGTGCTCACTTTAATACAAGATGGGCTCCTAGCAAACAGATAATTTACAGACTAACCGAGCAGTTTGTGTTGGAAAAAAATGCGGTCGCGACGGGCTAGTGTTCGTACACTTGAAAATATTGAAGCGGATTTCGTTGCTTTGACTCGAAGTTTATCTAAAGGACTTCTGCAGAGTTGGGAATCAGCTCAGAGCGCAAGTAATGGAGTTGTGCCATGCGTTATCTGAAGACTTGTGTCGAAAAGTGGTGACGAATGTAAGGGTTCGTTTACAAGAGATTGTGAGGCAAAACGGCGGTCATATTGAACACACTCTGCATTAAAGACAAATTTCCATGTCCTAATGATCAATTCTATGTATTTTATATAAAGCTATAATAAAAATTAATATGTGTTATGTGTAAAATAAATGGTATGACATTTCGTGCGCCACCCTGTATGTTTTATTGCAGATATTATAAATAGTCCAAAGTATATGAAATTTATTTATGACATTATTTATTATTTATATTAATTTTTTTTAGTTTGGTAAATATTCGTAACAGACACAACTTGTGATTTTCAATTTATCCGGATAAATCCCCTCAAGTGGCTTGCGGATTTCGGTCAGTTAAACAGCACTCATAGTAGCCTATAATGTAATTATGACTATTTAGGTCATACGTCTTTCTTTCCATTTGGTCCATTATAAGAATGTGTCTGAAATCAGCCGGTCACAGACGTGATTCACTCAATTTTTAACGAAATTTACTTTATCCCGTCCTAGAAAAGTGGTCAAGATAAGTCCTCCCTTCTTTATATTCTAATCAGGACGGAGAATCTCTAGGCATGGCGTAAGTATACGTCACCAAATTCAAATAAGCATTTAAATAAATTAATGAATTTCATATTGTTCCTATGAGGGTAAAGTTATATAATCAAGTTCAATATCACCACCTTATTTCCTCAAAAAATAAAACTTAGGATTACTTGAGAATAATAATAAAATATTTCAGTAATTAATCTATTTTATTAATTGTGTATTTGTATATGACGGTATATAAAAGCCATGTCAATAAGTTATAAAAATGAAATTTGAAATTATATAGCTGTTTATATTAAAAAATCAAATTCACCAAAGTGATATGTATAAATGTAGTAGATTACTACTGAGGGAATAAGGTGGTGATATTGAACGTGATTATATTTAAATTAAGTTCAATACATTTTAAATTTCGTCGATTTTAAACTATTGACTTTTAAGAATTTCAACCAATAAAAACCATTGTCTTTCAAAGTCAGTTTCTGCAGTGTCATTTAACTTTATCTTTGAACGTTGGCATTTAGGCCTAATTGTAATTACCTCATGTGAACATAATGACATAACCTCAACAGCATGAGTGAAATAATCCGTTCATACGTGAACCGATGATCATATCTTTGAAGAAACAGTACTAACCAGTATGCATCGCTAGGAACCATAAAAATTATGTCATTATGTTTTACGCAAGAAGTCTTCATTATTTCAGCCAACGCTACCTAAATGAATGGATGTTTATTGCCTACTGGGCATGGAACACGCAACCACGTATTGGGTCTACGATAGTGTTTTGTTTAGAGAAAACATGTTGATAATATGTTACGGAATGCCTTTCAATAGCATTGTCTCAATCTAAAATTATATTCAAACAATTCAATTTCAATATATTTTTATTAATTATTTATCACATATTATTCGTGCAACAGTAATTATGAAAATAAAATCTTATAGTCTAATTATCGCCGATTTTCAAGTCACTCCTCACATTACTTATGATAGTAAGCATCTAATACCGTATCGATGAAAATGTATAGTTTTCATAGGAAAATAAATAGTCTATCAGTGTCACACTTTAACTCTTGATCCTTTTCCTTTTAACCACCTCAAAAATCTTTTAGTATTTGAGCTTTTCATCGGGTATGCGGTAAAATCCCAACATTTTTCGTCAAGTTGGGCAATCCTTTTGCAACATTGAAGAAAGTTAAACTAATAACTTTAAAAGGTTCTATATCGATCCTAAAACAACATGTATATGAAGTTCAAAATTTCTTAGTGTTTCCTTTTATTGTTGTTGAATCTTCAATGTGTTGTTGAATCTTCAATGCTTTATTTCCCTCTTTCTTAATATGGAGTCGTGCTGTTATATCAACATACGCTATCTGTTCTATGGTACGAGCTGTGAATATTTTGTTGCTTTTGAAATGTTCAGTTTGTCGTTTATCAGCCTTCAATTCAAGAAAGCACTGGAAACAAAAAAGTACTGAGTAATATCACTAGTGGGCTCGAAGTTTTAAACCCATTTGAAAAATTTCACAAAAATACAGCAGCGTCACCAGGAATTTTATTAAGGGGGGGCAAAATCAATTTCGGACCTGAATTTTAAATGATTAGGCTAAACATATTAATATTCACTTAGTTAACCGGATCGTTATTTTTCGACATTTTTTTTTAAGTTAACAGAATACGCACTTTTGAGCAATGGCCTTGGTGAGATATTATTATAAATACATATTACAGTTATAATTAGTTAATAATTGCTAATCTCATTATAAAGTAATTTTATTTTATTTTATTCTCCATGCTACAACTGTAGGTTGACAAAGAGTACCACAAATAAATGAATCCATAAGGCAACCCAGAGGGGGGCAGTTGCTCCCCTTGCCCCCATGTCGACGCCCATGCTAAAATAGCTGGTTTTCATGAAGGACAATCGTGACACGCGAATAAAATTTCTCACTCTTTACATAAGATATTACTCTTATATATATATATATATATATATAATTATACATATATATATATATACATATATATCTGCTATTATACAATTTTATCCAATTTCAATATATTACTCTAAGAAACAATTAACTCACAGGAACTAGAGTTAAATGAATTTTAATGTATGAAACCCGAAAATTTTGGAAAATTTGAATGGTAATTTGAAAGGACAAATTGGTTTTCAGATTTCAAAATTCATAAATTTCGCCAAGACTAAAATGTGAGAATAAGGAATTATAGGAATATGTAGATTGTGGAAAGGGCAATTTCTTGATCTGTTTAATTTTAGAAGCAAACTGTCATCAAATTTTATGATATAAAAAGGATAAATAGGGTGTTTTAGTTTTTAACGAAATAATTAGGATAAAAAAGGTGTATCATATTTTTAACAAAATTATATAAAAATATGTAACATATAATTTATGGAATGAATGTAATGTTAGAAAGTTACCTTTTACGGACCTAACACACAAAAAGCAGACTACTTTTGTTCATTATGCATGGAAATACAAATTTCGCTTTAATAATTAGAAAATATTTTTGCTTATTCCCTCCCCCTAATAAGCAACATCAGAAAGAGTCAGATGATTTAATTTAAACATTGGATTATACCTGGAGGAAAAGCTGCGAAATACAAACTATTTAATGTTCATCTTGATGTGTTGAAATTCTGATTTTGAGTGACAACGAATTTCTCGCTGACAGAAATGAAAGGCAGTGTTTTGAAAAGATATCAGGTATTAAATGAAGAGAGCATTTTGCACATTCCGGTACAATTAGAATCTGGGGAAGGTAATTACACGGTGAGGGGGTGAACTGTTACGACACGCAACACGCAACATACACGTGCGGGGGTGGCTGCTAGGCTCGGTCCGATCAACTCCATTGGATTCACATCATCACGAGTAAATTCTGTTCTGACGGTGTGTGTAGCATCAGACTTAAATAAATTAATGTTTTATTTCATAACAGTCAATACTATAAAAATTAAATGTGTCAATCATTGATACCTAGATTTAGTGAGTGACGCATTCACGAATTGTGGTACTACCACTAATAAAACGATAATCTTTTGTTTCAAATATTTCTGGGCCGTATACTGCCGCTTTTCAGTCGCGAAAAACTCGAAATATTGTGTTTTTGAAAAATTTGTGTTTTAGTGCGAATGTTTTTTATTTATTTTTATTTTATTTTTTAGAACGAAATTTTATTTTTCAAGAGAAATCTCGAGTTCTGGAAAGATCTACTTTCATCAAAGGACTAAACTGTTATGCTTATTGAAAGGCTATTATATATATATACATATATATATGTATATATATATATATGTGCGCAGTGACAAAATAAGTAAAAAAGAAACCATTAAATATTTATTTAAATACAAAATTAAAATACATAAAATACATGTGTTGAGATGTTTATGGAAATTGAATTTTGCTATACCGTAGGCCTACATTAATTTAGCACTAAACCCCATTCCTAGAGAAGGTATTTTATACTTTATTTCAGTACAGAAATAACTGTATTTTGGTGCCAAGTAGATAGACTATATCCTCGATGCACCAGGATAAGTAGGTCAGGGAGATTGTGTTGACCAGTTTAATTGCACTGTAAGAATTGTGAAAATCTACAAAACAAAAAGGTCCTTGATTTTTTTTTAAATACGCAATATTTTTCACCACATGACCCATAAGTCTATTTCATTTTAATGCGGAATAACGCAGAAATATTATTACGTTATGAGAAATAAGACCAAAATTATCCCAACTCTTCAACCGAAATTTAACATATATATTCAAAGTAAAGTAGGGTCATACTACTAATGATGATAATGATAACGATAACGACGACAATGATGATGATAATAATAATAACAGCATGACAAAGCATATAGTATTACCAGCATGTGCCCGCGGCTTCGCCCGCGATAATTAATTCAAGAATTAAAAATTAAGAGCATAATAGTTAAATCATTATATTTATTAACACCTAAATCGCGTGGACTACATACCACGATCAGATAGCATCGACTGGTAAAAGCGACCTCAGATTCGAGTTCCTTGGCCCAGAATACCCCTGTAGTGAGTTTCGTCCAAATCGAACAATGTTTGACCACATTTAGGCCTATATTGATTATCCCTCTTCCGTGTAGGTTGAAAATTTCATATGTCTGCGTGCCTTGATATTCTAAACAAATGAATCGTCCAGGATGGACTTACAAAATCAAGCGATGGCCCGCGATAATTATTTCGAAAATTAAAAATTATGAATTATATTGATCACGGCCTCCTAAAGGAGCCGTACAATAAAGGAGGCCGTGTATTGATACTTCTCTAATTTGTCAAACTTCCATTTCATTTAATCCAAACCCATCTGATAAAACTGGCAACAATATGTTCTGTGATTTTGTTTCGGTAATTCTGTGTAAAAAGGGATTAAGTATTCTCAAAAACATTTAATTTTTGGCATTTAGAATCAGAATTTTTCAAAATCCTTTCTCAGTGAGCACCTACATTATGAAACGAAGTTACTGTCAAAATTCCAAGTCTCTACCTGTTATAGTTTAGGCTGTACGTTGATTCCTGTCAGTCAGTCAGTCAGTCAGGACAAAGCCTTTTATATATATAGAGATTATTAAATTTCCAAAAAAAATAAAGAACTCTATTGTGCATTCGCATATTAGGGTTATAGTTTAACAATTACATTCAATTTACAACAGATTTAATTTTATGATGAGAGCTTATTAAAGATGCGGTGGATGAATGTTAGAAAATGAGAATAATAACATTGTTTCTTTAAATATATGAAACAGAGGTTTTGCCAGTTCATTGTCAAAAAAATTCAGGTGATATTCTAGGTATAGGCCTATCTTCTTCTCCCAAAATCAGGACAGTCAAAAAGCAAGTGCTGCACTGTTTGAGAGGATCCACAGAAGCATGAGTAATCATCTTGGACATTAATATTAAATCGCTCGAAATATGATTTAAATTTGCCACGGCCAGATGGGAATTGTGTAAGCACATTAAGTTCGGCACGACAGAGAATATAGTAACAACGATATGATTTTTGACAGTCGTAATACAGTACGTAACAATAATGTTGATTGTTTTGGCCGTTTTAAATACGCATGTGATGACTGCAGACCTGTGACCGTCACCTGTGTGGACGGGCTCTGGCCCACTTAAAAAAAAAAACCCCACTCTTTGGCATACTTTCGCTTTATACAAAATAGATTATAAAAAAGTAGAGAATAAAATTAAAAAAACGGAAAATGAAATGTATTGACGTCATTTTTCTTGTTTTTAAATAATTTTTCAAAAGTTACCTCACTAATGCCGGGTTTCCGAAACGTAAGATATCTACTAGATGGCATTATTCAATCCGTAAGCGTTTCTGAAACGTTCGATAGCGGCTAATCGTTCTATAAAACGCCCTACAAACTATCGCACCACAAATCACTAGATATCTGGCGAAACGGTAGATAAACACGCAACATGGCGGAAATGCGAAACATTTATGTTGATGTATGTTTCATTATTATGTTAGCATTTTATCTTACTTTATGTTACTAGCTTGTTATGGTATTAAAATTAAAAGTAGTAATGAAGCTGGCATTGGTTATTAATTTGTGTGTGAAATAATTCATAATACTGTACTAGAAAAATTGTATATTATCGGTTAGATGAACTTTGTTATAGCCTAGGCTATTAATGTATCCATCGTTTATGTGTATTAATTTCATTTTCTGTTGTATGTTAATACTTTTAGGAAAACATCCCGAATATTAATTCACATCATATTTTCTTGCTGGTCATCTTCAATGCCAGATCCTATAAGGCCTACGTCTATACAGAAGAAAATATTCCCTGAAAGAAATACAGCAATCCTTTCAAGAAGTAGCCTACGATGACATTCAGATTCGGAAAAAATGTAGCTTAAGTATATTAATTTTATTTTCTGATGCAACACTTTATGAAGAAAATATTGCGTTTTTACAGCACGAATATTAATACATAATCATCATCTTTCTCGTCATCTTCATCCTGAGGCAATAATTAGGCCTAGAGATGTGTAAAGCAAAAAGTATTCCCTGAAAGAATTAGATCTTTGACGATATTGAGTTTCGGAAAGAATCAGGCTGTCAAAGCAATGACCTATGGATAAATAGGTCATCATATTAAATAAGGAACAACTGCAAGCATGCCTTTTTCAGCGTTAAATTGCCCATCATTAGAATTGGGAACAACCATCGAAGCATTCCTTTCTGTGGTAAATTAGCTATAACTTAATTAATGTGTTACGTTTTATGCATTACGTTGTCAGATTGTGATGGGTGACATTTTCTCTAATGCACAAGTCTCGAAATCGAAATTACCGTAGTTTATCTCATATTTTACATTGCTTTTTCTTGTCAGCTGTTTCTCTGGTAAAACCAGACAGAAAATTCAGCCATTTTGAATACATAGCAAGAAGCGCTCCGATTGGTTGCTACACAATCACGGCCAATATGATATTACAGTAAGCACCGTGTCTCCATCTATTGACAAAGTGCTCAATTCATTTATCTGGCATTAGCTATTTCTTGAGCAAATTCGCTTTCGGAAATGGGAAGGTGTTCATCGAGTCTATAAATGTATAGAACGATTAGCTGTCTAGAAGATATCTGGAGCTTTTATGCAACCGGGCCTAAAGCTATTTGATATTTCGCGAGAAAAGGCTAGCACCGGCGTACAGTTCCAGTAACGCGTCACATTAAAAAATCCGAAGAGGGGAATAGTTGCTGGAAAGGAGATTGAATCCAAGCAATCCCAAAGACACAGGGTTTGTAAAGATTTTTAAATTGCTTATCCTACCATATTAGTGCATTACATTGCAATATATTTAACATAAATTTACGTTACGATGACACAAATTTAATTCAATTATTTATAAATTTACAGATATAAAATTGATTACAAACATATACACTCATGGCCCAATTTCCCATTCTTCTGACCCATCTAGAGAAAAAATTCTGGTGCCGCCACTGCATGTAGTAATTGTTTAACCTTTACACTGCTTGTGTCACTTTGAACAATTGTTCCAAATAGTGAAGTAAGACTAACAGAGTATTGTTTTAGGAAAATATGAGGATTTTTATATACGTTTTAGGCTTATTATTTATGGAAGCCAGCTATTCTACTGGAATTTTTTTCATTAATTTCAAACTTAGAGCCAGTAACCCATCACGTTAAAAAATCTGAAGAGGAGAATAATTGCTGGGAAAGAAATTGAATGCCATCGAGCTAGAACCAATATTTTACAGATTGCTCTACCAAAACCGGTAGCGATAATGCTAAAGGAAGTCGCATGGTAGGCCTATAACAACAAAATCAGGTAAACTGATACAACAAAGTGGCAGAAGGACATAATAAGCCATATTTAAGAAACTATTTAATTTAAATCATGGTCTCTTGAGAAACTTTGATAAGCGGATAACTAGAATATTAGCAGAACGGATTTACAACAAATTCCTCACGTCAACAATAGACCTATTCCTTTATTTTGTTAAAACATCTGAAGCCATACAAATATAGAGTGGAAAATTTGAAACTTTATTTTGGAGGGGAAAAATTAAAAACTTGAATTTCTTTGGAATTTTTCCACCGGTTATAGACCACAAACTACAAGTTTCTGGCTCATCTGGGAGTGAGTAAACATCAATGTTAATAAGTAGCTGTTTAGATTGTCGTAGATGTGATGTGATATCTATGGCTAATAGAGATGTGGCTATTCAGCCAGAGTTTCCATACTTATGAGGCAGCTGTGATGTGATGAACATTTTCAAAAATTATTTAAAATTTTAAAAAATCCAACTTTATCTAAGGTATAACCGTTGGACAAAACGGCAAAAAATCATACGACCAAACTTGTAAATCTCTCAAAATCCTTTACTGCTGGTGCAATCGGTTTTTTGATACAACTTATCGATTAACTACTATAAATGCATGTGTTTAAGCTTTCACGGCCGGCGTTTAATGAGTTCTGCGCTTCCGGGATGTGTGACCGTGGTCTACAGGTGTCATGTGCTGACGTATCGCCGCGAGCTGCGTCAGGCATCTTCAGAGCGATGTGTCTAGCTGGATGGTCGGCTGTCAGCTCGCGGCGAAACGTCAGCACATGACACCTATAGACCACGGCCACACAGCCCGGAAGCGCAGAACTCATTAAACTACTATACACTCCATGGGCGTCGGCATGGGGGGCACTTGCCTTTGGATTGCCTTATGGATTAATTTATTTGTCAACTTGCAGTTGTTGCATGGAGAATAAAAAAAATATAATTACTTTATAATGAGTTTAGCAAGTGTTAATTAATTATAATTATAATATGCAATTATAATAATAAAGGCCGTTGCTCAAAAGACCGTAATCTGTTAACTTAAAAACTTTGTAGCCTCGTCGAATTCAGCTGGGGTTCAAAATTACGGTCCGCTTAACTAAGTGAATATTAATGTCTTTAGCCTAATCATTTGAAATTGAGGTCCGATATTGATTTTCGGTCGATCACAATAAAATATAATTTGATCATTTGTATCATATTAACTTCAATCAGGAATTAGTTCACAGTACACTTATTTAAATTATTGTCGTAATTCTATTGGTTCATTATAGTAAATTAATTCTTATTATTATAAAGTAATGTATAATTTAGCCAAATAGATAAGGATCAATGTGTTAGGACTTATGTTGAGTTCCCCCCCCCCCCTTAATAAAATTGCTGGCGACGCTACTGATACACTCCAAGGTCTACACAGATCTTAAAGTTGCTTCCACCATTTTGAATGTTTTTAGGGGGTAAAAAATAATAAATCGGGTCTTTTGGAATATTTCCGTCGGCTATAAGCTATAAGTTTATGGCTGATTTGAAAGTGGGCAAATAATTAAGTTATTTCAATGAGTGAGTTAGCAACATAGCGCTGGTTTGCTATTTTAAGCCGTTAATTGTGCGTTACTCCGGTACCGGTCAACCTATTTCGTCCAAAATCAATAGGGTTCGTTCCAAAGACGATATAGGTGCGTATACTAAGTTTAAAAAAAATCTTATGTAGCGGATTTGAGTTATCGCGCGTACAGGCTCACGGAGAGACGGACAAACATTTTCCCCATCCACCATACAATCTCAGGAAGTACCATTGTGGCAATTGATAACCTGTCGTCCATGCACGATTTGTTAATTATATTCTATTGCTATTATATTCTTTTGTAGATAGGCGATGGTTTGGGACGAGGACTTCTTAAAATGGCATCAACAGTATTAGTCTAAAGGAGATTATTCTAAAATCGTGTATTTTTATAGAATTGCTTGCAATACCACTATTTTGTTCACCCTTGTACGATTGACGTTAAATGTGAACATGTATCGTGATTCAAATCCGTGTGTACGACTATACTTGATGCAAATAAATACATTTTTGTATCTCACGGTGTGTAATGTCCCTAATCCCAGACTCATGATTATACATTATGAAACAATTATACTATCAATTGATCCTTGCATGCATCAATGATACACATCATGCTCGAGCAATTACTCCTTAAGTTCAGGTCGCAAGGTCAATCACAAAGCACAACAAAGGTTAAGGGTTCGTACACATTGACGCCAGTTCTCAGGGATGTACCGCTCCTGTTCTGTGTCCCATCCCTTATTATTGTACAACGATCCTAATATCAGATGAAAGACAGCATCATTAGCTAGATGTCCGTGTATGGTTTGTGTACTGTGTCATAATTAGACCTGGGATTTTAAGGCAAATGCCTATTTTGTTCCTTATGGAATAACATGAAAATTTTTAAATATGTGGATGTTTCATGATAAATCACTTACATTTATAGAGTTTGATAGTGCCCTAAAATGCCTATTTGTACCTTTTTAGCCTATTTTACTATTTTAGTGCCTAAAAATGCCTATTTGTACATTTAAAATAAAATCAAACTTCTGTAACTTTTACAATCATTTAATGGACATCCCTGAATGAAGAGCAGAACAGAAGAGAGTGGGTTTTCACAGGAACTTGATTTTCCCAAAGAATTGTCGCCAAAGGAATGCTGACTGACGGGGAGGATTCGCTCAAAACAACAAGTAGCAGGTATATATAGTAAGAAGGGACATGTTGTGTCAATTTTTCATATAATCCAAAACTGTTTTTGATAAATGTATTTTTAATTCTGTCTTCATTTTGCAATTTTTTCGGTTTAGAATAGGTATACCACTTTTTTTACACTACAAAAATCACGTTACAGTTTAAGAGCATATTGTAGTATTTTAAAGTCTATTTTCTGTCTACTTACACATTTTTAAAGCATATATTAAGTGCCTATTTGCTCTTTTAAAAGCCTATTTACTTGTTTTAAAACCCTATTTTAGGTGCCTAAAACTAATTTTTTTAGAGCCTAAAATCTCAGGTCTAGTCATAATACAGGGTCACTATTAATTAATTTAGCACATGTTGACTTAAATTAAACTTAAATTCTTTATGCAGATGTTCACACGAATTTAGAGCTACATTACTTTATTTAAAATCAAATTAATTTATTTCACACATATTTACATAAATATCTACACACACAATACCCTGAATGAGCAAAGGTCATCCTTATGGTAGATCATTAATAATTATATATTTCAAATTTTAATGTCAATATTCCTATTCTGACATAACTGAGGTAGCTTATCCCAAACTTAATCAAATTCAATTGCTAGACAATTTCATTTTAACTTCAACCTTTAACTAAGAAAAATGGAAATAATTGACATCGATCAACCATTTGTAACCATCACAAAAAGGAAAAGGAAAACATGTGAAAGAGATTGGAAATAATATAGTAAAATTTAATATTCTTCATCAATTAGTTTTTTCTAAACAACCTTTCCAGCTCTCATTTTTAGGACAGCATTTGGCTTTTTTGTCACTATACAATTTGTTCCCAACTTCATTATCACAGAGTCAAATCTTAATACTCAGAATAATTTACTTAATTCCAAAAGTTTGATTTTCTATTTTGGGTTGTTGCATAACTTGCCTGATTATGGTATTTGGTACCACAATTTTATGTCCCAATTTTAACGCTAAATGACTTATTATGAAAATGAAAATTTTCAAAATTCTCAGATAGAGTATCTAAGGTGTTAATTAATATAATACGATAAAAACTGAAATAAAATTATTCCATAACTCTTAAATAAATTTTTGTCTAAAAAGTTTGATCACCTCATATATTTACAGTACGGCAACGATAAAGAAGTTTTGATGTAAAATAATTTTTACTTCCTCTGAGATATTTAATTATATTTAATATTCTTTATTTTAATCTTTAATTATTTTAATTAATTTTATAATTTTTCCTTGATACAATCATCTGGCCTGGAGTAGTTTAAAGAGATAAAAGAAAAAAATTGTATTCTTTCTCGTGACTTTTTTCTTTCCAAATTTTTTCTTATGCCTCCAAAAGTATCTTAAAGAGGAAAATGTGATTTTTGGCAATGGATGTTTCAACTGGGTCTCTAAAGAAAGATCAACCCCGGAACTGTGGAGTTAGCTTAAGGGTATATGTACGTGAATTATTTTGAAATTTATGTTTTTTTGTTTATAGCACTAAAAAATTGTGCTGAATTTTCTGCATCCATTGATATATAGTTTATATAGGTTTAGAAATTATTGGTGCCATTTAAATGGACATTTAAATATGTTTACGTGCTCTGAGCTACTATTCACTATGAACTTAAAATTGAATTTCCCGGTAACTCTTATTTTTCACACATATTGTTAGATAGCTCCACAACCATTAGAGATAGAAGGCTGAAATATTTTACACTAATTTTACATGCATATATGCATAAAGTAGACTACAATGATGCCCATAGGTATAAAATTAAAGAAAATGTGTCATGAAATATTGATCAAATTTCAATATATTTTATATGCGATATATAAAAATTAATTGCATTAAAAATAATAACTTCAGCTGTATAAAAGTAGTCTACTTTGTAGAAAAATATGTTCATTATATGCATTAAAAAAATAAAAGGTGTGAGAGAAACCAGAAAAATGCTATCTCTACAGGAAGTGATAAGTGCATCTGAATTAATTTTTTTCATGCTCCTATAAAACATGTAATTTAAAAATAACTTGTTCAATTTTTTATACTTTTATCAGCTAGTTATGTTCTAGTAAGCCTTGTTACAGGATCCAGTAATGTTTGTCCACTTTTGAGTTCATTTTCTTGTAAAATTTTAATATTTTAGAACCTGAGATTTTTAAATATTTTTGTGGTAGTTCACGTACATATACCCTTAATAGCGGAGCTTATTGAATGTGGAAGAGTGGGAAAGAGGAGAAAAAAGCGCTGACAGACACATTAAAAGACGCTTCCATATGTTTGACCCCCGTGGGCGATGCACAATCATGCAACGCGTTCACGATTCCGCTTAAGTAGGGTGATTATTGCTATTATTGCACGGATAGCATGAGTCTAGCTTTTTCAAATTAGATCGAGCAATCACTGGACCATCTACAGTGACTTATGTGAGTGGGAAGGTAATGAGCGCCCTCTATTATTGTTTTCCTTAGTTTCCTAGATATTATAATGCCTAATGTTACGTACTGTAGAGTGTAACTATAGATGCGAGTATTATTAGACTCTCAGAAACAAACGGAGTATTTCTTCACTAAAGAGTACGTACATTTTTATAGTTCAATGTCCTGTGCAGTTTAAGACGTTTCGAAAGGAGTTCAAACGTCCTTATGAATCGTGGCATATACGAAATTATTTTCTGAAGCAAAACTACGCCTTCCTCGTCATTAATAACGGGGTAACTGCAAGGGCGGAGCTAGGGGTTCAAGGAGTGCTTTAAGCCTATAATGAACCAATAACTTCCTAAAAAACATAGATAAGAACTATCTAAATAAGAAATAGGAGTAATAATAACAGGGACCGCAACAGCTCAATGCATGAATCTGTTGCGATTACGCCTATAAATAGTGTAGCTTTCGCGGCTGATTTCCAGATGACGTATTTGACGTCACAAGTTGGAAATGTTCAAGACAGAATAACCAACATAAGGAAACACGCGCGAGGATTAGTATGCCACATAAAGTAACGCGTGCGATTTAATTAGCCCACCGTTAAGTTAATGTAAATATTTCTAAACTAACACTACTAATCTATCTTTCACAATCCTAACTAAAACCTAACTACTAACCTAGTGAAAGAACAAGGAGCATAGCTTGCCATTGTGCTTAACATGGAACTAGTGAGATTCTTCACTGGGGGATTTTCAGCTTCGAATGAAGCACTTATAATTTTTAATAAAATTAAAAAATAGGCTTAAAATGGCGGCTGTTGGCAGCACTGTGGAGTGAAAAAATGATCAAGTCTGAATAAAATGTGAAGGAAACTTATTGAAAATGTAATTGGATTTTTAAGAAGAGAAATCCAAACTTCAAAATTTACAAAAGAGCTGAACCTATTTCTCTTCTGCCAAATCTGCCATAAAACACGATCGTTTCTCAGATAAAAGGGAAAAAAAGCTACACTAATTATAACCAGTCGCAAATTCAATGGCCACAACCGCAACGCTATGTCCACGCATAATCTATTTCTTATAATCAGGGCCCGGATCCTAATGACATGTCATCTTTTTACTGATGCTTCTTAGACATTGCCAACTAGTAGGTAAATCATAATCATGGTCCCTGTATTACAGAAATGCATTTTTATTAGGCCATTTTTTTTTTCATTTTATGGAATTTTATATTTTTAGGGCTTTTTTCAATTTTATGTCATTATTTTGTCATTTTCGTGTCATTTGCTTCTTTATTTAGTCATTTTCTTTCATTTACATTGAGTATATTAACTTTTTTCGTCTAGCTACCATCGTCCCCAGCGTTGTTGTCTTTGAAGTGTCGTTTGTTTAATGCAAGAAGCACACACTCGGTGTTGAAGTGTTGGCATGTCTCAGTCGGAAACGAGAATCAAAGAAACGCCAAAATTCTGTATTATATTATTCTTGTTATTAGATTATTAGATTGACTTGGCACCAGAGTCTGCCACCTGCTTTGATTGGAGAGTGCAAACTACTGTTTACCCTCAATAAACAATAATATAATTTCGCAAAAGGAAATGCCGAAATTTGACTCGCCAGTGCCTCAGTGCCAGTATAAATTTACTTCAGGAAAGAACATTCACAACAGTATTGCAGTTAGCAGAGTGATTTTATTTTTTAATTCTTACCATATTTATTTTCAAGTTTGGACCCTTTGTTTCGGCGGATGTGGAGAGGAGCTTCTCCATGTATAAATGCATCCTTTCAGACAATTGGAGGTCAGTGATGTACCGCAATTCTGATTAAGGTAGGGTTTACAAGCTTCCCCCCTTATGGGTAATATTTAAATAAATTACTAGGATACTGTAATGCAACATTTATGTAGGATCTACTTTAAAAATAGTTTTCTTACTTTTCTTCTCAGATGCCTCCAATCAAGAACAAAGAACAAAGTTTTCAGACGTACAACATCCTTTCTACATTTACAGTTTTTACAATTATAAATTAATTAGTCTGTAACTTTGTGTCAGTTTTTAGGTCATTCTTTATAATTAAAAAGTCATTTTCTTTCAAATTTAGGGTCATTTTATAGGTTATTCTTCAAACAACTTTAGGTCATCAGAATCCGGGCCCTGCTTATAATTCTGCATTGTTTCGTCCATCACCACGAAATAAGTCGCGATGAATTTAACATAATTATTTTCCAGTGTCCTAATTCGTTAACTTTTATTAGCCTAATCAATTAATAAATTTATCCCGGTCAATCTATCGAGTATTTTAGAAATTACCCATAAATGTACGAACAACGCAGTTATTCATACACACACACACACACACACATATATGTATATATAAATAGGCCTATATATAGCCCCTAAAATCCCTAGAATACTTTAACTTTTAATGAATTGAAACTCCGAATCTCATAAGCAACTTTTACGAGAAAATTTAAATGAAATCCAGCAAAGAATATGAAATATTCACATAAAACAGTAAATTTCTGATATCAGATAGCGTTAAATTGCAATATGAACGATTATTTAATAATAAATCATTCTAGGGCTTGCAGCCGGGTCAAAGGTACTTTATTCATGCTCAACCACTTCTTTACCTTTATCAGGGGATATGCTTAAGAAATGTAGGACGACCAAATATATAGCCATGAAGCCAAATAGGCTATATAGCCATGAAGCCTGAAAGGTAGACCTACCGTCCAATGAACTCGCGTGGTCCATAAAATCAATACCGTAATATGAAAATTCCTTATAATAATTTTATCATCAATTTTAGTTCTTCTCAAGTTAGAAAGAGAAAGGAATTGCAAGTGACAGACGAGATTTTATCTTACTTTGCATTACTTGACCATCTTTGGGATTTTGTTTTAGATTCAAAATTTTCGAGAGACAAACAATGAAAAGCGCATACTGGCCAAGATATAAAGAATAAGTTATATGAATGTAGATAAATATAAAGTTATTGATATGTAAAATTTAAATTTAAATTTTAAAAAAGCAATACAGTTTGTCTGCAATGTCCATTCGGTAGGACAATAAACGGCCAAGCCAAATTCATATAGACCTAACTTTCGGAATCCTTTACCTATTTAACATGGAAATGAAGTTCACCACAGTTCATAACTAAAAAATGTGACACTTCTTTTCGTTTTAAGTGTCAAAGTAAAACACAATTTACGTTGTAATGGAGGATCTTACCTTTCGCAAGGCTGAAGTGAACGGCCATTATCTCAGCAACACTGTCTGAAAATAACGAATGCACAGTTATCTAGTCTTGTAAGCTATATTTTACAGTGTATGATATACGCTCCTAAAATATTTTCTTTCGGAGCTCGTGTATTTACGAAGCTAAGCTTCATCTCGATTGTTAACTATTTTCTACGATGGTGCTTAAGTTGCTATTTGACCAACTGTTGTTAGGTCTAAGGCCATACTTTAATATTCAAGTGCCTAAAGTAATCAAGCCAACTCTTAAGCACTGCCATTCATTTTACGCACTCAAAACAAATGAAAACTGACGATCTCTCGTTTAGACGGACATGAAATGATTACCTTATAACTAAGGGGCGGATTTCTATGACATGTCATATTTTTCCCCTTTGCATTATTTCAGGTTTCGGACTAATTTAAACCCGATTCCAAGCATCCTAGTGAAAATGGAACGGCTTTTATTGTGCATATAACTGCATATTTAGGAAATTTTCAACTATTGTAGCATATTTAGTATGAATATGCAAATTTAGGTCATATTTTTTGTATATTTGTGTGCATATTAAAGACATTTTGAAGTTTCATATCATATTTTGTAAATTTTGCATTATATTGATACTTTATTAGAATTTACAGATATTTTAAATAATTAACATTATATTTTAACAAAATGAATTGTAATGAAACTTAAAAAAATAAAAACACAATGTGTAAGTGGAAAAGTCATATTTTAAATTTGATTGGTCATATTTTAATGTTTTTTAGGTTATAAATGCATGCACATATTCTATTTTTTAGGTCATAGAAATCCGCCCCCTACTTATAACCTAAATAAATGGAATTAATGGTCGCACATTTTGACGGCCACGAAATCATTACCTTATTACTTATCTATTTTGTTATACGTGTACCCGTGTATGTATTTTCGGATAATTATTTACTGTAAATATAGTGCTACTGTAAAAAACCGTGTAACTTACAATATACATTCCTAAACTTTGTTAATTGATGGATTTAAGAACAGAGACCAAGTCACACTGATTCGAAAAATTACACTTAAAGGAAACGTACAATAAAATATAACTGCTAAGGTCCATGCTCTTGGGTACATTTACCACATACGGTGTACCCAGGAAGCATTGTTGATCCCACACTGCCTCTTACACGGATGTAGTAGAGCTGACGGAGATCGTGGGTAAACGGACGATTAAACTCATGTATAAATCAGTTTGATCAGATCGCTATCAGATTGAGTTGTTCATGTTTATGATAATTGGTAATCCGATCACAATCAGCTATTAATATTTACAGTTACATGCAGATTATTGGTAATTACTCTCTATTACATGTGAATCGACCGAGCGGTAGCCATCAGTTATGGCAAATACGTGCTCGATAGATAAATATGGGGGATTTCTAGGAAACGCACGCGTAATCTGATAACATCTTCCATACTTGAATAAATTCCTTACATATAACCACGAATATGCCTTAATAATACCTAAATTTCAATTTGAAAATTTCCCGTTTACCAAAGTATTATTAGCATTCGCATTCACATTCTACGGGAATTTCAATTTCTTTCATGTAAATAACAAGGTAAATATGGGCGTTTTCAAATAACATATAAAAGAAATTTGACCATTGACATTCCCTCTGAAATGATAAAATATCGATGTCCCACAGAGGTATCTGGATAGCAAGTAGGACCTTGCTTTAAATTAGTGAAAGTTGTGTCAAATGCCGACCAGAGGGGCTTGTTAACATTTGTAAGTTATAGGTAAGTTGTCCCCTGAATCACTATGTAAATATCTTTCCTTCTATTTGAGAAGGTAAATATTGAAATTCGCCTTTGAACCATTTGCAGATTAAATTAATTAAACGGCATCTTAATCGGAATGATACCGATATTCATATATAATTTTCAAAATTTCATCGTCAGTCAGTGCTACAAAAACAGCTGCGAATCATGCCATAGAAAACTAAGGGTGGCGTGCACCAAACTCATGTCATTTACTCTTTTAGTAAACCTTACTTCTTTAGTTCTAACTACTTTAGTAAGCTACTATTTTAGTAACCGTACTCTTTTAGTAAGGACGGCGTGCACCAACCAGGAGTAAACTAAACTCGGCGGCTTTCAACATAGAGGAATGTACTAAAGAAGTAAAAATTTTATTTACTCCCAGAGTAAATGAACTTACTCCACAAGTGGTGGAGAGCACCAACACGGAGTACGTTACTAATGTAGTAAGTTGTGGAGTAAATAAGGCCAATATTTACTCCTACTCAGGGGGTGGAGTAAAGTTGTGGAGTAAGTGTGTTCTGTGGCATTTGCTTGAGTTATGAGTAACATATCACATTAAATGGATTACATAGTTCAAACTGAGGATAAGTTATTAAGATGAAGAAGGTGGTATACCAAAAATGAGAGTTGTGGCAGGTGATTTAATAAATATTAAGCGAACCACACCTAGTAGGGCATTTAATAACGTAAATAATTAAGCTCATAAATCCTTACATGAAATTTTGGCGTTTGGAAGAAATCATGTCAGATTCTCACTACAGCCATGTGATTTCAGCCAGTCAAATGTGGAAATATCATTGCGGAGAGCGATCCAACTAGGAAGACGTCCACCAAAGGTGAGGGGGAGAGTGAGTGGAAGGGACGTTTGCATTGCACGGTACAAGGAGCGCATGTGCTCTCAAATATCTTCCTAGCTGGATCGGCCTTTAGATGCTGCAGTTCTCCCTAACTTTGGGTTAGAAAACGACGATGTATTTCAAGCTAATCCTATGGATACAGATATCGGCGAGGTATAGTATATTTCAATAAATGAAAGCCTTCGTTCTTGGAGCTACCCAGAAAACACTTCCCCCTGCTACTTAACCATAGAGATTACTGAACAATAGGTGATTCTCATTGTTAAACGATTTAATGTAATTATTGTAAATTAATTTTATTACATTACACTTCTATAGCTTAACTTAAAGCACAATATTGCGAATGCCAGAATTATAATAATAATTATAAGAGCTAAAAGTTCAATAGTTGCACCCGCAGTGTTAATGAATAATATGTCCTTTTTTCTGACCCAGGTGTAAAAATGTCCAAACAGGCCACATCGGAAGAAAATTTGACTGACTCTGGGATTAGCGTACATTGAGAAGGGGACACATTGTAAGACCATTCCTTAAAGACTCCCCAAGTCTCGAATGGTGGAGTGAGACGAGACTTTCATGTTTGGGAATAAACTATAGCAGATGCTGCAGGTCTATAGTATGCTGCAAACTATTTTAATCAACCCTGTGGACAGGAAATTGAGAAGCATTATAAACTATATAGGAAAAAAAAATGCCAACATGAGTGCCGAAAGAAAATTTTAAGGAGGGGCACTGGAGGTTGAAGCTGCACAGGATCAAGAGAAGTAGTCACTGAAATTATTTTTAAACACACAACCATCTACATAATTATTATTGGAGTTCATAGATTCCGAAATATTGCACCGCCATTTTTTGTTTAAATATTACATTTCTCAGTTGTAATATTATTATTTTTATAAGGTAATATTTTTTAAGTAAATGTTCTGTGCATTTGAAAAAGGACAGAAACATAATGCCCCTTATTAGTTTTGTTATCCTTTTTATCCCCCTCTTTTTCGTGATTTTGTGTAATACTTCTTATTAATATTGTTAAACAGTGAATAAGTAGGCCTATTAATAATTCATTTTAGTGAGATTTATGATAAACAACTGTAGAATAGTTGATTTATCGTTTTTGGGGAAGAATATGCAACTTTAGGAAGTATAAATATTTTAATATATTTTAGAACTTTATTATTATTATTATGAGAGAAATAATTATAATATTGACAGTGAATCAATTATGAAAATCAACTGGAAGTTCCAATTGTTTGCATTATAATACAGAAATAGTTTGCACAAAAATTGTAATCACAGTACCCTAACGTAGGCTACTAAACTGAAAATATTCAATTGAAGGAATTAAAATTAGTAATGAATAAAACATTACTATTAGACCTATTTTAAAACATGAAGATTGTCATTAGTAATATTTGGAACAACCCAAATTCATATTCATTGTTTCAGCGAACCTTTCCTTTTCATTATCTGGCACTTGAATAATACTGGCAATTGAAATGCACGTGTTCTGCTGCGCTGCACTAACGTTTCTGCTCTGTTCTGCGCAGAATTCGACTACTTCTTTAGTAAAAATCGTTTACTACTTTAGTTACAACTAAAGAAGTAACTATCAATTGAGCTCTCCAACGCCAACTAAAAGAGTAAGTTACTAAAAGAGAAGCACTAAAGTAGTAAATCTAAGACGGGAACCTGACGCAACAAAAACCGGTTTGTCTGTCTCACTCTAGCACATTACTCGTATGACTTAAAGAGTGAGACAGATGTACTGGTTCTTGTATACTCCAGGTCTCCGTCTTAAATTTACTACTTTAGTTTGGTTTACTCCTGGATGGTGCACGCCACCCTAAATGTCCTTGAATATAAACCATTATCATTATTTTTTTATTTTTTATTTTACAACATAAGTCTACCACTCATTTATATGTTGTCAAAAATGTTTGCCCTTAAAGAAAAGAGCATTTCACTTCATTTCATTTAATTTCAGGTTGTACGCCTTAAATTTCTCCCTGTGTAATAGGCTTACTCATAAAATTGTATTCTGTTATGACGCTTTGTAACCGAAATAATGTTACATTAATTTTTAGCAAAACCGTAAATATGTACACCTACTTATTAGACATTATGACTTTAAATTCCACCATCCATACGCTATTCAATGTTTATAATATTATTAACAATCTTAAGCAGTCGTGGGGTAACGGCTAGACTAAGTATTCTACAGCCTATGGTGGTATGTATCACTGGTACGGTGTGCCTCTTGTCAGCCCGCTATTACTACTTCTCCTACCAATTCCATAAGTATTATAGGTAGAGGAAGTAGGCCTAAGTTAATGTTTTCAACCCCTAAATTCGATTAATTGTCATTCAAGGTTCCACCTTAACCACAAAACAATAAAATAACAGAGATTGTAACCTGGATACACGGTATCTAAAAATTATTATATTCTTATAAGCTTTACATATGAAGATACAAGTCAATAAATAAATACAAGATTAAAATAGCGACTGATGTCGCAATAGTCTATATCAATTATTCTTAAAATTTTATCATATCATATAAATAACACAAGTTAAAAGATACAAGATTAAAATAGCGATTGATGTCGCAATAGTCAATATAATTATTGCTAAAATCTAAAATGTCAGTTTTAAAAATTACAAATTGACCTTAAAAATTATAATATTTTATTGTACAATAATTATCTATTTTAGAGAATCTTATCGATCCTTTTATTATCAATGTTCACTAATAACAATGTTTATCTTATATACACCACTGTACACTTAATGATGATAATATATTGCCTTGTAACCCACTTTTCTTATTCAAATCGTCTGATATCATGTATAGTACAGATATTATCTTATAATACCTTATTAAAAATACATCTGGAGGCATTAGCGTATTGTTTATGTGTTAGTTTGTAGCAATTTATGTTGAAACTTCTTTTTTGTTGTAGTTATCTTCTTACAAAAATCATTTTAGAATCCGTGTATCTAGTACTCTAGCTGTTAATCGGATATGCGCATTTCGGCTTAATATGCCATCTTCAGTCCTAAAATATAAAATATAAAATTAACAAAACGAAAATTTTTTTATTATTATAAATAATTACATTTTAACTTTATATATTGATATATTTAAAAATAACCAACCTTAAAATTCGAAACCTAAATTCAACTTATTGACTTACCCTCGTATAGATACCTATACGTTATGTTATGTATAGATATGTATAGATATTGTATAGATATCTGCGTGCCACTTTTTTACTATCACTTTTAACAAAAACGAAAAAAGAAAGGTGTTAATTGTATAATATTGAGCCGCAACCATTAAGTTTAGCGAAAGCTGGAGGATAGAGGATGACTACCGATCTCTAGTCTAGGGTGGAGGATTGCGTTGATCTGGTCCTGATTAAATGTAAATGAGAATACGTAAGTTGGTTAAAGATTTTAGGTTTAGAAACAAATCATAATAACTCCTGAATGTTTAATGGTATGGCAATGATGATAATAATAACAGTATCAAAAATAAATAGGCCTACTATTATCCGTATTACAGTACCATAGTAATATTAGGGATATTTCATGTTACTAATTCATATTTCCCAGGTCTTTGTACTTTTAAGGTACGCTGTGCGTATAAAATAAAATGTAAAACCAAATAAATAAATTTAAATACGGTACATTTAAGACAATTCGCTCACATACACAGTTGGGAGAAACTTTGTACTGAAAGAAAATTAAAGTCACTTAAGAAGCCGTAAAAGATTAACTGTTCCGGTGTTCCATCCTTCTACGACAGAGATTTCCGTTTCGTTTTTATTTACATCTCACAAAAACTCACTTTCTGTTCCGATTTCGTGTAATATGTTCAAGCTTTTAAGACAAATTAGTGCATTCTATTTTCGTGTGCAAATATTCTTTTTGTTTTTGTGCTTGTGTAAACAACTCGGAATCGGTTCCTCTTAACAGCGAGAACTCCACCCATCTCATGCACGAATTAGCAAGTCCACGCCGGCATGATGCACCTTACAATAATGCGATCACTGTCTTGCTCCCCCCTCCATTGTTGTACGCCGTTTCCCACGACCGCCATCATCGTTTACGAGATCTTAACCTTTTCGTGCTTACGAAGTTTTTATATAAATATTCCTAAATCGTGAAAATAATTTATGTTAATAACTCGTAAAGCCCGGGAACGTTGATCTAGTTCAACGTGTTATTTCATTTCTTCATCGGACAGAAACTCAATGTTTAAGTCATTAAGATGGTTCGTTTTTAAAAAGATGCAATTATCATTCTAATCAATCAGGTAATGACCCCAAGTGCCCCGGTAGCTTGTTAGAATTACACAGGGATAAACGTCTAATCCCTCCACGATTTCCAGCTTTAAAAATGTATTTTATACTTCCGATATAAACAAACTGGCTGCAGTTTCTTCCTTACTTGTTGGAAACATTCATTTACAAGAAAGGTTCACTTCCAACATCTCTATTATTAAATGTTTTATTACCTGCTTCTCAAGTCTTCTCTCAACCAATGCATTGTTTTATTACTTTTTACTTAAAGACTTGAAATATCATGCCTGGCTCACATTAAAACGGGGAAAATCGTTGCCAAAAGTTTCGTGGTGATCCTCTATGTAAGTAATTATATCTTCTATATTTTTAATCCGGATGTACTTAAATACAAGCGAAAATGGGGAAAATATTGCTCACTTTTCAAATTGTTGTAACAGCTTAGATCCAGAATGTCCTTTCGCGTAAATGCCGGTTGTCGACCAAGAGCTAAGCTAATTTAGCTTAGCTTAGCTCACATACAGTGAGGGATTTCATATATAGTTGTGCTGGATTTCGTATGTCGTTTTGTCGGCACAACTACATATGAAATCCCTCACTGTATGTGAGCTAAGCTAAGCTAATTTAGCTTAGCTCTTGTCGACAACCGGCATAAACATGTGCTTATTTCAATGCATGACAGGAATTCTCATTATTCGCAGTCTTAAACAATTATCATCATGTGCATTTAATTTAATACTCGCGAATAATTTCCTAGCAATTTTTTTTCGAAAAAATAATCCCATGAAAGCACTTTTCGCAGCAGAACACCAATGATATGAAAAAATGAATATAAATTCAGAGAGCTTTACACACTAGAAGACAATTTTTAAACATAGTAACTTACTACTGGTAGAACTTGTGGTGCTCATATAAATTATTTAAAATGCAAATCTCATGGTAACATATGTGATGGTCTCTCTCTTGTACGAAGGTTTTTCATTCATATCGGAATACAGGGGTTGTTTTCACATTCCCCTTTTCTGGCTTTTCTTTTTTCTCTACAGTAAAAAGTAACTTTTTCTTAACTACGTGGTAGCATATGTATGAATACCGTGTTTTAACTTCTTGTACTACATTAAGTATGAGAAGTTGAATGTTTAAAAATTATAACTGTCATTCGAATGCTGCCGATCTCCTTAGCCGTGGGTTCGAGTCCCTCCTTGGGCATGGGTGTTTGTGTGTGATAAAGAAAAACAAGATAATCAAACGGTAAAACAAGACAAATAACTAAGGAAAATTGGCCTATGGCCGGCAATATATATAGACTATAGCCTATATTAGTTGATCACAATTTTTTGTCAAAATGTATTACAAATTACATCGAAATCTGCAAACTTGTGTTTAAGTGTTTATTTGTTTAATATGGCTACTGTAAATGTATACTGTTTGCTTATTAATCGATTTATTAGAGCAGTGGTCTTCAACCCGCAGCCCATGACTTAATGGTTGGTGGTCCGCAAACAATTACTAATTTGAACTACAATACCAATATTGACATAGTGACAAAGAAACAATTGTCAGGTCTTACATTAAATTCAACAATGTTAGTGTCCTATGTGCTGTTCATTAAAATTGCAAAGTGGAAGACAAAATATAAAACACACATGCATAATGTTAAGTAATCCGTATAGATATTCTAATATAATTGATATATTAGGGTTATGTAAGTATCGCATTATTAATAATCAATAAATCAATGCTGCCCAATAGTCTTTCACCAAAAAGAAAGTGGCCCTTCGCTTTAAAAATGTTGAAGAACACTGTACAAGAGTACATAGGCATAACCAGGCCGACCATATGGGGGGGGGTTATAACATCCGGGGGTCTGGGGGTATGGAATACCCCCTAGGGAGAGGGGGGTTTGGGGGTCCTCCCCCGGAAAATTGTAAATATTAAGATGCACAATAACGAGTTTTAAGCTTCCCACGCATTATACTCGTATAAAGGGGGGTTCAAACCCCCCCAAAATAGCCCTCGTTACGCCTCTGCAAGAATGAAAAGAGTTTTTCATTGCTGCAACAAAGTATTCAAGGTGATATTTATTTAACCGGGGGATTGTGGGGAACTTGAGGTTCATATTTGCTAGTTTTCACTCTCTTTGAGTAAAGACGTCTATTTATAAGAGAGATAAGCGATTAAAATAGTGGGAGCAAGTAGATGTGGAGAGAAAATAGCAAAGCGTTAAAGTTTTACTACTTGATGGAGAAGTTAATTGTGAGGGTACAGCGAATGTGTGAAGTTGGGGACTTTGACCGACATACCTGCTTTATAACATACACCTTGGCTTACTTCCCTCAACTTTCCTCTTCACCCTTCACCTCAACCAAAAACTTTCGCCCTTATCGGCAACCTGCCCAAATTTCCTGTGCTGAAGACTGACCACCCAAGTTATTTCGCATGTCCTATTAAATCTGTGTTATTGTGATAATTCGAAAATGTTTACAGTTATGAAAAAATATTTTGAAAATACCGTATACTCAGGAGTTAAATACCTAGAATACTTATTTACTATAAAAATAATTTACTGTCATGGTACGTATAAACATTATACCTCTATAAGTTTTGTGTTGTAAGATTGCTACGTTTTCATGAGAATTGAAATCGATCTGAATACAATTAAGGTACTGAAAAAATTTGTTTTCATGCTATTTTCAACACGGTAATGCAACAATGTGGTCTTACACCGGGGATCAATGAAATGCGCTTAGCGTATTAAAATCGATTTGAATAATGTTATTATGATAGATCTTTTTTATGCAAGCGAATATGAACTCAATTCAATCCCAATTTTTAGGTTACTGACCTTGAGGCTTAAACTGAACTGAATCCTTTCTTTCACGAGGATTTCTTTGCGGTAGGCATATTAAGATCAATCTGAATTATCCATAAAAAAACGTACCGGAGGTAATTAAATTACAGAGAAATGGGCTACACCCTATTCGTAGGCTGGTTATAGCAATTTAAGGGCGGAGATTTACTGCAACTTAGCCAGTGACTGTGCATGCAAACATAAATGCAATCGACCTGGGCCAGGATTGAACCAGCAACCTTGTGCACAGAAAATCAGCACTTTGCTGACTGAGCCACCCAGGCCAACATAATACTCTATTAGTAGTTTGTGGAGTTTGTCTTATTCTTTCCCTCCCTGTTTAACATTGTCTTTCTGAGACTTAAGAGAAGAGTTGAAGAGTAGTCATATCTATACAACACATGTAGAGTTAAAAAATAGAGAGATTGCTTGGTGTACGATCAGCATAACCCAAGGCTTCCTCTTAAATTTACATATTATTTAAGACAAAGTGAGAAATTCGTGATAATTTTCATCTGGCATTCGCCTACGCTCAGATTGATAGCCTATGTCCTCAAGAATTAAACCCGTCAGATCAAGAATGTTACTTCTTCGACCAACCTACTTAGTTGGTGCCTTAAGTTAGGTGTAGTTTAAGATTAAGTTCTGAAGTTGCTATTGAGCATAAGATTCACCCATAAGACAGTCATTTACTTATTATTCTGTATTAAGCCCTACTGAAGATACATTATAATTATGAGTATATAACACTTCGGACAAAGATTATAGAGATTTTCCTTGGTGTGTAAGTATAGGCTACATATGATACCTTTGTATAGCCCTATAGTCAAGCTGATCTGACATATTTTTACTCGCCACGTTCTATAGCCTTTATTCTGTTCATAAGCATTAGGCAACAAGAAGAAATTAAATGCTTCTAAGAAGTATCATCAAAGCTATTTTCAGACGGATATTATTTTCAACTTACTTTAAAAAGGATGTGTCGATTCAATCGAATCAATTAAATCGATAGTTCTAGTTCTCCTCCTTCCTCTTAACTTAAGGTCTTCACAACTCTAATAAAGGACGTTATATCTGTGGGACCAATATACACATTCACTGTGACTTTCCGTTGACTTTCGGAATGTGATAATGGTGACCGGAATGAATTAACGGCGAGATGAATTTGAGATATCAGTGTCAAGGAAGATCCCAACATTTGTTTTAACAGTTGACTTTAGTAAAGCAACTAAATATTACCCAAGCAGAATTCAATCCCGCCTCCAATCGTACTGGCTTTCACATGTCAGATTCGTTAAAGTATTACGATATTATTAACACCTCGAATATTAACTTATCAGAAAATTCGCAGAAATTATTGAACGAGTTATGAAAAAATCGCATTAAGGATGACCATAGGCTATGCTTTATACAGGGTCAGCCAATAGGGAATGGCGATTAGTTTTAGGTTTTTTGTGCTACTACTTCTTAGGAATAGGATGGTAGAAATACTCTACTGTGGCATGCCAACTATTAATAATAAAAACTATTTATTTATATACCCTAAAGGAACCATCTCTAAAATCACATCCTGCAAAAAAGGTATTCCAAATAAAACAAAATTAGATGCTATTAAAGAAGACGACATTAATGGTATCTGAAAACTTAAATCCCTATAAAATAGATATGCTGTGAATTCTTCACTAATTCGCGGTACCCGCCACCACTGAATTGCTAATTTTGTCAATGAGCTTGGCGTTTTCGAATCTGGAAGTCTTGAGGAACTTAACTGTCCACTCTACCAAGGTGAGTTCAGCGCCGCGTTAGTAAAATTTATACCACTGGAATATGAAGAATGTACGGAATCACTCTTTGCACGCCGAGTTACTTTTTGCGGAATTAAATGATAACGCACGTATTGAAAAGAAAAACAAGGTTATGGAGTGAACAATGTTGGTTGATTTATCCAGAGAAAGCTATGGAAACCACAGTTTTCGCCCCTCGACAGGTTCCTAGTCACTTTTAAACCCGCATTCTGGCATAGAACTGTTGGGAAGGCTAACGTATGTTCCTTAACAAGATTATGTTTTAAATGTAATATCTTAGTTTATTTCTCAGGCAGAGGTTTGGTGTCAGTGAACGCAAGCTTGGAGACGGAATTTGAGGACGCGAATGAGCTGAGCCCGTGTACCATCGTGGCGATGCGTCACGTTTACAATAGAGCACGTGACGCTTTATTAATTGCAGGTACAAACCGATTACAAATAACTCGCCGACAGTTTATTGCTCTGGTCTGTGAGAATCTTCCGCTATTAATTGACCCCAATGCCGCTATTCTTTGTTTCCGATATTTATTCAGGAACATTTTCTTTTAATTACAACTATCATCTCATCTGATAGCATCATTAGTTCAAAGTTGCAAAGATAAAGACAGCAAATTATATACTTCTCTATAAGAAAACTCTAGCTACTTGCCAAAACAATTAGAGTTCAATAATGATAGAAATGATCGTCTCAATGAAAAAACCGCAAGTTCTTAAATAAACTTCTCTATCATATTTTGGTAATATATTGATTAATTAAAGTATAACAATTTTGCAACTTGATCATAGAGTTTAGATGAGGCGTGTAGTTTATTAGGGTATAGGCTATGCAAAAAGTAACGACAGAAAGAATCCCTTCCACTAGCGCAAATGTAAAATACAAGTATAAAAAATATTAATGTGACTACTATTTTGTTTATCAGAAATATGAATAGACATAAACATACTTAATTATGAAATAACAAAACTTACTTTTTATAAATAAGATTTTTTAGATAAATAAGGCTTTTAAGGCAAGAGTGCCTTGGTTTATAGTTATCTACGTGTTGTCAGGACACCGGAAAAATCATGATACAATATTAATTATAAAAGAATTCATGTTAATATTTTTATTCAAATTTAACATTTTAATTTCAAGTTTTAAACTCCAAAATATTTAGGGACTATTGATTTATCTACAAATAAAGTAACAAATATCTGTTGTAATATTCTGTTGCATTACAAACACAGTTTAACATTATCGGTACCGGATAAACTTGGTATTTTGTTAGGGCTTCTTCTACACTCTACAGCATTTTTTTAACGTTGTCCATAAGCCCACTATGAACATGGTAGAAATTACAGTGCTGGGCCTTCCAGGTCCATCTGGCGCTTTAAAGGGTTAAAATTAATGCATTCTACACACGAGGGAAGGAGCAAAAGTCTTGGCAACTATTTTTTCCTCGAAGTAAGGCGATAGTATCATGTGATGTTGTATGTCACGGGAAACTGTGGCAACTCTAGTTTATGGACATATCATTTGATAACATTGTGATGTAAGGTTATACAAACAGCAGCCGTACAGATTGGATATGACAAGATGTACATAACATTCTTACATGAAAATAGAACACCATCCGAGGAGAAATGCCAGAGAACACCACATGGAGCTGATGGAAGCTTTGGGGAAAATGCCAAACCGTACCTAATTTAAGGGAGCATGGCGTGGGTATGTGTACTTGCAGGCTTGCAAGTACCGCAATGCATTAGAAAGGCACGATACAGTCTCTTATGGTTGTTTATGGGTGTCAGTTTTCCTTACTATCCTACATCTAGTACCCATGACATGCATTATACGTACATTCCATACCCTGCTATTTCAATTGTATATTTCAAATGGTCCCACATTTTCAAAACATAAAACAAAAAAATAGTTGTAATGAATTATGCCCCATCCTTCGTAATTAGCTATGTGCTACACATGATCAAGTGCAAAGAATGCATTAAGAATGGCACGATACAGTCTCTTATGGATGTTTATGGGTGTCAGTTTTCCTTACTATCCTACATCTAGCACCCATAACCTATATTATACGTACGTTCCATACCCTGCTATTTAATTTGTATATTTCAAATGGTCCCACATTTTCAAAACAAAAAAACAAAATAATATTTGTCATCCTTCGTATTTAGCTATGTGCTACACATGATCAAGTGCAAACAATGGGAGAAAGAAAGCAAATAAAGACGGAAACTAAAAAAAATACAGAAATGAAGTTCGAAAGAATATAATTAAGTAATAATATATTAGGAGAATAGGAAGAAAACAGAAGATGAGTTACAAAGGATGACATACACACTGAATATAATTGCAAAGGATTTCAATATGAAAATATCAACAGAAAAAACAAAAACAATGGCATTTAAGGGTGTATATCCAGTTCGCTCAAAGATAGTTTTGGAGAATAAGATAATAGAACAAGAGTCAACATTCAATTTTCTTGGGTGTAAAATATCCTACATTAATTAATTAGATATACATGGGAAAATAAATAAATTTAGTTACATTACTGGGACACTAAGACGGACACTAAAAAATAAGGAAAGAACAGAATCGATAGTTAAATTGTATAAATCAATGGCAATACCCATAGTCACATATGGATCCGAAACATGGACCAATACAAACCAACATTTGCAAAAAAAAAAAAAAAAAAATAAAAAAAAAAAAAAAAAAAAAGGAGAAATGAGATTCCAGAGATCTATAGCAGGATATACAAAACTAGACAGAAATACCAATACAACTATTCGAGAAGAATTAAATGAAATAATTAAGACACATAAAGAGAATTGGAAGTTACATGTAGATAGAATGACAAATAATAAGATAACCAAAAAAGTTTTAAATTATAAACCACAAGGAAAAGAAAACCAGGAAGACCAAAGAAACGATGGTACCAGCAATTTGGAGCCGGAACGGGTTGAAGCCCAAACCGTGAAGAAGAAGAAGAAGAAGAAGAAGAAGAAGAAGAAGAAGAAGAAGAAGAAAGAATAAAAATAGGACTGAAACGCTGAGAAAATTATATAAACTGAATGCACGCTATTCTCGAGCCGCGAATTAATGGTTACTATGTTTCCAAGAAGTATGGAAATCTTGAAACCAAGACGAGGGGAAGACGCGAAGCTACCCAACTACGCAAGTGTCTGGTGAATTTTAGGGTACGTATACATCTGCGCTCCTCTTGCGCGCCGTGCGGCACGCGTGCAGCACGCGTGCCGCTCGTTGAAATTATTTTCACAGCGCTCCTCTTGCGTTCCATAGGAAAGCGACGAACCTACTGCGAACCACTAGCTTTCATCATTAGGCCTTATTTTGTGTGTTGTCTTGCTTAGAAAACTAGTTTTGAAAAAAAGTCCTCAATTGCAAAACTTGTCTACGGCTTAAATATCGAAACAAAACCATTTTTAAACAAGAGTTGAAAAGTGTGTAAACAGTGTTATTATTTATATTTTATAACTTAACTTTTCCTGTACCTTTGCTGGCGTTAACTTTAATTTTCTCTCGCCGGTTACAAGAAAGCATAGATAACATCAGTAGCGGACGCAGAATTTTTTTTCGGGGGGGGGGATTTGAATAGGTAGAAAGACTTACATACATAATTAGTTTATAAAACTGGCCACTTAGAGTGCATATATAGCCCTTTTTCAAATTTCGGGGGGGGGATCTATCCCCCCAATCCCCCCCACTGCGTCCGCCACTGGATAACATCTTCTTCTTGCACTCTTCTGAGGACGTATTTATTTCCATTCCTATTTCCCTCCATGCATCCTCCTTTAAACTTTTTTGTAGTGATGTTTTGGGTTCCACAGTAGAGGTTTTGATTTGTAAATATGTTTCATCTGCAGTATCTTCTCCTCGGACCACTCCATGATTATATCACATACAAGCTAGCTCATTCAATCTTGACTAATGTCCTTCAGAGAGGGACCAGTGGGCTAGCTAGGCATGTCAGCAAAATAGAACATGTTACAATAAACAAACAGTCGAATTTCCTGTACTCTGTTTGGAGACGACAATTCACTGCTATATAATTCATGCAACACGGGTGCATGCAATTGTTTTAACGAATGCTATTTATTTAATAACGTGATAATGCCTCCTATACTGTCAAAACTAAAAGGGGAAACTCTACAGTCAAAGTAGCGAGATTATTGCTAATGTTTATGAGTAGGCCTGCATGAAGGAAGAAGCCAAACATAAAGATCGATTTTCTCCAGCGTATTTTAAAGAAATTCAGAAAGTGCAAAGTAACGTACACAACATCTGACTCAGCTCCTGCTTCTGTATACCTATCATTCCGCAAAAGGTGAGTAAGTGACTCGCATCAACCTCTCATATAATTTTTTCATTTGCCAATTGTACAGTAAAGCTTGAGGAGCGGAGAGCTGTGAAAATAATTTCAGCGAGATGCACGCGTGCAGCACGCAACTACCAAAAACACGTCCCAATATGAAATCAGAAATCCTTTGTGTTCGTCGAAAAAACCGACAGGAGACGGATCGTGGCGAGCAGCACGCGAGCGGTTCGCGTGCACCTCAAAATGCCGTACACATCTGCGTGCCGTGCGGCACGCGTGCCGCACGGCGCGCAAGAGGAGCGCAGATGTATACGTACCCTTAAAGAAGCTGTCATTAACAAAGCTGTTCTTTCATTGTGATGAAGTCATATCTGTGGGGGCTGAATCTGCTCCTGCACGGAAATAGAAATCCGAGAGTGACGCAGCTACTCGGTAGTTTCTATGGATTACTCCAAGCACACCGGTGGACAGGCATAACCTTTTACAATATAAATCAGTACAAAATTTTACTGTATATACTGTAGTATAATAGTATATTTTGTGAATATGCACATGGTGTGAACAATGCTTTCTACTTGAAATGACGTAGACTATGAAAAATAAAGAATCCATTTCAACTTATTTTAAGTGTCGCAGACTCCCAACAATTGAGCTTAAGTTTCAGATGCCTTCATCTGTTTTCTTAAATTATATCCTCTATTTCAATATTTTTTCATACTTTTATCACCTTTTATAGCTTTATATACCTTGCCTTTTATATTTTGTGGGAACTTTATGAAATTGTGAAATTCGATATTTAAAAGCAATTGTGTAACAACAAAAAGAGAAGATAAGTACTAAGATGAATTTGGATGAATTTCAGAGGCAGGGTTGCCAGATCATAAACTTAGAACAGTCGTACCAATATCCGAAAATAGTCGTATACTAGTTAAAACTGTCGTATACTTTGTGATTTTTCAGTATAATGAACGTATTACGTTAATAATAATAATAATAAATCGGTATTATGCACCTTATATATGTCATGTAATTGTTAATAAATCACCGTATTTGTGAATGATTAGGCGTGTTCATTATCTTCCGGTGTGCTGAATTTGATTAAATACAGTAAAATTAAATAATAATATGAGAATAGCGCACAAATGTGCATTAGTTTTTGCTGTATTCCAGCAGGGACTTAGATCTCTTAGAACAGACACTGAAATGGTAAAAATTAAATAAACAGTAGTTGCCACAGTATTGTAATTATTGCAAAAGGCATAGGACTGCTTTATAATCATATTGATTTTAGCAATATGCTTACAACAAGAACCATGGAAAACAAAAAGCTGGATACATATAAAAATTTAAAGTTCGTCAGTAGATTATTTAAAAAATATATAAAACGCTATGTTAAAAATAGTCGTACAAACAGACGTACGACCCATGATTGCGTCGTGCGTCGTACAAATCTATGAAATAGTCGTATGTGTACGACTATAGTCGTACGTATGGCAACCCTGTTCAGAGGTAATTTGAACATTTATTTCAGTAATCGTCAGTTAAAATCATCAGTGAGTTCTAAGCTTAGAATTTACAAGGAAAATTTTAGGAGGAGAGATTGTATTCGTGAATGACAGTAGTTGAAAAAGGATAAAAGTCCTCACAATTTACATGAACAATTATTCTATTAATTTCATATAAGTTACCTGTCTTACACAATATTTTATTAGCTTTGAAAAGTTAAAATATGGTGCCGGTATGTACAAAAGTGCCAGGATATCCAAATAACTACGGTATATTAGTACTAAATATAATATCTTATATTCTGCGAAGGCGTAAGCCGTGCGTATTGGTTAGGGCACTAAGCTACAAACCGTAAGGTCGCGGGTACGAACCCCGATGAGGGTTTTGGATTTTTCATTGGTCTAATCCTTCTGGTGGCACTATGACCCTGGGTCCGACTCAACCTCTAACAGAAATGAGGACCAGGAACAATCCTTGAGTTAAGATGGCCACTGCATAAGGCTGGCAAACTTACTACCACCATGCGCCGAATATCTAAAAATCTGGAAGTCTCAATCTCCTGGAACCCCTAAGGCCTCTACGGTCTGCGAGGAGAACACTGTACTTTTACTTTTGTCTGTACTCTGTGAAATCAACTACTTTTGTGTAATGTGCATATACACAATATTTCATAATATTTCTGCACGAAATTATAGGGGTTGTACAGGGGGCTTAACTTTTATTGTTATAAGATACAAATTAGCCCTCTTCGCAGGAGCTCTAAGAAAGAATAAACGTACTAAAACTGTGAGGCAGTTGATAAGTTAATTAGCACAGTATTGGAAGAAGGGACACATCGCTATGGGGGTGGGCATATTGTCAGCATGCCGATTTCCATGGCCATCATGTAAGTTTTCGTGCCGGACCCACTATATCTTTATCAAGTAGCTCGTCTGTTTTCCTCACTAGGCTGAGTGCACCCCATTCCAGATATCCTCCTTGAAACTCTGAAGTGCCGGGGATCGAACTCGGACCTGAGGATCTATAGTCAGAAACAATAGCCAGTAGACCAAACAGACGGTTATAATTCGTATATTGAAGCTATTTTGTCATTATAAAAAATAAGCATATTCCTTCAAAGACTTACTTGAGCATGAATGTTCTGTAGACTTAATCCTGTATGCTATTCCAAATCGGTGAAATTCCATAATTAGGAACTGAACAGGACACCTAGAAGCAATTCTATTTTAGAAGAACTGACTATATTTAGTATAATTATTATTTTCGAAACCGGTCACGGAAAATATCATTTACTGCCGTGGGTGTCGGCATGCTGACCACATACCCCCAATACTGTCACCTGCCTATGGTACAGATGACGAAGCGGTCTGATGGTAAGCCTAGGCCCTCCAGGGATGTAAAGTCAGGGAGTCGATTTTTTTAGAAAACCTAATAAATTAATATTATTCGTATAAAAGTGCAGTAAGTACTGAGAGATCTCGTACTAGCCGCCTTATTTGAGTTCCTGGGACCTGTGTACTTGTAGCATGCATATAGAAAGCGTGATTTGCAATGGAACATGACAGACACATACGATCTGATTTTTTGTTAGAATGCTGGCTCGCTTCAATGGTTCGCCAAACAAAGAACTCGCTAGTGACTCAGAGGTCGTTCACAACATCCACTACATTTTTTTACCTCATTTTTCGGATTGTTCTCTTTGATGTTGGAAACACTTGGCTGATTTGGAACAGGGTAACCGGTAATGCAGTACTCTGTAATATGACAGGCCTCCCACCATCTCAATCATTTACAATTTATATCATTTTATTTTTACTCTAGTGTTATGTAGTAAAAAAACGAAAGGAACACAAATAGAAAAATTACTTCTATCACATATTTCACCACAAAACCTTCCCGGCGGCCTAGCGTGACCAGGGACCTGATGTAAAATCTCACTGAGGCTGAAGCCATTCTTGTGATGGAGGAAGTCGGGTTTTTCGAGGTTTTCTCGAAATTCTCCCATTTCGCGAAATTTATTCCAAATTAATAATCCTGCCTTATTTAGTAGCTTGGTAGCATTCAGTATTTTTCAAATGAGAAGCCATTTCCTTCACTGCCAATCACGTGTACGAGCTAAAGTAGCGTCGCTAGCAGGAAGAGTCTTCCCTCCGTCTCGCCATCTCTGATTGGACCGCGTATCTGAGCAGGAGAATGAACAAACGGCTTGTCATCTGCAAAATACTGTAGGTAGTTGCAATCACTAAAATGGTATTTGAGTTCCTCTGCTCGTAGGCTACCATGCGTACCATTGGTAGAGGAAGTATTGGGTTCTACCACGATATAGAAAGTTGAGTTTTTAACATAAATACACTTTTTGAGGTTCCCTGAATCCAAAAATAATATTTCAAGAAAAATATGTGTGTGTGTGTGTGTGTCTGAACAGCCTGGTTCAAGAGTGGAAAATTATATCAAAACAAAATATTTTATTTGGGTTAGACACCTTCTGAGGATCTAACACGAGATTGGCGACGACTTTCTTTTATTTTTTATAAAAAGAAAATGTTTTTCGCGATTTTTCGAAAACGGACCTAACGATTTTGTATAAATTTTGTACACATAGTGTTTACACTAAGAGCTAAAACTTTTATTTGAAATATATTTTGTTTTAGAAAAAATTCTCTGAAGGATAGTTATAAGCCACCCACTGTTCGTAGAAATTCAGTCTTGCCTGGTGAACAATAAAACTTTGCATAAGGTTGAAACAACTGAATACGCGCTCTTTGCAGTACAACCTCTTATTCCATATCAGAATGTGGAGTGAGAAAGACGTATGCTTATGGTAAAGAAAAAAAGTGAGTGCATTATTCTGGTTTTATTTGGGTTATGTATCCTTCGGGGATGCGATACGATGTGGTAACGACATTCTCTTCATTTTTATAACCAATTTACATGAAGAGAATCTCATATATAATATATAATACCAAGAGGCAAACTTTAGTTTGGACAGAGGAAGTTTCACAAAAGATTTTTTAAATAAATGTTTCTTTCACTTCTTTTACTTACTCAATCTTGCACTTTCTTTAATATTATATAGTTATAGTAACAAATTTCAGTAAAAGACGTGAAGTGAGGTAGACATTAAGGGATGGAAGTATGTGCATGAAAAACCAGTTTTAACTTAATAATAGGTAATTGCTACCTTCTGCACTAAGGATGGTAGAATATGCAGGCTAATTGCTAGAATATTAAACACAATTCTAATAGGATTGTGTCCTCAATTAGAACCATATTATAGCCTACAATCTACGCATGGTCTACTCTCGTGAAACAAATATTATTGTTTCACTAACTAACTATTGATAAAGATTTCTAATGTCTTTATGTATTCCAACTTAAAAGGCTGCCGCTGGAAAAAAAAAAAAAAAAAAAAAAAAAAGACGATTCGAACTAGGCCTATATGTTGAAGTCAAATTAAATTATCGTTAAAGAAAATAAATTGCTTGAAACCTCCATCTTATTTACATGTGCTTCATTAATGCAACCTTATATGTAACAAGAGAAAAACTATCAGGTCCTTTATCCAAGTCATCTGATTAGATTGAGATAGACACAACAGCATATAATACAAATGCTAAGCCATGAAATCATCTTTATATCCGACGCAGATCTTTCAACTGTTTAAGGAGGCCACACATTTTACGTGAAAATATCTATATAAGCATACAAAAGAAACTGATAAAAATATATTGAAGGCAAAATATTGTAATACGCCAAAGTATAATATACGTCTCCCCTGAATCTATATTTATAAAAATGAATGTATGTGTGTGTGTGTGTGTGTGTTTGTCCTTTATGCATTACTACACCATTCATCCGATCGCCATGAAACTTTGGGAAGTTGTTGGGTACATTCCCGGGAAGGTTTCTGTCATACTACATTTTTAATTTTAGCCTTCGTTCGCGAGTTATGAGTGAAAAACGGCAAGAAAACGTGGATTTTTTACGCTTTCGAAGCATCAGTTTTGAGTTATTCATTTCAGTTGTCAAATCAATTGCAGAAGGCTTTGTCTATTATTGTCATACCTTGGAAATAATATCGTCGCGATCGCTATGGAAGGCAATGGATATCTCAGGTTATTATAAAAGCTATAGATGTCGATAAGGTAATGTTAAACATATTTTATTTGACATGGAATATAGTTTACAGAAAATTCCGGGGAAGTTGCTTAGTTCGGGGTCCTGGCTACAACGTTTTTATATGTAATCGTAATTAAAATATCTTATGTAGGGTCGTTAAATCTGCCTGAAATGTAACGGAATTATAAGTCTGGACAAATGAATATAGAAATCACGGCCTCAGTAGGCTTATTCCATTCTTCACCTATATAAATAAAAACTAATGTACTATGTCTGTCTGTCAAATACATTTACGCACTTTTTTTTATCGTGAGTTTAATCGATTTAAATTCTCATAATCTTTCGAATACTGCATTTTTCCATTTATTTTCTAATCGTGAAATTCACTTCAAAGCCGGATTTATAGCTGTTTCATTAATTAGGCCTATCAAATGTTTAGTTTACACCTATGAATGTTTCGCGTGCAAAGTGTTAATAAATATAATACTTTAATTATTTTGCTCTTAATTGTTAATCTTTCAATTAATTATCTTGGGAGAAGCCGTGGGGATCTGCTATAAGCTATAATAAGCTATAGCCTATCTAGCGTTTTCTGAGGGAATAGTTTGTGTGTGATAAGTCGTTCTTCCCCATTTCAAATTCTTAATACCTATATAAAGACCTTAAAGACCTAGAGTTTGAAAATCGAAAGTCCTTCATAAGTTATTTTCGCATTAACAAAATACAAAACCCGAGCGACGCCGGGCCTTTTAAGCTAGTGTAACTATAAAAATTTCTTCTTGGCAATATACTTTTATATTAGGCTACAGCCTCTATGTTTAAGATTGTGAAAATTTTACACAAAACTAGATTCTATGAAGGAGTATAGGCCCTTTATTATTATTATAAGTACGCCTTTAGTGGTTTCTCGAAAATGACGATTTAGAGAAGAATAGCATAATAATGACTCTTTTATTATATCATATATATTTTGGTAATTATATAACATAGTCCTATGTATGTAAGAAAATTCCTAGGCATCACATTGAGGGACAGAATCCCCAATACTACACTAATCCAGTCAGCAAAAACGACAGATATCGCTCACCTAGCAGAAAGCACTAAATGGAGATGGGGTGGCCATGTTTCAAGGTTGGTGGACGATAGATGGACATACAGGAGTACCATATGGGACCCCAGACAAGGAAGAAGGCTGCGCGGAAGACCAAAAAGGAGATGGGAGGACCTTTTCAAGGATAAAGTGGGCCAACAATGGACCAGGGTAGCCAAAAGAAGAAACGAGTGGAAAGAACTGGGGAAAACCCTGAACAATACGCAAGACTAAGTGCTCAAGACCAAGTGTTAAAGTTCAAGTGTACATGACGCTCAAAATCACGAACAACTTCACTAGCGCGGAGTAGCTCGCCGTGCTAGATAAGAGGAGCTAAACCCTTCTTAGGAGGCCTTTGCCCTACATGGGACACGATAGGCTTATTTTATTTATTTATTATGTATGTTCGAAACGAGTAATCTTATTTTGAGTTATTTCTTTAATTTTAAAATGCCTAACAACCACCATAAGTCAGTTTGTACTTAGATTTTTTTCTGATATGGGAAATTTTCTAAAACGGGATAGTCTAAGGCATTATAGACTATAAGTAGGCCTATCTTGAAGTTAAAATGGTTCTTCAAAAGAATAGTAATTTTAGTTATTATAGCAGATACATTTATTATTGACAAATCGGCGACTAGTAGGCCTACTAGGTTTGAGTCTGGTCTTTAATTTCTCTGAGCTCTTACTATCTGGAGCGTCAGTCTTTGCTGCCAAAGTCTAGTATAGGCCCATAAGTACAGGCGGCCCCATGGCTGAGTCGTTGACCGCTCACCTTCCACCGCTGGGACCCAGGATCTAACCTCGGTGGATCCACGTGGAATTTCATTTCACCATTGCTCCAATCATCACAATACGACCATTTGTTTGCAACAAAGGAATTATTATCATAAGTAATTAAATTACGGTACTTTATGTATTATATAGATTGGAATAAATAGTTCTATCCAAAGTTGTCGCTTTGTAATAACCCAGAACGGGGATTCCCTATAATTTTCCCGAATAATAAATTCCCGCGCCTAATATATAATTTCTCCGAACAAAGGGTTTTCCGGTTGCGAAATTCCTATCATCACACCAATCTTTATTTCTCCCGAATTGTTTTACCTTTCAATAGCTGAAATTGTGTGATTCTATAAGCAATCATCAAGTGAAGCCATCAGTGAGATTTAAGTTTAAAATCGATTAAAACAATTTCAGTAGAATAGCTAGCATTGGCAATAGATAGCCTTATTTTTCATACACTTGAGAAAACAATGAAGTTTCTATATATTTTAAAGAACAATATGATTAAAAGTAAAAAGTAAGTTTCAGGCGGGTATTTCTTTTTTCCTTTCATTGAAGAGGCCCTCATACGATAATGTTGTTATAGAACTGACTACTGCTTGTGTTCCGGGGTTCGTCATATTTCCTAACGATGTACGCACTAAACAGCAGAGATACGAGGTACCAAAATTAGGAATCACCCCAATTTTAGGCTATTCTTCTCCAGACTAGACTTGAAAAGAACGTATTTGCCTATGCTAATGAAAATCGTTTGCATCCATAGGCGTAATATTTAAATTTCCGCAATAATTTGTTTAAATTTTTATTTTTATCAAATAAAGAGATCGATTAAGAAGAATTATTCGAACCCTAAATTTATCTTTAGAAAATTCCAAGGCGCAGCTATTTGTTTGATTTCAATGAAAATCATTAAGGTATCTCCAACGTTTACATACGAGCAAAAGCAAGTAAACCAGGGGAAATTTTTGGTAATAGCTACTTAAGATAGGCTACCTAATTATAAATATGTTCAAATTTTAGTAGTAAAATTAAACCAATGGTCCTCACCAATTGAAAATAACATGATGGCATAAGCTCTCCAGTAAAAGAGTTGTTGTTATTGTAGCAGTTTTACGATAGACTTATAATTTTCAGCTTTATCACTGTTATAGCAATCAGTAACATAAAAAAGTAAAGATGCAGCCCACAGAATTAAATTAAAGCCAATTTTTTTGTTTGATAACTGATATGATCTTAAGCTCACTGATTAGGCCTAACACAAAATGCATTCTGTACTAGTATTTTAGTTAAACTGACGAGGATCGTCCTTCTGTACAAACCATTAATAGTGAATGATTAACAATTTATTCCCGCATTTCAGTGTAAGATCAAATATTTGCACAGTTCATAGGCTATGTCAAGTTCCGGGAAGTCGTATTTGTGACATTGCGGTAGCCGTATAAGTCAAGAGGGTTAGGTTGTTCAACCTCCCTTTAAGAATAATATGAATTCTTTATTGACGCGATCACAGTAAGCAGGAAGAAAAAGAGTAGAAATTTCTCACAGACTACTCCCTATCAGGAAGTAAGGGTTATTTCCTCTCCTTTATTTTTCAATTAATCTGTTTTTGACGGATTTTAATTGAAAATGGGAAAAGGCTTGATCCAAAAGAAGATGAATCTCCCCCATGTAGTTTATAGCTACAAATGTTTAGCACAAGGCCACCGGCTGAGAGCTAGGCGGATGGAGAGTAAGTGAAGAATAAGAAGTAAATAAAACCAACAAAAAAGAACAGCAATAACAGCTAAACACATGAGTTCTGGGCATTTCCTTCCCAAGCTGGGCTGCTAATGAAGATCGTGAGGGGACCCCCACCGGGATATGTATGGAGAAAAATCTTTTGTTGTCAAAACATGTTGAAATGTAGGTATGGTGGGCGGGAGGCAAGACGCTGCAAGGAATATAGAGCGCTATTACAATCTTTATCCATCTCTAATGTGATGGAGTTTCTTGAGCGTGTGTTGTTGCATTCAATTGGAAAGGAAAAAACCGCCCGAGTCATGCCTCAGATTATATACACACATATCAGAATTAGAAGAACACGATCATCACCATCATGAGAGTGCAATTTCTCATATCTCTTGAGATGAATGTGCAACACAGTCTCTCATACATCATTATTGTCATTATCTTATTTTATTTTTATAGAAAATGTAACACGAATTAAAACATGAATTCTACTTTTATTACTATTTACTCGCTTCGCTCGTTGGGGGCTCTGCCCCCATACTCCCACCGAGGTTTTCGGGAAATGTTTTACTCTTATATAATATATATATATATATATAATATTTTTTAATGAACTTACACCGGAGATAGAATCCTTGTATTCAGACTGCATTATAGCCTATTAGCATTTAGCCATAATAAACCTTTAAAAGTGTAGGAAGACTTTAGGATTTTTCGGGGTAAACAAAGTTTTGAACTTTTTTGGAATTTTGCCGTAGGCTAAATCTCAGGTTTCTATCTTATCTGGAAACATTAATGGTGTATTTTATGGATATATAAGCATTCATGAGCCACAGATTATTGTCTCTGTTGGACACTACATGAGAATATTATATAGCTCAGTTGGTAGAGTATTGGCGCGAATAGCCAAAGGTCCTGGGTTCAAGTCCCAGTGCCGGAGGAATTTTTCTCCTATAATATTCTTATTTTATGGAGTTAACTTCAACTGATATGGTATAGGATGAAATAACGAGGATAATTTATGGTATGTAAATATCCAATTCGGCATTTAGCTTTACGACTGGGAAAACCATAAAAAAAACCAATGTCAAATTATCCGGCTACGGGATTTGAACCTGGGGCCTCCCGAAAGCGAGTTTTAAGTTAATCATTATAATATAAATCCATAAGGCTGACTCACTGACATTCATGTTTACCCACTTCCGGATGAGATAGAAACTCGAAATTACACTTGAGTTATAGATTTTAGCCTATAACCGACGGGGAAATTCCAAAAAGTTCGAATTATTTCTTACCCCCCTGCGAAAGCAGCTTTTTGGGGGGGGCTAATAGTTGCTAAACGGTGAATCGTATCATAAAACCGATATGACCTTCAGTTTACGGATTTTGAGAGATCCACAAGTTTAGTCCTTTGAATTCTTGAATTCTTTCACGAAAAATCCTTTTAGCATTTCAGTTAATCAAGTAATCAAATTCTTTCCGGTTCGATGAAATTCCAAAAAAGTCCTTAGTTAAAAAAAAAGTACATACAGTAGAACTCTAATTAACCGGATTAATTGGGATCGAACCCGAGGCATAAAATCAAATATCCGGATGGTTAGATAAATAATGAAAATGTAATTTCTTTTTAAAAAAAAGTAAATTGTACAGCACTGTACTTACATAAAGTGTCACATCTTGAACATATCTATTAGTCAGTTGTTTTGCAGACAAACTGACGATTTTGTCGGCTAAAAGTCTTGCAAACAATCTGCCCTGAAAGAGGGTAATTGGGAGTTATACTGTATAACATATAATATTATTACGGTAGTAGTAATTTGTAGACTGTAGTCTACTTTTTTCAATTAGTAGCTCAAGATCTAGGCTAAGTTATTCTTTGTCAAGTTGGCAGCCTGTAATTTGAGAAACAGATTAAAATGAAAATTATATTTTAAAAATAAATAATATATTAAATTGGGCCTAATATATTCTTCAAATAGACTTTGCCTTCCGCGCGAAAAGGCACGCAGGTCACAAGCTGGAAAATTCTGTCCTGTTTCTGTTCTGTTAATATTACAAGAGAGTGCTAACTTAGAAAAAAAAATTACAACAGGGAATGAAAAACTTAGGGCGATTTTGACTTAAAAATGTAATTTATAAGACAATTCCGGCAAAATAATTTGAGTAAATTACATGGAAATGTCCTGATCCTAGAACACTAAGCTTACTGTTATATCCGGTCACCACTAAAAACAAGAAGCTCATATCAAATAATGTGAAATTAGTAGCCTTCTCAGTTTTGTTTTAAGCAAGGCTGTCAGAATTATTATATGGAGTAACAAGTGAAAAATGCTGAAATGATGTAGACAGTTGACATAAGATAACTTCATCATATAGGCCAACAGAAAAACACGAGCGGAGCCGCAGTTTCTGATAATAAGCTGTAGCGATTTTTAAAAGGTTTAGCATAAATATTAATAATTATTAACAACTGTGTGTGCTGCAGAAACTGTGTATGAAATGAATCACCCAGGCGATCAGTTCACCCAATAAGCATTATAATCTTAACCTAAGCATGGGTCTCTGATTAGTGCCATCTACCGACAGAACATATAACTAACTATTGGGACAGCTATCTGAAGCAAGAAAACAGAATCAAGTTCCCAGATCCCACATGATTAAGTTAATTTAGCATTAACACAAACTTGGTTCAGAAAAAAACCTGCCTACTTTTGAATGTTTCCAGTAAATCATGAAGCATAACATTCCAGAGAAACTACAGAACGCTTCCAAGGCACACTGTGGCTGCGCTATTGGGTTAGATGCTAGGGAACAAGGAATGCTTTCAAATATTGTCTAGTATAAAATACTAGCATGGTCTACATCAATCAACACTAGGAGCATTAAATCTTGTTGTTTTCGAGTTAGTTAAATAAGATACTTGCAAATTAATAAAGTGATTGCATCAGAATGGTTTGGAATCATAGATGCAATAAACATGATCATTCATTCTGCCAATCACAAAGGCATCAAGCTGATACAATCTTTTTTACAAGATAATTATTCATTGAAATGAATTCAATGAACTATAAGACATACTTATATAGGCCTAAGGCAGAACTTTGGTTGGATATAAAATATCTCGCAAAAGAATTCTCCATTTAGTTTGTGTGACCATAACCCTTGCTTAGTGAAAACCTAACCCCCACTCCAACACAATAAACTCTTAAAATAGTACAAGAACTTACATATACAGCCAAAACTTATCACGATGTATGTCCAGCAGATTCTCTGGCATCTAATTGAACTATTTAACACAACACAAGTACAAGAAAACAACTCGAAAAATGCGTAAATACAAGACACACGTAAAGACAGCGCGCGCGGTACTTTTCCCACAGGTGATTCACTGCCCCGTAGATAGTCCTGCAGTAGCTGGATCTGAACATCCAATGCTAGCGTCGTCAAGTACAGTTATGATGAAAATTTGATGAAACACCATGTCATTGTGCTTTGACATCAGGGGGACACAGCTGATGCTGGTAATTTCTGAAATCACGATGCTGGTTGGTTGGTTAATGTTATTTTAAATTGTTAAGTTATTTTCACTATACAGTACAACTCCAACTATCCGGATTAATTGGGACCGGACCCGATTTGGTCAATAATATATCCAGAAAATTGGATAATTCATGAAAAAGAGCAATTTCTTAAAAAGAACTAAATTGTATAGTACTATCTTTAAATAAAGTGTCACATTTTGAACATATCGGTTAGAGCCAATTGTTTTGCTGAGAAACTGTCGGTTTTGTCGACTAAAGGATCTGCTTTTTGGAAAATAATCGGCCCTGAAAGAGGGTTTCCCAATGCTCACTGCTGAAAAAGAGCTTGAAAACGGTCTCAAAAAGATCCGGATAGTTAGCGATCAGGATAATTGGAGTTATACTGTACAATGAACCGTCTAGCCGCTACGCTTGTCCATAGACAGCCAGATAGACGTATTTCCAAAAAGGATAATTCTTGCATATCACTTGCAAGTATTTACTGACAGTACACATAAGAGTTTCTTCATCTAGGCCTACTCAGCATAAACAAAGTGACTTATAAACAAATATATACATACTCCTGCTCAATATTTAATTTTAATTTCCCTGTTGTTCCCCTTGGTACTTTTTACTCTTATGAGGGAATAAAGCGAAAAAGATAATTACTGAAATTTATCAACATTAAAGCATACTTATGCCAAAAACCATAACTAATTACAGAACGTAAAATAGGTTTAACGTTTATTAGGGTGTAAACTACTACTTTCACACACGAGACATACGTCATGTCAACTATTTTAAAAGTACTATAGACTACTATAAACCCATGTGACTAACTCACTAAAATTAGTGTTTACCCACTTCCACAAACCTGAAATTTTCCAGACTTAGAGCTTTTAGCCTGTAACCGAGGAAAAAAATACCAAAAGATCATTTTTTTATATTTTTTATCCCGGTAAAGGACTTAAAGTCGTTCCGCACTTTTTAGTTTTATTATGGATGAACGGTAATAAGCTATAATATGGCATTCTAAATACAAGGGCTCTCTCCGATACAGTGCCAGTTCACAAAAAAAAAAAAAAAAAAAAAAAAAAAAAAGCTTTCCCGAAAACCATACTGGGGGTTTGCTGGCAGAGCCCCCCACGAGCGAAGCGAGTTATTTCTATCGCTAATATGTTCAATTATTTGTCAAAGCCTAGTGTACTGAAACTTCCAAAGCCCTATGTGAACACTGTAAACAATACTGTTCTCATGAGAACTGAGAAGAGACTTTAAAGTGCGTCAGCTCTTTTCAAGTTTTTAGGGATCAACATTTTAAAAATTGAATTTTTTTGTAATTTCAGCTAATTTCCAGTTTCTAGCTCATCTGAAAGTGGCCGAAAATTATAATAATGTGACTGTGTGAGTGAGTGAGTCAATATAGGGATGTGGCTTACTATTAAGTCTCGGTTTAATAATATTGCCTAGTTACGACATATATATGGTCTGCGGTGGTCTAGAGGTAGCGTGCCCGCGGGATCAAACCCGGCCGCGGTAGATGGATTTTTCAGGACCTAAAATCCTGGCCATGGAGGCCTCCGGGGGGGCCTTGTCATATATTTATGGCTCGTAACAGAACTCCAAATCTAAATTAGAGCCTCTGGACAAAATTTCTCAACCATTTCACGTCCAAGAAATACCTTAGTTTAGTTTCCGAAGGGGGGTTGAGAGGCGATGGGCTCCTCTGCCCTCTCTCGGAAAATAAGCGCAACAAAATTCACATAGGTAACAGAAACCTCCACTTGGAGGCCCTTCGCCCCAACATAGGGGATATAGGAATCCAGATACAGATACGACATATATGACAAAGAAAATATTTTTAAATGCGCTAATACGCTTTTCAGTGTATTCAGTACATTATACAGCTTTTAAAAGCTTATAAGTCGTTAATATTACTCTTCAAATCATACCTAGGTATAGTATATAGCCTATAGTTGTTCAAAATTGTGTGGTATTTTCCGTAGAATGTCTACGTTTAATATGATATATTTTTTATTAGTCTATAATGTATTAAAATAAATTTATAGTATAACACTAACTCGTTAGGACTAGTTCGCCTATCGAGTAACCATCCGACTTCACTCTGCGATTGACGGGAGGCTTTTGCCCTTGTCCAATTAATGAGGCTTTTTATTTATATATTATTACTTTCCCACGGTAATTAGCCGAATTCACATAGAAATTACAGTTCTAAAAGGTTCTCTTTATAATAATATTAGTAGTCAGAATAATATAGAAATTTCAGTTCTGAAACGTTCTCTTAGTTGCCAGAGTCACATAGAGATTACGGTTCTGAAACTTTCCTTTATAATTATTATATTAGTGGCCACAAGCACACTTCTAAAATGTTCTTTTTATAATAATTTTAACGGTCAGATTTGAAATTTTCAGGGCATGATTTAAAGAAACTAACATATCTTTAAAAATTTACGAGTTGATCTTATTACTTACCAGTTCTGAGAACAGATTCGCTATTTGCAACCTGATTTATCACCTCTGTTATCTATATATAGCGAAATAGCGAAGTGAGGAGGGATCTCAGATATCTCAAGTTCTATACTTCTTTAGCATTTCTTCTACGGCTGTTTCAGATACTTTTTTTAAAATTAGTTTTATTCCCAAATCAAACTAATTTTTTAGGAATATTATGCAATGTAACACATCAACTCAGCCTAAAATACTAGGTATTATTTGAAATTTAGTCTAATAGTAAACTGTGGAAAGACTGGCCTCCTACAGTGATAATACTAGTATGATATGATACATTTATTGTACTAAAGTTACTAATAGTAAAGTTACAAAAGAGTACCGGATTCGACGAAAGTCATTTTACCGGTAGACATCTTAAAAAAACAATAATATATTGTGTGGAGGTTTCCTCTGCTGGGCTTCTTTTAACGTAAAAATTGAGGAAAAAATTAAATACTTTTCATATCTGCTTCCTTTTAAGCTATGTTCGTACGTCATTTTTTTCTGTTCCTATCAGATCACTAAATTTTATATTCTATTGCTCTTGCCGTAACCAAAAGGGAAATTCACTAAATGAATAAACAGCACTCTTATGGGAGTCATGAACTAATCTTCTAAATATACCTTACAATACCGTTATTATTAGAACATTTTCCTTTTAATCACTACTCAAGCTCTTTATTCATATCCACTGAACCGAGCAGCATAACATTTCACTCTTTATTTTTAATACAAGTATAGTAACAATTATGGTAACAATAAATATTATGGAAATCATATTAGTTGAAAGAACAGAAGAACTCTGTATTAAAAATAGATTTAACGGTCATATAGGTCTATAGTGCAAATAGCCTACCCTTACCATTTAGTGATTATCATGATTACTGGATACTGGATATAATCGCCATTTATAACATATGGAACCCTGGAACGAAGTGCATTCAGGCTTGTGAGGTCTAGTGCAAAATTACTTTAATAAAGAAATAGTTTCCTGCTACATAAGTTATATCTACGGGGAGGGAGAAGCAGATTTACATCTGAACACTTCTTTGCTTCAGGTATGGGGATCCGAAAAAAAATGATATTCACAATATTCACAAATTCAATAAGTTTATCAAAAATTTTATTTCATAGTGCAAAAGTTATTTCACTCTGTACTTAGTAGACAATTAAGGATCGATTTTATTTGTAATAACTCAGAGTTTCAATTTTGTTCTTACTACTTTTCCTTTTTTCTTTTTACTTTGTCTGTTCTTTCTTTTATATTATTACTTTTTTAGGTATTGATTTAATTATATTTTCTTTATGTATTTGTAATTTGTATTTTGTAATGTAAATGGCTGAACTGTGCCCGAGCACGAACGCTTGCTCATTCGGGTGGTCTTGTTTTGTATAAATATTTATTAAATAAATACTGGCAAAAAAAAAAAAAAAATACTGTTCATCCTATTTTTAAAAAATCTACTTATGGAGTTTATGACTAATTTCAATCTAAAAGAAATTCCAACTTAAAAATATACTAAGTTTAATGTACCGGTACTATCTTGACGCGTTTCTAGAATTTAGCGAATTTTCTTCATTTTTTAATTTACAGAACCAGCTGTTTATCTACACAATAGCACTGATACTACCATTCATTTTAGACTCGATAGAATCTATTACATAGCCCATAGGCTTACTTCATAGGAGATTTCGGAAATCAAGCCAAGACATAAGAATTTACGAAGAAAAGCGATACAAGGATAGACTATTTAGTTCTCTAGGTATTAAGAGATGAACCGAATAAGTCCTTGTACAATACCAAAGCTATTAGAAATTATTGCTGGTGAAGGTCATCGTCATTGTTCATAATCCATTCCAAGATTATTAAAAAACCACGTAACTTTGCTTTTATATCTTTCACTGAATTATGACTTCATTTAGTGATGACTGATGAGTTTCATGAGCCGACTATGAAGTTCAATCAGCACTTGTGCATTATGTTCTTCTAAGTGCAGGCCTACATGTGAGCATTGTCATAACTCATAATAACTTACACTTCTAGGAACATATAAAATAAGGACGACAAGAAACAGTGCAATATTCTAAACATATTACTCTCTTCACCAACAACTTTTTTTTTCTGAAAACGATAGCTTTAATCCTTGTTTTCTTCAGAAAAGCATATGAAAATATAATATTATCTAGGATATGTCTATGTCACGGTCAATGTAAACAATAGGTCATTATTTATAATGCCCGGGCAATTTAAAAAGTGCCCAATGGGATGTGACAAAATGATAAATTATATAGAAATTAACACATTGCCCGGGCATTATGAATAATGCTGGAAATTGAATGGGCAATTTGAGAAAATTGTTCTTCATATTTCTCTACATACAAAATAAGAGGATATTATACTAAAGTAAATAAGTATGAAAAATATGTACGCCTTAAAAAAAAAATATATATATATATATATATACTCATATACACACAAAATGTCAAATCCAAGAGTTTTTATTTATTAGAGCAGCTTCCCCTTTGGTGACATTTCGAGTTACATAGGTAAGGTTAGGTTAGGTTAGGTTAGGGAGAATCACACCAGACGCACGTTGCCAAATTGCTGTCAATTTATTAAAGTGACCAGAGAAATTGTAGCAGTATTAATATTGACCGGGCAGTGTAAGAAATTATCCTAGACTGTCGTAAAATTATTAAATTGCCCGATTTTATCGGTCATTATTTATAATGACCAAGCATTATGAAAACTGCCCTGAATAATCAGATTGACCGTATCATCTACACTGTTTGTTACTCGATCCAAGAAACTTGATTTTTGAAGCAGGTACATAAATATTAAAAATGAATCACAACTCTTAACACTTCCATAAAACCTGGACAGTCCTAATTCGCCTTCCAGTACTGGATTAGGCGAAATGGTACATTAATTCTAAAATAACTAGGATGTAGTACTAACAGAAGTCCTGAAGAGCAGACCAAGTTTAGATCCAAGATGGGATAACAAATATATTAAGCAATTATCATAAACTTAGTAATGCTAATATTAATTACTTCCTTAAAATAATCTTATGTGCTCAACTCATATAACTTTCTCCACTTAAGTATGAGCAGTATAACTTCCTGACTTTACATTCTGATGTACAAGAAGAAGACGTGGTAAGCATAGAGTGTCTATTTTGTTGTCTAAGCTTTATGCAAACAAAGGTGTATTGTTTATCGTGCAAGTATTTAAACTAAGTTTATGCAAACGTTGACTGGCTTATAACTACCTCCGGTAAAGTTTTTGGGAAAAAAATTAAAAATAAACGTTTTAGCTCCTTGTTTTAGCACCTCATGTACAAAATTTAACAAAATCGTTTGGGCCGTTTGAGAAAATTGCGAAAGTGAAAATTTCTTCATGTAAGAGGTAGTAAAAGTAAGACAGTCGTCCTCAAACTTCGTGTCACATCCCCAAGCGATACCTTAACCAAATATCAAACTTAGTTTTCATAAGATTTTTTCGTTCTCGAGCACAAAAACAAATACAAATACAGACATACATACAAACAGGCACACATTAATACATGTTACATCAAAATGTGTATTAATGTATAAAACCAGATACTGAATTCCAAGGTAGTACACAATATTTCCTCTACCGAAGGTATCTATTGTAAGAGTAGTGAAAGTAATGATAATACAAGTTGCTGAAGATGACTGCTTATGCTGTTAAAAGCGCTCCAGCGAGGTAATTAAAATCGTCTAATTGTAGTAGTGAGTGTCAAGTAAAGATTTTAAGTAGTTTAAACAAGTTCACAAATAATACTTATTTTTAAAACTCCTTCGATAGAAATAAGCTATTAACGATCAATTATCATTTTTTACAGTTTTTAAAATTAATTAATGTTAGCTTATATTAATAGCGATCTGTGAAAAAACATTCTAATATATTTACCTGATGCCATACATCTCTTTCTCTTACCTGATTGTTATATATTTCTTGCTCTGAAATGTATCTCCGAACACGAGTTCGGCTTAATCGGAATGTAGCCTACTATATTATTAACTTGTAATATTAATTTATCCTCATACGTTAAAACTGTCTTTTATATTTTGAATTGTTTGCACACACGTTTATTGTATGCACTTTTGTAAATTGTTATGTAATTTACAAAACATTACTTATGTTTTTTTATTCGTCAAAAAAGTTTTATATTCGTCAAAAAATCTTCGTAAATGTTAGGCATATGTATATAATATACAGTATATGACTTTAACGACTATCACGTGACCTTTGATTATTATGTGCAAAACGAAACCAACACGCAATAAAATAATTTGCAATTTTTGGTTGGTCCTAATTGGATCCAAAAATGTTCCACCAATTATTCGTTATTTCAAAAGAGGCCTGTAACTAATCATTATTTTACTAGCCGTAACGAATGTTTTCGAGACTGAAAAATAAAGCTATAATTTACAATATGTAGATCAGGGATGTCCAGCATGAGTTAGCTTTGTGTTCATTTAATCTACCTAGACATCGTTTCTAGTTTGCTTATCTAGTTAATATTTTTAAATTCTGGTAAATATATTATTATGACAAGATCTAAGCGAGAATATATGGCTATTTAAGGGTAATTATGAGCGATAAACATTCAGTCGACCAATTTTAATTAGAAACTTCGAAAGAACAACGAATACCGAAATCATTTGTAAACTAAATTGGCACATAACCGGTAGAGTACGTAATTTTATTTTGGTAAGAATGCCGTGCGCGATCATTTTCTGCCTTTAAGAGATGGTATATGACCTTACCCCTTTCACTGCTACAGCCGTATATATCCGTCAGCACGCCTCGCTATGACAGATATATCCGACGTATCACTTTGTATGCCAATAGAGGAAATAAATTCTCCATGAAAGCGATTCAAAGTGAGTCAGCGAATAGTGTCATGTGTTCACTAATTCCTGACACCATAGTTCCCTGTTCCCTCTCGTTTGCTGCGATCCGTAGCTACATAGGCCTATTTCGAACGATGCATTGCACCAACCACAGAAATGCATGTTAAATCAACTGTGTTGTGACGACATGCAGGCATTCCCAGGGTTACGTAAATCAGTTTAAACTTCAAGAAATACATGCTGTGCTCTTTCTTAGGAGGAAACTGGCAGATTATTTGCAATTGTTTGCCCATTTGTAATTACTAAAGAAATTTGCAAATTAATTCAGCACCACCAGTTTGCACACTGAATAATAGCCTACGTTAGCGTTGAAAAGGTTAATATAGCCTACAACACAACAATAGGAATTGATGCACATAAATAGTTATGATTAGGGGGCGGATTTCTATGATTAGGGGGCGGATTTCTATGTCCTAAAAAATAGGATATATGCATGCATTTATGACCTAAAAAACGTTAAAATATGACCAATAAAATTTAAAATATGATTTTACCACTTACATATTGTGTATATATTTTTAAGTTTCATTACAATACATTTTATTAAAATATAGTGTTAATTATTTAAAATATCTGTAAATTCTAAAAAATTATCAAAATAATGCAAAATTTACAAAATACGATATGAAACTCCAAAATGTATTTAATATGCACACAAATATGCAAAAATATGACCTAAATATGCATATTCATACTACATGCTACAATAGTTGAAAATTTCCTAAATATGCAGTTATGTGCACAATAAAAGCCGTTCCATTTTCACCAGGATGCTTGGAATTGGATTTAAATTAGTCGGAAACCTGAATTAATGCAAAGGGGAAAAATATGACATGTCATAGAAATCCGCCCCCTAATTATAACCTATGGATAAGAATTTTTATGTAGGTCCTACTTATCGAATTTTTTGTTGTTCATATTTATTATTTTTTTATGTGACCTAATTGTGGAGTCATAGAATCTTGGACCATAATAATTGCTATGTTTATGTTTGGTTCTATTAAAGGCAAGGTTTTATTTCTTCTTGTATTGTATCTATGTGGATCAGAAACGTGTATGTTACGGTATTTCTGAAAGTATTTTAGAAGTGTGAGCTTATAAATCTGGTCTATACTCATAACATTAAATTCAGGAAGTAACAATTCTGTTGGATATTCTATAGGTTTCTTAAGCAAACTTTTATTATTCTCTTCTGCATTAGATTCATAGGAGTCAATACAGAAGTGCCACTTCCTCCCCACCCAATGATACCGTATTGGATGACAGATTGTATTAAAGCCAAGTACACTAACCGTAAGACTTCAGTCGGTATATAATGTCAATGTTAAATTTTTACGTTTTTCGTAGTCTGGTACATAAATATGTTATGTGTTCGTCGAATTTCAGGTGACGGTATATAATAATACCAAGGTATTTGATCTGATTTGTTTCCTTTACAGCTTGGCAGGTACATGAGTCATATTCACAAAAGTTATTTTATTTTATTTGATTTATTTATTTATTTTATAAAGGTCACCCGAATGAGTAAGCGCTCGTGCTCGGGCACAGTTCAGTTACTTAAATTAAAAATTATTATTAAATACACTATTAAATACAAATAAATAAAAGAAAATATAACTAATTTGAAATCAGCACCTAGAAAAATAATAATAAAAAAGAAAGAACAGAAAAAAGAAAAAGAAAAAAGAAAAGTGGGAAAAACAAAATTGAAATCCTGAGTTATATCAAATAAAATGATTCCTTAATTGTCTACTAATTACAGAGTGAATTAAATTTTAAACTATGAAATAATATTTTTGATAAACTTATTGCATTTTTTGCTGTTTATGTGTACTATTTCTGGATGTGACCTATTTATAGATTCATTGAGTCTTGGATCCTTAAGCACAAGTTTTGATCCATAATTAATTGTGGAGTACCAGCAGTTGTTAAGGAGAATGGAACACAGATTGTTTTATCTATATTTAATACTAATCTATAAGTTATAGCCTAACTTATATTAGTCTATTCATTGACCCAGTCTTTTGGAGCATTGTTACCTCGTACTGTATTTGCTAGATGAAGCTTTCGTACTGATGTATTTAGTTCAAAATACTATTTTTAAATACCCAAGGAAAGGCAATCGGAATATTATTGTAATATTTAACATACTTCCTCGTACTGCGTATTCACTTGTCTTTATCTCGTGTAAAGGTGTATTTGTTCGCCACGCATGACTGAATTTATACAAACTATGGCTGGCAACTATCCTTCAGAGAATTTTTGCAAAAAATCTTTGAAATAAAAGTTTTACCTATTAGCTTAAGCCCGTTTGTAAATAAATTTCAAACAAGTTAGAGCCGTTTTCGAGAATTAGTGAAAGATTAATTTTCTTGAAGTAAAGTAAGAGAAAATCTCAGCCAGTCGTCAAGTCACATCCCCAAAATGTATCTAAACAGAATATAAAATTTATATTTTTCGCTTTCGAGCTATACTGACCACACACACACAAAAACTTTTAAAATATTATTTTTGGGTTCAGTGGACCTCACATCGCGTATTACTCGTAAAATCTCGATATCGAATTTGAGGATCGAGCACAATGCATCCTCTACCTATAATATCATGATACAGTACGGTTAGAGACGGAAATAAAATAAATTGAATTCATTTTTGTTGTTTTTGCTGTGGAAACAATTGGTACATTGAGTCGCAAAGCCAAAAAGCTTGTGTCAGATATCGGTAAAAGAATGAATTTGGCTAATGGAGAGCATCGTGCAACCGAATCTTATCTGAAACAACGGATAGCCATAGCTATTCAGCGAGAGAGCGTGGTAATTATCATGGAAAAACTGTTCTCTTGACAGTGTTTATTATTTGTATTGTATTTCATATGAACTATAATGCAAATATAATTACTGAATATTGTTATGCTATTATTGTTGATCCTACCATCAGAATGGAATAAGTAAACCTGGCTCTAAAAAAATAGTTTTAGGCACCTAAAATAGGCTTTTAAAACAAGTAAATAGGCTTTTAAAAGAAAAAATAGGCACTTAAAATATGCTTTAAAAATGTGTAAATAGATATAAAATAGACTTTAAAATATTACAATATACACTTAAACTGTAACATGGTCTTTTTTTTACTGCAAGAAACATGGTGTACCTATTCTTAACAGAATTAACTGCAAAATTAGGCATTACGAACTATATTCACTTACTTCTTCACTGGTGACTTGACACAGTAGTCCTTCCTTAATCCTCCCCCTCCCCCGTCAGTCAGCATTCCTTTAGCTACAACTGTTTGGAATAATCAAGTTTCTGTGAAAACCCCACCTCTGCTGTTCTGCTTTTCATTGAGGGGTGTCCATATTATAAGATTGTAAAAATTGCAGAAGTTGAATTTTATTTTAATTGTACGAAATGGGGCACTAAAATAGTAAAATAGGCTCTAAAGGTCCAAATAGGCATTTTAGGGCACTACAAAACTCTATAAATGTAAGTGATTTATCATGAAATCTCCACATATTTAAAAATTGCCATGTTATTTCTTAAGGAACAAAATAGGCATTTGCCTTAAAATCCCAGGTCTAGGAATAAGCCACCTACAGCCAGTAAAAGTAAATGAAGAGGAAAAGGGAATTCATGAATCGACAAACTTTACTTTATGAAAATACACAACCTAGACACAATATAAGTAATTGGCCTGTTAATTGTAGCACGTGAGACTATACCTAAATTTTTCGAAATTTCGAAAATTTTCGAAAGATAAAACACCATCCTTAAACCTTAAAGGACGATATTGTCACCACGGTGCTAAAAAAAAATCTTGGCAAATACTTAATAATAACCATCTGTAGATTAATTAATTAAGAGAGGTGACAATACACTAGGCCTATTTATTTTTCCTGTTATTTTTTAATAATTTTTTTAAAACATCAACATGAACTGACATTCTTTGCGTGTATACTGGGTCCTTTAGGGGCTACCTCCTGAGGGAGGCAGTTTGTATTATAATAATAATAATAATAATAATAATGTAGAAAATCGCAATATCTAAAGAATCCATAGAAAATTCATGAGACCACAAGCTCTGGCTTGGTTAATCAAAGTTGATAAAAAGGTCTAAAAGAAATTTTCATTTTTTAAAAATGGGTTAAGTTAGAAATTTGAGTAAGACGGACCCTAGCAGAGCAGGACAAAAGGATAGCTGGCAGTAGACACGCACGACTGAAATTGTGCTCCTCCCGATAGAACCTTCACTGTACTTACCCCCTCCATTAACATGTGTCATTCCACATGAAGTGGATCCTGCCGGTATGACATGGCGAAAATCTGAGCGCTCGACCGAAAAGCCGTTAACTTCGTGAACTGGTAAAAACCAATTGAAATTTTCTCATAGAGTAACTGTTATGTCCATCACGAACCCAAATAATTGTTTGCTGTTAGTTAACATAATGGAAGGATATAAGGCAAACGAAGGACCATTAATTTGAACTATAGGCATAATGAATATAAAAATAAAAACTGGGTTTCTTCTTCTTCTTCTTCTTTTTCGTAGTTTTGACCTCTCCCGTTTAGGATTTTAAGCGACCCAAGCGAAAAAAAAAAAAAAACTGGGTTTAATTGTTTTAAATTAAAAGTTAAGTGAGACTGAAACAAAGTAGGCTAAAGGCAGGGTTGCCAGATCAGAAACGTAGAATAGTCGTACCAGTATCCGAAAATAGTCGTATGCTAGTTAAACCAGTCGTATGCTTTGTGATTTTTCAGTGTAATGAACGTATTGCGTTAATAATAATAATAAAAATAATAATAATAATAATAATAATTATTATTATTATTATTATTATTAATTATTATTATTATTATTATTATTATTATTATTATTATTATACCGATTATAATCGGTATTTTGCATCTTATACGTATAAGCCATGTAATTGTTAATAAATCATATTATTTGTAAATGATTAGGCGTGTTTCGTTATCTTCCGATGTGATAAATTTGATTAAATACAATAAAATTAAATAAACAGTAGTTGCCACATTGCTGTAACTTAAATGTTGCAAAAGGCACAGGACTGCTTTCCAATCATATTGATAACATGCTTACAACAAAACCATGAGAAAACAAATTTAAAATTCGTCAGTAGATTGACTAAAAAGATATAAAACTCCATGTTAAAATAGTCGTACAAATAGGCGTACGACTCATCATTGCGTCGTACGTCGTACAAATCTATGAATTAGTCGTATGTGTACGACTATAGTCGTACGTATGGCAACCCTGGCTAAAGGAATAATAATTAATCCTTTCAGAACTTATTGATATAACTTAATCATGAAGGGAAATCGTCAGTGGGCTCTAAACTTGAAATCATGGAAGAAAATTTCAGTAGTATAGCTGGTTCTATTAATGGCAACTTATTACACATGCCAAAGATCCTCACGTTTTAACATAAATCAGCATCCTATTAATTTTATCTTATACCATAATAATCTTATTCTCTCCTTCTATGCTGAGTTATTAGAAAACTACATCCATGTGTCTGCGGTAAAGAATGTCGAGATTGGGACGATTTTTCGATCTGATATGGAAGAAGTTCAGGTGATTGTGACTTCTTACTATTATTTTATATCAAAATGTTGCAGGTTTTAACTTTTTACTATTACTTTTATTTTTACAAAATTTGTAGGCCTATTTCGTATACAGTGATATCACTCGGGCATCAGTGCAGTAATGAAATAGCCAAAAACCTAACGCCCATCTCATAATGATGTTAAAATGATATGTAAGAAAGAAAGAAAAAAACTTTTGGTTATAGTTAAAGGTTTCTGAAATCTGTTAAGTATTTTATTCTTCTTTTATTTTTCTTGTAGAAAAGAAAAGGAATTTGCAAAAGTATTGTTTCTTTTATTATAAATGCTGTGAATAATAAATTAGGCCGTAAAAATTATTTTCATTCTTAATTGCTAGAATGGTTTTTACTAAGATGCAGAGGGAGAAATTACATGGGCAATTATTAAATAACGGTACGCTAAATAATGTTCGGATTTCTACTACGAGAGAGAATCAAATGAAAACCACAATTAATTTTTTTACACTATTTTTCTGCAGGAAGAATGTTTGCTTGTGCATTATTTTTCTACATAGTCCCCTCCCAGTTCAATGCACTTACGCCATTGGATACGAAGAGCTTCGATACCGCATTAAAAAATTATTTTGGTTGACGCTGTAGCCACTCCTGCACCATCGATTGGATGTCTTCATCAGACTTGAACTTCTGCCCTCCAAGGAACTCCTTTAATGGACTAAAGATGTGGAAATCTGATGATTCCAAACCTGGCAAGTATGGCAGTTGTGGGAGGCACTTGAAGCATATGTCGTCGATGGTTTTCATGGTTGTACGAGCAGCATGAGGGCGGGCGTTATCATGTTGAAGCAAAACACCTGCTCTCAGCAACCCCCTATGCTTTGTTATCATCAGATTTCCAGATCTTTGGTCCGTTGAAGCATCTTCTTGGAGGGCACAAGTTAAAATCTGATGAAGACGTTCAATCGATGGTGCAGGAAAAACAAGTTAAAGAATAGGAAATGAAGGAGAACTGTAAGGTGAAGAAATTATAATGGCAATAAAAATTATATTGATTAAAATTATAATAACCGCTGTAATGTAGCAGCAAGGGCATTAGTAACACCAAAATCAGTAGTTTTAGTAGTAATAATAGTATTTAGTACTATACGTAATAGTAAAATGTATTATTGGTATGGGAATAGCAGTAGTATTGCCTATTTTAGTAGTAGTAATAGTGCCCAAGAGCTACAAGCAATGATGCAGGAACTAAGCAACAGCAGCAAAAAAGCAGGCTTATTAACAAACAAAAACAAAAGTGATGACAAATAGCTAAACCATTTCAATCAAAATTGACTATTTGATCCCAGTACGTGCAAAATAAGATCTGTTTAGAACAACTGATAGGAATTAGAAACAACACGGAAACTGAACTGAAGCGCAGAATAGCAATTACGTGGAAAACTTTTTGGGCTCTAAAATTTATTTAACTGGATTAGAAAATAAACTGGAAAATGAAGTTCAACACACTAGACTCTTGTGCTTTCTAGCATTGTTATATGGATGTGAAACCTGGAATTTAACAGAAATATACAAAAATGCTTCTTTCGACCAAAGGTCTACTATAGCCTAAAATGCTTAATACGTATGACGTACCGCTATAATGATGCTTATTTCGAAACTGATCTTTATTATGATATCGATCTGGTATCGATTAGGCTATTATTGAACACGGAACGGTCTTGAGACCTTGAGAGTACCAACTGAAAACTGCGTAATAAATACCCTGTATTTAAAATAAAATCAATTCTGTTCGTGTAAAATTTAATATCATACTAAAATAAACTCTTTTCGTGCTGTAAAATTCCGTTGGTTTCAAGAAAATTACCAAAATGAAGCTTCCATTTGACCGACGCCATGAGCTGCCATCTCTTTTAGAAGACAAGAACTACGACAAACCATCTGATGCAAAGGTCATGGTGGGCTCATTGCCTTTGTTTAAGTCGCGGGTGCGCAACTGGTGCACATTGTGCCACTGTGCGATGGGGTAATGTCTCCCACTACAGTCGCCCTTGACGTCAGAATAAAGCAGTTTCGACGTGACACTGAACATGAAGAACAGGTTTCATACGTCACAGCATGGGTGGGATACTAAAACGTTTCCCCTCAGTTGCTCAGGTATGGTTTAAGTGAATCTAAAATTTAAAAATTTAAGCATCCGACTAATTATGGTCGAACAAAAACAGTCGTCTGCAACTAGCCTATAATGGTAATTACGGTATTCGTATATAATTACGAAACGAGCAGGAGAGTTTCAGAAACATACTCGTATCTTAATAAATGCTATTACGCTATAGGCCTAGGCTTATTGCATAATGTACTAAATCAAATCTGCCAAAGAAAGATGGAGAGGAAAGTGCTCGGAATATCTATAGGCTAACAGAATAACTAACACCAGACTAACGTAAATAACAAACTTGGAAGGCGCGTATCAACGAGCCTCCAAAGCAAAAAATGAAAATGGGGAGGCCTCGTGGTCAAACTAACACAAGATGGGCACACGTATCATCAACAATGTGAACACCCCACATCGGAAAGCGACACCGAGGAAGACCTGGAACGAGATGGGCCGACACTTTCAAGAAAGAAGTAGAATCCCACTGGAAGAGGACCGCAATGAACCGCACTGAATGGAGAAATACCCAAAAGAGACAGCAACCAGCATTAAGTGCGAATAATTAATGTCTGGTCGTAAAAGTGAGAGGGTACATATAGTCTAGTGCCGGAGTGACTAAATCCGGTCGTAAGTAAGTGAGAAAATGAATGTAGCTCCGGAGTGACTAATGAATAAACGTAATACTATAACAAACCTAAGAGACGAAGTGAGATACTAACAATTATGTGAATTAGGTCCCTGCATGAGCCTAATAACGAGCTCTCCCTCATAAGAGCAGGCCATAGCCCTTCAGGGACATGGCTATTCATTCATTCACTCAAGAGTGGAAGTAGCAGCAGAAGTAGAGCGGTAGTAATAAATATTAAGATAAAACTGAGAGTGACTTTCAATAAATTATTATTATTTATGATTGATTATCCAATATTCTATTGTTATTAATATTATCTATATTTGCATGAACTAATATGGATGGAAATCGTATTGATTAGGCCTACTATATTTTAATTTAATGAATTATAATAATGGTGATCAAACCAACAAGAACAAGAGTTTGAAAGTGATGAGTTAGATTGATTGATGATGTGGTGATAGCAATAGTGATAATAAATTAATATTTATAACTGTTAATTTATTAATTTACAAAAATAAATAATAATATAGGCTTAACATACTGATAAAAGTAGTAGTAGTAGCTTCAATATCAATCGTATCATTAGTATTGTAGTAGTAGTAGTAGTAGTATACTTTGATCAGAGTCTTTTGAGATAGTGGAATGGGTAGATATTGTCCGCCCTAGAGCCGGCCCTAAAGTAAACAAACAACTCTGTTTCACTCTTACACAGATATTTACCAGCCACAGCTGGTTCTAAAAAGAAAACATCTACCCATTCCACTGCCTCAAAAGACCCTGACCAATGTAGTAGTAGTAGTAGTAGTTGTAATAGTACGAGGGATGTTCCAAAAGTACGTTTCGTCGTTTTTTTAAAAAGTGAAGATGGTAAAGCAGATGAAGCAAACAACTGCCATAACAATCGACACCTATTGCTGGTTCAACGACGGAAAGAGCGTCAGCAGAGGAGAAACGATGCATGAGTAGAGTCCCGAAGAAGAGAGAGTAGCAGTAGACTGGCGTGCCCGAGGTTATTTGAGTACAAATCACGATGGCAGATGGACGTGTACTGAAAACGTGGTCGACAATGGAAGTACATGCTGTTATCCGGTATGAATGGGCATGTAGGACTAGTGTGCCCATCATCCATGGACGCCTACAGACTGTGTATGGTGAAGAGGTCATGTCTCATCAAATTGTTGGTCGCTGGTGTTGCATGTTCAGTGAAGGAAGGCACCTGTTCCATGCAATGAAAGCCGCACTCTCGGGACGTCACTTCCAAAACAATGCTGAGGTGGAGAAGGCTGTGCGACAATTCCTTGCATAGCAGGGCACCGAGTTTTACCAGAGTGGTTTCTTCAAACTGATTGCAAATGTCTCAATGTCGGTGGAGACTATGTTGAAAAATAGTGCAAGGGGTATATTTCATGATTGCATGGTGTATTTGTTTTGGTAATAAAGTTTCCATGTGAAAAAAAATGACGAAACTTACTTTCAGAACATCCCTCGTAGAACGTGAAGATAAAACCAAGAGATGAGTTTCTATCAATCTTAATATAGATTATCGATTATTCTGTTGTTAATAATACTAGCGATATTTATCATGAATTAATGAGATTGATAATCTTGATGATAATTATTATTTTGATTAGAATGATAATAATCTAATGGCGATTATTAAAATATGAAGAAGAGACTTTTGAAATTGACGAGCTATCAATCGCACAATATACAATAACGAAAACTTGGAATTATTCTAGTATAGTAGTACAGTAATAAAAATAGTAGAATAAACTAGTAATAAATAATAAAATTAACACAACAAAGCAATGATTATTTAAATTGTGATAACGATAATTTTTATGATAATAACAATAACAATAATTGTTATATTAGCAATAGTTATAATAAAATAATAGGCCTAATATTCTAATAATAAAATTCATAAACAGAAAATTCAGGCATCTGAAGATTTACTAATGGAGTGTTGACAGTAATTATTGCTATACGGGAGGTAATAGGTTAGGTGATGTTATTGTTATTACTAGCTTTGATGATCATGAAGACTATGATGATCACAAAATTATTATTATTATTATTATTATTATTATTATTATTATTATTATTATTATTATTATTATTATTATTATTATTATTATTATTATTATTATTATTATTATCATTATTAAAATAACAAAAGAGAGGCAAGGAAGAAGTTAGGCGGAGAAAGAAGAATAGGAAAACTGGTTCTCTGGAGTGTGTAATCGCGGTGGCGCACATCTGCACCCTCACGTATACAATTCACTCCCACACTCACATACACATACGTTCCAAATTGGTAGCTTTGGTGGCATTTTAGCAGGTAGTGAGACTACGTGTGTGTATGTCTCCCATCACACCCAAACCACATCCCTAGCATCGCCGCAGTATTCCATCTGAGAGGACTGAACACGACCATGGCAAATTGATTACAACAAAACATCATTAAGATACGAACATGCGTGTAATAGATGAACAGAAGAAAGACTTCGACGGCGATGACAAAGTAGCAGTAACTAAAAATATATATGAAACATTCACATGACTCTCCTAAACTCAGGGTTACCAGATCAGAAACGTAGAATAGTCGTACCAGTAGTCGAAAATAGTCGTATGCTAGTTAAAACTGTCGTATACTCTGTGATTTTTCCGTGTAATGAACGTATTGCGTTAATAATAATAATAATAATAACAATAACTATAATTAATCGATCTTATACACCTTAAATACGTCAGGTAATTGTAAATAATTAATCATTTTATTTGTAAATGATTAGGCGTGTTTTATTATCTTCCGATGTACGAAATTTGATAAAATGCAATACATTTAAACAAACAGTAGTTGACACAGTGTTGTAATTATTGCAAAAGGAACAGCACTGCTTTCCAATCAAATTGATTTTAGCAACATCCTTACAACAAAAGCCATGAGTAAAGAAAAATCTGGATGTATATCAAAATTTAAAATTTGTCAGTAGATTGATTAAAAAAAATATAAAACGCTATGTTAAAAATCTACTCTTATACAATTCAACGGCCCTAAATAGCGTGCTTGCTCGCTCGCCCGCTTCGTGAGACATCGGGTATACTCGGCGATGTTCGTCTCTCGCAGTGTAAACTTTCATGACGAATACAAAATTATACGGTAAACCGTTTCTTTATTATATAAGGCCTAAGTGAAATGAACACAATGAACAAATATTCTAATTTTATTTTTACTTACAATTTTCATAGCTCTGAACCACAAACATTTTAATAATCTACCAGTGAAAATTTCTTTAAAATCCTGGAGTCAATTAATAATGGCGGGCGAAGCCGGGGGCACCAGCAGTAAAATATTGATGGTTTAACTCTTGAAATATCGCTGATAATAAAAATTCCAAACAAACTATTCCTTCCCTTGAAGAATTATGTAATTTCTGAAAATTACACTGAATTTATCAAATAAAATTCACATCAAATTCATCTGTCAACAAACAGTTGAGAAACGATACGTATTATTCACCGCCGTCTCGAGAATTACGCACGAGAATTATACAGTTTAGAAGGCAGTGGTTCACACTTATCTTTGGAACTGCATAATCGAATCTGAGATCGTTTTCGCAGGTAGCGATTTCTAATCGTGGAATGTACAGGGTTCCCACAAATGATCTTTCGGGTTTCGAAAATGTGTAACTTGTGTTTAAATAAACTTACAAACATGTAACTGGTACTAATGGAAAGAGAAACTCAAAAAGTTTTGATTATAGTATCACAGTTGGCAACAATGACGTATAATGACATTCAACATTGCGCATTGTCGAAAGCGAGAAAATTAACAAACATAACGTTAGAGTCTGGAAATCGGAAAAACCCAATACCTACATGCAGCATGTCCGCGACTCTCCTAAAGTAAACGTATTCTGCGCTTTAAGTGTGCAGAAAGTGTACGGCCCGTTCTTCTTTGTAGAGAATACAATTGGAGGATTTGAGTACCTGGATATGCTACAACAATGGCTCCTGCCCTCAGTTGGAACAGGAAATGCCCAACGTGATATTTCAACAGGACGGCGCACCCCCTCATTTTCATAATGAAGTCAGATTGGAGCTCAACACCAGACTACCGAACCGATGGATTGGCCGTGTTGGTAATGACGATGAAGAACTTCTTCCTTGGCCTCCGCGTTCGCCAGACCTCACACCCTTGACTTCTTTTTGTGGGGTTATGTCAAAGATCTTGTGTACAAGCCACCTCTTCCACAGACCATCCTTGACCTAAGAGAACGCATCACAGCAGCCATTGGAACAGTTGACCATGGCATGTTACAACGTGCCTGGGCGGATATGGACTACAGGCTTGATGTGTGTCATGTTACCAATGGAGCTCACATTGAACATCTGTAAGGTACTATAATCAAAACTTTTTGAGTTTCTCTTTCCATTAGTACCAGTTACATGTTTGTAAGTTTATTTAAACACAAGTTACACATTTTCGAAACCCGAAAGATCATTTGTGGGAACCCTGTACTCTAAAGCCGGAATTTTAGCTGTTTCATTAATTATTAATGGTTTAGTTTAAGAATGATTCGCGTGCAAGTGTTAATAAATATAATGCTTAAATAATTATTATACTATTAATTTTTAATTTTTCAATTAATTATCGTGGGCGAAGCCGCGGGCACCTCCTAGTAGTCGTACAAATAGGCGTACGACTCATGGTTGCGTTGTACGTCGTATAAATCTATGTAATAGTCGTATGCAACCCTGCCTAAACTTCACAGTCCGACATAGAATAAGCGGCTGCATTTCGCATTCAGTTTTTCTCATCCTCATGCAAAGCCTTACTTTTGCTCCCTAGGCAATACAGTACCTGAAAGTCAATGCGTTGAAAAGGATTTTAGCCTATTATATATTTTTAAGATTATTTTTTGGAAATTTAATAAAATCATTAAGATGGTGTAGGCCTATACTTTAAAGCCCATGTTAAATTATAATGTTACATTTCTTGATATTAGAATGGAACATCGTCTAAAATGGGATTCACTTTTCGATTTTATGAAAGTGAAATTATCCAAGACAGTATTTTATAAAAGCAACTAACGTTCTGCTTACCAGCATCATATATACGTTTTGTTTAAATCATGAGAAATGGATTATTATTTTGGGGTTGTTCAAGTTAATTTGAATATGGAACAATCATTTTAAACCTTTCAGAGCTGAATTTACTCATTAATATAACGAATCGTCAAGTAAAAACATCAGTGAATTATAAGTCTAAAATCAATACGACAAATGTTATTGAATAGCTAGTTTCCATTGATGATACCCACAGCACGAGAATAAAAATCCACACATTTTAATATAAATTATTACTCTATTAATGTAATAATTCTTCTTTTATGCAATTTTTTCTGTGACGAATTTATACGTCTGCAGCAGTAAAAAGGATAAAACCTCTCTTCATTGAGTAAGAAAGTTTAACAAATGTAAACTCGACAATATTGTAAACTTTTATTTATTAGATCTTTTAGCACATGTAGTGGTGGCCGATTGCTTGAAAGTCTTATATTTAAAACAATGAAAACACCTGGGCCCTATTTCTTAAAGTGACAATTTTACAGGTGAGAGGTGACATAAAATTGTCTTACAGGTTTACATTTTGACAATTGTGTTTTTCATAAAAGCTGACAACTTTACATAAATGTCATGACAATTTTGTAGATTTGTATGACAATTTTACATATTGTTGTTTCTCAAAACTTTTGAGTTTACAGGTAAAGTTCTGACAAATATGTCAAATCTTAGGATACCTATCATTTATGAAACATTAATTTTTGCTGACATATTTACAAATTTACAGAAAATGTAGAATTGTCACAACAGAAGTGACAGGCAATCTTTCATATGTAGGCCAACAGAGTAGGTTATGTAAATGTGTGGCTTAACTTGGCAAACTTTCTAGTGATTTAAACTTTGTTAATAAACTTGCTAAATTGTCTCGTTAATAATGAACACTAGTAGTAGTGATATTGGTAGTAGTGAAAATGGTGAAGAAATAGACATGAAACCACCCAGTGTTTTTAGGCAATGGATTAACCTATTAAATTTCAGTGACTTTGTATTAAAAGAGAAATATAATTCAATTATTTTCGATAGTAATAATCGATTGCTTAGGTATCATATTCGATGTTGAGACACGTATGTGAGAGCCATCTACAGTGTACTAAAGTAATCTTTAGGTTTGACATAAAATTGTCGCGTATATGAAATGGGTTCTTTTAGTCTGACAATTTACATTAATTTGCCTGTAATGTAAGGAAGAGTTGTAATATTTATGAAAAATACAATTGTCGTGACATATTGACAAATTTGTCAGACTTGACATAATTGTCGTATTTGTCACACCTGTAGAGTTTTATGAAATAGGGCCCTGGTGGCGCTGCCATGGTGGCCGAGTGTGAAGGGGATTTTACCATACAATGAACCCCTTCTAAGCTCTTGATAATTTTTTAACTTAAAAGTGATTCTTATGTGTCGTAATTTTTCCTGTTTGTGTTTTGTTTGTAAATATTGTCGAATGCTCATATTTGGGCCTAAGGACACTAAAATAAATACAAATATAATAAATATAAACATAAAACTTTCTCCGTGTAAAATGGTAGAGAGAGAATACGAAATTATAGCTTTAAAAATAAAATTTAGTTTTCTTTTTCCTTCTTGTTTTCGAGCTATCACATAGAGACAGACTGACAGACTACAGATAAACAGACATGCAAATAAATATTTCTGAAAAGCGTCTTTTTGGACTCAGAAAACCCATAACTTCTATTAACATCAGAAACTCGAAAAGACTCTCAGTAACGAACATAAGTGGCCTATAGGCTATCATAAAACAATTGGTAGGCCTATTGGTAGTGAAATTAAATATACAAGCCATATTAACAATGCTGGCATTATCAGTTAGTTTACACTTACTAGAAATAAGATTATTTTCAATATTTAATTTTTTTTTGCAGTAATAAAAGGACTTTCTGAGCCAAGGAAAATTATTTGACCTAATTGGTTAAATATTGCACAAACAAAATAAATTTCCACATCTTTAAAAACCCTATAGATTACTCATAAATATATTTGTTCCACATGGAATAAATGTTGGCTGTATACAATAATTTAAAATGATTAACTTTTGAATTTCGAGTGGCATTATTCATTATAACTATTAAATTAATTAAAGTTTACTCCTTCTATTCCATATTTAGTTAATCTAATTTTCTGGTTGGGTATAGGCCTATATTTGTTTTCTTGTAAAATGATTATGATAATCACGAATAAACACTACTTCCAGATTATTAATATTCACATTGTGTAAAATTTTAATTATATTACTTTCTGTATTTTACTCAGATTATTTCACTCAAACCTAATGGACCAATCAAATGTAACCTATATCCCTGGTACCAATAATATCTAAGATATTTGAATCAATCATGTTAAAGCAATTAGAATTCTACTTTGAAAGCAATGGTTATTTCTACAAAAGTCAGTATGGTTTTCGCAGTGATAAGTCTACAACTTTAGCAGTTGAAGAAATTGTAAGATTCATCCTGGAGTCCTTTGAACAGAAAAGTAAAGTGTCAATGCATCTATGTGATCTCACCAAAGCATTTGATTGCCTCCCTCATGATATTATCTGTATGAAACTGGAACACTATGGTGTCGCTGGGCCTGAGTTAGCCATCATTGAATCCTATCTAAGTGATAGATTTCAGGCAGTGTTTACCAATAATGAACAATCGTCATTTAAGAGAATTTCAACTGGAGTGCCCCAGGGCTCTATTCTTGGACCTTTCTTGTTTATTGTAGCTGTTAATGACTTATATCTTTCAATACCTGCACGTTTGGTTATGTATGCTGATGACACTACTGTATTGAACTCATTCAATGATGTCTGTGATACTGATGTTACTCTAGATTTGCTAAATGATTGGTTTTCTACTCATGGACTTTGTATGAATCCTCGTAAAACTCAGTCGATTATCCTTAATCACATGACAAATGAAGACATTGAATCTGTCAAAGTACTTGGTTTCCATTTGGATAGTAAACTTAATTGGAGAGTTCACACTCAAGAGCTTTGTAAAAGGTTATCCAGAGTCATCTTCTTGTTAAGGAAACTTAAAAATGTACTACCTCCTCATGCTCTAATTTGTGCCTATCATTGTTTTTTCAATGTGCATTTGACCTATGGTGTGATGCTCTGGGGTAACAGTCCTGGTGCCAAGGATGTTTTCTTGTTACAAAAAAAGGCAATGCGCATAATTAAAGGCTGTGGACCTTTCCAATCTTGTAGTCCGTTGTTTGCTGAATTTCATATTTTAACTTTATCATCACTTTATGTATATTTCAACTTGGTTTATATCTATGTGAATTTATCTGCTAATATCCAACAACATGATGTTCATAACTATAACACACGAGGTAGTCATAACCTAGTGGTACCTAGATGCCGACTCCAAATGACGCTTGATAGTCATGTTGCTGTTGGTATAAAACTATACAACAAGTTGCCAGAAAGTGTGAAATCACTAAATAATGTAAATATCTTTAAGAAGAAAATTAAATTTGTATTGCTAAAGAACAACTATTATACTGTTAAGGAACATCTTGCTCTTAATTGGACTTAACTCTCTATGTTGGACGAAGCCTGATGCATGTAAGTGTTTAATGGCCAATAAATATTATTATTATTATTATTATTATTATAACAATTCCTCTGATATCGAGCATGCATAATGCCACTGCCTTCTTTATTTTACGTCAGTGATATTGCGAATTTTGAACAAGCACCATCCCTTTATCGCATCAGTTTTCACACCTTCTGTTTTAATGAAATGATACATAGATCGTGACGAGCGTAGAATATAAATACAAGATGGCTAATTTTAGGTTAGGTAAGGTATCAGACGAAAAATATACAGTTCAGTAGGGAATGCGATTGGTCGATGGCAGATTTTAGTCTCTAATCTCGGTACGGTACGTCTGAAAATCTTACTTATCGGTCAAACAGTCACTGTAAACAACTGGTTCTAAACAATGCATCACTTTTATACGTTTGTGCATGCAAAGTCGAGTTTTTCCTTCAGACATATTATGATTAGAAATAAGGAAGTGTAAGATTTGTGGTGACATTACAGAATTTTCTCATCTTGGGCTGGGTATTTGGAAGTACTGGTCACTCATCATAGCAGGCCTATTACCAGTTTTCTCCTAAATGCGCAAACTTACTTCAATAACAACTGACGATTCATCTCTCATACTATACCCATAGGCAGAGATAGCATTGATTGTTAGCTCGCTACACACAGTGACATGACTATCATCACACGAATGGAATAAGTAGTTCCCCGAGTTTCCCTTATCCCGAGAGAAAATCTCCCGTACTGATGGAAAAGCAGGATGAATGAGTCCCAAGAGTCCTTCTCTGGAAGATATATAGGGATAATTTACATTGATCATGCCGAGTTTTGAACCTCGGCCTAAATATCAACTACCTTAAAAGAATAAGAAAAGTGGACGGACAACAGCACAGGAGGAGGACAAGGTTAAACAGAAACATGAAACTAGTAAAGAACAAGACTCAATTAAAATACAAAAACTACGCCTCATCAATACAGCCTATACAATTTTAAGAATTTTTTTCAGATAGTCTATATTTTAATCGTCTTGTGGCTATCATCGGAGGTACCTAATTAAAATGCAGCTTCATCTACCAGAAAAGTGAATTTAAAACCATTTAGTCATAATATTATACAGGATGTTAATGAATAACACCGAAATATTTTACCTGTGTATAGAAGGGACATAGACAAGCAACTTTTATTAGGAAATTTTTGCTCTATAGATTCAATTTTTCCTGTTACAGCATAAGATCTCCAAGGGCATGGCCGCCATTGGCTTCTAACATTAGCAAAAAATGCAAAACAAAGGAACTTCGTTGTTAACACTGTAGTCAGTAGTTATGAATAATAGAAGACTAATGCAGTGGTGGCCAGTCATGTGATTAGTCTGTGAATTTTGTTGATCATGAAATATCTAAATTATGATATAGCTGTGGATGAATGATTAAGAATCAGGTTTTTATCGATCACTAGGAAAGCATGAAGTCAGTTTAATGAAAATTTTAACCCTATTTTGCGTAATTATTGACTTATGAGCACCAAATTGTAATGACTTTAATGCCCTGTAGCATACACATTTTACGTCATAGAGCAAACATCTTCTAATAAAAATTGCTTTTCTATGTCCCCTCCATAAACAGGTAAAATATGTCGGTGTTATTCATTAACATCCTGTATGCCTATACACCCTATCCCCGAAACACCGTCCATTTCTTCAAGTTATACTAAACGTATACACGCATGGCTCGGGGGTATTGTTAAATACGTTTAGTAGGAATATCAGGGGTGGTAAGATTTTTTTAAATTATTTTTTTATTATTAAAATATCATATTACAGGTAAAAACAAAAATGAACAGAAAATACTATTTCTAATTTAGTATAAAAATGAAGGTATACCCCTAGATGAGCAAAGCTCGTGTTTAGGGGTATAATAGACCAATATAAATCCAATTATACATGAATACACAGTATACTACAGACGAAAATTATAAATGCATGAGTACAATGTATGTAAAACAATTTTGCATCATTAACCAGTCGTTTATATAGAATTACAAAAATCAGAAGAAAAAAGTTATAGAAATAGGCTAAATTGGATTGAAACATTGAAAAACAAAACAAAATTAAAGTTGTGCTTTAATATTATATAATAATTTTTTTTATTTTCCTCTTAAAATGTTTGAGATTGTAATTTATATATTCTGGGGGCTCAGCAATAAACGTGTTATACAATTTCAAACCATAGTTAGTTATATTCGTTAAGTTTCATTATCTTTTGTGTTTTTTATTTAATATTTTCGTCGTATATTCCAATGTTAATGGCTGCAGCAAATGTTTATTGTCCACTTTTCAAATTCTACCATATCTTTAGAGTCCTACTCATGAACGGTATTTTGTTTTTAAAAATGTACAGTATTTGGTTGGAGGTGGATTTGAATTAATGACTCCTCGCGTTAGTGACACTAACGACAATTCGTACACAAACAGAACTGCTAGGGTTATGACAAATTCTTCAATATGCGTAACAGATAATCGCGACAGTTCTTAGTTCAAAGATGGGTATAATTATTATTAATATTATTATTTTAATGAAATAAAATTGAAATTCATTATAACTAATTAATAACAGGTTTAATACTGAAAGATAAAATGTGAAATGTATTTACCTATATAACCAGTAATTGAAGAAGGGCCTACTTAGTTAAATACGGTACTGAAAGTCGTTAAATCATCAGTTTAATAAACCCTAGAGTACCTGCATAATAATAAAAAGAAGAGTATAGTAGCTGGATCCAACCATGGCTTTACTTGTTGTTTATTAATAATTAATGTAAACAATATGAACCAAAGCCTTCTGAACTTAATACGATGGTTAAATCCAAGCATTTTCTTCCTGACTACAAAACCTGCATAATAATCGTCGGATTTTCTTTTGTCGTATTTTCTTTTGTCGTATTTTCTTGAAGCTTAACAGAAATACTCTACAACACAAATATTGAAATACATATTTAAGCACTTCCCAAAATTCAATAAGGGGGTTAAAAATTATTTGGAAAAACTTCATGGTACTACTGCCATCTTGCTCCAAAATATAAATAACTGAACAAGTATTGCTTATATATTTGGATTTTCTTGAAACCCAGCATAAAAACTCTTCAACACAATAAATGAAACACGTTATTGAGCATTTCCTAAAATCCAACCCTCTAAGGGGTCTATATACACAAAGAGGTCATAAGGGGTTTAAAGTTCATATGGATTCTTACAATTTATCTATATTAATAAAAATGAATTACCAAATAGCTTCAGAATTAATTTGTGAACCTCTGGTGCATATTTTTAATTGTTGCATTGATAGATGTATTTTCCCTGACATGCTGAAATTCGTCAAGGTAATTCCCATTTATAAAAAGGGATGCAAACATGAATATAACAATTACAGGCCTATTAGCATTGTTCCAATTGTTTCTAAAGTCTTTGAGATTCTATTGAACAAACAGATTGTACAATACTTTGAAAGTAATACTCTTTTCACTCCAACCCAATACGGATTTAGAGCTGGACGTAGTACTATAGATGCTGTTATTGCTTTTGTTAAACGATGCTTTGAAGGACTAGAAACTGGTAACTTTGTTCACAGTAGATTTTTTGATTTAACAAATGCTTTCGACACCGTGTGCCACAGTTTTCTTCTCCAAAAGCTTGCTTTCTATGGTTTTGGTAATGCTAGTGTTGAGTTATTATCATCCTATTTAAATGGAAGATACCAATCCGTGTGTTTCAATGGTAAAACCTCTGAATTTAAGCAAATTATGAATGGTGTCCCTCAGGGCTCCGTTCTTGGGCCTGTTCTATTTATTATATACATAAACGATCTGTCTGTAAATGTTCAAAATGAATGTCTGGAAACTTATTTATTTGCTGACGACTTGGCACTCAATGTAGTCCATAAGAATTCTGACTTTTTAACTAACACAGTCGATCAAACGTCTACTAAGGTTCTTGAATGGTGTAATGCTAATAAGCTCAAATTAAATGATGCTAAAACAGTTGATCTGAAATTTAATATTAGACCTCAAGAGTATGATCGAGACAAATACTTTAGATTCTTAGGCATTCACATTGAACCTGGCTTGGGCTGGACATCTCATACAAACTACGTTGCTAGCAAAATTAGTAGAAGTTTATTTATCTTAAGGCTACTAAGCCACAGCCTAGGTCCTGCTTCCTTATTAACTGTTTACTATGCTTTTGTTCACAGCCACCTAAGTTACGGAATTCTGTTATGGGGCAATCATTCTACTGCTAAGAAAATATTTATTTTGCAGAAGAAAGCTGTGAGGATTATCAGCGGAGCTCCCTTAGGATCCCATTGTAAACCTTTGTTCTCTAAATTAGGGATCTTGAGTTTGCCATCAATGTATGTCTTGAGCTGCCTGCTGTATATGAAAAATAATGTTTGCACTTCCACTGCTAATCTTTATACTCATAATTATTTAACTCGAAATAGAGATAACGTTTATCCTAATAAAAACAAATTCAGCATCACTCAAAGAAGTTTTGACACAGTCTCTATCAAATTATTCAATAGTTTACCTGATGGCATTAAGAAGTCAACCCTACAAGCCTTCAAGAGGGCACTCAAGACTAAATTGGTGGCCAACCCAATCTATGACCTTGACGAATTTTTCAGTATTAATTGGTAGCCCATAATGTTTAGTTTTCTGACGTTGCTATACATTCTGTGAATGTCTCCAGCATAAGAACGCTATCTATCTATCTATCTATCTATGTTGGCTCATCACTTGAGAACGGCTCGACCGATTTGGCTGTTTTTTTCTTTCTTCCTTTTTTCGTAATTGTCAGGACGAGGTTTGTATGAAAGAAATTTTTTGGAAAATCCACGAGAAAAGTCGGAAATGTGAGTGTTCTGCTGTCAATTGTTTACATAAAAAAAATTTAAAAATTGAAGTGTGACAAAAGAAGTGTGACATATTCAAAGTATGAGAGTTCCGCTTTCACATGTTTTCATAACATAAAAACAAAAAAGCGTGAGTCAACCAAGCCAGATCAAAAGTGTGTATGTATGTATGTGGGTATGTATATTCCCTATTCAAATCTACATTTCTCGACCAATTTGCACGAAATTTTGCACACATACCCAGTTAAGCCCGGGAAGTAACGCGGTGAACATTAAAATTCAAACAAACCACTCCTTCCCTTGAAAATTTATATAATTTCTGAAAATATTATACTGAAAAATGAAATGCAATTAAGTTATCATGACAAAAATGTATTGTTTACAGTGTTCACATATGGCTTTGGGAACTACATAATACTGGGCTTTAATAAATTCTGATGCTATCGATGTAATTAATACATTTGTGAAAATAATTCTTGAAGAATGAAATCCAAGAAAATAAAGCACAATGTGAAGCAGTCACATAACTTTCTCTACCCTCGACATGGAAAATATCATTTTCTCACTTCACATTTTGATGTAGGATAAGCGGTCGTATTGCAGGGACAGCGTAAGTGTGTGCCAGTGAGTAACTTATGCTATATCAGAAGTCGGTAAAAAATCCTAACCACTGATAGCCTACGTCACTCATAGATGTAGGATGTTTATCATAGGCCCTAAACATCTACAAGAAGACAAAATATGGTGGAACATTTTCAGTTCTATGCCCGCAGTATATTATGTCCCAGGTGTTGGGGGAGGAAGGTATGAAAGTGATATTGATTTTTTTTTTAATTTAAGCTCCTAAACGGTTGTATGGTAACATGAGAGTAAGAAATAACATTTTTCATAAAGACAATACAATCTCATGTAGTAGGAATTTATGTTTCTTCTTATTTCAACCCCTCCTAGAAATGGTGTGTAGAAGCAACGGAATGAAACATTCGACATCCTCTATGAGCCATAAAAAGCTATATCTAGCGTTTTATGAGGGAATAATTTGAGTGTTCTTCCTCATTTCAAGTTTTACGTACATTTTATACAAGGCCATAGAGTTTGAAAATCGAAAGTCCTTCATCAAGTTAATTTCACATTACAAAATAAAAAATCCCTTTAGGCAAGCCTACAGGCTGAGGTAGATTTCAAAGTGCTTTTGGTTTAATTTACTGTCGCTGCGTAGCACTCTTCTTCTTTAGCCTTGGCATGACAAACCCGCAATAATAATTGCAAAAAAGAGGAAAGAGCACTTTTTCAAACATTCAAATCTCGCCTTAAATGAGAGCCATCGAGAAACTAGTTATTGATTTGTAGAGTACTTATCAAGAGCTTTTCAATGATACCCCACAAGACGTGGTTTCAAAAATTTCGAATTTCCATCCCCCACCCCACCCCCATTCGTACCCCCAAAACCCCCGAATCGTTGGTGTCACTGTGAACTCCAAAGAGAGTACTCTAATTTATTCAAACAAAGTTTCCCTCTATACTTCATAGGGGCCGAGATAAAAATGTTTTAAAATTTCAACCCCCTCCCCCGACCACCCCCTTGGGCCAATTTTGCTCATTAACGAACCTGTCCGAACTATTAAGCCTAGAAATAACATATTAAAATTTGGTTCAAATATCTTCAAAATTACGGCCGCTAGCGTGTAAAGATGTAAAAATATATAAATATACATATACATGTATATATATATAAATATCACAATTTTTTTTTGAACGGGCGGTGGTTTCGTACTTAGGGGAGCATGAAACGTAAAGATATGAAAGAATTTTTCGAAAATCATGATATGGTATCCATTGCAATAGGTAGATTTTTCTTCGAAATCTACCTAAAACCCGGGCTAGTATTTTACAAAGAGCAAGTAGAGGAAGATTAGTTCTTTATAATTTTATTCTCAAAAGACTGTAAGACTATCGAGAAACTAGTTATTGATTTGTAGAGTACTCATCAAGAGCTTTTCAATGATACCCCACAAGACGTGGTTTCAAAAATTTCGAATTGCCATCCCCCACCCCCACCCCCACTCGTACCCCCAAAACCCCCGAATCGTTGGTGTCACTGTGAACTCCATAGGGAGTACTCTAATTTATTCAAACAAAGTTTCCCTCTATAACTTACTTCATAGGGGCCAAGATATGAATTTTTCAAAATTTCAACCCCCTCCCCCGACCCCACCCTTGGGCCAATTTTGCTCATTAACGAACTTGTCCGAACTATTAGGTCTAGAAATAACATAATAAAATTTGGTTCAAATATCTTCAAAATTACGGCCGCTAGCATGTAAAGATAAAAATATACAATGACGATGCAGGCTTCTTCTCCGACAGCCGTGTACTGCGTGTTATCTAAACACAATCCGCAAGGCGCTATTTATCGGGCAACGCCGGGCCTTTTAAGCTAGTTATTTATAATATTAGTAATTAATTATAGAAAATTAGTGTAAAAACAAGGATTGGAGTACCGAGGAAGGATAAAAGTACGAAATCCACGGGAGCGAAGTAGCAGGCAATAGCTAGTTTGTCTAGTATCTCTGAATAGCAATACTAGTTGTAGGATTTCATGGTTGATCAACTAATCGAAATCAATCAAAATCAACCACCATTGACCAAACTCTTATCTTACTATGCATGAACTCTAACCTAATTATGTTCCATCACGTCACCTCCCAACCGCGGCATTCACACTTCTGGGAAAATAAATTAACAAGCAACACTGCCTTTACGGCATTCAATATTTGGTCTATTATACAATACACTAGCTTAAAAGACCCGGCGTCGCCCGGGTTTTGTATTTTGTAATTGGAAATTAACTTATGAAGGATTTTCAATTTTAAATTCTAGGTCCTTATATAGGCATTTATAATTTGAAATAGGAAGAACGACTTATTACACTCAAACTATTCCCTCAGAAAACGCTTGATATAGTTTTTTATGGCTCATAGAGGATCTAGAATTTTGGATCCCATCGCTTGTACAGTGCACAGCAAGCCTGGTAGAGGTTTAAATAAGAAGAAACAGAAATTCCTGTAACATAAAATTGTAATATCGAGGCGGGAAATTTCCCACTCTTATGTTACCATAAAGTCTTCATACTTTTCTCTCCAAAAACCTGCGATATAATATAATAATATACACATTACCATACCTCGTTTTGTTTTCTCTATGTCCAGGGTAGAGAAAGTTATGTGATTCCATTTTTTTAGTGGATTTCATTCTGTAATATTTATTTATAACATGAATTATTTTGGTAACTTCTCTTATTTGTCAAAAGTGCATTACATTTGCTTCTTCCAAGCCCACCTGATACCATTTGGCAACAATATATTCTGTGATTTGGAATTGATAATTCTATGTAAAAAGGGATTAAGTATTTTCAAAAACATTTAATTTTTGGCATTTAGAATCAGAATTTTTCAAAATCCTTTCTTAGTGAGCACCTACATTATAAAACGAAGGTACTGTCAAAATTCCAAGTATCTACCTGTTATAGTTTAGGCTGTACGTTGATTCCTGTCATTCAGTCAATCAGTCAGTCAGTCATTCATTCAGTCAGTCAGGACAAAGCCTTTTATATATATAGAGATAAAACGCACTCCCCTTAGATTTTCCTACATATTTGGAAAATTGGCGGATAATCGAATATGGTGTTATCTGGGTGACGTCAATTCATTGTTACGCATTTGTATTTATGAAGCTGATAGCTGATAGCTGAGTTCAAGTGATATGTGGATCACACACACTCTATCCCTACTTATGTGTTATACTGTCATGTGTATGGCCTTGAAGTGTGCGTCACGAAGTAGGCCTAAGGGCAATCATTTTGTTACTATTCTTTTGAATGTGTTCAAGTTTGTCGTGACGAAAAAATGGCATCATCTGCTGATGTCAAAAAACAACCTGATCTGCAATTTACAGGATAAATTACAGGAAAATTTAGTCTATACTAGAACAAATACAAGGATGCTACTAAGGTACGAAGACAATTAACTCTATATTCTAAAAATTACACTTTTTTACTCTTGATTATACAGAAAAACTAATGAAAAATGAATTGTAAAAGTTTTATGCCAATTTAATACGTAGGCCTAATGTAAAGGAACTTTGTGTGAGTGTTTAGTTATATAATGGAAATGCTTGTGTAGGAGTGTTTAAGGTTATGAATGCTAAATATGGTAATACTGGAAATCTTTTGTTTCAAACAAATCCAGGTAAAAGTATTGACCTTTATAGCCTTGGGAAAAGGAAATTTTGCGTTTTGTGAAATTGTCGTTTTAGTACGAAACTTTAATTTTATCCAATGAAATTTTTTCCAGAAAAAATATCGTTCATGGAAGGAATTTTTATAAAAATAATTAGATGTTACCCTTATTAAATGTGTCATGAGTATATAACGTCCAATACATAAACACAATAAATACAGGTATTCATAAACCAGGTAAATGTTAAGTTGGCAGGTATGCAAGGGATTTAAGCATATAGAACTAAAAAAGTACCCAATTGAAACAAAATTAAAGTAATCTGATCTGTACATAGACTCATGTAAATTTGTTTTTCCAGCAGCAATTTTGAATTTAGGGCGCAATTCATAGTGAATTTATTTTGTATTTTATTTTAATAGGCCTATAGAAATAGCTGTATTCAGGCATCAAATAGATGCATCCTAGATATCTATCAATGAGATATAATTGCACTAGTTTATGACTTTCCAGGCAACTGTTACTAATCAACTAATACGAATCAATTGTTAAAAATCTACAAAATGAAGACCATAAATCTACTTGACGATGTGTGGTTGCGGAAACTTGCAATACATTGCACCACATGAGTCGTAAATAGAGTATAAGCAAAATAAAACAGTAAAATTAGCAAGCAAAAAAGCATGAAAAATGTAAGAAACAAGCATCAAAATAAGCAGAAGCAAATAGTCCTATCACAAAAATCAAATAAATAATTAGGCCTAGTTTCGCAGAAATCATATCTTATTCACGGCAATTACACTATGTAAGGAAGGGCATCCGCAGATTTTGATGTGTAAAGCTCCTGCATCTAACAGTAAAGAACGATTTGTAAAGTGATTTTTTTTCAACGATGCAGGACATCCCAGACGCATGTGAATTTAATATATATTTACTACCGGAAAGTTTTTTAAAATCTGACAGAGCGTTTTACCATCCTGATTTTTCAGTAATTCTATTAGCTGACAAAATAAAGAAAACCGGTGATACTGACGACTGGGAGTGAAATAAGCACTTTTAATGTTTTTAGTTTTGGGCAAAACATTGCATTTTAATTCAAAAGCACGAAGTAAGCAAACAAAATGGTTTTCTTCCAGAATAAGCAAAATAAGCACTATCAGATAAACTTAAAATTTCATGACAAGGGGTTTCTTACAAATTATAAAAACATTTCTGTTTATGTGTAGGATTCCGAAAATAAACATGAATTTTACTTAGAAATCCAGGCTCAAGTTATAAGTAGGCCAGTATTTAGATTTAATGCGAAAAACACCGAAATTGTACTTTTTTGCGAAATAAGACAGAAATTAATCCAATTTTTACCCTATATCCAACTTAACATATTTATTAGCATTAAAATAAAATCACTAAAAGGTAAAGGAAAGGAAAACAAAGGTAAAGTTCTACCAAAATTAACTTTTGTTAGGCCAAAATATATCTCTACGTAGATACTAATTTTTTGCTTGTTTATGGATACTTGAATTCTGCATAAAAAAAAATGGGGAACCTTTCCTCCTACTTTTAAATTTTCTGAAAATTACATGCAAATTTTACATAGCAGTGGGGGGGGGAAAGATAGCACCTCATGTTGTGACGACTCTGACCTCGGGGCCAAGTCTATTTGACGCTGATGTAAGACGAGTCTTCAATTACTATATATCCAGAAGGAAAAGACAGTGAATGTCCAGCTAAACGATGGATGAAGTCCTATTTGGATTTCAGTCCTTGCTTAAGAAGACGAAGCACAACAGCTAGTTTCTATATTATCTTTGAATTAGAGTTAGAAAAGTATACATCGACAGCCTATTTACTATATACTCACATATATATGTTTGATATTAGGCCTAATATTTTTAATATCAAATAAAATGATCGGAAATAAGATATTATCAAGGTAGTGTAACGAGAGATCCGGATCTTAACGATACATTTATGTTGCTCTTGAATTTATCTTAGAGAATCCGGATCTCGAGTTACATTGATTGTGACTATTTAGTAAATTCTCACAAAAATTAGCATATAATTACTAATATTAAAACCACGGAAATCAATAAAACACATAGGCCTAATTACTTGTGGCACCGTAAGCTAGATAGCCTATTGCAGAACAATCGATAGATTGATTCGCTATAGACTTGGTACGACGTTATATCAGATATTTTCTTTTTTAAATAACCTCATTGTTATAACTAATAATATCGTCTTAATCGATATTTCATTTATTACCACACGGCATCTAAAATACATCTTCACCGCACATAAAATAACCTATATTATTTTCATATATGTTCATATGCAGCTTATATACCTAATCGCTGTGCTCAATGGTTGTCTTTTAATCATAGAATCTACATGTATGAATATGTTTCAGTGTTATGTCCTTGTGAATTTACATAAAAAAATATGTAGGTGCGATAAAATTAAACTTATAAAGATAAATCAATAGAATTATGACGAAAGATATTTGGGATTGGTTGAAATTCCACATACTGTATGCTTCTTACTGGATTGATAATGGATTCATGAGCTAAACAGTCGAATCAAAATATCGATATTCCTGTAGGCCTGTTTAGTAAATTCAATTCATATATCTTCAAATTAATAATAGTAAGTTTATTAATTATAATACATAAAATACTAGTATTTATGTATTTTCTAATTAATAATATAAATCAAAACTGACATAGCAAAAAGAAATCGTATACAAACAAAACTAATACCTATGAAGGCCTACCTATGTGTACCAATAGGCTATAGGAATATGTTAATTCAACCAATCTCAAATATCTTTTATAACTTTTTATAAGTTTCATTTTATCGTACCTGCGTGCATTTGTTTTACACTAGCAGGTGTTCGCGGCTTCGCCCACGATAATTAATTGAAAAATTTAAATTTAAGAGTATAATAATTATTAAAGCATTATATTTATTAACACTTGCACGCGAATTATTCATAAACTAAGCCATTAATAATTAATGAAACAGCTAAAATTCCTGCTTTAGAGTACATTCCACGATATGAACGTGGAGAGTTTAGACTGCGAGAGACGAACATCGCCGAGTATACCCGATGTTTCACGAAGCGGGCGAGAAAGTGAGCACGCTATTTAGGGCCGTTGAATTGTATAAGCGTAGATAAAACAGCTGACGTCCATGACGAAAAGTGTTGGTAATTACCGCACGTAGCAGTAAAACGCTAATATAGATCGTTTGCCATCGGTTCTCTCATTCTCGCTTATAATGACACAAATAAGGACGTATTTATTCATTTTTTTTTTTTTAATTATTCATTACATGCTTAATTATGTAGGCTAAGTATTCGCTAAATAATCACAATAAATACAACTAAACGTTACATTACCTATGTCAATTTAGTTTTTTACATAGCTCTCGTCCAAAAATTATACAGGAACTCTGCGTTGTGCAGGAAGAAAATGTCCTAATATAAGGCTGAAGTTTGAATTTGTATTGATAAATGTAGAACGCTAGGCACGCTATAATAGACAAAATGGTTGTATTTTGTATTAAGGGGAGGATTAAACTGCACAAATTACTGGAACAAGTGTGAAAATTCCGTGCGCCCAGCCATCACATCAGAACAACAGCATTAATGAGTAGGGGATGAAATGAGCTCTGTTTCCACGAATTTCGTAGTGTATTGTTGAATCCCCACTCCTCACGGAAACTCAAACTAAAATCAAGGAAGCAATTATTAGGGCATTAAGCAAGGCCTTCTAAAAATGTTCTCGTGCAATATCTTGCGTACAAATGTAATGAAACGTGGCTCATAACGGAAGAACCTCTTTTTCTTCCTCTTTTCCTTCCTCCTATACGCAATCTATTTAAATGATTTTAACAACAAGCTCTAGATATAAAATGTATGCATGTCAGTCACATTAAGTTACACATTCAAAATAATAACAACGGGAATAAAAAAGCAAAACTTTTAAAAGTACTTTATGAAGGATCAGAGCCAGGGGCGTATTTAGCTACTCAAGCGCCCCTAGGCATATTTTCGCCCCCTTATTTCCACATGAATGTATAAAGTAACCAACAATAAGCATTACTGTAACTGAAATAGTAGGCTAATAATAGTAATAGTAATAATAATATATAATAAATAAATAAACAGGTACGTATTGTTGTCAATGTTATTCATTTCTATTTCATTGTGCGTTATATTAGTTTTTGAAAAGTTATGAATAACATGTTTAATATATTTTTAAAAAAGCAGTTACAGCTTAAAAACCGCCCCTTCAAATCTGCCCCCCCTAGGCAGCTGCCTTGTCTGCCTAGGCTTAGATACGGCACTGATCAGAGCAAAAGGAAGAATAGAAAGAAAACTGATGTTTCAGAGTATTAAGAGATAGGTAAACATTACTATATCCAAATATTGTATGAACTGTGATTTCGTAGGCTTTCGTACACTGCAAATTTCACAAGTTTCCACCGAGATTCGGTCCTGGGTCGCAGCGGTGGAAAGCGAGCGGTCTAACCACTCAGCCAAGCGGGCAGCCTTCAGTTATCCTTTTTATAGTAGGCTATATTCCGATTCAAGAGCGATGAGTTCCTAAATGGAGAATCGAGAAAGAGTTCGAAAGATGAGCTGAAGGAGTAGGCCTACCAACTATAAAAAGTAGTGAGTACTTTAACCTTGGTTGCAATTTACACATCGATCGCTGTACTTTATGCAGACTCAACTAGTCGCCTCATATACTTGAATTAAATGGTAAGTCAATTTTAAGAAATAAAAAGGAAAAGAAACACAGGTAAGGTTGAAATGGAATAATTCAACTATCGAATTTTATTGTATTCCATGTCTGCAATAATAAATACTTCAGAAGTTAGAGGGTTTGATGTAAGTTACTTATGCACGTGAGCTGCAAATAATACAAAATATGCAGGTAGGATAAATTACAGGCACTAGGTGCAGGAAATTCAGGTTTTCACCTAGATATCATGAACGGGAAATGAATTAAAAACATCAGCTCCGAAAAACGTTTCATCATATCCTACTGTTCTACGCTATTTTTTGGCCCTCCCACCGCCCCCGACCATAGGCCAAACTCCGGTCCCAACAACTTTTCGGTGCTTGTGTTTTTCGTTCTTGTGTACTTGAAGCTGGTGGGTAATGTGTTTAGAGCTATATAGTATTACATATACTATACATATTTACTTGTAATCTTTACAAAACGCCTACCCTTAAGGATATTATTAATATTGATCGATCGCCGTTTTTGCACAGGGGAACACAGTTTAAATGAATTCTCTAGCTAAAAATTCAAATCTACACTACACCAAATTAAAATAACTTAACTGTAGTTTTATGATTCTTAAAAGCGCTTTAGTACTTGCTCCTTACCGCTTGCAAATGTGATTAACTGTGACATTGTCTACCTGCACTATAAGCAAATACTATAGAGACAATACCGGACACTTACTGCTTTGGCTATGAAAAAATGGGGGACAGATTTTACAGCACTCCTGGTGGCACAACTAGAAACTTGGGCAAAATTAAAATATTCAAAACATATATAAACTGTAATATGCTTTTCTGAGCCATAGATAGATAGCGTTTATACATAACATGCCGAGGCTGGCTATTTCGGCTCTTCTAATAAAAATTGTTTAACATATTTGTATGTAGATACTGCATTTGTATTCAGTAGTAACAGGTTGGGCCGCTAGATGGTGCTAAATATATTGTCTCCCGATATATCGCAAAGTGTCCTGTATTGTCTCTATAGTATTTGCTATAAGTTAGTACTTGCAGGAAGAGGAACAATCTGTTCGAATCTGAAATTCGGTCGAGTTTTCGGCATTAATAGAGTTTTAAGGTCCTTTTGAATCCAGAAATACTATATTTGGATTATGTCTTTGTGTGTATGTGAATGTTAGTGAATAGCATAGCTTAGTACTAAATATGTCCTGCTAAGACAAACAGACAGACTTCATTCCAAATACATTTTCGGCTTATGAGACATTACTTTCTAATATTATCTTGGTTTAGATTTTTATTACGAATACTGTAGTTGATGTGTCGAAATAAAAACGAATTTACTGGAAACCTTTTTTCAAGCACTATGCTAAGGGTATAAATTATATTGTTAATCATAGCCCGGGATCTGTAGGCGCTTTCCATCCCCTTGGTTACCTACCCATGTCATAACTCCTTTGAAAAGGCCACTTGCTATGAAGTGAGTTAATTTTAGCATCTTGAAGTGTATTGTGTCTTGTGTCGTACATGGAAGACCTTAACGTCTTATTAAGGTCACTCAGTATGCCTATTGCAATAAAGGGAGCGGATGGGATGGCGGCCCTTTTACTTTATACCATATACGATAGTAGTAGGTTAAAGTTGCGAAGAGCGAATGATGGAGGAGTGGGTGGGGAAGATGGTATGGTCTATCACTTTAGCTAAGCGTACTCTCCTGATATGGGGGGGGGGGGGTTGTGAAGGGGGGAGGCTTGGTAATTTGCTTCCACGGGCTGGGTCCACAAGGAACCAACGTCTTGCCCAGCCGAGCGAACGTCTTGAGTCTCCTTGTGACGGAGTTGCTTGCCGACAAGTATGATGATAATGTGATGCAAATTGCGAGCCCTTGCTCCCCAGGGAAGTGACAACTGCTAGCCATAACCACAACACTAGCACACCGGCTGCCCTCTCTGGCTAGGCTCGAACGTGGCATTTCTGCTGCTGACATTAAGCACAAAACATCATTCTATGCCCTATATCTTTAATTTTTTTCGTAAGTGTAAAATCTTTTTGCAATATAATCATAATTATCAGCGAGCACGAAAACCCACGAACAGTTAAACGTTTAAGAATCCTAGATTCGTCTAACGTTTAAAGAATCCTAGATTAATATAACATGCTTCTAATTTGATAGAAACACCTTTCCTAAAGATTCATTCGCGATTTTTTAAGTAAGCATTCCTTCACTATGGACGGCCTGCATGGTCTAGCAGATTCGCTGGCTACGAATCCGCTACGCTAGCCCAAGTTCGAACCCCGGTACTTTCTCGGATTTTTTCTTGAGGTAGGGAGGTCTGGGACGGAGTGCACTCAGCCTCGTGATGCCAAATGAGGAATTACTTGTTTAAGTAGTAGCTGCTTCCGTCAAGCAAATCATCATTGTCAGAGAATTTCCATGCCCTTGATTATAGCCAAGCATTGAGTCATTCTAATGTTTGTTTATTTTGCTAATTGTATGAGTCCTGGGGTGAGGTCATATAAAAACTAAAAATATATTTGTATAAATCTGGATTGGAATAAAATAAGGATATACAAACCTGTGCATAAGGCAAACTGATAGAAACTTTTAAAAAATGGTATAATGACGGAGGGGTAAGTTATGTAAAAAAAAAATAAATAAAAAAAAATATAAAATTAAAAATAAAAATTAAAAATAAACAGTTCGTTTTAAATAAATTGGAAACATAATTTTTACCTTCGCTACCCATCCCATAGGTAGCCTACTACAGAGAAAGGAAGTATTGTTTTCGACCCCAAATTCGAATTTGAGTTTTTGACATAAATATACGTTTTGAGAGAAAGATGTATTAGCCATGCTTAAAACAAATAAAGTTACGTGAGTGCATTAGTAAGATTTTATTTGGGTAATGCATCCTTCGGAGATGTGATATGATGCGGGAACGACATTTTCTTCATTTTTACAACCAATTTACATGAAGAGAATGCCATACATAATAGATTAAACTAAGATACAATTATTATTGGGGCAGAGGAAGTTATGTGAGTTTCACATCAGATTTTGTTTTGTAAATTTACATGAGGGGATGACAGATGTGACGTTTTAGCCGATTGTTCAGAAAATGCAATCTTTTATTTTAGTGTTAACAAATTAAGTATATCCTAAAGTGTATCTGTGAAAAATTATTTACCTTTCGAGCACATTGAACAAGTGCTGATAACGCCATTTTTAAAGTACTGCACTAAGTAAATACCTTTGTGCTTTTAACTGTCAGTGCATGCAAATTTTAATCGCCTGTTTTCTTAGTTTCAAGTTATTTTTACTCATTCAAAATCACTCTTCTTACACAAAAATAGAGAAATAACTACGAATTTTTTTTACAATGTACTTCACAATGTGTATAATAAAATTTATAAGGTTTTCTGTACTGGTCTTAGTATTTTTAAGTATTTTGTATAAACATTCTTCGATTCTTTTTAATTTCATATTTTGGGTAATTTATTTTGAAATTAAAAGTGTAAATTTTACAAAATATCCATCGTAAGATAGTGATGGTACAATACACGGAATAGACGGATAGAGAGAGAGAAACAAGAAAGAAACAGAAACAAAGGGAAAGGGAGCGAAAAGAGAGCAAGAAAGGTTGGAGATTTCCGAAACTCTGTACTCTATCATTTACTGAATTATTTCTGTACAGTGCAGCTAATGAGAATTTGTTGTGTGCAAACCCTTGTCAACTCTAACTTACCCGAAAGTCAACTTTACAGATTTACAAAACCCATCAGGTTAAACAGCAAGATAAAGCTTTGTGCAGACGCTGAGAACAATATATGCAGTTTTTCTTCCTTGAAGGGAGTGGAAGGGGGTATTTGAAATAACATCACGAATAAGAAATGTTGGTAAGAATGACCCCAGTTGTCACGTTTTCCATTTACAACGCACACGAGCCAGGTGTGCACCTGTGTTCTATATGGGAGAAGTCACTACCAAATTTTATAAACACACGTCCCTCATAATGCTATGGTAGACAGGCTTAAATAGGCACTTGCTAAACAACTGCAAGGATACGAACACAAAGAGTGATTCCATGAACTTGCTTTACCAGTAGTGTTATAATTAGACCTGGGATTTTATTCTCTAAAAAATTAGTTTTAAGCACCTAAAATAGGCTTTTAAAACAACTAAATAGGCTTTAAAAGAAATTATAGGCACTTAAAATAAGCTTTAAAAATGTGTACATACACAGAAAATAGACTTTAAAATACTACAATATGCTCTTCAACTGTAACGTGATCTTTATTTTTTTACTGTAAAAGACGTGGTATACTTATTCTTAACAGAAATAATTTCAAAATTAAGACAGAATTAAAAGTACATTTATCAAAAACAGTTTTGGATTATATGAAAAATTTACACAGCATGTCCCTTCTTACTATATACGTGCTACTTGTTGTTTTCAGCGAATCCTACCCCGTCAGTCAGCATTCCTTTGGCGACAGTTGTTTGGGAAAATCAATTTTCTGTGAAAAACCCACCCTCTGCTGTTTTTCTCTTCATTAAGGGATGTCCATTAAATGATTGTAAAAGTTACAGAAGTTGGATTTTATTTGAAATGTACAAAATAGGCATTTTAGGCACTAAAAAAGGAAAAATAGGCTCCAAAGGTCCAAATAAGCATTTTAGGGCACTATAAAACTCTATAAATATTAGTGATATATCATGAAATGTCAACATATTTGAAAATTTTCATGTTATTTCATAAGGAACAAAATAGGCATTTGCCTTAAAATCCCTATAACATAAGGCTTTCAATAAAATATTTAGAATAAAATAGTACCGATTCCAGCAGCAATACGCCTACTAGTAAATTCATAAAAAGGTAGTTTATTATGTCTTATAGTCTTAATACTTAATATTAGCATCAGAGTTGGATGCATCTTCGCTAAGTTAGATAGATAGAGATTTATTGCTGGAGACATATTCAATGTATAGCAACGTCAATAAAATAAAATACAACTTACAACTATAATTAAAACCACTCAATATTATAATACTCTTCAACACTGTAGAGAGGGTTAGTTGATAAAAATCTTCTGATTGTTCTTTTAAAATTACTCAAAGTCATTATCTTTATGCTTTCTGGCAGACTATTGAATAAATTCAATGACATCACCTCATAACTATTCTGAGTCTTGGTATATTTACATTTATTTATATATAAATAACTACTGCTTCGAGTAGGATAGTTATGAAGAGATGTGCATCGAGTGTAATCAGACAAGTTCTTCTTTACATGAATAAGACAATTAAAAACATATATACATGGAAGGGTAAGAATACCAAGTTCGATAAAAAGTGGTTTACAGTGTGCTTTCAGGGGAGCTCCGCATATTATCCTCACTGCCCTCTTTTGCAGTAGTAGAAGTTTGTTTGTGTAAGCATGGTTGCCCCACAGCAAGACTCCGTAGCTTAGATGACTGTATATATGACTATAATAAACAGTTGTTAAAGTTGTTTTACTAATACTGTGACTAAGAGCTCTTAGCATAAACAGACCTTTGCTAATTTTACTTGCTACATATTTGATATGGGACTTCCATCCTAAATCGGGATCGAGATAAATGCCTAGGAACTTAACAGAAGAATCAATGTGATATGAAGATCTGCGTAAACTAAATTTGATGCTAACCGTTTTATTCTGATTGAGACTAAGTTTATTAGAATTACACCAATCCTGTATTTGTATAGAAATCGTTTCAAGTTTACTGTCTAGATTTTCATTGCTTGAACTACAGATATTCAAGGCTAGATCATCTGCAAAAAGATAAGTTTCCAAGCATCCATCGCTTATGCTATCAGGAAGATCATTGATGTAAATCAAAAATAAAACTGGACCCAGTACCGAGCCCTGTGGGACACCATACTTAACATGTCTAAAATGAGAATGTTTCCCATGTAAGTACACAGATTGCTGCCTGTCAGATAGATATGAAGACAAAATGGTAATGCTTTTGGAGTCAAAACCATAAAAATCAAGTTTACTCATCAGAATTTCATGAGAGATTGTGTCGAATGCCTTTGTGAGATCAAAGAAACGCCCACATGTCAAGTCACCACATTCAAGTGCATCTAAGCTTCTCTTTGTGAACGCCGTTATGGCTTCAACAGTACTATGGCCAGCTCGAAAGCCAAATTGATTAGGCGAAAATAATAGACTATCTTCAAAGTAATTAATTATCTGTTTATTTAGCAATATCTCGAAAGCCTTTGACACAATTGGAATAATACTAATAGGTCTGTAATTAGCGTATTCAGATTTACTTCCTTTCTTGTGAATAGGAATAACTTTAACTATTTTAAAAGAATCAGGAAATGAAGCATTGTCAATACAGATATTAAAAATGTGTGTTAGAGGTTCACATATGAACATGGCAGCTAGTTTTAATATTTTAGAGTTGAGGTTATAAACATCAACACAAGAACTGTTACTGAGCTTTAAAATGATAGAATAAACATTTTCAACCGACACATGGGTAAATCTGAACATGCTACTAGTCTGTCTTGTGTTATTGTACATTATATCTATGGGATTATCATTATCTTTTATGTTATTAACAATTTGATCAACTTGATCGGTAAAAAAGGAATTCAGTTTGTCAATATCCAAATCAACATCAATTGTTTTATGCTTAGAATCGCTATTTAGTAAATTTGAAATTACAGACCACGTGGTTTTGGAAGAATTATTTGAGTCACTTATTATTTTAGAATAGTAATTTACCTTAGTAACTTTGAGCAGGTTCCTGTAATCATTTCGGAGCTTGTTATAAGTATTCTTGAGTTCGGTCATACCATATTGTGTACACAATTCGTAGTAGAACATACATTTTTCTTTTAAACTGTGGAGCTCACCCGTGTACCACTTGTTATCTTTACCCCTCTCTACAGGTCCAGGTTTAAAAACAGTAAAAGGAAAAGCTCTATCTGCAATATCTGATAAAACTGATAAAAAATAGTTGGCTTTCTCATTGAGATCAGCTATGCCATACATTGTTGTCCAACTTAATTGCTTTAACAAAAATATAAAATAATAAGTACTTAACACATTAAAAGAGCGCTTAAGTTTTGGCTTGAAATTTTCGCCAGTATCATTTTTTCCTATGTTGGTTTGAAGCAGTATGGCATTATGGTCAGACACTATAGTAGGCACAACATTAGCAGCATAAATTTTGTCAACAGGTATATTAGTGATTACATTGTCAATGCAAGTGCCAGTTAATCCGTCACTACTAGGCCTAGTAGGCTCGTGAATCATAGGGCGAATACCAAAACTATCAAACACATTTAAAAGATCACTAATTTCAGTACTATTTACAATAAAATCAACATTAAAATCTGCAGCTAATACTATATGTTTGTTCATGTCATTTTTGTAGGCACTATTTAAAAGCTCGTATAGTTTGGTTAAAAACGTGTCAAAGCATGACCTGGTTTTGTCAGGTTTTCGATATAAAGAAATGCATAAAATATTATGCATATGTATGTACGTAGAGCAAACTTCAAATGTAAAGAGTGTGCTTAAGTTGGGAACGTTGATTTTACTGGTACGAAGCGAATTACTTATATATATTGCTGAACCCCCATGCATATTGCTAGTTGGTCGACAATAATAATCCGATAAGGAATATCCTGGAATTCTGAGCAGAATCAATTCATCTGCACTCAACCAGTGCTCAACAATACATAATATGTGGATATCGTATTCGTTTAGTAGTGTTGAAATGTAATCGAGTTTGTTCAAGTTATGAACCAATCAATCTTTATTGATATAGTGAGCAACAGTTACTGCAAAAGACATATTTTCTTTCAAGAATAAGAGGATTCTGATGACTGGGAACTAGATTTTCAGCTAAGAAAGAAGTTTGTGAAATGTTATGTATGGGTTCATACCCCATTTATAAAGGAAGATCCTCTCTTCTCTAAGGCCCAATAATTCCTCAAAAATCCTTTTCTTTCCAATACTCTTCCTAGAAGTATTAATTACAATTTCATCAAATTCCTGATTGGGATCCTGAATATATCTAGAAATTAATTTATTTTCATTTATACCTATTATATCAAACAAAAATAATATTTTCACAACTGAAGCATCCCTAAAATATTTCCTTATCCAACCATTTGCTTCAGTGAGATTACTATTTCTTATTTTGATAAAAGGATTTCTAGAAAACCTTTCCCCCCTAAATAATCTACTCTTAACGAACATCATTCTAATTGCCCCGCTATTAATGAAAAGTGGGGCTTCACCATTCCATTGATGATTCATGGACGCTGAGGAAATACATGTATGCTGTTGCAGAAAATGTGGAGAAAATTTGGTGGCAGACTAACAAATAAGGTCTGAACAATTTTAAGCTTTAATATTAGTGGCCTCATTGAATGGATTATTTTTAATTTTTTTAAGCTTTGTTACGAAAATATCCACAAAAATTTTTTTTAACAAAATCCTGTTGACTATATAGACAAATAAAATTAAAACCACGCCTGTTTTTCTCCCATCCTTTGTAACAGCCGGGCGACTTTTATTAGCATTTATTTTAACTACCTTGGGTCTCATCAACATTATCTGGATGAGTTGTAAAATATGTTTTCTCATAAACTCGATTCGTAAAAATTTACTTATGATCTATTTCTATTATTTATTTATTTTATTATTGCAAAATTATTACAAAATTTTCTATTACAAAAAACACAAAAAACGTAAAATTTGTGCTACATGATAATAGGCCTAAATATAATATTGATAAATATACCCGAACGAGCAGGACTGCTCGTGCTCGGGTAAAACCCCTCTCCTCAAAAAGTTTACGCACCCGTCTTTCTTTGCAGTTTACCGTGGTCAAATAAACAAATAGACTTACAGATTGCCCTAGAAATATTCAAGTAATGTATCAGACGTTTAGACATTTTGAAAACGAGTTTAAATGACAAACAAATGACTGAATCAAACAGTATTACTTTATTTATGCAGATAAAGTTAGATATTGTGGTCATACCATATCTTCCTTATACCGGTTCTTAAAGGCATTTACTATTTCATGAAAACAAATATAGACTTTTCATTCCAATGTAGACAATGAAATATAACAAACACTCTCAAACGTTTCGAGGAAATTTTTACTTTTAATATGGAGTTCCTTGAATGGCAACTAAGACAATTTCAGTAAACGCTGGCCAATAATGACACTTTGTTAAGAGTAAAGTAGCACTTCCGAAGAAACATTTTGAAAAGCTCAAAGAAAAAAGTTTAAAAAATAAAAATAACAGTAAAATAAGTACTGTACTAGAAAGTTTTCCACAGACCTTTAAAGAAAGTGAAATGTATGTTATGAAGACTGCTTATGACTTCCAGTTTAAAGCTTTAATGATGGAATTCAGCATTTTAAATGAAGTGGTCGCAAATTCTGACATGCAATTTCTTTGTACAATGAAATATCCTACATTAAATTATCCTCCATGAACTATTTCCACACGAACGTATATATCATCTTTCACAAGTTTTACTGCGTTGAGTAGGGAACTTAGAATACTAATAAATGTTGTGTGCCACAGGTTATCTACAACTAAGGTAGAAATTTCGATATCATTTCTAGATTTTGTTATAGAATGCTGTTGTAAATATGAATAAAAACATACTCGTAAGTTACAGGAAATTAATAAATAACCATTTTAAATATGCGGTAGTCCACAGAATGTATGCATATATTCGAAGCGAAAAGTTTAATACTCACAATTTAAACTGTTATACTAAATATTCCATGGCACACTTTAAAATGACCATTTCCGTGATTGCTCCTTAATTCTTTTATTTACTGGAAATAACTTTTATTTAAGCCCTTAAGGTGAAACGGAATTGATTTTTGGATGAAAATTGTGATTTCCTTTTTATCGTTACATTTAGATCCTCTGGACTTTCCTCTTTAAAATGATGTATCATACATAATCGTGTCATAATTTTATCTATGCAATTTCTTATTTTTCTGAGAAGATCCAGACAATGCAGCGGATTTGTCTTAACGTCATAGGTCAATTGAATTTTGGATGAAAATTGAGATTATCGTTTTAATATTGTATTGTATTGTATTGTATTATGTTTAAAATGATGTATCATATATATATATATATATATATATATATATATATATATATATATATAATAGATAACTGTACTTTTTTTTAATTTTATGAGAATATCCAGACTATGGCTCAGGGATGATCTAACTTTGAAGCTCGTTTTCCGTAAGTTTACTTTTTCTATATAAAAGGTGCATTTTCTCAGCTTCTACTTAACCTACAATCTTGAAATTTTCAGGATATAATTATTCAGGTGTCTTAAATATACTTAATACATATTCTGAATTGATTAATGTATGAATTGTTTACAGGTCACGAAACACTTAAAAATGTTCATAAAAAAATTATATAGAAAAAATAACATATTTCAGTAAATAAGTGCATTATTGAAAAATCCTTTTTTCAGTACTGACACATGGAAGGTATCTAAAAACTGTAAAAAGATCAAGTGCCTAGCCTTAGTAGTTTTTTAGAAAAGATACATTGAACTTAACATTGTAAAGATTGGCCATTCCGTTTCCCCTAAACATTTGCCGTTCTGAAAATCGCTCTAAATTCCAGCTGCAAGAGTTTTTCCTAATGGACATGATATGACATGACATATTTCAAATTTCAAAATATCTAAAATCCTTAAAATCTATCATGGTAACACTAAAAAATGTTGACGACACAAACATCTTTTTTAAAAATACCTAAATTAAAAAATCTTACAAAAAAAGATTAAATCCTTTAAAAATAAATATTTCGAACAAAAAATTATATATTTAAAATATATTTAAATTTCTTTTTGTAAAATCTACAATTCTAACCTTCATTTTCCTGTTTCGCTCTAGTAAAAGCGGTCCAGTTTGAAAGTTACACGTCTCACAAAGGTTCATAAGTTAATGAACCTGTCTGCAAAGCAGACTCGTCGCAACCTGACCAAATGTCTTCACTTAAAAATATGTACTTTTGATATTTTTCTTACAAGATGCTTCCACGGATTCCTCAGTATCCTTAAGGACAGCTGAGAAAATGGTTTTATATTTGCAATCAACTCAAATGCTTAAAAATTTAAAATTTTAACTTAATAACTCTTATAGCTGTGGTGTAACTGTTTTGATACGTAGAACTTCATTGAGTTAATCTAATGATTGTCCAGCAAGTAGAAAATAATACCTTAATCAAGCCCGCCTAAAATATAAATCTTCAGGTAAGAAATAAAAACAAAACAAAAAGGATAATAAAATCAGGTAAACTGATGTAACAAAGTGTGAGAATATTTTTGTTTATTCAGTGATAATTGCAATTATGATGCGCAGAAAATAAGTTTTTTTTAATCGATTTCCGAGTTAAGCTCCAGATCGATTCATTAAGCAGGGCTTACGGAAGAACAAAGATCTGGTTTGATAAGCATATGTGAAGGAATATGTGAGTAGTGTTATTTGTCAAAGCTACCTGTATTGCAACTTCCAAAGCCGTATATGAACGCTGCAAAACAATATGTTGGCATGAGAACTGATTTGCATTTGATAAAACCTTTCGGCAGATTTTAAAGATGGGTAAACGAAAATTAAGTAATAAAAATATGTTCTTATGTCATGTATACACTTTCTATATCTATAGACAACCAAAATTTAGTAAAAATATTATGTGACTACTTGCAAAAGGGAAATGTTCGTTTTGGAAAAAAAATAATTATGGAGTGTGTAACTTGGATGTATTATAAAATTACCACTGAATAAATCATTCATTATAATTTCATTTTTATATAAATTAGTTAATTCTATAGCTAATTCTGTAACTAAACTACCTTTCAACTTGGGTGGGGAACGAACACGCAAACTTGGAAACAGAGAGCCACAACTTTACAGTCTCACCAAGGGTGACTGAATACCGATTTAAGTTCTAATGTGTATATTAAATCATTACATCGAATTTAAATTAGTTAGGAATTAAACTCTTCGTTTGATGCTCTCGAGTCAAGTGAAGGCTGACTACATTAGTTCAATAAATCAGTTTTCGGAAAAAGATAGGTTAAGTGCTACTTTACAAATTGAAAGGATCTACTAGTTTTGTTTTATTTCATGCAACATAGACTCAATTATCTACTGTATATGTATATAACTGGTGTATTCTTACTACTTATAGAACTATGTTAGCGTATTTGTTTATTCCTTTTTTTCTGTCTCTGGTTGAGTGTAAGGCCTTAACTCTGCCAAAATAAATAACGATTTATTATTATTTATTATGATTATGATGATTATTATTATTATTATTATTATTATTAAAACTAACTCCGTGGCGCGACATCCCCGAAGGGACAAGGCCTACCACCCGACCGCTGCATCATCTACCTATAGGCAGATGGCAGGATTGGGGGGCATGTGGTCAGCATGTTGACACCCACGGCCGTTAATGGTGGTTTCCAGGACCGGTATTATTATTATTACTCAGGGTGTCCAGTGAGGTAATCCGAAGAAATCAAGCATAATTCAAGGATTTCAAGGCTTGAATTTCCAAAATTTAAAACAATAGCTTTATTTACTAATATTAAAAAAATTATGAACATAGGACACAATGAGTGAATATTAATGAGTAATGACTAATATTTCTGAAAATGGTAAAATTTTCGTAAAAACTATCAACTTAAAAAAAAATATTAATGACTAATATTTCTGAAAATGGTAGAATTTTCATAAAAACAATCAACTTTTTTTAAAAAATTGCGATTTTTCCCGACGGTTCACAAAATTCAAGCATAATTCAAGGATTTTTCCCGACATGGAAAACTCAAGCACAATTCCCGATTTTCCCGATTTTCAAGGCTGCTGGACACCCTGTTACTACTACTACTACTACTACTACTACTATTACTACTAGTAGACTGCGATCTATGGATGTGATAGGCCTATACCTGCCCTAAACGGATACATTCAGATGCGGGAGTGAATTTAGTCAGGTACCCAATGTTTTAGCTTAAGTTCTTTTATGCCATATATATTTTTATTACTTTTTTAAATAACGTAAAATCCGTTTTTAAATTCTACTTTAAGAGGCGAGCTATGAGAATAGTAAAAATGTACCAAAATGAAGTTTAGTTTTTTAAGTGAGGAAAAACACGAAAACGTATATTCGGATTGATCGGTCAGAAAATTTAAACCTGCGGCCTCTATGATGTGAGTCTGCGAGTTTCCTGTCTCGAACACACGCGGTGGCAATAAAATTGATTACATATAAATTCCTTGCCGTTATTTTTCGAGTTGGAATTTAATTGTAAGATCGATATACGACAAACTGTAATAAAATTCAGAGAAGGGGATATAAGCGTTTAAATCTTGATAGCATATAAACATACGTTTGATACCACATTTTCCTGTAAATAACATATAATACCGAGAAAGCTTGTATTAAATCTGAAAGCAAAGGGCGGCGATTCTAAGTGAAGAGAGTTAGAAATGAAATTCAGAGCAAGGTGTTGGGAAGACGTATGCACGTCATGTTGTGAGCATGCGAATGATTTTGAGTAATTGAGGATGTAGCGCCGCACCCATTAGGCAACTTCTCTGACACGCCTTCGAGGCGGGTGAGTTTGAACGTTTACTTACGTGTGTTTCTTCATTACTTGCAAGTGTAGGGGCGGGTCTCTACAATGCATCGGTTTTCATATGAATTGCTTCAATATCTCACTGCAGGGAAGTGACCCACTCTACACCCATCTTCTGATCCATATTTCATTGTCGCTGAAACCTGAATATCTGTGCGACTTATTCTAACACGTCATTCATAATGGTCATGTTTTATTCATTTCCAGAACGAATATTGAAGGGCATATCCCAATTGGCCTCTATAATATTTCACTTCTTATTATAAACAAAACAGAAGCCGAACTAATTTACACCATTCGTCTTAACTCTGAACTACACTATAATGACCCTGAAGAACTTAAGCAGGAGGCTAGAGGCTGCTGCTAAAGGATAATGTTATCAGGGTTGTTGGATGTATGATAAAGATCGTAATTATTGATACCATAATTTAATGCTCTGTATGATGTATCATCCTAATATGCAAAAATATAATTTCGATTTATAAGTTATTTTATTTTCAAATCGTCTGCAGAACATAATTCTCAGGTACTATGGGTAAAGAGTATCGGGACACCCGGTCAACAATGGCATTACGTATAATGTATAAGAAAGTATTTTGGTGAAATAGGACGGTACGGTTATATTAGCGGTAGCGTAGTGGTTGAGGCGCTGCGCTACAAACCGGAAGGTCGCGGGTTCGATTCCCGATGAGGTCGTTGGAGTTTTTCAATTGGTCTAATCCTTCTGGTGGCACTATTGCCCTGGGGTCGACTCAGCCTTTAACAGAAATGAGTACCAGGAGCAATCCTGGGAGTAAAGGCGGCCGGTGCGTAAGGCTGACAACCTTATCACCTTCATGTTCCGAATGTCTAAAAATCTGGGAGCCTCAACCTCCTGGAACCCTCTAAGCCTCCATGGCCTGTAATAGGGAACACTTTACTTACTTTTTTTTCATATTAGCGTTAAGTGTTCATTATAATTCAACCTGTTGTCACTTTATGCAGTTATACAATTTATTCAAATAAATTTATGAACTTGCAAAGTAAAATTAATGAGTGTTTACTTTAAGCTTGTAATACTTCAATTCCAATTCCAAGCTATTCCAACAATTTTAATTTCTCAAAAATACATAGTAAGATCTAAGGAGAAAGTATTGTGATCGTGATAAAAAAAATCGAAATTGATATAACACCGGGAAAACGTGTTTCACGATGCCTAGAAACCGAAAGAAAAGTATGTTTGGAAAGATGTCTGTCTGCCTGTCCGTCTGCGGACAAGCATAGCGGGTAAACAGTTCATTGTATTTACTTCTTTTTTAATTAAATGCTTTTTTGAATTTCATCGAACCGCCCAGAATTTTGTTTTTATAGACCTAACTTAAATATTAAGAGAATTTATCATATATTATTTTTAATTTTGATTTAAAAAAAGGCTCAAACGATTTAATAAAATAAAAATTTCAAAACTCTATATGTGACTAATAAAATGGCTAAATCCGTTTTTTCGTAGAAAATTACTTAGGGGGTACAAAACTCTTATCCATTTTTTATATTCCTAGGCTACCTCTTTTACAATAGCACAGTAAAGTTGTAGATAAAATTAAAATAAACATTTTTTGTTAAAACATATATTTTCTCTAGAAAATTAATAGGTATCACGATAAGAACGAAGTAAGTAGCATATGACTCAAATTCAGAATGCCAGTACCCTTAATAAAATATGGGTGATATTCTTTTGTTCCTTTAGTAACAAGAAAACTGTAATAATTAATTTATTGTTGTGAAATGCAGTGAACCTCAATCGTAATGTTTGCGAGGTAGTATAGGCAAGAGAACCAGGATTCAAATCTCAAACCTTGTGGCCAGGACTTTGATTTCCATTGCTTTCTCATTCGCAAAGGTTAACGCTGGTCTTGTTTTATTATAATCTTGTTCTGGAATCATGGATTCAAAACTTTGGATACTGCTAACAAAATGCGTTGAAATTTTATTATTAAGAGAGTACCGGTAGCTATAGAAATAAACAATTTACATAAAAATTAAATTAAATGAATAATTTGTCATTTTATAATATGTCCAAGTTACACACTCCACAATTACATTTTATTTCGAAACCTGAATGAACATTTACCTTTTCCCAAGTTGTCACATAATATCTTTACAATTTTTTGGTAGTCATGTTTGTATACATGACATAAGAACATATTATTATTACATAATTTTCGTATGTTGTAGTTATAATTTCTCTGTTTTTCACAAAAACCGAATTCAGTTTACAAACAAAATTTTTTGATGTATACACATCTTTAAAATCTCTCTGTAAGGGGTCTCTTGGCAAAACCGCATGTAATGTTACACGTAACAAAAATATTACATAGGGGATCATTGCTAAAAACGTTATGCCTTTAAATTTAGTAACGTACACGTTACTTCAGTCTCCGAGTTCGACAAGAAATGGAGTGAAGAGACTCGGGAAGCAAGACGGATGATCATGGTGGAATGTGTCCATATCCATAAGGAGCACCTAGATTTAAGCAGCACTCACAAAACTTTACACATAGCCTACACCTGCTTCCCCGAGACAGCCTACCCACAGTTTTAAGTTAAATGGAAAATATAAATGACTTTGCAGAATATGTAGTGACCCTTTGACTACCAAGATAATTTCTGATTGATATCTTTAACAATGTGGGGTGAAATTTTAAATTCATTGTAATGGACAGAGATTTTAGGAATAGTGCCTTTGGCACCTACCGTAAGCCTTATCACTCGGAGGCTATATTGTATTTTAGATTTAAAATAGAGTTTAGTAGATCATGCTTAAAACCATGCTTCGTGCACATATTCTTTACCTGCTTTCCATGAGAGAATTGCTGGTCGTCTGGTGTTCAGTGGCCTCGGTCTGCACCAAGACCGCTCTTCACCTCTAAAAAGAGGTCCCTACCTATGTTCCTTTCTAAGTACTACTTTCGTTAATACCTTGAGGTGTCCAGCAGTATTAGAAATGGAACATACACAGACTACACTTCAAAATGTCATGCCAAAGCACAGAATTATGAAGTGGAAGTCTGAATCTTAGTGTTGTCTTCTTCAGCTTGTTCTTGATTTAGAAAAGTTTTTTTCTTGATGTCACAAACACTAAATAAAACACATTTCTTCTAGTCTTCTTGTTTCTTGATAGAGGAAAGTTTGTACACACATCACTATTATTCACCGATGAACACCGAAAAGTAAAACTCCACATCAATGCTGGGTACTCAGTGATCGACTTCGACAACATCTGCAATTAGAGAAATATTCTGTATATACCAACTGTATATTCAAAGCAAAAGAGATAAATTAGTGAACCAGTAAACCAGTAAACATTCAACCCTCCCCCCAGAAATAATGATTTGGTATATGGTTGAGTTGTTGATATTAAGTACTTAATGAATGTGCACAGAAAATAGCCAGGAGAGTCAAACCAACAGCGATTAATAAGGTGTCAGGGGATAGAATTATTTACCAGCTTCTGACTTAGCATAGGCCTACCCATAGCCATCACTTACTTCCTGAATTGACGTAAGGCTGGCACAACTGAATATGCACTCCGTGCAATATTATCTCTTAAAACTAAACTCCGTGGCGCTACATCCCTGAAAGGACAAGGCCTACGACCCGACCGCTGCGTCATCTACCATAGGCAGGTGGCAGGATTGGGGGGCATGTGGTCAGCATGCCGACACCCACGGCCGTTAATGGTGGTTTCCATGACCGGAGCCCCTACTTCTCTATCAAGTAGCTCCTCAATTTGAATCACGAGGCTGAGTGCACCCCAATATTGCCTCTTATTTTATATAAATATATGAAGTGAAAATATGATACTGTCCATGCGTTGGGTTGAGAAAGTTATGTGAGTGCATCACATCAGATTTTGTTTTAATTTTAAACTGATTAAACTAACCAACAAAATTGTTGTGGAATTTCTATTAACAGCTGTTAATAACCAATTTGTGGGTGGTTATTTCAGATATCAGGTTAGTTTTTCTGAAAGCTCTAGCTTTTCTTCTTGTTTTGTAATTGACATGCAAAAATTTCAATTTTTTTTCTCGTCGCGTACATGCAAGGATATTTGATTCAATTCACTTAAAATTAGCAGGGCAACAAACATTAAATTGCATTACAGTCTAAACAAACTGAAACGCTTACCAATCACCCACTCTCTTAAAATTACCTGATTAATAAACATCAAATCGCAATATAGTCTAAATTTCTTGAGTGGTACATACTGGCTCACATATTGTCATAAACTCTCTTAAAACAAGCTGATTAATAAACATTAAACTATTTCTTCAGTATTACAAACTGGAATACATAGAGTCATAAACTAATTTGCTACTTCAACACATTTGCTACTATGAGGGCAATGCCTAAGCGCAAATGATCAAAGTAGAAATTTGCGCTCCAAGATCTTGCTTTCGTGAGCTGTTTCAGGGCAATCCAAATCACGCACAAGGCTGATTAATACTTCTGAATAGTTAAGGGCTCTTCTGTACCAGAAAAATACACGTCATCTGCTTTTCTTTCAGTCTCATCACTTGTCTCCGAATTGTTATCCTCATCTTCAGATATGGTAAACCTTTAAAAACTGGAGCTGGAAGCTCATCAGAATGCACAGGTCGAATTGGATACCAAGATTACCAAGAAAGAATGCCAAGATTTGATATGCTGTGTCTGTTTTTCTTGCAAAAACCCCATGTATTGCTTCTCGCCAGGTCATGGAAATTCCGAAAGGTGAACCCTTATGTTTACATTTTGTCCAGTCATGCAGCATTTCCTCGTAATTGTGACGCACATTTTGTGGGGCCAATTTCTTGTCTTGGTCCCCAATAGTAAAGTCCGAAGTACTTTTTAAACATGCCTCAAAGAGGATCTTATATTACGACTTGTTCGGATAAGGGTGAGGTGTCCACAAATGCAGCAGAAACTGCCTTATGTACATCGATGTCTCCTTGTAGCCATGGTCAGATAAAAACTGATCAGAACAAAAGCGAAAAGATTAAGTAATAGAGCAAGCAAGAAAAAGGGAACCTTCGTGAAGCCTTCTCCAGTACAGTTTTCCTTAATTGCTTAGTACAACTTCTAGATGAAGTGACAAGCATTGAGGAATATCAGCGGAAATAATAATAACAATAATAATATGGGGCAAATATGATGCTTTATCGGTCTATTCGCTAGACCTTGGAGTGGCAAAGACTTTCTAGTTTGCTATTAATTATGATTAGGCCTATTGGTTAAGTTTTTAGATAATTATTTTTCCAAATATTAATAGGATCTGAAAAGCGAAATCCTGTATGTAACTAGTACTTTTGGCTAATAGGCATCGGAATGTAAAACTAGCCTTCAAGATTTTTTTTATTGCGGTGAGATTTTGTAAACAAAAATAAGGAATAGCCTACAGTAGAATAATTAGGGTATTAGGCCTATTGTCAAGAAATGTTAAAAATGTTGTAAAGCCTGTTTTAAGTTTATGAAGGAGAAATAAAATAACAAGATCTGGAATGCTAGAAGATACAGCTTACAAAATGCTATATATTCTGATATAAAGAGCAAGAAGAGATGAAGTTTAGATTCATTAAAAATCCAGCGATTATGAAACAAAATTCCGGATCGAGCAAAATTGTGTTAAGTGGTTCAATCACAGGAAGATTGAAGATATGAAAACAAGAGGCGGCCCACCCTCTCTGCTTACGCTGGTTTCGGTGTAATTGTAGAATAATTTCAAAATACAACTTTTCTTTAACGACGAAACTTTTACTACTGCCTGTCACCATAGAGCAACTGAATGCTTTTGCTTAAACCCAAAGTATCCGCTAGATGTACTTCGCTATCTCAGTGGTATTCTTGGTCGATCCATCTCTGTTCTCCGCTACTCCATTTCACTCTTTTCCCCCCTCTCCGCCCCTCAAACTTCATCATCATTCGCGTTTGCCTTCCTTCCTCCTCCTGAGAGACAAGACAGAGATAGCAGAATGATGGTTTTACTTGGACAAGTACGACGATGGGGACGCAAGTCTTCGAGCCGGCCCGTACTCCTTCTCCTTCCAACCTCTCCTCCTACTCCAAGCAAGTAGCAAGTAGATTTACACAGGAGAAGTACTCTCTCGTACGACGGAGTCCAGCCCTTTCCCGCCTTGGCAGTCGACTCCAGGTTCCGAGAGCAGCTTCACGTGTTAAACACAGTGGCCGCCCCCTTTTTAAAAAAAGTTACAGCTCCCCGCGCCCAGTGTGTGTGTGATGTGTGAACTTCAACACGTGGACTCGCCATCACGTGAGGTTAGGCAATTTGTTCATCACACGGCCGCGATGAATATAGATTATTTTTAACCCCTTTACGCTTCCTTCCTCAGGAGTGTAAATATCCCTACTACGCATAGCATCTTTCTTGTGGTTTTACTAATCAATAACTGCTTAATTATATGTTGCCGACAGACAGAGGGGCAAATTAAACGTTTGGACAACTGTGCCGTGTGTGTAAGAAAGAGACAGAAGTGAGACAGCGGTTGTGATTGGAGGAGTGTAGTACGCAAGTCTGTCATCAACGCTCTCTTCCAATATAAGAAATAAAGAAGAACGCTAAAACAAGAAATTAATAATAATAAAAAAAAAGAATAGACTTGACTAATAAATTTGCCAGTGACGACTTCAGCCTGATCATCGACCTGTCTTCGGGAAGTAGCACGGATATTTGCTGAGACGTCGGCGGTCACATGCGTAGGTGAGTCTGCAAAAGTCATCACCATTAACACTTGAGTGATGATGACAATAAATTGCATGGTCTCTCCCAAGACAATTGCCGTGATTTTCTGGTGATGTATGAGCTGTAAACATGTCATATGGTAGACACTTCCTTAAACAACACTACATTTTTATTGTCATCTTGATAATCCAACAGACAGGCTTACCATTTAAGCAATTTCCTAAGCTCAAATCTCTCTACTAAATTCTCTTTCATGTCTTCTGGTGGCAGATATGAAATTTCGTGACAATATGTTGTCAAGTATGAATAAGAACATTACAGTTTTAGGTAGGCCTAAAACACAAGAAGAAGTTGAATAGAATTAATTTATAAAACTGGCATTTAGGGAAAAAGATTTATTGCCCTTATTTGAGGAATAAAAGTATTGGATAGATAATTTACCCTGCATTTAATAGATATGACTAAATGAAGAAAGAGCCATTTTAAAATAGTTGTCACTTCTTAAGCAAAACTGAGAATACTACAAAAGGTAGTTTGTAAAAAAAATCATAATAAAAAGAAACACTGTATTGTTATGTATTTAATTACTGTATTACTCATCCAAACTAGAGCAACCTGAGCAAATAGGACTATATATTATACATATATCTCAAAATTTTCCCATTTCAAAGTCACTCCTTAACTAGTAACAGTTTCCAGTATGATTTTTCCTTAAAATAATAACGACGCAACAGCATAAAATTATACGCTTCAAAAAATAATTATGCGCAGCCAATCATACGAGCGAATTGAAGAGCTATTTACTTTAAATCTTGTTTATTGGCAGAATTAAAGCGTTTTCATTATTTATAATAAAAACAAATTACTATTATTTATTTTATTTGTAATTACCTGACCATACCTGCGGCAAAAATCTATTGTTTATTGTTTATTTACAAATTGCAGCAATACATAGGCTTTTTTTATTTTCGTTAGGCTCCAGTAGGCCCTACAACGTTTTGTTAATTTTATTTCCATATGCATGCAGTTGTTGAACTTAAGTCTCCTGCGCTCTAGTCCTGCGCATCTTAAATATTCTCAAAGTTTATTATTCTCTGTCAAAACGTGTTTTATACTAAAAAGCACTAAATCAACGTAACAGCATTAAAACTTAAACCGCAACTATGCACGAAAGTTGATCCTAAATAAGAATGATGCACAAGAATTAGTAACCTGTGAGGAATGTAAGAATAATGTAAGAATATTTTATGAAAGACTTACAGTTATGACATTTTATGAAAGGCTTAGGCCCTTTTGTTACATAAGTTTAAAATCTAGAAGTTAGAATATATTAAATGATATACAGTAGTTTTATGGTAATGAACGGCATATGGTATAGCCCTTGAATGGTAAACAGCTGATACTGTTGCGATGTTACTTTATTCAACTTAAAAATTACAAGAAACCCAGCAGTTTTAAAAATGAAATACAACATTTACAGAAACATAAGCTATAGGCTAATATAAACGAAGAATGGGACATTTACTTCTAAGCATTCGGTGTTATTCTTATCGTCATAATCTGATAATTCCAGAAACTAAAGTAACTATTGTTAACAATAGAAATGCCGTTGATTTAATAAATACAATACAAAACGTTGAGAAAGATAAATTTCTGTCGTACAAGAACCCAAAGCTAAACTTTAGGTGAGTAACATAAATACATAAATATATATAAATAAGCCTGATTAATCCCTTAAGGGCACAAGCCTCCCGCAGATTGTTGGGACTACATACATGTTAAAATTATATTAATCCTTAATAAAAGTGGAGTGATGTTAATAGTGCAATAATTATATTCATTAAACAGACATTAACTGAGCGTATATAATTATATTAATTATTAATTAATAAAGCGTTTCTTGTAATGAAGAAGGACTTTCAACATAATATACCACTTGTATATTAAACTTGTAATACTTTTTACAAGTCAGCGCCTATGCCTGGTATTATAACATAGGAATTTTAAGAGTAAGTTTAAAGTTAAAATAAATAACTAACTAAAGAAATAAATGATCGAAACTTTAATATGTAATAGTTTAAAAGAAAACATCATGTGAGAATGCTTTATTTCCGAATATCTTGCTCGTATTTTCCTAGAGGTAACCATTCCCATACTTTTAAACAATATAAGCTTAAGCTCTTAAACTATTTTTACGGAAACAGACAATTTCTATTTTTGCATAATATGAAATATAACTCACGATGTTTAAGAGCGTTAAGCTACTAACTACATTAGTTGATAGGCCTAATTAGTATATGTCTTAATTAAGCGCCGTTACCCACTAAATTAACTTAAACATTTTTCACATGCTGAAAGCACTCTGTTATTGTAGGTAGAAATTTCTACTTTAATTGTCATGCGGGATAGAGAATAATACTAATTTTATTCTTGATATGCAAAAGTAGGTAACCGGATGTTACACACTAAATAATTTATCATGTAGAACCCTACAAGATAAATTTTTACAACATATTAAACATTTTGAACATTTTAAACATTCGTTAAATAAAACTGAGGAATATTTTATTTATTTAGAAAGAAACATTGTTTTCTGTTTCGTACATTAATTTACAACTTAATTTACAATCAATGGAAATGGCCGATAGAACTATTTGATGATGAACGAAGAGAAGATTGCAAAGATACGAAGAATTGTACTTCTTGCAAAAAATATCTATATAGAACAGGATGTAGTTATTTTCTCTATAAAAAAAATAAGAATAACGATTACATCCATTCGACACTTCTCCGTGTGAATTTTTTCCAGTTTTTTCATGCCAATCTGTCTTAATGTAGGTTCAAAAATATTTCCAATGTTGAACTATTCAGAAAAAATATTAAAATAAATATAATTAGAACAAAACCAAGAATTGCAACAAGTACCGTATACAAAAGTGCCGTTAACCATTTACCAAGGTATAGCCTTTTACGAGCTGGATTTTATATATTAATATAAGTAGTCTTCAAATGAAACAATCACTGGGCTCTAAGTTTAAAATCAATTAAGAAAATTTTACCAAATTAGATGTTTTCTATGGATGGCAACTTTAACATGCTAATAAAAACCCACACATTGTAAGTAAAGCATTATGCTGATAAACCTTTATCTCTGGCATTAACTAAAATTTTTAGGTGACGCAAATATATACCTCAGTAGCGATGAAACATGTCGATTTAAAACAAATACGGGCCTGTATCTGACAGATTTTAGATAGGACTAGGTTTTTAATGTCAAAACGTTAATATTTTTGTGGATATTATGTTCTAAATTGAAGATAATAATGTCATATCATCACAATCTCTGCAGTTTCTAAATATCAGTTTCTACGAAATGAATGCATACGGATGCCGTCAGTGAAATCACTGTCATTATTATTGTGGTCCTGTCATTACGGAACGTCAAAACGCTCCTTGTGATTCTACTTAAGCCGGTTAATTCATCGTCATCATCATTTCGATACACAGGTGGAATTCTACCTTCTTTTTACACATCTGATCACACCCTACGTGAAATTATTTCTACTTCAACTATAATTCTGATAAGTGAATTGGACCCGTAATTTCCGTCGAATGCCGGTGGTTTGTAATTTCTTCCAATCATGATCAAATTTTCTTTATGCTTCATATGTCAATGTTATGGTATTTTTTATACATTTATTGTGATCTTGTTAAAATGCATATTTATAGCTGAGAAATGGTTAAGGCATTTATTAGACCTTGAGATTAAAGTCTGTACAAATTAAATGATAGTTTTTTTGAAATGTCTGCCAAATTAGTTAAGCCTAGTGCTGCAATTTGAAATTTGAGGGGAAAAAAGCTTTTGGATACACGATAGCGGTATTTTGAAAGTGGAAATCTGAATTTCGTTAGGAAGAGAACATTAACGTCTAATTAGCTTAAACACTACTTTTCTTTCTACACTTAGTATAAAAAGAAAATGCATATTTTCAACTTGAACACTTAGAGCGTTTTCTGTACCCCAAAAATAATCTGCCTCTGATAAAGTACAATTGAGTGTCAGTCAATTAAAAAAAAAAATACTTGTTTATTTTTCTGATTCCCAACACAGCTGCATTAATCAGCTTCATTTAAGGTTTTTATTTCCTAAGGTGCATTTTCATTTTATAGAAGATTTAAAAATGTCAGAAAAAAATGATAAGGGAGGAAAACTGTCGCAAAGTTTACTTATTTTCCCTTAAGATAAGTGTACTTGATGAAAACCTTAGAATAAAAAGTTTTTTTAGGAACGAAGAATCAGGTTTCCATAAAAAACTAAATCCACTTTTTTTTTCAAGAAAACTGTAGAATTAAAGGGTTGATGAATACCTTGGGACGATATATTGAACATATTGGAGAGAAAGATAATGCTATGTTGTTGTTTTAGGCATGTATCTCACATACGGAAGGAACCACTGGGCCTACGCGGAAGTGCAGTGTTTCTATAAAATCAAATCATTACCAAACAGAAATGAATATCGAAAAAGAACAAAATATGACTTTAATTTTAATTTAGCCTTATACATTAATATTAAATATCTTCAACATGAGCGTAAGTTAATTAACTATCTAAGTTTGATAATGTTTCATTATTTGACCGATTTTACTAGACTGATATTATTGGACTGATACACACCTTAAATTGATTAACTAATTGTCCGGATGAAATGTGTGTTAAATATCAAAGGAGACTTAGTTCATATCTTTAAAAATGTTGAAGGAAGTGATAAGGTTATCTCTCTTTCTGAGAAATTATTTTAATTTATATTATTATTTGTAATTAATTATTTTTTGAAATACATATATAACTAGATACACACACGTATAATGTTAAGTTAATTTGCACTTTAATAGTTCGAAAATTATGTCCATTCCTTTTTATATTTATCGTTTTGCCCTTTTACTAAATTTAAAGTTTCTTCACTTCTTGTACTACTTAGGCTATTCAGTATTAATTAATTAATTATTGTGGTTGGCGATGACCGTGGTTGTTAAAAAGAGCCGACCTTAAAGAAATATAAATTTCCATTAATCTATGAGTTATGTAAAACCTGTATTGCGCGATTGCAAAGCCAGTTTTGATTCCCTATATTTTAGCATAGTTCGCTTCTAGAAATCAGTTAACTTATTTAGAATGGAAATACCGTACAAGAGAAACTACGATGTAATTGGAGGACTTTTTACGGTGTGCCTGAAGTTCTTCCCTTCACTGCCACAGTGAAACGTCCGTATAACGATATATGTGGTCCCTAGCATATTGTATTGTTATATGAGAGTTAATGTTATATTGAAGGGTTGAGATTTGTTACATATGAGAAAGACTGCACGCTCAAAACTGTTGTATTAAAAAAAACACTATTTTTTTTTTACTTAATGACATCCGTTGAATTGTAACCATAGCCACTTTACATTTACACATTAAAATATTACTCTTCAGATGGTTTAATATCATGGATCACTCCACGCTTTGAGCTTAGGCATATGCCAGAAATTTCAAACTCGAAGAGGGTGGGAAAGAAAAGCAGAAAATCACCACATAACAAGGAAAAACTAAAACATTTGTTCCTTTTGGAGTTCCAACTGCACATGCTGTGCTTGTTAAGACGCACTTTATATTTTTACACAAGTAAGGGATGATTTTAGCCTCAGTGATCCTATCCTTAGAAGGTTTTCCGCCTATATACTAGTGTTATCTTACCACATTAACGAATCTAAGTCCGAATTTGCCAAGATTTGTGATGTAAATATATCGAATTTTATTATAGATTCTTGTACATAGTTTAATAAATTTACATAATTTATTATATCCCTTCTTTATTCAAAATTGTAGTTTAAAATTTTTACACTTATTGAGTTAGATTCAAAGTTTAAAAATATCTTAGTATAAATTTGATTGTTTATATTGATAAAAGGACATTATGTCATTCTAAAAATATTTGTCTTACAAAGACATAATGCCCTTTTATCAATATAAACAATCAAATTTATACTAAGATATTTTTAAACTTTGAATCTAACTCAATAAGTGTAAAAATTTTAAACTACAATTTTGAATAAAGAAGGGATATAATAAATTATGTAAATTTATTAAACTATGTACAAGAATCTATAATAAAATTTGATATATTTACATCACAAATCTTGGCAAATTCGGACTTAGATTCGTTAATGTGGTAAGATAACACTAGTATATAGGCGGAAAACCTTCAAAGGATTGATTTTATACTATACTAGTTGAAATTTAACTTAGCTTCATAATGAAGTTTATTAATAATCAGTGATCCTATTTTCTATCCCCTAATGAACCCTTTTTTCTGGAATTTTTTAAAAAATGTAACAGTTTCAGGCCTCTAGGAAACAATATTGGTGGCTGGGAAGGACACTAATCTGATACCAGCTACCTTCCACATGGCGAAGCTATTGATTTGCAGTGTTAGTTGAAACTCCAAATATTGTTATAAAAGGTTGTTTCCAAAACAGCTTCCTCGTTAAAGTGAGTTACATTTAACATTATTAAGATAGGAAATTCGCCGGGACCAAAGAAAAATTTTGCTAAATGCGGGTTTTTCGTTTTAACGATCTTTGTTATACAGAGGTTTGACTATTTAACAGACTACCGGTACTTGACTCCTACTTCAGCATGTAATGTAGACTAGGTTTAGAATTCAATATATATCAGCCAATCATGGCGATGATTTCTGTAGTCTTATCATCTCTTGGGTTTTTATAATTATTCGATTCTGGAAAGAAAAGTTTCTTCAGTCAATCTGGTATTTTTTCATGTTACTAGTTACGGAATTTTAATAGTTTTAACCCATAAACATTCGAAAATAAATCTCTCGCACAATAAGTTGTACAAACCCATGTTGGACTTCAAAGGAAACAGTTAACATAGCGATAGGCCCATGGTTTATTTCTTGTATCTTATTATATAGGCCTACGAGACGCCTCCATAAAGTAAGTTTTCCTGGGGCCGTTTACCAAAACAAAACACAACTTCAAGTAAATAGTTAGGCCTACTGGAACAGATGTAGCAAGTGTTCAGCTATTTTCCAAAATATTCTCCACCGGAGTTAAAGCATTTGTCATACCGTAGAACCAACTTTTGAATACCTGTGTCGTAGAAGTCTGCCGGCAGGTATTTGAATCACTGTGTGACAAAGATCTCCTCCTCTCTGTCATTTCTTGATGTGTAGGAAAAGATGGAAACCACTGGGAACGAGATCCGGGCTTTAGGGTGGATATCTAAACACCTCCCACCCGAATTTCTGCAGGAGACTTGCTAGGAAGTGTTTAAACACCAACTCTACAGCCCGGACCTCGCTCCCAGTGATTTCCATCTTTTCCTACTCCTCAAGAAATGGCAGGGAATGACAGAGAGTGACAGAGAGGAGGAGATGCTTGTCACACAGTGGTTCAAATCCCTGGCGGCAGACTTGTACGACACAGTTATTCAAAAGTTGGTTCTGCGGTGTGACAAATGTTTCAATTCCGGTGGCGAATATATTGGAAAATAGCTGAACACTTGCTGTACCGGTATCTGTTGCAATAACTATTTACTTTAAATTGTGTTTTGTTTTGGTATCTTTCAATTTCTTTTCATAATTTAATTACAAAATGTAAGACAAACTACTGTATCCCATAGGATGCATTGTGAATTTAACGAATAATGTCTCTCAGTAGGAAAAACATAGATATCTAGTTTGGTTTTCAGTTGTGTATAAACTTCAGTTGGCTTCACATCTTGTAACAGCAAGCGTCCTGCATATTGGATTACGTTATTTCTAAGGGAAGTCACCGGTAGCATTGCTTTTGTTCTTCAACTCATACACATTTGGTCAATAAAATTTATAATTACGAGCATTAATAATTTAAAACCCATTTTATACGTTTTATTAGGGAAATAGTTCTTCATCGTTTCACCTTTTCGGAAAAAATTATGACACGATTCAAAATTAATAGTAGTTATAGGCTACGCAAAGAAGCACTATAGACTATACATTAACATCTATCAGTTAATAACGTGTTTTTAATCTCACTAAAGATGTTCATATTATATCCTGCAGAAGAAAATATTTCTAGAGTATTTTCGGAATGATTGGGTACAGGGAGCCCAGATGTCACGGCTTCAGAATACTGGGCTCGATTCTCGCACAGAGCAAGTTTTTTCTACAGAATATAACACCTATTTATGGAGATCGCAACAATCACATGTTATATAGGACTTATTTTTGCAAATATGCGCGGATTCAAGGGTTCTGAGTAACAATAGGCTGTATGGATAAAGCAATCGCAACATATCGTGAAATTTGCTCTTAAAAGCGATGAATACATTCGGGAAAAAGCACTATCATATCGTTTAAAGCTAATTTTATATCCTGCGTTGTAGAGTGGTCACACGGTATCTGTGCCGACGAACCATTAGAAGTAAAGACACATGGATGACTGTTCGAGAGGAAAAAGTTTTCGGATATGCTAATAATTGGTAGTAGTGGATTAGTTTGTAGGTTTAGGGTCTTACTGTTTAGTAAATTATTATCAGAATGTAAAATCTTATAATGCTGGAATATTAATTGCAATATCTAATCGTGCAATAGTCATAGGCAGTTGTAAAAAGTCGGCATTCTAAGGAGAATAGTACAGATATAATGTGTGCACTCAACGATAATTCCACTATTCCATTTTTAAAGGTGTTATTTATTTAATTGAAGTATTTGTAAGTAAATTAGACATGCTTAATATTAATTAGACAAGTTGTCAGCTTTCATGTATGCGGAGGTCGTTTATGGACGTACCAGAGTGAAGTAGACACAAAGCTGAAAATGCTAACAGATTAATTATTGATAGAGACTTGCTACTGTTTCCTTTCGATGGCGCGGTATTCCAAGTTAGCCTCTCGCGTAACCTCAATCATAACAAAAATGTAACCACCACAATTACCTTAATAAGCATACAAGAAAAGCCATATATTATATATATATATATATATATATATATATATATATATATATATATATATTATTGAGACTAATATTGAAGTGCAAAGTTGCAGTTTGAGGTACGGATGCTCATCAATACAAATAGTTTTATAACCTAAGTGTAATTGAATGTGATATCAGAGTCAAGTTTAATAATGTAACATTTTCTATCACAGTAAATTTATTCTGAAAAAAATACAGTATTGCAATTATTAGTTTTTCTAGATATTTCAAAGAATGCAGTGAGCCTTTCAAGTCAATTACGGTCACGATTGAAGGCAGTGGAAAGTAATATGCATATTGAATTAATGCTCCATTTCCTTAATAATTATATTTTCCACAGCTTCCGTTACTTTCTGCAAGGAGCATAAAAATCTCCAGTAACCTCCTAACATCAATATTTTAAAAAATCAATCTCCTTAATACCTGCCCCGGCCTGTACGCAATAAACAGTAGGCCTAACTAGCACAAAAATACACAAATAGACTTGGCAATTTACACTTCGTTCTTAATCCGTCGGAAGAGTTTATTTATAAATGCATTTCTTCCAATATTTCTTACTGTTTCAGCCAAGAAGTAACAAAACAGAATCAAGCTCGCCAATGTAAACAATATAAACTTGAATGATACCATAGGCAGGTAGTAGGATTAGGGGCATGTGGGCAACATGCCGACACCAAAGAGCCATTATTGGTGGCATATTGAACCGGAACATGATTATTAGGCGTTCAAAAATAATAGTTAATATAACTTAGTAATTGATTTGATATTAAACACAAGTTAAATATACATAATAATCTACTGCGCATTTTGAAAAATGCATTTTATTGAGTATTTATAGCTATGAAAATTTCAAGCAGAATTTTGCTTGTCGGTGTAATTTGCTCAGTCATTACATTCATATAAAATTTGCGCACTACAATGACAATCCCATTAGAGTATTTCATTTTTATGTAATAGGATATAGCCTAGTAATAATTCAATAATTACATCTGTAACATATCGGGTTTTGAGATTATTAGAACCTCTGCGAAATCTGATCGCGTCCTTTCTTAAAGCTTTCATAATATAAATTTGACATTTTAAGCCAAAAACAGCTTAATATATTTAATTTATTTAGTTCAAGCTCAGTCCATTTTGCAATACGGATATACAGAACGGGGTTGACTAACACAGATTTCACTCCTTCCATTGATATCACTACAAAAAGAATATTGAAATTATGTTTAAATAAAACATACAAGGAATATACCTATGTGCAAGGAATTCAACGCATTGAATATACAACAAATTTATGGATAGGCTACACCTTATTAAAATTGTATCCCAACGTTATAAAACAATGAAACCAGTGTTCATGATTTTGCTACACGAACACACATGATTTCTCATTCATTTTTTAAAACCTAAATGTAATACCGAAACAGGTCTAAGGCATAGATATTTCTGGCCCGAAATCGTATAATAGCTTCATTAAAGAACACACAACATCATTTATCTCTAAATAATTAACTATTTAAAAGAAAGCGTACACAATTATTATAAATTCATAAGGTATTCCATTATGTTGTCATAAAATGTTAAAAAATAGAATAGCCTATTGTATATAATTTAAAAATTTGAAATAACAAAGTTTTTATAATAAATCTTTAAATATGTTTTACTTAACTACATTCCCAGTCGCAAGCAGTAGCTCACTCAAGAGTTTATATTGTAAAACTGTAAATTTTAAATGTAAAATGTAAATAAAAAGGGTAATTAAAAAATAAGTAAATTAAATGAGAATAATTTGGAGTTAAATATAGATAACCTTTGCCTAAACATTTATATCTGAAAATAAGAATCAATACATGACATTTTTTAAATCTTGAACTAACTAGTATTCTTAATCAATCAAAATTAAGTAGATTTTCTTAAAAAAAAAGGAAAAATATAAAAATATTGGTAATTGCACCATAGGCCCAAATAAAAGAAAAAAGAGAATAAATAAACAAAAAGGTATATCTAGATAAATATAATCTACAATCTTAAATAACGATTACACTGTACATTACTGGGATTATTTAATTTATTGATTGTACTATTATGTTTAATATTTCTATTAATAAGCATAAGCACTTCACAATAACAGAAGGCTGAGCAGTGAACTGAGCAAATGATCTCAGCCGTCAGAGTAATAATAATTATTGCGCGAAGGTTAAAATATTGCCTGGTACCGCGGTGGTCCTTGGCGTTTACAGAACGTAGAGAAGTTTCATAGGAAACGGTTTTTTTATGCAAGTCATTATAATGAATGACAAAGCTAGTAGAGCAGATGAAGAGATTTCCTTGTGTACCAATAATACAATTTTGCTTTTTGTAGATGCTCATATTCTCATTGATTTGTCTATACGTAGGCTAACATTTAAATATATTATAATAGTCTACACACGAAATAGATTCAGAAGAGTTTTATACGATTTATTCTAACAGGAGGTTAAAATAGTAATACATAAAGTTATACAATATATATTATATAACTCGATATTATCGACATTTCTAAGAGATAAAGAAAACGGTCAGTATATTAAAAGGTAGGCCTATTTTCAAAATTTCTAATATATTTTTAAAATGGGTTCTTTAGTAAATACATCCAAAGAAATATTTTTATAACGATAATCAGAATTTCATATTACTGTATTACCTTATCTACCTATGTATAGTATTGCAATTTCCTGAGTCTTTTCCTCCGAAAACTCATTCTCCGATAAAGTTTTTTCCCTAACCCATATTCCCCCGAATGACTGCCCAAAACCAAATTTTCCAATAAAGAAAAAAAAAAATCTTGAAGAAATTTCAAAAGCCAAGGCTTTTTGATAAATTCTATTAGTATTAAATGTCAGTCTACATCGAGAAATTATATACAGTAGTACAATGCATAATATAATATAACAGGGTCTTCGTATGTATCATTATCGGACTGGGTAATAGTCAAATATTTGCACGGGTATACAGTAGTATGTGGATCCATTCTTAGAAGGTGTTCGTACTATTCCTCTCTTTCTCTAAGTCTGTTTAATAGTTCTGTAACTGATTATAGTTAATTAATTTATTTGTTATCAATACAGTTTACCTTAGAGGTGTATTTCCCAAGCAACTGAAAAAGGCGCAATTCCATTACTTTACTACTCATTTTAGTTTTTGTCCTGAAGTGTCTGTTGTTTTCAAATCTAAATACAAAGTGCCAGTAACAAAGTGCCAGTATGTTTTTGTTGAATCAATTATAATTGTAATTATGATATGCAGAAAATAAGTTTTTCTAATCAGATTAAAATCGACCAGCGTCAGCAGAACTACAGATTTGTGATACCTTGACAATCGCGCACTCACATAAAAATAAAAAATAAAGTTAAAAAAACCCATGTCAAATCGGCCGGCTTCGGGATTTGATCCGGGGACCTCCAGAATACGAGTCCAAGGCGTTACCATTTGGCCAACTCAGTCAGTTTGACGGTGTCGTTTAATAAGCATAAGTGAAGGAATAGTGTTAACTGTCAAATTATACCGAAAGACAAAAATTAAAAAACATGTGACCTTCAATTTGTCGTTACTCTGGTACCGGTAAACCGATTAGGTCCAAAATTAACAGGTTTCTTGCCATGGACGTTATAAATGCGTATACCAAGTTTCATGAAAATCCGATAAAGCGTATTTGAGTTATGGCGCGTACAGACACACGGACAGACAGACTGACAGACTGACGGACAGACGGACAGACATTTTTCGTCCCCCACACACAATCTCATAAAGTACCATACTGGCACTTAATAATTTATCCCTTCGAGTTATGTTTTGATTATATTTCTTACATGTTATTATTTTACTAAATTTGGCTTTTAAAATTATTTTGTTAATCAGTGAATATAATCTATCTATCAGTGAACACGGTTGTATTTAAGTCATTCCATTTAAAACGTAGTTTTCTTTTAACGTCTGTCATTCTTAGATTGGGATTATTACTTAAGATTCTTAGGAATTTATGTCATATTCAAGACATGCTTCCTTATTATATAAGTATTAAAAATTAATTAATTTTGACCATCATAATATCATCTAATGCTAATATTAAGGATGATAATAATGATAACATTAATATTAATAGTAATAATAATAACAACAACCCAGAACAAAATTCAATAATTTACTTTATTTTAAGGAAATACAACATGCCATTTTAGTCATGAAAGCTAGAGTATGTTTTTTTTTTTTTTTTTTTTAAGTTGATGTGTCATCTTGAAACAGACGCATATATATTATATATAACAACATTGCAAAGGTTTTATAAAAATGTCTAGCATATATGCTATTCTGTGTTATGCAAGTCATCCGTCACTAGGAGATGATTTCGCCATCTTCAAACTTAAGAAATGCATAGTCATCAAAACAAAATTATTCCTGTGTTTTAACGTTATTGCGTTAAACATAAAATAATGTCAACTTAAAAGAAAATCCTTCTGTTTGCTGTTTAAATTTTCACAATTGTAATAGTATAATACGAGGGATGGAGCAAAGTTGTGGCAACTATTTTTTTTTCTTAAAGTAAAGCGTCAGTACCATGAAGTGTTGCATATCACGGGAGAGTGTGTCATCTCGAGTATATGAACACATCATTTGATCATTTGGTAACATTGTGATGTTTCGTTATACGAAGAGAGGCGATGGTAATTTCGTTGTGAGTCACTGCCGTGCAGAATGGGAGTGACAAGATGTGAACAGTATTCTTACGACAAAATAGCCGTTATCCGAGGGGAAATCCCAGAGAATACCACGGAATTTTTGGGGAATAATGCTCATTCGTGCAAAACTTGAAGGGACCATGGAGTGGGTATGCGTGTTTTTATGATTCCATCTACCGCAATGCATTATAGTGGCACGTATTGATTTTTATGGGTACATGTTCCCTTTACTATCCTTCATCTAGTACTAATAATCTTTATTATACTTACATTCCACACCCTGCCCATTTATCTGTATATTTCAAAATTTTAAAGTGGTCCCACATTTTGAAAAGCTAAAATATTGTTGCCATGACTTATTCTCCATTTCTCTTCATTGGTAATAAACTTGCAGCACTAAACCATGCACTGAAACTTAGGTTTACAGTATTAATGAACTTCGTTTCCTGTAAGGTGTAATCGATGTTAAAAACTTGATAAACATAATTATACTACCTTATATCCTTAAGCTTTTCTGTGACCAGTTCACAAACATTTAGGATTCACAAATAAAACATAAAACACCCACATTAAAACAATGGTTGTCACAGTATTTAAAAATGTCAGTAGTTTATGATGCTGCTTGTTCAGTCCTTCTTCTTACTGAATCACAGATTGTTATTTTATAAAAAGATACATTTCGGCACCAATGAAGGGCCCATCTTCAGATTATTGAGAAGTTGATAAGATTATCCTCTGTTAATATTACCTGACACGATATGTATCATTGTCATATATTAGAAAGATGCATTTCGGCACCAATGATATGCCACCTTCAAAAGAACTGAAGATGGTCCATCATTGTTGCCGAAATGCATCTTTTTAATATATGACAATCTGAGTAAGAAGAAGGACTGAACAGGCAGTATCATAAACGATTGACATTTTTAAATATCGTTGCAGTCATTGTTTTAATGTGTGTGGTATGTTTTATTTAAGAATGCTAAATGATTCGGTACTGGGATACAACGGCGGACGGCGAGAAGTCTACACGCTCTACCAAGGGGCAATTAGAGTGTATCTCTGAGACGTTAAAATCTACAACTTCATTCCTTTAGGAAATAAGTCAAGCCAAGACTTATGGCACGAAATTAGCTTCTTAGGTCAGTTCTAAAAATGCGGCCGTTTAACATTCAACTTTTCATATGTCTCCTAGGTCCCTTCTAAGGGTGCGTATACATTTGCGCTCTGTACGCGTGTCGACACGCGTACAGAGCGCAGATTGGGACGGCATTTGAGGTGTTCGTGTGACGACACGCGTGTCGACACGCAGACAGTTCGCCGCGATCCGTCTCCTGTCGGTTTTTTCGGCGAACACAAAGGATTTCCGTTTTCATATTGGGACGTGTTGCGCTCTGTCCGTGTGTCGACACGCGTGTCATTTTCCTCCTGCGCTCGTCTCAAGCATACATTTGTTAATCACAAGGTTCAATAATAATAATCAGGGCCCAGATTCTGATGGCCTAATATTGTTTGAAAAATGACCTATAAAATGACCCTAAATTTTAAAGAAAATGATTTAATAATTATAAAAAAAATGACCTAAAACTGATATTTTATTTATAAAAAATTATTATTGTACACACAAAGTTTTAGACTAATGTTTACATAATTGTAAAAACTGTAAATAACTATAATGGTGTGAATGTTCTTTTCTCACGGAAATTTATAGTGGCACTCAGGCAGTTTTACTGGCCAGTCAAACTTCGACATTTCCTTTTGCGGTCTGCCGGATTATATTACTGTTTATTGAGGGTAAACAGTAGTGTTTACTCTCAAATCCAAGCAGAGCCAAGTCAAAACATTAGTAATATAATACAACATTTTGGCGTTCTTTGATTCTCATTTCCGACTGAGACATGACAACACTTTTCCTTCTTGCATTAAACAAACAATAGGCCTACTTCAAAGAGAGAATCGCTAGCGACGAAAAAAGTGAATACACTAAATGTAAATGCATGAAAATGACTAAATAAGGAAGCAAATGACACGAAAATGACAAAATAATGACTTAAAATTGAAATAAATGCCATAAAAATATAAAATTGCATAAAATGACAAAAAATGACCTAATAAAAATGTATTTCTATAATCTAGAGTCCATGATTAGCATTTATCTACAAGTTGGCAATGCCTATGCAGCATCAATAAAAAGATATGTCATTAGAATCCGGGCCCTGATAATAATAATCTTTCTTACTTACTTACTTACTTACTTACTTACTTACTCACTCAATGACAATAGACAATTCCTCAGCAAGCTAATGGAATATTATCTATCTTATGGAACCCGATGGTTCATTGCCCCGCTTGCCTGTGTCCGCCATTCAACCCTATTCTGTGCTAACCCTTCTTCCCTTAAATCCATTTTAAGATTGTCCTCCCACTTCTGTCTAGGCCTTCTGTGTGGTCTTTTCTCTTCGGGTCTCCCAGTCAATACTTTTGAGATATGTAATAATAATAATAATAATAATAACAATAATAACAATAGTAATATTATTATTATTGTTATTAATTTCATTATTATTATTGAGTTAAATTTTAATATAAAGGTGTTGTGGGCCCTATTACTATATTAGGGTAATTGTCATGTTGATGGGCTGTGATATGATTTGATATGATATGAAGACATGATTGCTAGTATATGCGTGGTGGGTGAAAAATCACTGCTGGTGGTTCGCGGTATGTTCGTCGCTTTCCTATGGATAATTTCAACGAACTGTTCGCGTGTCGACACGCGTGTCGATACGCGTGTCGACACGCGGACAGAGCGGAACGCGAGAGGAGCGCAAATGTATACGCAGCTTTAGGTGGAAGTCTGCCGGTTATATTATGGATTTTAAAAGAGTTAATTCTATAAAGCTTCATCCTGGTTGAAGAAGTACTTTTAAAATCCCGAAACTAATTGAGGGGTCAGCGCAAGAGTGGTCTAACCCCTCTGACATGGAATATTAGATAATGATGCTATTTCGATGACTTGGGGTGAGCTTTATTGTAATATTGAGGTTGAATCTATTAAGTCTGGCTTAGGTAGTTTTGAAGTCGGTAATCAGTTCCCTGAAACAGAATTCCTCTTGTATAAGGGCAACCAAAATTTTTAAATCGAAGATAAATAAATCCAAAGAAACTAAAGACTATTAACGATTTTTTCAAACAAGTACCGTTCATTCATAATTAATTTTATGAAAATCTGATTTCTGTAACTCAGGCAGATGTTGAGGGAAAAACAGTGAGCTTTTTCATGTATTTAATTGTGAGTAGAACAGAATAATCATTGAAGTTTATAAATAAAACTAATACAAGTCCATACCTCTTAAAAGAATGTCTCATCATATGTAAGAATCCAACACATATTGAAATAATTTTTTTCTCCTCTGTCAAGTATAGATTAATGTCTGTGCATCAGTGGTCTAGCCAAGAAAACAGCGTTGCAGGTCTCATGAAAATGAAATTATCTCTGAAAATTCTAAACATTAGACCATGTAACACTGTAGTTGTGTTGATCAAGCACCATAGGATACCCCACTATCAATATAACTGTATGAAAAACCAAAAGGGCATAACTTTAATTTGCTTTTCCTCTAAACTTTAAAAAAGTGACTTATACCACTGTTGCGCTGATCCTCTCTATTGCAAAGAATTTCATACTAAAGAAAGATTGAGTAATCATTACTTTTTTTAATGCAAAACAAATACGTTATGTTTAACTACTAGTCCTACCCTATTAAAACCTTTTTCCATTCTGCATTTAAAACATTCTAAACAAAACAAAACAAAAAGCCATCTGAACAGCTGTCTTATTACTTACATTAAGTTTTAAATGTTGTGTCAAATGCTATTATGAACATTTAGCTCACAAATCAGTGACCAGTGGATAGAAGGGAAAACAAAACGAGATAAGATTAGAAACCAGACAATTAGAATGAGTTTAAAAATCCAACCTCTCCAACAGCAAATAGAATCCTCACAATTGAGATGGTTTGGCCATATACAAAGAATGGATGAAGAAAGAATTAAAAAAAAAGTGTGGCAAGCCAGAGTAGAGGGGAAGAAACCAAAAGGACGACCTAGGAAAACCTGGGATGAGCATATGAAAAAGATCTTGAAAGGAAAAGAACTGGATGTAAATGAAGCAAAGAGAATGGCGAGAGATCGTGTTAGGTGGAAATCTCTTTTAAAAACCTCGACACCAGATGGTAGAAGAGGATCAACTAAGTGAGTAAGAATCAGTTACCAATCCAGTATAATAATATGTGAAATTTCAACCAATTGCAAATATTGTATCGTCTTAATTTTATCGTTTTATTTTCATCACTTTAATTTTAACACTTTACAGAAAATTACTCCCATCAGCGCAACAAATTGCATACTGCAATTCAAGATAATTACAAATGCAAGATAATTTGTTTAAAGCTTCAGGAATTGATGTATACGTATTTATTGACAGTTCGTTTCTCGCGCATTTAGGTTGGTATATGTTTCCGGGAGTGAATGAATTTTCGCAAGAGATTCACGATCTCACATGAGATGTGTTTCTCCTCCACTGAGCGAGATAAACGCTTGGCAACAAATCAAACTCCGCTTACAACACTCTATCTCCCCCCCCCCCCCCTCTTCTCACCAATATTCATAATGTGCATCCTCAGAGTCAGTCGCTATATTCTCTGAAATTAGGTAATACAGACGCTTTCTACAGATGTCAATTTTGTCGCAAGTAAAAGGTCGAACAACGTGTGTTAAGCTCATGTTGCAAGTATTGGAAAGTAACTTTATGTAGGCCTGTCACTGCTCTTTCCGCCTCTTTGTAGTTTAACTGCCGATTTACATTCATATTGTAAAATAAATAAAATTTAATTGATACCAGCAACTCAATTATATTCTATTATTTTATTTTATTCAATAGTGATAAATAGTGTTCTTAAAGAAGGCAACTGGCCAATGCATAAGTCTGTACTAATAAAAAAACTACTTGAAACCATTTATAAAATTTGTGAAATCATTAGACTTTCAAGCGTTGAAAAGGAATCAAGAACAATAGCCATCAGAAAACATGATGTATCTGTAAACAGGAATTATGTTATTCACTCATCAATTTAAGAATATATAAGATCATGTAGTACTACCACTTAGTGGAGCATGCAGAGGAAATAATAATAATAATAATAACAAATATATAACCAGCAATTCAACCATATTTTAATATTTAGCAAATATTTTATTATTAAATAAAATAATAAAATATGGTTGAGTTGCTGGTGTCAAGTCCATTTTATTTATTTTATTGATCGAGCTCAACGGTACTACAACATGTATTTCGAAACCTTCATATTGTAAGCTAAACTAAAGCTCAGTTAGTTAGTTTATTTATTTTCATGTCATTAATCGTGTAAGGCAATGACATCGTTTTTAATCAAGTAACGAAAATAACAAACGATCACCAAGCCTTTGTACTGAATTAACTAATTCCTGCTACTATTAAAGACAAAATTCATTAAAATTAATTTATGTTTTTCTTAATTCACCGAGTGAAGCTAAGTCTTGTTTTTAGTCAACCATTCCGCATGTTCATCTGTAAATTTGTTTGTTACGCAGTTATGACCAAACGCGTCCTTCGATTTGCTTCCAATTTGGCGAAAGTGTACGGATTTTTGCTTTTGATTCCGTTTTAAGATTATGGGCCTTTTAATGGTTCCATTTCAAATAATGATCGGCTTTTTTTCAATGATTCCAGGCAAACTGTTCACGCTATAAAAATTTGAAGGCTACTTCCACTCTCGAGTGAAAGATTTTCTTCAACTTTGGTCCGGTACATTTTTGACGTAACTCGGTTTACCGGCATTTCGACTGCCTGTAAATGTGTTTATTAAACAGTCGCGACAAATCGTTTTTCTTCCAATTTTGAATGATGGTTCCCTGAAGTCATTAAATCGACGTAGGTTTTGTAATTCTGTTTAAAATTGGTGGCTGTTTTGAGCAGATCTTATATTTTTATTTGACACGAGGTCTACTGTTCACAAACGTTCACAACGTAAAACTTTCTCCACTGGAATACGTTTATGCGTGTTGTAATTATTATTATTATGACTATCATTATTAGTATTAATTAATTTTCTGGTTAAATGTTAGAACGGTACGTAATAAAACGCCTAAATATAACAATCCTCTTACAGTCACCGATTTTCCTTATCACAAATTACACTTTGAAACTTCAGAGGAATGAACCTGAGACCCGTTGCCAAAGGCAAGCATTCTAGTATTGCACCACACATGCTGGCAGTGAACCCATTTTCGTAACAGCATAGAAGTGTTGAAAATCAAGTATATAATCAACAAAAATAATGGGTTTCCTAAGAGAAAAATGCTTTATTCGTTTGTATTTCCTCTTCAGATTATGAGGGAGGTCCTCGTTCTTTATCTGCAGAATGCGATCAAATGGCTGTATTCCAGAATCCTCTTGATCCTCATTCTTGCGACTTAAAAACGAGCAGGCGATGTAGCATTAATGACTTCTCGGGGGTGGAGCATCTGACTTTCATCATTCATTTTATTTCTCTAAATAATTTCATAATATCTAGATAAAAATTTAAAAATAAACTAATAAAAGTAAAGGTTGCAAGAATATGAATACTGGTTATAAAATAGTGCATCGTGCAACGAGCCTATAATAGCGTTTATTAAGACACGAATACACTCGTTTCATAAATGTTTCTTAATTACATTATATGCAACTTGCATACGGCTGTGTTTGACTTTAATTAAATATCTCAGTTTTGGGTTTTTAGAGTAGCTCATAATTGATGAAGCAAACTACTCTCGGTGTTCAGCTGTTAGTAGACCTTGACTTTTGCGATAGACGGCAGACAAGACATGCAGACCGCAGGGCTTCTCTTGGCGCTTTAACTTCAAACAACGCACATTAAAAAACAAGAAATGAACTCTTTAGTATGATATTAAAATGAACCGAATTGATTTTATTTTAAGTACAAGTTGTTTGTTGTGCAGTTTGAATTGTTGCTTTCAAAGATTTGATATTGTTCCTGTGCGATATGAATCCATAGTTGAATAACAGAATTATAATGAAATTCTGAACTTTAATGGATATCATTATGACACTGCTATGTCACGTATAATAAGCGTATTACAGCATGGTCGAAAAAGTATGAAATGTACACAGAAGCATCCAAGTTATAACGATTTCTTAGGAAGATATTCCCATACGCTGCCATTCAAATTAATAAAAATTTTCTGCGAGTTGTGCTTTATATAATATATCTCGTAGGTACACAGCTCACACAAATACACTAGGATCAGATTGATCCCGACGCGGACAAGTATCAGAAATATCTACCCATAAAACAGACGAAGGAAACGACACTAATTCCCGCGAGTCATAAGATTCTGGTGCAATTAAATTGCCGTTATAATTTAATATATCGCCTTTCAACTCTTTGAAACGAGAGGCAGAATGATCACAAATTGTAAATCACCTTGGGAGTTATTGAACTGATCTTCCTTAGTTAGATTCCTACTGAACATAGGAACTTGCAGTAGAATTTCTTTAAAATTTTCACGAATATTGTACAGAACAGCTTTAATATTGCTATATATTTTGTAAATTCATTTGAAAATACTTTTTAACTTTACGAATTTCTATAAACATAGGTCATTTATTTTTATTGTACAATTAAGTATGAAGAATATTATATATCGGATATGGATTATAGGATGCGTTATACTCTTCAAATTTTGAAATTAAATGGTTTGATTTTAAGATGATAACATATCATTAGACCTATAAAATATTATTAATATTATCAATATCATCAACTTTAGCATCATCAATACCATCATCATTGTAAGCTGAAAGCAATGTTATAGGACTATTTTGTGTTTTTGCGCAGGAAATATTTTCATTTCTCTTTCGTATGAAGAGAAAAACTGAAGTCAGTATTACTTAACCAACAACATTATGCAGTTCAAAAGTTTGGCATACTGAGTTAAATACATTTTTACTTTCTTGAGTTTAAATCAAAAGTCCGTTACGTATACACGACCTGCAACTTGATTTAATATTTGATTTATTTATTTATTTATTTATTGAATATCCAACTCTATTTTGCCAGAAAAGTCATGTTACACTTACACCAAAAAAGTATTAAGTTATATACATTAAATTTACAAACTTAGAATTACATCATTGTATATTGTTATTTAATTTATATAAGGTTTTATAGAAAAACTTAAGTCTTTGTTATGCTTAGTATACTTCGGAATATAAATATTTCACATGATTATGTATAATACGGTATACGTCGTTCATATAAAATAGGCAGAGATTGATGTCAAGTCTACTTCAGTGCTGTGGGACATTATTAATTATATTCCTTATTCCTTAAATCTTCAATAAGGGATGCAGAAGTGTAGATTTAGGTAAAGTGTAGATTTTGGTAAAAAAATGTGGCTTTTGGCTTTTAGTGTAAAAAATGGAGCATACCCTAAAGGCTAACTATGCAAAATTTTATTCCATTTGAACGCCTAAAACAGGCGCTCCTGACAACGTTTTCAAACATCAGGGCGCTTCCAACTGTCGGTGCATGTAAACTTTAATCGCCGTTTTCTCGTTTTCAATTTGCTTGTTATTTTGCCACATTTAAAATCTACCTTCTCCTACAAAAATACAGATATAGCTGTGAAATTGTTTCACAGTATACTTTAGAATGTTTGTAATAAAATGTTTAATCCGATTCTATATAATATAGGCCTTAGTTCTTTTTTTAATACAGTAGGGTCCCGCTATTCCGAACTGATTGGGACCGAACACCATTCGGTTTAGCGGGAATTCGGAATAGGCGGATTTCATGAATAATATCAACGTATTGACTTGTTAAGGCGTAAGTTAAGTGCGGGCAATTGTATAAATGGAGCCGAGATGTGCTGTAAGTAACCAGCTTTCATTTCAATTTGGTTTCAGGCGTTTTCACGAAGCTTAGGTCTATGTATGTCTCTACTTGACTTCTTTGTATAACAATAAATGTACGTTTTTTCACGCACGTCTTTTTAATTTCGCCTGTTTTTAAGTTTAAAAAATTTGTATTTTTTCTGAACTCTGTTCGGAATAGGCGGATTTTCGAAATAACGGGAATCTACTGTATTGAGTATAACCATAGGCTACGTCATTTTTTCAAACTTTATATTGTTAGGGTAAAATATTTTTTTAAACATAGACAATATAAAAAAATCCATAAGAAAATTTTGAAACAAGCAATAAATAATCGCAAATAAAACATTCAGGTTCATATTTTATTTTATCAGTATGAGGAGATAGATTTCAATTTTGTTTAAAAATTCAATTAAATCAATATCTCAAAATCAAATTGAGATACTTCAGTGAAATATTAAACTTCAAATTATGTTTACATTTTAATTAAGTTTGGGAAATTTATAGTTTCTAGGACAAATAGATTAAAAATTCACTCTCAACACTTCAGCGATCCCTTAATGTACCTACTTAGTATATTACGGAATATAAATGTTTAACATGGCTAAGAGTAATGCGGTATATACAAACACTGAATGCGTATGAGAAGTGTCGGTTCAAAACGCGTTAAGTTCACCTCCGATCGTGATGTAGTTTTTTGCGGATTCGCATTCTCTAAGGTGTTCTGCATGATACTACATTTGGTGTTCTTCTAATGAAAGCGGTATTGACCAGACGCCGAAGCAGATGTCATTAGCGGTCAATAATAAAAGAAGAGAAGCATGGATTTTCCACGATTTAAAATGCTTAAAAAACAGAAATTGTTTAAATTTTGACAATTTGGTACTTCGGCAATAGTTCTCTTTGTATTAGTGCGAAAAGATGTGATTTTAATTCTTAAATAAAATACTAACTTTCGTCTTTTTAAATGATTATTATTATAATGTTGGGTCAAAACGCGTTAAATCCATTACTTTCGAAACTTTAACTATCAATAAAAGATGTAAATGAAAATAATGATTTGACACCCCCAATACATTTAACTATATATTAATTACTGATTCTGATCAGAAAAAAATATTGCAAATTCGTTTGATAGTTTGGCCGCAAACAGTTTTTCGTCATTCCTGAAAAATCATTATTTGTGGACTAAACGCGTTTTGAATCGACGCTCCTCGTATGTATTCTATGTAATGAACAATGCGAGTTCCACCTACAAGTGTGCCAAATGGACAAAATAGCTGGTGAATTATGCTAACGAATGAACAATGCACATTTGTGCGTATTTTTAACTTATAATGCGGTATACAGGGTGTTTCAAAAATAATTTTACAAACTTCGGGCATGGGTTCCTTACACGAAAAGAAGGAAAAAAATTCATATGAACATATGTTCCATAATCCTTGTTTTATCGTTATTCACTTTTTAATGAAAGTTTGCGTTCAACGACCCTCGAGGTCCGACCTCGCAACTTCATTTCTCTACGCACTTCATTCAAAGAAGGCTTTGACTCATTGTATCTTATGTACTGTACAGTAGATGGTGAAGTGTAGCCAAGGAGACTTGTTTACATTTGATTGGTATCTACCATGACAGATGGATAGGCAGAGGAGGACCAGTTCCTTGGCCTGCACGTTCTCCCGACCTCAATCCTTTGTATTTTTATTTCTGGGAGCACCTTAAACTATTGGTTTATGGAGCATACATCCCGGATGAATAAACTTTTCATCGACGAGTCATGGAAGCCTGCGAAACCATTCGACACCATCCCGGAGTATTTGAAAGGGTGCGACAGTCCATGATTCGACGAGTGCATGCATGTCTAGAAGCAAGAGGAGGACATTTCGAGCATTTGTTATGAGTTTTGTGTGTTGACGTGTTATGAGTGTACCAATGTGTTGAACAGTTCCTATGAGAAAACAAAGAATTATGGGACATATGTTCATATGAACTTTCTTTCTTCTTTTGGTGTAAGGAACCCGTTACCGAAATTTGTAAAAGTATTTTTTGAAACACCCTGTATATCATTCATATACGTATAATCGGCTTCGGTTAATGTCAAGTCTGTTTCAGTGTATTGGAACATTATTCATCACGTTATTGAGATACTGACATGTCCTCGCGAGTTCTCAGTTTAATTTAAAACAGTAACTTTAATAGTGAAACTGTAACATAATCCCTAACTGGAACCCGGGGACAGCCTGGTACCAAACTTATACTATCTTCTTTCTTTAAACACTTCTCATCACATTACTTAGCATTTTCCGAAATCAGTTTGTTCCTATTTCAGTCTAACAAATAACATCAACTTCCATAAATATTAACTTAAGAATTCCTCTTGCTTCAATGAATTAGAATGTCCTTAATTTATTTTTCGAGGTCCCACGAGCTTATTGACTGTAGAAATGAGAATCTATAGGACTGTATTTGTTTCGTCATTTCGTTAAGTTTAATTTAAATATAGGCTAATCTGTAACAAGTTACCTCATTATTAAGAGAATTTTGATAGCGCACCCTTCTCAAAGATATGGATCTATCCAAGAATCATTGGCCTAAATAGCCAAGAGGCTATGAGGATTCTAGACAAAAGGGAAGAAAATTTTAAATTTATGTTTTTCATTGCAAAAAATAGCCTATATTTATTCAGGATCAGTAAAACACAAAAAATAAATCATTTATAGTATTTACAGTTCTTAACGCTATAAGATGCCTTTCGTGAAAAATGTAACACCATTATTATCGTCGCCTATTCAAAGAACATAATTATTCAGATAGAAACGGTACGCTACTCAACAGGTAGGCCCACACTCTAAATAGGCGTAGTAAGACCTGATGATTTTGTAAATGTCCCTTTCTGTTTTAAGATTCTGACATAGTAACGGCGATAAGACGATACATCAGAAATGTAACGGTTGCAGAAAGCAGGATACCTTTCCCAGAATTCTCCTCATCCGTTGCCATAATACAATTTTGAAGAGGTATAAAATTAACTTGTCTACAAAGTTAGCTATATTGACAATGACGAACCTTAGCGTACTCAAAACGGAAAATGAACTAGTATTAACTAACACCGCTACTAATACTAACAGAATATTTTTAAAAAAGAATAATTGTAATACTTAAGACAGAATTTTCTTGCAAATACATGTTTTTATATAAGCTTGTTACAGTTGTCAAACTCCCTAAATATAAATTTCATGACTTACTGGTTTCAAATTGGTAGCCTATACCTTTCCCTTGCATATTTGCAAGTTTTGACCATTCTCTGAACATTTTCATGCTGAATCCATGTTTTTGGAGTTATAGGTATAATAAAACATATTTTTAATTTCTCTGCCCATACGATAGGGACCACATGTAGAGGAAGTATTGTTTTCGACCCCCAAATTCGAAATTGAGTTTTAAACATAAATGCACGTTTTGAAGTTTCCTGAATCCAAACATACTATTTTCGAAAACATCTGTGTGTCTGTGATCAACACATCTCCGAAGAAAAAATCGAATAAAAACAAAATGTACGTTCTGGGGATGTGACACGAAGATTGGCGATGACATTTTATTTTTAAGGGTAGGCCTACTCTACATGATGACAATTTCTTTTTTCACAATTTTCTCGAAAACTACTCTAACGATTTTGTTTAAATTTTAAACATGGAGTGCTTTTACTGAGAGATAAAACTTATATTTGAAGCATGTTTCCGAAAAAAATTATCCGAAGGGTAGTTATAAGCCACCCACTATGAATACGTGCTCTTTGAAATATGGCTTCATGTTCTATATCAGGATTTGAAGTGAGAAAAATGTTTGGCCATGATTAAAGTAAAGAAAGTTACAAGAGTGCACTGATCAGATTTTATTTGGGTTATGTATCCCTCGGCGATGCGATGTGATGTGGTAACGGCATTTTCTTCGTTTTTACAACCAGTTTACATGAAGAGAATGCCATATATGATATATTACACTAGGAGGCTAACTTTTATTTGGGCAGAGGAAGTTATATGAGTTTCACATCGGATTTAGTTTATCTTTCATACGTTCATCTTTCTAATTCGAGTGCACATTTTATATTAAATCGCATATTAGTGCATTTAGGATCTGCATGTGGGGATGTGGAATAGCATGAAAAGGTAAACTGGACAAAGTTATGAACGGAAATTCTGATAATGGATTTATGTGCTCCATAAAAAGATAAAATTTAAAAAAAATGCTGTGAAAATGTTGAAGACAAACAATTTGATCTCACTTAGTCTCAAATATCATTTAAATTTGCACCTGTGACGTGGAAAGGTAATTTTCTGTGTACAAAAACATTTTGACAGATAAACGCTCAAATAAAATCTTAATAAGACTTCATCTAGAATTCAAAACTTTAATTGGTAACAAAGAAATTAATAAAGGATCCTCTTTCATTTTTATTTCCCTATTTTCTATTATTATATTCAACAACTTTCTAGGCCTATTCCCATATATCTTTACCAGTACTAGTCATATAACTCTTACGCTCACCCTAGCCCTACCCTTCTGATTAAGATTTATGATTTTCGGTTGAATTAATAATACTGAACATCACATTAACTATTGTAAAATTGGAACGGCTGTTGGTAGTAGGCCTACATTGTGCCACGAAAATAAAATGTAAGTTTGCATTTTGATAGAGCACATTGATAGTACATGAATGCATGCATATTTTAATATTGGATAGTGCATGGAAATCCTTTCTTTAGTCATAACAGTGAATCCTCTCCTCTGCAATTCAGAGCACAACCACTTGTGACTCAGGAAGCGTTCATATGTGTGAGAATGCATTTAAATATTAAGTGCGATAATTAATACCTTTCCTGGAGCGTAAAGTGCACATGCGTTTGTCACTGTCTCCATTTAATTTATTTACACTTCTGAGTTTGCATCACGGCTTGTGGTCATTCGTGACTTCTGTCCAAACAATGACTCTCGCACCATGGTAACGTAATATGTTGTTAATGCTTTTACACAACTTCAGAATTAGGTTATATAAAAGAAAGTCTGACCAGCATACTGGGACAGAGGCGTAATGAGGGGGGGGGGGTGGTTTGGGGTTTGAACCCCCCCATTGATGATAAAAAAAAAGGAAAATTGTACAATTTTTTTAAGTCTGCTTATAAATTACTTAATACGAGTATAAACCGTGGGAAGCTTAAAACTCGTTATTGTGCATCTTAATATTTAAAATTTTCCGGGGAAGGACCCCCGAACCCCCCTATCCCTGGGGGGGGGGGGTATATGTTATAACTAGGGTTCGGATGTTTATGACATGTCATATTTTTATCCTGACCTCCATTCTCGTCGTAAACACAAATTAAACATGAATTGCATATTTGTTGTCGTAATCGGTCCGTTTATATTTTGCATATAAAGTCATATTTTGGTCATTTTCATAGTCTTGGTCATATTTCAGTTATAAATTCGGTAAAAGAGCACAGTTATGCAGTATGTAGGCCTACACTAAATTGTCGACTCAATTTTTTTTCCGAAAAAGAGTCACGAATATTTTGGTTTTACTTTAACTGAAAAGTGAAGGGACAATAACAAGTAATAGCACAATTACCTCTTCCTCCTTGTTGTTAACCACTTCCAATAGACATGTTTCTAAAAGATTTTCAATTCACAGTTACAGTGGTAACTGGAAACATTAACAGATTAGAACTTCTTCACAAATAAACCGTAAAATTGTTAAATAGTGATTATCTAAAAACGTTAATGTGATATAATAATTTAGCGTCATAAAAGTTTTAAATTGGAACATTTATTTTTACATAGTAGGCTACGTTCTTTTATAAAGGGATATTTATGATTTTTTGGTCATATTTTGTCATCTTCAGGTCATATTTAGTTATTTTTAAGGTCATATTTACAGTCATATTTTCCGCTTTTTTAGGTCATAAACATCCGAACCCTAGTTATAACCCTCCCCCATATGGTCGGCCTGGTTATGCCTATGTACTGGGAGACTCTGAAGGTCCAGAAATAATTTCACCACTCTTTACATAAAGAAATTACAATCCATTTTAAAAGAAAACACATAAGAAATTATGTTGGTTGTACAAAATGAAAAGAGAGTCTTAATATTTTAAACATTTAACTATTTCATCCGCAGGAGGATTGCATTTTTTAATTGTCCTTTGTGTCCATGCGAATGATTTGTCTCGAGTTCCTTTTGCTTCCATATTAAAATTTACATTTAAAATTTTAAATACAAGTTGTTTATTAAGCAGTTTGATTTGCTGCACTAAAGGCTTTAAGATTATTCGATATTAATCGATACCACACCAGTGATAAAATGGAAGCCTGTACTTTAATGGATGTAATTAATATACTGTTTCGTCAGGTGTAATAAGCGTAACTTATTATAGTATGGCCATTTTTTTTAGACAGCTTGAATTAAAAATAGGGATGGGTTGATACCAGATTTTCTCGATACTCGATACATGACTTTTTCCTCGATACTCGATAATTCGATACTCGATACTTCGATACTCGATACCTTCAACATTTCCAGTTTCAATAAATAGGTACATTAAAAATTAAAATTTGAGAGAACTGTGTAATACCAACTAAATTAATTAAGTCTGCATATTTAATGAGACAAAATTTAATATCATCAGTAGCCTATAATTAATTTTAAACTCTAAATTAAAACTAAAATTAGTTTTTTAAACAGTCCACTTACCAGTTTTTGTTAAAAAATACTAGCATTCTCACTTAATTGCAGAATTACAAAAGTATCGAAAAAGTATTGAGCGAGTTTTCTGAAGTATCGTTCGATGCCGATACCATGCAAGTATCGAGAGTATCGAGGACCCATCCCTAATTAAAAATAGAACTTTTACCACAAGACGCACGAAGTAAAAGTTGCACATTTTCGCACTAGTTCAATAAAATCTTTATGCCATTCCATTGGTAGGGTAAGGTAAGGTAATTTGCGGATATAGGTTATTTGGTGATAATTCTTGTAAGTCGTACCACCAGAAAAAATATACATTTTATGACATGGCTCGCGGAGCACATCTTATCTCCGTCAATCTTACACCCTCCCTGTTAATTAAAACTTACAATATCACTAATTTTTTGTTTCTGTCACAAACATCAGTAAGCTATATATTTGAAAAATATAGCAGCAAGCTGGCACTTCATTGCGCGTGTGTATGTGTGCGCGTTTTTTTTTCTCCATTGAACAAGTGCAAACATTTCGACAGATTTCATTATTACGACGCCCCATCTGTTCTTTATAATCAATATTATTTGTCGAAGTGTGATTCAGCGTAATAACCAGGCCCTGTTTCAGCACATAGGTAATGGTATTCCAGTTAATTTTTTGAGTTTTCCTTATTTTACATGTAGTTGAAACTACCCTTGTCTCAATTTAGTAACATAGTGAAAATGCGTTGAAGTAGGTTGTTTAAAAAAAAACTAATAATTATCTCCGTGGGTGAGTCGGTAGCGTGCCTGCCTTCCACTCGGGTTGCCCGGGTTCGATTCCCTACTTATGTATTTTTTCCTCCCAACCACTCTATTTTCATGTTTTCTTGAACTCGTAGCCAAGATTTACAACTCAACAAAATAAAATAAAATCAGGTAAACTGATATAACAAAGTGCTTTTTGCGCGTACAGGCACACGGACGGACGGACAGACATTTCCCGCCTACTATTCAGTGTCATAAAGTACCATTCTTGCACTCAATAATTATAGTACTGATATTAATAGTAAAGAAAACATTTGCCTAACTATAGATTGTTATATTTTCTTGAAGAAAACTTAATACAGAAAAATGAAAAATATTCAGGTATTGTACTTCATAGTTCCATATAAAATATATCCTCACTGAAAATAGCAATAATTAAAGTGGGCCTAAGCCATAATATTATATTGACTTCGTTTAATTTGCACGCTCTCTGTATCCAGGAAATCTGAGTCTCTTCAATAGTCGGAGCAATTATTTACTCAGTTTATACATTCAACAATCCAAAAAGCCAATATTATAGTTTGCGCAATAGATTTTGCAGCGTTTATTTTATAAGATTATTTAGTTAAATTAATATACAATAGCTAAAGCCTTTAAACACCCATTTTTTCAACGCTGTAAGTAGGAGCATATTGCTTTTAGCAATTGTGTTTGCTGTGCCACATTTTAATCTTATTTCGGAGAATCCCGTCAACGAGTTTTCTGATATAATTTTCTGCAGGTAATTTTTCGTCCAAATATTTAAAAATTAGTAATAGTTTTCTGAATTAGTATAATATTTAAGATCAAGTAACATAATAAAATATGTTACTATTAAAATAATTGACCTTGTAATTTAAACAGCATTGAGAAAAATAGTTAGTTACTTGTAATAGCTGACCCGTAACTGCCGGCAGCAACACAGTAAAGAAAATCTTAGCCCGTATATTTATGAAACTAAACAAGGAAACTAGGAAGGTAAGGGAACTCAGGAGTAGTAGGATCGGATTCTTTCGGATGGAGAAGGTTAGTTATACAACCAGTGGCGTACCAAGGCTACTTGGCGCCCAGGGCTAATTAGATGGTAGTCGCCCCCTAACACTAAAAGGTTCAAGGTTCAATGAGTTTAATTTTAACACAGTTTAATGTTCACAATTATTTATTTTTAATAAGTAGGCTAATATGTTACTTTAACACATTATAAAGAGAAAAATATGAATGAAATAAAACTGTATTATAAGTAGGGGCGGGTTTCTATGACAGGTCATATTTTTCCCCTTCGCATTATTTCAGGTTTCAGACTAATTTAAACCCGATTCCAAGCATCCGTGAAAATGGAACGGCGTTTATTGCGCATATAATTGCATATTTAGGAAATTTTCAACTATTGTAGCATATTTAGCATAAATATGCATAATTAGGTCATGTTTTTGGCATATTTGTGTGAATATTACAGAAATTTTGAAGTTTCATATCATGTTTTGTAAGTTTTGCATTATAATGATACTTTCTGAGAATTTCTAATATGAAAATGCATTTATTGAAATCATAATGAGCTGAGATGAAATGTGATAAACTGCAAATATTTTCAGTATAGATAGATATTTTAAATAATTAACACTCTATTTTAATAAAATGTATTGTAATGAAACTTTTAAAAAATGCACAGTGTGTAAGCGGTAAAGTCATTATTAAATTTTAATGGTCATATTTTAATGTTTTTTTAGGTTTTGAAAGCATGCATATATCCTATTTTTTAGGTTATAAATGCATGCATATATCCTATTTTTTAGGTCATAGAAATCCGCCCCCTAATTATAAGGTTAGTTTGTTTGAAAAAAAATAAAGAGAAAAGAAGTTTCAGAGTCATAACAAAAATTTAAAAATGTGCCTTCCTAGCCTTGATGGATGCAAACTTATTTATAACACAGTTGAAGTCTATAGTAGCAGCCACATCACGTTCAATTGATACAATTGCTAAATTATACCGTAAACTTTTCCTGTGTGCTCGGCGCCCACGACCTATTTCGTATTGTCTATAAACTGTTTAAAACGAAACGTTTATTTCATTTCTAAATAATATTACTGCAGTATTTAACAAAGTAATAAAGAAAATTTGACCATTAAAACCTTATATTTTGCCTGAAAAAATATTTTTTCTTTAACTAGAAAAAGATGTTTTTCAATTTTGGCGCCCCCCTCTTTACGGCGCCCGGTGCGGCCGCCCCGTTCGCACCCCCCTTGGTACGCCACTGTATACAACATCCGCAATACAATGCTTAACAAACGTTATAAAAATCTTCAACAAATAGGCCTAAAGTACAGATTACAAGACTTCATCTGGGAGTTATGAATATAAAATACAAGTTTTCAAATATTGGCCTATTTAAATCCATTTGGCACTTTGTTACACCAGTTTACCTTATTTAATTTCTAATAGGCCTATATTTGGCTATGATATCCATCACCACACACTGAAGGATACATTTAGCATATTTCTTTGTAATGGTTTGTTTTTCACTTGTTTATAATTGTGTAACCTGTGCACACACACATACATAGACGCACATGCAAACAAACAAAATATATCATTTTTAGTTTACCTTATTGTTTTCCCATTCTCTCCTGATTTCAACTTTTGATATTGATACATTTTTGTCTTATATTCCAATGTAGGTTATACCAACTACATTACTATTTTATTGCAAGTATCTTTATTGCATTTATTGTATTTTTTTTAATTGAAGGTATACATATTATGCATTTTGTATTCATCCTGGTTGAGGCCATTTGGCCTTATCTCTGCCAAGTAAAATAAACATTAATGTTGTTATTATTAAGTGTCAGAATGATACGTTCCAAGATTACATGGTGGACGGGAAGAATGTCTGTCCATCTGTCTGTGTGTCTGTATGCACGAAAACTCGAAATATAATAAAATCTAATTACATTTTTTGTTAAATTTTCAACCATATGACGTCATAATTGTGCAAACTGACTATCACCAAATTACCTACCTATTGTCATCAAATAACCTAGTATCATCATCAAATTACCTTCCCTTTCAGTGTTGTTTTTAAATATTTCTAAATCTTAGTGGGTGTGTACGAATTTAGTAACATAGCGAAAAACATTGCCTGGAAGAATGGTTTCAAAATATGAGTAAGTTACAGACTGGAAAAATAATTGTATTTTCGCTAAAAGAAATTATTTTTATGTGCATATATCACCACATTACCTTACCTCACCCTACGAACTTTGGTATCCGTCAGATGGAAAACACTCATTTAGTTAAAATATTTACAAATGATCTATCATTTTGTCGTGGTATGCGCTACTCTACACAAATTACAAAGAGAATATAGTTTCGAGAGAATTGAGCCTCCAAGCTATTAATTTATGCTTTATTTAATTAAAATATATAGGTGTTTTTAGTGTGACAATTTTGTCCTAAAATCGTGTAGTGAACTTCAAATTCAGATAGTTCATTGTGGATGAACAATACATAAAATAGGAACGATTTATTTTTTGTAGAATCTTGATTTGTAAACAGAGACAGAAACACTGTAACGTTTAGGCTACTTCATTAGTATAACCACTTGTTTTCAAATAAACAAAACGCAATGAACAATGAGTCGGCTACGGTGGTCTAGACGTAGCGTGCCCGCCTTTAAATCCCAAGGCCGCGGGATCGAACCCGGCCGCAGTCGATGGGGTTTTTCAGTACGTAAGAATCTTGTGCACTCCAAGCCTAAATTTGAGCCTCTGGACAAAATTTCTCGGCCCTTTCACGTCCAAGTAATACCTTAATTTCCGGAGGGGGTTGAGAGGCGATGGGCTTACCACCTGTCCCTCTGTCCTCTCTAGAAAAATAAGCGTAACAAAATTCACATAGGTAAACAGAAACGTCCACTTGGAGGCTCTTCGCCCCAACATGGGGGCATAGGATTCGAGAGAAATCAGCAACAACAATGAACATAACCTTTCAAAACTAAACTTATGAATAAATATAAGCATCCATGAACTAAAATCATTAGTGGGTAGTAATTTTGAAGTTAACTTATAAAATTTCAGGAGAATACCTGGTCTTCAAGTATTTAATTTTTTTCATGACGATAATGAGTTCCATATTTTAAAACAAATATATTAACCTAGTAACGTTATTTTCTGCTTTCATGCAATTATTGAAACGAAGTATATACGTCATTAGCAGTAAAAATTTTAACTATCGGTATTTTAATTAGAAACAATATTCTAATAAGACTATTATCCTGCCGGATGTATTATATGGATGTGAGACATGGTTGCTTACTCTGAGAGTGTTCGAAATCAGGGTGCTTAGGAAAATATTTGGGCCTAACAGGAAGAAAGATGAAAATGAGGACTGGAGAAAACTGCATAACGACGAGCTTCACGCCCTGTACTCTTCACCGGATATAGTAAGGGTAATTAATAGGGACCGGATTTTTAGGTTTTTAAAAACACTGTTTTAGGGTTTTCATTAGGTGAAATAGTTTGTTTTAGGTTTTTTGTCCAAAAATATAGTTTTCGGGTAGAATAATTGGTTTAATGAATTTAAATGTGCTACATAGGAGTCAATACATAATACTTTTAAAGTTTAACTTAACAAAATTGACTTAAATTTGTGTAAACTTGCTTTAGGACAATATTATACAATTGAAGAAAGAAAGCATAAACAATCAAAAGAAGCAGTGAAAATAAGATTGCCTCATATTTCCTGGTTACAGTAAGGAATACGCCGGTACTCTTACACTTCCTCTCTTGATACCGTCCATCCTAGACGACAATGGGTTGAACGAAAAGCTGGTGGTATTAATTTCAACCCGACAAAAATTATTGTCTCTCCGCAAAATGTCGATTCCTCAACTGACAAACAAAAAAAGACAAAACAAAGTAGCCTAAAATAGATATTTTAGGTTTTATATCCCTTTTAGGTATATTTAGGTTTTTATACCCCATTTAGGTACTTTTAGGTGCCACAGAATTAATGTGGGTGAATCCTATGGACATGATTCGAAAAAGTGTATGAGCGCTTTCTGTTTTGGAAGTAAGGAAAAAAAATAGGTAAAAACCTAAGAATCCGGTCCCTAGTAATTAATTAAATCACGGAGGATGAAATGGGCTGAACCTGTTGCGCGCATGGAGGAGGAAAGGCATATCTCAAAAGTATTACTGGGAGACCTGAAGGGAAAAGACCACGTAGAAGACCTCAACGTAGGTGGGAGGACAATATTAGGATGGGTTTAAGGGAAGTAGTATTTGCGAGGGATGAATGGGTGGAGTTAGCACAGAATAGGGTTGATTAGCGGGCTCGGGTAAGCGCGGAAATGAACCTTCGGGTTCCATAAAATAGATAATATCCCTTTAACTTGCTGAGGAATGGCAATAAAGTATTCTTATCATGTGAATTTGTTAACCTTCCTAGTATTAACCTTCTTAGTACCATTGGGGTCAATATGACCCCAAAACACTTTTTTAATAATACCTTAGCCGCTCTGTTTTTAAAACTATAATTTTCAAAATGTATGACTTTACCCCTCCGAGTCAACTACATCCAATGGCGTTTTACTAAATTTATATTTTCAACACATTAAAATTTATTCATAGTTTTTGCACTGAGTAGCATTGGGTACAATATGACCCCATTCAAAATTGAATTTCTTTCTTTGAATGTAACATAATAAAAAAAAAATGAAAATAGTTGTCCTGTTTCAAACTAAAAATATATATTTTTACACAAGTTTATAAAAAATTGCAATGCTACCAATACATCCCATATCAAGTACTTGGGGTCTTTTTTAGAGTAATACAATTAATCTGGTAGTAGGAAGGTTAATTCAGACGTTATATGATTTTCCCTTACATCACAACGAGGTAATTATTATTTTACATTACGTAAACCATCTCGTATTTATGTATCTGAACATGACATATACTTGAAATGACTTTCAATTCCATTTAATTCTCAGGTCTGTTTTGGATGTGTGATGCTGTGTAGGCAATACTTCAGATCAGTAAGTGTCACTTTAAAATACACCATATGCCATATTTACGGCATTATTGAATATAGGCTAATATGGTAGACCAGAGCAAAGCAAGTGGAAAATAGCATCCTATAAGCATTCTATAAAAACTGTGGTTTCAAGTCGCAAATAATGCTGTCAGCAGATCAGGCAATACTTATAATTTCAGAATGACGAAGCGATCGTGATGCGCAGTCATGTGCGTTAAAAATGACAGGTAAATCGCCATGTACGTCCCTATGTCTAAATTGATTCATGGATTGAAATTGTATAATACTCATCGGAATTTTAATCTCTATCACATGTTGATGTGATGAAATACATGAAATAACAATGCGAGTATACTCAATGACACTGCGTCATTGCATTTTAACCAATTATAGAATTATTAGGCTTACTAGAAATGAACTGAAGTATAAATATCAAAGAACCATTTTTATAATTATTTTATTGATATAAAATTGTATTATTCAATGCTTTGTACGTAAATTGGCTGCTCTGTTTAATAATAATCAAAAAGTTTTTTTTTTCATTGTTGGTCTGTCTAATTAATGTAAGTTATAGCTCAATAATAGCTAGGAATAAGTATCGAATTAAAAAATTAAGCTTGAAAACCATGGATTGTAATAATTTTAAGTTAGTATTAGAACTATGCACGTTATAGAACCTTTAATACAGTATAATATGGATATATGTATATAGGCTCATTATAAGTATAATAATATGCTATATGTAAGCACTAATTATTTAATGAAAATCAGAAATCAGTACTTTAGTGATATATGCATACCGGAATATTGAAAAATATACCGGAATAGTGCTCATTTTTTTTTCTTTTCAGAATTACTCGTAGATATACACTTATTGTAATAATAGTAGACCTTATTGAAGAACAAGAGAAATGAGGCATTGGAAAATTGGAGAATAGTTTGAAAAGACGAGCCAGAGGCGAGTCTATACATTTTCGAGAATATTCAATGTCCTTAAGACATGTGTATTGCATACTATTTTTTCCAAGGTAGCGAATAATAAAAGTGCAATTCTTGTCTTAACTTAGCTGCTGGGAATTAAGACGATGAGTCAATATTAAGATAGGCCTATACAAAGGAATTAAAGGCATGGATAAGATTGAAATTATAAAATTCAAGTAGGCCTAGCACATATGAGTACACTCCATGTCTACAACAATAAAGAAAGTTAGAGGCTTTGACATAAATAAATCACATATATTACGTGAGTAGGCAAAAGATGCAGGACAGGTTATCGGTACTGGGTGCAGGAAGTTCTAGTTTCCACCGTGTTATTATGAACGGGAAACGGATGAAAAACACTGTCGTATAAAAAATTATATAAACATGATGAGCTTATAATTTAGCTTTTCTTTACTTCCTCTGCCCGTACCATAGGTACTAAAGGTAGAGGAAGTATTCGAAGTTGAGTTTTGATATAAATGCATGTTTTGAATTCCCCTGAATCCAAAAATTCTATTTTCGGAAACATGTCTATGTGTGTGTGTGTGTGTGTGTGTGTGTGTGTCAGTGTGTCTGTGAACAGACTATCTCCAGAAAGGAAAAGTAAATGAAAACATAATTTTGCATTTGGGTTAGGTATCTTCTGAGGATGTGACACGCGAAATTATCCACATATCCGTATGTTTATTTTCATAAACATCATGACAATTGTATTTATAAGGTCATGAATATCACACTCGAAGGAATCAATTTGATTTATTAACTGAACCAAAAATATTTATAACTGTTGGAATTAAGCACTGTTCAAGTTTCGGCCCAAGACTATTCAATTCATGCTGAATTAACTGGTTTAAACAAAAAACCGATTTAAGTCTAAAATTAGAAATTTTATATATTTACTTTTATTTCCTCACTTCCGTCATTACTAAATTTCCAATACTAGTCTTCAAAGTATAAATATAATTGCTCTGCCTTTTCTTAAAATCCATTTAACAAAAGATATATATTATTGTATTTATTCGTACATTTTCCTTGTTGTAGGCCTAAGTATAACATGTTCTGTCCTTACTGTAAATAATATTAACTCATCCTTTTATATGTTTTGTAAATAATTTCTTTTTAATTAGTGTAAATAATTATTTCAGTCTAAGTTACTTTATTGTATTGACCTGAACCGCCCCCTAGCACAAGTTTTGCTTCTTCGGGTGGCGCTCAAATTCACATTGATATACACTTATATTGTAATTTGCTGCTAAAAATTGAAATTGAGATTGAAAAAACTATGCCTCTTAAAGTCCAAATGATGATCAAAGGCCAAATGGACATAGATAGAATATGATCTGTGCTGGTCGAAACACACAAATATTAACATTTCCCAAATAACATAATACAGTATATTTGGACATAATTTTTCCTACACTGCATAAAGGCAATGTGATATAGAATGATTTTGGAAAATCGGACGGACTCTGAGAAGATTTCTCTTCACACTATTATTCATTTTGAATGAGTGCCTATTGACATTTTAAACTTCAGCATATTACTATATTGAAATTTTATTATACGAATTGCTGTAGAGGTAAGTGTTTTATAAACTGCCAGCAAGGCTAACCTCGCTCGGGGGTAAAGATATTATCTGAGGCAGGACTATCGTCCTAACTCGTGTCAGGGAAATGTCAAGGTTCCTTCAATATGGGACTCAATTATTCTCTCTAATCAAAACAATATGTCACCTTACATGTGAAAGTTGGTACCTTTCATTTTTGCGCGAAGTTATTAGACTATAGGCTTTCTACTAAGCATCTATTAAACGTTGGATAGCGTTATAAGTATGAGAAATTGAGATAAAATTGAAAGCAAAAACACTATTTAGGGTCTTCATGAAAATAGGCGTCCAGAGGCTTCTCAAGTCAATTTAAAGAAAAAAAACATGCATGGGAATTTCTGTGTTTGTGAAGAGTATAGCACAAAAACCTTACAAAAAATATTTTCGTATTTAAAGTTTCGCCGGATATGAAACAATTTTCTTTTGTTTTTTAACCATAACAATAAGATTATCTTCCGTAAATTTGGCTATATATTTGCACTTCGAAAATGGTTCAAGCGATTTTGATTAATTTACATTAATCATTAATTACAAATCTCTACAACTTTAATTTGGAACTTTTCCGTAAGACACTTCTGAATTATAAGAAGCTTTGGTTCGACGGTATAAATGTTCCAATTAATTTGTACAAGTAAATTAACAGAAATCGTGAAATTATAAATCTTTAAAAGTTTCTTTTGGAAGGTAAGAAATTAAAAATACGATTTTTTGTAAATTTCCCATCGGTTATAGGCTAAATGCTATAGGCTAAGTTAATGGGTGGATGATCCAGACTGTCGTAGATGTGTATTATGTCACGCTTTTACAGCCAGTTTTTCGATACTTATAGGGCAACTAGAAGCATCAAATTTTGCACACTTATGGCAGTTAGATGTGCCAATATTATTGCCAAATCTCACGATTCCAGCTATCCTATAAGTAGTAAAAATCACATAATTGAAGGAAAATATACCAAATTTACTTGAAATAAAAAAATCGAAAAAATCGTACTCTATCTAAGGTAACCGATAGAGATACGACAAAAAAAATCATAGGACCAAACTTGTAAATCTCAACATACCTTACTGCTAGTGCAATCGGCTTTTTGATATGACTTACTGTTTAGGTACTGTAAGCCTCCAAAGAAGGTCTAAACAGACCTCAAAGCTGACGTCCGCCGTTTTGAAAGCTTTTTGGGAGTAAAAATAAAAAATATGAACTTGTAATTTTTCTCTTCTACGACAGGTGGCAGCTCATAGCGTCGGTCAAATTGCAGCTTCCTTTTGGCCGTTTTCTTGAAAACAACGGATTTTTACAACATGAAATGAATTCATTTTAGTATGAAATTAAAATTATCACAAACAGAATTGATTTTTTTTTAAATAAAGGCTATTTATAGTGCAGTTTTCAGCTGCGACTCTCAAGGTCTTTCGAAATGAGTGTCATTATGATATCGTTATGTCACATGTAATGAACGCTTTATGGTATGGTCGAACAAAAATGAGTTTTATGTTCTCATAGGCTTTTCCAAATTATGTTGTTTATCATTTTGGATAAATTTTTAAGATCATTATTGTTGTTTAATATAAGATCGTAGGCTTCCGCGGCCCGAGTTGACAATAAAATCTTCTTGGCTCGCTCCAAAAGTCTCCTGTAGCGACTTGAGCTGCAGTAGTCTTGATAAAGACCACGGCAAGATGGTCGAAACGTCGGCAGACTTCTTAAATATGACGCGGCAGATACCCGGAAGCCAAGAAGATTTTATTATTGTTGTTTTTTAACACTACAATACAGATGTATGGCGAATAGGCTATATTTTAAAATCAATATCATAATACTTATTACCTTCTTGTTTTTATGACATGCAATCTTGGCACAATACAATATTATTATTAATAATACAATAACAAAAAAATGTACAAAAATAATTCAAATAAAAAGTAGATATTCTTGAAAATTAGTATTTTTAAAAAAGAATGCAGTAGAGGGGTAGGACTAGGTTATACTGTAAGCTATTATTCCTTTACATGCAAATATTTTCTCACGTATTTTCAAAACTGAACTTAAATTACACAGTCCGAGGGAGTAAGCCATGAAGTTGTGATAACATTACAGATGGGTATTTTGGAGCTCGCAGGTTCATCTGAGTATGGTTTTTTAGGGTTTTTTGTTACTCACAGAGAAAAATATCGTATAGTAATTTACATACCCTTCACTTCAGAACGGATATAGTAGGCCTACGTAATGAAAGAAATTAGGTCCAAATGATATATCGCTGACACGTTTATAGTAATATTATTAATAATAATAATGATAATTATTTTTTAAAAGTTGACATCATAGCTCGGTAAGGGATTAGCCAAAATAATTCTACACAGACAACGGAGCGAGGGGTTTTGATTGGAAATTAAAAATTGTAAACGAAGTATTTGCCTAAAAACTTACTTAAAACGCTTTCTTTTAAGTATCAGTTTTCGCTACCTAAAGTATTCAGTGTAAGTGTTAGAGATATTTCCAAACAACCTTTTTTTGTTACTTCAAAGTGGCCTTTCAGTTTACGATCGTTCGGCGTAGAAACTAGGTCTCATCCTGCCAATTATATTAAATTTACAACTTCATGATCCTGACATTAAATGTACTGAGCAAAAAGAATTCAAGGCGGTCTTGTCTTTTTAGTTCCATGCGTACATACACGTGGTCTAAGAAACTGTAGTAAAACCGTAAAAATATTGTAGTCTGTTGTTGGAGAAAGTTTGAGTTTTAAATGTGAAGCTTGTTGTGTTTGGAGCAAGGCGGAAGACATAAAAACGCGGAGTCGTCGCAGGTAAATGTAAAATTGATCCGAGCTACAACAGCAGCTTCGTAGAGATGTGAATCTGTTTCTTAATTAATAGGAAAGCGACTTCCCTCCTCTTCCCCCCTCCCGTCATTTTGCCTGTTTCCAAGGGTGCGTGCACACTTAATGGTAAATGTGCTAAACCATCCCTAACATATAAAACAGGGTGGCTCCCACACGTTTGCTCAGGGAAATAAAACACATCTAGTTTCTTCATTGATCTCCCAACATGTCATCTAAACATATAATCCCACTTTGCTTCCCCTGACGCTCGGATTTTTCTTTTTAAGCAAGTGAAACCTGGGCAGGCTGAATGTTCACGTTTATGTGTCATCCAAGACCTGTTTATACAGTTCCTCCTCCACCACAATCCAAATTTATCAATATTACCGGTACATAAACAGATATCATTAGGCCTGCATGGGCATCGAACAATGGAATGCCATGTGAGTTCCTATGACTTCTGGAGTAAAGGAGATCAAACATGAAGTAACATTTGACTATAATAACCCCTCCCTCAGAACCCTGATAGCCACATCAATAAAGCAGGATATCAATAGGCCATTCAGAAAGTCTTTCACGTCATTATAAAGTATTGGAGTAATGAAGGGATGAGAGAAGTGTTGATTTAACCACCTTAGTAAAAAAAATGGCTATTTCTGGATTTCAGTGTCAAGAAATAAAACATTTTACATTATAACCGAGTAAAATTGTATGTAGTTTGCGAGCATAGAACGGTTTTTCCTGATGCCATTTTTTTAAAGTATTGAACCAAGTGCATACACAATCAATCGCCTGTTTTTGCTGTTTCAATTTTCATGTAAATTTGCCATATTCTAAATCTATCTTCTCCCACAAAATCCGAGATATAGCTTTCTCACAATGTAATTCATAAAATATGTAATAAAATTATTAATTATATTTTTATATTGGCCTCAATCCTTTTACAATTTAAAATAATTGTAAGTCAGTTTTTAACTTTTCATTTTTATACCTAAAATAATTATTTAAAATAAAAATATAAGTAATATAAAGATCCTTTAGTAAATTTGTAAAAAGAATGAAAAATGAAAGAATGTTGGATAACAATTTCAAGTTAGCATTTTAATATCTGTCGGAGAAGATTTTAATTTGATTTAAAAAATCATTATTTTGATTTTTTAAAATAAATTTAATTAATATTTTTAAGAAATTGAGATATTAAAATTAAATTTGGAATCTTTAATTTGTGTATACTTCGCAATTAAGTTTCAAAAATTTCAAGTTTCCAAGGCAAATGGTTTGGAAAATGACTCTCAACACTTCGCTAAAAATAATGCTTTCTAGGAAGAGTCTTGTTTTCATTGAGTACTGAATAGTACGTACAAGGTAAATATAGTAAATTTTTGTATTATTGCCACATTTTATTTAAGAAAAAATAATAATGTTCCTATAAAACCGAAAATGAGTTAACAAGCAGAAGTGAGTAAGGAAAAATAAAAGAATATTAACATCCAGATGACTATTAGCAATAGTCGTGTTGTGTGTTCGTGCTATTGTATAGTAACCAATTTTCCGTACCACTATTTTCTCTATTTGTAGGCTACCACAGGTACTACATATAAGTGGGATCCAAATTTTCTCCACCTCGTACCTCTAGAAACAGTTATCAACGCAACACCTTTTACTACCCCTCTATGGGACTTACTGTATCGGGTAGGAAATAGCTGTAAATCACATAATAATATTCTGTGTGCAGCACGATGCAATACCACCTCCTAAGACAACACATTCATGCACGAACAGGGAAGGTTCTGGGTATTGTTAAGAAAATCTCAATCCGAAATTATCTTTCGGAAACAAGTGAAAACCCACACTAAAATTTACTGGCTACGGAATTTAATTCCACACCATTTATTGCTATTATGTGTCGACATAAGAGATTGGTTTGTTATGTGAATTAGCTGTTGACATTTTTGCTGAATTATAAAATGAAGGATTTCAAACCTCCCGAATATGAGTCCCCGACGTAACTACATTGATCAGACCACTCAGTCGTATAGGCTATAAATACAGTATATCTGAAGTACATTAAATCCAATTGAAATAAGTTACAAGTTTGAAAGGATAGAAATTAACAAGGGTACGTATTTTCACAAAGAAAAATTTACGAATTAAATTGTTTTAATATTAGCTAATATGAATACAATTAGTTAGTGAGATGATTAAGTTTATTTCCACATTGCAATATATTTAGCAATAATGCAAAACTGGATATGAAAGTTTTTACTACATCAATAATGAGATGATAAACGAAGTCATAATTAATATGCACCTTCAACATCCTTACTCTTCTGTTAATTCGCATTTAAGCCTATGCAATACGGAGAAAAGCTATATTTTAGTAAGTAGTAAATAAATTGGATCTGCATTATTATACCAACGGCTACGTACTATTGGAGTAGTTAAATTTAAAACTGTTTGTAACAATAAGAAAGTCAGTATCCTACAATTTTAATATTTTATTAGCTAGTGCATAGTGCTGAAAGGGAACGGTAAAATTGAGAAAACAAGTACGTTCTGAAATGAGGTGTTCTCTGTGACTCAGATAATAATATAATATGCTTAAACTTTTTTTTAAATTTTGACTTACTTTTTTTTTTAATTTTGACTTACCCCTAAAATATCTCGGCGTACTCCCAGTACAATAACCTAACATAGATATATAAAGTACTGTACTCGATCCTGAAATGCGATGTCTAGTTTTCAGAATTAATACATTTCTGAGTGCCCTGAAAATAAAATATACAATTTTTCAAAAACATGTCCGTTTGGATGTGCACGTGTGTACATAATAGCTCGAAAATTAAATTTTATATTACAAGGATGTGACACGATGCATAACAGCATTTTTATTACCACTTTACAAGAAGAAAATGTTATTTGTTGCAATTATCTCGAAGTCGTTCTTACTATTTTCCTTAAATTTATAAGAAATCTGCATACATCAAAAGCTAAAACTTTAATTTGAAACATTTTTTCCAATAAATTTTCTCAGGCTTTTAAGCCGTGATTAGTGAATGAGTTCTGGGACAAAATGAATGCACAATCCAGCAATACAGCGGCTTACTCTATGACAGAAAATGAATGAAAGAGAGTCATGAGGGTGTTTCATATCAGATTAATATATATATATATATATATATAAACATGTTTAAACTAACCACGGTTTAACTAATTGAAAAGTAATAACAATTTGAGCCAGGTAGTGTTTTGTTATTATTTATTAATAATACCACTATTAGACCAGTTACTTTAAATTTATGGAACATCTAAACGAATGAATTATACAACATTTCCTTTAACGGTCAATTAAATTTTAATCTGTGAACAATATAGACGTAAAAAGTCTAATGCACGAATGCAAGAAACAAAAGTTTTGATTCTTATGTTTTTTCATACCAGAACAATATTATTTCAATTGGAAATCCAAGATACACTTCGATGTAACGAGGTCTATGTTCCTTATTGTACACGTTATTTCTCAGCTTTAGACCATATGAAAAGTGATAAAAATCACAACATTTTCTGGAATGGTTGAGATTAGATTCTGATATCCATGACTCATGATATTATAGTAGAATACAATTCCACAGTAGTAAAGTAATAACACATGAGCAAAATTATAATAAATATAACTAAAATTTTAGTACTTTGCCATATAGGCCTATAACTTTATTATGATTATTGTTATTATTATCATTTTTATTATTGATTTTCTGGCCTGCCTTCATCTACTGTCTTCCTACGTATGTTGAAGATTTTCTTCTCAATTAGATCCTTCAAGTTACTGTAGCCTATTCCATGATAGTATGAGAAATTATACTTAGTCAAACATTAAGTGATCTGATAAACAAATTTATAGGAATTTCTATCTCATATATGCAGCTTGATCTCTAAGACTGATGTCGGAGTAGCATACAACCGTGGGCTGATAATTTTATAAATCTAAGCGAAATAGTACTGGAGTTATAGATCGGTGTAATTTTACTAGCCATGAAAGAAAGAGATCACGACATATAACGGCATGCATGACCTAGTCGGTGATCGAACACGCAAACTTTACAACAGGGAACAACAGTCGCCATAAATATTGTGCCTAATTGTCACATCAACATCTGCACGCTTTACGTTATCATAAACTTGTTAACACATGTAACAGCGAAAAATTATGAATTTTAATTGCAACGTTTTATTTCGTTTATACTTTTTTACGAAAACCTTTGATATTTTTAAAGGACTTCGTATTATATTGTTAGAATTCCGCGTTTCTTTATGAAGTTAGGTATTTTTAAAGAATGTCATTGTCATTTTTACAGTCTCCAGTTGGTACCAGAATACATTTAAAGATCTTCTGAAATATTTTATGGCTTATAAACATGTTATGGTCATGGGGAAAATTCTTCCATAAAAATCAATTATAAAAGGAAAATATTGAACTTTTATTAGAAAATAAATATTTATCGTCTAAAGATATTAAAATACGCATAATGTCATCAAAGAAAACTACAGTGCGTATTCTAACTCGCTAAACAGTAAAAATTACCAGTTGGGTTGGCAAAGGTCAAGTAGAGTCAGGGAGGTCGTTCACTGTAACATTGGCACACGGACACCAAACTGACTGAAGAGTTCTGTTACCAAATTCAAGTACGTTGGAAAAACTTTAAAACATAGAAAAGTTAAACCAATGAAATATAGTCCTACAGATTTCGCGCATTTTTTTACATTAGGACTTGAAAATTTTGCCAAATTCACATTATTGACAAATGACGGTAAACCTCTTTCTAGCGAAAATAATATGAATATCCTTTAGTGTACGGTAAGTTAATCGATTTCATGATTGTGATGGACATATGCACATTCACATGTAACTTACAACAGATTCAAGGGGCAGTAGATAACATTAAAATAAGCATAACACTTACATAGCGTTTTATCATTTTATCATTAAGGTCATGATTTAGGAGATAATTTGACTATTAGCCTCACAAAATTGCAACAGCGCACTGAAAGATCGCTGTTTCGGTGGCATCGACCTCATACACATAAACAAACGGAAGATACTCGCCTATATGTTACCAAATTCCGTCGAATATATTGTGGATTATGCCAACTTTATCATAAACGCAACGGGAAAATTCAATCCTATTATTATTTCCTCCACTGATGATTACAAAATTAGAACAGTACGGATAATACTTACCAAGAGAAGCACAATTAAAGTTCAGGGAAAAATTTTCCCTGAGAAAAGCAATCGTCCACCGCTGTGGCTCAGGGGATGCGTCCAATCCTCTCACGCAGCGGGCCCGGGTTCGATTCCTGGTCGGGACAAGTTACCTAGGTGAGGTTTTTTCCGGGGTTTTCCCTCACCTATGAGACAAACGTCAGGTAACTTTAGGCCCTTGTGGTCCCCGGATATCATCTGGCCGTCATTATCATCTTCATCCTCATCCTCGCCTTGTTCTGAGTGAGTGTGTGTGTGAATGGTGTGTATCGTCCTATGTGTTCGTGTTGTCTTGGAGGTGGCCCCGGCATTGGGCTGATCACTCATCCGGGGAGGCCCTCCATGTCCTTGTCTGGTCAAAAAAGTATGTATGTGATCCAAAGGTAATCCCTCTCCCGACAGGTCGCGGCCCTGTAAGGCCCGGGCGGCTTGGGTCGCTTAAATCCTAACAGGGAGAGGTAAAACTACGTAAAAAAAAAAGAAGAAGAAGAAGAAGAAGAGAACAGCAATCACTTCGGACAATAAGGGATCGGAATTTTGTTTTTTTGTTTTTACCAAAGGAATAAGCAGTTAAAATCTACACATTCATACCACTTCCGTTCTGTATAAACAGTGTCCGAGATAAGAAGATAAGGAGACTAATCTAAGCTTAAAATTTTTATACATAGATAAGTGTACTTCTTATATAAGTTATATAACTTATATAGTAAAAAATTTAAACCAGAGTATGTGCGAAAATATATTATAAAGTTTGGAATTTGCCAAAGTCTACGTATGTATACAAACTTAAGTGTCAAAGTGTAAATCAAGTGATTTAACTTTCAATTTTTACATAATCTTATTTACACATTGACACCTATGTTTATATAATATAATCTGATAATATTAACCGATTGTTAGCAGTAGCCGAAAGAATTAACTTAAGGTTATTTATTCATACATACAAGATAATACGTAATTGTGAATCATTGTACCACTTATATTACAATATTAGGCTGCAGCAACTACTGCAATCAATAAAACGTTTTTAATTGTTTATTTTTTCCCTTTTGAGTTCATTAACCAATATTTCATATTCATGTTTTTGAAAGTTTATGACTTATGGTGGAAACAATTCACCGAGCTACACCGAGAGGTGAAGCGTGTTTTATTGCTTAAAAGAGAAAGTTAGGCAATACCACCCCTTCGAACAGGACATCCTGTGAGATAGGAACAGTATCGTTACTTTCAATACAATACAATATTGTTGAGTTAGAAATAAAACCCTTATAAAACTAAATTTTGACTGACGTAGAATACTTTGAAAGAAAGCCGCAAACCGAATCTTTGAACACAATAAACTGCATTTTTTCAATGTATGAGTATTAATCCATAGGGGACTTCATAAAAGTGATAAAATTACCCGACTGATAACATCATCCGCAAATACACAAAGCGGCGTTCACTGTACACACATTCACATATATATATAAACTTGGACAAATTACAAACTTTGTAATATATTTTAGCATATAAAATTGTCTTAATTTTTTACAATATATACTGTATGCAACAACACTTTAAGATTAGTCTTCTTTTAGTGTTTGGTTGAGGGAATAAGATTTTTATTATATATATATATCCCATTTCGTGTATTATTGTTAGGTATGCCATAGGCTATTTTACAGTTTTTCCACATCATAAGGAATTTCAACGTTGGGCTTTTGGTCTGATCTTAACTCTAATTAATGGAGGGTTATAAAACCAACAATTGATTTTTAAATGGCACACTATATTTTTACTATTATTGAGTACTTTATTTTTATGCATTAGCCCTTTATAATGATTTGTTTGCATACTTATTAAACATGTTATCTTCATGGAGAAACACCAACTGCACTACATAATGGTTGTGCGCTAATGAATGGAGTGCCAGCAAACTACAACGGAAATTAAGTTTACTATACAGTGCCCACATGCTCGGCCAAGCTCTACTAAGCAACGATGAACGTCCGATCAAACAACAATAAGAGGTTTGAGGGCAAAAAGCCCTAGTTGAAGTATTTTAAGGCAGGGATTCTTTTTACGAGAAAATGTCTTCACAGTATACTGTTCTTTAGATGTTTAATTTACGTTAATTTATTCTCATTTGATAACAGCAATAACTATGTAAGAAAGCAAACAATTCCTAAATTAATGAAACGAGTATAATATCTTACTAACGTGTGTCAGGGAAGGAGTGAACATTGGGACAAGGCCGCAATACTGTTCTGTGATATGTACTGTAGCAAATGTGTATGTTCACACTTCAATATCCGGAAATTACTAATGACAGCCAAATCCTTCCAACCTTGCGGATTGCATAATCTATGCACTAACAAAAACACCAAAGAACATATTCTATGTAATGTGTGAGAAAGATTTCGTCATCCGAAAAGGTATATAATGCTATTAAACTAACTTTTGGCAACTTCAACATTTTACGTGTCCCACGAAAAATTATATCATCTACAACACTCTGTATATATTACCAAGCAGAAACAAAAATTCTGAAAATCACAGTTCTATAGTCTGCTCCAGGAACCTAGTAATCTACATAGAACCAGCTTTTACAAACAGTGGAAAATCTTCAACAGTTTAACAATATACCGTACTGTACATAGCTGAAAAGTATTGCTCGATACAGTGAAAATACAGAATATGATTTTGAAACCAGTTTATGTATTAAAATAATAGACAGCGAACAGAATAAGAATAAGCTACGTAAGTCAAATTGAACTAAAAACTGCTATCAATTACACAAATATATTTAATTTTATCTTACTGAAGGGATTTAGCATACTGTAAAGAAAAATTAGCCTTGGGAGGGCCTGGGTTCATAAACTGACGCGGAGACGTTTAGCCTCCACTAAAACGTACCCAGACCCATTCTTAATGCTTCTCTAGATCCCTGGCGACTAGTGATGAGCAAATGCAAGACCAAGACCAAGACTAAGGCGGTCTTGGTCTTGGTCTTGGTCTCGCACACTCAGTCTTTGTCTTGGTCTCGCATCGGTAACCCTGGTCTTGGTCTTGGTCTTGGTCTTGCATACTCGGTCTTGGTCTTGGTCTCGGTCTTGCATACTCGGTCTTGGTCTTGTTGCAAGAGTCTTGCATTTTTCTTTTACGCATTTTACTGTGATTGATGGCGTTTACGTGATTTACAGTTACACCGATTACATGTGTGTTATTGCTTGCGAAAGTAACGAAAGCTAATTGCTTTTAGTTGCTTGAACCGTGAACACAGTAACAAAACAACTGAAAGCTATTTCATCTTTAGCCATTAGTTATTAAGTGACAGAATGGTACTTTATGAAATTTGTGTGGGGGACGGGAAAATGTCTGTCCGTCTGTCTGTCTGTCCATGTGTCTGTACTCGCGATAACTCAAATGCGCTTTATTGGATTTTCATGAAACTTGGTATACGCACTTACAACATCCATAGGAAGAAGTCTATTTATTTTCGCTGTTGCGTTTCTACTGGCTGCAACCCCTGCAAGTGATAGCAAAATACACGTTTTCATTCCTTAGAAAGTAGAAACAGCTATCGTTTCGTTGTGTTGTTGATTGTTGTAACGTAGTGTTTCAACATGAAACAAAAACGAGCAACCGTAACAAAACAAGGTCTGTGTGGCGTTACTTTACATATAAGAGATCAATTTTATAAAATAACTGTAAATGGATATACCATTAAAATGGTTTGTGTCCCGTTCTTATTTTAAAATTTGAAGAGTTCAGACTACAGTATAGTAGGATTAAGCCACCCACACAGCAAGGCCCATTTAATGTCCCGGTCAAGTACATATTTAGAAATCAGTTTCCCGGGGGTCCCAAACTGATGAACCAGAAATTACTGACATCTTCTCTTCCTAAGTAATACAAAAAATATTTTTTTAACTAATACTTTAAAAATCTCATATTTGGGTAGGGGGGGGTGCGGTCCGGACCCACGTCCTTGCCTCCTGTCTATTGCCTTGCCTCTTGTCTATTTTAAATTCATAAAAAATTGTTGGTCTATACCTATCAAATTTTGCTGTTTTATTGCCATTGATATGCATATTTTAGAATTTAAAAAATGTTTAATTGGGAATAGGTGGAGCAGTTGATTTTATACAAGCATTAAAACTATCCGTCGACCGGTGTCTGAAATTTCTTATATATAAATATTAACAATAACAAGTTATGTCCAAAAAATTAAGTACAATGTCATTTGAAACGTAATATATATTTTTTGGGTAAAACTTAAAAAGGTATTAACAGTACCGAATGCATTTAAAACGTGTTGGATTTTTACTTTGCATTTTATTTCCTTATAGTGACTTGTTCTTTTTCTGTTACATGTTCACATTAATTTAGGTATTGGTTAAGAATTTCAATGTATTTAACTTTTTTATTAAGTAATTTCATTTAAAGTACTAATCAAGAAGATTCATTATTATGCTTGTATCAATGTGAGAAAACATTTTAACAGTTTTTCCAAGTTAAGGTAATTAGAAAGACCGCAAAGGAATATGGGCTGTGTGGTTATGTTGGCACTGAAGTCATAAAACTACCCTGCCACTATTCAGCAGGTAGCCAAAAGTTAGTTACTCACTCCACTATCCCACTGGTTGGAGTAGGGTGTATAGAAAAAATGGGGGAAAACCAGAATTTCGAGGTTTAAATAATCGCCAGATGTGTTTAAGCAGTCATATTGTCGTTTAGGAAAGAGACGTGGCGGCTTCTTACTGTAAATGGTGTTTATGTTAAGTCCTGATTATACAAATTCGTGGAGTGAGTAACCTTTCATAATAGTATGTTTCTATCTCTTTCTGTTCAATTACTGACTTCTGCCAAACATCTTCTGTCTCAATTTTCTGATCCGTGCCAACTTACAACAAACAGACTTTAGTGTCACCATGTCATAAATTTCTCAAGGGTCGGCGTAGCATATCTTTCAAATGAAGGTATGTGATTTACAAATGTCCTTGGAGACAATTTTCCTCTTTGCTATTTCTTACTATGAGGGAGGAATGTATTGTTCCTACCCCAAGAAGTAGTTTAAAACAAGTTCTCTGCAGGGCCGTGGAGAGAAAGCAAAGGACCTCAGTAAAAAATTTCCCGGGCCCCGTCAAATATTAATTTCACCACTGAAACCCAAAGTATGCAGCAAAAAGATTGTATAAAAATATTACATAATTATTATATAATGTATGTAATGGTATGTAAGTATCCTATTACTTGAAGACATATGATATTTTTGTTAATCACTAAAAAGTTAGTCATATTTTACAAACAATAAAACCATGTAAGTTTAAAAGCTTTTCAGTTGTACACACAGAGGTAATAATACGTGTTTTGGCAAAATGCTATCAATAATCATAAAAACTAATCACTGTACAACTAGTGTCTTACTTTTCAACTATAAATAACAACATTTAAATTATATATCGGTACCCAACTATGTTTAATCACTATGAAAAATTTGCTTGTTTTGAACAACATAAACTGAAGATAAGATAAACATATACGATTGACAATAAAACTTGACACAATGACATAAGAACTCTTATTAAGTACCAGAATGGTACTTTCTGAGATCATGTGGGGGACGGGAAAATGGCTGTCCGTCCGTGTCTCTCCGTCAGTCTGTCCGTGTGCCTGTATGCGCGATAACTCAAATAGGCTTTATCGGATTTTCATGAAATTTGATATACATATTTATAACGTCCATAGAAAGAAGCCTATTAATTTTGTACCAAATCGCTTGACCGGTACCGGAGTAACGACTAATTAACGGCCACATGCTTATTAAATGGCAAATCATCACTATACTACAAAGCCGCTTAGCTAATCACTGAGGGCCTTCACCACAATGCAGTCAGATGTTTGTAAATTTATTATATCACATCTTGCTTTAGATGTGAGGCATTCGTTCTGTTGTTATCCCACTTATTCCTTCACATGTGTTTAACGAACTTTCTCAAGAGTTCGGTCTAAAACTATATAGTTTCTGAAAAAAAAAAGACCAATTAACTACATCTGGCACTTTTTTGTATCAGTTTACCTGATTTTTTATTATATTATGGCACAGTCTATCTTATGCCGATATCAGACAAAGGTTGAGCTAATAAAGTATTCAAAAGGAAAAATGTTATTGTTACTGAGACATGTAATAGGCTATACTACAAAGTAATTATTAAAAGAATGTCTTAAGAATCCACCCTCTTAAAAAATAGCTTTCCTAGCTTTTTACTTTGCAAAAGTATCAATAATACTATTATAATTCATTTGTCTAGCAAAGATATCTCCAAAAACGTCAATGCTATAAGAGGTCATGTATTTCCTAGGAATCCCGGGTATAATTTTGCAGAGATTTGTACCAATTTTATATGTATTATATGTATCAAAATTAATCATTTGAAAATTATTATTTTAAATGCCGAACGTTAGTGAGGCCTACTGTTGAGTCCAAAAGGATTTCTGCTTCTACTTTTTAAAAAATAATTTTTCTCCAAGAATAATCCGCTTCAGATTACCTAAATTAATTCCGTGTCACCGTTATGCGACAGGACAATGCAGATAAAAAATAAACACATAAAACATAGCTTAAGCTGTTTGTTGACTTATAAAACATTTAATTTTAGAGTAAATTAGAAAGTAAAAAATAAAACCTGGTCGGCCGGGCCGGGGCCCCAAGTCTTTAGTCTCGGCTGCTCCCCCTCTCGTCCTTGCCAGCCTAGCCGAAACAGTTCCAACAAAAATGCAAGTGAAACCGGTCTTTTGCAACCGTTTCATAAAACTGTTATGTGCGCGTAACAGTTTCGGCTACAACCTTTATCTAGAAACAGCTTATTTTCCCACCTCTACCGGTAACGGTAACGGCACCTTTCAGTAGTGGTTGCTGGCTTGCTGCGTACACAATCGAGCATTTAAAACATTTTCAATATAGCAAGACAGCAAGAGTCTTGCAGTTCGGTCTTGGTCTTGCCCGAGTCTTGCAGACTTGGTCTTGGTCTTGGTCTTGGTCTTGCACACTCGGTCTTGGTCTTGGTCTTGCTAACGCAGATGCGGTCTTGGTCTTGGTCTTGCATTTTCTGCAAGACCAAGACCAAGACTGCAAGACCAAGACTGGTCTCGCTCATCACTACTGGCGACATTGCTACCTTTCCTTGGGACATCTACATTCTACCGAGGATGCATCAAACTCTGATGCCAATCTAATTAGATGGTTTTAAGTAAATCAACATTTTTCATTGGTATTAGTTGTTTACATATTTCAATCCTATTCAGGTCCGAGTCTCGCCCAAAAAAAATATTCCTCTACAGAATAGAACATAAAGCTCTCCAGAGAAAAGAACTGAAAATGTGTCATTAACTAAAACCAATAGAATATCTCTGTTAACATATCACTCTTTAGGAAATAAAATCAGAATCAGAGTATGATGAATCTTGCTACATTGAAGATGTCACAAAACGTGTAGTGAAGTCGCCAAGAAAGTTTTGGAATGGGGCTGGTCAAGAAGAGCCGAGTGGACTCGCCTTCAGCGTATCGAACTGAATATCAGCGTTCTATTCCCGCCTAGAACACGTTTTCCTCTATAGAACATAGGTTTAGTACCTTATTAATTTTATGCACCAGATCACAGAAATGGTCTAGGTAAACTAAGACTTTAGTCGATCAAACACCATGTCTGGTTCATAAAAAATGTTAGTCATTACATAGGGTGGGAAGATATAATTGTACAGATTCAAGGGAGCTGATTTATGAGATGATGAAGTTGCAAGTTTCGCAAATTAACAACAGCGCACTGCCCGATAGTTGTTCCCGGTGTTAATGACCTACACCACAGTCTGGACGTGTCCATATATAATACAGTAGATTTTCTAGTCCACATGATAATATTTGTATTCAATTTGCACTAAAACTGGCAACTTTTTTGAAAAACCGCAAAGGAAATAAATATCTATTCCTTATTCGTTCCTCTGCTGAAGTGAAAAAAGAACATTACGGATGATACTTAACTTATATAGTTAAAATTATAGTTATACAGTTAAAATTTAGGATTTTTCCCCTGAGAAAAATTCTCACTTCGGACGAATAAATTATGATATTCAATTGTTTGTTTATTTATAATGGAAAAATAAGCTGTTAAAATCTAAACACTTAGGACTAGACCCCTTCCATTGTGTATAAGATATTTTAAATCCTATAATATCCCTATAATAATCCTATATCGATAACTTATACTAATATCTTTATTTAATGCATCCGAACGCAATGCATACCGCATACAGTATCTTGAGAGAACGGAGGGGGAATATTTGAAGATTTAATTTCAGTTGACGTAGAAGGGAAGTAGGGAGGAAGGGAGAGATAGAGTAAAAAAATAAAATCACACTATCAGGTATCTCTAGTGAAAATGACAACATTCTTGGTTGGATAAGAGAAAACAATGAAAACTGAAAATGTCTAGGCTACTTTTTTTATTATTATTGTTATTATTTTTTATTTTTTTATCTTACGAGCAATCAAGTTTATACCCTGTGCATCTCCACATGCACGCAGCAGAAGTAAATGCAATCTTGATGAAATCTTAGAAATTCATGTAATCAGCGATGTGAATATTGAAAACAGTGGCTGGGTGACATCTCGTCACGACATAGAGTTAATGCGGGTAATCGTTAGGTTCCGTAAGTAGTAATAAATTGTGAAATCCTGATGTTTAAATAATGTGTGTTAGCGCATCACAATGACGGAATATCGCTACGTCACCGTGCGTCATCATCACATGTCACGATGAGGTACACACACATCCACAGACAAGTGAGGATAGACTTTATCAAGATTCACTTGGACGATCACAGAAATCTTCATATATCTATTTTGTTTATTCTTATTCGGTCAAATATCCTAACATTTTGACTCACATTTGGGAGATCGCGGATTCCAATCAAATGACAGGCCAATAGGCTATAAGTAAGAAAACGTGCCTAATTTCGCAGTACTCCTAATTTTGCAGTATCTTTTTATTTTATTTACTGCAAAATCGGGACAGTAATGGAAAAAAAAGAACTGTGCGTGGAACGCCACGCGACAGAAGTGAAACTTGTTTTAATTTTTTTAATTTTTTAATTTTAGATTTTTAGATTTTTTAAATTTTCGATTTTTTAACTTTTAATTTTTGGATTTTTTTAAATTTTGGATAAGCCTAAAATCATTGAGTTGATTGTTTTCTGTGCAGTCCGTTCCGTCACACCTCACTAATTTCGTGACGGTTTTCAACGTAACACTAATTTCGTGACGATTTTGAGCGTTACACAAGCTCTCGATTTACCCCTACTGCGGCTAAAGAAGTTTCACTTAAAAAAAATGTACAAAATAGAAGAGAAGATGCCCTCTTTGATGAATAAGATGAAATATTTCCACTACTGTTCCCAATTTTGCAATAAATAAAATAAAAAGATACTGCGAAATTAGGGGTACTGCGAAATTAGGCATGTTTGCTATAGCCTACTGATAATTTACAAAATATTCCGGTCACCTTAGCCGCGGTAACTAAGGCCTTGGAGCCATGTAAAGAAGGTTGTGGGTTCGAGTCCCGCCTCGGGCATGGTGTTTGTGTGTTATTAGAAAACAAGGAAAAACGGAGAACCGAAAAGTATGGGAAAGGGATAAACAAGAAAAAAGGAAAAAAGGAAAAAAATACAACAGGGAAATAGCCTACCCAATTGGATTTCAATACATATTTACACCGAATGATTCTGTCCGTTTTCTTATGGATTGTTTGTTGGTGGTATGGTTACTTAACGACGGGCATTTACTGAAGCTTAGGCTTATAATCGTCGTTGGTGAGTCGGAATTGTGTCACATAGGGTTACTTTTACATATCTTTAAGTCTACCGATACGTGCCTGTCATATTTATGTAGCCTACAGGTAGGGAAAAGAAGCGGACCGACGCTTGTAGCTGATTTCAGAGCCTTGTGGATACGTAAATAAATGTAAGAGATGTAACGGAAACGTTTGTTTTCACAAGCAATGCAAATTTCGTGAAATTATTTCTCATTTGATTATCTAAAACAAATTTCAATACATTCCCTGATATCCTGTGAATGCCGCTAGGCAACTTAGATATTTTAGTCGGTTCGCTTTTTTTCCCCCTACCTGTACACAAATACGTCATCGACTTGGGCCAGGATCGAACCTGAGACTTTAGCTACAGAAAGTCAGAGCCATACTGACTGCGCCATCCAGGCCGACCCATATAAGTTGTGGTTTTGCTGGAGGATGATCAATGTCGAGTTGATGTCTCCCCAAGGAATCCCTCATGTCCTGTGATAGAGAGCGTCGACCCTCTCCAATAGCCCTGCTATGTAACTTCTTTAACAAATATGATGTGAAAGTTACATAACTCCCTCTGCTCAAATAAAAATTAGTAGGCCTATCTTAGTACAATATATTATGTGCGACATTCTCTTCATGTAATTGGTTGTGGGAATGAAGATAATGTCGTTTCTACATCACATCGCATCCCCGAAGGATACATAACCTAAATAAAACCTGACAGATAGTCTAAATAATGCATAATACTATCCACATAGTTAATCACGCGAAACAAATTTAAAGAACATTCGTGATACCGGGATCTAATATTTAACCCTAAACACCTAGTCCTGAACGCGGGAAAGAGATTTTCCAGCTGAAAATTTCCTAACTCGGACCGCCGCGTAGAGGCGGAAGTCAGGCGAGCTACAGACGACCCACCCACGGCTGCCGACTTACAGTGTACTTATAAAACGATCTGGAGCTTAGCTCAGAGATCGATTACAAAAATAAATGTTTAATGGATTTCAACGTCAATATATATAATTGATTAAACGAAAGCAAGCCATTGTCATGAAAGAATGCGAGACTTCATCTACAGGTTATGAATAAAGAATATGAATTTTCATATTTCTTTAATAATGATAGAATAAAATGTTGTTATTTGTAGGCAAACCATATTAATTGGATTGAATTCCTGCATACTTTTTATTTTTATCTCATTTTAAAGCGATTCGGCCTAAGATTAAAACCCATTATAGACTATGCACTGAGCTTTATGTTTCCTATCTGCCGTTAGTGCTTTTCTCTGTTTCGTAATTTTTGCTTTCTCGCATATAGGCCTACGTTTTTCTGTGCTAACTTTTAACTCGTATATGCGAGAAAGTTTGTGCAACTTATTATGCACCATTTATATCACTTGGGGAAGTGTTATATTGCAATATTGCATGTTCATAGGTACCTAACCAAAATGCAAAATTTTGTTTTCGTACGATTTTCCATTTCAAGAGGCCTTATTGCAAAGAGCGCGTATTCGGATTGGGTGGCGTATAACTACCCTCCAGACAATTTTACGCTAATTATGCTATAAATACCTGATAGCCTCTTCTTTAAATTATGCGACTAAAAACGCAGGCTATATAAAAAATTTAAAAAAAAACAATAATGACTACAGACGTTTATTGAACTTTTCCGTCGTTAAGAATAATTTCTGAAATTTATCGAATATTTCACTCAGATACTTCTTTACTCTATGCATGGCCAACAATGCATATTTCTCACTTATATAGGCCTAGAATAAGAGGCCGTAAAAGAGTGCGTATTCAGTTGTTCACCACGCAAGACAAACTTCCTACAAACAATGGGTGAACAGTGGGTGGTTTGTAACTACCCTTCAGAGATTTTTTTAGAAAAAAATTTAAATAAAAGTTTTAGCTCTCAATATAAGGAACACATGTTCAAAATTTAAAGAAAATCGTTAGAGCCGTTTTCGAGAAAATCGCAAAAACGAAAGTTTCTTCATGTAAAGTCCCCTTAAAAATAAGAGAAACTTGTCGCCAATCTTCCGCTCACATCTTCAAAAGGTACCTGACCCAAATACGAAATTTTGTTTTCATACGATTTTCCGTTTTGGAGCTAGCCTGTTCACAGACATCCACACAGACAGACACACAGACACGTTTCAAAAAATAGTATTTTTGGATTCAGGGGGCCTCAAAACGTGTAGCCTATTTATGTAAAAAACTCAACTTCAAATTTGGGGGTCGAAAACAATACTCCTCTACCTACAGTAGGCCTACCTATGGTACGGGCAGAGGAAGTAAAAATAACAAGTTATTAGTTTTAAAAAAATGCCATAAATTTTTACAATACAGAATAATTTTTAGAATGTCAATAGCCTATATAATATTTTCAGAAACTGTTGGGTAGAAAATGCAACTTCCACATGCAGTTTAAGTTTTCTACAAAAACAAAAGAGTTCCAATTCTATTTAAATTATATTTAGAATATTTTGTTCAGAAGTCCATATAATTTGCTGGACTGAACTGTATTTTCGTTCAGATATTTTATCCCAAAACTTGCCGATATCCCCTTTCTTCATACCAATGGTCAGTGCTACTGGCTACTTTAGCCACCGTTAGTTAATAATACCTTTTATTATAAAAAGGAACCAACAAGTTGCATTAATGGTAACTGATTGTCCTTAAAATGCTGAAAAAAATATTTCTTGTATTACTACTTTATGGTGATACTGAATACAGTATCACAAATTTTAAAATCTAATTCCAAGCCAGTTATTACAAAATTTTCGTGGTGTGCAGTGTTTTGAGGGAATCCTTTAAGATACCATTGACAGTAATCTTTGGGTGTGTTTAAATGCCTCTTGGGTATTTTTAAAAATTATTCATAGGCTATATTTTAAGTTATGTATTTAGATAGGCCTACTTATTTAGCCGCGTAGATGAGACTGAAAGAAAAAATTCCTATATTTCACAGTTGTCATTTAATTGATCATGGTAGCATATAAATTTAAATTAAATGAACAACATGTCGACGTGCGCAAGCACAAAGCAGTAGGCCTACAACCAACTTACAAAAGATTAAGTTAAACAAAAAGAGCGCATACTTAACTTAGCCCTATTGACTTACCCTCGTACATTACTTAATAAAAATATTCAAACCGTCATCTTCAGCAATTCAATTTTATGTAAAAAATAATTTGCTAGTATTTATATCGAATAGAAATCAAAACATCCCGTCAAGAGCATTCAACGTTTACACTTTTGAAAGGGGGCGAAATTACCTGAGAACTGTAGGAACTGTCAAACACAAATCCAATTCTTACGCAAGCTGACCAATGATGCCATAGTTAGGGACCTGGTTACACATTAATAATATCAATAAATCATCACATATCTAGCTACTGTAAGCGTTCCCAAACTATCCACAATTTTTCATTTTTCTTGCATAGCCTATTACATTTCTTAGTAATAGTTAAAATTTTAGTAATAGTTTAAATCGCAGTAAGTAGTAAACTATTTAACATATTGGTTTTTGTGTATTGTGTTATCTCTAGAGAACTAGTTCATAAGCCTTAAATGAGAACAGTAGGCCTATAGGCTAATCGTGTTTCTGTGTATCTGTAACTATATTGTACTCTTATCATAAGTTACTTTCTATTGCATTATTGTAAAGTTGCGTTTCCATCCTGGTTGAATGGAAGAGAAGGCCTAATGGCCTTAATTCCACCAGGTAAAATAAAACAATTCTAATTCTAATTCTAGATGAGTGCACATGTAGTCACCTGATGATTTATAGTCTGCATACACCGGTAGACATTTCGACAAAGAAGCGTTTCCAAAATTAGGGGACTAATAGTAGGGAATGTATCGCAATTTTCATGGTTGAAATACCTCATAAATATTCTCAGAATGTCAAGGACAATATATATATAATTCAACTGTTAAGTAGTGAAAATTTAAAATAATTACTCTAGAGTACCGACAGGGTCACGATATTGTTTGAGCAATAACTCATTTATGTAGAATTGATAGCCATAGACTTCTCATAAAATGTTTATTCAAAATTTTTCGTCTAAGTTTTCCCGCCATACCGCCAACATCAAAGTCACAGCACTGAAGACAATTTTCGTTTTCAGAACATTAACATACCACACCACTACGACGGAAGATATAACACAACTATGATCAGCAGCGTTATTTCTACACATGCTCAATTTGTAATCTGTTTTTATTATTCTGGCAAGTGGTGATCTAGAGGTAGCGTGCCCGCATCTAGATCCGAAGGTCGCGGATCAAACCCGGCCGCAATCGATGGGTTTTTCAGGACGTAAAAATCCTGGGCACGGAGTCATCCGGGAGGGGCTTTAAGCTGGGGGGCCCATGTCATAGATTTACGGCACGTAAAAGAACTCCAAGCCTAAATTAGAGCCTCTGGACAAAATTTCCCGGCCCTTTCACGTCCAAGTAATACCTTAGTTTCCGGAGAGGAGTTAAGGGGCGATGGGCTTACCACCTGTCCCTCTGCCCTCTCTAGGAAAATAAGCCTAACAAAATTCACATAGGTAAACAGAAACCTCCACTTGGAGGCCCTTCGCCCCAAGATGGGGGCATAGGATTCGAGGGAGAGAGAGAATGTTGATGGTAGCCTATAATCGAAAAGCATAGGTGAAGGAACAAATATTTTATGGGAAGTATGGGCTACGGGTATGAATAGCCTATAGCATTTTAATTTTAAAATAAAATAATCTGAAAGTTTTCAATGGGAATGTGGCATGAATGTAACAGTAAGAATATAGAATAATCGATTACAGTACAGTCTAGCTAATCCGGACTAGATGAGAGCAGACTATCCGAATAAACGAAAGTTGGGATTAAACGGAATTTAAAATTCACTTACTGTGATACAAGTTTTAGATGGGTAAAATTATACAATTATATTTTTTCGTAAATAACTTATAACTTTTCCTACAACTCAATTTTAGTTTTAATATGCTTACTACTGTAGGCTACATAGGCGTACCGAGGGGGGGTTTTTGGGGGGTTTGAACCCCCCCCCCCCATTGATTAAAAAAAGGAAAATTGTATAATTTTTTTAAGTCTGCCCATAAATTACTTAATACAAGTATAAAGCGTGGGAAGCTTAAAACTCGTTATTTTGCGTCTTAATTTTTAAAATTTTCCGGGAGAGGACCCCCGGAAGCTTAAAACTCGTTATTTTGCATCTTCATTTTTTTAATTTTCCGGGGGAGGACCCCCGGACCCCCCTCTCCCTGAGGGGTATTCCATACCCCCCAGACCCAGCGGATGTTATAACCCCCCCCCCCATATGGTCGGCCTGGTTACGCCTATGGTAGGCTATAGTAGAAAACAGAACATGTTTGTGATTGAAATTCAACATTAATTTTGAAAATCCCGTCCGGATTAACCGGATGTCGGCCAAGCGGGGTCCGGATTAGCGGGACTCTACTGTAATATTATGTTCTGACGACATAATGTGACGAATATTATGTTTTGAAGATAATGCGGGTGAAATAACTATTGCCTTGTCCATTTTATATTGCTGTGTGTTGCTATTGTGTATATTTCTCCTAATTGTAACCAATTTCCTATTCGTTTTCTTTAACAGCCTGATGTTGGAGGTATGAGTGCATTCGTGAGACAATTGCCTACTGTAAAATTGTAACGGTACAAACAGTGACTTTTCCATTCTGTTCGCTGAAAGAAACAAACCATTTGCCGTTACTTCTGGCTTCCTTCGCGAAACACGCCCCCGTCTGTACCTCGCTGCAAATAACTGAATACAGTTCTTTCAATCTACGGCAGTTGTAACCAAAACATTACGTTCTACGTCTACAGTTCTGAGGAAGATAACAAGCCGCGCTACATGAATTTAAAAGAAAAAAAAAGTATCATTAATCCCATAGGGCAAAGGCCTACCGCCAATAGCAGGGTTAGCTCGGAGCGTTACTCGATAGGTGAGCTAGGTCTAACGAGTTAATATCTTCCTACTAATTTCATATTTCCATCATTGCAGACTAATCAAAACATAAATTATAACCTGAGCAGTAGATAGTGACTCTGAACTAATAGTACTCATTGTAGTCTAATCAAAACACATTATAACCTGAACAGTAGACAGTGACTCTAAACCAAAAGAAAAAATGCGGTTCAATATTCAGTCACTTCTATAAAATGAATGATTTAATGGCTTTATAGCGTTAATCTTTTCACTGCTACTGCGTCGCCGCAAAAATTGCATAAAAGCATAGGTATAACATTTTCTGGGTTCATCCTTTATTTCAAAATACGAAGATAACTATTTTCGTGTAAACGCTGTCATTCTTGGAAACCGTCTGATCTACTAAAATTTTCCAAGTTAATTTCAAAATTATAACCCACTGATGGTTTTAGTTATTGGAAGCTTATATATTAATACATAAATTCATCTTAAAGGATTAAGGTATTAAACATCATCTTTGACGGAATATTTTTTAAAAATCTAGTAAAATGCCATATTTTAAACTAGCATGTGATAATTATTTCAAGAATAAAAAATAAAAAATTAAGAGCATAATAGTTAAATCATATTTATTAACACCTAAATCACGTGAATTACATAACACGATTAGATAGCGTCGCCTGGTAAAAGCGATCTCAGATTCGAGTTCCTGGGCCCAGAAAACCCCTGTATAGCGAGTTTCGTTCAAATCGAACGATGTTTGACCATATTTAGGGTTGATTATCCTTCTTCCGTGTAGGTTGAAAATGTCGTATGTCTGTGGGCCTTGACACTCTAAACAAATGAATCGACCAGCGTGGGCTTACAACATTCAAGCGATCGCGATGCTTTTATTTCCACGGTATGACAAAAATAGCCAAAGCCAACTGCAATTGATTTGACATTGAAATGTATTACTGAAATCTGATGCTTCGATAGCGCTAAAATCACGTTTTCTGCCAGTTTTTCACTCATAACTCGCGAACGAAAGCTAAAATTAAAAATTCGGCTTCGAAGTGCATTTGCCCACCTTTCAGTCCATCTATCTTTAAAATTTCAGATCTCTGCGTTCAGTAGATTTCGATGGTCATCGCGGACAGACAGACAAACACGTCCTTTTATTATTATAAGATAGCATGTGCCCGCGGCTTCGCCCACGATAATTATTTCAAAAATTTAAAATTAAGATCATAATAGTTAAATCATTATATTTATTAACACCTAAATCACGTGGACTACATACCACGATTATGTAGCGTCGCCTGGTAAAAGCGACCTCAGATTCGAGTTCCTTGGCCCAGAAAACCCCTGCATAGTGAGTTTCGTCCAAATCGAACAATGTTTGACCATATTTAGGGTTGATTATCCTTCTTCCGTGTAGGTTGAAAATGTCATATGTCTATGGGCCTTGACACTCTAAACAAATGAATCGTCTAGGATGGACTAACAAAATCAAGCGTTCGCGTTGCTTTTATTTCCAAGCTATGAGGTATGATGACAAAAATAGCCAAAGCCATCTGTAAGTGATTTGATATTGAAATTTATTACTGAAAACTAATTTTTTGAAAACGCAAAAAATGCACGTTTTTTGCCAGTTTTTCACTCATAACGCACGAACGAAAACTAAAATTAAAATTCTGGCTTGGAGGTGCATTTTCCGACCCTTCAGCACACCTATGTTTAAAATTTCAGATCTCTGCGTTCAGTAGATTTCGCTGGACATCGAGGAGAATTCCTTTTATTAATATAGATAATATGAATTATAATGATACCTTCTCTAATTTGTCAAACATCCATTTAATTTAATCCAAGCCCACCTGATACCACTGGTAACAATACGTTCTGTGAATTTGTTTTGATAATTCTATGTAAAAAGGGATTAAGTATTTTCAAAAACATTTAATTTTTGGCATTTAGAATCAGAATTTTTCAAAATCCTTTCTTAGTGAGCACCTACATTATGAAGCGAAGGTACTGTCAAAATTCCAAGTCTCTACCTGTTATAGTTTAGGCTGTACGTTGATTCCTGTCATTCAGTCAGTCATTCATTCAGTCAGTCAGGACAAAGCCTTTTATATATAGAGAGATGTTTGTTGAATGAGGAAATGAATTTGTATAATATTTGAACATTTATTTCTCACTCACATTACAATAAAAATGAAAATTTCTGTACATGAATAAATAAAATAATCTTTACACTTGTGTTTTCTTAAATGATCTGAACAATATTCAAATAGCTCAAATTAAATATAAATACATGAACTTAGTTATGATTTCTTGAACTTGAATCTTTATAAAATAAGTATTACTCTTGAACTAAATGAAATCTTCAATTAAATGAGTTTTACGGCTTACCACAACCAACGGCCTGAGTCTGCAGGCTCTGCAAGAATGTAAAATTATACCTTTTCTTCCTTTGAAGTAAATGATGAGTTAATTATATACAGAACAAAGATATTACACTGATTCTATTTACAAAAGTATTTACAAGACTATTTACAATTCCAATATTGCTGTTTGCAAGATTTCAAGATGAGTTTAAGCTTCTTTCATTTGTCAATAACAAAAAAAAGCATGTTCAATGTAAGAAACTAAGTTTCTTTACCTTTAGTGTTTCATAATTACGCAGAAAAACGCCCACCATAATGGCGTCGAATGGAATAGAAGAGTTGATTATGCAATCGGCCTGGAAGTCTTGAACAATGACTGCATCTCAGCATGACGTCCTGTAGTGATATTTTAAGGTTGTAGTATATAGACAGAAACGTAACTAGCAATTTCCGTCAGCTTCAAGTGATGACTTCATCCGACTTGGATGGCGATGCAGAGTAGAATGATTATACAGAAAAGTGTACATGTGCCACTTGAGGCAATGTAGCAATGGCTGACGTGTCCATCCCCTCCCAGCATGCAACACGGAAACTGCGCATGCTCGGCAGCAGAGAACGAAAAAGATCACAGAACTTGAAACAAAAGCAAAGAATATAAGAAACACTAAACATAAAACAAAACCTTAAATACTGTTGAGACGGTATTTAACAATGTTCATTAATGAATTTGAGTGTTTGAGGGTGATGAAATTACCAATAATATCTTCGGCTATACAGATGGTGTTTGCAAACGTCACACTGACAGAAATAGACTTCCAGTGGTTGAAACTTAACAACTGTGGAATAAAAAAAATAAAAATACAAGTGAATTTTGGAAATAAATGAGAAATCTATAAAGATACAAGCTGTTTTAATCCCTTCAAAGAAATTTCGGAATTGGATATTATGGTTTTAGTTTTGCCATAAACAAATGCAGAAGTTGAAAAGACTTTCAGTCAGTTGAACTTAACTAATACACCATTGCATAATAGGCTTTTAACTGGAATGGCGAATTCTGTAATAACCATAAGATCTGGACTAAGATCCAGAACAATCATTTCAATCATTACAGAGGAAAAGAGACATAGGCCTACTCTTATGAATGAGAAGAAAAACGAAAAATTTAATATAGCGGATTTTGAACACTGTTTTAACTGAACGATTTGAACCAGATTGTAAGAATAAAGGGGAACCATCTGACAAGTCCGAACATAATTCCGCAAAAAAGAGTTGTAATAATGATAATAATAAAAAATAAATAATAATAATAATAAAATCAGGTAAATTTATGTAACAAAGTGCCAGAATGTTTTCGTTTAATCAGTGATAATTACAATTATGATATGCAGAAAATAAGTTATTTTTTTAAATCGATTTCCGACCGATTCATTAAGCAGGGCTTAGGGAAGCAGAAAGGTCTAGTTTGGTAAGCATTATGTGAAGCAATGTGAAGGTAGTGTTATTTGTCATAGCTAACTTATTACAACTTCCAAAGCCGTATATGAACACTGCAAAACAATATGTTGTCATTTGATAAATTCTTTCTAATATAATATCAAAATACGCACTAAATTGGGCTTTCCTCCGGTAACGGTCAACCGATTTGGTCCAATAAGAACAGGCTTCTTCGCATGGACGTTATAAATTCGTATGCCAAGTTTCATGAAAATCCGATAAAGCGTATTAGAGTTATCGCGTCTACAGACACACAGGCAGATAGACGAATAGACATTTTCCCGTCCACCACACAATCTCATAAAGTACCATTCTGGCACTTAACAAGCAAGGTAGATAGAGGTACTTCCATCCTTAGCGAGTATTGTCCATCTTCCAGGCCCTATCAACAGGGAACCGGAGGCACAAAAGTCGCAAGCAGAATTGTTGCTTTATTCAGTGCCGTAACGAGCAGTTTCGATTACGATTTGAATTATCTCTTCAGACTTCAGTCGTTATTCTAATCAGTATATTTCTGCAGCAAGGGTTTAGTTAACTTCAGAAGTTTGGTGTTCATGCGTTTGGCCATACCTACCAGTTATCCAGTGCGGATATGTTTACTTTTCTCTATAGGTATGGAAGAATTCATTTTCAATTAAATATACGAATGAAGTTGTTGCGGCTACTGCGTCACAGTATTGTGAATACTTCGGAATCACGTGTTCGTAATATAACATCGTAAGAAGACACCAGCGAGCCGGGATGAAGTATCAGAAGACATGATAAAATACCGCAGCAAAACTCTCTAAAATTAACATGCGTTACATTTTAGCATGGGGAGGAGGAAATGGAACAAGATGATAAATTTCCACTATGAGATTTGGTTAAAATAAAAAAGGAAAAGAAAAATAAAAACGCAGAAGAAGAATAAGTCAGGTAGGAAAAAGTTGAAACCATTCATCGTGATTTTAATTGGAGCATGCCATAAATTCAATGCTATAACGTCAGAGTAGGGGGCTATGGCGCACGCGAGCGACCCATCACGAGCATCCCTAGTATACCGGCGCTGGCAACCCTTCAACCCAAAGCAAGGCCTATAATCTCCGTCTTTTGTTACTATTTCAACAATAACCTGGCCACTCAGCAATTACAAGCAATAATTAACTGTGCATGCATGGCCAGCTACATTTCTGCCGCTTCCAGAAACCCTGATATCATTCCTTAAAAACCTGAGTCTTTTCCTCCGTATATAAAAAGAACTTAATTTATGTCGGCAGTTCTTATGCCAAGACTAGAAGCTATATAAAGGGATTTTTATCCGTGAATGTCTGTATAGCAATATTAAGTGGTGTTTTACAATTAGGAGTTTCATAAGTTTAGAATTAAGTTACGCCCGGCAAGTTTTCCAGCGGAATCGCTGCGGTTGAAAAGAAGGAATATAGCCTATGCATATCTTGCCACTTAATTGTCCTCTTCTTTCTATTTATTAATTTATACATGAAGCTTCCGAACAAAAATAGGATTCTACTATTCGAAGGTTTCCGTTATATGAGTGAAAATAAGTTTGCAAGATGTGTTGCACAAACTGTCTCACATAATCGTTTTAAGATTAATATTATAGCCTAGTATTCGAGATAGTAAACTAAACAAGGAACTTTTAAAATATATAAAATTTTCAAGTTAATAGATGTGCAGAATTATAGATTTAATATTAGTCTAATTTTCCTTAGGCCTACATCATATTGCATAGTTGTGCAGATTTCTGAAGTAAATAAAACCTTAGAAGAACGGACAGTTCAATGAAGTAGTCTATTGTCAGAGGCAACTTAGGCTACCATTCGTATTTCTGTTATCTATATTCGTATATTTTTCTAATCATAAAAGAAAATATTACATTTGTTTGGTAGGCCTATTATGCTTCGTCAATGGGAACCCCTAATTGAGGAAAACAGAATACGTATTCTAAATTATACATAACCTGGAATATACTACAGTATGTGTAAAACATACACGTAGCGTACATTTGTTTCCAAATATTATTATAGCATATCTGTTGACATTACATGAGAAAAGTTAGACGAAACTCCTTTGACAACCAAAATCGAACGTGGTACCGTCAGCTCCTCATGCTTTGGAGCTACCAACTCAGCTAGCCAGAGGTGACAAGGTTGCATATGGAATCTTCTTCCTGCGATTAGGCCTAACCTTCATGGTCGACCTCGTTGAATGACTAAATCACATTAAATATTACGAGGCACGCTACTTTATAGTGATGAGTGAAGTCAACTACAAAGAACAATCATCAGAGAATGGTTACATCTGCTAACGAGTCACAAACTCAGCTAGCTCAATTGGTAGAGCATTAGTAGCATGGACTCCTGAAGGTCCCGGGTGGAGTCCCGATGTCAGAAGAATTGTTCTAATCTATTCTCGGTATAACAATACTGTGTGATATAAAATTTCTTCTTCTTCTTCGCTTCATGGCATAGGCAGTCAGTTGCCTGTTCTGCCTTCAAGGTCCTCCAGCAATCGTTTTTTAGGTCTGCCCACAGATCTTCCTCCTTTAGGTTTATTTTTCATTAGGCCTACTTGTTTAGTGAGTCTTGTGTCTGGCATCCTTTCAACGTGCTCTTTCAACTGTTGTTTAGAATCCTTTACTCTTTCATTCAAATGAAACATTTCTAGTTTTTCTCTTATACTTTTATTTGTCATATGATCTCTTCTTGTACATTCCTTTATACTCCTTAGAAATTTCATTTCTGAAGCCTGTATTGTACTGTATTTAGTTAGTGTCCAAGTTTCGCTTGCGTATGAGGTCATAGGTACAGCCATAACAGAATTTTAACTTTGTTTCCTTCCGTATTTTGTTTATGAATGTTCGATTAATTGTTCCTCACTCTTTGAAATTTACATATTTTATTGTCTGCATCATATTCTTTATCATGTCCAATATCACTTCCCAAGTAATGAAAATGACTCACCTGTTCTATACAACAGTTATTAAAAATTATTTTTGTTCTACTCGACTCTTTCCCTATGAACGCCATTACTTTTGTTTTTGTCATAGAAATGTTCATATTGTATTGCTCACAAATTTAATTCAGTTTAAAAACAAAAGGGGTACGCCGTAGCGTAGTGCTTGAGGCGCTGCGCTACAAACCGGAAGGTCGCGGGTTCGATCCCCGATGAGGTCGTTGGAGTTTTTCAAATGGCCTAATCCTTCTGGTGGCCCTATGGCCCTGGGGTCGACTCAGCCTCTAACATGAATGAGTACCAGGAGCAATCCCGGGGGGGGGGTAAAGGCGGCCGGTGCGTAAGGCTGACAACCTTACCACCTTCATGTGCCGAAGTCAAAAAATCTGGGAGCCTCAACCTGCTGGAACCCTCTGGGCTTTTATGGCCTGTAATAGAGAACACTTAAAAACAAAAATTTGGAATTCTATTTTATTAAATTGCTACAAGGAATTAACCGAAATCCATTTGCATCTCCTGCCAGCATCGCCTGCGGTCTACATTTCACAAAGATCGCTAGCAATATCTTGCACGCGTCTTCTAGACAGGCTGCATGCATGAATTCCCTGGTGAAGCGTGGAAACTAAGAAATCCTCTTCTGCCAGTGGCTTTGACTTGCTTTCAGGCTTGGGTTACTCCTTTTGGCGAATTATTGTAAGGCTGGCAGTGGTGTTTTTATTTTAATGATACGGCGCACATTAATTTCACACCGCATGAGGTCGCATCTGATTCACATCCAATCAAACGCCGACCTTCATGCCTCCTCTGCCTTTCTTCTCTTCGCTATTATGTAGTGAGGTGTACAGTCGCATCTCCAGCAAAAACATATCACTCTATGATGAGATGAGTAAATTTAGAACATGCCCTAAAGCAGTGGTTCATAACTCGGACCACTCAGCCTGAAATTGAATCATTTAGGCCTATGGACCAGCCCCAGCCCCCGCCAAACCCCCTATAAGTTGTAACCCTTCCTCCGCGCCTTCCCCATAAGTAAATTCAAAGGTGATTAAATAATTGTATATTGCGATACTAGTTCCGTAAGTGGTGCATACGGATCGAGAAAAGAGTTTTTTAAATTTCCGAGATCCGTTATGCGCTTACGGAACGAGTATTGCATGTTATTTTTTGCACGATGATTATGTTAAAGTCTCCACAAACTGGGGGGCCTTGGTTCCGGCCTTCGATAAAAGCTTGTATTGTGATGGTTTTACTTACGGCACTAGTGCTTTTTGTAATTTTTACCGCACTGAGATTCCTTTTGTTTTCATAGCAACCAGATTGCATGTGGGAATATTAAGTTACGATCCACGGCAACAATATTCGTAAGTACCACTAATTAGTTACATCGTGCAAAAAACAGTTTTTAGAGCACATTTCTTATTATTAGGTTAGACTACTATTAATTAGCGTACAGCACATCTAATATATAAAGTCGAATGTGTGTTTGTGGGTATGTATGTATGTATGTATGTTTGTTCCTTATACAAATCTACATTTCTTTACCAATTTACACGGAATTTTGCACACATACCCAGTTAAGCCCGGAAAGTATAGCGGTCAACATTAAAATTGAAATAAATCAGTCTTTCCCTTGAAAATTATATAATTTCTGAGAATTTTATACTGAAAAAAAAGAAATGCTGTTTAGTTCACATGGCAACAGTGAATTGTTTACTATGATTACATAGGGCCTTGGCAATGCTGGACTTTAACGAATTATGATTCCATCGATGTAATACGAGTATATTGGCGAAAATAATTACTGAAAATGAAATCCACGAAAATAAAGCACAGTGTGATGTAGTCACGTAACTTTCTCTACCCTCGACATAAGAAATATTTACTCACTTCACATTTTGATGTAGAATAAGAGGGACAACTTAAGTGTGTGAGTATGCTATATCAAAAGTCTGTAAATAATCCTTTCCGCTGATAAGTTATCCATACCTGTAGGCTTTGTATTAGTTGAGAAATAGGGATGTTTATCATAGGCCCTAAGCATGGGATGGAACATTTTGAGTCCTATGCTCGCAGTATATTATGTCTCGGGTTCTAGGGAAGGAAAGTATGAAAGTGATACTGCATTTCTCTTTTATTACAGCTCCGAAATGATTGTATAGTAACATGAGAATGAGAAATATTATTTTCCGTCAAGTCAGTACAATCTTATGTAATTTGTGTTTCTTCTTATTTCAACCCCTCCCAAGCATGATGTGTAGAAGCAACGGAATGCAGCATTCGACATCCTCTATGAGCCATAAAAAGCTATATCTGCCATTTTCTGATGGAATAGTTTGAGTGTGATATATCTTTTTCTTCATTTCAAGTTATACATACATAAAGTCCTTCATAAGTTAATTTCAAATTAAAAAATACAAAGCCCGGGCGACGCCGGGCCTTTTCAGCTAGTTAATAAATAAAAGTTACTTTTTATAATGTATAGTAAAAAGTAAAGTGTCCCCTATTCAGGTTTATGGTCCCCTATTCAGGCCATGAAGGTCCCTAAGGTTCCAGGAGGTTGAGTGAAGCACCTAGATTTTAGACATTCGGTACATGAAGGTGGTAAGGTTGTCAGCCTTACGCACCAGCCGCTTTTACCCCCAGGATTGCTCCTGGTACTCATTTCTGTTAGAGGCTGAGTCCACCCCAGGACCATAGTGCCACCAGACGGATTAGGCCAATTGAAAAACTCCAACGACCTCATCGGGGATTGAACCCGCGACCTTCCGCTCTGTAGCGCATTGCTCAGGTATTTGTACAGGTTTTAAAAGAGCATTTTTCACACAACTTGAACGGACATACAGTAAATAAACTTCATTTCCGTAGAGATTAATACTCGTAATATAACACTACATTGATCAACCCTCTATCAATAATGACATACTAGTATATTCACATCGCCTGTTAAGACTTAAAATGGACAATATTGTTCTCTACAATGGTAATTTTTCTGCTTTCATGTTTACTTCAAAATCTGATCTATCAGTGATAATTGAAAGCCAATTACAAATACCGTATAATATTACACCGGCTGCTCCTGCATCGCCGTCCACTTCTTGAAAGTACAAAACAATCAATTTGTTAAAAAACTGAACATTTTGTTGTATGTTATGTTCAATAAAAGAACTTTGTAACTTAGTTTATTTTCTATCATAAATAGCTTCCAAAAATAACAAACTTTCATAACTCAAACCAGTTCAAGAATGACATATTTTTGAGGTAGGTAGCGGGAAAAACTATTACTCAATATAAGGTATTATGAATCGATCTAGAGCATAACTCGTAGATCGATTACAAAAATTAAAACCTAGAGTAATTAACCCACACAGTGTACGGGCGATTGAACGATTCATGCCATGTTAACAAAACAACGCGGTGATTTCACTACGAGTTATGAGCTTACAATATGAATTTACAAATTTATTTCATAAACGCAAGAGTATTCTTTGTTACTTGTAAAGGAAATATATTAATTGAGTTATATTCCTATTGTTTATTATTTAATTTAAGTTTATTTTCAGTCGCTTTGACTGGCAAGACTCTAATCGCGACTGTCACAATTGCACTTAAAGAGTACATAAGAGTTTCCTTTTCTTTTATTTCAGAAGGATTAACGCAAATATGCCTAATATAGTTTCATATAATATAGGCCTATATATATCCGAAATCTCGAGTCTCCTAGAAAGGGTTGCTCACGTTTTCACAGGCCATATCAGTGTGAAGTTCACCGGTAGCATGTTATTGCCTGTGGGGGCTGTCACTGAACTCCTGAAGGGTTGCGGCACTTGAAAAGCCACGCTAAAACTAAAATTAGTTGGCCTATCTCCGCACCCCGATAGGTGACTGCCGAGTTGGGATGGATCCGTGGAAACGTCGAAGACTTTGGCTTAGGACGGGGCAGTACCGCGTACCATACACCCGTTTTGCTTTTTTTAAATTTTCAATAGTACTTCTAAAACTCATAATGTATAATTAAATTAACAGTGAAAGAGTTAACTGTCGTCCTCACGGCGAAGGCTATGGTTTAGGATGAGACAGTACACCCATTTTGCGTTTTTAAATTTTCTTACAAGTTGCACTGTGTTTTCAACGACCAATAAATTAAGCAAGATCCTTAAAATTAAGTGGAATACTATGAGCTCTGTATTAAAACAAGGACTGGTTATTAAGCTGAATTATAATTTGAAAAATAATATTGATTATAATTAGGGGCGGATTTCTATGACATGTCATATTTTTCCCCTTTGCATTATTTCAGGTTTTCGACTAATTTAACCCGATTCCAAGCATCCTGGTGAAAATGGAACGGCTTTTATTGTGCATATTTAGGACATTTTCAACTATTTTAACATATTTAGTATGAATATACATATTTAGGTCATATTTTTTACATATTTGTGTGTATATTAAAGAAATTTTGAATTTTCATATCATATTTTGTAGATTTTGCATTATAATGATACTTTTTGAGAACTTACAGATATTTTAAATAATTAACACTATATTTTAATAAAATGTATTCCAATCATACTTTTAAAAAACATACACAATGTGTAAGTGGTAAAGTCATATTTTACACTTTATTGGCCATATTTTAATGTTTTTTAGGTCATAAATGCATACATATATCTTATTTTTTAGGTCATAGAAATCCGCCCCCTAATTATTATAAACAGAAACAATGAAAGCTGACCAATTGTTTGCACCTGTTCAATTAAATTAAAACGCACGTGCAAAGAAAGAAATGCCAACTTTCTTCTATATTTTCCTAGAGAACAGGAAAAGTGTCATATTGGAAGTTGTACTGAACAGGAAGATATGAGAATGAAGGAGGTAAGACGTGTCCCGCGAGCCATGTCATAATAGCACATTATGCAAGAAGCCTATAACGGCATTTATTAAGATAGGAGTATTTTCCGCCCATTGAAATGAAGGACTGGGTTGGTTAAAAAGAATTGTTAAAGCACACAGAAGTCTACACAGGTAATAGGAGTTTCTATATATTATAACTAGGGTTCGGATGAGAATATTATAGGAGAAAAATTCCTCCGACACTGGGACTTGAACCCAGGACCTTTGGCTGTTCGCGCCAATGCTCTACCAACTGAGCTAAGCCGGAATTCTATTCCCAACCAACTGAGCTAAGCCGGAATTCTATTCCCAACCAACTGAGCTAAGCCGGAATTCAATTCCCAACCAACTGAGCTAAGCCGGAATTCAATTCCCAGCGCCAGACGACGCTGGGAATTGAATTCCGGCTAGCTCAGTTGGTAGAGCATTGGCGCGAACAGCCAAAGGTCCTGGGTTCAAGTCCCAGTGTCGGAGGAATTTTTCTCCTATATTATTCTCATGTAATGTCCAACAGAGACAATAATTCTGTGGTTCATGATTGCTTATAGGGTTCGGATGTTTATGACAAGTCATATTTTTATCCAAGACCCTCCATTCTCGCCGCAAACACAAATTAAACATGAATTGCACATTTCTTATCCTAATCGGACCGTTTTTATTTAGCATATAAAGTCATATTTTGGTCATTTTCATGGTCTTGGTCATATTTCGGTCATATTTGTAATTCTAATAGCACAATTACTTCTTCCTCCTTGTTGTTAACAACTTCCAATAGACATGTTTTTAAAATATTGTCAGTTCACATTATTTTGCAGCGGTATCTAGAAACATAATAGATTAGAAGTTCTTTACAAGTAAAACTGTAAATCACCTGTAAAATTGTTAAAAAGTGATTTCCTGGTTGAATTAACGTGATATAATAAGTTAGTGTCATTAAACTATTTAAATTGGAACATTTATTTTTAGAAAATACGTTGTCTTATGAGGTCATATTTAGGATTTATGAGTCATATTTAGTCAATTTTAAGGTCATATTTGTAGTCATATTTTCTACTTTTTTAGGTCATAAACATCCGAACCCAATTATAACTTATATTCTATATTAAACATTACGAAGAAGCACGCTTGTTCCATGCAGAACCGACGCAACTGGTCGCCCAGTCAGGACATACTTTTTGGAGAGACTTACCAGTGACAGTCATTCCGGTTAGTCCTTCATTTCAATTAGCCCGCCTGTCTTTTTGTAGTATTGTCAACCAAAGAAATCACATTTCAGCAGATTCGCGCTTGTGGTAAGCGTGCATTAAGAGCATAAGTTTGAGGTATGTGGACAAGTCCGGTAAGTTGTAGGCTATGTTAATCAAACACATATTATGTCATGAAAGACAGGAAACACGAAAACACTTTAGCATGACAACTATAAACACAAATTCACTCACATTCACATCCTCGGGTTTGTCACTTTCGTCCCTCGTATCATGAACAGTGTTAAAGATGATCTCATTAATTGCATTTTCTACTATACCATCGCAACTCCAATATTCCAGTTCGAGCTTCATGTTACTGATGTTTTTCTTCCCCGGAGACATTACCTCTTTATCAAGTAACTTGTCCGTTATCCTCAGGAATTAAAGTGCACACGGTTCCAGACTACCTACCTCATAAAAATCCGTAAGATTGAACTCAGAACTCCAGATCGGTAATCAGCAACGCTAAGTATAAGATCAAGATGGCAAGTTCTTAACATCGAGGATCTGATCTAATCTAGTTATCAGGACGCAATAGAAATCTTTCGTTATAAACAGTTATAAAATCTCCAGGTTCCTACTACCCTAGAAACTGGTTTGCGAGATCGTATCTGTATATCAATCAAAAAAGGAGGAGGAGACTTGGCGCGAGACATCACACTGGGGTAGGTTCGGGTTGTCTGACCGTCCCCCCAAGGAATCCAGTGACCACACTCCCAACTTTTTGCCCAACTACCGTAGACTTAGAAAACTTTATTTCTCTTGCATGACGAGCAAACACAATACCGATTCTAGTAGGCCTACAGTATCTACTAAAGCGATGAACTAAAACACTAGTTGTTATTCATTCAATTGCACACAAAACTTTAGAATAGCAGTTTAAAGCGTCATCAGAGGATTCATTTTCAATAAATTGGCTTGATTTCTCGAGAAAAACTGCATATTTTGATGAGGCTTTAAAATGTGTCCCAAGTCAGTATTTTTCTCAGAAAAAATCCCCCCCTTACCGTACGTTACTCGAAAACTAACTTATATTAACTTACACGTGCAGTTCTATTTATTTTTACTTCAGCAGAGAAAAGAATAAGGAATACATTTTTCCTTTGAGTTTTTCAATCAAGTTTGTAATTTTCATCCAATTAAGTAAGTACAAAGATTGTTACGTGGACCACAAAATGCACTACAGAAAAAAAAAGTCAGAGCGGGAGTGTCTTGCATCCAGTGTATTTGATTTTATACGAGTGACAGAGGTCATTGCCATCCGGAACAGCTTTCTGGCAATGCGATTATGCTACTTCTCGAAGCTTACAACCAAATTATTTCATAAGCCATAAACATCGACTTGACTCAAAACGTAAAATTCAAATACACGTTTTAGGCCTTAATATAAGCAGCTATCAAAAGACGCTAAAGGAAATCGTTATAGCCGTTTTCGACCAAGTTGCTATTCTGCGACAAGTTAAATAACAAGCGCGTGAATATTCGGGCTGCGCATCGACCAGAACTTTGACTCTAGATCCATTCCTCCTCTCTACTTCTAACACCAGACCGACCTACCGACCGATGAACGAATATGCCCGACCGGGAGACTTCGTACATTGTGAGTCAGTTTGAGAATTTAATGTTGTATCGGCACGATGCCATTGGTAGCTCAGTTGTTAAGAGCAGCGGCACGGAGAGCCAAAGATCCTGGTTCAAATCCCGGATATAGCATTGCATTTTTAATTCTGACTCTACCTTTTCACCTTAGCCTACACACGGCCAATGTGAAAGAATTATCATCCCTTCGTCGTTGGTGCCGTGGCTTAGTGGTGACTATCACGAACTGGCCAGCAGCATATACAAATAACATATTATGTTCTATCTAATGGCAGGTCTAACAACAAAATAAAATCTTGTTTTGATCCTATTTTTTTTTTTTCGTTTTTACAAACATACATACACAAAGACATAGTGTCTCTTGTGCAAAATGATATTTCTGGAATCTGAATTCGTGTATTAATACTAAAATCCGAAATCAAATACAATATTTCTTTCCTGTAGTTGCTGACCTATGGTACAGGTAGATCAAGTAAAAAGTTTTGCTTACATTTGCCAAGGTTCTAGAAACTCCGTAATGCTACCAAAATTATTTCATTATTATAAACTTCTAAAGCATTAATGCAAAGGTGAGAAAAGCATACAGAAGTTGATGTTGCTATATCGTAAGTTAACATTAAACCCGAAGTTTTCTGAAGGAATTTAGATTTTCGGCAAAGAGCAACAACTTATGAACAAATTAACTAATGCCTAATTTCTCCAATATAACAAAACGAAATACTGAACATATTTCGGATAAAACTATGCCATACAGTCAAATATCTCATTATGTAGGCTCGTTACAAAAATAATTGAAAACTGAACACACAAAACAATTATTCGGAACGAACTAAAAACAGTCTGCTTTTCTCAAGTCGGTTGAAAAAGCATTTATCTTTCTTCGTGTTCAATTGATATTTTTCAAACTGATGTTTATTCACTGTGAAATTTGATTTGTTATTTATCATACGATATCATGGTGATTTGTGTGGGGATGCGCCCTCACATCGTACGCATCACTGAACCCACACTCCCCCACACAAATGCAAGCATTATTGGTTTTATAACGTACAAAAATACACGAGGCAGATGTATCCGTTGTATCCGTTGGGTGAGAGTTACATTTACCACCTGTATGCATTCCATCGCCTCTTTTTTAATATTGCTTAAAGATAGCGTTTATAATATGGAAAATGATCCCACAAATTGAAAACGGTTTAAATTGCACATTAGAGGACATCAAAACATTGATCAGATCTTATATTACAAAGCATTGGGATGAAATATGGAAATCCACTCCGTCAAAACTACAGCTCGTCCGGAAATCAGTTACTGATTCCAGTTACAGTTTCAGCCAGCCATTCCGATTACTCTCCTCCGTAGAAGGCAACAAGTCCTGCTGACCAGGCTGAGGATTGGCTACTCCAACCTTAAGCCATGGCTATCTTATGAAGAAATGTGTTAAGGATCCATGCCCGAAATGTAAAGGGGATGTAACTTCCTCTCATCTTATTTTGGAATGTCAAGGGCTATTGCACCTAAGACGTGTGTAAAATTATATATATATATATATATATATATATATATATATAAGTTATAATGTATTGTTCTTTTACTAAATTTCAAGCTACTGTATATGTTTTTAGATACTTCACTTCTTGTACCATTTACTCAATATTGACTGACTGAAACCCTATAGCCCCCATGTTGGGGCGAAGGGGCCTCCAAGTGTGGAGGTTCCTGTTACCTATACGGATTTTGTTACGCTTGGTGGTAAGCCCATCGCCTCTCAACCCCCCCCCCCCCCCCAGGAATCTAAGGTATTACTTGGACGTGAAAGGGCCGAGAGAAATTTTGTCCTGAGGCTGTAATTTAGGCTTGGAGTTATTTTACGTGCCGTAAATCTACGACACGGGCCCTCATCTTAAAGTCCCTCCCGGAGGACTCCGTGCCCAGGATTTTTACGTCCTGGAAAACCCATCGACCGCGGCCGGGTTTGATCCCGCGACCTGCGGGTCTAGAGGCGAGCACGCTACCTCCAGACCACCGCCGCAGACACTTACTCAATAGTAATGTATTAATATGTTAATTATTCTGGTCGATGGTGATCCTGGTTGTTAAAAAGCGACCTTAAATAAATAAATAAAATCAGGTAAACTGATGTAAAAAAGTGCCAGTATGTTTTTGTTTAATCAGTTATGACTCCAATTGGTCGGTACAACGCCAAAGTGAACTAAGCGCCAATTGTCAAAATATAGACTATTGGTAGTCCATGGTGCAGATTTTGATATCCTACGGTCTGCAATAACGAACTAAGCGATACTACGATAGTAAAATCAGTTGAGAAAAAAGGAAATTTCGTTTTGATCAAGATTTTTTTACAACACTCAAACTTCAACTTCAGTTTTCTCAAAATATGGAGTTTGGCGCTTAGTTCACTTTGGCGTTGTACCGACCAATTATGATATGCAGAATATGTTTTTTTTTAAATTGATTTCCAAGTTAAGCTCCAGATTTATTCATTAAGCAGGGCTTACGGAAGAACAAAGGTCTAGTTTCTTTTTTTTTTTAATCAGATTAAAATCTTCCAGCATCAGCTGAACTGTACAGATTTGTGATATCTTGACAATCGCACACTCACATAAAAATACAAAAAAAAGTGAAATTGGCCGTTTCGGGATTTGAACCATGGAACTTCAGAACGTGAGGCCAAGACGTTACCATCTCGGGCACCTGGGTCAGTTTAACGAACTAGTTGGATAAGCGCATGTAAAACAATAGTGTTTTTGGTCATAGCTAACTGTATTTTAATTTCCAAAGCCTTATAAAATCGCAGTAAAACAATTGACTATGTTGTCAAGATAACTGATTTGCTTTTTTTTTATATATAAATTCTTTCGAATACATATATTATCATAAATAGGCACTAAATTGAGCATTACTCCGAAACAGGTCAACCGATATTATCCAATATCAATAGATGTCTTCCCATGAACATTATAAATGTGTATACCAAGTTTCATAAAAATCCGGTAAAGCGTATTTGAGTTACCGCGTCTTTAAAATAGACACTAAATTGGGTTTTACTCCGGTACCGGTCTACCGATTTGGTCCAATATCAGTAGACGTCTTCCCATGTACATTATAAATGGGTATACAAAGTTTCAGGAAAATCAAATAAAGCATATTGGAGTTATCGCGATTTCTCATATATTAACATAAAAGGAACTAAATTGGGCATTATTCCGGTACTGGCCAACCGATTTGGTTGAATATCAATAGAGGTCTTCCCATGTACATTATAAATGCGTATACGAAGTTTCATAAATATCCGATAAAGCGTATTTGAGTTATTGCGCCTTTAAAATAAACACTAAATTGGGTTTTACTCCGGTACCGGTCAACATATTAGGTTCAAATTCAATAGGGCACTTCTCATGGACGTCTTAAATGCGTATACCAAGTTTCATGGAAATCCGTTACAACGTATTTGAGTTATGGCGCCTTTCTCTTAGAAAGGCGCCATAATCTATTAAAATAGGCACTAAATTGGGCATTACTCCGGTACCGGTGAACCGATTTGGTTCAATATCAATAGGGTTCTTCCCATGGACATTATAAATGTGTTTTCCAAGTTTCATGAAAATCCGAAAAAGCGTATTTGAGTTATGGTGCGTACAGACACACGGACAGACAGACGGACAGACGGACAGACAGACGGACAGACAGACGGACAGACTTTTTTCGTCCACCACACAATCTCATAAAGTACCATACTGGCACTTAATAAAAAGATTATAATACCGGGAACCAGCATTGTTACTTCCCTGCCGTAGATTGCGGATTTTAACGGCCAGAAAGTCCCTACTCTCGACTCGGGGCTTATACTTATATTACTGGAGATGTAAAATAGATAACAAGAATTTTATTGCTTATATCCATGACAACACGCTGCAACGTTTTAAAATTGCAAATATGAATATAACATTTCAAATTAAAAAGGAATTTTGAAAAATAATGTGCTTTTATGTAGCTTAAATATAATGTAAATAGAGGTCTCAGTTTTACACCTTGAGCCATCTTGACATTTCTTTGGCAGGCCTAATGTTACCGGAACAAGGTTCCTAAAGGTAATCCATTTCCCCTGATATGTTGTTCTATTATTCTATTTATTATTTCATTTATCCCAAAAATGACCACTGGGTGCTCTTCCAGAGGATTAGATGACATAGGCTACTTATGGGAGACAGTTGTGATTAATGAAACAAATTTAAATAAAATGCCTGTTTGGCTCAACTTCGTTTTTACTGTTGGTGTCTAGAGGCCATTCAATGCTCGAAATATTTTCAGGATAGTTGTTGAAGTTTATTTAAATACAAATAATTTTTTTAAAGTCTTCTACAGTTAAATTTAAAAAGCAAAGGCGTCACACTTTGGTGTTCTGTTCACAGAGTAGTCCTACTTGTTTGTGATGTATGTTGATGTTCTCGAACAGTCTTTGTCACGTGTGAGTAAAGGGTTCATTCGAAAAGAACAAGAAAGGGGGGAAAAAAGCATATATCCTTATATGTACTGTAGTTATTAAAATAATTGAAAATTAGTGGCAGGGCTTGGTAGGCCTACATGTTTAGCAATAGATCTCGTGTTCTATTCCAGTTGAGAGCAAGGGACTTCCGGTCGTAAAAAGCCGCAACATGCAATTTTTTTGCTGGTACTGTAGTCCTATATGTACAATATTATGATACTATTTAAGAATTCTTTAAGAAGCGGCATTTGGTGACATTACAGGACGTTTCATAGTTCGCCTGACTTTCTTGCATAGGTGACGAGTAAATCCACGTCATGACTTGCCTTGGAGCGAGGGAGTGATTGGAATCGCCTTGGTTCAAGAAATCTCATTAGAGGACCGGTACGGTTCAGGTTTGCCTTCAGAATAAGTTTGTTTTGAATTGGATAAAGGCTCTAATATACTGCTGTCGAAGATACTGTGAAAGGCTAATAAAATGTATATTTACCTAAAGGAATATTGGGTTCCACAAGTAGGCCTCACCACTTCATGCAATACTTCAAGGAAACTCATTAGACAGGTTGGAGAAAAATTAATTTATAATTAAACAGTCAATTGCTGTTTATATATTTATTTCACAAGGCCAATGCATAATTTTCTGCAGATGTGCATCTTATATCATTATTTTGTTTATCAGATAGAAAATGTTCAACAACAGCTGTGGACGTAATGTAAAAGTAATTTATAAAGAACACGTTGCAGCTATTAGACGACACAAAAAAGCACATATGAACACTCACAATGCTGTAACACAATTCTTCAAGGAAACTCATCTCACTCGTGAAGGTCATCACCTCTTGTTTTTGTTTATCCAAAACACTGTTTTGAACGGATTTCCCGACTTTCTCATAAACATTAATTTGAACAAAGCTACCACATCCCATTTTATTTCTGGCGCTGTGTTATACTGCTAAGAATGATACTAGTGGATTAAATATCGAAGGACATATTATTTTCAAGTAAAGGTTTTTTGGCGAACCACTGATCAAAAATTTGTCAGTAATTTTTTATTTTTCTATTTTATAAGTCACCACAAGGTGCCCGCGGCTTCGCCCGCGATTATTTAAATTGCTAGATGTTTTGTTTAAATAATTTATTTAACAGAAAAATAACTAAAACATTATATTTGTTAACACTGACATCGTTTTTGCATAAATTGCAGGAATTACACAATTTTATTCTTAATTACTGTATATTGTTTAACGCTAAAAATATACATAATGAAACGAACAAAAGAATCATGTGCTGCCATATGGGCAAACAAATTCGAAATGAAACGATTAAAACGTACCACAGATTCATGAACCTTACCCAAATCGTGCATAAACAATTAAAACGATTGATAATTAAAATAAAAAGCTAAAAATCGGCTTCAAGGTGCATTTCGCGATTAAAGTGCGCCGCCTAGAAAAAAAAAACGCATTGTGTGTTTCGTCCAAATCATTAAATGTTTTCTATCTAGGCGTGCATTCATGATCTCCTTCTGTGTAAATCAGATCTCTACGATTCGTAAATAAATTAATCAAGATAGCAACCGAGCAAGGCCATCTTGAATTAATTTCACAATTTCACAGGCTACTGTCTTGCTAACGTTTTCCACAAAAATCGAATTGCTCGTCTGTTTCTTAGGAAGGTATTTCGTCTCCTAGAAACCATTACATTTTTGGCATTTAAAATTTTAAAAAATTCAAAATCCTGTTACATTATGAAACGAAAGTACTGTCAAAATTACAGTTTAGGTTCTACGTTGATTCTCGGTCAGTCAGTCGGTCAGTTGGTCGGTCAGTCAGTCAATCAGTCAGTCAGTCAGTCGGTCGGTTGGTCAGGACAAAGCCGCTTATATAGATAAGGGATTATATTTCGTTGCATTCGTTAGATAAATATTCGATGATGAATACAAACGAAATTTCTGTATGGAATTCTCTTGACGCAATAGCCTCAAAGAAAATGGGACATCGGTATAATTTATAGCAGCGTTTCTCAACCTATGGTCCGTGCAAATGGTCCGCAGACATAATTAAGATGGCTTAATGTATCTGCTGATCTTCGACTAAATATGACTAATATTGAGCCAGATATCCAGGAACTCTGCAAGAGGCGACAAGCTCAACAATCACATTAAAAGTAATAACATAATTCCTAATTATATTATCAAATTGGTAATAAATATTTAACTGTCAACAGTTTACTTCCAATTCAATAACTGTGTTTCCGTTGAATTAAAAAATGTATTTAGATTTATTTCGTTATAATGACCTATAATTAATACCCCAAATATTAAGAATATAGGCCTACATATAGCCTACTTTTAAAAATGGGATGTTTAATAAGGGGTCCGTAAAATTGTTTAGACATTTTAGAGGCCCTCGGGTTCAAAAAGGATGAGAAACGCTGGTTTATAGTATAGACCAGCGTTCCTCAACCTTTTTGAACCCGAGGACCTCTAAAATGTAAAAAAAAAAGTTACGGACCCCTAATTTTACATCCCTTGTTTAAAAGAAGGCCTATATTCTTAATATTTGGGTATTAAGAATAGGTCATTATAACGAAATATGTGAAAGAATTTACTTCTTTACTTTCCACTTGCTTTATGATATTTTTTAATTATGTCCGAGGACAATCTACACCATCTTCGCGGACCACCAGTGGTCCGCGGACCATAGGTTGAGAAACGCTGGTATAGACCAAAGACTAGAAACGGGCGGGTATAGACTTCTGTATATACCGTATGTAGGCCTATAATTCGTAGTATTCTTCACATTTGGCGAACTATAGAATTTATTACATATACCAGTGTAATGTGATAGTTATGTCAAAAAATTTTGAAAATTACTAAATTTCTCGTGAAAATGGTTACCTTCTTTTTCGAATAAGCTGTAACTGAAGGCACTAGGCCTACTATCCGACGGCTGCGTCATTGAACATACGCAGATGGGAGGATTGGGAGGCATGTGGTCAGCATGCCGACACCAACGGCTGTTAATACTGGTTTCCATGACCGGAGCCGCTACTTCTCTATCAAGTAGCTCCCCAATTTTAATCACGAGGCTGAGTGCACCCCGTTCCACATGTCCCTACCTCAGAAAAATTCGAGTATGTACCGGGAAGCTTTTCAAGTTAATATGGGCTAAGTATAATCCCAATCGACTGCCTGCGTGGTCTCGTGGTTAGCGTCGTTGGCTAGAGCTTTGTAGGCCCGGTTTCGATCCACAGTACCTCCTCGGATTTTTATAATGCAGGGAAGTATGGAGTATGGATTGACTGTAGAAGTTGTTGACAGTTTTCAGACTTGCCATAATGAAAAGAATTACATCACTTTCTGTACAGGGAAAAACTTATTCTGTACACACATCTTCTCACTAAGACACAACTGAAAACCTGTCAGTATATGTTTTGGTTGCTGTTCTCAGGGATACAGGTTATGAACAATGAAATTTTCTATATATGAAATCTATCCGTTTATAGCAATATTATAAGAATCTTAAGGTTCATGCTTTAAAAATACAAATTGCACTGCATTAGGAAGGGAGGGAACATGAAACTTATTTTCAATATAACAACACTCTAAGCAAAGCGAGGAGAGTTATGGAAGAGTAAGAGTATTTTAACAAGAGATAATTATAAAAGATTCTGTTGTTTCCATTTTCTGCTCCATTACTCCAAATAATTAGGGACACCGTAGTAGTCCCGAAGATTAAGAAAATGTGAAAGTTTAGAATACTAAGTACGATGATTTCTTATCGTAGTTCATAGGTCGTGTAGTATCGACTCTCAAAATCTACCCTAAGCTTCAAAACATTTTACTTATTAGAATACAAAACCTTCTTTTGTTTAAATTGCTTTTTGATTTTTACTCCAAGCTACCTGAACTTCACGACTTGCCTCATATTAACAAAGAATAAAGGTCACAGATAGAAAACAATGGAGTTTATAACCCTTTACTGCATTAAAATTACAATTTATAAAATCAGTAAAAAAAATTGTAGGCATCCAAAGACAATCTCTTTAAATTAAGTGTTTTCAAGTGGGTTAGGGACAGCATTTTTGGTAAAATAAAATGGCTGAATTTGGTGTTAACTTCTTTCTATTTCGCGAAATAAAATAGTTTATACACTTCTCCTTATGGGGATGCTACGGCACTCTGCACGCTGTGTTCTTATTTAGAACCACTGAAAATAACCATACTTGAAATTATAATGTTCTTTAAAAACCTATAGAATTTATATATAAACTCAGTTCGTTGCTAAAAACATATGCGAAATGAAAGAAAAGCCGTGAAAAGGTGGGCATTTGTACAACCAAAAATGGTGTAATTTAGGCTATACGCACAAACACGTTAACTACTGTGCATAAACTACGAAATAAGTTGAATGTGGACTCTTTGCCACAATTTAACATAGGCATCCCAAACTCGGCACAGAGACAGCAGAGGAGTGTATCGTGTTCATCGATCACAAGTATCGATAACTTCTGGGCCGCCATAGAAATAGCAGAAAAGGAAGCATGCTATAATAAATGAAGGAAAAAATAATATTAAAAGAAAATATTAGATTTTGAATAAAATTTTTGTATACATTTCTCAATTTATGTGTGGCAGCGGAGTATTTTGCGCTTATTTAAACAATACGCACAATCGAGCAAATTCCGCGATATTTCGTGGATTCAGTTGGTATTTTATGCACGTACAAAGTTTAATATAGCTAAGGAAAACTGTTTCGTAAAATTTCGCTTTTATCGCTGTTACCAAAACATATGATCCCTAGGGATATACATATCAAGATGAGAGGAAAGGATTAGTAATAACGGGATAAGCCAAAATGCCAAGGCAATGAAATACGCACTAAAATATTATTATTATTATTATTATTATTACTATTATTAAAAACTATTGTGAAAGAAAAAGTTATCAACGCAGCAGGTTTCGAGGAGATAAATCCAACGAAAGAAAGCCTATGAAAATAGTTTGTAACATTACTACAAGCATACAAAATACAAGGGTTGGAAGTTTAATAGTGGCAGTACATCTGTAAAATCAAGGTGAATTACAGGAAGTTCAAATCGCTTTTGTTGGATGTTGGTTGGATATCCAGCATACTTCAGAGCAAATAGGAGCCTTCTATCACTACGAATGTTTTCACAGTAACCAGAAGAAATTGAGCTGGCTCTATCAACCGGACTAAAATGAATTTTGGATCTGACGAAAGCCAATGATTAAAAATAATTCAATACCTTAAATTATTCTTTATTCACAGTAATATGCAAAATACCGATAAGGAGTAAGATGGTTCAAAGCCTGTCACTTGTTCTTCATTTCCTTCCGGCGGATGTTCAATCATATAATGAGTAAAATTTTTAACTAATCTTAAAACAGTTCATTATGTTATTGCATATTACTAATGGATCAAGAATAATTTTAAGACAATGATTAGTTTTAACCCTTGACTTTCTGTCAGATCCAAAATTCATTTTAGACCGTTTGATAGAGCCAGCTCAATTTCTCCTGATTACTGTGAGGGCATTCGTAGTAATAGGAGGCCCCTATTTGCTCTGAAATATGCGAACTGAACTTCCTGTAATTCACCTTGATTTTATAGATGTGCTGTCCTCGTAATTAATTTCTAAATGAGAATATACGAAGAAAAGAGGCAAAGGTTCAGCCGCTGCTAAAAAGTAGGCCTACTTACTATGGGCGAGGAGGAAATCCATGACCAGCCATTTATAAACACAAACTAAGAGCTGTATAAGACATCAACTTATGATATTCAAGTCGTGCTGAACATTATTCATAACACAGAAACAATCTGTATCAAATAATTCGCATCTTTACTTATTACATTCCACATTCAGCATAATATAATAAACTAAAAAGCTTAGAAACTAGCAAAAGCAGTCCACCCAACTTACATCAAAGATTGATGGGTTGCGTGACCCATCAGGAGTGCAGAAGCTCTTTCAATGTTTCCTTAACACCCCGCAGCGGCCCAACTGCGCTATCTCGGATATTATGGCGTTTTCCTTTTTAAAAAAAATATGGTGTGCAACATATGTGATTTTTCCAATATATCACGTGGCTTTAAAGAAGTCCTAATTAACCCAGTTATTATTGGAGAAGTTTGTACCTAGCAAGATAAGACCTATACCACACCACACCAGAGAGGTCGAAGAATAGAAGGCAATACGGTCCAAATAGTTCTAGAAGTTACATGGGTATGTATATTGGATTCGAGGTTGTTACGTTCTGAAGTGAGGTGAAAAAGTGTTTCGTTAAAAAATGACTGATTTATTCTATAACAGCTTGAGTCGAAATAACAATAGTAATAGTAATAGTAGTAGTAGTAGTAGTAGTAGTAGTAGTAGTAGTACCAGTAATTGCAATATTAGTAATAATGATAATAATAACAGCAATAAAGAAAATGATCATAGCAATATTAGTAATAAAATTATTAAAGGCAAAATTGACGACCGTTTATTGTAAATTCCTATGTTAGACCCCAGGGTTGTGTTCTTTCCTTATCGATAACTGAGGAACTGGGCATGCTTAATTTGGCTACGAAAAATTGTAGTTTGAAACGACCACATAACTTTCTTTTTCTTAAAATACTTTAATATTTTCTGGTTTCTCATGGTAAGTAGGCCTATCCGTATTTTGGGAGGGCACTAATATCTCAGCCTCATGCAAAACCATTTTGTTCGTAAGGTAGAACTGAAATGTGTGCTTGGGAAATACGGACTGCTAATAACAGAAAGCTAAAACACTCCGTGACGATGCATTCCTGAAGGGATTAGGCCTACCATGCGACCGCTGCATCATCTACCATAGGCAGGTGGCAGGCTTAGTGTGCATGTGGTGAGCATGCCGACACCCACGGCCGTTAATGGTGGTTTCGGTATCAAGTAACTCCTCCGTTTGAGGAGTTTTCAGGCTGACTCCATCCCGTTCCAGAGAAAAATCCGAGGAATTGCCAGTGATCCTTCACAAAACTGCTACGAAAAATGTTTAAAATATAGGTTTTAGTCCATTATAAAAAGTAGTTAGTGTACCAAATTAAAGCAAAATCCTTATAAAGCGCCGTTTTTTAAGAAAATCGCGATTTTTTAAATATATAAATAGTATTAGAAGTGTCAGAAAAGCTTGTTGACATGCTTAGATCACATCTCCGAAAGAAACCAATTATTAAATCTTGTTTTGATACAGGTCTATACAGGTCTATGCTGTTCACTGTCGTACACAGAGACATATTTACGAAAAATAGTATTTTGGTCCTCAGGACACCCAAAACGTGACTAACGGTGACAACTTGCCATCGAATTTCAGGTATTCGTCCTATAAAATGCATTTTAATGTAAGTTGAATACCACATAAGATTTTTTTTAATACGCAGCAAGCACATTCTGAAAGCCAGATTCTGTGGCAATGTTTAAAAATCTGAACAAGTATTGCTCAACTGTGAAAAGTACTACGGACCGGAAAGCACGGGCACTAGTGGTCTGTGGAACATTTACGTGATCACCATATGACGGGACGTGATGAAGGAAAAACAAAAAACAAAAACACGAAGTGCGAAGAGTAGATGTCATTCTGAAAGACATGCAACACGTGCGGTATGTATGGAACTTCAATTGAAAGCAAACAAAATTTTATAGAATTTACATGACATGAGTTTGCTTTCTGGTGAGAGAAAGACAGCCGTCATCTCCCTATAACCCCACACATTTAGCACTAGAGAGGGGATGGTTCTCTGTCTTGTTTTGGAACAAAAGGTCAGTTTTGGCTTGAGAAAGCATTTCAGGGAGCACAAGAGAGGCTAATATTAGTATCCCACCCCACAACATTCTCCTTCGCGCCTTCCATATGGACGGGAGCTACACGTCTCATCACAGGAAGATAAATTATGCGTAAAATGTAAAGCTAATTTACATAATATTCTTTTAAAATCACTGAAGTGGTAATGGAAGTGGAAGTAAAAGTTCGAGCTCTTCGAGGCATTTAAATTTATTTATCACATTCTTATAATATATTTATCGGCCTATTATTTAGCGAGAATACTAACAGTTTTACTAATTATACCGAGTGTAACATTTATACCAGGAATGTACACAGTCGAGGTATTACTAATAATCCCTGTGTAAATGACTGAATGTGTGTAAGTTGTACACACTTTACACGGGCTTTGTTTAAATATTACTTCATTACTTCGAAAATAATAAAGATGGCCGATATCTATAAGAGCCGGGTGGTTGGCAAGCCGTTTTTTTCAGCATAGGTATTGCCATTTTAGGTTAGGCCTAAGTTAGGTTAAGTTAGGTTAGGTTAGGTTAGGTTAGGTTAGGTTAGATTAGATGCCATCTTGCGGCGATTTATAAGAATATGGCGAAACCTATGCTGAAAAAAAAACTGCGGTTGGGACGTTCATTCGACTGAATTTTGAGGTTAGGCCTATGCATTCATTTTAATGCAGTTGGATAAGAAACATCGTCGTTATCTGCTTTCACAATACTGTTAAGAACACTGCCCCTTTTAGTGAGTCGTCTTCCCTTAATTTTACTTATCAATATAGCTTTCTTAAGTGAAGTTAAAAAATACTGAAACTAGATTTTTTCACGGCAGACCACGCATTGCTGTTTGTTCACAGCTCGGATAAATGACGACTCAGACGGATTGTAGGCTCATGTTTTCTAATGCCGCGGCCGATAAGTGTCATTCCGAGAGTGACGTGTTTGTTGTAAAACTGGTGTAACTTTCGCCAGCTCCACAGGAATAATTAGTACATAATTTGGATACTGCTTATGTAGAACATGTGTGAAGATCATCCAAACAACCGTTCATTGCCCACATAAGCTACTTTTATTAGGCAAGCTGTTAATAGTTATCTACTTACCGGTATTATGATTACAAGAAGTAGAGTTTAATTTATAACGCAAAATGGTTATGATCGCAAAATCTTAAGTAATGATACTTAATAACCCTGCATTTTATTTCGCTGCACTATTTAATCCGCAGATTTCACAATTGTAAAAATCCTAACGTTATTTCAATGTTTCCATTAACATAGGCTACATTCATTCAAGTTATTAATATACTGTATGCTCATTGTTTGATCCCAGCTTGCAAAATAACATTTTGGATTATCGTTCTTTACGATACCAGAATTGAACTCAAGTATTGTGCTAAGTTTCATTTTACATACGCCTCACCATATGTTGATGTAATTTATCTTATGATCGTTTAATAAAGTCTTTCATATGGGAAAATTCAGTACTCAGTTACTACATAGAGCAGTTAGAAAGGGCAGACTGCAATTTTGCGTGAAGCTGTACATATTGAAACTAAGGGACCCTATTAGGAGCAAAATAGTCTCATGGCCAATTCTTTGTGGAAAAATATTAGTCTACATACTTTAAACTATAACCCTTTGTGAGAAATGGAGTAATTTGGAAAATAAAATTCTAAATACTTCTATTAACCATATAAAATATTATGTTATTTAAAAAGAATGTGTCCTGTTATTATGTAGGCCTATGTGTTTTTTACATAAAATTACCAAATCTTTATTAAAATACTGTAAGATTTTTATTGTAAACTTTTCATTCAAGCTAAATTATTACCGCTGATTTTATTATTTTAGCCTACAAATTAATAATACAATTAATGTGCTAATATATTAGAACTGGAAAGTGATATAGAATTTAGAATTAGAATTAGAATTAGAATTGTTTTATTTTACCTGGTGGAATTAAGGCCATTAGGCTTTCTCTTCCATTCAACCAGGATTAATACAACTGAACTTTACAATATTACAATAGAACAAGTATGATACAAGCACAATACAAAGCTACAGATACACAGAAACATGATTATACTATTATCATTTAAGGCTTAAGAACTAGTTCTCTAGAGATAATACAATACACAAAAAACAATATATTTCTTGTTAAATTCGCAATGTTCTAGAATTTCATGCATATTTTAAAGGCACGTACTTATTATTTCATTCGCATTATAATATCGTGATATTGCACATAATTTTCAACAGTATAAACCGATTTTCTTGTAAAAACCTTGAAGTTACATGTAATGTACTTAAGTTTTTTCAAGTTACCTTCGACATTACATACGAGTATAACCGGTAGCCTTACCACATATTGCTGAAAACCACTCACCACAGAAAATTGTGTTACGTTAACAGCTCCGTGATCTACTTAAAATAAATTGAAAACATTATACTTTAACAAGTTTCTTTCAAACAATTCAATCAAATTATGATTTTCAGTATTTTTCTCACATTAGTGTTGACGATATCTTATACAGCTCTCGGTTTCGCTAGTAGGCACATAAAAAGACAGAAAACAAGTGGAAGCCTATATTTTCACAGATAATAAACCTTGCTGTTAGCTAGACTTATTATTTTATATTGTATTTGACTTCTGTATGAAACATTGCCAGAGAAACATATTCCACGAATTTTCTGTGCTTGTACGACCAAATTTTTAGATTATTTTATATAATATAATATATTCTATATTCATATACTGTTGAATATTATTACAATTAGCAAATGATAGTTTTACAAAACTTCTAAGCGTTTGTTTTTGTGCATAAAGAAAAGAGAGTCACCAAATAAATATTCTATGGATGAAATTTAAAATAATAATTTTATTATTATTACAATAATTATTATTATGACCACTATTAATATTATACCGTATCACATCGCATCCTTGAAGGATGTATAACCCAAATAAAATCCGATTAATGCACTCATATAACTTTATTTACCATAAGCATGGGCTATACACTTTCCTCACTTCATATTATATATACGTAGAATCAGAGGCCGTACCGGTATGCAAAGAACGCGAATCCAGTTGTTTTAACTTGATGCAAAACGTTATTGTTCATCAGGCAAGACTGAGTTAGTACAAATAGTGGATGGCTTATAACCAGAGGCGTAACGAGGGGGGGGGTTGAGGGTTTGAACCCTCCCCCATTTATTAAAAAAAAGAAAATTGTACAATTTATTTCATTATTGTGTTATATCACCTTTTTTAAAATCCGCTTATAAATTATATGAGTTTAAAGCGTGGGAAGGACCCCGGAACCCCCCTCTTCAGATGTTATAACCTCCCCATATGGTCAGTCTGGTTACGCCTATGCTTATAACAACCCTTCGGAGAATTTTTGTAAAATAATGTACCAAATAAAAGTTTTAGCTCTTGTCATAAGTAACTAGTGTACAAAATTTAAACATAATCGTTAGAACAGTTTTCGAAAATGTTGCGAAAACCCAAATGTTCTTCAAGTAAAGTGGCATTAAAAGTAAGAGAAAGTGTAGCCAATCCGCATCACTACGTCCCCAGAAGGTACCTAACCGAAATACAAAATTTTGTTTTCATACGACTTTTCGTTCAAGAACTGGAGTATTTACCGCACATACAGGTTTCTGAAAATGGTACTTTTGGATTCAGGGAACCTCAAAACGTTATTTATGTTAAAAACTCGAATTCGAATTTGGGGGTAGAACACAATACTTCCTCTACCTATAGCAGCTATATTTCGGGCAGAGGAAGGAATAACCAGTGACCCACAAACATTTTCCACATATTTTTACTCACAGGTCGTTGGCATATAGGTCTGTGGCTGCTTATATGTTGTGTTAATCATATGTCTGTAGATTTACAGGCATGTAAAAGAACTCCTACGTGACGGTTATAGGTCTAAATAACAGTACACTACCGATTTTGCGCACGTCTTCAATAATTAAACTTAATGCTGAACGGGCAACAACTTCTCACAATAATGTGTTTTGTTATAATTAGGGCTCGGACTTTTAGGTGCTTATAAAACCGAAAATATTTATTTTTTATGTGTTTAAAAAGTTGAAAACATGTTTAAAAAATATGAAAATATTTTTATTTATTTATTTAACCAATATTTACAGAAGTACTCATCTAGTCATTCTAGTCAGCAAGTGTAGAACTGTTGCAGTAAACGACAATAGTAGGTCTTAAGTTGTGCATCTTAAAACTGTGACGATTTTCACGGAACAGAGACTTGTATCTTGAAAATGTACGTTCAACATTGCAGGATGTTAATCTTGCATATTTGTAACACTGACACTGTAAATTCACTGACACTCAGATGTTCCATCTGCTCCAAGTTCTCTACACTGTTAACCATTAAAATATCTGAAATCTTGCGCAACACTTGTAACCCTTCATTTTTATTTAGGCATGACAGGAATTTTCTCTAATTTTGTTTGCTTTTAAACCACTGATTTTGTTAAGTTTGTTTGATTTATTTTATTGATTCTGTCAACAATATTGTTTTGTTCTTTCCAACTTAGTAATGCAGTTTGAGAGGAAACAGAAATTTACACTTATAAAGCCCTAATCAGCCCTGATTTATTGTCTGACAACGCAACACATTGAAAATATGTCGCAATTTTACAAAAACAGTCAAAATATTCATTTCTAAACAAGATATGTGGTAAAATATGTAAAAAAGAATTAAGTTACCAAAAATATTTATTCAAATAAAAAATATCGAAAATATTTTTTTTTATGTGATATGCAACTCAGTATTTTGAATCCAAAGGTCCCAACCGGAACTTTGACAAAGTCCTGAAATCATAAGTAATAGCAAAAAAAAAATATGTATTTACCTAAAAGCCCGAGCCCTAGTTATAATTATCCTTAGGGTTTTTCCATAATACTATAATTTTCTTCAACCAGACAATATAATAATTTATACATTCCCATTTATAATTTTAATTAACTTTGCTCCTCTACTATCGTCTATCCATCGAATCTTCATCTGTATCCTCTCGCTCCCAAGCTTCCTCTTACACCATCCATCTAGGCAACTTATCAGTCGGCCTTCCTTTCCTTCTTCTTCCATAGGTCCCCAGTTCATCGCCGCTTTGGGCAATCTTCCATCATGCGTCCTTTTCATATGTCCGTACCATCTTAGCCTTTTCTTTGAATAATTTCTTCGACATCTTTAATTATATTTATTAATTATTTTATAACAGTATTAAATTTTTCTTCTTCTCGGTTTCCTTACTAATCTTCTTCAGTAATCCATCTCTATGGCTCGCGGTATTGCTTTTTGCTTAATATGCACCATCTACGTTCCCGCTCCATATAGACCTTGCACATCTGATTTGTATAACAGTACTTTTGTTTTGTTCACGTTTTAATTGCTCCATAATAACGAGTTTAATATTCCATTTGTCCTTCTTACTTATCTTATCTTACTTGTTATTCTTACGCTTATAAAAATTTAATTTTGAATTTTTCTAATTCTAATTCTAAATTTAGAAATATTACATCACTCTACCTATATAGGCCTAGCGGAGATTATTTTTCTATTTCTTATGTTCTTTTCACCACTAACAAGAATACCATACTCTTCATATCTTCAATTCGTATAAAAACACTAGCAAATACTTTGTATAAGTTTCACTGTTTTAAAATGTTGGTATCTTAAGAGTCTTAATAAATTAATAACATAATTCCTTTTCGGTTGTTGACATAACTAACTTCTGACTTCAGTCTACAACTGCTTTAATAAGTTATGATGTTTTAATACTCGTCGTATTAAGATACTTACACTGTAAGTTAGTTCAAACGTAGAATTTTGTTATTGAAGGTATAAGTGGCAACGGTAGGAAGAATGGGTTGCATAGAAAGTGTGTTTGAGAGAGTGCCAGGGGGAAAGAATCAGGGACGCGTGATATTTTGCAACTATGGCGAGTTATCGATATGTAATTAACATTTAAAGCGAATAAGGAAGTGTTGAATTCGAAGTTATTTAATTCTGGTAAAATTTTCAAGAGCTGAATGAAAGTCAATGTATGTGTTTGGGTATGCTTTGGATTAAGATAAATAGAAATAAGCGAAACATGTACAAGCGACAAGCTTGACTTAATTAGCTTAATTTGTGGCTGTGTAAGGACGAGATTGTTGGGATGTAGCCATGGTTTTTAGCGAAAGACGCGAGAGCGATAAAAAGTCGATACAACGCGAGCTCAGTACTACCGAAATAACGCGTCGACTGCTAAGAACAAGTACTCCACCTGTGCGCTGCATTCTTCAAGAGCTCAGGGGTGTACAATAATATACATCATTATTCAATCCCCAAGTAACAAACAGACGTTAATAAAAAGTTAACTCTGGTTCCAATGAGCCAAAAAGAATTTGTGCAAGAACATTCTGTAGAGTGTATTTTAATAGTCACTTAATTAAACTTGTAAATTATATAATATTGTGAAAGCGAATAACATGAAAATAATTATTTTAGTAATTATTATTAAGGGGGTACGCCGTAGAGTAGTGGTTGAGGCGCTGCGCTAAAAAATGGAAGGTCGCAGGTTCGATTCCCGATGAGGTCGTTGAGATTTTTCAATTGACATAATCCTTCTGGTGGCACTATGGCCCTGGGGTCGACTCAGCCTCTAACGGAAACGAGTACCAGGAGCAATCCTGGGGGTCAAGTCGGCAGGTGCGTAAGGCTGACAACCTTACCACCTTCACTTGCCGCATGTCCAAAATCTGGGAGCCTCAACCTCCTGGAACCCTCTGGGCCTCCATGGTCTGTATAGCGATCACTTTATTAATTATTATTATTAAGGGTTCATATTCGATTTGTGTAGATATTGAGGCTGAGAGATGTCAGCATAAGGTATACAACTGCTACAACTTTAGAAAGAACTGTACTTAAATTTGTACACAAATGTCAGATTCGGGGCGCGAACATGAGACACGCTATTATGGAAGGGTTATACTCTTATCTGTACTCGTCGAGCTAATTCATTTTAAATATCAAAACGTCAAATATTAAGTTATAATGCAAATTCGGTGGAGAGATTTAGAAGTAATTTGGCCTAAAGAAACACATTGCATACATGGATAAATTTTCCTCTACAGAATTTAAACCTTGATGTATCAAAGGGGCTAAGTACCATTTTGAAGGAAATTATATTTTCACATATATAGGTACCAAGTACCATCGAACGTTACATATCAGTCTGACCAAGTGCCTTGAATGTTGTAAGCATGGGCATCACCATAAGGACGTCTTGTAAAAAAGCGGGACACATCAGATAGACTATGAGAAATTTTGAATTAATTTCACCATGCATTTACCTATATTATAAATCACAATCGCTTTTAAATCGATTAGAAGAACAGAATTTCAAAATATGCATGATTAAACCATGGAGGAAAAAGAGCATCGTTATTAGAATATTAAGTTACTAACATTTTTTAAAATTAATTATAAAATTTTAATGTATTTTCCACCAGAAGTGCTGCATACCTAAAACGTAATAAATTCCATAGGCTACGCCTAATGCACTTCTTTTAGGAAAGTTACTTACAAAAGAAAAAAACAGGACATTTAAAAAATGTCGGGACTCTGAACATTCTAACAAAAAACGGGACAAATGGGAACCCTAAGCATGGACAGATGGCATGAGTGCATAAAGGTAGTAGGTTGTTGATTTGTTTCGAATAATTCTATTTCTTGTATTTGGCACTTAGCCCCTTTGATATTTTAAGGTTTTAATTGCAAGCTATTTTAAAAATATTTCCCTTATGAAATCAATTTTCGATTGGGATACAATACCCTACTTTCCTCCTGGAAGATGGCGATCATCCCAACAAAATAATAACTAATATTGTGTATTCACTCTACACATAATATATTAATCACTATAAATCTCTATAGTTATAATTTATAGAATACGTACTAGATGACTTACTGTTTTGAAACATGCAAAAATTGTATGTACATCTTTATCTGATGTTAAAAGCAGATGGACTGTGCTTGAATCCCAAATAAGTCATATAGTGGAGGATTGTGAGTACTGAGATAGACTAGGAAGTGGATTACCAGGTTAACAGATAGCTATTAAAAGAGAGGAGTGACTGACATGAGAAACTTTGACACTCCGTCCGTGCACCATACTACTTCTCAAGTCAGAGTAACGGAGCAGAAAATTCCCCATCACGGTTTTCCCTCACAATAGAATTCTGAGGATCTATGTGCAATCATTTTTGCCAGTCGTAAAATATCTCTGTATTCAAACAATAATGTTATACCTTCTTGGACTCCCGTTCGGGAGCTCCCAGGTTCAAATCCCCTGGCCTGCCAATTTGACATTTTTTTTTAATAGTTTCCGCAGTCGTAAAGGCAAAATAGTACCGAATTGAATATTTACTTACCATAACTCATCCTCGTTATTTCATTCTGTATCATATTCATTGCAATTAATATCAGTTGAAACTTACTGACGCCATAAAACACTCCAACAATAGAAAATAGTTGAAAATCAATAGTTACATAGCCTACTGGTATACACCAGAACCTGAACTGATATGGCCTCGATGCTCAAAGGAATATAAATTATTATTATTATTATTATTATTATTATTATTATTATTATTATTATTATTATTATTATTATTATTATTATTATTATTGAATATCCAAAATTGGATTACACCCTATTTCATTTCTAAATCTTCTCTGCACATGAGTGATCGATTTCAACTGGGAACACACATTCTGCCACAGACCAGTTACCCAAATTTTCTTTCACAACACTGAGAAAAACAATTGCTTCGGGATCACATTAAAAAAAACACTGCAGGCTCCTTCACTCAAAAGTGCTGGCAATGAGCGCGTTCTAAAAACCGTCATATCCCACTGTCGTACCCTGTACTGTTTTTATTTACACACAAAGAGAGGGACGGGATAAGCCCTATGCAATTAGTGATTGTGGGCTTTATATCCTTCGTAGGGATGGGACAATTTAATTATATTTATATTTATCTGATAACATTTTACTGTGAACTTAAGTCAATGGGTTTTATGATTTAAATTGTGGTATTCTGCGACGGCAATGAACATTTTACCTCCATTAACAGAACTTGCCTTGAGAGAAAACCAATTGTGTTAGTACTGTCTCAAATTAATACGAATATCATTATCTACTTTTGACGAGTGCACTTGTGTCAGTTCTTTAATGGAAGTATTTGTTAATGTCTAATTTCAATATAAATTAATTTAAAAACAAACAAATATTTGTTTTTTTATACATGCATTTATCCAACTCTAACCCAAACTACTTTCTGAAACACCTTGACAGTTGCTCAACTGAATTAACATGTGAGCTAAAAGAGCTCTGGTCATTTTTGGTATATTGAAGGGCCATACTATAACATGAACTATTTTTCTTCCCCTTAGGACGTAGAAAACTTTAAGACAATGCGTTTTATTATTAAAAGTGTGGTATTCTGCGACGGTAATGAAATCTTTTCCTCATTAATAGAACTATAAGTAAAAATTAATTAATTAAATATAAATATTATCTACTGTGTACTGATTGTACATAAATTCCGAACATCTACTTCTTCTAGTACTAGCAGAGTATGCTAAGATTAGACCGACGGCCTGGGAAAACAGAACACCTCGTTAATGCTGTAAAGAATTATGAAACTCTTTTGCATCGATTTCTTTCATACAGAGGCTTTTAATTATTCATCACTTTCTTCTTCAATGCATGTAAGCAAAGCCAGTAAATATTGCATGATCTAGTAACGCAATATCATTTTTTCAAGGTATACATAGGGAGAATACTTTATTTTATATAAGAAATACAGTAGAGTCCCGCTGTTCCGAACTAATTAGGACCGAACACCGTTCTGTTTAGCGGGAATTCGGAATATGCGGATTTCATGAATAATATCAACGTATTGACTTTTTAAGGCGTAAATTAAGTGCGGGGAATTGTATAAATGGAGCCGACATTTGTTGTAAGTAACCAATTTGGTTTCAAGCGTTTTCATCAAGCTTAGGCTCTATGTATGTTTCTATTTAACTTCTTTGTATAACAATAAACCTACGTTTTTTCACGAACGTCTTTTTAATTTCACCTTTTTTTAAGATTAAAAAATCGGTACTTATTCTGAATCTGTTCGGAATAGCGGGACTCTACTGTACAGACAATTTGAACTCGCAATTTTTCATTTATATTTTGCCTCTTTCTTATTGAGCTCTGTACCAGAATATACAGCATTTTGAATGAATAGTTCTCTGATTTCTGTTAATTTCAAATTATTGGGAAAAATAAAATCGTTTGTCATTGAAACCTCAAGTAACGAACTGTTAAAGAAAACACTTTTTACTTTCTCGCTTATACGTGGCATAGAGAAATAACGTCGATCTTGATAAGAATCGAAATCCAGATAACATCGGGACAACATATTTCAATATACCGAGAAAACAGGAAAAAAGGTGTATTTGAAATGACATCTGTCGCATCCCGGATGAAGAAACTTTTAATCGAGTCATGGAAGCCTGCGAAACCATTCGACACCATCGCGGAGTATTTGAAAGGGTGCGATAGTCCATGATTCAAAGAGTGCATGCATGTCTAGAAGCAAGAGGAGGACATTTGGAGCATTTGTTACTTATGAGTTTTGTGTGTTGACGTGTTATGAGTGTACCAATGTGTTGAACAGTTCCTAACGAGAAAACAAAGAATTATGGGACCATGGGCGTCCGCAGAAATTTTGTCAAGGGGGGGAATAAGAAATTACTGCTACCATCACTATGCTACTACTTCTACAACCACTTTATTATTATTATTATTATTATTATTATTATTATTATTATTATTATTATTATTATTATTATTAGGCCTACTGTTATTATTATCATTTTCATTATTATTATTACTAATATTATTATCGTCATCAGCGTCATCTTCATCATCCATATCCTCGATTTACTGTAGCTGGACCTATGGCTATGAATAGAAAGGAAAAAATCCCTTTAGGCAGGCCTACAGGCGGAGGTAGATTTCGAAGTGCTTTTGGTTTAATTTATTGTCGCTGCATAGCACTCTTCTTCTTTAGCCTTGGCATGGTAAACCTACAGTAATAAGAACTGAATTCGGTAAAGAGGAAGAGCCTACAATCATTTGTTTTGACAACAAGAATAGGATATAATATTCTGGGAGGCCGTGCGCAAGATCAGCAATGAATAAAATTAGCAAAGCCGCTAAACAAGACAAAATTATGATATTATAATAATTCTTTTAAGTGTTATTATTTTCAAACATTAAAATCTCGCGTCATATGAGAGCTATCAAGAAACTATTTATTGATTTGTAGAGTACTCATCAAGAGCTTTTCAACGATACCCCACAAGACGTGGTTTCAAAAGTTTCGAATTTTCATCCCCCACCCCCACCTCCACCCCCACCCTCACTCGAACCCCCGAATCGTTGGTGTCACTGTGAACTCCATAGGGAGTACTCTAATTTATTCAAACAAAGTTTCCCTCTATACTTCATAGGGGCCGAGATATAAAGTTTTCAAAATTTCAACCCCCTCCCCCGACCACCCCCTTGGGCCAATTTTGCCCATTAACGAACTTGTCCGTACTATTGGGCCTAGAAATAACATAATAAAATTTGGTTCAAATATCTTCAAAATTACGGCCGCTATCGTGTAAAGATATATATATATAAATATATATATATATATAAATATCACAAAATTTTTTTTTGAACGGGCGGTGGTTTCGTACTTAGGGGAGCATGAAACGTAAAGATATGAAAGAATTTTTCGAAAATCATAAAGTGGTATCCATTGCAATAGGTAGATTTTTCTTCGAAAATCTACCTAAAAAAAATGTGATGTAGTACACTCACATTACATTTTTTACTCCTTTTAATTTCACAGCTATTATTCATATAAAATATGATACTTTCAGTGCTTTAGCTTCAATACAATCAAACGTTTGGCAGGAAAATTTTCAAGTTTAGGGAAGTAATTATTCATTCATACCCATGTCTAAGGTTACAATTCGTTTTTGGCCAAACATTTCCAACAATATTAAGTGGAAACTTAAGCCTCATTTCATGTTAGTTGCTTATAATCATTTAGTTTATAGACTTATGTGTTAACAAAGTTTCCAGAGGGGGACAATAGCCCTACCCTACCCCTTTCGGACGGCCATGTATGGGACCTATGTTCATATGAACTCTTTTCCTTCTTTTGGTGTAAGGAACCCATGGCCGAAGTTTGTAAAAGTATTTTTGAAACATCCTGTATATATATATATAGCCCATATAAGTATGGCATGTTACTATACATAATGGATAAATGATAAAGCTTATGCATGTGCTTCGAAAAGCGATACATGTTATCTTATACAAGATTGGAAACAAAGGAATTGCAGTATCAAAACATATTCCTTATACTTGTGTTAGAACGAATCTGTAATTTGCAGTGGAACGCTTTTAAGTTTATAAAAGCAGCCCCCTTGGCATGTTTAACAGGAAGGGGAAACAACATATGAGGTCTCCACAAAGAAAACCCACCTGACATCAAGATATGTGGCCTTCACACACCTGTATCAACCCACCCTTGCAAAACATCCCCTATAACCGGTTCTATTGTTCCCTCGAGAGGAAGAGAACATATGCCAAATATGTGGCTAGGTGTGTGATTCTCTGAGGTTCCCAACTGGTTTCAAGTTAATATTGTTTTCTTGAGAGAGTCTGACGGATGGCTCAACGCTATAACAAAACTTCGCTTGCGGTTATAAAACAAAGATTGTATAAGCCTATTCTTAAATATGGTTTTCATTATATAATTAAATCATTATTTCTCTATTAGTAACTTCTTAATGTTAGGAATTTCCTATAGAATAGATTATTTCTTAAGTCTGAAGACATTGTACCGTAATTGTTCTATGTGGTATTTTGTGAACACATGAAATTAATATACTTATGAAATGAACAAATAATATAATCCTTTAAAATAGGCAGCTCACAATAAATAATTAGAGATAAGGATATACACATTTCCTTTCTAAGGCTGCTAATTGTCCACATCAACATTACAAGATATATAGTAAATGATGAAAATTAATAAGTTACTTTAGTGCACCATTATTTAGGAATAACGTAACAAAATCATGTGGAGTTAAATTCTGGTACACCAAAGATAATTACAGGCCAAGGTCCATAACTGTCGTCAAATAACTATAACAAGAACAATAATCCAGTGGGGAAAAATTTGATGAAGAGAAAAAGAGAAAGAAAATATCAATATGAATGTGGATTGATGCTTGCTTACTGTTTACACGAAATGAACGTGCTAAACAAAAGAGGAAAAATAGACTAGTATAGAATAGAACCGAAATTTTTTAATGACGTCGCAACATTATAGGCTTACATTATTCTTATATGTCTTGTAACTATTCAGAAGCGCCGATCTGAAAATATTGTTGGGGGCAAAAATTAGATTTTTTGTAATTATACATATGATAAAAACTTAAATGTTGAGGAGGGGCAGAAAGGACTTTGCCCCCCCCCCCCAAAGTCGACGCCTATGTAATTATTACAAACATAGCACACTCCTTGGAAGATTGAAGACTCATTAGGCCTATATAACACTACTACTTAAACCTTTTCACCGCTACTGACATAGGCATATAAAAGCGTCGCCTGAAAAATTACGCAGAAATATAAGTTTAATAGAGCAATGCTTTACGTTAAAATATTAGGATTTTCGTTTTGATACCTTTGTCATTTAATGAACTGAGAGTTCCCTTGTGGATTTCAACATTAAGAGCACACTGCTAATGTTTTCGCTTGATCACTTGATCATTACCAATGTAAAAATTCAGCTCTGGAAGGATTAATATTAATATCTCTTCTTAAGTTCGTAATTTTGTCCACCGCTGTGGCTCAGGGGATGCGTCCAATCCTCTCACGCAGCGGGCCCGGGTTCGATTCCTGGTCGGGACAAGTTACCTAGGTGAGGTTTTTTCCGGGGTTTTCCCTCACCTGTGAGACAAATGTCAGGTAACTTTAGGCCCTTGTGGTCCCCGGATATCATCTGGCCGTCATTATCATTTTCATCCCCATCCTCGCCTTGTTCTGAGTGAATGTGTGTGTGAATGATGTGTATCGTCCTATGTGTTCGTGTTGTCTCGGAGGTGGCCCCGGCATTGGGCTGATCACTCATCCGGGGAGGCCCTCCATGTCCTTGTCTGGTCAAAAAAGTATGTCTGTATGTGTTGTGATCCATAGTTCATTCCTCTCCCGACAGGTCGCGGCCCGGTAAGGCGCGGGCCGCATAAAGGTCCCTACAAGGGAGAGGTAAAACTACGAAAGAGAAAGAAAGAAAGAAAGTTCGTAATTTTCAACATATGAGCATGTGAGAAGTGCTGATATTAAGCATCGTTATTTTTCATCGTATATTCAGAGTGAACCATCAATCTGGACATTTGGATCACGATTCTAGGCCAATCAAGTTAATGTGTTGTAAATCCATAGTGCTATACAGTGTAATTTGTGCGGATTAGAGTGAAATGTGAATCGGACTGTTGCATTGAAACAAAGCCGCAATAAAACAAGGGTTCTGGTAAGGGTAGAGTGAGTCCCTCGGGATCAAATCTCTGACCATCGCATCGCGTTGTTGGCCTTTACAATCTACCATCTTGAACCCCACCGCAATTGCCGTCCTTTTGTCTTCATCTGCATCCGTGCATGGAGGAGGAAGAGGCTTCCTGGAGTTGCCTAACCCCTCAAATTAACATCGCTCACCTTTCACCAATAAAATAGATGAAAATTGTTTTAAACGACGTTACCGTACATTATTTTTAATAATTTATGTTTGACTGTATTCCATGCTACTGGTCAGTTTATTTCAAGAGAGAAAAACATGTTAAGTTGTTTATGGTTATTTAATGACGGGGCTTTATTGCAATTTGGCCTGTAACCGTCGCCGGAGTGCCGGAATTTTGTCCTGCAGGAGTTCCTTTACATGCCAGTAAATCTACTGACATGGCCTGTCAAATTTATGCCCACATAAATGGCATCGACCTGGGCCTAAATAATAATAATAATAATAATAATAATAATAATAATAATAATAATAACAATAATAATAATAATAATAATAATAATAATAATAATAATAATAATAATAATAATAACAACAATAATAATATATAGCTTATAGGCTATAATAATAAATAATCAAAATAGATATCCTTGTGTACGTCTGTTTGTGTATTTGTCCGTGTATTTATGTGTTTCTGTGAATAGTGTAGCTCAAAATTGAAAAAAAAAAAAACTTGTACAAATTTAACTTTATATTTGGATCTAGTTTATAACACTGAATAACAATGGTACTCAATGTCATGCTTTAACATTTTAAATTACAAACTTGTTTTAAAAAAGGGCAATGTTGGAACTTTTTGTTTAGTGTCCTCTAAAAATACAACACATAACTTAGTCGGCCTCGATGGCGCAGTTAGTATCGGGGTGACTTTCCCCCCCCCCCCCCCAGGTCGATGACATTTATGTGGACATAAATTTGCCAGGCCCATGTCAGTAGATTTACTGGCATGTAAAGGAACTCCTGCGGGACGAAAAATATACATATATATTACATATACATATATTATTTACAACTTACAAGTTTTCTTTATAAATCCACGGTTAAAAGTATTTAATACAAGCTATATCTTATAAGATAATCGCTACATAATAATGTAAATTACATCAGACTGAGCAAAACTGCTCATGCAGCGACGAATGAATAGAAGAAAAAATACAATACGTAAATTGTGAAAAGGTAAGGTTTTATTTATTTACGTTTTATTTATTTATTCTGCCAACTGCAGAAATAAATCCCAATTACAGTTGGCGTAGTTTCGCCAATACATATTGTACAGTATAAAAAAATACAATACAATAAATGAACGAATGTGTGAGGATAAAGAAGAAAATACATAAATGATTTACAATAACTACAATTAATTTAACAAGACAATCTAAAAATTAAGCCAAATCATATGGAACATATAACAGTTTATGAAGTCCTATGTACTGATTCAATGACACTTTAGTTCATTATAACATTGCAGTGAGACACGTGGTATTAAAATAATATTAAGAAGTGCAACTTACATCTCAAAGACGCTAAGATAAGAAATTCAGGAGTTCATAAATACATTACTTGGGTATAAGAAAGTGCATCATCAAGATCCTCAGTACATTCTAATAATCATAATTCTGTAAAAAAATTTGTATATTATGCAACAAATTACCATACAGATGTGAAGCATGTAGTGTTGCAATGCATCGGAGCATGCTGTTAGTAGCTAATAAAACAAAACAAAAACAAAAAGTCAAAATCCAGAAGAGCATTTGGAAGTGATAGAGAATTATATCGTTTACCCATTTGAATGAAAGATGAACATTCTAATATTTTTTACCTAATGACAGGAATATATAACAATTCCCTATTCCTTAAATTTAATTGCACTACATTAAATTTAATACGTTTTAAAAGTTCATTACTATCAATTTTACCATTAATAATTTTATATAAGAATAACTGTTGCGCTACCAACCTTCTACCAATTAAAGTAACAATTAAAGAAACAAAATTATATAAGGTATCTTAGAAATAGCTAACATTATGAATGAAGTACAAATTCCAAAAAGCGAACATGAGCAGAGTGACATAATGTTTCTGAAATTATTATGTTTGGATTCAGGGAACCTCAAAACATGTATTAATGCTAAAAATGTACATATAATTTCCGGGCCGAACACAGTTATATATATACTTCCTCTACCTATAGTACATACATTGCATATGGTAGAGCATGGGTGCGCATCTGTGGCACATCGTGTCACTGTGCGGTAGATGAATTTCTCCCACTACAGTCGCCCTTGACGTCAGCATAAAGCAGTTTCGACGTGACACTGAACATGAAGAACAGGTTTCTTACGTCACAGCAAGGGATGGGAACTAAAACGTTTCCCCTCAGTTGCTCACCTATGTGGTAGAGAATGTAACAGGTGCTTTACTTCCAGACCTAATGAAAAGCTGTACTTCTAGAACTAATCTCATATTAGAAATCAGAAGAGAAGAGCTCTGATTTGAAAGGAACCGTCTTGTTTGATACTAGAGTGCAGGGATTCACATATCAAGATACAGGTGGTCTGCCGGCGAGAGGTCAGTGAACATGAACTGTGCCGAGAATCTGAAGACATGGGCTGTGAAGCAGGACACGCACGATTTGATCTCAAGACGCCGCGCATGCACGCACCACTCCGGATATCATCCCTTCTTCCGCTCAAACTTACCACACCTCAACTCTGCTGCCTGCCCCTTACCTTTCATCCCTTAACCAAGCTGACAGACGAGCTCAAGGGCTCACACACACACACATACTCACATTCACATATACAGAACGAGGAGTCCATTATTAATGACTTGGGGGTGTGTTGCGTAGCAGGGTGGCAAGACAATGGCCGTCGAGTCAAACATCTCTTCTCTCTCTCTCTCATCCCCCTCTTCCAGCAGCCCGCTTTAGCTTTATTTCCTTTTTTAATAATTCTTTATTTCTTCTGTGAGACGGAGGCAGGTTAGTCTAATTACCGAACAAGAGATTTCTATAAATGTCGTAACTTGGCTAAAAGATAGGGTAGAAGAGGGGTGACAGTAGACTGGATCAAGAATCTACCATTGGAATTGTCTTCCAGCTTTAACAGCATGGCAACTAGATTGTTCTTTTTTCTATGTTAAAGAAGATATATTGAGCTTCATTCCCGATTAGTAATATTTAAATCGAAAAGCATATATTGTTGAAAACTGATATCTACATGCGAAATAATATCCTATACTGTATTCCTACTTAAATGTGAGGATTTATATGCAAAATGTATATTGATGCACACTAATTTAACATATGGATAAATGGTTTCCTTCAATTATAATGACAATGCAAATCAGTTAACACAGATCTGTTAGTGGATGTAAATGATCATTTTAGGGGAATATTATGTCTTGCATATTTTGATATTTTCCTATAAAATGCATACCGCTTTTGTGATATTATATTGCATACATGTTTTCTTTTGTATTACAAAAAATGCATAAGAAGGAATTCTCCTAAGGTAATTCTTCCCACATATAACGGATAAAAATCGTATAAAAACAAAATTTTGTATTTGAATTATTTACCTTCTGGGGATGTGACTTGAAGACTTTCTCTTAAATTTACAAGCATTTTACATGAAGTCGACAATCCTCATTTCTTGCGATTCTCAGCTTCAATGTGATATGATATTTTATACGGGCATGTGAAACGAACGCCTAAGCTGAAGTCAGACAATCATCCAGCCTGCGAAGCTGACTCCAGCCATAAGAAATAAGATTGAGGATATGCGGGGAGCTGCGATGCGCATGCAAGTCTCTCATGATTTCTGCGATACTCTGGATATCTGCCATCAATACTGAAATTAGTGGTAGCGTAGAGACTCGTGTTACACTTTTAATTCAGAGCATTCGGTTTAATTTAGGACGGGACTTTAGTCAAGTACGCAACCGGTTCCATATACTTTTTTCTGCTAGTATTGTTTAAGATGTTTGTGGTGCTACAATATTTCTGAGAAATGAGTTTTATATTAAATAGGCTATACCTAACCTTTTCTGAACACTTATCACTGAAGATATAGATATGTATTTAGGGTACCACATAATATTGCTTCAGTTGAACGTTACTGGAGCATATTTTAGGGGAAAAGTTCTTATGACACCAAGATTCGAACCCGTGATCTCCTGCTTTCCGTGTAGATGCTCTCTCGACTCACAGCGCCAGATGGAATCTGTCTCCACTGATTACCCTAAATGGTGGAACTCACTCAAAGATATTTAGGTCATATAAAATATTGTGAGGCACACTAATTTAGTGTTTTTGTGACCGAATTTCCATTGTCATTGTTCGATAACATTTTTTAAAACCATCTTTTATTGAATCATAGCGAAACATTACAATATTTTGTGCGTCACTAAAGTAGGAAAAGATAAAAATTATTATATACGCCCATGGCTGTAGGCCTGTTCATCACGTATATGTTAATGCACCCTGCAAATAACTGCTTAAAAATCCCTAAATTCATCCCGCGAATAGGTAGGAGGTCACAAAGTTATGCTAATGTCTTCAGATTCTTATGTGGAGGGATGGACAGAAAGTTCTAAACCTGTCAAAAAGTAATAAAGTATTTACTACTGAACCATTCACAATTAAGTTAACACAACATGGTGTTAAATGGTTACCTATGACTCTACTGCCATTTAGACCATTTATGCCCTATCCCTTTCTTACACTATTTCTGATTCAGGATATGTGAAAAGTATACTCCAAGCTCGAATTCTCGACTGAGTGGGAAAAACGCCGAAACCCCCACATGCATTGGATGAGCAGCTGATCTAAACCTGCGACCTCCCGGTTGCGCCACTGCTAATCACAAGTTAACTTTGTGTTGTGATCTAGAGAGAAAGAATAAGTTACTTCAACTCACGTAAAATAATCCCTTTCAAAGGCCATGCAGGCTCTCAGATTTATATATTTGACATCACACGAAGGTGAGGTTGTTAGCATCGTCACATTTATCGCCAGGATTTCTTATGATACCCATTTCCATTGGAGGTTGAGTCGACCCCATAAGAATAGTGCCAACAGAAGTATTACACCAATTTAAAAAATCCCAGTGACATCGGGAACTGAACCTGTCACTTTCCGGTTTGCAGTAGAGGTAGCGGTGCCAGAATGTTTTGTGTGGATGGGTCAGATGAATGTAAATATGGGCCAAGAGTGTATGTATTTGCAAACAAATTATGTCTATTGAATTAATGTTGTTTATAATTGAATTAAATTTGTGTCACCCTACCGTACGTTAAATATTTTTCACTGTAGTATGTTCGGTTAAGCAATATTTAAAATTCTTACAAGAACTCTGGTATCTGGAATTGCTTGGATCCAAATTTTTTTTTTTTTTTTTTTTTTTTTTTTTTTTTTTTTTAATATTTAAATATTTTTCACTGTAGTATGTTCGGTTAAGCAATATTTAAAATTCTTTTCAAGAACTCTGGCATCTGGAATTGCTTGGATCCAATTTTTTTTTTTTTAATTTTTTTTTTTTAAAGCTATTCCTCCCTTCATTATTTTTTAAATGAAGCGTTATTGGAACTGTACGCTTTTTCTAGTTTCGAAATGTCATACAGTTATACTGCAGTAACTTTAAAAAAGTACACAGATCACGCATGTTTTAAAATTTAAAAACAAGAAATCACTTCAATAAAGATAGTTTTCAGGTTTTTAAAACTTTATTCTTTAATCTTTCATCATCAACTTTCTATAATGCGAAGGTATGCCAGATTTTTTGGGGGGGTGGGTCAGGTCCCAGGCCCCCTCTCGGCGCCGCCCATGCCACAATGTTGAACCAGGAAGAAAATTTCAAGCCGTGCATATTACTTGTTATTATTTTACTTATTTATTTATTTATTTATCAGTAAAGACCCCAAAGATGCTCACAACTAAGAGCAATACATTATAATACACAGAGAACAACATTATATTTACTAAGAGCTAGGAAACATTACAATAATTATTAAATATAATCTAGTGAAACATGGCACATTACTAAGATTATCACAAAAGCCATAAAATTAATAGAAAAAAATAAAAAAAATAGGAATCATGAAAGTAGTTGTGACTAGAAATAAAATTTAGTCTTTGAGGCAAAATATATTGTGGTAATTCATTATCATTTTTGCAAAGGGAATAATTACATAAAAAGCATACGAAACAACGATAATAATACTGTAGTAAGAATAATAAAAGCTCCTATTGCAGAAAGACAGAACACTGATGTCAGAGAGAGTTGTTACATTTGCATGCATATAGAGAGGGAGACGTGTGAAATCTGGACATGTATATGTTGTCTACATAGATACTTCAAGCATTGTCAGCTATTGTACAGTGCAATAAAGTGCACATTTGTATGTGAGCTTTACGAGGGGTGGCTTTCTTGAGACTCCTGAATAGGACAGCGCTCCTCGTCCTCATACAATGGGATGACTCCCGGAGGGGTTGAGGGCTACATAGTTCATGGTCGGTCATTCCTTCCTGAATGCCTGAAGTTCAAGAGGGTGCAAAGTAAAATAGCACACGACTTTAAAACGAAATTGGTGTGACTTCACATTTCAAAATACCATACTCACGTTAATACGCAGGTGCCGTCCCTTCCTTGTAAGTACGAGGGCCGTCCACAAAGTAAGTTTCCCTATGGCCGTTTACAGGAACAAAATAAAATTTCATGGAAATATTTATTGCAACAGATATAGCAAGTGTTCAGCTATTTTTCAACATATTCGCTACAGGAATTGAGACATTTGTCATATAGTCATCGCGCCCAAACGAACCCCAGTCGGCTACAAAGCGAGCGGAACGCTTTTAAGTCTGACCACTTCCCTCATCTGAAAAAGATAATTAGGGTCTACCCACCCCTAAACGCTTTTAAGTCGGACCACTTCCCTCATCTGGAAAAGATTATTAGGGTCTACCCACCCCTAAACAAATGCGGTGGTCCCTGCCACCAGGTCAGGCCTTGTTGCAATGTCACTTGTGTTGTTTCTCCAGATTTGTGGAAATCAGCTGCAAGGCTTTTAAACTGTGGCAAAAATGCGCATCTTATGCTTAGGCACGCGCAACATTTCCCTTCCTTCCATTTCGGCTTTTCAACCCCAAGATGTTTATGGAGGGTTTGGTCAGGGGTGGGTTGAGATACTGTATTAGAGGGTTGCCGCCTAAGGATCCTTTAAAAGCGGTGACTATACCAACTTTTTGAACACTTGTGTCGTAGAAATATGACGCCTGGGATTTGAACCACTGTGTGACAACTCCACCCCCAAAAGTACAAACCTCTGTTTTGGATTTCTCGAAGGGGGAAGACTTTTCTGATCTGAAAGCTAGATATCCACTAAAATGTGATTTTCATCGCTCCAAACAAATGGGCCTAGTAGAAATACTATAGCGTATAAAAGTTTATTATGCTAGAGGCGACCTACAATGACATAGCTCAAAACTATCATTTGTGCCTACGGTGCAAGCGGTCCCGGATTAAAATCAAACTAGTAGGGTCGTGGCTCGTGGCCTTGGATGTCAGACTCACAAATTTGCTTCATTGTCAGCTTTTATTTCCTAATGCACATTTTGGATTGACCCCAGGGTCATAGCTCACAATGCTGCAGAAGAACTACACAAATTGAAAAATCTTAAAGTTCAATGGGATCCAATCTGGTTTGAATCTCCGCTAATAATAATAATAATAATAATAATAATAATAATAATAATAATAATAAATTTACTAGTACAAAAGTTAGCATGACACTCGTGTTACTATTTGTTGTATAACGTCTGAAATAGAATACAATAATAGAAACTTACCACGCAGGCCTATCATTTGCGCTTTTTGTATACGGTATTTCAAAAACATGTTTCAGATGGAAAAACAAACAGTGTAAGACAAACTGAATAGACTTTATTACTTATACAATTCTAAGCTATCATAAAATGGAAAAGGTCTTTAAATTATTCATTGATGAGAATGTGTGTTGATTTTGAAACATTTCAGTATTTCTGACACGCCCTACCTTTGGGTTTTACGGATTAACCACTGTAACACGCCAAAACAACATTTGCGTATTACGGCAGAAAGAAATCTTCTTTTATGTTAGTCGAACAATAGAATATAAGTTAGTCTATATTTGTACAGAAAAAGAGACTAATGGGATACTTCAGAGGAGTCCCCACCAACCCTGCACCTATACTAGTAGAAATACTTTCTTTCTTTAACCGGAAGGATGAAAAAAACATCCTACTTTCAGAACATTTTAGGTGAAATAAACTGTTGGATCGGTTAGGTGATTAGTTTTTTTTTAGTAAGTATTGTTGACAAATTTGAATAAATAATTCAAGAAACATGAACATCATACAAGGCTATTGATGCATTGTGTCAAGTTCTCTCATATCGGTCGTGAATTTGTTATGCTATTCCATTTATTAGACCTCACGTAAGCACTAGTTATGTGTTGTCATTATGAAACTTGTTAAAATTTTGAGTAATTATTGAATGAAGTTTATAAACTTATCCTTAGTCAAGAAATGGATTGGTTGCAAGATAAAACTAAAGTCTGGCCGTTCTAAGAAGGAAACCTGAAGTAAACAAATACCAGTACATCTGTCTCACTCTAGCACATTACTCATATGGCTTAACAGTGAGACAGACATAATGGTTTTTGTTTACTTCAGGTTTCCTTCTTAGCTCGTCTCGGGTATAGTGCTAATTTACACAACATTTCGTAATATGCTTAAATAACTAATTTTTATTAAAAAATTAAGAAACACTAGGTTCATGTTAATATTTTTATAATTACCTTCTTTGCATAAAAGTCAATTATTGGGTGCAATTTTTATTACCGGCATGTCGGGTAGTTTAAAGTTGTAATATTCAAATTCAAAGATTATTATATACATGTAAATTACATTTCTTTGTCTTTTATATTAAATAGTTTTCTACCCCTAATGAAACATTTTTCATTTTTACTCCATTCCCTCGAGGTATTAGCTTAATTATATAGTTAAAGGAACGTGAGTAATTCGAAACAATACATAAACTTCTTGCTGACAGGTAATTTAGATTATTTAGCTTAGCATAAAACACACATTCAAAGGTTTAAGCTTGAACACCATTAAGTCAATACAAAGTGATTATAATGTGCAGAGGAAATGTCACATTTAGACAAAAACAAGTACTGCAAGAAAGTGTCCAGGAATTCTTCGCACCTCTTTTATAGCTTATTTTAGGCCCATAGATCAAAGATCTAAAGAAAGAAGCTCTAAATATCATTGCCAATATTAAATCTCGCATTAGGGAGGAAATATATATAAAAAAAATACTGACTGGACACCCAAAGGGAAAAGACCACTTGGAAGACCTAGACGTAGGTTGAAGGACAATATTAGAATAGATTTAAGGGAAGTAGAATTTACGAGGGATGGTTGGAAAGGAGTTAGCACAGAATAGGGTTGAATGGGGGGCTCATGTAATGGGTTACATAAAATAGATAATATTCCTTTAGCTTGCATAGGAATTGTCTATTGCCATTGAGTAAGTAATAATTAATTAAATCTCTCTCTTTTTCATCCTGCCCCGGCACTTGACAAAGAGTCATTCGTCACCGTACTTCCCAATCCAGTTCACCTGTCGTTTTGTGATTAAAATCTTTCATTACCGTGAACTGTTTTACAATATAATCCCTGTTCATTACCATTTATAGCTTGGCAGAAAATACATCGAGCTACTGGTAGAAGTGACAGTCGACGCAGATGTTCCGCAAGCAGATTATGGCCAGTCAGAATTCGAATAGTAGCTGTAGTTTCTCTTTGGGTAGTCGGGAATGGCATCTGCTTAGTTGAGGAGACTCTTTTAACTTGTGCTGGCATCTTTTTCTTTCTGATAAACAGTTTATTTTTCTATTGATAAATACTTTTACCGAATGGTGTGATATTTTTAGATTGATTTTTGTGACTTTTCTTTTTTGCAAGACTGTCAGTTATTTCGTTTCCATTGATTCCACAATGAAATGGAATCTACTGGAATTTTACTTTATATCAGTTCTGTGAAGGGAATAAAAGATTACAGAACAAGTTTTTTTTTTCTGAAATGCATTTAATTATTTTCATTAACCATTGCAACTGCATATAAGTTCAAAAACCGACGAGCGAAGGGAGGTTCTGTTTTAACCCTACCGTTCGGCATCTGTTTGAAGATTTGTGAGTTATGCAGTTACGGTATGACCAAACACGTTGTTTTATTTTCTTCAAAATTTTTATGAATGTTCCTTGAAGTCACTAAAATCGACGAATGTTTAAAGGTTTTTATTTTTAAGTTCTCTTCAAGGAGGTGGTCGTTTTGATGGTTCCGTTTCAGGTAATGTACAGCTTCGTTTAACTATTCTAGACAAACGGTTCATGCTACAAACGTTTGAAAACTCCTTCATTATCGAGTGTACAATTTTCAAGAACTTTGTTCCAGTAATTTTTTACGTAGCACTAATGGTTTACCGGCAAATCATCTGTTTGTCTGCATTTTTGTTTTGTTTTGTTTGTTAGCAGCCACGACCAAATGTGTGTTCGAGTTTTTCCAATTCCAAAAGAATGTACCTTGAAGTTATATATTTAAGGATTATTTTTTTTAATTTTTAAAATGGTAGCCGTTTTAGCTGATGAAGAGCAGATCTTAATTTTTACGCAACATTTACTCTTTACATAAGTGATGACGATTCTCATTTTAACGAATGTTTTGTCTGTCCTATAAAATCTTATTTTTAAACATGACTAGTAAAGTTCCATGAAATTCGCGAGATGAAATAACACTAATGTTTGCAAACTTTTCTCTTCCCGCCTCCCATAACCCCAAAAAACGTGAAAAATAAACATAATCCCACTTTTTAAACGAATGCAGCAAAAAAAAAAAACTTCATTTGGATGAAGTCTTAACATTAACTCACTTTTAAGGAATATTGTTATAATTTTCTGTACTTGTTCCCTTGTGACTTTGTCAACTCATAAATTCATAGGTCATGTTGCCATAGAGATGGAATCTTTGCTCCAAAACGAACAGCTCACTGCACATAAGGCAGCCAAGGAGGAAGAACCACAGGAGCAACTTGCGATGCGATGCGATGCAGAATTCATTGACTGCTCCTTAAATTCTAATTTCTCTGGAATCATAAACTTTTTTCGTATGCTGGAATACAAATTCAATTCGTTACTGTTTTCTTAAATTCTTGCAGACAAATACCGAATTACGAGCATTTTTCTTGAACTTAAGGAAAGTTCGAAATGAATAAATACTTCCTACAATAAACAAAAATAAAAGTGGGAGGACGTTTGAATCAAATTGACAATACAATACCTGTTTTTAGTAGGCTAATTCATAATAATGGTAAGTGGATTATAAAATTTGCATCCATAGGCCTAGATCATATTTAAAAAAAAAACACCGCCGTAATATTGACATTTTAAAACGAATTTTGTTTATTTTTTTTTACCTTCGTAAAACATAAAACATGCATTCATAACTGATGCCCGAATGAGTAAATGCTCGTACTCGGGCACAGCTCAGCACAGCAACAGAAAACAGTGACCACTGGAAATTACAAAACAAAAATTTCAGGGCAAAGTGACGGTACACACAAAACACACACACACACATGGCATACACAAATACACACACAACAAAGCAAAGTAAATAATATAAATCAAATGCAAAACATATATATTAAACTTTATGTGTTAGAGAGGAATGAGAAGCACGAGAAACCAAAATGAAAAGCAAACAATTGGGATATTGTAAAATGAGTTATGCATTAGGTTGAATAAATTTTATAAGTTTGTTTCTTGAATCTTTGTAAATTTAGTTTATATAGTTCAGGATGAGCTCTTATTAGAGAGTTGTATGAGGTAAAACATTTGGGTTCATATAGAATAGAATTTTGATTCAGTATGGTAAGGTAGTGATGAGGGTTGTTGATTTTGAAAATATTTCTATTCTTATGGAAGTAAGTCAGTAATTTAAGTTTGTATATTTGTTCAGTATTTAAGACATTAAATTCGGAAAATATTAGTTTTGTAAACTATTTTTACGTATCTCTACTGAGTAGATCTCAAATCTCTTTCAATTGTGCTGAACAAGCAGGCTATTATTCCTAGCAGAGTTCAGAATCATAAACGCGTTACATAGCGTATTCCAAATAGGTCTTAAAGAGATAGATAGGCCTAATGCAAGTCTCAGTAAAAGAGCAAGCTGGAGCTCTTGGTATGTTTACAAGAATTATTTTAATCGAAAGCAAAAATTATATAGCTGCTACTTCCAGCGGAACTAACATTTAAAATTTCAGTCACACCCTTCAACCCTTAGCAATGTCAATAGCTACAATTCCAGGTCATGTGTTTCTTATGGGTGCCTTTTTACAAGCGATTCAAGATATTTGAGAAATTAGAGGAAAAACATTACACACCACCCTTTTCCTTTGTACAGACGGTCGTTATTTCAAGCAGCTTCAGCAGTCGTCGACGAGGATGGCGACGATTTCTTGCTATCGACACTCTCCTTACTAATACGCATGAACGAAGGTTTTTCATCAAGGGAAAAGAGGGGAAAGGGTGAGGGTGTTTATGTACACTTTCACATCGTTATAGATTAAAACTTGGAGCTACCCACCACCACCGAGGAGGAAAAGGGGTGGGGAAATGAGGAGGGTGGCATGAATATGTGCAGCTTCAAGGCAGTCTTGACGAAGCTGAGAAACTCAAAAAAATAAAATACAAGAAGAAAAGAAAAGAAAAAATAAAAAAAAAGTTAATGGAAGGAAGCGTGTGTGCGTGTGTGCGGGTGTGTGTGTGTGTGTCTCGGCCGGGGTCGCGTCCACGGACTCTAATGTGCAATGAAGAAGGAGAAATCGTTTTGTAGAAAAGAGTAAGAAAAGGGGTGGGAGAGAAGACTTTAATTTCACTTGAGACGTGGTGCGGGGAGGAGGGGGAGGAAGAAGAGAGAGAAGTCACTAATTAGAAAGAAAGAGACAAGTGGCAGGGCTGAGGGGACATGAGGCTGACAGTGACAGAATGAGGAAGAACGTGAGGGAGGGGGAGGCATGTAGACATTTCAGAACGAGAGATAAATGAAATGAAGAATATGGAAGAAGCGTTGTTACACCAGGCAGAGCCTGCTGCACGAGCTAGGGCGGAGACGAGTACCTTCCCTCTACAATTTTATTTACTTGTCAACAAAACTACCATTACCACCACTTTTCAACTATTCCCTGTCAATACATATTCAAATTCTCAGAAACCTTTATTTCTACAATGAACATGTAGATCAACTGGCGGCCCGGAGACTTGGAAATATTGCGGCCCGCGGAACGAAAAAGAGGATATTGAATATTGATGAACTGTGATCTTCATGACAGAAAAGAAAAACAGAACTTTTCCACTCTCCTTTCAGAAGACAGATTTTTCCCAGCTGAGAACTTTTGTTCTTCAGATCATTTCTATGTCTGGAAGCACATATATTTATGAAAGATCACTTTCGGGTGTGTAATTGATAAAAATGAAGCAAATACATAAGTTGTGTCAGTGACTGTTCTTTGTTATTTTTATTGAAATCAGGAACTAGCACATTAGTAGTACTTGCTTTGATGTAAGAGTCTTCAGTAATCTCATTGAGCCTTGAGTCTAACATGTAGGTTTGCTGACATTTCACTTAAACTGTCATCATCGAAGAGTAATTGGTATGACAAAAGCTGTATTTTGTAAAATCAAACAAGTTCCCTACATCTCTCATACTATTTCAAAATTGCGTAAAGCATTTGTTAGTGGAACAGTGTTAGAAACAATTGATCTTTTCAAGGGATAGGCCAACTGGTCTAAGGGAATATTACCGGCATTCAAAATTAAGCAACTTCCGTACAGCTCTCAAGTTGACTTGTCTAAATAAATCTGGCCCCCTATTCCTCTAAAGTTGGACAGACCTGATTTAGATGGCTCCTAAATTCAGTTCTTCTAGGTCAAGTTATTAATGGGTTAGCATCATCTTCGTCATCGTCAAGAGTAGTGTAACTGCCGCAGAGTAAATAGACGAGAGGCATGCTAATGGTAGCAGAAAGAGCAGGATCATCAGCGTTAAATTTGAGGTAACAAGTACATAGTTCTATTGATATGCCGTGATTTTTGTTGTATTTAAATACTCTATTTCTTAATTTGTAATGTGCCGGTATTAAAAATAGAACCTCTGTCTATAGTGCACACTATTTCATTGATCGACCACTCTGAAGTTGATGATTTCCTCTGGAGTCCGATAAGCCTCGCGTTAAGCGAATACGTATCTACGAGTAGCTGCGATACAGATTTTCTTACTTTGTACGGATATTGGTCTACTTTGACGTTAACTCGTAAACGACTGTCACCAGCGGCCGTGTTGCAATTATTCAACTTGGTCAATTTTACGTCGAAAAACGGATGCATACAACGACATTGCATTCTGTTAAAGCGTAGACCACAGTTCTGCCTAACCAAATCGATATCATTAATGATGTCTATGTTCTTATAATAATTCTACGTGGTTAAAGAAAATGAAGCGACAAAATATAATGGCAAAATATTTATACAGAAATTCAAGATCTAATTAGCGAAAGGGACCCGTGCCTTTATACGAATGAATTATATAAATAGAGCTTGCCATTAGTTTCTTTCTCTCGGTAATGACTGGACTTTAGATTTCTGTCATCTGTGATGTAGGCTACTCTTATTAATGCAAAAGGAAATATACCATCTCTAATGATTTTGTTTTGCATGGTGTAGTAAGAAATAGTGCAACTTTACGTTTTGTTCATTTACCACCTTGTTTCGCTATCTTTCTGATAAATAATTACTTTTCTGGTTACCTGAATTTAAACATGCTTAATTTCCATTTTAGAACGAAAAACTGTGTGAAACTTTGAGATACTTTTTCGCTTTAATCACTAAATTGAACTACATCAAAGCCTGATTTACAGCAGTCATTGTGGTTTTATCCCTTAGTTACGCTTTAACTCCAAGTTTAACCCCGGGTGTTAAAATAACTCTTCCTCATGAAATATAAATTCAGTCAAATCGAGAGTAAAAAAAGTGACAAGGTTAAATTCTATCACCTGAACAGGATGCTAATGAAATATAGTCCTTTCTACCAAGTTTCGAGTTGTTACTACTGTGTTCATGCAAATGAGGAACAATGTCTCCTTGTACGCGAGATGGCCACTTGCTTGCTTAACGGCAGGCGAGGCAAGACTTGCCGGGAAGGACGCGAGGCTTGTCTCGGTTCTTCGTTCTTCTCGCTTTATTCACCTGGTCATAGGAACATGGCCGAATACTATGCATTTGCAAACATCTTAACTTTAATCCAAGAGATATTTGTATGTTACTTTTGAAAAAGAAAACTTCTGAATTTACTGGCAATTCTTTGGCGAAGAGAAACGTGACATGTTATTTTCAATATTAAAGATAGCCTGTACCAAATTTCTGGCATCAAAATTACTAATGGAAAAGTATTAATATAAGAGGACTTACCGTTTCAATCATATTCCGCCGTTTCATCAGAAGGCTGCCGAATGTAGAAATGTTAGCAATATTTCCACTTCCTGGAATAAAAAAAAATTATATGAAACACTCACATCACTTTCTCTACCCAAACCATAAATCATTATAGTTTTTCGCTATACAAAAGGGTAGGCCACATTTCGGTAAGTTATATAAAATTTAGGTCTTAATAGGTAAAAGTGCTATGTATCTTCGGCACGTGAATGTGGCATTGCGACGACAAACCTTGATGCTTAGTAGCCTACCATTTTCAAAAACTCATGCCGAAACCCATCTTTTCATGACTGTGACTTGTCTGGGCTCCATCCTAATTACAATATTTGACTTACAGAAGAAAGAAATCTAATTAAAACTAAACTTCATGGCTCTGTATGGATTACTGATTATGTACTGATTATAATACTATCATTAACCTAAAGAGTTTTTTCAGTGTTTTTTTATATTTTTTTTATTATTCTTGAAGTTGTATGGTTGGCAATTCTGAGCTGCTGTGTAAAGTGTGTTTTGACGATCAAATTATAAATCAATTTAGCAAAAGTGCATGCGATTGCTAGAAATTAAAAGCAAATGAAATAATTTAAGCTTTAACAATAACATTTATTTAAATACACCAGTATGTAAATAATTCAAACCGTATTGAAAATAAAATATTTTACACCGTATTCATAAGTAATGAAATAGTTCTTGTTTAGAGAAAGGGATAAAGACAACAGAAATAGTACATGATTATGATTCTTATTTACGATAAATAAACATAAATTTAAAGCTATGGGACTCCAAACCCTCCTTACATACATGTGTATAAAATATACTGCTGAGATAGTGTTTGTCTACTTGGGTGTTGTAAAGGGGCGAGGTATTTCCATTTTGAGTCCATGGCCCAACCCTCATAAAATTCCGTTGTAATACGGCGCAATCAACCGAATATGTGTAGAGTAAGCTTGTTAACACATATTACATTACACCACATGACCACAGGAAAACTTGCAAGTATGTGTGTAGATCTGTATCACAAGAACTTTCACTCGGATGATGTAACAGAATTACCTTTTTTCTGTTAATAAACTCAATGTCGTCCTAAGAGTTTCCTAAAATTCTGGTAACAATGGAAAACTCACTTTATAATATTATGAACTATATGAGTGACGGTCAAATAAAATATAGGCTAATCCCTCAATCCTTATGTCTACATTAATTACTGGGTAACCCTTACCACTTCCAATTTCAAAAATACTCTACACCCTTAACACTTTTGTGAACAATAGGCAAGTTATTCGTCTTTTACACCAAAACGAAGCGCACAACTAAAATAAATTGTAAATATTTTTACAAATAAATGTTTTAAATACATAGTTTATTGAAATACAAGCGTGGTAGGTGGACATACGAGAATCAAGGAAGAGATTAAAAGACAAACCGAAAAAAAGAGATTAAAAGAGATTAAAAGACAAAAAAGTCGGCCGCGGTGGTCTGGAGGTAGCGTGCCCGCCTCTAGATCCGCAGGGCGCGGGATCAAACCCGGCCGCGGTCGATGGATTTTCAGGACGTCAAAATCCTGGACATGGAGTCCTCCGGGAGGGACTTTAAGCTGGGGGTCCCGTGTCGTAGATTTACGGCACCTTAAAGAACTCCAAGCCTAAATTAGAGCCTCTGGACAAAATTTCTCGGCCCTTTCACGCCCAAGAAATACTTAGTTTCCAGAGGGGGTTGCGAGGCGATGGGCTTACCACCTGTCCCTCTGTCCTCTCTCGGAAAATAAGCATATCAAAATTAGTATAGGTAATGAAACCTCCACTTGGAGGCCCCTTCGCCCCACCTGGGGATCATAGGGTACCAGATACAGATACAGAAAAGACAAAAAAGAAAATATTTTAATACATTTAACGCGTGTGTAGGTATGGCACACTATTCTTTCGACCACAGCGAATATTGAAAATGTCATGTTCGTGAAAATCATTAGTAACCAATAGCTGCTAGAAATAACCAAAAATCTAGTGGCAGATGAGTTCCAAAACAACAAATAACTTGTAAGTTACTAAGTTATTGTAACCATGAGCCTATTGTTAATGAAGCTAACTAATTCTAAATAGATTACGAATCAGAAAGAAACACAGTCTTAAGCTTTATTTACAGTAAACATAATTTCCTTTAATGAGACCTGATTAAGAACATTTTAGTCTTTTAAATTTCTTCGTCAGTGATCTAATCTTGATGTAACGATTTGCTTATTAATCACACTATAGCCAACATTAAATATGTTGCATTGTTTAAAATAAATAAAGCCGTAATAAAGGTACGAACAGATTAACTTAGTACCTATTTCTTTCTTTACGAAATAAAATACCATGTACATGGGTATTTTAATATGAACAAGATCAAGCTTATTTGACAAACCCAAACCCCCCTTCCACATAGTACTGGTTTTGAAGATAACGAATGTCAGAGCAAAAAGCATTTTATAGCAACCAGGATTCGATAAACATAGGAGGGAATATAGGCTACAAGCTTAATCGTCAACTGTCTAGCCTACATATTTGTCATACCTCTTCATTAGATGTCGTACTTAAAGTTAGAAAGAGTTTATAAGATATATATAATTATTTTGTCACTTTACGTATTCAGAAACAAATGTATCTAGACAGTTTTAAGATGTTCCAAGCAGATTACTAGTTTTGAAGAATGAATCCATATAATTTTATAGACGAACCTATGACTTTCTTTTGGTTAGGTGGGAAGCTCTGATGTCAAAATCTTAGTTCATTCTAATTTATATCAATTTTTTGTATATACTTATTTGTGAATTAGGTTCCGGGAGGTAGAAATAAATTGTTATACAAATTTGGCCTTGCTGAGTGGAAAATACCGAGGAGATTTGCCGATCAGGTGTTTTTAACACGCAACCTCTCGAAAGCGAATTTTCGATATTACCTTCTTAGCCAATACACTCTGAGCTTAAATAATAATAATAATAATAATAATAATAATAATAATAATAATAATAATAATATCAGCATTGACATCAACAATAGAAGTATACCTCACATAGCGATCTTCATCTTGTCGAGAGTTTTTCTACCTTTGACTGATAATATTGGCCTACATTGGGAATCGATTTACAAACATGTAGGGGTGCCGCTAGAAATTAGGAGAAAAAACTGGACTGTGTGCACTTTTAAAATTCTACATTGGACTCACGGCATAGCAAGATATTGGGTTAGATTGAAGAAACTGTCGTATTATGGGAAGAATTGTTGGTATTATTTTATTAAACTGTGTGATGGTGGGTGTGGCTTTTTTAACGTTGTTGGAACGCAGGGCTTTAGAATATATTCATTTTCGTAAGGGGCCAAATAGGGTTGGTTTTGTTGGTGTTTTTCAACCTTTTAGTGATGCTGTTAAGTAGTTTACTAGGGAACAAACATATCCTTTAATATCAAATTCATAATGAACAATAAGAAACAAAAAAATGACGTAGGGACATATTATTTTGTTAACAGAGATAGGATTATAGCCTAAATGAAATAAAATCATTTACGTGCAAAAGTCATTGATCACCTTCCTCTTTCAAACAAGGTAAGAAATTTAGGGTAAATATTAATACTTGTTCTTCGCATATTGGTTAGTTATTGAGTTTCTGTACATGTATTGTTATTCTCGTATGTATTCTTTGGTCCACCGCTGTAGCGCAGGGGATGTGAGTTCCCTTCTCATACGCAGCGGGCCCGGGTTCGAGTCCTGGTCGGGATATGTTAACTTGGTGTTTTTTTTTCTTTCTTCAAAACTATGAGACAAATGTCAGACAACTTTAAGCCCTTGTGCTCCCCGGATATCATCTGGCCGTCATTATCAACTTCATCCCATCCTCGCCTTGTTTAGAGTGAATGTGTGCGAGAATGTAGTGTTTCGTCCTGAGTTCGTTTTGTCTCGGAGGTGGTCCCGACGTAGAGCCGATCCCTCATCCGGGGAGGCTCTCCACTCCCAGTGTGGTCTAAAAAGTAGTGCTACCCTGTATATGCGTGAGTAACTCCTAAAAGGTGAGAGGCAAAACTAAGAGTAAGACACATACATACATACATAAATATTTTATACATTAAATAACACAAGTATAGTATTTCTAAAACTACAAAATCCTATAAGCATTAATAATATAGGCTACTATTTCTAATGGGAAATTCCCACAGTACGGTGCTCTAATCGGCAATAAAACAAATACGAGGTTAGCGCAGACAAAACCTTGCCACTGTCGTCATATTTAATCACTGGAGCAATTAGCTGACTTTACGCACGGTTAGGCATAACGGGGATCGAATCACAGCTTTCACACGCAGTGCGACTCAAATCCACGTATGTACATATAATCTCGTTCCAATAATGAGCAATCACCAGGGGAAGGAGCCGTTTCGATTAACCCTTCCAGCCTATCTCTATGTACACTTATATGAGTCTCTAGGGACAATTTAACACGATGGTTCCTCAAAGACTGGAAATCTGCAATATATTCACAAGAGTGTTGTCGCTTTCTTATAGATTACAAATTTACTCGTCCATCATACCCAGCTCATAAAATGTTGTGAGAAATAAAATTTATACTTCTTAATAAACATACTTTATATATATATTTTTTTCATTCAAAATGCTTTATTGTAGAGTAGGGCTATGTATAATTTTTTATGAATCAATATATATTTTGTGCTTCTGATTAAGTACATAGTTGTTGTGATAATTAAGTTAACAGTCTCTGCAGAGTGGCTACAGCGCACAGCAAGATCGCACTTTCGATGGCAATGACCTGTCACTAGTATGAAAACAAACCCACAGCCTACTCTTATCGAGATGTTACGATGTTTCCTTGAGTATGTGCTCCACGCATTAATCTTTCCGTTTATTTTGCACGAAAAACAGCAAAGGGATAAAACACAAGCGTACGGATAATACTTATGTAAATCACAAATTACAATTTACGGGGAGAAATGTTCTGAGAAAAGCACACGTTTGGGAAAAATATGGTATTTCGTTCTTTATTTGTTTCTATCGAAGGAATAAGCTATTTAAATCTTTACAGCTATATATCACTTCCCCCAATATATATGACTGACGATGTTCTAATAGAGTGGTTTCAATACAGCGGCTTCTACATATATTTACGCTACGCCTCGTCAGTTAACCTCAAGACTTACTGGGGCATTTTCTCTAGTAACTGTTATATTAAATATTAATCAAGTGCTTTGCAGGTTATCCAGTTAAAATATATATATTTCACCTTCTCTACGAAAATAGTTTACCGGGTACCGAAGAAATAAACTGATCAAACAGTTCGCTAAGTGGAGAAAGTGCTCCCTAGGTTTTCCATCTCTTGAACGAATTAAAAAGATTATTGCAAAAATCACTAAGATAAGCATGAGTAACAACGAAATAAAGAATTATCATAGTAGTATTGATTTGGATTTTATTTTAAGTTATTCACCATTTGTTTTTTTATTGTTTGTTGTTTCTTTTAAGTAAGGGTAAACATTTTGGTTCAATGTTGATGCTAAGAAAATCCAAAATACATCATCATACCCCACTAATTTCGCTGTGGAAATTGTTCTTTGTTCGTGCAAGGAAACAGTAGATCCCTTACATCTGTCACTTGAAAAGAGTTACTAAACTCGTTGGAAAGTTATTAGCAAAGGAGGGCAAATTAATCTGTAGATGAAAAATCAAGACCTCAAGAGCAACTGAACTCAAACGACATTATATAAATGCTAAGGGTGGGAGTTCACCAGAACACGACAAATCTTGTAATATTGCATAATAAGGTGTTTGGAGTCTTGTTTTAGGAAGCAGGAGGAGGAGGAGGGAGGAGGTTTTGGTGCGCTTCCTTCAAACTTTGTCCTTGCTCTCATCGAGTTAGGTTAGGTAGCCACCCTCCAACAACTCGCGATTGCCTTAATCCATCAGCCCTGGGATTGTCGTCCGTTCCTTCCTTCAAGCTCACTACAACAACTCTATATGGCTTAAATTGATTTGATGTATACATCGTCTTAATTCCACTAAGATACACAAGTTTTGCAACAACCACCACCACCACCACCCCCAGCTGTACAACTCAAATTAGTTTCTACACTCCGTCGTCTCCTTAAGTCCATTTTCCCCAAGTTGGACTAATACCCGGCACACACTGGGCCTAATTATAACAATAACAACAATTCATTGCTCTACAAGCAAATCTTGAACGTGTTAGAAACAGAGTTAGTGAGTTGCTTCAATTTACTGGATTTGCATTGATGAGCACATTGGCGTTATTGACGCGGACGCTATCTCTCCCATGCTGGCAATGTTTTTGCCAAATCGAATATAACACCGCCCTTTGTTGAAAGTTTACTTGGCAGAAATGAACTTGTATTAATTGAAACGTCTTGAACCTACATGGAGAACTTGGTAGACTGCACTACATTTCGGCTTAGATGACAGCTATTCAGTACCAGTTTATCCTCCAGTTCGTTGCAGAAATGGATGGAGACACCGAGGATTTTCATATAATTGCAAATAATTTATCAAAGATTGTTCATCTAATTATTGTGAAAGCTTACTTTCCCAGATTATTGACAATCTATTTAACAAGAAATAATAGCAATGTATTCTGGTGCACAAATATGGACATTTTAATCGTACTAAAATTACCAATTGCTTAGCCTATTGATCGTAGGCCTATATTTAAGTATTTTTTTCCTGTAACAATAGTAACATGAATAATAAAAATAATAATAGTAATAATAATAATAATAATAATAATAATAAAGTCGAATTGTTATTTTTCTCCATGTAGAAGTGATCCTATAATATTAACTCATACGGCTGGTTTTTGCTTTTATATCGTCTTTGGTTTGAGGAAACTTATCTTCATTCTAAATATCTGAGTATACTGATACTGTGATAGTGAAATTTCTGAATGAGAGATAGTGAGACGAAAACGAAGTCCAGTTACCAAAGTATCTACGAGACTGGCAACTGAAGTGAATATATGTGGAGAAAATGAACTTATTAAAAGTACAACTATACATTTTTTGCCCGCATTTCCAAGTCGGACTCCAATATGGCTTGAACAAGAATGTTGACCCGAAATAGCGACCTGAATATGAACTGTGATATTATATAATATAAATATAAACTTGAAAGATATAAATTTTAAATTTATTTAATTATTTATTTGAAACACATAAAGATGACCACTTCAGGTTGTAGTCTTTTTAAGAAAACTATTTAACAGGAATGCATGACAGTAATACTAATTGTATTCACCTTAGTGAAAGACGGTTCTTTCTGAGGACAAACACAAAAAAACAAAATAATACCTTAATTTGGAGTTTCAAATATAATGAGAGGTCCAGTGGTTAGCATTGGTGACTACGGATCTTCAGGTCTGGGTTCAATCCCCTTCGTCCAGTTTTGTACGCTTTATCTTTAAAGATCAAATTTTAAAAATTCTTCATATGTTGTCCACACAAGTTTACAGCACAAACTTTAAACCACTTTATCCAGAATAGAAAAGACTGAAAAGAAGACTGCTATAGTTCTGTTTGGAATACTTTATGGTAGGAAAGTTAACTAATGATTAGGTAATATAAAGAGGAATATTTAAAGATAAAACGACACCACATTTATATAAGTGTAAAATAACCAAGCAATATAGGCATTTTCACTTTTTTCCGAATCCGTCAACATTACTTTGGCTAAAAAGACAATGAATTTTAAATTATTAAGACAGCTGATTAATATCAAATTAATTTCATAAAAGTATAAATTATGTAATCCTTCTACACAAGGCGACCATATAGTTTATTAGTCCATGTGCCAGACCCCCAAAATCGACCATCTCATTATAATTTGGGGGGACTGAATGAAACTTATACCACACGTTCCTGGGGTCATGTGGAGCAAAAAAGTCGGGGGGGGGCCATCATGAGGAGGTAGCTTTCAAAAATGGCGGCCATTCAAAATGGCGGACGCTTGTGAATCCTTAAATTCAAATATCTCGGGACTGGGTTCATCAATCTTGAATTTCGTTTCTTCAAAATGTAGGTTATTATTCTGGCTACATGTTTGTTCAACATGTCTGTGGCCAAAAAACCAGTATTTATTGGTCAAAACTCTAAAAATATGAAAAATAGATTTCTTGACATTTACGTTTTGCGGTTTATTACTCTAACCGTTGGGTATATCGAAAAAGTGTCTGAAACAAAAGTTGTAGAGACACATCTCACCTTTAAAACGCAAAAATGAAATCCAAGATCGGATCAATAGAATCCGAGATATCCAGATTCAAAGCGAGCGGAGCGGGGTTGAGCGTGTTGACCGAGCACTCGGTGCAGCCTAGTGAGTGGCGAGACTTAGCGTAAAATCCTGCACTTTATTTATTTTTAACCTCAGTAATTGCTTTATTACTAGATAAATTTACATTACCTACTAATGTGCACTATTTTTAACATGATTATTAAACACTTACTCATAAATACAATTAACAATTATATCATTTATCTGGGAAATGGACTTCAACAGTTACCAACTCATATAATATACTGTCAAGGCTTTTATATCCGATTTTTAAGATGAAATCGTTAAAGGAACTTCAAATAGTCGAAATAATTTTAAAAAATGAAAAAAGTATTACAATTTAGGTATGTATCGGAGACTTTTAACAATACTTTCAGAAATGAACACAGGACGTAAGCAACTAAGAAATAAAAATTCCTATAAAATGCCTTATAGCCTATAATATTGTGAACAATCTTGAAATAAGTCTTCTTCACAAGAATCACTGTAATCAGTTATTATAATTGCACTCTTCCTCATCTGCTGTTGCTTTTGTACACCCCTTGCACCCACAGCTCTCGGTGCATCGGATTTGAGTAATAAATACAATTAACAATTATACAATTTATCTGGGAAATGAACATCACTAATTATGAACTATACATCCCTTAACTCTGTACTTCAAGATGAACATGTTCAAGCCACTCTACTTGATACATCTTCTTACAAGTAATGAAGAAATGCTGTCCTTTCGGATGAAATATATCGCCCTAGTGGAGCTACTTTCCGTTTTTCTTCGGACTAATTGAGAAGGCATTTTTTTTTATGTTTTTAGCTGCTGTTGAAAAAATTATGCCTTGAATTTTTGCGCTGGATAGAGTGAACTACTCACATTATCTATCATAACACTTTCTTGAATTATCTAAACTAGAAGGAGAGCCCATATGTTCACCAATATTATGTAGAAGGAGGTTTTCAGTACAAATAAGAAGCAACAACCCATTTTCTAGAATTCCAGTGGACCAAGCCATCAAAGAGACTGTAAACAAAGACACCCAAACTCCTGAAGGTACTAAGGATTTCAGTCTGAAAAAGTAGGCTGTAGTATGGTAATATGTTAATGCTGAGTAGAGCTAAAGAACCTCCTCAGCATTCTATCATCCAGAGAAAAAGATTAGTGACACCCTGACCTCCAAAGCCCAAGGACACTTAGAGATGAGAAAGACGTGACAACTCTCACTGACCTTCTAGCCGAGTGGACGATCCCCTTCGATCCCAACCCTTAAGATATTGTACATTTGCCTACTGGAATATATGTTCTTCTGATCACATTGATTCGGAAAACAAGGGGAAAATAGCTTATGAAGAGTTCATGTTTCGGCTAGCTAAAGGAGAAGGGTTTCATAAACGTATTAAGAAAGTGGGTCTTAAGATTAGTAGACTAAAGAAGAGCAAAAAAACCAAGGTTGAAAACAAAGAAGTAATCCTCCAGTGCAATCGAAATTTATTCAGAAAAATGACCTTTATTGCAGAAAACCAACAACTTGACATGATGGAAGGATTCAGATATCCTCTGGCACCGGCGAATGTTAATGGGTCTTTGAAGAAAATCTACAAATCAGTATTATCTAATTTTTTGGAAGTATACACCACCCCTGCCAGTCTGCCGGAAAAATATTTGGCCTGAATCATTGATTGAATAGCCGTGCTTCAGTCCGTCAAAGGATAAAAAAAAAGTTTTACGAATTCTCAACTAATTTTCTCAAGCAGGTTTTTAATATAGGTCGGAGGGTTGACATATATTATTCAGAGGTTTCGATCAAATCTTTGGAGCGGGAAAAAAGCGGAACAGTTGAAGGTATCAAATTTAGTGAAATCAAGGGTGGCCACAGAGTGGTTTGTTAGAGGACGCTTCTAAGGAACAGTTACGGCAAAAATATGACAAAATTATTTTTTTGCAGTTTGTAAGAGGAGAAATTTGAAAACATAATTGGAAACCTAGAAATCTTCGTAGCAGTTGGTGAGATCTGCTTCATGATCATTTATATTAGGAGAAAAAATGTTCCTGAGCTGTTCTGCACTCAAGAATAAGCTGATTCCAGAATGATGCTGCATGCAAGGAACGCCGCTACATCATCTGAATCAGTTCTTTGCTTTTCAATCAATACAGATGTATTAGTTTTGGCTGTAGGTTTTTGCAAAACCATAAAAAGCAAAAACTTCTGAATCGGGAAACAAACAAACCAGTTTTAACAGATATGCAAGTTTCCCAGATAGTATCTGCCTTAGGCGAACAGCTTTTTACAGCTCTTATTGGGTATTACTGCTGGTCTGGCTGCGACACAATCAGTGCTTTAGCTGGCCAGGGGAAAGTTAAAAGCTTTTGTGCAAAAAGGAACAAAGATTTATTGAAGCATTCAGGAAGTTAGGCAAAGATTGGATGATGTATAATGATGTTGATGACAGCAAAGAAGAATTTGTCTTCCAGTCGTATGCCCCCAAACGCAAGGTGAAATGAGCTGAGCTACCAGATGTTCAGAGGGCCAGATTGAGAGCTTCCAAATGTCTCTTTGTAAAGACACCTTGAGAAATCACAATAGACGTGCCAACTACCAGGCCGGAATTTTGATCAACTGTGCACCAGAAAGTTACTCGTGCTTAGCAACTCAAATCTGAATAATCGAGAGCTGTTGGTGCAAGGGGTTTGCCGAAGCAACGGCAGTTGAGGACGACAGCAATAATTATAATACCTGACTTCAGTGATTCTAGTGAAGAAGACTTAATTCAACATTGTTAATAACATTGCATTTTATGGGAATTTTTATTTCTTAGTTGCTTACATCCTGTGTTAATTTCTGAAAGTATTGTTAAAAGTCTCCGATACATACCTAAACTGTAATACTTTTTTCCTCTTTTAATTATTTCGACTATTTGAAGTTCCTTTAACGATTTCATCTTAAAAATCGGATATAAAAGCCTTGACAGTATATTATAAGAGTTGGTAATTATTGACGTCCATTTCCCAGATAAACAATATAGTTGTTAATTGTATTTATGAGAAAGTGCTTAATAATCATGTTAAAAATAGTGCACATTAGTAGGTAATGTAAATTTATCTAGTAATAAAGCAATTACTGAGGCTGAAAATAAATAAAACGCAGGATTTTACGCCAAGTCTCGCCTCTAACTAGGCTGCACCGAACGCTCGGTCAACATGCTCAACCCCGCTCCGCCCGCTTTGAATCTGGATATCTCGGATTCTATTGATCCGATCTTGGATTTCATTTTTGCGTTTTAAAGGTGAGATGTGTCTCTACAACTTTTGTTTCAGACACTTTTTCGATATACCCAACGGTTAGAGTAATAAACCGCAAAACGTAAATGTCAAAAAATCTATATTTCCGATTTTTAGAATTTTGACCAATAAATATTGGTTTTTTGGCCACATACATGTTGAACAAACATGTAGCCAGAAGAATAACCTACATTTTGAAAAAACAAAATTCAAGATTGATAAACCCAGTCCCGAGATATTTGAATTTAAAAATTCACAGTCGTCCGCCATTTTGAATGGCCGCCATGTTTGAAAGCTACCTCCTCATGATGGCCCCCCCCCCCCGACTTTTTTGCTCCACATGACCCCAGGAACGTGTGGTATAAGTTTCATTCAGTCCCCCCAAATTATAATGACCGATGGGTCTGGCACATGGACTATATTATGAGGAGAAATCTTCCGTCTTCCCTATTGAGGTAAAGAACTCGTCGACTGGAGAACCGTCTTCATGAAAAACAATTTCAATTATTGGATTTCATGCCAGCTTGAGTAATGTAAACACATAACCACCTGTGTTTTCCATTGTAATTGCTGCCAAGGGACAGTTTTGTTACATTCCTTCTACAATATCCTGTCATCACGTAACTATAGAATAAGAATATTGGACACAGCCTATGTGTGTGTTATGAGAATATCATTATAATTCTAACGCTGTACCTTAATTGAGAAGTTTGTCATCTTTACTCGATATGAAAATACTTACATATTTCAGCAGATTTAAACTTCACTCGCACGTGCAAAAATGTGTATTGAAGGACTCTAGAGAAGTGAGATATGAGTTAAAAATAGTATGATCATATTAATAGCAATTATAAGGGTAATAATTATAAAGAAAAGAAGCAAAACCAATGCTTTAAAACAGGTATGGGCAACCTTTGGAAAGATACGGGCTAAACTTTACGATATTTATGAAGTCGCGGGCCGGAGATAATAGGTAATTGTGAAAAAATCATCTTGATGCGGTTTTTTATATTTATAAAGTATAATGCTGAAGTTACGTGAATGAGAGCAATATCGAACTGATTAGGTATTTACTTACAATCAGCAGAAATTAATGAGAAGCTTGAGCTTGAATTTGAGAAACAAGATAATCAATGTTGGCATCAATCCGTGAACCGAAAATATTTACTTTTTCGAGTGCAATTTTAAAATGTTCCGCGGGCCGGATCAAAAGTCGGGAAGGGCCACATCCGGCCCGCGGGCCGGGCGTTGCCCATATATGCTTTAAAATAAGGAATGGCAATCCTTCATGTACTAGGTTTATCCTTTCGCTCAATATACCGGTACCTCCTGAATGACAGATAATATTTGTTAATTCTTGGCTTGCACGTTTTACACCAGAGTGCTTGCAAGTACTGGAGCAAATTAATACAAATATTCACTGAGACTATTTTTGTTACATTAATTAAATTTATTTTAAACTAGTGTGTACAATAATTTGCAAATGTAATACTGACCGCAGGCGTGGTCTTGTGGTTAGCGGCGCTAACTTTTGATCCGTCGGCCTGGGTTCGATCCCCGGTACACCCACGGGTTTTTCTTAGGTAGGGAGGTCTGGAACGGGGTGCACTCAGCCTCATGATTCAAATTGAGGAGCTACTTGATAGAGAAGTAGCGGCTCCGGTCTTGGAAACCATCATTAACGGCCGTGGGTGTCGGCATGCTATTTTTTTTGGCCCTCCACCACCCCCGGAGCCCTCGACCATAGGCCATACTCCGGTCTCAACAACTTTTCGGCGCTTGTGTTTTATTGCTCTACTTTTCGCTCTTGTATATACTTAAAGCTTATGGGTAATGTGATTAGAGCTAGCTGTTTGATTCAGCACTAATAGAACTGTGTCTGTTTGTGTTTTGTCATCTGTCTGTTGGAGGTCGTCTCTCCGATCCGGTATTCACCTAATGAGTGAGGAAAAACCCCGAAAAAACCCATTCGGATCGGCTGCTGCGAGCTAACCATATTCCCAAATCCTGCCATCTGCCTATATGGTAGATGACGCAGCGGTCGGATGGTAGGCCTTGTCCCTTCAGAGATGTAGCGCCACGGAGTTAGTTTAGTTTTAGTAATGCATACTACGAGATAGCTTCCTCGCCTCTAGTTTAATATAACAAAATTATAAAAATTACAATAAATCATATAACAAAAAACGTTATAAAAGTCTGGATCTTGCAGAGGTCGGCGGATTTTTCAAGACGTAAAAAAAACTGGGTACGAAGTCCTTCGGGAGGGATTATAAACCGCGGATCCTGTACTTTAGATTTATAGATTAAATTAACTCTTTGCCTACATTTAAACCTCTGCATCAAATTCCTTGGCCATTTCATATTCCAGTAATATCTGAGTTTCTTCGAAATGGTCGTCGAAGCGACGAGAGTACAACTTTTGTCCTCTATGAGAAAGTATACTTAACTAAATTAGTCTTCGGTAAAGGAAACCATCACCTCGACATGCTCCTGGTGCGGAATGGAAAGGATTCGAACGCATACAAAAGACTTTTCAAATTCAAGTGTGTTTTTGAAATAGAAACGGAAATATTATCATATAACTTTCTTCTGCTAAAATATGCTAGTACTATAGATTAAAAACCACACAACTCTCCAGTGCAATAACGTCTGTACTACAACTTTGGAAGAACACGTTACACTTGCTTCTAGAAGATTTTGAGATTCCCCTTTTTTATAAAATCAGTAGGATCAAATCAGGGACGGAATGACTTCAGATACTAATGCTGAACTAATCTGGTCCAAGATACGAATTTCATATCTTATGATATTTAATATAAAAAATAAACTACAAATATCAAATTCCCTAAAGAAAACATGTTTTTGTACGTATATTAAACATTGCGGAAAATCGTGTTTGCCTTAAGTAGATCAATTTTCTGTAGGCCTATTGATTTTTAATTCCATAATAATTAAATCGTCCCTATCAGAAACATGCAAAGAAAAGATTAGCTCCAGAACCTCTACTTCCATGTAATCAAAACCAAATTTCAATAAAGCACGCAATCCTGAATAAAAATTAATTCACCAATTTAAAAAAAAAAATGTTAACATAAGAGTTCTCAATAAAGTGGAGGTACAGTATGGCGTACATTTCAAAACTGTTCAGCATTTGTCATTGAAGTCCACGACTAACTATACCTCTGGTGTTATCTGCAAAGTAATTTGAAAAATGTTTTTTCATCGTTTTCCTAACGTATTGTGACAACAATATTAAAGACTATCCTGAAGATATTTTTACTTCCTCTGCCCGTACCATAGGTACTATAGGTAGAGGAAGTATTGTTTTCGACCCCAAAATTCGAAGTTGAGTTTTTAGCATATATACACGTTTCAAGGCCCCCTGAATCCAAAAATACTATTTTTGGAAACATGTCTGTGTGTCTGTGTGTCTGTGTGTCTGTGTGGAAAATATCTGTGAACAAGCTAGCTCCAAAACGGAAAATCGTATGAAAACAAAATTTCGTATTTGGGTCAGGTACCTTCTGAAGATGTGAGGATAAGATTGGCGACTATTTTCTCTTATTTTTAAGGGGACTTTACATGAAGAAATTTTCGTTTTTCGCGATTTTCTGAAAAACGGCTCTAACGATTTTATTTAAATTTTGCACATAGATTGCTTATACTAAGAGCTAAAACTTTTATTTGAAACATTTTTTCGAGAAAATTCTCTGAGGGTAGTTACAAGCCACCCACTGTTCACCCACTGTTTGTAGAAAGTTTGTCTTACGTGATGAACAACTGAATTCGCTCTCTTTTACGGCCTCTTATTTTATATAAGAATGTGAAGTGAGAAAGATGTATTGTTGGCCATGCATAGAGTAAAGATGTATCTGAGGGAAATATTCGATAAATTTCGGAAATTATTCTTTACGGCGGAAAGTTCAATAAACGTCTGCAGTCACTTGTTCTTTTTTTTAAAGTTTGTTATATAGCCTGCGCTTTTAGTCGCATCATTGAAAGAAGAGGTATTTATAGGATTATTAGCGTAAAATTGTGTCTTTCGATTCTGTACAAGGATATGTGAATACTGCTAACTTTTATTTGGGCAGAGGAAGTTATGTGACTTTCACATCAGATTTTTTTCCTTGGGTTGTATGTGTGTAGTAATGGTGGGCTTAGCTTACTCATAATTGACAGGCTTCTTTTGAGATGTGAGTAACTAGCATGGTGCTACGCTTAATTTCATTCTCTCAAGACCCATACCGATATTGGTGGCTGTACATTGAGTCCGAACTACTCGAGGATGTAAATCGGTCTACTAAGCCGTAGATACCGGTACAAATTGTAGCACAAAAAACCTGAAGTCAAGGCAATATCGATAGTATATTATTTTGTTTCTCCCAGCAAAGCATTTAAAATTTCGTCGATTTTTAAAAATATTTTGTCTTGTGTATAGGCTAAATTAAACTATGCATTACTGGAAAAAGATCCAGAACAAACAACAAATAGAAGAAATAGCGAAATTCAGAAAATGCAGAATATCAAATATTTCAGCTTCATAACCTTTTCACTGCGTAACTTCGAACAATTTTTTAAAGCATATTATTATTATCATTGCTATTTTAGAGTAACACTTTATTTAAAATTTGAGGATTTTTATTCAAACATGAAATGTATTATTCATGGAAGCCAATTATTCTAATGAAATTTGCTTCATTGATTTCAAATTCAGAACTCACTGATATTATTACTGGAAGATTTCTTATATACCCATTACAAATTCAACTCTGAAAAGAGACCCTTCTTCAAGATTAAGACATTACTACCTGATAAACATTTTTATGTAAGATGTGATTTACTTCCCTACCAGAGACTTCTTAGAGATTTTTTGCGCAAAGTTTGAATTCTGCCGGCAAATATGATTGCCCCTTTCAGAATGTCCCTCAGCTTTATGGCTGGAATAATTGGCTATTTGGGCTATTTCGTATACCGGTACGCATTTAAGAGCTGGAAATGAAGGCAACTTTTGTTTTGTACGAACACAAAATAAAATAAATCATTCTAATTTTTATTTGCCGGTAATTATATGCAAGTCTTACATATACATATACATATATATGTCTGCCACTGTGGGCGAATCAGTACCATGCCTGCCTTCCACCCTTGGGGCCCGGGTTGGGGATTTTTCAGTAGTGAAAATTCCTTTTACGGGTTCAGGACTGAGTTTGTGTGTCTTAGGTTTAAGGGTAACCCCGGTAACAAAACCGCTAAGTTAGTCCCCTTAAGGGATCACCAAGGGTCGCTCGCGACCCGACGGACTAATAATATTAAGAGGCATGCTTGTAATATAACTTTAGTGGTGTTTTTACGAAACTGTGCATTTCTTGTAAACATATTATGTAAACAGATGGTGTTTGTTATGTGTAGGCTATACTTAAATAAATTATATATTTATTTTTTCAACTTCCAAGTTCCAGTTGGGTCAATATGACCTCAAACACACATTTTAAATAAAAATCTCAGCTGTTTTTTAGTATAATTTTCAAAACCTATGACTTTGAACCGATGATCGTTTATTATTTTTTTCAACACATTCAAATTTAGGAATATTCATTGTTTCTGCACTGAGTACCAATGGGGTCTATATGCCTGCATTCAAATTTGGCTTTTCACTTTGAATGCAATATTATGTAAAACTGCTTATATACACAATTGTCCTTATTTCAAGGTAGGGTATTTCATTCAATTGTAATATTATAGATATACCCCGTGTAAATTACTTGCGGTCTTTATGACCTCAGTGGTACTCAATGTAACAAAGGTAACCTGATAGTAGGAAGGTTCATGGTAAAAATGCTTATGTACATTGTTATCCTGTTTTCAAGATAAAAATGTATGTTTTACGCCAGTTCACTTATACAATAAATTGTTGTAAACTACTGATATATCTCGTGTAAATTACTTGGGGTTTTTATAACCCCAGTGGTACTTAGTGTAACAACGATAACTTCGCAGTAGAAAGGTTAAATATATGTCCAAGTTTCAGTACATAATGATGTAGATTCTATAAAAAATAGAGTACAGGACAATAAACTGTTTGAAGACAATAAATTGTTTGAAGGCTTTCTAGGTTAAATTACGCACCTTCACTTTTAGAATCCCATTTGATTAATTCTAGCCTTGTCCACCTTAATCGTATGCAAGGCCTCATACTTAAAGATGTCGTGATATCTCAGCCGTGAACATGTTATAGAAAACTTCCGCAGCCATTTATTGATTAAACGTGTGACGTAACGGGTTCAAGAATAAGTGAGTAATATTTCCAACAATTTCATTTAGATTGTCGCAGAAAGAATTTCCATTTATCCAAATTATATTATCATATATTGTATTCCCATAATGTAACATCTGAAAATGTTTGTGGCCACAGACGAATCGCATTAGTGATTGCTTTTCGGCATGGCTATGCTAGTTAGATCGTCCGCGGAGGTCTAGAGGTAGGGTGCCCGCCTCTCGATCCAAAAGTCGCAGGATCAAACCTAACCGCGGCCGATGGATGTTTCAGGTCGTAACCTCGGCCATTACATGTTCTGATCCTGTGACTGATGGCAGATTGAAATTACTAGAATAAATTACATAATTTTAAAAGATCAGCAATTCATACAAAACAACATCATCTCAATTAAATTTAATAAATTTAATAAATTCGTGTGAAAATTATCTATATCAGAATTAAACCACTATTGTTCTTAAAAGTTTATCTAATGTATAATGGTACACCTAAAACACTAGCTCTAAGTAAATCAATACGTTAAAGCTATAATGATGTTAGCCTACAGCAAGATGAGAATTTAGCAATAAGGTTTATTATTGAGATCACTGTATTACCATTTAAGTACTTCTAATTTTGGCAGTTTTCAGCTATTATCCATATAACTTGCAATTACTAAATTTTCAGTCCTAGCCATTGAAATGCAGGATATTGCCTAATATTGGAAAATTATTTTGGCTGGGGCAGATTTTCTTCCCTCATTTGAGGTACTCTTTCCTTTTTTCGGAACTATTTGCTAATAGTAAAAATATATTAATAGTGTATATTACGTCAATAATTCTCATGAGTTTAATTGCTGTCTTCTTCTTATTGTTTCGATTGCCTACTTAGGACCACGCTTGTTCAACTACTGGGTCTTCATTTTCGCCCAATACTGTCCCATTTTCTGTCGGTGTATTCATCTGTCCAGGGGGTACCTCTCCTCCGAGGTTTCTCCTGAAATCTAGGAAGTTCTTTCAATGTACAGCTTGTCAGTCATGCAGACCTGATAGTTCCAGTTCTTTAATGTCCTTCTCAGTTTCTGTCAACCACGTGGTAAGAATCTTCTTATTTTGCCAGAAAGTAATTACTTTTTTATTAATTTTTAAATGTTTTCTTATAATTATGAAAATATTATTTGTATAATGCTGACCACTTGAAGTAATACGAAATGAATAAATTAAAGGAAAAAGAAATAACTTCAACGAAGGAAGGAAGTGGCCCGTCTTAAATAAAAGCAGAGTAAATTGTTTATCCATCCGATTCTGATCACTCGGATGCATACTACTCTGAGTTCATCAGATTTCATCCATTCCTTGATCAATGTCCCAATTGAATTGTCGAACTGAATTTGTTAATATAATTAGAAATATAACATTCAAATATACAAATGTTGCATTCTAATATCAGTTTAACTACTAAATCAACAGAATTACTTTAAAAGAAATTATTTTCCGATGATATCTGATATAGGCCTACAACATATTATTCCCTAAACTAAACATTGTAAAAAATAAGTATTTCCAGGAAACTATTGCACCAGAAATTATATGCTTTTCTTACATAATGCGACTAAATTCGTAATTAGAAAAGTTGTTTTTACAGGATTTTTAATTTAATCAGAACTTGTAATCTTGTAATCTCAATTCCTTACATACAAAAGAGTGTTCTGGGAAGTAACTTCATTCTATGATAATCACCAGCAACGTCCTTGTAGGCCTGTATGTGTCCCTGTCTCCACCTCTCACTCATACACTCCTGATTTATCTTATTTTTAAAATGTACTTACGAATGATTTACGAGAACAGAACAATTAACTCGTCTGAAGTATTTACACTAGATGAAAGGAAAGATTGTTTTGCCACAAGATCCGTCCATGATCGGGCTGCAGATAGTTCTACAACTTGATTTTATGAACCACATAATGTCTAAATAAACATGCCCGTTTTTGATTTCAAAGAGAGATTATATTTCTATTAACTCCTGAAAACACTTTGTGCCTATATTGGACTGCATGATATCCATGCTTGAAATACTAAGAAACCTCTGTTGACTTATGCAACTTGAACGAAAAGCGAGAGGGATTTATTTGTAAATTTATTGAAATATTTGAAAATTTTTAAAAAGCAAAAAAATATATATGAACACTGGATTTCTACATTTGACAATTGATTAATCAGTTCGAGAACCGGTAGCTCATGACTTGGTTACTAGGTATTTTCGTTGCTACGTTACTTGTTTTTGTATTGGAATTTAATTTTCTATAATAGTTATAAAGCAACGCAGTTTTATAATTTTTTAAAAGAATGAGTGATATATTGGTATTGTTAAATTGAAGTATCTGTGGGTACCCACAAAATTTAAGGAAAGTTATTAACTAACTTAAAATGGTTTTCGAAAGCTTTGCATCGATTGTTACTGTGAAGAACATGTCCAAGAGTACATTTAATTTTTCAATCAATTAGTAATTGCTACGGTAATATTTAATCAGAAATATTTACTTGTAAATACTTGTGCTATAAGTAAAATATTGTCATGGTAAATAAAAAATAGTAAATTTAACTCAAAACACCAAATATATTTTCAAAATTATTCACTTATAGGCCTGTAGCAAGTATGGCAAAAAATGCATTACTACAAAAAATCCATGTCCACAATCTAAACTAGCCAAAGTAAATAAGTACATTAGCAAAAAAAAAAAAAGTTTAAAAATAAGATATACACTTAGATAACGTGAAATAAGGTTGTATGGATTCCTTAATAAGTAAATCAAATAATAACAATCATCATGGAATCGAATTAACTAATAGAGCTTAAATATGTCTCACTGTAGTAGACCTTTATACATCTTCTAAATGTACAATACATATTGACTAATATTTTTTAAATTAGCAGGAGAGACTTAGATCCTTCTTTTTGCCCTCTTGCATTAAATTTGCCTATCATACGTATCATAAGAAGGGATCAGGAAAACATAGAATAAATTCCTTTTAAAACACTAAGGTAATAGCTCAGTCTTCTTAACCGAAAACTTTTATCACCCCATCAAAACCTATGGTCCTCAAATAATTTAATTTATTCAGCAAATGACCCAAAAGCACAACATATTACAAAATGTTGAATTCATCTAAAACATGCATTTAGAAGAACAACATAGCTTCATTCGTGCGAATAAAACGTTTTAATTATCCAATATATTATTGTATCTTATAACTCTAACTGTTTAAAAATGTATAGTCTTTTTTCCTGCTCTTCTGTTTCCTCAGGCCTCATATCTCAATCCCGTACCTTTTATTTCTATAATTTATTCCTTGCGACCATGCCAGTTTGGTCTACCCTTCTTCCTCCTTTCTTTGGAAATCGCCCACATACTTCTTATAGTCTTTTTTAACATCTTGTTTGATAAGACCATCGCAATCATCAAATAGTCTACATAGCCTACATTTACAAAAGGTCCTTCACAGGCGCTGCTTCTAATGTTATCTATTATTGAAATTACTGTACAGAATAAAGTTTCTGCTGAACTGTAGTTTTAAATGACACGTTTCTGAGCCGACTATTCAGTTTAAAGTTTAAAATATAGTATAATTATTGTTTAGAAGATAGGCCTAAAGCTAAATAATAAAGTAGATATGTAGGCCTACTCATGAAACTACAGATTGTGTCTGTTTAACATTACAGTATTTTATAGAAATATTTGAAAAATTTATAGCGTGCAGTCATAAAGTAAAAAAACAATTATTGTTCTTTTATTTGTTAACTTTTTCATTTGCAATTACTGCAATTGAGTGAGTGTTTTAATTGATTTATTTTAGTGTTCTTTTGTCGTTGTTCTTAATGTTATACTTTATTTGATTGTCAAAGAGTCTATTAAGTATTTTAAAAGTTTAGTATACCTAAAATAAAATAGATAAAATAAATAAAATAAAATAATAAAATTACACGAGAATAGTGTTAATGAAGTGATAGTTGAGATTCACTTACAACTGTTTAAATATTGTTCACATTACCACACAAAGGTTATTAAAAAGCATATTCTTTTGATACTATTATCCCTATTGAGATAAGTTCAGCTAAAGCTGGCATCTAGTAAGCTACATTACACAGCTAAATTATTAAATTCGACGTGCGTTACTATAAAATACTGGTTAGGCCTACTGTTGTAAAACTGCTCCTCATTGGCTGTTTTGTTTCAGGTTGATATAAACATCTGTACTACATAACAAAAGCTGATGACAGGAACAGATTCTTCCGAAGTTACACTTGAACAAGTGAGTATTCGCTACTCGTTTATGTAAGCTTATACTGTTTAAGAATATAGTGCCTAACTTGAACATCTGGGTTTTTAATTATATTTTTTCGTATGAGGACTCGAAGCGAAAGAAAGTTAATAGCCTTCATGAATTTCATTACGAGAACCTATAGGCTATCGGATTACCAGAATAATGAAAAGAACAAAAGAATTGCTTTAAATAAGTGGTGCAGTGTGTTGAAATTTGAGGTGTTTCATCGTGATTACTGGAGATCGCAGAGTTGAACACATTTATTTATACATCCACAGTGGCCATAGTTCCAGACTTCAACATTTACCCATTGGCGAATATATTTGTGATCTTTCCTATAATACTGTAGGCCTATTATCACGTACCGCTGTGGTTAAATATTATTCCCATATACAATAAGTATGCAAGTAGCATAGGTTGTTTATGCATTTTATCCGTAAATACGTGAACAGTAAAGTCTTTAATCCCACGCGATTATGAATAAAAGGTTGTACCCGAAGGCAGGAATATTTAAGGATAATTTCTATGAATCAATAATTTTATAATATTTACATTCTATAAATTTGACCTAGTTTGGGTATCGATTCAGAATTTGTAGGTCGGTACGTTGACGCCCAAACCACTCGTGTTCCAAAAACGTACTCAGTCCCGTTCTAAATATATATATACAGTATACCCATAAATGCCTCCTACGGACGCTAGCATATGCCCATTGCATTGAGGATTCATCTAACCCATATTAATGTTGTTATGTAGGTTTTCTTTTCAACTGAAGATTTTAAAGACATATTGACAATTACTCGTTCAAGAAATTTACATTATACTCTATATGGAAGAGGGATTTTTGGGATGGGATTATGTACGATCTTCGATAACCTAGAAGTCTAAGAATAAAATATACTAAAGTAAAATTCCAAGTTCGATTCTCATCCAAGATGCATTTTCCTCTATGGAATATAATGCAAATATTTTAATGAAACAATAGGCCTACTTAAGAATTGAGAGTGATTTCAGAATCCGTAGTTGAAACGAGAGTTCTAATAAATAAAATCGACAAAAATATCTATCTACAAAAAAGTAACCCACATACGAGTCCATGTTGTCCTGCAGGTGACAATGTGATGGAGCATCCAAACTTGAGCAAGCCCAAACAGGATTGTGAATAGAAAATCCTGGAATCCCATGGATGGATACCGAAGCATGTAGGAAAGGTTCATATATACGAAATTTCATATAAGATATCTTTCTGATGGGAAACATTGCCCTGTTCAACATGAACTAATTGATTTATTGCAACTGAGAAAATTATGAGTACAATCACGAATTTAAATTATAAAACATGCGAACAACAAAATTGCATAATGACAATCAAGCAAATTCACCATAAATACACTTATCAGAGCCTAGTTTGAGCAATATAAATTAACTTAATTAAATAGCACATCACAATTATAGACTCAGTAGTGAAACGGGAAAGAAATCACATCCAGATAAATTAAATGTATTGTTAAAACAGAATAAAATCTACTATTACTGAGAATAAATCCCTAAACAATCTTCATACCAACTGTGGTGTGTAATAAATAAGTAATAAGTAATAACTTATAATCTTCAAATGTTCATAGATATACTCCTGTAAACTGGAATAATGTATTACTTTCATTCTTTAGAATTCAATAGAATGTTTACATACTTTTTTTTAGGCATAGGGAATATATGAAATGGGTTTTAGGATAATTATTACTTTTGAGGGAATCTATTGGAATTAGCTTCGTATTACCAAATTCTTCACAGGGTTACAAACTGGTAGATTCCAAATGAAGTCATTAAGTTTTTCAACTGGATTATCCTTCGGATGACACTATGCTCCTAGAATCCTTGGGGTAAAGATAACGGATACTTAAGACTGATAAGCTTACCTCTATCATCCAAATCTATTAAAGTCCTGGAATCCTAAAGGCCTTCACGGCCTGTAAACGGGCACTTTTATTATTAATTTATTGTAGCCCACCCCTTAGTAAGTTTGCCCAGCGGCGGTAAAGTCACACACTCAGATTCAGGAGACAGCGTATCCAAATCCCTTGGGCAGTCAATGTAATTGTGGTTCTCTGCAAATGAGTTTTGTCATTTGGAGTGTAGTAGCGAATACTTCATTAGAGATTTTCTTCCCGCTGACTTTAGACTAGAAATGTACGATGAACTTAAATTGGCCCGAGAGCTTACAGGCCATTCACGATAATACGATAAAATACATTGTTCGCGAATTCTTAATAAATCGATGAACGAATGAAATTACATTGCGAATATTAGTAGGCCTCTTAGGCCGGTATTCATAGTCGTAATAAGTCGTACTTATATCCAAGTCGAACTTTAATCTCGTCTTAAGTTGAGTTTCTGACACAAACAAGTCGGACTTATGACGTAGTTACTTTATAAAGTCAGACTTGACAAAGTCGAGCTTATTGCTATTCATAATCACTAAAGTACGACTTATTTGTCGAAATAAGTCTTACTTTATCAAGTCAAGGGTGCCCCTGACTTATTTCAGTTTAAGCGAGTACCATGGATAGTAATTTTGAGGATCTGGCCAAGGTATTAGAAGAAACTCGCACCCCAAAGCGTTATTTGAGAAAGATGATGAATCCTTTCAAATTCTACAGTGACAATGAATTTAAAAAGAGATTCGTTTCAAGAAGACACAATTTTCGAAATACCAATCACCTATCTTTCATCAGCATTTCTCTCTGCTGGCATTTCATATCGGCCCAAAGCTTCCTAAGCTGTTTTGAATCTCTCTAAAACAATAATTAATATCGAAATAAATACGTAAGCATAACGGTATTAATTCTGAACGATCTCCAAGCTAATATAAGCCTATACGCAGAATATTCTCAAGAGACTATTGAACGGTTTACTTACACGCTGCATAATATAACTATGAATTGAATTCTTTGTTTACAATGCACAGAGCCGTCTGTATTTTTATATCATGATAGCGAAATACGTAATCAGATGGCTTTGCATTACATGAAATCTGAATAAAATCTTGAATGCGATTGGCTAATTCAATTGTTAGGCAGTGAACGTGCAATTTTTCATATTATCATGTTCGACTTTAATATGTAGAATAAGCAGAGCTTTATGAAGTCAGACTTAATAAAGTACGACTTTACAGAAGACTATGAATACGAAAAACATATAAGTCGACTTGTCAAATAAGTTCAGCTTTATAAAGTCGGTTCTTAAGTCGCCGACTATGAATACCGGCCTTTAACACGATTGGCTAATTCACTTGTTACGGCAGTGAACGCGTGATTTTTCATATAATTGAGTTCGACTTTAGTATGTAGAATAAGTAGAGCTTTATGAAGTCAGACTTAATAAAATACGACTTTAAAGAAGACTATGAATACGAAAAACACATAAGTCGACTTGTCAAATAAGTTCAGCTTTATAAAGTCGGTTCTTAAGTCGCCGACTATGAATACCGGCCTTAGGAAAGAAAGGAATTGTTACGAATTAAGGCAAATAAGACGAAAGCAAATAAGAAGGTAATATAAATAAAATCAGGTAAACTGATGTAACAAAGTGCCAGAATGCTTTTGTTTAATCAGTGATAGTTGCAGAAAATAAGTTATTTTTTAAATCAGTTTCCAAGTTAAGCTCCAGGTCGATTCATTAAGCAGGGCTTAAGGAAGAACAAAGGTATAGTTTGATAAACATATGTGAAGGAATGTGTGGGTAGTGTTTTTTGTCAACTTCCAAAGCCGTATGTAAAACAAACTGTAAAACAATATGTTGCTATGGGAACTGATTTGCATCTGATAAATTCTTGCCATAAAATTGGTGCTAAATTGGGCATTACTCCGGTACCGGTTAACAGATTTGGTCCAATATCAATAGGCTTCTTCCCATGGGCGTTATAAATGCAAATCCGATAAAGAGTATTTGAGTTATCGCGCGTACAGACACACGGACAGATGGACAGACGGAGAGACATTTTCCCGTCTCCCTCTGGCACTTAATAAATAAATCTAATATATAAAGTCGAATGTGTGTTTGTGGGTATGTATGTATGTATGTATGTATGTATGTATGTATGTTTGTTCCTTATACAAATCTACATTTCTTTACCAATTTACACGGAATTTTGCACACATACCCAGTTAAGCCCGGGAAGTATAGCGGTCAACATTAAAATTCAAACAAAATACTCCTTCCCTTGAAAATTATATAATTTCTGAGAATTTTATACTGAAAAAAAGAAATGCTGTTCAGTTCACATGACAACCGTGTATTGTTTACTTTGATAACATTGGGCCTTGGCAACTGGACTTTAACGAATTATGATTGAATCGATGCAATATATTGGCGAAAATAATTACTGAAAAATGAATTACACGGAAATAAAGCAAAGTGTGATGCAGTCACACAACTTTCTCTACCCTCGACATAAGAAATATTTTCTCACTTCACATTTTGATGTAGAATAAGAGGTCGTATTGCTGGGATAACTTAAGTGTGTGAGTATGCTATATCAGAAGTAGGTAAACAATCCTTTCCGCTTATACGTTAACCATAGCTGTATGCTTTGTATTAGTTGAGAAATAAGGATGTTTATCATAGGCCCTAAGCATGGGATGGAACATTTTGAGTCCTATGCTCGCAGTATTTTATCTCCCGGGTTTTAGGGGAGGAAAGTATGAAAGTGATACTGCATTTCTCTTATTTCAGAACCGAAACGGTTGTATGGTAACATGAGAATGAGAAATAAAATTTTCCGACAAGTCAATACAATCTTATTTAATTTATGTTTCTTCTTATTTCAAATCCTCCCAAGCATGATGTGTAGAAGCAACGGAATGAAGCTTTCGACATCCTCTATGAGCCATAAAAAGCTATATCTAGCGTTTTATGATGGAATAGTTGAGTGTGATAAATCTTTTTCTTCATTTCAAGTTTTACATACATATTATACAAGCACCTAGAGTTTCAAAATCGAAAGTCCTCCAAAAGTTAATTTCAAATTACAAAATACAAAGCCCGGGCGACGCCGGGCCTTTTCAGCTAGTAAGTAAATAAAAGGTTAACTGTGAAAAGATAAGACAAATAAACGTTTAAAGGATCCTTGAAAATCTATTCATTGTCAATATGATTAAAATACAGAAACTGATCAAAAGCATGGAGTTCAGTACGACTCTCCGTGAAATGACCTTCCTTCTTTCCTTTAATCGGGGAAGAAGGTTAATCTCGGTTTCCCTCCGCAACATGTTGCTCACACAATACTGCTGGAATGAAAAAGGTTACCCCAAATGTAAAATACACTGTATTTATGTGACCGAACAGATTTCACGTAACATAAGCCACATAAGCAAATATTTTGACAGTTTAATACACAACTAACCGAAGTCCGTGATGAATTATGACTCACATCTGGTAACCGAAATAAATAAACTTTCCCCTAAAATATACGTTAGAAACAAACCTCACACCTTTTCCTTTGCGTTTTGAGAAGCGCGGCTAAAATAAAAAGTTTCATGTATGAGTAATTTTTTACTGTCTTGACGGCGAGGCGGTCGGTGGTGGAGGTGGTTTTCTATTCCTTTCCTTCAACCTTGGTGCGGATATCTGCACAATCATGTGGAGGCCACAAAAAAGTGAATTTGCATTGCAGGAGTTTGGTCCAGTGAACAGAAGATCCTCCTCACTGCGGTCCATCTGGAGAACTTTTTTTTTTTTTTCCTGGACACAGTAACCTCCATAAGAAAACTTGTATTTCTAGCGTTTATATTCAGTTCTCAACTTGTTATACAGTGTTGAGGTTTCCCTCATATTCATTTAAATTAACTCAATCTTTTCGGTAAGAAGAATGGAAAGCATGTGAACATCCTCCCACTGTACCTTTAAGTTTTACAGATAAATTAAAGGGAAAAAATCCCGCAAACAGGAAATGGCTTCAAAATGTGATGGTATCAATGAAATTCTTCACTCGTACGTGAAATAGTTTTTCCATATATTGTGATGTTCGAAAAAGTGTGAATATGGTTGGTGGTCTGCCTGTTCGACTGGAACAACAGAGAATTATTATACTGTATCTTACCATAAAATATTTCTTTTACTAATCAGTGAACTATTTCCACTTATAATACCTTGGTAGGTGAAGGTTAGAACAATGATCCGGTGGAATGAATTTGCTCACTTTCCACTCTCAAATTTATTTGCGTTTCAAGAATCGAAAACTGTAACTTACACAGTCATAATAATGCTACCGGTATTAATAAAATATGGTAAACTGATGTAACAAAGTGCCAGAATGATTTTGTTTAATCAGTGATAATTGCAATTATATGCAGGAAAAAGTTATTTTTTTAATCGATTTAAAAGTTAAACTCTAGATCGATTCATTAAGCAGGGTTAGCGGAAGAACAAAGGTCTAGTTTGATTAGCATAAGTGAAGAAATATGTAGTTAGTGTTATTTGTCAAAACTGTCTGTATTGCAACTTCCAAAGCCATATATGAACACTGTAAAACAATATGTTGCCAAGAAAATTGATTTGCATTTGATAAATTCTTTCTAATTTATTACTATAAAATAGGCACTAAATTGGACATTACTCCAGTACCGGTCAACCGATTTGGTACAAAATCAATAGTCTTCGTCCCATGGTCGATATAAATGCGTTTACCAAGTTTCATGAAAATCCGATAAAGCGTATTTCAGAGTTCGCGTGGACAGGCACACAGGCATACAGACAAACGGGCGGACAGACATTTTCCCGTCCTCCACATAATCTCAGAAAGTGCCATTCTGGCACTTAATAATAATAATAATAATAATAATAATAATAATAACAAAAAATAATAGTGGGTTAATTGGTATTAAAGGTTAAAACATGGTTAGATTCAATATTTTTTTCTCTAAATATAGCTATATAATTTTCATTAAAAGTTACTGAATTGAATCAACTTAAACTGCATCCGGATTCAAGAACAAAATGTCATACAGTGCCATTAATAAGTATCACCGCAGCTCTGGATACGTTAGCCAATCATGCAAAGGTTGGTATTTCACCCTACTTTCCTTTCAGATTCATAGCAGGTATACCAGAGTAGGTCACGTTAACTATTGTTGTGCGTCTTTTTGTTATTGCTGATGAGTCTAAAACTGGAATAATATCTAGAAAAGTATATTTTTAAAGAGGTGAATTTTACGTTAATTTTATTTATTATTTTACAAATGATTTCATGAACATAACCATACACTAGCGCTGCCAAGTGCCAACCGAACTCCGATACTTAGCGGATTCTCGCCTGCAAAAGAGCTGAGGAGCGACTTCTTAATGTTACTGTTTTTCAAATAATTGTCCAAATTCTAAAATATGTGCACGCCCCTCCATTCTAACTCCGATCATTTCAAATATTTAGGTATTATAATTGATTAACATTTAAGATGGGACAAACAAGTTACGTTTTAGTTAACAGGATGCGTTATGTAGGCCTACATTTTGTTATCTAAAAAATCTTTAATCCAGTCCACTATCATGTATGACATTAATTGGATGGAGAGGAGATTCGAAAACTATTCTTTCTCCACTCTAAATTATTTTCCGAATTATATAGTAAAAAAGTAAAGTGTTCCCTATACAGGCCATGTGGAGGCCCCGAGGGTTCCAGGAGGTTGAGGCTCCCAGATTTTAGACATTCGGTATGTGATGGTGGTAAATTTGTCAGCCTTACGCACCGGCCGCCTTTACCTCCAGGATTGCTCCTGGTACTCATTTCTGTTAGAGGCTGAGTCGACCCCAGGACCATAGTGCCACCAGAAGGAATAGGCCAATTGAAAAACTCCAACGACCTCATCGGGGATTGAATCCACGACCTCCCGGTTTGTAGCGCAGCGCCTCAACCACTACGATACGGCGTACCCCGGAATTATATAGAGTCTATCAAATTTATAAATATTTATTTTTAGGTACGTTCATAGAAATTCAAGTTTTAGATCACATCCATATCCCTATGCATAGGATACAAGGCGAAACCAAACAAAAAAAATTAATTGAACCCAAACGCTTTTCGCCTGCAGGTCTGAAACACAGCTCCAGCCTTGGTCCCAGGTAATTCAATTCTAGTGTTAAAAATATCCCTGAAGTAAATAATCTGAACAATTATCAATTTAAGAAAATAATTGAATTTATTATGTAAATATTTATTTTTATGTTTCTTCTTTTAAAAATGTCCTTCCCATTATTGCTGTGGATGGGTTTAATTGATTTTATTTTTATTTAGAAAGTTTGCATTTATTTTTACTTAAATAGTTTGTATTTATTTAAATCGTTTATATTTTTGTTTGGTGTTTTTATATCTATTTCTGAACTGCCCCCGGTCACGAGCATATTGCGTTCATTCGAAAGGTGTCTTGATGAAAAAAACAATAAATAGGCTAACTAGGTAAATAAATAATAATGTAAAATGTTGTAAAAATGTAATCCTACGACGTTAACACTCCATTGCATTTCCTCTGAAAAATCTCAAATACTCACTAGGCAGAGAATTTCAGTGCCCTAAAAACATTTCGTTTTACGAAACGCACATTTATGAAGATTACTAGCAGAGTAGCAGATGCCTGCGGCTTCGCCCACGATAATAAATTCGAAGATTAAAAATTAAGAGCAAAGTAATTAAAACATTAATATTTATTAACACTTATACGCGAATCATTCATAAACTAAACGATTAATAATTATAACGAAACAGCTGAAAATCCGGGTTTGGAGTGCATTCCACGATTAGAAAGCGCCGCTTGGGAAAACCGACCTAAGAACCGAGTTCTGAGGCCGAGAAAACCCCTGTATAGTGACTTCTGTCCAAATAGATCAAAAATAGCGCAACAAATTCACGTTTTCTGCCAGTATTTCACTCATAACTCACGAACGAAAGCGAAAATTAAAAAAACCTGCCTTAAGGTGCATTCGGCAACCCTTCAATTCATAAATGTTTAAAATTTCAGAACTCTGCGTACAGTAGATTTCGCTGGGCATCGCGCAGACAGAAACTTATTATTATTATTATTATAGCAAGGGCCCACGGCTTCGCCCCTGATTATTAATTCAAATGATTCGAACGATTTTTAAATATTTTCTTTAAGAGCTAAATAATTTTTTTAAAATTTTTTTATTTATATTTATTTATTTATTAACACTTACACGAGAATCAATCATAAATTAAAAGGTTAGTAATTTAACAGCTAAAAATCCGGCTTTGCGATGCATTTCACGGTTAGAAAGCGCCGCCTGGGAAAACGACCTCAGGTTCGAGTTCCCTGGTTCAAAAAAGCCCCATGAGTACCGTCAAAATCGTTCAATGTTTTCCCATTTAGACCAACTTTCATTATCCCTTTTCAATCCACCTTTGCAAAAAAATCATATCTCTGCGTATGTTCTCCGTCCCACAACCTTGAATCCATAAAAGCAAGGCCACAGGCAATTCATTATACAATTGAAATGTTTTAGCGAAAACCGGTACTTCGATAGCGCTAAAAATAATGTTTTCTGTCATTTTTTGTTCATAACTCGCGAACGAAAGTGAAAAATAAAAATCCGAATTCGAGGTGCATTCGGTCATTCTTCATTCCATCTATGTTAAGAATTTCAGATCTCCGCGTGCAGTAAATTTGAGTGGGCATCGCGCACAGACAGACAAACAGACAAACACATCCTCTTATTATGTGGAATAGAATAGAATATATGTTACGCACGTCTTTTTTTTAATTCGAACCAATAACGTGCAATATTACTTTTCAAATTAATCATATAAGCCTAAAATGCTTTATTTAAGTGTACCAACCCTCACATAATTGCAACGGAATAGTCATATTACGTCGCTTGGAACGATGGTGGCAGGGGAAACGGGCACCCCGAGGAAGCCTATGACGACTCCATTTTGCCCATCACGAATTCCGGGGTTTAACACCATTTCTCAAAAAGCTCGTTATTGAATTATTGGATCGGAAATAATACAGCACTTTCCTTCTGCATGTTTTAAATATCAGCCTCTCGTAATCAAAACCTTGGGTTTGTACTAATGCAAATTTATTTTACTGAGATTCCCTGCTATGACTTCTACTCTTTTCTAATAGACTTGTACTAGACTATGATTTTTATTTAATGTCTGACCTAGTCATTTTGGTGACAGAAGCACATAAATTAAAGTTACTGATGCGTAAGCTTTGAAGTGAAAGGCAAGGAATATGTTGAATTCAACAAAATACAATACTTCTTAAAGCTTCAATAAATGTCACGTAGGAGATAACAATTAGTTTCGCATGAGTAGCAAACGTTCTTGATAGACACCTGCCATAAAAACTGACTCATACGATGTGACCTATTTACTGTTACTGATACAATTATTCTATCTACAAACTCTTTATTTCAAGAAATTTTTATTTTGAATGTTTGACGGCTAACCAAGTATCACTATTTCATTCAAGAGCACCAGACTCTTGACGAATTGCTGAATCCTTATAATATCAATAATTTCCAAAAGGTCTGTTCTATTCACAATCATGAGTCTCAGGATTGAGATTATCAGTGAGAGCCGAAGATGTTTTACATCCTTTCACCATAAATACATGCATATTTATTAGCAAAATTTCGGTATACATCTTTGGCGAAAAATAGAGATTTTGTGGGTCTATTAACGATTAGAAATGTTTTCAGAACACACTGTAGCTTTCGTCTAATATTTCGGTTGGCAAGAACAAAATTCATATTCATTAAGCTTTTCAGAACTCAACCAAAAAATTGGAGGAATTGTAGTGTACACTCACACAAACTTTGAATTAAAGAACTTATGCTCTACACGGCATAATTTTATAACTGAACTGTAATTTTTGGGGGGAATATGATTATTTTACCAATAAGACAACAATCGCAAGCTGTCTTGCGAAAAATTGAATTTCTAACACTCACTTACCAGTATTCTGAAAATTGTTCTTTTAGGTAGATTTCGAAGAAAAATCTACCTATAACAATGGATACCATGTCATGATTTTCGAAAAATTCTTTCATATTTTTACGTTTCATGATCCCCTAAGTACGAAACCACCGCCCGTTCAAAAAAAATTGTGATATTTATATATATATAACTGTCTAAAAAATAGATTCTGTGCAGTGTTTTTTTATCTAATGCATTAACTAATATGAATAAATGATATAAACAAATTTTTGTCACTTTATATAAATATTTCTATTGCAATTACCATATTCTTGTAAATTACTGTAACAACTTTATTATAATAATCTCAAAACATGTCATCCTTTAGTAATACTGTCCCTTAATGTGAGCTGTTGGCTATTGTGACCTTTTGTTAAATAAATAAAATAATAAATAAGTAAGTATTTCAAATTTCCTTCTGTCTGTTAAATACCAATTATAAATCAGATTATAGGCCTATGGATTTTTTTTATTCGGGTAGGAGTCCGGTACAATTGAGGCCTATTAAGAGGATGCCCGATGTAGGCCTTATGACAAAGATAAAGGAAAATAATTAAATTTGTAAATTGATTGGCTTTTGAGTTATCCCCCATCCCCATCATCATCATCATTATCACCACGGTTTTTTATGTATGTCTACATCTTCCGTATTCTCAATCTCCAAGCCTCTCTATCCTCCCATAGATTCTCGGGAATGTTTCTCTCCTTCATGTCTTCTTGTATCCCATTAAACCATGTCTTCATTGGTCTGCCTCTCTTCTTTCTGGAGGATTCCAACTGAAGATCTTCTTTGGTAATCTCTCCTCCCCCATACCACATGAGTTGTTTTTCTTTAATGTAATCTAGTATAGTGTTTTGTACTCCCATTTGTTCCCGAATTGCTTCATTTCTGATTCTTTCCAGCCTAGAAGTTCTATTTGCTCTTCTCCAAAAATCCATTTCTGTTGCTAATAATTTTCTTTCCTCTCTCTTTTTAATTGGCCAAATTTCTGAACCGTATTGTACTATTTTCTTAACTATTGAATCATAAATATACTGTTTTTTCCTTCTCGTGATATGTCTGTCCCACATTACTCCATTTAATCCACATCACATAAACGTTCATGAGAAATCAAAATGGAGACGGAACATTTAAGAACACTCCTGTCTTAATGTTCAGCACCGGTGACTCACTCCCAAGGATGACCTTAGTAAGATAAGATGACACATTGCAGCTCAACTATTTATAGTGAGAGGTAATTAATCAATGTCCATACAGTCTGGCCACATAGATTTACTTTATCCGTCCTTATGTTCTCAGACAGCCGGTGCTTGTTTTCTGATAACATCGCAGTCCCTAGTTTGATTCCCTAAGTTCTAAGTTCACCTAAGTGTATTCACTTCGTGACGTCAATATCCCGGAGACTAATGAGTGTAAACAGTATGATTAGGGTGCACTTCCTAATAAGGACCAGTGAAACAAGTTGCTTAGTTCAGCCTGTCAACCAAACTTTCGTAGATTGTATTTCCAAGAAGTCTAAGAACTGTTGTACTCGTATAATACGTATGAAACATGGAAGTGTATACTGTGTATAGTTTCAGATAACCTCCACTGCCCAACGGTGGACTCTGCCTTCTATCGGATCTGGAACTATTGGTTCGAACAAGGGTTAAAAGAGGGCGTTACAAATGCTAAAACTTTACAATCCCCTTTCTACAGCCTATTCATTTTTGCGGTGTACATCCTTTTTTGTTCTGAAAGGTCTGTAATAACAAAAGAACTTTGATTATATCTCAATGCCTACATATTACGTATTATATAATATAATATTATATTTTATATGTATACACACAAACACACATATATATAACCTATATATATATATATGCGTGTGTATGAGTTTGATTTTAATATGAGGTACTGGAAATATAATTCAAAGCCTTAAGAAATATATATATTACTTGAAATAAATAAATATATATATATATATTTCTTGAAATAAATATATACATATATATATATACTGGAAATATAATTGGAAATATAAGTGAAAGCCTAATATATATCTACTGTATATATATATTTCTTGAAATAAATATTATATACATATATATATATATTATATATATATATTTATTTCTTAAGGCTCTCAGTTATATTTCCAGTACCTCACACTAAAATCAAACATATTCTCTTTAGTCACTGAACGTTTAATGTACTCACAAGTTTAAAGAGAGTAGATTGATTCCGGGAAACCAGTGTTCGGACTCTAGTGAGGCCAACCGCATTTATTTATTTATTTAAAGATTTATTTTAATTGGAGGAGTTAAGGTCATAAGAACTTCTCTTCCATTCAATCAGCCTAAAATTATAATAATTACATAATCATAACTGCACATACAGAGAGACAGAGAGAGAGAAATTCTAAAGGGAACGCCAAGTTGAATTATTATCATTCGTCGCCCTCCGGCATCATTCCATTGTTCTAATTAATAATCAAATCCATATGGGTGTTTACTACCAGAAATAATTTTGAGTAAACGATTAACGTGAGTTTAGTTTTTCACATGGTGGCTAGAGGCACACGTAGACAAGGTGCGGTATCAACATTACTTTCCCATACTAGCTACAGAATGTGCCCACAAATAAATCTACATCTAAAGTATGACCGTTCTAAGAAGGAAATCTGAAGTAAACAAAAACCAGTACATCTGTCTCACTCTAGCACATTACTCGTATGACTTAAGAGTGAGATAGACATAATGGTTTTTGTTTACTTCAGGTTTCTTCCATCCCGGACTGCCTATCCTACCATTAGAGAACTGAATTTTGGACCTAAGGTATTATACATTGTTTGGTGTTTTTTTAATGGTATCTATAAATGTCATTACGTTTTGTCCATCCGTTCTTCCTATTACTATATGACATATTAACATACATCCCAACAAAATTATAACAGGATACAAGTTTCTCTCATTCACACAATATGTTGCTAAAAACTGGCTAAACCCATGTTTCTCGTACTTCTGCAATGCGACGTTCTTGGGTACTCGCGATAGACGCTCCAACGGTAAGACATAGTCCACTATTATATGCGTACGTCCAAGGAACCGTTCTCACAGGGAAAGTTCTCCCTGGTGAAATCTCTCCCATGGTACGTTTCTGACATCAAGACAATGTGCAAATCTATCCAAATGACTGACATCAGCAGAAACTTATGAAAACCAAAGATATAGATATGAACAGTAAAAAACGCAAGATGGGAAATACGATAATAGTAGTTAGTAGCATCAATAGTCTCAACAACAACAAAAAAAAAGAAAGAAAGAAAGAAAGAAAGAACCCCTAGACATCCCCAGTGTTTTCGGCATCAACCGCACAGGTATACCAACTATCAGTTAAAAAATTCCAGGCACTACGACTTCTTCTCTTTGGGTAATATTGGCATAAAGCAAATGTTTTTCCATAATCTCCTCTTTCTAATTGCCAGACTTGAAAAACTAACGAGTAAAATATACACGAACACAGGACTACATATAAGCCTACTCCACAAGACACTGATGTTAAATCTTGTAGGACCCGTAACATAATGATGTGGCAGAAGTAAACTCAGAAGATAGTGTTTTTGTTCTCTTAAGTAATTAAGTAAGGGTTCTGAGGCATGACTGTCGTACTACGTCACCAAAATGTCGGTCAAGGTGGCAGCCCTGACACTTTCCCGCGAAATATTAATGCAGGAAACAATCTGTTATTTCTGTCAGTGGGCGACAAACTTTACGCACAAGACTTGTCCATAATCTGTAGCCCTACGAGAGTTCACTGACGCGGTGGATTAGTTGAATTGACAGATCGTAATACCTGCGAAGGGAATATGTCCTAGCTCATATTATGTGCATCCGTATCACACAATCAAGTGCGAAGTTTCATTCCATAACAATAATATTCATTATGGTGGCAGCGAACAAACATTCATTTTGATCAATGCTGCATATGTTTTGTCTAAGGCAACCTTTTAGGCAAAAATATTTAGGTGAAATAAATTAGGCCTACCTGTTTTGGATGAAATGAGCATGAAATTTTCAGTGTTTTTATCCAGCTGTCAGTCGTCCTGTATTTGTTTACCGGTCTATTTGTTTATTTATCAATCAGGCTATCTGTCACGGTTTCAATCATGGAAAAACGGCAGTATGCAAATTGACATGATTTTGTGAGAATATTTTCGTAAAATGTTAATAGAAAAATAATGTGTGGAAACTTGATATCATTTCTATTCTAAATCTGTACACTTAGGAAGAGGTTTTAGACTATAAGGCTATAGCAGGCCATAGCATTAATAATGCGGGTTTTATAAGGGGCAAGGCATGTAAAAGTTGACATATCATATTTAACATTGATTTTTTATGACATAAATTACTTAAAGGCATAACATTTCATATGAAATGTAGCCTATAGTTTGCGAAATTTAGATACATAAATTAATAGTTTAAGAGGTTTAAGAGGTTTTAGACTATAAGGCTATAGCAGGCCATAGCATTAATAATGCGGGTTTTATAAGGGGGCAAGGTATGTAACAGTTGACTTATCATATTTAATATTGATTTTTATGACATAAATTACTTAAAGACATAACATTTCATATGAAATGTAGCCTATAGTTTGCGAAATTTAGATACATAAATTAATAGTAAGGTAGATGCCTACATATTTCATAGGGCGCATTAACAATAACAAATCTTACTTTCATGACATCTTACAGTTTTTTAAATCTTCTGAAGTGAATTTAACATTTTTTTTAAACCTTTCGAGATTTTAAGACGAACACCACTGTTCTAGTATTATTTAATGTAACATTTAAGAAATACTTTTAAATTAGTTCCGAGGAAAATTTCCCCTTTGAAAATGAAACACGATACAATTTTCCTTTGTAAAATATTTCTAAAATTCCTCAGAAGAACAAAGAATTGATTAGTGTCGAATCAAAAACCGAGAAAATCGTTTACAGTTGACAATAATCCTCTGTTTACAAATAGTGTGAGCCTATTTATCTTATTATTTATCTTATTCCAGGTAGGTCTATTTACACAATTTTGATTCTAATTAATGCATTTTCTCAAGAGAAGGTATGTATTTTTTGTATAAGACTTTTTAATTTTTATCATATTGTCAAATATTTCTCTACAGATTTGGGGTGAGCTATGAGGTTTTTCTATGGATGCACGTGAAGGATGGTAGCTAGGTAGTCTCCTAAAGGAAAGACAAACTCCGCTAATGTGGGTACAGCCTGATATCTGATCCATAAGATGATCCTAGAATTTTTACAGGAATAGTTGGGGATGGAGGGATTTTTGTAGCTTCAAAATCCAAAGTAGCACTGACCAGGATTTTAAATAAGAATCTCGAACAAAATTCTTAGGCCTGATAGTTTAAAACAAACACCCATGTATGTTTATTTCCTTTACAATTATGGGTTATACCTGAGCATATCAAGATATACAGATGTATTATATTAGGCTACTGTAAATTCAACCAGCAAACCTCGGTTGTCTTAAGTCTTAAGTCTGCATAAAATTGAAACATTCTCAGCTCTATAAATTCGGAGGATTCCAAAAATCAAACAAAACACAAGGCAAAAACCACAGACTAGGTCAAGGGATGTATAGAAATCCAGAAATATAATCCCAGACCAGTGGTCTAATGCAGCGATGGACACAATGTGTGTCACTCCAGCCGTAATAACGAAATTCACTGCTGTCACAATGCACCCCAGTACCCCTTTAACTCTGTCGTAATACATTTATTGGTTAAAATTCCTCTCTTCCGCTCTTCTATTCAAGCCTCGTTTTATGCATATCCTTTGACGAAATCAGCGAATAACCATCAACTGGTCTAGAGGTTAGTGTTGCTCACTACGAATCCATAAGGAATCGCCATGCTACCCAGATTTTCCCAATTTTTCTATCTGCCAATAATAGCGAAAGACAGAGCTAGACGAGGCAGTTGTCAGGTGGTAGGCCATGCCCCTGCAGGGAAGTATCGTCACGGATTATTTGATTAGAATCCCGGGTCCACGTGTGATAGACGAAAAGGAATTATCTTATTCGATGGAAAAATAACAGAACGTGTTTTAGTAAAAAAGTTAGTCGTCATAATAATGCTTCAAATCTTTATCAACTATAATTCTCAGGTACCTTATATAGGGTGTTGCAGAATTCCTTACACAAACTGCTATAGATTGTAGAGGAGACCAAAACAAAGTTGTTTTGTTACATAACCATAGGCCGGAAACCAATAGTTACAGCAGTAGTCACCTTCGAATGGAAACATTGCTGACAGACAATGAAGGTATGGTGACCATTTGAACTGGTTGTGGTGAGGTTTATTTACAGATATTGTTCAAACGTGCAGCCTCCTACTTCTATACATGATCTGCAACGACGTGATACAGCTTGTTTTTACTCAACGATGTATGTCTTCCATTGGTTTCCGGCCTATGGTTATATAACAAAACAAGTTTGTTTTGGTCTCTCTACAATCCCTAGCAGTTTGTGTACGGAATTTTGCAACACTCTGTATAATATCTTCTTTGAACTACTCACACTAGTCATATGGCATGAAAGAACTGACTGATATTGCCTTTTCCTTGTGTTTTTAGAGTTGTAAATAATCCTATCTTGAGAATGAAAACCGTGTTTCCCGGATACTGTTGTAACGATACGAGCAATTACTATGTTACGCGTTAAGGTTTTCTTATGCCTCTTCAGATTTCTTGAAACACGCCGGGTTACTTCTATCATTAGGTTTGTTCGCAAAGCAGTCAGAAACCAGGAACAAATCGTTCGCGTATGCGCTCTTTCTCCACACGCGTTCGCAAAGCAAGAATCCGTGATTCTGATTTCAATCTTCTGTTCGCAAAGCTCTCACGGACAGTTTCTGTACTGTAAGAAGAATTTGCAGGCTCTACCATGAATTGTTTTCAGAGACATGCGCAGTAACCTATTTTCACGCGCCTGACTCCTCCCTCCAAATCCTTGCTCCAGATTTATAAGCATAGGCTACTTATATGTATGAATAATGGAAAATAATTAAAAGTTTCCCAAAATATAGTTTATATTGCCGATATATATTGCATGTATAACATGTTAAAGGGAAATATATATTTTATTTGCATATCATATCGATTAAACCCAGAAACTATCGATTCCAAATTCTTCTAACCGTTCGCAAAGTGCAAATCACGGGTAAGTTACAGACTGGACATGCGCAGTATAACCAATTCTCAAGCAGTTACGGATTTGCTTTGCGAACAAACCTATTATCTACTTTATAAGTATTATAACAATTCTTGTGGATGTGGTAGAGTTAAGCATAACCTTTTCATTCAGATCCCAAAGTGTAAAGGATATCCTACACTTTCGGATGAAAATAATACAGATCGTACAGGAGTCTAAACTGAAAATTTAGATAGAGAACCATTGTATTGGCAGGAAATGCCTATTTCAGGTATTTCGAAATCTTAAACAATCTCTACATGCCATTAATAACGTAATAGTAGAAGTAATAAATTATTACTTTTCAAAAGGTTACATGCAGATGTCATGAGCTTAGTAACGCAAAAATTCATCAATCGGATAAAATAAACGTTTCACTAACCAGGTGAATTTTAGTTCTGAAAGATTTATAGTTCATATGCTTTACATTACCAAGCAGTTTATCGTGTTAGGTCCTAAATGCCGGTCTCCTTAGCTAAGGAGACTGTAGGTTCGAGTTCCGCCTAGGGCAAGGGTGTTTGTGTGCGGTAATAAGAAAACGAGTAGACAAGAAAAACAGTAAACAACAGGAAAAACGGCCACTGGCCGGCTAAAATTCTGAACAAAATATTTACATATACTTATCGGTTCTTGTTGAGTAAAGAAAATTATAAATGAATACTAGTTTTCGATCTTGTATAATGAAAACATGTAATTTAAAATTTGCATAAGTATTAAGTACGAATACTAGAAGTGATCACATATTGTCAGAATGTTCATATAAATAATGGTCTACTACATAACAACACTATTTGTTTAAAGTCTTAAGTGTTTTATTTCGGAAACAAGAGGAATGGCGTTAGCTCTGAAAACTAACGCATTCTCGAATAATAATCAGAAATATAATTTAGGCTATACTCTTTAGATAGGCTCTAGGGGTTCCGGCACAAAAATAATAATACTATTGGCTGCCTGACTATCAAATGTTCAATATGGGCAATTCACAGTAATCCTTCATACATAATTACATTTTAAAATATCACTTATAAGCCTATACGCCTACTATTGGGCTTTCATTCTAAAACGAACTCTCGTCTTACCTGCCATAAATAATATTTCCTGCATTGAGTACCGGTAGCTTAATATTATTTCTAATTGAATCTATCTTATTTTTATGTTCAAGCATACAGGTAATTATAGAAGTGAGATAGACTATAAATAAAGATAATATTTTTTGTAATGTTATAATTGAGACAGCTGAAAGCAGATAATATAAATTCTATCTATCTCTATCTTTGCCTTAGTTTTATCTCTCCCTTTTAAGCGATCCACTCCACCCGGGCCTTAAAGGACCGCGACCTGTCGGGAAAGGATTATCTATGGATCACATACAGACTTTCTGACCAGACAAGGCATGGAGGGCCTCCCCGGATGAGCCCAACGCCAGGCCCACCTCCGAGACAACACGAACACATGGGACGAGACACACCATGTACACACACACACACACACACACTCGGTCCGAACAAGGCGAGGATGGGATGAAGATGATAATGACGGCCGGATGATATCCGGGGACCACAAGGGCCTAAAGTTACCCGACATTTGTCTCACAGGTGCGGAAAACCCCGGAGAAACCCCACCTAGGTATCTCGTCCCGACCAGGATTCGAACCCGAGCCCGCTGCGAACGGATCTCTAAGCCACAGCGGTGGACCCATAATATAAATTCAAAATATAAAATAGTTTTTAAATGAAAAACAACTATGCACTTGCTTTCTTTTCGTTATTATCACATTATACTTCTATTACGCTTTAACGTAAACTGTCAATTGCTTTCTGGAAAGTTTTGTCGGTATAACATTTGTTTCCTACAGCTGGTAAATAATTATATAGCGGCCACGTGTAGGATTACAATATATCACATATAAAACAAATTACAATGTCTCACATACACGGTATTATGAAGAAAAGGGCACGTTTATGTTGGCGGCATCCGCGAAGATTCTTATTATGAAGTGAATAATGTGTAATCAGGATCTGGTGATGTGTCTGGGGAATTCTTGCGGTATACAAATTCCGAAAACACAACACAGACGTGTTAACTCATGCACGTCCCGGGCGTCAAGTCAATTCAGTTCCGTCAAGGATGTACAAATCCTACAAATTATAATTAATTCAAATGTAAAAATAATATATGCATTAAATATCCTTAGTCGGATCATTATTTCATTCTATATTTTCGAAACTTAGGATACTGTCATATGTCTTCTACGTTACCTGAACTGTCATAAGAACCTTGGAAAAGAATAATATTATGCCGAAACTATTTTTGTGTAAGCTACCTTCTTCGCCTGATTTGCCATTGATTTAGACTGTTTTAAAATAAATGTGTAGATATTTTCCAGCCGAATGCATCAATCGGCATTCATAGCTATAAAATGATTTTCGGTATTGACCTTACTCCGTTTTCCTTGGCCACTGTCGACAGCTGCATATGTTTTTAACTATATTTAAATCAAATGTTATTTGCTTGTGGTACCTACAACTGATAATAATATAAATATTATTTTTATGACGTTGCCTGCTGTAAGAGTGATAGGCCTACTAAAGTATAAAGGATAATGGTGAAATATGCCTTTACTTAAGAAATTATTATAATTTTTCTCCATTTATCCATGATCCCTGCACAAATTCACAAACTTATTTTCCAATCTCTCTTTGAACCAGTGCTCATCAGGGACAGGGGCCAAACGTGTCATATGAAAATTATTATTATTATCATTATTATTATTATTATTATTATTATTTTGTTATTATTATTATTATTATCATTAACTTCCAAGTTCTAGAGCCTATTTCACCCTAAGGTATACCATAATTTTAGCTAATATATATAGGACATAATTTGGTCTTTCTTTCTTTCTTTCTTTCTTTCTTTCCTTCTTTCTTTCTTTCTGTCTTCTTCTTTGTCTTAGTTTTACCTCTCCCTTTTAAGATTTAAGCGATCCAAGCCGCCCAGGCCTTACAGGGCCGCGACCTGTCGGGAGAGGGTTTATCTATGGATCACATACATACTTTTTTGACCACACAAGGACATGGAGGGCCTCCCCGGATGAGTGATCAGCCTCCGAGACAACACGAACACATAGGACGAGGCACACCATTCATACACACACACTCACTCCATACAAGGCGAGGATGGGATGAAGATGATAATGTCGGCCAGATGATATCTGAGGACCACAAGGGCCTAAAGTTACCCGACATTTGTCTCACAGGTGAGGAAAAACCCCAGAAAAAAAACCCACCTAGGTAACTTGTCCCGACTAGGATTCGAATCTGGGCCCGCTGCGTGAGGGAGCGAACGCATCCCCTACGCCAAGCGGTGCACTAATTTGGCCTATTGTGACTATTTTGAATAAGAACAAACATTTAGAATTGTTAGGCTTAAGAATGAGATAAGAAGAAAATAAAACTAATTCAACTAATGCAATGAGAAATTATAAATGTTTACAAATATGTTGAACAAATTATAAGTTGGAGAATAATAATAACAATAATAATAATAATTGCATCCTGTGACATGTTTTGGTCTCCTATAGGAAAATAATCTAAAATAAGTACTTAAAAATTGTAAATCACAGAGTACCGGAATGAAGAAAGTAATAAATAATGATTGCTTAAGGTAAAAACAGTTAGGATACACAACACAGATTTCAGAAAATTCATTTATTATACAAATAAAGAATTCATGTTTATGAGAAAAAAGGAGCGAGCAATAATACTACTCATTCCAATTTTATAACTGAACGAAGATTCAAGGCAATTCTCTTTATTATTGTACTTTACATTTAAAGCTGCAATAAGTATATTATTACTATATATTTTTTAAAATTTTGAATGATTAAATTTTAATTAGGCTAGTCTATTGCTTAAGAAGTTGGTATTTTCCCAGTATTTCTCTTGTTCTCTTAGTATACTCCCTATAGAACTTAAAACCTCAGACCCACAAACTATATTTATTCTCTGTGCACTATCATGATCATGCTTCACAAATTTGAATTTGAATTTGAATTTGATTCTGCTTTTCTTAGGGCATCGGAACTCAATAGAAGCATTAATATTTACGTAGAGCAATGAATACAATATAAATTATTAATTAATTAATTGGCACTTTATTGCCAAATCCTTCTGCTTGTATTATGATAAAAATAAGATATAATTATTACTAAAATTAATAGTGTTCTATTGACTCCGAAAATCAACGTAACGTTTCCGCAAGTAAACGTCAACATCACTCAAAAATGAAAATCGCACGAAATAGGAACTGGGCATATTTCAAGAATGCCGTCCATTTACAGAGCAAGTCAATGATTTTCTGTCCCCCTATCTGCCATTTTGCCTATACTGATAAATTTCAATTTAGCGATTTTCTCGAAAATGGTTATTCAACTTTGCACAGTAAGTTACCTGAATTCATTCGTATAACAAGACCCATTCGTATAACCTTTATCGGTGACATTTTTTGTGCGGAAGACGGTTATAAATATTGAAATGAAATGAAATGAATGAAATGAAAATATCCTTTGACATCCCTTGAGGGCTAAGGCCTCCTGCTTTCTAGCAGGGATTGCTCTAAATTAGAACTCACTTAGGGGAGCTAGGCCTAAGCCCTAAGGAGTCATATAAATATTAACTTATAACAATTATAAATATTAACTTATAACAATCAAGAAAACGCCCTCATTTTTTAAATGTCACTTCACACTATTCGAATAAATAGTAATATACATGCTTACAAAAAAAATATATATAGTGTCATAAGACACTCATATAGGTGTAGGAAAAGCCTGAACAACAGAAGTTTATAGTTTAAGTGAAGAGTTATACCAGACCAGAGCATTCCGCTTGGACAACCTTGGCTGCAGCATGAAAGCACACAACATAATGACATAGGAACAAAATGATTTCGTCTTTTTGTATGTAATTTCCAGCTCAGCGTATTACCAGTAGCAACCGTGTTAAACTCCACGTGAGTCTGTGGTTATGTGTGTGTCTTAAAACCATCTTATTTCAATTCTATTTCCTCTCCCCGCGTCCCTCCCTGACAAAGTGAAACGAAAGCCCCAGTGAACTCATGAAATCTGTGAAGGACACACACACACTACAAAAACAGCCTGCCTGTGGTTAAGTCGAAATAGTTCACATCTTGTTGGCTTCTGCCTGATTCAAATCGTGGTCCTGTTCTATAACAAACTACAACAAATTGATCTAATAAAAATTCCTGAAGGTCTACAAAAATAAAAATTAGCAGTTTCCGTATTATTACTTCAGGGTTCAAATGTCAGTCAATAAAACTTGTAATATTCAAAGCCCATCACCTTATCAAGAAAATAACTATGCGAAATATGGCCACATCTATGGTCTATTCCTTTTATCTCCTTCACCACTTCCAATTCAATAAATGCATTAAAAAGGCAATACAGTAGACACCCTCAAACTCGGCCTAATATGGATCGAAAGGGCGCCGACATTCCGAAATATAGAATTATCAAGAATAAGAACTTAAAAATATAACTCGATATTACATTCTTCATGTGTACAAAAGACTTACAGAATATGCTTATCTCGTTAAATAATGCATGCATCAAATTGGTTTCGTAAAATACAATTGCTTAACTCACGGAAAATTTATTCTACGCAGTTCATCACATGTTAATTCTTAGTAAAACAGAAATTACACGAGATATAGTTGCAAATTTAACTTCCCGTGTCCCTCATAAAGCCCCGTCATTTATTGCTATACAATAATGCTCTAGTCTAAATATTTTCCGAGTAGCCTACGGCCTTTTGTTATCAATAAGGATCCGTTTGGGTGTATTCGAATGCACAACAGACAGACACGAAAACTGAGAATATTTACCATTCCCTCTAAAATGAACTTCTTGTTAAAATAAGTTCCATCAACACCTCGATCTCGAAAATATAATGTTCCCGCTAGACAGATACAACTATTCAACTTCATTTACGCTTGAAAAAAAAAATAGATTTTAGCCTAATTTAAGACGACTATACTGTGGTACGGAAATGTGTTATTATACTCTCACTGAGCAGGTGGAGGCATTGTAAATGAAAATGGATAGCGAGAAGAGAAAACGAAGGGAAAACACAAATAAACAAATGAAAGGGTAAAAATTCCCCCTCGAGTTTATTGAAGGATCTTTAGGTAAAGAAAAGAATAAGAAGCGGGGAAAGAAATATTATGAAGTGATGAAAGACAAAATGATTGAAACCCTTTCCATCGATTAAAGAGCTCTCTCTGGTCAGCTGATCACTTGTGAGAACGAGTAGTCTACGCCTATTAGTATTGTTTTTTTCTTTTTTTTATGGAGGAGCTATGAAGTTTTATATAGGCCTATACTCACTTCACGTATTTTGTGGAGTACTATTTACTTGATATTAAATTAATACAGCTATAATTTAACACAGCTTTCTTTGTAAAATTTATAGAGACAGAAGGTATACTCACTTCTCGTATGTTATAGCCCAGTATTTGGTTAATATTTTAACATTAATCTACAGTAGTTACTATTTACTTGATATTTCTACTACTATTTCTAGGATAATCTCATTGGGAGAGTAAATATTATAATTTAAATAACTTTACACGATATCATTCTCATAGGCCAGCTGAAATTGGTGGGGGATAGAAATTGTTGTACGTATTAATTGGAAATAAAAATTCGTTAGTACAATTGAAACTGATGACCATAATAAATTAGCAATACAAATTAATCAAAAGAATGTAAAATTCACCATTGTTGGTACCTACAATGCAAATGTGAACAATACGCCTATATTTGTACAGTATTTTGAGAAAATAGCGAGTTCTTTATGTAGCTAGGGATTTTTAACATAAATATATCGGACAACACTACTCCACATACAAGAGATTATAAACTACTACTTTATAAGTCCTATGGACTATTGTGCTTCACGTTAAAATTTAACGTTACAGCACAATAGTCCATAGGACTCATAAAGTAGTAGTTTATATTCTAGGATATTTAATATCCTACAAGACTTTCAGAACATTCGAACACCTTAATAACTTAGATAATTTTCTTGAAAACCAGCAATGTTATCAATACAGTGTAAATAATATTAAGTCAGCCATAAGTGATCACAATATCTTAATTCTAAAAACTGAAATAACTGGTAGTAAAAACAATATTAACAATAATATTAAATATGCATATAATAATAATACCAATATTAATCGTTGAAGTGAGGACGCTCGTTTATTGTGAACTTGAATTCAACATAACCAGAATTCAAGCTGATCGCAATTAAACTTACATTATTTTTTACTGAATAATTGTAGATATGGACTCTACAGCTTAACATTTACAAGGAATAGCCTATAGCTATCACTGTTGTAATTGTCGGTTTACCGCTCATTTGCCTTGTTGGTCTTCCGGTTTTCTACACATCATAAATTAAATTAATTTATTGTAATATCTATGTGCTTCTTATTGGGACATTAATATGGCAGACATATGTCATAAACAAATTAAACATCATAAATCACTAAATACAATTAATATTGCAATGACAATTCTTTAACTCTGGCCGTGTGTAGGCTAAGATGGAAAGGTGAAATCAGAATGAAAAATTCAATGCCATAGCCGGGAATTGAACCATGATCTTCGGCTCTCCGTGCAGATGCTCTAACCAACTGAGCTACCATGGCAACGTGCCGGTACAACATTAAATTCTCCAACTGGTTAAAATCCCGGCTATGGCATTGAATTTTTCAATCAGACTTCACCTTTCCACAATTAATATTGTTCTCTGTGAAACTTGAAGATTTAACATTCATCTGTGTAAATAATTATTACATCAAGAAACTTCGACCAGAATTTTGTAAAGTTGTATTTCATCTATTTGTATTCGCCACTCTTTTTTTATGGAAGGTGCAATAAATCGTTGTATCTTTCACTCTATTTTTCTGAGACGTGTGCGGTAAGGGCTATTCAATCTAACCCTGTCTTTAAATCTAATTTTACAACTTGTAAAGTCCACTGCAGATCTTGCCGCCAAAATTATTATTATTGATAATATTAAGTACTAATAACATTAATAGTATTATTATTAGTATTATTAATAGCCATTATTATAAATAATTTTTTATGTTTCCTAAATGAGGTGATTTCTGTCATTATTGTCAAGCCATATTTTGCATGGTCTTTTTTTATGTCTCTTTTACTTGTGGTTTACAATGTACCGTTTGCTCAGAGCATTTTTGATCTCCCACGCTATGCACTGGATATTATGAATATTTTTTCTGCATTGGTTTATTTTTTCCATCCTTTTAATAAGTCATTACGTTATTATTATTATTATTATTATTATTATTATTATTATTATTATTATTATTATTATTATTATCATCATCATCATCATCATCCCTCGGATAACAAAGTATTTTCTACACACATTCCCAATAAAGATTATTTTATCCCAGAGGCTATCTATCGAAATAATATACTGTCGATATTCTTATTCAAAATTGTTTAGACAATTCAATTAATTCTTACGAGACTTCAGAACAAATTACTCTAAATGAAAAAAAAATGAAGCAATCTTTTATGAATAATAACCTATTTTCTTTGGTTTGTAAATGTAAAATTTCTGTGACTTTAAAGTTTTTTTTGTAAACATTCTGTTTCTATTACTGAAAGATATTTTCAATTCTCTCGTCTTCATTGCGAACATCATTGAATTAATATTACCGTAGTTTTTAATTACTGAATTATAAAGATGGCTTCCCAAATTACGTACTTTCCTCATTTATTTATTTATTTTGTTTATTTATTTATACAAATACAAATTTACACAAGTAAAGTAAAGCAGAACAAATACAAATTTCAAAAATAACTACAAGTGATATTTAAAAAAAAAAAGGAAAATAAAGATAGACTAATCTTACATAATTAATAATTATTCTAGCACGAGAAATATATTTAGAAATACACCCGAATGAGCAAGACTGCTCGTGCTGGGGTGCAGTTTCAAAAATATCAAAGTGAAGAAAGAGGAGAGACAAAGAAGCAGAGTGCATAAAAAATGTGATTAACTAATAAAGAAAGTAAAAATTTAAACATAAATACATAAAAGGAATGAAGCAAAAATGTCTTAAACAGCTAAAAAATTACAGAAAATGCTTCACATATCTATTAAATTTAACAGTGGAGTATGCTGAGAGATCAGGATACTTTCTGATCATTGAGTTATAGAAACGGGGACCAAAATTAATGCTATGTTTTAATCCTGCCGATGTGAGACATTTGGGTTCTGATAGTAAATTAGTATTTCGTCTAGTTTCGTAAACATGATCACTGGAAGAGTATTTTACAAAATGATTGTGAAAATGTTTTAATATAGGAAATTTGCAGAGTTGGTTCAAACTGAAAGCATTAAATTCCGCTCATTGATTAATTATTTACAATTTTCACTTTCAATGTTGTTCTTCAGACTACATACAAAAACATAGAATACAGTACATTTAATGAAGTATAGGCACTTTCCAGAGAATTGAAGGTTTTTTTCTGGAATAAACTAGAGTTAGGCTGTGTTTGCACCCCGCTTGGTTGCCACAGGGTTATTGTTAAATTTTATATTTAGGAAGAGACAAGTTAATGACTAGTCGCTAATGCAGTCACAATGTTCGTGATATGTGTTTGTGTGTGAGCAGGATTCTTAATCACGCAAGCTATCATTACAACAAATTGTGAACAAAGTTTCTTGTGTGAGTTCGTCAAACTTCCACAACACAAGTGCAGGTTAATTGTCGGCTGCAGCTCGTGGTTAAAATTTAATCTTTCTCACTCCACGGCATGGCGCGGCCCACCTGGCTCTTCCCCCTAGGTTATTCCCACATAACTGTGAACTGAAAACTGTTGGTGCAATGATGCACTGCATACCTTAACTTCATTTTAGTACACAGTAGCAAATCAGATGCATTTAATTACTATGTTTTACTCCAGCCATCACATATGTATGCAGAACTTAGCATACGAAGCGCATCAAAACGTTCTAGAATGCAATGCCTACAGCACAATAACTTAAGCATGTATTTTATACGCTTTCCGCTTCAAAGCTAATTTATTTTCAAGGTGATTAAGTCACATAACTTATGATCAAACCCGCAGGGCGTAAGAAATACTCAGATGAGAATGTTGGGGTATTTCTACTGAATACTGCAAAATAGCTGTACAATATTATGAAAGGTCTAGAAAATTGCTAAGTCCACATTAGTAGATTTTACAGTAAGTTAGATCAGTTCTTCTGTTTTGATCCTCTGTTCCGTTCACGTTTTAAAATATTTATATTTGTTTTATCTGAGAGGTGGAGGGTAAATTTAATTGGTGATAAATTACTAAAAATTAATAAAGGGCTAACATATAAGAAGCTTTGCATAACAAAAAATAGGGATTTATTGAAACGAATGGGGAAATTTTTAATTGTAGTTAAAAGCAAATGGTTGAATAAAATAGAAGATAGTAGCAGTAGAAATTCAAGTGAAGTACGAAATAACATATAGCATATTTGGGTGTTGTTTTAAGTAATAGACAGAAATAGTTATAGAATGTTTGTTTGGTAATCAAGGGACTGATTGGTAGAACAGAAATGTAACCAAAGTCCCTGTTGTATGAAGATGAAATAAACCTATGTTTATGTTTATATTTGTTTTATTTTAAGAAACACACATTGTAATAAGTTATACGTAAATATATTTAATTCAGAACTTGAATAAAGATTGAATAATATTTTTAAGACAATTTCTACAATTAAAAATAGGGACTGTATCAAAGAGTGTAACAAAATAATTTATTAATAAAGTAATACTGGGATTAATAATAGCCTACATCCTGACAAATGATAATTAAGTGGCATTTGCTCCCAAAATCCCACTTGAACATTATTCCTATCAAAAACTGCAAGGCGAACTTCAAGAAGCCCACAGGAAGGATAGGAGGAAAACAAAGAGTAAAAGATTAAGAAGAAGGAGAAAATAAGATAAAAAATAAAAGTACTAGTTAGAAGATGAAGAAGAAAAAGATGACTTTTTTAAAAACATAAGTACATGGTCTGCATACTAAGTAAGTCAGTACGGTGTAGAATAGTTTTCATGTGAACGTAGACCTATAGGCCAATTCAACAATTCAAAATAACCTTAAAACAAATTTCTTCCTGAAACGGAATGAAGTGGAATAAGGAGAAGGTATCGAGGAGAAAATGAAGGAGAAAGATGATAGATAAAATTGAGTAATAGCTACATAGGAATTAAGGTAGTGTGCAAGAAAATGAGATACAGTCGAGAAGAACAAAATTAGTGAGAAGAAAATCAATGTGATCAAGAACATGAGAGCTCGGCAGAAAATTGAGTCGGCAGAAAATTAAGTCATTTTAAAGGATTCTTATTTCGGCAAGAATAGTGATACAAGATTTCGACGAAGACTAAAATGCTATACTTCAACAGCAATATCAACATGTATACAAATTAAAAGTTTGAATATATATATATATATATATATAAATATATATATATATAAACGGAGAAGCTAATAGGAGCCTGCGGTTGGCTGAGCGCTTAAGTTCGTTGAAGGTGCTGACTCTGAATTCAACTGGTAGAGGATCTAATATTACGAAGGTAACGGGAAACAACTAGAATCTCTAGGATAACCTATCATACGCACATATACGAAGACGCTTTATGACAAACATCACATGGTTGTATATAATGTACCAATATAATATTATTTTTCTCTGCGAGCTCACTTCAAGAAGTGTTGCTGTGGGAGTCAGAAGTTCCTTGGCATTGTCACGATTGTTTTCCAAACATTTACGACACATTGTGGACAAAGTGTAAAAACATGACTCTTCAAAGCAAATAATAGCTGTTTCCAACTACAAATTTACTCCTTAGTTCCCACAATTATGTGCCATCTTGAAGATTACGACGTTATTGAATTGTCGTGCAATTCGGAGCATTTTAAGTATATAGCTTATTATGCATAAATACACGCCTTCCATCAAAACATAAGATTGAATCATACAAAGATATATAATATACACGTTACAAGAGTATAATAATATGGCTTTTATCGCTATAAAAATGACATAGATTTTTATTCATATTTTTTTTTCTGAAAGCTACTCCATAAAAATAACATTTCCCAATTAGTGTCAATATATTTTGTTCACTGAAGTTGGCCTATAACTGACATTGTAGGTCAGTGTAGTTTATTCGAGTCACCGTTTATAGTTTTATGTTAGCCTAAGAATCTGAGGTGATCTAATAATGGAGTTTCGTATTTTTGGGGAACTTCCAATACGCTAAACCTGCTTTCATATTCTCTTTATATATTTTTTAATTACACGTTACGCGACAAAGAATCCAAAGTATAATTTTTAGCAAAAATAATTTTTCACATTTTGTTTGTTTGTTCGTTTTGTTTATATAACGACGGTTATGTAGGCTTGTAACCGTTTCCGGTGTGCTGGAATTTGGTCCCGCAAGAGTTGTTTTACATGCCTGTAAATCTACAGATGTAGGACACTCACATTTGGGCATATAAATGCTTTCAACCAGTACATAGGGTCCGAACCCGCGTACGTGAGAGCAGAGAGTCAACTTACCAACTATTCTATGCAGCTGGACATTTTAACAGACTATTGTTTAGAGCAGGTATGGGCAACCTTTGGAAAGATATGGGCTAAACTTTACGATATTTATGAAGTCGCGGGCCGGAGATAATAGGTAATTGTGAAAAAATAATCATGATGCGGTTTTTTATATTTAATAATCATGATGCGGTTTTTTATATTTATTAAAGTATAATACTGAAATTACATTAATGAGAACAATATCGAACTGATTAGGTATTTACTTACAAAAAGTAGAAATTAATGAGAAGCTTGAGCTTGAAATTGAGAAACAAGATAATCAATGTTGGCATCAATCCGTGAACCGAAAATATTTACTTTTTCGAGTTCAATTTTAAAATGACCCGCGGGCCGGATCAAAAGACGGGTAGGGCCACATCTGGCCCGCGGGCCGGACGTGGCCCGCCCAGACTTTTGATCCGGCCCGCGGAACATTAAAATCGCGCTCGAAAAAGTAAATATTTTCGGTTCTCTCCAACTAGAGAGTGAGAGGGGGAAAACAAAAGACTGAACTACGAGGGTGTTCCTTCCGGTCAGCGCTAGAAAAATGCTGCAATAGGCCTATATCAAAGTATCGAACCAGATTAACAGATGAATATTTGGAAAACACTCTGCGCTTGTGTATTAGTGGGATTGATGCCAACATTGATTATCTTGTTTCTCAAGTTCAAGCTCAAGCTTCTCAATAATTTCTGCTTTTTTGTAAGTAAATGCCTAATCAGTTCGATATTGTTCTCATTCATGTATCTTTAACATTATATTTTATAAACATAAAAAACCGTATCATGATTATTTTTTCACTACTACCTATTATCTACGGCCCGCGACTTCATAAATATCGTAAAATTTAGCCCGCATCTTTCCATAGGTAGCCCATCCCTGGTTTAGAGAGTGATAATTTGTACTATTCGATAACTTCGGGAGAAGGCTTGAGAATAAGCGTTAACATGATCGTCTTCTTCTGTCTCCAAACGTCTATGCATTACAAGTCTAAATAATTCTTGTGAGTTTACACTTTGTCTTGCGCAGTAAATCAAGAAGGAACTTAATAAACTAATCTCGTCGTGATACATCCTTCATAAGGACCACTTCGTTATTTACTTCCGTTTTCCGTTTTTCATTGGGGGATTGCAGGATTAGGGTACATCTGACTAGCTTGACGACTAACAGGGTCATTATTGGCGATCTTCTTGACCGCAGGCGCGATTTCTTTATTCCTTTATCCTCTCTCGAAACTGATGGCTTCTATACCTTGTAAAATGTCCTAGGCGGCAAGAAAAATTAAATCCAGTTCTGCATTCAGTGGTTAGCTGTCCATTAAGTCACCGAGGTGAACATATTACGTTAGAATATTTAAGGCTTTATCCGTTTTCTTGTGAACAATATTCAAGGAAAATTCTTTTTAGATTTCTTCTAACAATTTTAACTAATGGAACATGTTTCGACAGAAAATATGAGCTAGAAGTTCTACATGAAAGTAAAGTTTTAAAAATCTTAATTACAATCTAAATATATACAAAATACTCATTTTTTCCTCCGACTTATGCATTAACATAATGTCTGTTGATGTTTGTCGTAAAATGACAATAGTATTTCTTTCTCTTGAATCCTCAAATATAACTTATACATTTATATTTAATGTACCAGAAATAATCTAAAGCTTTAATATGTCTTACTAGAAAAGATTATCCGGAATAAACTAAGTAAAACTGTATAGGCCTACACAGGTTAAGCGAAGTATGCACTTCAAGGAACAAAATTAACCGGTTAATTGAGTAAAAATTATAATTTAAAATACTTATTCTATAATATCTTTCTTCAGATCACTTTTATATCGTGATTCAAGAAGAACCTATTTTCATTTCTGTCTTAGATCTCAGTATTTTAATTCATGAGTTTGTTCAAACGTCTTTTTCCATAGGCTATGGCTTTTATGTCGTGATTCAAAATGAACTGATTTTTAATTAAGTAGCAGTTTGAAGTATTAGACCCACTGACCAGGAGTTTCCAGTACAGCAATAATAAATTGTTTCTATGAATTTATTCAAATGTCCTCCATATCACTTTTAAGTCGCAATTCAAAAAAGAGCAGATTTTAATTTCCATATCAGATGGAAGCATATTGAGAAGTTTAGACTACCAATCATTGTTTTATTTTACTTGTTTTATTCTTATTTCATTTTCATTTTTTCTCTATATTCTTCATGCTAGCTTTCTTCTTATTTTTCTTATTCTCTTTACTCTCTCCTATTCTCTTTACTTCTTACCTTATATTGGTCATTATCCTAACTTTCCTACTTTTTATTATACCTATTTTCATGTATTGTAAGTATAGTCATGAACATTGTAATTGGGTGTGTACCTGTAATGTTCATTCTTGATTAAATAAATTACTTAATTAATTCATTAATTAGTGGTATGAATGTATTTTATGTTGTAATAGAAGAGGAGTAGGTTTTGAATTCTATGCAAGTTCTAAGCATGTTACATTTTCAGTTTTGTATCCTCTGAAGATAAACGTAATCAAGAATTCTAACTTCCATCATGTGAGTTTAATACTCAGTTGGTTTATGCTTACATGAGGACCAAGAACAGTGATTTATATGAGCCTGAACTCATTCATCTCACGGGCTAGTAACTCGCAAGCAAGGTAGCAACAACAATGATGATGATTAGGAGGAGGTGGAGGAAAAGGACAAGGCTGAAGTGTGGGATGAAGCAAGTGCTGAGAATAATATTCTCCTGCTGTCGCAGTCAGAACAAAAAACCAGCATCCGGCCTTTACATATATGCTTGAGTTTGACACAAAAACAACGTTATAATCATCCAGTGGCAGTTCCAATGAGATCCTGCTGTAATTGTGAACATGTGCTAATTCACATTTCTCTAATTTATTCCTTTCCTCAGCGGCAAAAGTACAGAAAAAAGCACATTATCCCTTCCCAGATGTAATCTGTATACTTTTGTATACTCAAAATATAATTTTATTATCTTACAAGTGTTAATTTTCTTTTCATAGTCTCTGAATATGATTTAATAGCCATCAATTAGGTGCCCCGCTCGTTTTTGTTCTGACTTATTGTCTGCAATTAAGGTACTAGCATGATAGACTGACCGTTGCTACCTTTCACCTAATGCTAAAAGATGCGACCCTAATGAAATTATGGGAGCTTTCTAGTCTTTAAAAATTTACATATCTGTAATGAATGATCTTCATACGGATTGTGTTCTGACCTCTCCTGTGACTTCTTTCACTTAACAACAATACGGAAGACATGATCTTCAGCTAGCTCTCTCTATTACCTGTATTTCTCAGACCGTAACAACTATATGATGCATCTAATGGATAGTGAGATGTAGATAACATGGAATATATTATGAACTATGTAGACCAATGACACTTTAAATCGAACCAGTAGATTATTAGACGAATTTCTGCATTATTTATTTGGTCAATAATTTTGGGTACGATGGATGAAATATTCATAATTTGGGTAAATAGTTGTTTTTTTAATAAGTCAACTATTTGAAGTAGAATTTACGAAGTCATACTTAGATGGAATCGAGTGAAAATGTCTAGAGCGATTTTCTCACATATTCATTTTCAGGTCATTTTGAAATGCAAACGTGTACGTCATTTTCATTTTCATAACATTTTTATGCCACGTGCTATAAAATTTTTGTGATGTACTAAAGTAATTGGTTAACAAAACGAAGTATAGTTTTTAAAATGATATAAACACTTTTAAAAAAATACACTAGTGCCACTCTACATTATTTAAGTTTCAAATTAAGTAAAATGACAAGTATCTGTAAGTTTGTTTTATTTAAATTTAAAATACCGAATACCTCTACTTCCTAAACGTATCACAGATTATGTAAAAAAAAAAAATCAGACATAATGCAGACATTATGTAGTAGCAGATACCTTTTTAAAATGTGGATTTTCTCTAAAAAATGTCAGTAACTGAAATACTACTGCATAAAATAAAGTGTAATATATCACAAACCAAAGGACCGTAAACATTTTCAAATGTTTAAATTGTGCTGGATCTTGATATACAGAAATTTCACAAGTATCTTCCTTTAAGGATTTTTTTATTAGTTGTATGTTTTCCACCCGATCTTCCATTTGACATGTTTATACTTACACGACTGTAATGAATTATAAATTATAAATGAAGTATCAGTTACAAATATTAACACAGAAGTATAAACTACCGTCATTTATAACCTATTATTATTAAATGATTAAAAAGGCACACTATTAAGTATTCTGATTGTACTTTGCCAACATTTTTTAACAATCTTTTGGCATAAAGAGAAGGTGTTACGTAGTCCATTAGACAGTACTTTATATGGGTCGTACCCTTTTGCGTCCCAAAGCGAGTGGTCGCTTCATTAAAACAACCCTCGTGCGTCCGGTGCAATTTGACGTAAAAACCCTCGTGCGTCCCGTCTTGAACAAGATCTATACTTCAACAACAGCTGTAAATCATTCCATTCAAAATTGAATAGAATGTTTTATCACTTGCACCCACACCTATTCCAGTTAATCGAAGCCTTGAAGAATATACAAGCAGAAACATATATTCACATACGCTCAGCAACCGTGGTCAATGCCAAGAAAAATGAAAAAGAGGCCTTCTTGGTAGAAAAAATGGTTGAATATAGAACTGAAGCACTCAACAGACTGGAATATGTGCGAACAGTATCATTTAAGTTCCTACCAACCACAAGAAAGTAAACTGGTAGCCAAAAGACAAAGAGTAACTTCAGTTTTATTTAATATTAACAGTAATGCAAGGATTAAAATTTTTGGCGTGTGTAGCAGTTCGCCTCCTCGCGGTGCACCCTGGGTAATGCTAAACGAACTGCACGGTACCAATTATTAATTTTACCTGTATTCCATGGGACGCATTTTGGTCATTGTTCTAGAGAAACCCGGGACGCAAACGGGTTATTGGATCTGAGGATCTATGGACGCAAAAGTCCTAGTTTAGTGGTTTTGGGACGCAAAAGTCCAGACCCCCTTTATATTTCATGTAGGCTTATATTATTTGAGTAATTTACAGCTCACTCCTAGCTGTTGATAAGATTACTTCAAAAAATGTATCGAGTTTAAAGGAAATGTAGGGCTACATAAGGTTTCCAGACCATGCTTTGTTTACGTTATTTTGAATCGTAAACGTTTAACAGACTCTCTCGTCTATGTAAAGTTCCATTTACGGCCTGAGCTATAAAGAAAAAGTACAAGCCCGTTTAATGTAAAGAAAAGGTGCTACCCCGTTATGATACTTATTGAGGATATCACTAGATGCCATTGTCGTTCTCTTCCCTTTTGTACTTAATAAGTATGCACTTCATTTTATCCACTGCAGAAACTAACTACTCCTTTTTCTACTATTATCAATTATTTTGCGATTCAAAATAAAATAAATATTCATCCCAACATAAACGTAAGCCAAATCGACTTTAGTTTAAAAGATTACTCACAGCCTTCTTTTCTCTCCTTCCTTAAACCCTCTAGCTCCTTGTTATAGTGAACACGCGATTTTTCAAGTGCTAGTTTGTTACTTGCCTCTTGAGCTTTGTACAGAACTTTAAAAGGGATATCCATTTCTTTAGAAATAAATCATGATTCATTCCTTTACACAACTTTTTCTGGTTTTGATGGGTTATTATACAGTGTTTTGTTTCAGAAAAATGTTGCCAACCACAAATGTCCGCATCCCGCTATATTACAGTACAATATGAAACAATCAATATTTTTTATTCTTATTTTTTGCCTAAAACTATAATATGTATGTTTTTTTTATATAATGTTCAAAATATAATTTTAGTATGACTGAACTGACCCCGAACACGAGCTATGTTCATGCGGGGCAAATAATACTCTTTTCAAACTGTACTAATTGTGTTTATATTATTTTTATTTGTAATAATTTTGTATTAATTTGTATTTTATAATTTGTAATAAATTTGTAATAAATTGTGAAAAAAAAAATCAAATGTTATTCGATTACATGATTAACAAAGGTATGACATACCTGCATAGGCGTAACCAGGCCGACCATATGGGGGGGGGTTATAACATCGGCGGGGTCTGGGGGGGCATAGAATACCCCCCAGGGAGGGGGGTCCGGGGGTCCTCCCCCGGAAAATTTTAAAAATTAAGACGCAAAATAACGAGTTTTAAGCTTCCCACGCTTTATACTTCTATTAAGTAATTTATGGGCAGACTTAAAAACATTATACAATTTTCCTTTTTTTAATCAATGGGGGGGGGGGGGGTTCAAACCTCCAAACCCCCCCCCTCGGTACGCCTATGCATACCTGTATTATACTAGACATGTAGAAGATTCATGTATATCTATTAATTAACCTGATTTAATCAATAATGTAACATAAGTTGAAAGTTGTAGCTAAAAACTAGCCAAATTATTTATATACTATTCTCATCAAACACCGAAATAAATGCAATAAATTTAATTCAGAATAGATAAAACTGCTATTTTTGCTTATACTTTATTCTCTCTCTCTCTCTCTCTCTCTCTCTCTCTCTCTCTCTATATATATATATATGTTAAGCTTACCAAAAAATAGGCTGGCAAATATATAAATTTCTCTCATCTATGAAATGATGAACTTTTAAAATGTAATTTTAATATATACTGAAAAATAAGTTGACTTGAAAAGGATGTTAGTTTGTGTGCAAGGTCCTCAAAATTCGCATTATAGACGCATAAATAGCGCTTAAGAAAAAAATATTGTGCACTGTTTATGTAAACGAATATTTGTGTTAGTTAATATGTAAATCAGGTCAGCCCTATTCAAAAAGATAATATGGTCAGTGCATAATAACGCCCACTTTTCCTTAAGGGGAAACGTAATAGTCTATTTTTAAAATGTCAAATATAATGTGAATTTTCTCAAAAACTACTAAAACTAGGCACTTGATCTTTTTACAGTTTCTAGATACATACCCTGTATCAGTATTGGGAAAATGACTTTTCATAAAAGTGCTTATTTGATGAAATGCGATTTTTTCCTTCAATTCTAATCAATATTTTTAAGTATCATATAACCTGTAAATAGTTCATAGATTAACCAATTAAAAAAATTGTTTCATTGTAAGACATCTGAATAAATAAACCCTGAAAATTTCAAGTTTGTAGGTTAAATAAGAACTGAGAAAATGCAATTTCATTTTTTAAAGTAAACTTATGGAAAACGAGCTACAAAGTTAAAACATCCCTGCTCCATAGTCTGGATCTTCTCAGAAATAAATAAAGTTAGAATTATAGTACAATTATGTACAATACATCATTTTAAATATAAATGTCCCGAAAATAATATACTATAATAAAATATCTAATTTCTCATCCAAAAACCAATAGAGTTTCAAAGTTAAAGCATCCCTGCTCCATAGTCCGGATTTTCATGGAAAAATAAAAATATAGAAATCGGTAGATTTAATTCTATCTACGATTAATTCTATTAATTCTATCTACGTAATTCTAATATACGATTATGTACTGTATGCTTAATCATTTTAAAGAGGAAAGCACAGAAAATGAAATACAACAATAAAAATAAAGAAAATTCATCCAAAAAGGACTTCTATATCCTCTTAACTGTTCTCTATAGTTAAAATTTCCTTTTTTTCTTGTTACAACATATAGGCTGCATACCCCACGGGACTCGAATCCATAGCCTTCTACACTCTGCAGCTACACTAAAAAATGCTGCATGATGTACAAGAAATATTTACTCTATATAAAAAATTTGTCACAATAAATAACTCCAGATTTTGGCAAACGAAGTTTATAATAATTTCATAATTACATGAGACTTTAATAGATGAAAAACCATTGCTACTATGGCACTTTCCCATGCACTGATAAGAATTTCAAATTATCGTGAATTTTGTGGAGAACTTCTAAAAAGTTAGAATTTTCAGTAGTTTTCAGCCTATTCCTTAATAGACGCAAATGATCTTAACTGTTATTTATTTATTTAATCAAGAATGAACATTACAATTATCGCGCCATACTATACCATACAACTGCTACTATTTCTTGAGACACATTCCTTCTAACATGACATAAAATATTCACAAATTATTGGTGTACTATCTACAACAGTTTCATTATCTACCAGTGTATTTTTGTTCGCCATTCTCCGTAGATATTGTACATTAGGCAATAAATCATATTAATAAAAGCTCATATGCTGTGATTTGAGATAGATACCAGTCCTAAATCTTTACTAAACCTGATCGTGCGTCCTAAATAGCGTACTCCATTAAAGAACGGTTCAAATAAAAGAAATTGTATAAATAACTGAGGCAGAGTCGGGCCCCATGCAAGCCATACATCAGATTGACTCCTCCTCCCGCTGCGCGCCGCGACTGGTAGACATCCCACAAAACTCACTGACTCTGCGGGCGAATCCGCCAGCCAGGCAATAGATACCTTAGGTCAGCTTGGAACATGCAAAGAAGAGGACCTCGTCATGCTGAGTGCGGCCGCTAAATCATTCTACACCCTCCCTCCGGAACGGAGTGCCCAAACACCGGAAAATTACAAAAAAGAAGAAAAAAACAATTCTTTGTTGTAAAAAAAAAATAAAAACCATCCATACATCCGGGGAAATAACTGTAGCTCAACACTGAAGAAATAAAATGTCACTTCTTGTGTCCACTTAAATAATAGTAAAGTGCTCGTCACAGCACGTTATTAGCTTGTTGATAGAAAAAGGGTGAAAACCGTCCTCACAAAAATCTAATACTTGAAATCAAGCATTAAAATGCAACAGTTGGTAACTGAGAATTAAATTACTTTACATTCTTGAGCCCTCCATTTTTATGGTAAGTCTATTACGATTTTTATAGAAGTCGAAGATCATTTATAAGAAGAGAATTAACGAAATTATCTTGAAATCAGAAGAGCAATATCTGTATTTACTTTCTCGCATATACGTAATACATAGAAAACATTGTTTAAGTTTGTGATCATGACAAAAAATAAGGAAATAGATATAACACTGGGGAAAAAGAAAAGTTTCACGATGTCTCCTAGAAGCCAAAACGATGCTTTCTGAATGATGTCTGTGTGTCCGATGCGTGTAGGCCTATCTGTGCAAGCATGTTGCGAGTGAAGGATCCATTGTATTTTAATTATATATTTGGATTTTGGACTCTGTCCCATTCTTATTACACTCCTATAATTTGGTTTCCATTGCTAAAATATTTAAGGATATCTTTCACTAAAACTATTTTCAAGATTTTTATTTTCAAAAATATGTCTCTACCAATTTTGGTGAAATTTTAGATCTCAAAACTTCTAACTTGGAGTAATAAAACTTTCATATTCGTTTCTTTTGTAGATAAAGGGGTAGTTTACTCGTGTTTATTTCTTGTTCTTTTTTATCTTATCTATAGTAGAATATACATGACAATTTTGCACACTAAAGTTGTAGAGACATATGAATCTAACACATTTTTGTAAAATACATAAAACAGCTATCGAGAAAGAAATTAAAGGAGTATGCCTTAAAATATACAATATCAGAAGACATGAAGATATGATAACGCTATTCATTTTTTGTGAAGTGCTAAAAAGTAAGCTACGTTTAATAATTCTCTGAGAATGCACACAAAATCGAACCAAAGCTGTTCACTATATATATATATATATATATATATATTACGGTCTTGAATCTGCTTTAACCCGAAAGTTTGATATCTTTTAGAAAGGTACATAAGTTTATATTTTTTCACCTGATTCATTCAACTTAATTACACATGTATTTTGCACTTTTTTTAAAGATAACATAATAAAGTAGCCAATTGTAAACATATTTTATTATCCATAATTATGAAAATAATTATAATATAATAATTATAATTATAATATTTAAATAATTATGCTAGTGCAATATGTTTAATATTTTTAAATTAATAATTTTTGCGTTAAGCATTATGGACGAAAAATATTTACTTCACAACTAGAGGCACAGTTTTTAACAGGTTTTAATTCAACTGAAACTTTCAGACATTTGTCTTTCATTCTATTGTAAAACATTATTAAATGTTATGGTTTATTATGGTCAAAGAGACAGCAATAATTCCCCCCCCCCCTTGTAAGGAAACAGGGACATGGTGGTTCATTCTATGATTGTGAAGGTTGAATTGGGTGTGCCTCAGGATCCGTTTTGAGTAAAATTTTGTTGTATTCCCGAATTAATGGTCTCTGTTTATACTTCTGACCAAAAAAATAATGCCTGAAAGCAGAATGGAGTAGCTGCTTTATCGTAGGCCTACAGTAGTGAAAACAATCTTAAAGCCCAATATTTAATTAAGCTTTTCTTCGGATTCACCCTTGTCAAAATGCTATGATATAAGAGAAGTCAAGTGTCAATAGAAGACAAGTGTCACCAAAAATATGAAATCTGACAAATATGCATAAACGTAAACAAAAGACTGGATACTTAGTTGTTTCATAAACGAAAATTGTCAGAAAACGTGACATTTTCGTTATATTTTTGTTGTCAATTGTAATGGTTTAAGTGAAACAGAAAAGTGGAAACTATTGTCAAATCCGTAGTTTAAACTGTATTTTTGACTTATACATTGTTTAAGAAACAGTCATATGTCACATTGTATGATTATAAAAACTTATATAATTTAATCCATGCTGGTGAACTGTGTAAGTTAATATCAAAATTACATCTGTATGCTCCTCCTATAAACTGTAGAAGTAATAGAAAATTTTATATAAATTATGAACGAACAAATTATTACAGGAATTCTTCCCTTTTAAGACTATGCATTTTGTACAATAATCTACGTAATGAATTTTATACAGATCTATTTCAATCGAGAACAGTCTTTTATAGAAATATTTGCAAAATTGTTAGCAAGCAGTCATAAAATCACAAAGCAATGTAATTATTGTTCTTCTATTTGTTAGCTTTATTAATTTGTAATTATCGTAATTGTTTGTGTGTTGCTTTATTTTGATTTGTTTTAGTCTTCTTTTGTTGTTCTTCTTAATGTTGTTTCTTTATTTGATTGTCAATGGAGTCAACTATGTAATTTTTTAGTTTTAGTAGACTTAAAATAAAATAAAATAAATATCTGACTGTCATTTGATAATTGTAGGATGTCATGCTCATGAAAAAGGCCCCAGGATAAGTAATGAATGAACTGTTTAGTATGCAATATATTTTTCTTTTGTATTATATTAATAACAACTGTCGATATACTATCACAATAACTTGATTTATATTACTTTATATTTGTGGTACAGTTAATTACCCACTTCAGCGTTTTTTTATTTATTGTAGTATTAAGATAATGGACACGTGATAGTTGAGCAAAATATGTTTCGACACAAAAAAGACTGCCCTGCTTACCGCTTCAGAGTTGAGCAAGATTTTTATGACAAAAGAAAAGCGCATTGTCAGAAAGTTTGAGAACCTCTGACCTAGGCCAGAAAATAGCAGTATAATTATGCAAATTAATGCAACCTATTAGTACCGCTGCAGAAAAGTAATTATTATGGTCATACATTGCACACTCATGAATTCCTTGCATAAAATTATTTTAAATTAAGTGAAAATGAACAATTATTCGGATAAAATAATAACTACGTTTGCCAGTGAGTTTATAATATATTAGATCTTTATAACATTTGCATTCAGATTTCTTTTAATGTTGGACAACATACGAGTACAACAGGGATGAAATTATAAACAAAAATTATTTTTGAAATTTCAGTGAAAATGCTTGTTCCCCAAAATCAGTACTCTGTGCTCTATGTTATGGTCGCGTGTAGATGTCTATGTGTTTTCAGAATTGAAGTAGTATAACGATGACGATTAAAGAAGACAGTAGATAACTTTCTTTTCTTTCTTTATCGTAGTTTCACCTCTCCCTTTTAGGATTTAAGCGACCCAAGCCGCCCGGGCCTTACAGGGCCGCTACCTGTCGGGAGAGGGATTATCTTTGGATCACATACATACTTTTTTGACCAGACAAGGACATGGAGGGCCTCCCCGGATGAGTGATCAGCCCAATGCCGGGGCCACCTCCGAGACAACACGAACACATAGGACGAGACACACCATTCACACACACTCACTCCAAACAAGGCGAGGATGGGATGAAATGATAATGACGGCCAGATGATATCTGGGGACCACAAGGGCCTAAAGTTACCCGACATTTGTCTCAAAGGTGAGGAAAAACCCCAGAAAAAACCCCACCTAGGTAACTTGTCCCGACCAGGAATCGAACCCGGGCCCGCTGCGTGAGAGGATTGAACGCATCCCCTGAGCCACAGCGGTGGACCCACAGTAGATAACATAGATGAAAAATATAATTTTCATTGACAAGTCTGTATGTGTACTGTGTGTGGGTGTGGGGGGGGTGTTGTATGTTTTATATGAGACATATTTTTCAACACATTCTCGGTAGGATAGTTGCAAGCTATTCAACTTGCCCACAAATTTAGGCCTTCCTTTGCGAATAATACAGCTCTGAATAAAGGTAAGACAATTGAATGCGCACTCTCACAAGTAGGACCTTACTATGTTGGAATATAAAGAGTAAAGAAAGTCATGTGAGAGTTTCAAATATATTTGGTTTGGTATCTTTATTTCCTACGAAATCCCCAAAGAGTGAAAGGAGTCACGCATAACTCTTTATTAACTTATAAGTAGGTTTAGTCTGACAAGCCTAAAGTAGTAATCAGAATATGTTCTTGGTGAGAACGGTCGTAGGTGTCAACCAATTATTTACAACTCCAAGGCATGAACACTTCATCAACTTTTTATGTCGTTCAAATTATTTTATATGTCTCTGTATTATAATTACCTTAGTAAAGGAGAGAAAAAAATTAAACTCGTATAAGGAGCTGAACTTCTAGTTATATATTATTCCAGAGAATCAAGAGGGTTCTTCAAGATGCTTTATTTTATGAATAAAGAACAAAAGAAACGTGAAATTAGTTGAAAACTTTAGGAGCCATGGGTTCGCTCACTGAACTGTGTAATTATCCAAATTTTTTTGTTCATTTAAAAGGCATTGTTTTTAATAAATCATTTGACAAATGTTCAATTGGTTATCAGAAAGACGTTCTATGGATGCAGAAATGCAAGATTACATAATAGGAGTATTCTGAAAATAGGGGCAGCTGCAATTATTAAGGGCGGAATTAAAACACCTGCTCTCCTTCATTAATTTATAAAGAACCTATAATCATAATCTTTATCGGGGTAGCGTCGATAAAAAGAAGTCATGGAGTGATTTAAAGAGAAAGAGGAATTTAAGAACTGCACAGAATAGTAAGCCTTATCCTTATGTGAACAAAATGGAAGTTATATTAAATTTGGAAAACAATTCACGTCTATGGTGAATTTAAGAGAACATTCCCAATTAACTACTTAGTAAATTACCTAGCTGAGCATAATATAGTAGGCACATCTGGTAGTAGTGAATGTATCAGCGAGAGACTTTCCCCCCAAATTCAAGGATTCCCTCTAAGCCCTGGTCGATGGATTTTAGGTGCGAAATTGCGACAGTCCTATGTCTGTACATTTGAAGATATGTAAAGGAACTGACACAGAACAAAATTCAAGCACGCAGTGACAATTGTAAGCTAAAAAAAAAAACGTATACAACAGTCGTTGTTATGCCTTCTCATATATCAAATTTCCATGGGAATAATGTTCTGTGCCCTAGGCAACTTAAATTGCTCGGACCAACTGAATAAAAAATACACGTAATCCACTATGTCATCCTACAGTATAAAGCAGATTAATAATTACTTTAGGCTATAATCTTTACACACCTGTCCCTCTGCCCTCTCTCGGAAAATAAGCGTAACAAAATTCACATATTTAACAGAAAACTCCACTTGGAGGCATTTCGCCCCAACATAGAGGATATAGGAAACCAGATACAGATTCAGATAACCTTTACAAGGAAACTTTTATAATAAAATATTAATTATTTAACAAGTACAGAGAACGTCTTTTTTATCTAGTTTACCCCGTTTTATACCGGTATTTTTAATAATATTATTACCACTAAGTATGAATTTTAGGTATTCGCGAAATTTTCGTTTTTAGTACCAATTTCTTTTTAACGAAATTATATCTTTCAAAGAAAAGAGTTTTAGAAAGTTATTTTTTTAGAGGAGTTAAAAAAATGATATAGGCCTACTTATCGAAATTCACATAAATATAATATGTGCATTAAAACACTACATATTCAACAAGCCAAATAAATTTTGTGTTGGCGGGCATATCAAAAGGCATGTGAAAAGAACTTAAAAATAGACTACTTATTTTTCAATTGAAATTTAAAACTCTCTTGTACACAGATGTTCACATCAAGTGACTTTTGCTAACTTTCCAGCATAGATCTACTTCAATTTGGGTGCCCAGTATTTACATCCTCATTGTGTTATAGACAAGTTTTCATACAAGATTTGTTAAAATCTACAAAATGAAAGGCCAAAATCCAAGGGGATTTGATACTTTATTGCAGAACTGTGTAATATTTTCGCGGGGTCTTGCGGTTAGCGTCGCTGACTACGGATTTGTCGGCCCGGGTTCGATCACCGGTACCTCCTCGGATTTTTCTGAGGTAGGGAGGTCTGGTAGGGGTGCACTCAGCCTCGTGATTCAAATTGAGGAGCTACTTGATAGAGAAGTAGGCTCCGGTCACGGAAACCACCATTACCGGCCGTGGGTGTCGGCATACTGACCACATGCCCCCCAATCCTGATATCTGCCTATAGGTAGATGACGCAGCTGTCGGGTGGTAGGCCTTGTCCCTTCGGGGATGTCGCGCCACGGAGTTCGGAGTAATATTTTCACCCCACGAACCAGAAAATCCATTTGTTTTTAATGCGAAATAACACTTAAAGTTCTATGCTTTTATGAGAATTAATACCGAAATTAACACAACATTTTGTACCGAAATTTTTATTCGCCGTAAAATAAGGTTCTTAAGAGTGATATGTAATAGTATGTGTATGATGAATGCCAAGGAAATTAATCATACAGTGACGTCTTTTAAAATAGGCTTTAATGATGAAAAAATGATACTACATAATACTAAACCTTTGTGTTGGCAGGTGGAGGCAAGGAGTAAGGTTTTGTGAAGGACGCAGTCCCGAGTAGATGACATGCAGTAGTAGCACCAGGTAAGTCTTGCTTCCCATGAACAATGTTCTGATTCATGCACGTCCGACTGAAGCGAAAGGGAAAAAAACAAAAGCACATCTGCAACGTTCCGTGAGCCCATCACAGCTTTACGCGGTTGGAGACGGCTTGGCTACCCCAGAAAACGTTCGGCACCGACCCAACGCTCAGCTCAGTATATAAGCATAATATGGGTAGAAATAAATTTACACCAATGGTAATTACCTTATCTGATTGTAACAACATTAACATTGTAACAGCACAATTTACCAAAATTATCATACAACATAAAAACATGATGCTTAAAGATTCTTCTACGAAAACATCTCTATAGGACAATTTAAGAAAGAGAAGCATTTGTAGATATTCAAAGTCAAGAAAACAGGACAGGGATAACGAGAGAAATTTTTACTATGTTGACTGTCACATATATATATAATTTTATTATCGAAATTAAACATATTTAGACAAATATAATAATTAATTATAGCAGCTGTGATAAATGCAAATTGATATCAATTGATCGTAAAATAATTCTGATTGACTTTCGAAAGTATTCTATAAACAGGGTCATTGGTCCATTGATTTACTACACCTCCAGGTAGAACTGCTTAGAAATGTGTGGTGTTTGTCCACCTGGAAATAAAAGTTTTTTTTTTGTTAGGTGGGTTAAAATATCCCGGATACAATGAATATGAAGGTGGCAGGTGGAATCTGAATAAGTTTAAAATTACAATGACCGAGGTGAAAGTATAGACGAAAAAAAATCCTCATACGGATTGACCAGGATTTCAACCTCTATAACTTCGTTGAATCGATCACCCGGTACAAATTTCTGTGGAAAAGTTGAAATAATATAAAATATAGGCCTACACGTACGATTTTAAATTGGCTTTATGATTATACTTCTACGGAGTAAGGAGACTCCCTAAAGGCTTAGCCCTAGTAAATAAGATGAATGTTCCGTCTGAAGGCATGGGATGACGACCACAACTGGCCCCAGGATTTTTTCAGGCAAGGGTGATAACGCGGAGATTTGCTATTGCCAGCGGGATGGGGATGCCCAGTCACGAACCCAGGAATAAAATTTTTCATTACCGAAAAATCCCCAACCCGGCCGGAAACCGAACCCGGGCCAGGGTGGAAGGCAGCCATATTACCAACTCCCCCACGGTGGCGGGTTATTATTAGTCTATTATTATCATTATTATTTGTTTATTTATTTAAGTCTATAAGTAAAAAGTTACACTTTGCCATATCAAAAAATACATAACCAGTAAAACAAATATATATATATATATATATAATATATACCAATAAAACCAATAATATACGTATATATATTACAAATAATATAACAGCGCAATTAAGAACTTAAAGTTACTTTAAGGGTAAACGTTAAAGTCGTTATTAATCATTCTTGCAAATTTAATAAACGGATTGTTCTACAACAGACTTTTTATTGAGAATATTATAGGAGAAAAATTCCTCCGACACTGGTACTTGAGCCAAGGACCTTTAGCTATTCGCGCCAATGCTCTACCAACTGAGCTAAGTCGGAGTTCAATTCACAGCGCCAGAAGGAACCTCTCTCCTATGACTGATTGCCCAAGTGGTCTACCTCACAGACAGACAAGTTATGTCATATGCAGTACTGTGAGGCACACTAAGTAGTGTTATTGAACTCCGGCTTAGCTCAGTTGGTAGAGCATTGGCGCGAATAGCCAAAGGTCCTGAGTTCAAGTCCCACTGTCGGAAGGATTTTTCTCCTGTAATATTCTCATGCAATGTTAAACAAAGACAATAATCTGTGGTTCATGATCGCTTATATTATATATATACTTTTTATTATAAGTTTCAATTGTGTAGTATTAAGAGTGGCTGTGGTTTTTAAAAACCTTTTTGCATTAAAACGTCATTGGAATTTAGTTTACATAATCTAGAGAGTGATGTTTCAATAAGAATGTGACGAGAGAAGTATTGTTCTTTTGGCCCTTAAATTAGCGTACGTCGTTAGCAGAATCTGTCACTACTATTACTACATAAAAGAGTTGTTAGCTTACTTGGCATGAATTCTTACCATCAAATAATTAATCAATATAACACTCAGTACTTAATTAATCCTCATTCTGTCAATCAAATATGGTCTACATATATCTCATCTGGAACATTAGGAATTCAGACTTTATTTTTAGTGTATTTATACAGTAGGCCTAGTTATTCTGAAATAGCTGTTCCAAAGGCTGACATGTTATTCTCTCAGCTGGCTTTTAGGAACTAAACCGGTCAGTGGTCCCTAACCATGGCCCCCTTGAAATATTTCTTGTTTGTTTTTGGAGACCTTCATAAGATACTTGTTCAATTGAATCTGTTCACTTCTACTGACGTATAATTCCGTCGCCTCAAAAATTATACAAAAGAAGATAATGTTTTATTTAAAATGTGAGGATGATTATCCATATGTTGGGTCTGTTATTTGCGGAAAACAGCTATTGCATAGAAATTTTACCCCATTTTCAAACTTAGTACCTTTCTGTTGCTGTATGCCTTATTACCAGTGTATAAATTTAGGTTTTATGCTATTAAATGTTATGTGACACAATAGGCTATATCAGTATTACAATGTTTTGTATTTAGGCCTATATTGTATCGGACCCCTGAACAAAATTTAAACTGTATAAAATCACATTCTAAGAAAAAAAAATTACATTTAACTTAATTTTAGTACTCAACGTAATAGCTGGGCCCATCTTGAAGCTGTCAATGAGCGAGATTTGACTCCTTATTACGAGGCACGTCCACAAAGTAAGTTTCCCTGAGGCCGTTTACAGAAATAAAAAACAATTTCAAGGAAATAATATTTATTGCAACAGATACAGCAAGTATTCAGCTATTTTTCAACATATCCACCACATGAATTGAGACATTTGTCATACCGATGGACCAACTTTTGAATACCTGTGTCTTAGAACTCTGCTGCCTAGGATCTGAACCACTGTGTGACAACCATTTCTGCTCCCCTGTCATTCTCTGTCATTTCGTGAGGTGTAAGAATATATGGAAATCACTGGGAGTGAGCTCCGGAGTGTAGGGTGGACGTTGAATCACTTCCCAGCCGAATTTTTGCAGGAGACGTGCTGTGTGGGTGACAGGGTGTTTAAACACCCACCCTACAGCCTGCATCTCGCTCCCAGTGATTTCCATCTTTTCCTACACCTCGGGAAACGGAGGTGGTTGTCACACAGTGATTCAGATCCCAGGCGGCAGACTTTTACAACACACGTGTCCAAAAGCCGGTCCCACGGTATGACAGATGTTTCAATTCCAGTGGCGAATATGTTGAAAAATAGGTGAATACTTGCTGTTTCTGTTGCAATACATATTTCCATGAAATTGTGTTTTGTTTCTGTAATCGGTCACAGGGAAACTTACTTTGTGGACGCGCCACATATTAAGTACAGTACAGGCTACGTGTACTTCATTAACACAAACTGAAAATGTGTATTTGCATAAATATGTTGAGGCAAATGGCTTTGGATGTTGTGTTGCCTCCCGGAAAACGCCTCGAACTTAGCTTTAACCATCTATCAATTACCTACTTACTTACTTACTCAATGGCAATAGACAAACCCTCAGCAAGCTAAAGGAATATTATCTATTTTATGGAACCCGAAGGTTCATTGTCGCGCTTACCTGAGCCCGCCATTCCACCCTATTCTGTGCTAACTCCATCCAACCATCCCCTACAAATCCTACTTCACTTAAATCTATCCTAATATTGTCCTCCCAACTACGTCTAGGTCTTCCAAGTGGTATTTTCCCTTCGGGTCTCCCAGTCAATATTTTTTAGATATGTCTTTCCTCCCCCATGCGCGCTACATGTCCAGCCCATTTCATCCTCCGCGATTTATTTACCCTTACTAACCGGTGAAGATTACAGGTTATGAAGCTCGTCGTTATGCAGTTTTCTCCAGTTCCCGTTTTTATCTTTTTAGGCCCAAATATTTTCCTAAACACCCTGTTTTCGAATACTCAGATTATGTTCTTCCCGAAGAGTAAGGGACCATGTCTCACCTCCATATAATACAACCGGCAAGATAATAGTCTTATAAATTTTTATTCGTATATTTCTGGACAGAAGACGAGCAGATAAGAGTTTCTGAACTGCATAGGCTAAAAACAAGCATATCCTGATTTTAGTCGACACTTAACTTCTACCTTAATATTATTTGTTTCTGTAATTATTGCTCCCAGATATTTGAAATTCTCCACTTGTTCGAACGACGTACCGGCTATTCTGATATGTTCAATAACTTACTACTCTACATTAATATGGAAAGTCACTAACACCGACAATCTCAAGAATATCGTACCGGTACATGACACAACAAAGATGGAGAATATTTGTTTCTGCTGTGCTAAACTCTTGAGTTCGTGGAACTTAATATCTCATGGGCAATAAAACCTTAATAAACAATAAAACGGACAATAAAACCTTAATAATTTAGATGACATTCGATCTTAATACTAAAAATATTTCAACTCCCTGGCAGTTGGTTTATCGTTCATACAAATTCATATGCAAAGCCTAATAATAGACTAAATCTGACAACGGAATCTTTACTTCTCCTTAGTAAAGCACAAAATCCTTCATTCTGATGTAATGTAAAGCAGATAGATAATGAAAGTCATTCAGGGTTAGACCAAACCCATGTTTTAGAAGTTTTTAAACTCTTTGCCTAGGGCATTGTTACGTACACTTTATAGACATTATTCGAAGATTTTCTTCATAATACTCCATTCATTATTAAAGTCACAAGACATGAAAACAAATCTAAGAAAACAATTTTCAAACATAGCATTCAGAATGTTAACATCAGAGAAGAAGAGGCGTTTGGAAGAAAGTTGGAACAGAATACAGGCATAAAGCAAGTTTCTCACGCACTACTGAATATTCTTAGTGACTTGCAAGATTAAAAAAAGCAAACCTCGAAGACAATCTCACGAAATCAAGTGCATCCATACATACAACTAAGAAAAAAAGCACCATCTCATCCAACAAAGACTATGTGATTTCCTTTATACGACAAATAAGTCGTGGCGCAAAAAATAACCACAATCATTAACTGTGTGCATGGCACATCTTACTTTCCAAACGGCCCATGAGAATAAGAAAACAGTAGAAACCTCTAGAAATTAAAAGATGAGAAACAAGATCGCAAAAAAGCGAGTTATTCACCACATAGATCACTTGGGAATTCACGTTTCAGATATTTTAATCAGATACTGTAACAGTGCGGTAAACCTAAGGAAATATCGAATAAGTTACACCAGATCCGTTACAATTATAACGGACTAAATCTCTGCAAGCTAGACTGCACTATTTGTTTTTATGTATATATTCATTACAATCTACGATAGATGTATCCAAATCTGTTGTTACTGTAATTAAATACGGTTGTTTGTATTTTACAATAGATCAAACAGAAATGAGAACCCTCTTTTACGTTTAAGATCGTCTACAATAGCCTATGTATTCCTTAAAATGTCCTATGCAAATGAAAAAATAGACCTTCGTTAAATATGAAATTCATAATTTTTATAGATTTGTAAAAAGGTCCACCCTATACCCTCAAGTAAAGAATATACACCTAGAGTTTTGTCATAAATAGATATTGTTTAATATATGTTAAAACGTTATGAATAAATAGTCGGCTTATTAAGTCTAGTCAGTTTTAATTATTTATTGTATCTCCAAGTCTTTATGAACCCTATTTTGCCAGAAAATGCACGTTACGGTTATAGCTTGCACAGCAATATATAGGCTACAGTAAAATAGTTAGAGTCAGTTAGAGTGACTTTTAAAAAACATAAAATCTCAGTAAAAAAGCAATACATTAAAAATATACTGTGAGATATGTCAGAATAAGATAGGTCTTACTAAAATAATGAATATTGCATTAATAGAGTTAATAAAGAAAACACAGAAGTTCACTGTGGTCATTTAAAAATAGAAAAAAATTCAAATTGCAAATACATTTAAATTAAAATGATAAATCAAATACAATTCGGAATGTATATACAAATATATAAGAATGAGATAGGAATTAAAATGAACATTTTATTTTACATTACGGAAAGGTATTGACTGAAGAGTCGTAAAACTCTTAAATTAAATAATTCAAAGCTGAAGCGACCAGCAATAAATCGAATTAGGCACAACTTCGAATTACAAATGTTTTAATTTTTGCATAGGGATGTCAAGGGACCATGCTAAAAGTGTGAAATTTTCACGAACTTGAATTTTAAAAGTTCGAAATAATCAAGTTCGACTGTACCGTAGAAGGGATATTCTGTTAGCCAACGTAACAAGACAATTTTAAATCGATTGAACTGCATGTCTTGTGCCTTTTGTGGTAACTTGTTTAACACGGCAACGGCAATTGAGTTAAAACATTTCTTTGATTTGCTCAATCTAACATATTGACCAGAAAGATGATAATTATACCTTGTGTGATAACTAGACTTCGGACTTTTAGGTCGCTAAAAATGCTGTTTTAGGTACCTAAAATAGGCTCTAAAATTGGAAAATAGGTTCTTAAAATCGTAAAATAGTCTCTTATAAAATCCTTAAGTTGCCATTTTCTCAAATATCTCAATTACAATGCAGAATATTATATTTATTGAAGTCACCATTAGTCAAAAATCATGATAAAACACAGGTATAGGCCTAGAATTAGAATTATATAGACCTATTACTAGGGCCTGTATTACTACCATAACAGTGAAAACCTAATCCCTGTGCCCAAAAGCTACGCACGCTAGCATTTTCAACCCCTTGTATCCCTCAGTGATTCAGAGAACTAAGTTTTTTTTACATTTAATTTAATTTATTTGTTTTACTGGATGTGGGAGTCGGGAGAAAAACTCCACATTTTCTCGGGAATTCCAAGGAATTTTTCTACTGAAGACGAATATTATGAGTGGTTGAATGATTCACAGTTATGTATTATCTTGTATGTATGAATAAATATCCTTTAAACAATTCTTTCGGCTACTGTTATCAACTGGTTAATATTATCAGATTAACTGCATCCCGAAGTGATCACAATAAGCGCCGTCCACTATATATAATAATAATAATAATAATAATAATAATAATAATAATAATAATTATTATTATTATTATTATTATTATTATTATTATTATTATTATTATTGTATACACAGGATAATTTAATGTTCATTCACAAGTTAACTGTATGTAATAAGTAGGGGGCGGATTTCTAAGACGTCATATTTTTTCTCTTTGTATTATTTCAGTTTTCTGACTAATTTAAACCCGATTCCAAGCATCCTGGCGAAAATGGAACGGCTTTTATTGTGCATATAACTGCATATTTAGGAAATTTTCAACTATTGTAGCATATTTAGGTCATATTTTTGGCATATTTGTGTGCATATTAAAGAAATTTGGAAGTTTCATATATTTTGTAGATTTTGCATTATAAAGATACTTTTTTGAGAATTTACAGATATTTTAAATAATTAATACTATATTTTAATAAAATATATTGTAATGAAACTTTAAAAAATATACACAAAGTGTAAGTGGTAAAATCATTTTTAAATTTTATTGGTCATATTTTAATGTTTTTTAGGTCATAAATGCATGCATATATCCTATTTTTTAGGTCTTAGAAATCCGCCCCCTAGTAATAAGTAATAATCATAGGAATATTAACAATACTGTGAGAAGGGTTTAGTTCTTGTTGATTTGCAGAACTTCACTTTCCTGTGGTGTGAGTGATAGCCATGTAACGGTATGCATGAATACCTCGAGGAGATAAAAAGTCAGTAGATGTGGAAGTTTGTTGCAGTTTATGGCCACTTTGCAAGTGCTGAAAGGAATAGCCCAGTCCGCAAACTTTTCACTGAAAGAACGAGAAGACCTTCAAGGACGGCGTTCAAGCAAACTGTTTCAAATTATGTTAAGAGAGAGAACATTTAAGGAAAATCGCTTTATACTTTAGTTTACAGTAATCTGAAAATCCACTAATCTTTGAAGAGAGTGTTTATTTAATCGAAGTTTGTTCCTTCTTTACACACTTACATAATCAAGTTTAAGTTTCTTTTAGTTTATTACACGACGCTGGACTACCAGACATTCGTTTTTAGAGGAGAAAAACCCCCTTTTTACACCTCCTGGTCACGTGGTCTCCATTTCTAGAATTTCATAGAATATTCATTTCCTGTTGCATTTTTATTTGTAAAAATTAAACATTTTAAGGGGAATATTTTCATAACACTTATAAAATTAAATGGAAATAATTCCATGGATAAAGAAGATCCAAACCACAAGTTCAGTATCGGCATCACCGATTAATTATTGTTGTGTTGAGAGAAATTAGGCATGAGAGACTGAGACAATGCATTGTATTGTTGCTGTAAAGTACAGCCTAAAGCATGCTTAGAATTTAATAAAATCTTATTTTTAGATAACACTATCTATAAAAATCTGTTTTAGTGAAAATCGCTAGTTAGGCATTGGTATGTTTAATGGATGCGTTTTTAATATTCTTATTTTAAAGTTAATATAGTTTATCTGTATTTATCCATTGCAATTAGGCTAAATAAGCGTCCTTTCCGCAGCAATTCATTATTTATTGAGGTAAAATATCCCTGGCTGGTTGACCCTGACGAGAGCGTGTATAATGTATCGTTTATTTTTCATTTTCCAAAGAGTTTGCAGTTGTCCCTAATGTTTAAATTGAGATTGTTTTAAATAAAACTAATATATTGGTAAACAAGTTCCTAGCAACCGCGGTAACGCAGGGAACAATGAAACAAATAAACTGCCTCAGGGAATCGGTATATTCTAAAATCCAAATTAAGAAATTAAAAAATAACAGGAGAAAAGAACTAAAAAAAATGTATACAGTTCATTATTTGGAAGCATGGTTGTGTAAGATTTAGCACGATTTGTGAAGGACCCTCAGAACAGTATTGTCTCTCAAGGAAGCTGATAGGTCAAATTTCTTCCCGAAGTCCTCAAAGAAACTTCTTCATTCTTCAATAGACCGATAAATGCTAGTTTTCTTTGTATGAACTTCTAATGCCTGATGACAACAATGCTCAAATCTGATGATAGGGTCAACAATAATAATCCATATTCGTATTCACTTATCCGCTGGTAGCTACACAAGAGACTTCTACCACAGTATAAGTATTAATACCACCGCCATATCGAGAATTACACGAGTAATACAGTTTAGAAGGCAGTGATTAATACAGTACAGAAACTCAACGATCGTAGCGACCATAAAGTAAGGCTACGGAAACTACTCCGGAAGTATGTAAATAAATAGGAGTGTTGTATTTATTAGAACACGCTATATTCGAAAGGACCTTATTATTCTGCTGTAAATTTCAGTAATAATAAAAGACATTGCATTTCATTGAATTGCATTTCTTCACTTTCTTGAAACATCCAGAAAGGTAAGAACGAAAATAAGTAATATTTATTGTAGGTCTACTGGCTTACTCGTGATTCTGGTGTGGTTATGTTTCAAGTTACTTTAATGTAATATTTTTATATTTTATTCTGTTGTAATGATTTCTAGTGTATAAAATAGGTCATTAATGGTCGACAAGAAAACCTAGTAACAAAATATGTAAAATATTTGAGTGAAAATTACCGTCTATGCTTGACACACGCCGAAATCAGACAGTTTATGAATTCCTATAAAAACTCGTTAATTAAAACTGCTGTACCGACGGTGTCTTCAACTCCAAATGCTCCTGAATTTTTTGTTTTGTTTAATGAAGTCCATCCTGCAGTAATTGACGCTACATAGACCTACAATAAATTGAAGTCGTATATTGCCATATAAGGCAAAGAATCAAAATACACTGTCAACAATGACGTGCAGGATGAACAACGTGACAGACCTATAATATAATTTACGTAATTAATATGTAGGCTATTTATTATCATAATTTGAATTATAAATTATATTAAAGGGCAATGATTTTAAAGGAAAAATACTAGACCTAGGTACAGTCCTTAACAGTAGCCTATTTAGGTATTGTTTACCTCTTCTTAACTAGAATATAATACATTATCTGTTTTATTATTACTTAAATTTAAAATTAGATTTGCATTAAATAAAAATATTCTGTATTTTTCTCTTTTTCTCTTTTAACATAACATATTTTGCGATGTGTTTATGTATTTTCCCAAGCCATTTCATATGATGAGAATGTAGCTTTACTCAATCTCCGCATGGAGCGCTAGTGTCGTCCAGTCAACATGTTGTCATAGGACTTTTAACACACAGTTTCTTTACTGTATTAATACTTATACTGTGCTTCTACTGTCCATCCTTTTTTCTTCGATGCGGCAGCCAGTATGGAAAGCATTGCAGTATAATATGGTGTCGGAAGTTCCCTGGTCACATTGTCCCAAGACGTGGGCTTCTATCTCCGGACAGTCAAGTTAAAGTAGTTAGTATGTGTATTAATGATACTTTTTTTTACAGTTCTTCCATTTTCTCAAGTCCTTTAGCAACGAGTAGTCGGTACATCGCCCACGGAAGGTCCAAGAACGTCAAGGAGGGATTGGGTAAAGCGAAGTAGAGTCGTAACATTCTTGAAGCTCAATTAAATTGCCGAAGTCAACTCAAGTGGTATTCGGTTAAACAATAATTCTACGCAAAGGAAAAATTCATTTTGAGATGAGCAAAGAATATAATACAATAAAACCGTATACTTAGTATCAATATGTCTTATTTTCTATGCAGTGCTTTAAGTGTTTTGCATTCTCGAAAACAGCGACGAGATCTCGAGCTTCGCAGCAGGAAACGAAACTATTAGGCTACATAGTATACTGTGGATGGGTATTGTTGTACAATTGGATTTATATTTGGTGTATTATACCCCTAAACACGAGCTTTGCTCATCTAGGGGTATACCTTCATTTTTATACTAAATTAGAAATAATATTTTCTGTTGATTTTTGTTTTTACCTGTAATATGATATTTTAGTAATAACCAAACAAACAAACAAAAACAAAAAAAAATACGGCACTTGATTTTACTGTCAGTGTAGTGTGATTCTTATTGGTCTATTTAAAATTTTTAAGCTACGGATTTGGCCAGGAGAGGTTCAAGGGGGATTATCAAGTAAATACAACTGAAATATAATTTTAATTTTAAAATTTTGATATAATATACGAAATGAAATTAACACAATATGTAAAGAAAACTAAACGATAACTCCTGACTCAAAACTTCTCACCACCAAATCCTACCTTTATTTCCTGAGACTACACCTTACCTTTCGTCGTGTTTAACAAACAAGTACTTAAGTCGTTGTTGTAACCAGAGGTATAAGTTGAGCAAGGCTAGTAGAACCTTACTTGATATTAGATTCACTTTCTTCTCAAACGCCTAGTCGAATTATAGATTCTACCGATTCAGGTTGTATGAGGCCAGGGGATATTTTCGCCAAGGCACACCAATAAAGTCGAAAACCATAAACATCTTACTGGTTTTGAAGCAACATAATATCAACTTACTGAGTAGTCTTCAGAAACTTAACAATCTTGAGTTTTCCGCATAATATGTACAGAAAGTACTGTAGAAAGCTGGCAGCAGAGTGGTCGTTACGGGTCACTTCATTTCATTATTTATGTGCATCCATCACACGACTGTAATTCGTTAATCGAGCCAATACAATGCGGCATTCATCACTTCTATGCTGTTCAGTGTCGCAGTGGTTACATAGGCTATTTCAGATCTTCCTGAAGATATCAAAAAACTCCTATACACTTAAGAAACATAATACTCTCATTAGGTTGTTTATTAAAATCATTTAGAATGTGACGCTTCAGTTCAACTTCATTTTTAGAACATAAAAGACGTCATTCATTCAGATAAAAAATATTTAAGACTACTGTAAATGCCTATAACGAAGAGGCTAGGAAAGAGGGAAAGAAAGTTATAAATATAAAGAAATAAATCAGGAAAAAAAAGAAAGAAAAATTAAGATAAAAGAATAATACAGAATGAAAGAAGTAAATAAGTAAGAAAGTAAAAGAAGAGAGTAAATATTTAAGAAAGAAAATGAGAGAAACAAACCTGAAAGAACGTAAGAAAGAATTAACGAAACAAATAATTAAAGAAAGAAAGAACATGAGATAGAGAGAATTAAATAAAAATACAGTAGATAATTAAGAAAGAAAGAATGACATAAAACGGAAAGTGCGGTAAATAAGAAATAAAGAAAAATAACTGAAAGAATAAAAGGAAAAGAAAATAGAAATAAAAGAGAAAGAAAAGCGAAGAAAGGAAAGAGAAGAACAAAACAAAAGAAAGAAAGAGAAAACAAAAAGAAAAAAGAAATAGAGAAATATTTCTTTTTAAACAGAGCATCTTCCCATCGAATGTTGTCCGCATACAAATCATGTAATCTCAAATAACTTCATTGGGTCTATATTGGCAATAAATCCAATAAAAAAGGAGTATCATTACAAATGGGGAAAATGTACTTTACACATAGGGATTATCAGTATTTTGATGAGTTCTTTCATAATTTTTACGATTAGATCATTAAGGAAGTCGGTACTCAGGATTTTACAAACAAGAAACAAGAAAAAAAATATAGGGTAAGTGAGCAAAGAGAATTCGGCAATGCAGATCTAAGCGTTCTACCAAATTGAGGCTCATAATTATACTGACTAATTTTCAGAAAGTATTCCATATTAAAAATAATTTTGTTATAACTTATAAGTAATGCCTTAAACGAAAAGGTCTCATAATTCAAATTCCGTAACAACAAAATTAAACTCATCACTTTTAATTGATATTTCAGTATTTACAAACTGTTTATTTTATACCAGATCTAGATAGATTATTAAAAAAAAATATGCCTGCTTTAAGTCGGGTTACTATAACTAATTGTCCGCCGGCGTGGTCTTGTGGTTAGCGTCGCTGACTACAGATCCGTCGGCCCGGGTTCGATTCCCGGTACCTCCTCGGATTTTTCTGAGGTAGGGAGGTCTGGTAGGGGTGCACTCAGCCTCGTGATTCCAAATTGAGGAGCTACTTGATAGAGAAGTAGCGGCTCCGGTCATGAAAACCACCAATAACGGCCGTGGGTGTCGGCATGCTGACCACATGCCCCCCAATCCTGCCATCTGCCTACGGGAGATGACGCAGCGGTCGGGTGGTAGGCCAAGTCCCTCCACGGATGTAGCGCCACGGAGTTTAGTTTAGTTTAGTTTACTATAACTAAGTATTATTTGCTGCGTGATTGATGTTTGCTACTGGTTCTCTTGTACTGGAGTTGAGACATAAAAGTTGTTATTTGAAATATTTTGTTCATACTATTTTATAAACGTGACGTAAAAAATATACTTCACGAATACAGACGAAAGCCAGGGAAAAGACTTCGAGGACCGCATATGCCCGCGGACCGCCAGTTAGTCCACACTGAAATAAGGTAAGGAGTTCTGTTGCCAGAACTATTCGCCCTGCCATAAGACCTCACATATGGAAATAGAGCTATTAAGGGCCGACAGTATAACTCCACCAGTTTAATTAACAGGCCAAACATAATAATGACTAGAGTATTATTACAGTAATGTGATATGAAGGAAAGGGGGCGTTTGAATATAAGTTCGTCTTGAGATTATCTCGAAGGAAATGTTGTATACGTTCCAGACTAGAATACAAAATTATTTTTCGAGTTAAAACTTGTTCTGTGTGTTGTATCGAGATAAGCATCACAGTACGGAGAATGCAATTTCGAAATTATTAACAGCTGTGCAGGAAATGTAGGTAACTTATACCGCCCCTACTTTGACTGACTGCAGTTCTAACTTTTGTTCTAGTAACAGAGTACTGAAACAGCTTTACGTTGTTTTACAGTATTATTCTGACGTGAAGATTCCCTTGCAATTGTATCATTGTACTACAAATGTTAATCCGACTATTCCACTAATTCGTCGCGTGTTTGATATTGACCAATAACGTTTCTCGGATATAGACCAATCATGGCTGTTTATCTTACAATATTCTTGTAGGAATCGCGAGGATGCCATTTTATCGGGTAAAACGTGCTGCTCGTTATTGGACAGTTAAGCATCAGTGTGCAGTGATTAACACGTCATACGCTACCTTTAAGCGGCACGAAAACACATTATTTTATACAGCATAACTTGTTTGCAATTGAAATAACAGAAATGTACAATGATTAAAAACACAATTTCGATACGGTGCAAGCCAGCTCATGTGTGCTTTTATTTTGTTCTGCTGTTAGCTTACCTGAATGAAGTCAACTATGTCTTATATGCACCATTGGTAGCACTGGTTACACCATGGCAACTCGAATCGATTCATGGATGGTTGATTCACAGTATGCCATGATCTCGCAGCTGTTAATTTTGTGTTTTATACAACAAAGCATGAAAGTAATTATTATTTCTATAACCCATTACATTTTTATTCTTTGAATACTCTTAATAAATCCAACTCGAGTAGACGAGTTTCATCAGATAAATTCGCGACTCGTCAACTCTCGTGGGATTACCTATGATAAATAGCCTTCTGACTAGATTAATGGCGTGGATGTAATTCACGTCGCCTATGCCAGGCTGATAATCATGATGAAAAATTTACGATGACGACAACGATGAGATGACAATGACGATGTGGATGTCGATGGTGATTATGACAAAACAAACAAATACAGTACATGCTTTCATAGAAAGGTATACCCTAGTATAAAAAAAAGTTAGATACACAGTTTCCTTCAAGTTACATCCATTATTGACTAATCCAAGGTGTAACACGTCTTATCACTTGATCGCTGCGTCATTTATATCAGTCTCCATCGATACAATTGGTGGGCTTGTGGCCAGCATGCCGACTCCCACGACCCTTATTAATTATTTTCTTCAGAGAAGCTGCTACTTCTTTATTAGATTGTTCTTCACGGGTCCTCACGAGGCAGAGAGTACTCCGTTCCAGACTCCTTGCCTCAGAAAAATTCGAGGAGGTGCCGGGGATCGATCTAGACCTGCAGATCCATAGTCAGCAACGCTAATCACTAGACTATGCAGGTTCACTTGCAGTACGGTATTCAGCTGATTACTCCCACTTTCACTCTCTTCTCTCTCTCTCTCTCTCTCTCTCTCTCTCTCTCTTTCTCTCTATAATACACGTTATGCATAATATACAAATACATATACATTTAAATATAGTGTATACCGTATTTTGCGGACCATAAGACGCACTTTTTACCTAGAAAACTGATCCTTGAAAATTGGGTGCGTCTAATGGCCCGAAGTACAGTAAAAAAATTAAAATTATGGTAAATATTTCCGGAATACCATGGTTATAAACAAGGCGTTGTAAACGATAAGATAGTTACAAATTTCAGCACAGACTGTACATCACTGCACTTTTCAGTGCAATGAGGGTAGCTGGAAGCCAGGTATACAATGCGAAAAGAAAGTAATGTTGAGTTCTTTATACGAAAGGAGTTGTCTCCGCCGGGTGGTTTAAATGAAGGCTATGACCTCTAAACAGCCTTGTCCCGTTACACTTACCGTATGCTGAATTGAGGGTTAGAGGGTGTAAAAGTATTTTTATTTTTCATGAGAAATCAAGTCAGTTGTTAGAATTTACGCGATGCCACCTCTACAGAAGAGATTTTCGTGGAACGCAGTTTTTAAGTTACAAGTGATTTATACTGATTCCCTTCAAAATTTTTCATAGAATCACATTAAATTTCTTTTCCTTTAAATTTCCATCCTTTAATCAGTGTGCGTCTGAAAGTCCGGAGCGTCTTATAGTACGTAAAATAAGGTACATACACACACAAAAACACATACGCTCACACACATACACATACTTATCCAAAATAAATCAACTTCTATCTTAATAGTTGAGGATTCAACCAGACAAGTTAAACTAAGAGAGATCTGAACTCATACCCTACCAAATTCACGACTGCAAGTCTGATTCGTTACCACCTGAGCCACAAGAATTACCGGAATGAAAAGCTTTACGAATAGAAAAATATATGACCTCCTACTGACGAAACATGAGTTGATCTAATGCATTTCCTGTTGATTCATGTTCACTCGTCAACGAGATTAAATTACAGTGTCTCATGAGTCCATTCTTGGAATAATGTTGGAATGAACATCATCACCTGTCTGCAACTCTGGGATTTCCATGAAATGATACACACATGTTGCCACGGTCAAAGGCGGGAGACTAAATCGTTAAGAGTAAGACATTAGTATAAGAATGATAATCGTACAAATGCTAAAAATTCCATTCGTATTTCTCAGCGAGGATAGCATTAGAATAGTTAATCATGAATGTTTTAGTTATTAAATGAATGTAAACCGATAATTTTTCCTTTTAAATTAATTTAACATATCCTCTGTTTTATTAAAGCACGTGAAGATTTAGTTTATATTTTAAGCTATATGCGCATAGCTTATGCTGTCAGTTTATAATTACACATTATTTTAACCTTAGAAAATACTACGATTAAATTCCGGTATACGCCACTCTATAGGCCTTCTATCATCTTCCAAGTACAACATATAAACCTAAGGGTTCATTTAGACTTGCATGCGAACTTTTATGTGCATAAAAGTTTGGAATCTGTCCATACTGTATTATAAAAATATCTGATGTTGTACACTTCTCTAGAAAGATTTACCAGCCTGAGAATGTAGAATATATTGCTAGATTTTACAGTGTCTACTGATTTCCAGCGGATCAAATTCATGACTTTTTCATGATTTGTCCATTGTCTGTATAGTTAAATTCATGACCTCTTGGCCTACAATATATGCTATATGCTAGATTTGTTGCAACTTACTGTTCAGAAGATATTCTTACATTTCTACTGAATTAGATACCTACTAGCAAAGAAAAGCCTATGTTTCGTAACGGTGATAGTGACTTTTTTCATGGTACGAATTTTATACCAGTATGTTATGTGAATTATCAGAAACAATTGTGGAACATTTGCCGTAACTAACATCGCGATAAAATGCGAAATTAGTATAAAATGCGAAAAGTACGCATTTCTGAGAAATAACTGGAAATTGCATTGTAAGGGTCAATTATGTAAATAATATGACAGAAATGAAACAAATAAATTTTTCGAAGCTGTTAATGAGCTCTTTAATACAACGGTGGCTGGTCAGGTAAGTCCCATAAATCCAAAGAAAGCATTCGATTTTAAGAGAAGAATTCCATACTTTAATAATACAGACCCAGACAGTTTCTTATGTAGTTATGATTAATTTCAAAACATTTGATAACCAGTATGAGACAGTTCAGAGGTTCACTGTCTGCGAAATTTGTTAGCAATACAAATAAAATTTCCACTCTTTACCAATGCAGCTACTCAGGTAATCTGGTCACCTACCAATAGCGTGGATGTAGAGCGTTTTTTCAGGAAATACAATTTAATAGTCACAGATAGTTGAAACAGCTTAAAGGATAGTATTATTGCAATTTCTTCAATGTTAAATTTTTTATGTATGTGCTAGTAGTGGTTTTAAATGCTTATAGGCAAATACATGTTAATAGTGCAAGTATTTTGACTTGTATTTTAGTGTTACAATTTCAAAAGTTTATATTGCTTTATGCTTACTTACTTGATTGAAATTATTGTAATTGGAAAATAAATAAAATGCACTTGTAAAACCTAATTTTCCAATAGTAAAATATTGTTCCCTACTAAACCGCAACCAAGTGCTGAATTTTAACGTTAAATTTGCTATAAGATACTAAATTTTATTTTTTAAATGTTAATTCTTTACTTTTTAGTTCCTAAAATCTACCATCCCTACAAATTACTTAAGAGCTATAAGTTAAAAGTGAAAGTAGCAGTCTGAAGAAATCGAAAATGATGACAGCAACAATACACTGAATATTATTATTAAACTTTTTAGATTTTCCTATCTGATTTTGTTTAGCCGTATGAAACCATTAGACGTTATTTCCGAAGACATTTTAGCAGTAGACATTATTGTTGTTTAGCCATTTAAAACCATTAGACATTATTTCTGCTGTTTAGCCTATAAAACCATTAGACATTATTTTGTAGACATTTTGGCATTAGACCATTTGTCAGTAGATATAAATATTCAGACATTGTGTACTAAGGCCTCGACTTTATTCCGACTGGGGATCTAGAAAACATATATATATATTGAGAACATTATAGGAGAAAAATTCCTCCGACACTGGGACTCGAACCCAGGACCTTTGGCTATTCGCGCCAATGCTCTACCAACTGAGCTAAGCCGGAGATCAATTCACAGCGCCGGATGGAACCTCTCTCCTATGACTGATTGCCCTAATGGTCTACCTCACAGACAGTCAAGTTATGTCATATGCAGTACTGTGAGGCACACAATTAGTGATTTTTGTGACCGGGCTCCCACTGTTATTGTACAGTTGACATTCAAGATAGATATATAAGCTTTCATGAACCACAGATTATTGTCTCTGTTGGACATTACATGAGAATATTATAGGAGAAAAATTCCTCCGACACTGGGACTTGAACCCAGGACCTTTGGCTATTCGCGCCAATGCTCTAACAACTGAGCTAAGCCGGAGTTCAATTCACAGCGCCGGATGGAACCTCTCTCATGTAATGTCCAACAGAGACAATAATCTGTGGTTCATGAAAGCTTATATATCTATCTTGAATGTCAACTGTACAATAACAGTGGGAGCCCGGTCACAAAAATCACTAATTGTGTGCCTCACAGTACTGCATATGACATAACTTGTCTGTCTGTGAGGTAGACCATTAGGGCAATCAGTCATAGGAGAGAGGTTCCATCTGGCGCTGTGAATTGAACTCCGGCTTAGCTCAGTTGGTAGAGCATTGGCGCGAATAGCCAAGGTCCTGGGTTCGAGTCCAAGTGTCGGAGGAATTTTTCTCCTATAATATTCTCATGTAATGTCCAACAGAGACAATAATCTGTGGTTCATGAAAGCTTATATATCTATATATATATATTGATTATTTTCTTTCGAATACATAACAATGATCAAAGAGTCTGCTCCGTTCATATAATCTTATAATATGGTTTAAACTCCCCACATACAGTAGGGAGATACAATCCCAGGACATGAACGAGCAGACACTCCGACATGTACTCGGTCTGTGGTTCCTGAACCTTGAATCCTGCCGTCCTTGCAACTGGTTTCTCAAGGAAATATCATCATCACACGGACTGGTGTAGTTATTAGATTCCACATGTAAATGCAACCACTCATCATTACCTAACTCATTCAACTCATTTGTCTTCTATACACTGAAGCGCGCTCTCTCTTATCTTGGCATTCCTAGAGCATTCAGTGTTCAACCACTATCGTCGGGACTATAGCCTGTCATTGATATTATTCTAATATACGTACTAGTCGGATGGTTCTGTGAATACTAGACCGTTCAAAACAGAAATATATAGGCCTATATAAAATCTGTAGAATCAGCATGATTCAGTGACTGATGTATCATAATATGGCAAGGCGTACATGCTCCTCAGTTGAAGAAAAAAAAAACTGACCGACTCTTGTAGCTGATTTCAGAGCCTTGTGATACGTAAATAAATGTAAGAGATGTAATGGAAACGTTTGTTTTCACAAGTAATGCAAATTACGTGAACTTATTTCTCAATTCATGCAATTTATCGGCTGTAGAACAAATTTCAATACATTCCCTGCTATCCTGTGAATGCCGCTAGGCATGCGCAATGGCTCATTTCGGCAACTTAGATATTTTAGTTGGTCCGATTTTTCCCCCCTACTTGTACATTCGAACCACACTAATCGCACGATTTAATAAAACATATTACATTTCGAAGAAAAAATCAATTTTTAAGAAAAGTAAGTTGGTGCTTCGCTCCAAGTTCATTCTCGTAGATTTATAGAAAAACCTACCTAGAATTACAACACATATCTCTTATACCAAGGGCAACCGTACCGAGCCATTAGTAACATTTTAACATATGAGCAGTTTGAACACCCAACGTTGGAAATTTTCCACGATGTGACCATGAGCACGTTAAGCCACAACCAAAGCATTGCTAGGAATATTTATACAATAACGGAAACAAAACATAAATTTAACCAAGTGGCTTAATCTCTCCGTTGTAATTTTCTTTTTAAATATGACGTTAACGTAAATGCGTCCATAAAGGCTTGAAGATGTGAATATACTCTTTTGCATAGGCTAAGGATCGTACTGCATAAGGCAGAAAACTTGGTAGGCTATGCTGATGCACATCTGTCTTCGCGTATTACTTCTTCATGTTGTTTTCGCAATTACTGGCATAAACATTTTGGATATAAGATTTTAAGTATGTTAAATAATTTAAAAAATACTTGATACATGCATTTTTAAAGGAACGAACACAATAGCATTTTAATATATACTAACACTTCATATTTTTCACATTAGGCCTATAATTAAGTAAAAAATAAAACATGTTCCATTTTAGTAACAGCCTAAGTATTCTGTTTTACTTTTATGTACTTTAAATAAATAAATAATAATAATAATAATCATCATAATACCGATACGATTATTATGTGTAAGGAAATAAATATTCCTTCAATTACTTAAAACAAATAATGCTGTTAAATGTTTGAAATTAGTTGCTCTGAATGAATATTTTGGAAGAGTTCTCCAGAATTATGGCAGTGATTAAAGTTACTTTGCTCGCACGGTAATTTTTGGAAATTTTCCGCAACGATCTGAGGAAAGAAATATTCCCAGCATCAGGCAGACAAAAAGGTCCACTGATGCGTATTCGAACTACAAACAATTTAAGACGTTCAATGTGAATTTTTTCTGTCACAATGCCATTGTAGGCCTGTATAACGACGTTTCACTTATATCTGATTTGCAAACAGCCTGTGCATTTAGACGTGAGCACTAGCATGCGCCGCAGAGATAGGGCGGGACGGAAGGGAAGTGTGTTGCTATATGAATCACGTGATGACTGATACCACTGCGCATTGTGTTTACAGTGCTCACGTCTAAATGCACGGACAGTACAGTGTTGGCCACGCTAGCCTATTTTTTCTCTCTCAAGAACTCCATTTTATTGCAACTCTCCTTAAACAATTTAATCAGTAGGCAGCAACTGCCTCAGTTCTAGGAAATATTTATCCTCTTCTAGCTTACAGTATAAAGGAGCCGAAATAGTATACAATTAGGCCTACTGTACTTCGATCTATTTAGTGAGGAGAGGTCATCATGCTTTCACTACTATACAATAAACACTCCACTTCAGAAAAATCAAAGAACATAAATGGAGAGAATATTAGGCTCCAGAAATTGGCTATACCAGCTCATGCACATAATCAGTTCAGATGTTTGGATTAGGGAATAATTCTGGGGTGCGCGGGCAAAGAGAGTTAAGTCCACTTTCTTGTTACTGAGAATTAGAGTGACTTAACACACTATACCAGCCCAACATAGCTTTAGAGATGGATAAACATATGAGGCACACATCCATAACTACCGTACAATTTTGAATATGACTTACTGGACTTAACACAAATGTAAATAACATTTTTATCTATAACTCTATGGACACATCTAAATTTTTTAGGATGGTGGACTTAATTCTCTTTACCCACGCACCCCGGAATTTTGTTGTATTGTCTTGCAGAAAAACGATGTTATGGGAAGTGGGGTGGAAAGGACAATATTTTCCTTCAGTCCTTTACTGTAAAATATTCATCTCCGAACTCTTTTCCAAATAAACATAAGTTGTAATGCTTTACTGACGACTTTCAATACACCTTAGTTTTGGTACATTCAAACTAAACTTCTGACGTAAGGGTTAGAAGGAAAGTAAAAACATGAGGCGATTTCAACGGACCCTGTAGAGACGCAAAAACAGTAAGAATTCTCAAGCCCCCTTTAACTACTAATGAATAGGGATCTCTTCACGATCAATGTCGATGTTGCTTAGGAACCTGACCGTACTTAAGTACAGAAGCAGCGATGACGTCAGGCTATAGTCAGTGAGCCGTGATCCTGAAATCATCTCGGTTCAATTTTTCCGTGACTAATCCTCAAGAGTTGCAAATGACAATTTTCTTTCTAAAAATGTTATCTTTACATAAAGTGAGATCTCAACTATAACGATTACACCCTACCCTACAGACTACTACTCAGATACCCAATGCATCCTTCAGCCTTAATAAATCAAGTCTTAACAGATGTTTCTACAGTCGCTTGAGGCTACAGAACTCCCTACGAGCCGAATTACATACTACAGCTGCAAATAGCTGCAACATCTTGTACTCATTTAACCGATTTCATGACCAGCATTTAAGTTATATTAGTTCCTCTCTTTTCCAGCTAACTACTGTTCTATATAATTGTAGGGCCTACAGTCGTAAGTCTGTTCGAGAAGGTTTCATTATTTTTATTCATTCATTAGAACTATCCACTGTAGCATACCTCTCTTCTAGAAACTGCAATTCAAAATCATATACACACTCATTCTCAATCATTTTACCGAAAGGAACGTGCTACCCTATTCCGTCACGTGAATTTAGTTACATTTATTACGTGGTACCAATCAAGATGTGAAAGGAGCATGTGGTTTATCATGTCACCATATTACTGGGGAGGTAAATTTTTGCTTAGAATCTTGAGATTCTTTAACAGACATATTAGGTACCCATTTAGAGGTGCTGCAGAATTCTATTGTCCCTAAAATATACCGCCCTTTGGTAATTTTTAACTTTTGACTAGGACTTCAGAGCAGTGAGTTAGTGTACGATAAGATTATTCCACAGAACTCTTGCAATTTCTGACTATACGTTGGTAAATTCCTTCCAATGGCATGACGACTTCCAATGCTGTTAGTCGGTTAGTCCCAGGGTTCCTTACGAGGAAGAGTCAGCACAACAGTGGTCTAACCCATCCCACATGGAAAATTAGATAGTAATGTCATTTGCACGATTTGGGGGTGAACTTTATTCCTATAAAGAGGTTGGACCAATTAGCCTAAGATTGCTGGAGGTGTTTTAAAGTCGATAATCTGTTCCCTGAAACAGAATTCCTCTTGTAAAAGGGCAACCAAAATTTTGAAAACTAAGATAAATAAAAAAAATAAAAAAAAACTGGAGACCATTAACTATCTTGTCTAACCGTTAATTTATCATTAATTTCTTGACACATTGATTTCTGTAAACGAAATAAGCATTGAACGAACTGTGGAGATTGGTAGTGAGCGTAGAACTGAATAATCATTGGAACTTAAAAATAAGACTAATAAAGTTCTTTCCTCTTAAAATAACGTTTAATTATATGTATAAATCCGACATTTTTTCCTCCTCTGTCAAGTAGAAATAAACAACAGCTACTTAGATCCAGCGCACTAGTGGTCTAACCAAGAAAACAGTGTTGCAGGGTCTCATAAAACTGATAATATATCTGAACAATCTAACATTGTAGTTAAGTTGACCAAACACCATAAAAGACCCCCACTACCAACAAAACTGTATTTTTTAAATTGCATGAAAAGCTAGAAGTGTAGAACTTTAACTTGCATTTTCTCTAAACTCTAAAAAGGTTAGATAGACCATTGTCGCTCTGACCCCTCAATTACACTCCTTTCATGACCTCCCTACCCCAAATAGTCCGTGGAGGTACCTGGGATTGAACCCGGGCCAAGACTATAATACACAGCCGTTGATTAATGAATTCGTGCTATATTTTATTCCAACTCACATTTTTATTATTTTCTATAGGCCTATTTTCAAGGCATTATTAAAGCTATAGGCTTTTATTATGGAATATGAGTAGGCGTGTCATACAGATTTGCTTTCATGTGGAATTCACTGTAATGTTTTCCAATGCTACATCTGTATGAATCGGAACGCTGAGACGTGAATTGATTTTTGCGGTTAGCAGTCATTCACATACCCATCTGTCTATATCCGTATGTGTGATCAGTGATCACAGACCTTGTCCAAGACTTACTTTTTCTTCATTCATCTGACTTATTCTTACATCCTCTTTCTTCAATTTTCTCCTTTTTATTGCATCAGTACCTTCGCTTCTTACTCAACCGTTCGTGGAAGTCACAGTTAGTGTAAAGTCAAGGGGCTTTTTGCTGCACAGTTTTGTGAATGAATGTTTGAGAGACGGATTTTTTTTCTTCTTGTGGTCACACATAATGCACTCACGTTTGTTCATCAGACGGAACCCATCCATGCCAGTAGCCATAGCAACAGTGAGGCCTCATAGGTGTTCTTTCTTAACACTTCTTAGGTGCCCACAACATATTGTCATCTGATATGTAGTAATGTACGAATTATCATACCTACAAAGTGAATATTATTACTTTCTATACCTGTACTATAGGTAGAATTTTATGGATATCAGAGGTATAAAACGAAAAAAAATTATATTTCGGTCAGGCATCTTCTGTGGATGCGACAATATTTTCTTAATTTTACTGCCACTTCACACGAAACATAATTCATTTTTAGCTATTTTATCAGAAACAGCACTAACAATTCTATTTAAAATTTGTACACAAACTAAAATTATAAGAGATAAAATCCTCGTTTGAAACATATTTCCGTATAAATTCTCTGAAGTTACACAACTCAACAACTCATTCTTTCGTCCGCTAGCAAATAGTACTGCTTACATAACTGATTTTTAGGGCCTATACCGCATGAAACCTAATATCCTCTAGTGATCAACCATCTCCTTCTTAAGATATAGCCTATCTCACACCCTTATAAATATTTAAATAAGAAAACACAAATAAAAATTAAAAGAAATTAGAAATACTGTGTATGAGCTCAGAGAACAGAATGCACACTCCTGCAAGGAGCTGCGAACTCCACATCCCGATATGAAGGTAGAGAAAGCTATGTATGTTTTTTCTTTAAATTCGGATCTTTTGTTATTTTTTATACTTCTCTGTTCGCCCTCAAGATACCTGTATGTTCTATTTCTGCTGGTAGCAATACTCTCCTCTGTAGGCATTACTTTCTCAAAGTGCCACTGATAGCAAGAATATAAAGTGATTTCTCAAGATCCAAACACCAAGCTTTAGAATTTAAAAACCGGTAATACTTAATCCAGGCCTGCCCAACTTTAGAGGAACTTGGGACCAAATTTATTTAAGAAACTCATTTTGAAGACATAAAAAAAAATCGTATTAACTTCAACAGTTGGCCTACTATAAACAGCACCCATGAAGATAATTTCAGTTTCATTGATATTAGATTTTATAAACAATTTTAATATAACTTTTGTTTTCATAAAATGCAGTTTTTGACACACCAGTACACCATTTCAACAAGCACATTGAGAGATAAGTCAGAAGACCTGCGAAATTAGTAGTTCCTAATCTCAATAGGCACAACAGAGAAAAGGCAGTGAAACAAATCCTGTTCTTTTTTTAATAAATTTCACATTAAAAAATGTACTTTCGCAAAGGCATGTGCTTCAAAATGTAGACATGATCTGAAGACCAAAATCTCTCAGCTGGAAAACTTGTAGCTTGAAAGAAGCCTGAAAAAGATATCGCGTTTTCTGTACTGTTTTGAAGAAAGGAGTCGGTTTGAAAATCACATACAATAGTTTAAGTTTCAACAGATCTTTAAAAAATACAGTTTGTCCTTTATTTCAAAATCTGCAAACCTTAAAGAAAATTATTAACTAATAATTTCAATATCCTCACAAATTAATAAAAATACATCCATTTCATTTGGCAATAATTAACCAAATGGAATATGTGCTATCTTACTTTTTTCTAAATTTGTCTTTAATGGATGCCCATGCTACCGGACGCTGTTGTAACTTTATATTAGCCTACACTATATTACATTATTTAAATAGCTTTCTTGTTTTTTGTTCCGCGGCCCATATTAACAACTTCCAAGAGCCACCCATTGGATAACCCTGATTTAATCTGCAGCATAATTAAATTGAATCCCAGCAGTAAACTAACATGTGAGGAGTTATATCTTATTTTCATATCTTTCATTACCGCTAGCCCTATAAGCATTTTCATTTTTGGCGTGAAACGACGGATTTCTCCGAAATGGGCCTGAACAGTGCCCTAAAAAGAATCCAAAGTGGTCGTAGGGAGATTGAAGAGGACTCCAAAGAGGCAAGAATACGCGAGAAGACTCAACAATGACTGAAGATTCCAAAGATGCTAGAAGAGAGATCAATAAGGCCCAGATTGTGTCTGAAGTGGTTTGGATATGGCCAGATTATCACATCATTCCGCGTTTTGCCATGGTCTAAAAAATCGTGGTTGACTTCAGTTTACTGACGTAAGGAATCGTAATGGACTTTTGTATCTAAACTTACAGAAGAGACATAGACTATGAAGTCATAATTCACGATACAAATTCTATTAATTTTCATCTGCTTCTGCTTCATCATTAACCACGGGTTTTGTTGAGACAGTAACAATAATCAGACTAATCAGATGGCCAGCGTATTCAACTAGTTTTGGGCGGGTTGGTCATAATTAATCAAAGGTGAATTTAAAACAGTTAATTACTGTATAAGACATTCTAGGAAAGACGAAAGTTAATGTGGGAAATATCAAACAAAAGATGAGATAATAGATTTCTTGGGAAAAAAAAAAAAGAATTCAAACCCGGCAGTATAAAACACCCATAAATCCAGCTTCACCTACATCACTGTAGTCTTTTTCGAAAATTGTTGACATGTAGCAAATATTTTGTCAGTTACTGCGGGCCTCCAGAATAGAGTTCTGGTAATTTGCACTTACACATCTTAACAGGGAGTGCCATACTATGGCATCTTTTATCCTTCTACTGTTAACCAGTGATGTGAGGAAGCTTCCCGTTTCTATACTGCAAGGAGAATCAGAATTCAAAGGAAGGCCAGAGTGTCCGTGAATCGATATAAAACAACAGGAAAAGCAGCAGCACCACAAGATGAAGAAAACAGAAACATAATACGGGAAGGAAAATTAACGTGTGCTCTCTCATGAATGATAGCCTTCAGCATTGCTAAAACCCCATGTTTATATTTTAAATAATATCCCTCGTCTGCCCATGCCGTATTCTTAACGGGGAGAGGGTGAAGATGAAGAGATCCTGCTCGCTCTCTCAACTGAATATTAAGTTTCCTGTTTAATGACAATGCTACTCAACTTTGCATAGGGAACTGCTACACACGCGTACACACACACTTCTGGCAGATCTAAGAACGCAAGTTGGAACCCACTCGGTACTCAGTACGTTTACATGTGGATTCAATTTGAATTATACAACCCGCAATCTATGCGTTTCCTGTTTACATAGAAAGTTCCAGGAGTGTATTGAGATTTTGTACTGTTGGCTAACTTGGTTACTTAAGAACGTGCAAATAATTTCAATATTTATTCCTTGCTATTAAAAATATGGTACAGCTTACTGCTGAATTCATACGGCACGGTCTTCTAGAAGCAGCGAGAAAACAAAACGCAAACTATATGCCTTATTGCCAATAAAATTTTCCAGATTATTTTGGTATGTTGAATACAGTCATTTGTAGTCAGTAGTGTTTTTGATATTCTGAATATAGTCGTGCTTCTGCAATCAAAACAAAGTGGAGAACGTGAAAGATAACATTTCACAATACCAAAATGAATTGAATCGCGAATTTCAGAAACCCCACACGTCCACTGTACAATTTTTTTCAGGAGAAAGAAAAAACTGTTTCATTCATGAATGGAAAGCTTTCTGAAAAGAATACTTCAGCAAAAAATAGAGTATTGTCAGTTATTTGTCATTTATTTTATTTGTAACTATCATGCTTGGCTTTAGGATAAAAGTTTATACATGGTGGACATGTGGGGTTTCTAAAATTCACAATAATTTTTTTTAAACTTTGTATTTTAGGGTACAGCAAATAAATGAAAATGGAGTAAAAGTGAAGCAAAGTAAGTTAATTGAGCAAAAATTAAACAGCAGGACAATTTTATCATAGGCCTATAAACTCTATTTGAAAAACGCATTTTTTCTTGCATGGTTCTACATCCATTACTTCTTTTCTTTCTTTCTTTACCGTAGTTTCACCTCTCCCTTTTTTAGGATTTAAGCGACCCAAGCCGCCCGGGCCTTACAGGGCCGCGACCTGTCGGGAGAGGGATTATCTTTGGATCACATACATACTTTTTTGACCAGACAAGGACATGGAGGGCCTCCCCGGATGAGTGATCAGCCCAATGCCGGGGCCACCTCCGAGACAACACGAACATATAGGACGAGACACACCATTCACACACACACTCACTCCAAACAAGGCGAGGATGGGATGAAGATGATAATGACGGCCAGATGATATCTGGGGACCACAAGGGCCTAAAGTTACCCGACATTTGTCTCAAAGGTGAGGAAAAACCCCAGAAAAAACCCCACCTAGGTAACTTGTCCCGACCAGGAATCGAACCCGGGCCCGCTGCGTGAGAGGATTGAAAGCATCCCGTGAGCCACAGCGGACATCCATTACTTCACTATCCGAAATTACTCAATGATATTATAATATAATAAGCAGCTATTTTTAATACTTTAACAACAACGTATAATACAAATTGTGGGATATGACAAAAACAGGCAACCAAAACTTATGATTTTGGTTGTTTTATATTTAATGTGTTCTGGATAAATTAGGGTGTGTGAGGAAAATCCCCCACCTCCCCTACAAATAGCACACTGACTGATACAAACGGTCAAATTGGTACGATAATGCTTACCGACACTGAAATAAGTCCGGAATCAAAATTCTATAGCCTAAGGATACATGATAAATCTAGGGTTAGGATATTTATGACATGTCATATTTTTGTCCTGACCTTCATTCTCGCCGAAATCACAAAATAAACATGAATTGCACTTTTGTTATCCTAATCGGAGAGTTTTTATTTTGTATGTAAAGTCATATTTTTGTCATTTTCATGGTCTTGGTCATATTTCGGTAATATTTATAATTTAACGTAACTTTCCATTATAAATTCCGTAAAAGAGCACTTAAATTTTTTCAGAAAAAAAGTCAGGAATATTTTTGTTTTACTGTAACTGAAATGTGAAGGGACAGTAACAAGTAATAGCACTATTATCTCTTCCTCCTTGTTGTTACCAAGTTCCAATGACATGTTTTTAACATATTTGCAGTGGAATCTGAAAACATTAACAGAATAGAAGTTCTTTATAAATCACCTGTAAAACTGTTAAAAAGTGAATATCTGATTGAATTAATGTAGTGTAATAATTTAGTGTCACTTAATGGAATATTAATTTATTTTTAGATAATATGATGTTTTATGAGGTCATATTTAGTATTTTGAGTCATATTTAGACATTTTTAAGGGCATAGGCCTATTTTAAGTCATATTTTCCACTTTTTTAGATCATAAACATCCGAACCCTAATCATTTATATTTAATACGAAAAGCAGATCAAATGGTAAACCGAATACCGAGAGGACCCTCGATATTATTTTTGGTGCAATACTTTCAAAACAGGGCAAATTGGAAGAAAACGATGAGTTCCACATTTACAGCAAGGGGATTTAACTTTTCAATAAGGCAGTCAGTAACTATATTCGAAATAAAGCTTCATCGATGCCAGTACAGTACCTATTTTTTTAAACAAGTTATTGATTGTAAGGTAACTTAACCTTCCAATAAGTACCATTAACTGAAAAAGACACTCAGATTAGGGCTTCAACGTTTCACGTACAAATAACTAACTTTTCAAACAAGGTATTGATTCTAACCTATCAGATAGCTCCCATTCTACGATGCACACTCGAAATACCCCTTTACCGTGCTCCGTACTTAGTCTTTCTTTCTCGCATTCTTTCTTTCTTCCTTCCAAATGCTGCAATACATAATACAGTATCAAAACAATGATGTTTCTGCCTATAAAATACGTGCTTATTACTATACGACCTTAAAAGGAATCGCCACTGCACTGGAAACAACAATTATCGCATTCGTGGAATAATGTGTTGATCCTTTGTACAATATTAAAGATAAGATTTGAAAACTGATACTAATCGTAGCCTATACCGAACATATGATATGCCTCGATATGTAATCAACATAAACAGGCTTTGTTTCAAGATAACATACGATACATGTATACCCACTTTCACTTATAACTTATTTCCACTACCTTCTAATTAGTAACAGTCCTTATATGCTTTATGGTTAGTTTATAACGTTCAAGTTCATATCAGCCACATAATACTAAACGACAGAATCTTGCAGGAGTACAAATTCGTTCTTGATAAGAAAACTTTTTTTTAACCAAGTAAAAATGGTCGGCGTGGTATGTAACTATTACAGTCCTACAAGCTAGAAAAAAAAACCTGCGCGGAACGTTGCGCTTTCTGCAGTAATCAATCAATATATTTACAGTCTGATCATCAGATGATACTGTAGACATAGTCAATAAAAAAAAAGTAAAAGTACAAAAATTAGCTTAAAAATAAATTAGATTACCATTAAAACGTTATATTTGTAATAGACTAAAATGTTGTACAGGGGGTTGTCGGTCAGCCATCGGCGCAAAACACAGTTAAATCTGCTGTAACTATGTGCCACATGTCCAAAAGACAGCAATGTGAAACCATTTTTTTTTTTCAGTGAAAATTGTGCCTAGTTGGATAGTTGTGGATCTGTTCACTGTATTTATATTTTGATTAACATGTGTTAAACACTGAAATATATACACATTTATAACTGTCAATATCCTTTCGTTTATGAACAGGGGTTTGCAATGTGAATCAAGTCCCTTACCAGCTAAAATACGGATTGCCTTTTTCTGTATTACCAAGATTTTGGAAACACCTTAGCTGTTCCCCCCAAATAAGAATACCGTACGACATAATACTATTTAAAAAAAAAAAAAAAAAAGAGTAAGCATTTTCAAAAATGTCTTAGGAACCAAACTATTAACTGTCCAATAGAAAAAGTACTCTTGACAGTCCAGTACAAACATCAGAAATATGTTCCCATGTCAATTTAGAATCCAGGGTGATGCCCAATAGTTTCGCTGCCGCAGGCTCAAAGTTTTGTTCCGAAACATGCTTAATTAGATGTTGTTACATAACCACTAATATATTTTTCCTATTTATATTGTATATATCTGATTTGATCTACAGTTTTAAAGGATCATGGTTGCTTCCAGCCAATCAGGAGACGTTCCTCCGCTAACCAAACTCTTCTATAAGGTACTCTAATAGTGTGTAGGCCTATGTTGATCTGTTATCTATAGCCTACGTAAAATTGTGAACTAACAACACTGTTTTAGGTTTTCCATTAGGTAAAATAGTTTTTTTTAGGTTTTTTCCAAAATATCGTTTTCGGGTATAATAATTGGTTTAATGAATTTGAATGTGCTACATAAAATTCAATACATAACACTTGTAAAGTTTAACTTAACAAAATTGACTTAAATTTGTGTAAACTTGCTTTAGGACAATATTATACAATTGAAGAAAGAAAGCATAAACAATCAAAAGAAGCAGTGAAAATAAGATTGCCCCACATTTCCTGGTTACAGTATATCACTAAATATCTTTCAAGATTCTCAACTGTGAAGTTCTTCCTGTTATCTCTTAGAATACATTTGAAGGCACAAAAAGTACTTTCAACCTCACATGACGTCAGCAGTGGTTGTTCGTACGAATATTTTAAAAGGAATACCCCGGTACTCTTACACTTCCTCTCTTGATACTGTCATCCTAGACGACATTGGATTGAACAAAACGCTGGTGCTATTAATTTTAACTCGACAAAAATGGTCTCTACGCAAAATATCGATTTATCAACTGACAAACAAAAAAGACAAAAAAAGTAGCCTAAATTTGATATTTTAGGTTTTGTATCCCGTTTAGGTACATTTAGGTTTTGATACCCCATTTAGGTATTTTAGGTGCCACAGAATTAATGTGGGTGAATCCTATGGACATGATTCGTAAAAGTGTGTAATCGCTTTTTGTTTTGGGAGTAAGGAAAAAATAGGTAAAAACCTAAGAATCCGGTCCCTAGTAATGAATATGTAGGTGACATTGCGTGTTGGCAGCAATCGTAACGCCCGTCACGGCTGAAACAACTCCGCAAAAAGGATGCATTAATTTAGTAATTTATGGTAACCCTAAACAAAATGAAGCAATGGAAGAGTAAGAGTAAAATTAATAGTACAGTGAACATCAGTTTAGCCTATTTATGTGTTAAATCGACGAACAGCTGATGGAACAAATGACGACCCAGAGCACGAATGTATGCGTGCGCACCGGGATTGAATTCGCTAGAGTTTACACGGAATTGAATTCGAACTCAATTCGACCCGTCCCTTCATTTCAGAAAAGCGGATAAAAAATTAATTCCAGACTGAGTTCACGTTTAGTTCAATTAACTGGAGGAAACAAAACCACTACTGCATACACACACAATATAATTTCAGAAAGAAAATATTCTTTATTTAGAAAGAAAAATATTAATTGGTCATTGGTCGAGATCAATCGGTGTTTAAAAAGAAAATTACTACATTTTGATATGGTTGTTATTGATTATTTTGTATCCTTTTCGTCGGTTTTACAATCCCTTGACCTTAAGGGAGGAAAAATCACATAACTTAATAATATATTAAGACCATATTATGTATTAAGATAGTGAATGATCCGCGTTAAGCACGGCCTTCCCCTTTGCAATTAGAACACCCCAAAAACCTACACTGAAATTAGTAGCACAGGGAGTTCGAAGCCACGACCTATCAAATGTCGATCCTCGACTTTACTGCCCTGCCCTCACTTTTCCTCGCCGTCTTCAATGTATTTTCCTAAGTGTTCCAAATGAGAACTTATAAATCTTGTAATGAGGTAAGCTGCAGTATACCCGTACATATATGAATGCCCTTTCAAACTAAATATAGCATAGGATATTCCTAGAACATTATGAAAATCAAGTAGTTCTTAGTGAAAAGAAATTCTTCCTTGGACAAAGGCATAGATGCATACAATGGTATGCAAGGTAGGTAGGATACACATAACACTAGGTTGTTCTGGAAAAGGTTACTGACGCCGTTAAACTTACCTGTGCCGGACACAGACCTTCACATATAACAAGACAAAGATAACATGCATGTACATAATGACGAGTCAACCCCCGTCTCCAGGGGGTGTATTGCTGGATTCCATCCCCTCTACACGGCGTGCAATAATTTTCCACGTTCTGAACTTTTGAAGCAACAGTTGTAGACAAGACGTGTGTGTGTATGAACGTATAATGTAGGTGTGCTTCACGTTACAGCATGGGATGACCGTTAAGAGGTATTGTACTATTAGTTTTTCTTTTAAATCTTAACTGAATCACATATTATAAGGGCAGAGCCATGTCGTTTTTGACTCTCATTAATATTGTTCAGGTAAAAGGGAGAAGTAGGCATCCATTTTAAGTAAATGTTCATTTTAAAGATTATAAAAATCCTCTTAAATTAGCGTTCACTAAGTCAATTGAATCGTTTGTTGATTGTTACGAGTGTTAAACAATGATTGCGAACTGCTACTTAAGCATGTGACTGTCGCCGGTGTGTTAGAATTTTGTCCCGCAGGAATTATTTTACATGCCTTAAATCCCCAGACATGGGACTGTCGCTCTTGCGCACTAATTACATCATATTATTAACCCATTATTATTATTATTATTATTATTATTATTATTATTATTATTATTATTGCATCATTATTCAGATGAGGACGTGTATAAATTTATCCTCTGCCTCACTGAAAAAACAGGTCTACTAGCCGCTGTATGCCTCTATGGAGTCCACTTCTTAGCGTACTGTAAATGTAAAATAATTAATCAGGTAGGCCTATATTATTTAAATGTTATCCGACGATGAACTGAAGCCTGGGTTACAATGGCAAATTAGCAGTAGTAGTAATAATAATAATAATAATAATAATAATAATAATAATAATATAATAATAATAATAGCCTCGTGATTCAAATTGAGGAGCTACTTGATAGAGAAGTAGCGGCCTCCGGTCATGGGAACCACCATTAACGGCCTTGGGTGTCAGCATGCTGACCACATGCCCTCCAATCCTGCCGTCTGCCTATGGTAGATGACGCAGCGGTCGGGTGGTAGGCCTTGTCCCTTCTGGGATGTTAGCGCCACGGAGTAAATAATATACTAATAAAACAAAGTAATTGATGCAAGCGTAGCACTATAAGGAACATTTTAGTTATTACGAACAACATATATTAGGCCAACTGAAGATATTACAGTTATCGAACAATTTTTTTTCGAAAGTAGTTGTGGTCCACCACAGTGGCGTAGGGGATGCAAAAGCTCTCGTCACGCAGCGGTCTCGGATTCGATGCAAGTTGGGACAAATGGGGTTTTCCCCACCTGTGAGAGGAATGTCGTGAAACTTTAGACCCTCGAGGTTCCCGGTTATCACCTAGCTGTCATTACCGTCATCCTATCCGCGCCTTGTTCGGCATGAGTGTGCGCGCGACTGTGTTCGTGTTGTCCTCTGTGTTCGTGTTGTCCTCTGTGTTCGTGTTGTCTCGGAGGTGACCCGGTATTAGGCTGATCACTCTTTCAGGGGGCACCCCATGCCCTTGTCTGGTCAAAAAAGCGTGTATGTGACCCACAGAAAATTCCCTCCCCAGAAAGGTCATGGTCCTTTAAGGCCCGGGTGGCGTGGTTCGCTTAAACGTCCCTACAGCGAGGGAGGTAAAATTCTTAAGTCGTGATTAATATAGCATTAAACTCACCACATTATAGAATTCTTAGACACCCAAATCTATTTTCTTTCCTATTTTGAGTAATTTGGCATTTTATAATAAAACCCTGGATGGAATTGGTACGTTGTGGATGGTTTTTTTTAAAGACAAATGTACTGCAACTTAAGTATGTCACATTTGTACACACATAAATGCCATTGACCTGAGCCGGGATCGAACCCATGACCTTCGGCACCAGGAAGCCAGTGCAATATAGACTGTGTCACCCAGGTCGATTTCTGTGGATGATGATATGCAGTATGTGGTAGAAATTAAAGCTGTCAGCTATGTACGGATAAAACGTTAGTTTCCTATTTAGACATGGACTCTGGGAGCTGTGATATTGGGGCTGTCGGTTCGAGTACCACTGTATATAGGTAATTCGGTTTTGATTAATAAAAAAACAGAAAAAAATTATAAGTGGATGGATTCGGGAAAATGTTCATTACTAACCATTTAGGCCCTAATATCAAATTCGCCCGATATGTTGAAAAAACTTTGTGCCAAATGTCCATAACATTTCATTTAGTTTTCTTCTTGCCAAATGAGTGGTAAAATCGTTAGCTAGGTTATACTACATACGTGTTATTGAGTATTTACGTAAAAGAGATATGTACAGCTGGCTGCAAAATAGGATGGATAGGATTATGAGTACCAGATTGGCCTACAGAATGCTGCGCATGCTTGTTTCGTTATCGCCTGCTATATTGCACATAATTAGACCAATGAAATTGGCTATTAAGAGTGTGATGTGTTTTATGAAGATTCGATTCTGGATACACTATATTATCTGAGGAAGTGCTAATCAAAACAAAAACGCGTCAGTTGTGGGCAGAATTCTATATATGTGGGGGGAGGTGGCCACGAATAAGGGCAGTGACAGATGTAGATGGCTATATCTAGTGAACAAGATATTAGTCCCAATCAAGTATCTTTTGTTTTCGTTTTGCTTACGGAATTTGTTTGTTTTTGTTTTAAGAAAATTAAAATAATTTCAGCTTTTTCTGAAAGCTATCTGACTGGCCTATTACGAGCCCACAATGTATAAGCCTATATATGACTGGTAGATCCTTTGTTTATTAACAAATCTCACTGCAAATTTAAAATAAACAAGTAGCAAACAGTTATTCCACCGGAAAGCTAACTGACAATGTTCGTGTACAGCAGGTATGTCAAACTGAGGGCCCCTCGAAGGCAAGCACGTACTTAGAAATTAGTTTCGGGGTATGTCATAAACTGATTCACTATAAATTACTAGCATCTTCCCTTCCGGAATGACACAAAGCATTGACTTTTCTCATGCTTTAAAAATCTCTTTAAATACGTCCTTGCTCGAGGGCTAAATGGATCACGCTTGTTTTATCCCGAGGGCTACACAAGACAACTAAGTTAACTGAAAATTATTGCACAATATTGTCTGTGAATTTCCGACTTTGATCAAATGTTCAAAAGACAAGTGTTGATATCTGAGAAGTTTTTGTTGCTTTCATGAAGCAAAATACACGTCATCACTAGAGACCGGATTTTAAAGGGAATTCCTTTTTTTATATTTCATCACAAAACGTGATAAAATTGAACAGGACATTAGTGAGTAAATTTTAACTGCAAATGATCTGGTTTTAACGTCCCTTCTTTCCCTTTTTTAGGCTCATGTCGATTTTTTTAGAAACTTTCCCTTTCCAGTACCTTTTTTGCTCATTTATTTTGAAAAATCCGTAAATTGCCCAGTATTTGGTAGGATGAAAACATTAAAAATTGTTTTCACTGATTCACCATTGAAAAAATAATTCCTCCCAGCAGAATAAAGCGTTACAAGGAAATCACAGGCTTGCCATTGCCTAAGTTTCCCATTATAACAAGGTGGGGAACGTGGATTTCGTGTGCTTTTTCCTCTGTGAGAATTTCAACAAGATCAAAAAATTTCTTCAGTCATTAGATGTTACAGAATCAGCAGCTGTAGAGCAAGCAAAGGCTTTACATAAAACAAACATGTATCTCTCTGCTGAATTTTTAGGCTCTCTTACTTTTATATCCCTTTTTTCTTACCTTTTATGGCAATAATTTTCCCTTTTTTCCCACCTTTTTTTTGGCAATAATTTTCCCTTTTTTCGTCCTTTTTTGGGTGAAAATTTTCCCTTTAAAATCCGGTCTCTAGTTATCACATACACACATAGGTAGAACCGAACATTGCCATAACCCTTGTGACAAACTTTCTAAAGTTTTTAAATTTCTTAGGAAGGTTTGAAAAGAAACCAGGTATCCCCACAAACGCTTGTTAAAAACCAAAACGAAATTTAGGCCACCTTGTGCGAGCCGCAGGCATACTTTCAAAGGTCCGCGTGCTTGACATGTCTGTTGTAAAGAATACATAGGCCTACATTTCTTCTGCACCACATACACCTCATGAAGTTAAATACATTATAGAAGGATGACTTCCAATGACTAGAGACCGGACGTAAAGGCACTTAAAAAGTTCAAAATAGGCAGACAAAAGGCATTTTAAAATGCAGAACAGGCAGGTAAAATAGGCAGTACAACCGTCAAAGTAGGTACTAAAACCATTACAACTGCATACAAAAGGGACAAGAGGTCAAGATTTACGAACCCATTTTGGATGTCTCTTGTTACCGATACAGACAAATGTTATATGTTACCTCTCTCTCTGCAAAGTTCAGTACCCCATATGCTATGGCAGATTTAATCACATTATACCAGATACCATATGGGGGTGCATATGGCTACCACGATTTCCGCAACCCTGTTTCTTCAAAATTACAGTGATTATTTAGCCTTCATATTTAGGGGAGCGCCAGGTTTTCTGAGACTATGGATGTAGAAGGTTCTGGGTCTTTTAACACTCACAAAACATAAGCTAAACATGATATAAAAAAACCCCATAGGCCTATGAGAAAAGATCGTGCACAGGGCAGTTCAGTAATAATGTAATAACTAGAAAATTAGCAAGCTTACGTACCGATCCAGTACATCTGGTAGATTCATATGGATTCAATGTAGATTCATGTGGATCCATCTGGATTCAATGTGACATACCTGAACAATAAAATCATTATGTTATGCTCGACGCTAAATTGAAATTTTGACCTTAAACTTAACACTGAATTATGACTTGAATCTTAACACAGAACTATGATTTAAAAGTTAACAAATAATTAATTGGGTCAATACAAATTCCGGTTCGACTTCGCTCTGAAGTCGGGTTTCTATTCTTGGAAAAAATATTTTGTAGTTTATTCCATATCACTAGATAACCACTGATTGTTCCACCTACTCTTAACGCCATCTCACATCTTTCTTTGTGCCTAGGAATAAGGGCACAAGGGCGTAGCTATAGTTCAGATTCGGAACTGCGGCGGATTTGGCACCTGCAACGAACCTCTCGTTACCGACAACTAAATTATACAAAAAGAAAACTAAACACTAGAAAGTTAAACTAGCATAAATACATTTTTCAAATTTCTGGTTAGATAGACATCAAGGAGCATAAAAAAATACTAAATTAAAAATACATTATGTATTTAATAATTAATTTAATTTAATTTATTCTAAGGCTATAACATTCTAAATATAACACTCATGGGCGATGGCAAATATAAAAAATAAAAAATCGAACTCTGCATATTCTACAGTAAGTTGTAGGCTATTCTATTATTACGCACCGAGTTAATACAAAGAGTGTAACACAAAAAGATTTGAATTAAATCAGCAAGTAACTTAACATATGACAATCTGGGATCCAGCAAGGAGGACTGAACAGGCAGCATCATAAAAGATTGATATTTTAAATATTGTGACTACCATTGTTATAATGTGTGTGTGATATGTTTTATTTATGTATGCTAAATGTTTGAGTTCTGGTCTCAGAAAAGCTTTTAGTAAGGGTTTAAGGTGGTATATACTGTATGTTTTTTTTTTTCAAGTTTGAATATCGAGTCACCTTATTGGAAATGAAGTTCATTAATACTAAGTAACTTAGCGTTGATTAGAAATGTCATTAACGGTAGTCTGTAAGCTAACCACATTTACCCAAATGTTGTCTATAGGAGCTCTAGTAAAATTTGGTAGATAAAATTGTAAAAATATATACAGAAATATGCCATTTAATAACTAAAAATATGCAATTTAAAACAAAATAAAATCAAAGCTTCATTTATATTGCGCCAGGTTGCTAAGTATGAAGAATAACTTCAACATTTGATTATTTTACACGGCTATTGACTGTCAGATCAGTCCATTTTAATAAAGGCCTACACTGTATTTTTCTATTCGCTCTTTACATCAGGGACAGGACTAAAGCTGCCGTTTTTTTTCCTGGAGTGTTGATTCATCCGAAATATTGATCGAGGCATAACAAATGTATATTTGAGATGCATAGAAATCCTGGCAGTACAAAAGAAAAACAAAATACACCGTTGATTATTCAGAGTGCAACTGAAAACGATAAAATGAAGATACTTTCGTACTTTTGGCACTACTTTTAAAATAGCTAATTTTACTTTAAAATAATTTATGATATTTAAAATAATTTCAAACATCAAAACATATAAATTTAAACTTTGAAATCTTAAGGATATTTTCCAAGATCCGCTGAATTTCTATATTCCCTTTCCTCCCTACCTAAGAACAGAATATGTTATTAAGTTATTACTAGACCTGGGATTTTAGGCTCTAAAAAAATTAGGTTTAGGTACCTAAAATAGGCTTTTAAAACAAGTGAATAGGCTTTTAAAAGAGTAAATAGGCACTAATAAATATGCTTTAAAAACGTGTAAATAGATAGAAAATAAACATTAAAATTTTACAATATACACTTAAACTGTAACATGGTCATTTTTTACAGCAAGAAACGTAGTATACCTATTCTTAACAGAATTAACTGCAAAATTAGGCATCACGAACTATAATCACTAAACAGATGTTCTTTCACTGGTGATTTGACACAGTAGTCATTCCTCCTTAATTCTCCCCTCCCCCTTCAGTCAGCATTCCTTTAGCGATAATTGTTTGGAATAATCAAGTTTCTGTGAAAAACCCGCCACTGTTCTGCTTTTCATTGAGGGATGTCCATTATAAGACTGTAAAAATTACAGAAGTAGAATTTTATTTTAAATGTACAAAATAGGCATATTAGGCACTAAAATAGTAAAATAGGCTCTAAAGGTCCAAATAGGCATTTTAGGGCACTATAAAAGTCTACAAATGTAAGTGATTTGTCATGAAACGTCCACATATTTAAACACTTTCATGTTATTTCATAAGGAACAAAATAGGCATTTGCCTTAAACTCCCAGGTCTAGTTATTACATTATCTACGTTAATCATGAGATAGACCTAAGCCTGTATTTATGGCAGTGTTATTCCATACTTTTCCAACTCTTGCAATTGCAATCCAAGCTTAATTTCTATAGCCGAGTCGAGCTAAGAAAGAAACCTGAAGTAAAACAAAAAATTATGTCTATCTAGGTCATACTAGTAATGTGCTAGAGTGAGATAGACATCCTGGTTTTTGTTTACTTCGGGTTTCCTTCTTAGACCGGTCAGATTTTAACAGAACAGATTTTCTAAGTCGTCTGTCAGGTAAGGTAGGAAAAATAAAAATATCGAGCGATATATAATTTTATATTTCTGGTTAATTATTTTATCGCTGTACTTTCATAGAATCCTTTCGTTCATCGTCTAAGTAAAAATATAAACAGTACTGTAATTATTGTACTTTTGAATTCGGAATAGTTTCTCATGGCAAGAGGGCAAGTTTCTTTTACTCATGCAAATTTCCTTACCAAAGGAAAAAATCAATCCTTGTTTAAAAAAAAAAAACAAAAATAAATATAACCATGAGCCCAGTGAGAATTTTAGCTATATTCATTACTTTTAATAATAATAATAATAATAATAATAATAATAATAATAATAATAATAATCTTAAACCAGCAAGACAAAAATTGAATATAGACGCTATGCTTGTTTTAATATTCTTCAAGTCTCAGTGAAATATTTTTACACCATTTGATTGAACATGAGAGATAATTTATGTGAGAAAATCGTTTTTAATTGCTGTCGTGTACAACTTTACATTTCATTACCCCACTAAGAAAGTGAAGAAAAAATAGGATAAGACCACGAAAGTAATAAAATCGGATAATGCCGGAAGGTTTCTCACATTAACCGCATTAGCTTCTCGGTATAGCCAGAGGCTCAAGTGCAAAAATTATTGTTTCCGACAAAAAATGAAACATTCTCCTTAGAAACCCTCCCTCTCACTCCATCACATACCTGGACCTTGAGGTGACGAAGGGGCGGGAGGGAAACAGGTACATCCTTCAATGTGGGGGTGTTGGTGGGGGGAAGGAAGCCATGTGAGCGAAGTTGGGCGGCACATCCAAACCCGGTGGTCCATCTAGCATCTCCCCAACATGGTTATTGATCAACTCTGAGGACAAGGAGAGAGACGCCTCATTACCCCACAAATAATTTGCTGTTGGGTACAAATCTGAGATACAATTGCAAACTTTCATTTTGCTCAAGTCCTTAAGTGCGAGCGAGATCATTCTCCCCTCCACCGCCCCCGCCTCGACGTATGAGCATGTTTTTCCGAATCCCTGTGTTCTCCGTCCGCACTTTCTCGGCTGGGTCCGGGGGAAAGAGAGTGCCCCGCGCCGTGCGGCGGAGGTGAGACGCAGTCGAGTACGGGTTATGTTGTTCAAATGTTGTGTGGCCTCAGCTATTTTATACTATTTATCTGTGATATTGGTCAGTCGTTACCGGCTTAAGGTAAGCGGCTTCGACCACTACGTCTGTTATCAGCGAGGGAAAAAAGTGTCTTTCCTTATGACAGCTTCTTTGTTATTATTTTTTTTTTCGGCACAGGGATTTGGAAATCCCATTTATGTCTATTGTTTACTTAAATACACTTGGTTTTTCCTCCGTCTTCGGCGCAAGCGTTCTTGAGAGCTCCGAAGCTTTGTCTAATCGGATTCATTAACGAAGGATCCGGGAATTATGCGTTCATTGCTGGCTGCCATATTTTTGAAGAGAAGGCGTCTTTTGTGCGAGGTAAAATTTTCGTCACATATCATGTGTGTTGACATCAAACCCATGCGCCCAGTTTTCTTATTGTCAGTGTTGAATATAATAAAATATCTTAATTAATTAGTGTCTTGTCGTGGTGTGAAGTGATTCGGAATAAGACGTTGCCAGATATAGCCCTCGAGTGACGTTAATATGCAAACATGGCCTGAAGTTAACGTAAGAAAGACGAGATTCGCTAAGGTGGCAAGTCACCAAAGGGTTGTTGATCATAGTATTGTTTCGTTATTTTTTAATGGGTGATAGGAAAAGAAATAAGCGACAATTATTCATTATTTTGTTTATTCAAATATTAAAATATAAAGCTTTTGAGGTTTAATGTGATGACATTTTTAAATTGCTCAGATTTGAGCATGAATTGAAACGTGTGTATAAGAATGTGCTGTGACACTTCGATAAGCGAAATAGCAAAATAAACTAACAGATCGTGAAATCAGCGTAAAAATTGTAAATCATAGTTTTCTTACATAACACGACCCCACCCCTTATAAGTGATGTCAGTTTATTAAGATCTGAGTAAGTACTTATCTAAAATCTGTTTAAATTTTGAACCTACGGGTTGTGTCGACAGTCAAGTGTTTACGAATCGAAAACCCCATTGTTGTCGCTTCGAGTTTAGTTCAAACGCAAGTATGACAACTTAATCTTAATTGAATAACTTTGCAAATTATGCAATTTGTCTTGGTGATATTGTGATATGACAATGTAGTAAATATTTAAGATCATTTTTCAACATTAACTAACAGAATTGTTTATTTAGCAAATATTTCTGGAAAGAAAGTGTTAAGTTACTCTATACTTTTTCCAGGTGAGATAACACAGCAATACAAAATATGAAGTTGAAGTTTTGGAGCAAGGAAGAATAATTTATGGGGCTAAACAAGGTAATGTTATAAGCTGGGTTTTAATTAGCTGCATCTTAAGGACACATGTCTTGAGTGTCTGATCTATTCGATTTTTTTATAATAATATGCGGGAATGCACCCAATGGGTATTAGGGTATACTTGAGTTTGTCAATCTTTACAGATTATCTATTTAATTTTTAAGTACCGGTACCTTTTCATTAATTGGAGCAGCGTACATGGCTACGCATTTTATTTCCTTCCTTATGCACATAGATTTTCTCATAAGATTGCATTTTAGGAAATTATACATATATAATTGGTCACATGTGTTCTTGCCATTGAAATTTATTTAATTTGTTTGCAGAGGTGCCGACTTGGATCTTTTTTGAGGGGGAGGGGGGGGGGCAAGAATAGGATTTTTACTGGTTATACATAGGCCTTATATGATAAAATCTTAAATGTTGGGAGCAGAAAGTACCTTGCTCCCCAAAGTCGGCGTCTTTGAACATGAATAATAAAAACTGTATTCGGACAAGAAAACAATTAGCAGCTCCTTGTATCGAATTTTCAGATTTTTCTGTTTGTTCCAGCTTGAATTGAAGATGGTTTTCTAAAGTTATTATTTTACGATTTCTACGCATTTTGGACAACTCGTGTACTATCTTTATGTAGCCTAAACCTTATTGTTTTGTTTTCTAGTATTTTTCCTGTCGATTTGATCGCCACGAAACAAACGAAATTTGAGTTAGCCTCCCTATATTTTATTTGAAAGCAAAAATATAGCCTAAACATTTAGTGTACCGGTATTCGAAGTTCTGTATAGTGGAAAAAATTAGAACAAAAATTGCTACCGTAATACTTCAGTGTGATGAATTTTTTTCTCAGTGAATTCTTATGTAAGAATATTAACGAGTAGTAATACTTGTTACTTGTTATATTGATATAGTTATAGGTATAATAATCTACGGTATTTACAAGTAGTACCGGTGCCAAAGAAAAAAATATGGTCAACATCTGTTACAAATAAAGATGGAGTTTCATTGCTATATCACCAGAACATTTTATTTTATTTAAAGACAATTTTATTATTTTTGTTTTCAAATTAACATCAGCGCCTTGGGCCGCATAAAGGTCTCTGCAACGAAAAGAAATTAGTATCAGTCCAATATGTTGATGTTTATATGTAGGTCCTAAGTAGCATATATTTGAAATTCACGGGTCAAGTTCTTGGCGCGAATGAAATTTTTTACTTCAGTACCGATAATTTTATTTTATGAATAGGCTATAAATATAGACTGTAGAGTAGGCCCCCACTGTTGAACACGAAATGCGTTCATTTTTAGCTTATAGGCTATTCATATTTTCGTTTTGCTATTCGTTTTTATTATTTTCATAATCTCTAGTGTCTTACCAACAGAACATGTGATTGCCTGTAATTGAGCTTTTCATTAAAAGTGCATTAGCCTATCTGTAATTGCAAGTGTAGGCTAAATACACTAATCATTGATTTATGAATTTTACCTATGATGGACCCAAATCCTGATTATTACCCTAATATAAAATCAACACCAACAATCCTATTCGGAAAAGGAATTTATACTAATGGGCCTACTTAAAATTTAAGACAACTGGGACCAATACAATATCTCTCAAAGTGAAATAAATTCTTAATCTTTCGATTTAATTACTTTTACTGTAGGCCTAGATTATCTAGCAAACTATTTATAGAAGATTTTAGTTTTTATTGAGGCTATGCAACCAGTTATTAAGTTGCCGTAACTGTGGAAAGTAAAAAGTACTTTTTAAAATTCTGACAAGTTAAAGTTACTAGTTTTCTTAGCCTAACCAGCCGATACGTACAGTGACTTATGTTACGTAAAAAGTAACATTCTCAGTAAAAACAGATATTCTCAAAGACAACCTAAGAATCAGGCTTCAGAAAAATTGTAATACCATTACAGCTGTGCTGAGAATGACAGAATATTTGCGAAGTTATAACTACTCTATTATGTTTTTATAACAATACAATATTCGTCATCTTTATCATATTATCATGATTAGTATTACTCCACATCATTTGGTAATAGGCATTCCAGTGATTATAGAATCGACTTATTTTAATTGTCTAAACTTAGGTCCATACCAAAGGGAGTAGCTTGACAAAACTGTCTCCAAGTACAAGCAACAATATTTCTCCCAACTAAACCTGACTTTCCCAGGTCAGAAGAACGTAAATAAAATAAATCAATTTACTTTTTCTGATTATTATGCATTCAAAATTAACGAAGAATGACATTTATAATTTAGTTTATTTCTAAAGTAGACCTAATATCTCCATGGGAAAATATGTAAAATTCATGTGCTTTTCTATATTTGTTATAGGGTACGGGTAGTATTTATTTTTAACTCACCGAAGTTTAATTGACATACATTGAGTAGAAATGTGTGAAAAACAATTTATGTTCATTTTTGGGCCTACCATATTATTGTGCTGTGAAAATTTTAAATGCTTACCCTAATGCTTTTTTTCTAGGATTGCCTTTTTTTTTAATACAATGTGCCTTTTTCTCTGCAACCAGCTTTGAAATTTCATGATATCTTTGCAATACTAATTTGTCTTCTAGGAACTGGAATAAATAAAATAAGTTTATTACTGTGAGAATTAAAAAAACACTCAATATGTAAACTTTTAGTTCTTAGAACACAATGATATATAGATTGTTAATTTTAAAAAAATGAAATCTCTATTTGTGATGGAGTAAAAGGTAGGTCGACTCTTTCATGGTAAGGTTTCCCTTCTTTTAAATAGGCTGTGATTATTTTGAACATTCTATATGATAATATTTACTCACTATTTTTATTAGAAAACGTGAACAGTGTTTATTTAGGATACAAAGTTTCAAAATCTTAGCTAGAAAATTTAGGATAATTTTTTTTTTTAAAAGCAAACATCACAGCATTTAATTAGCAGTATTAAAGTATTTAATACTGTGATTTAATTGAACAATAAAACATATTTTTAGGAACTAACTTATTTAATTAAAAAGAAAAACACTGAAGTATAGGTGCCGACTTTAGGGGAGCAAGGTACTTTCTGCTCCCCCTCCCCCAATATTTAAATGTCATCCTATTTAACCCTATGTACACTATAACTACTAACAATCCAATTCTTGTCCCTCAACAGTATTTTCAAATAAGTTAGATGCCTCTGGAATTACCCATAACTTTTTATAAACAAGGAGCCTAATCTTGGTCCGGGTATTATTTTTATAGATATATAAGCTTTCATGAACCACAGATTATTGCCTCTGTTGGACCTCATTATTTTTATACTTACAACTCAGATACAATATTAACTACTGAAGAAGTTCCCCACAGCTGGAAGCATAACAAACACAGCCATTGAACACAGCTTGCACCCCGAAAGATGTTTCTAATCAAGTTTAAAGAGTCAGCAAATTTAAACTAAAGTCAGATCACTACTATGAGAGATGAAATTAATTGTAATTGTTTAATGTGTCTTTCAGTCAATACAGGTTATACTTGTATCCTCAGACATCTGACTTGTCCCTTACAATTTTACAAGAATAGAAAAACATGAAAAGTACAAAGAAGATTAAGGTCATATTATATACAAATAGCATGGAACTTGCTAAAATTTTTAGTACATAAAAAAACCAAACTTGAAACATGTTATTAAACAACTATTACACCTAACAACATAACTATTTTCCATTTTCTCATTTGGTTTAGGCCTAAGTTCCTTTACCTATCTCTATTTTTAACATCCTTTAAATATTTACGGCATAACAGTTGGAGCCCAACTGCTTAAAATTGTTCTTGTTTAATGTGTCAATATTTCAGTCAGTAATGTATCATATTTGTTTCAGGGTGGTGGACGTTAACGTTAAGTGATTATGGCGTCTCCACATTATAGCTTGCGATGGAACAATCATCAAAGTCATATCCTAAATGCATTTGATACGTTACTCCAGAACGAGACGCTCGTAGATGTTACTCTGGTATGTGAGGAGACAAGTGTGCGAGCACACAAAGTTGTCCTCTCTGCCTGCAGGTATGTTGGGATTCTAAAATAAATATTTTTAGCTTATGCAATTAGAAACTAGTATTCAAAATAATTTTTTAAATCCAAGAATAATATACATGCTTAAATATAATTTGGGGAAAAATGCTTAAATTTATGTCTTATTAGTTACCGGTATTATAAATAATAAAAAAACTGTTAATGAAGTAATGTGATATTATAAGCTTTTGCAACATTCACCATGGTCTCTTAATACAGATAGGGCCTAGGAAGTCTTTCTCTCATGACTAAGGTTTTGCTTATAGCTTGTAAAAAAAAAAAAAAAAGTAATGTGAAAAACAATTCATTCTGTACCCTTCATATTCTGACGTAGAAAGGGTTGCCATTTTTCTCAACTACCATTTACAAATACAGGATATGCATTAAAATGTACTTTGAACTTTGCTAGTAATGTAGAATATTTTCTCAGGCTATTAACCAAGTGTTGGAGAAATTCCGATGTTTCGGAGCAGATCTGAGGCTGCTGCCCCATCCCTGGCACTTCACTTCATTCTCTTTGAAAATGGAGCCTCAGATTAACCCTGAAGCATCGTAATTTTTCCAGCCAACTTCCTGGTTAGAATTCGGGGATAATATTCTATAGGACAAGCATTGTCATACTCAATATAAGGTCTAACCAACCAAATTTATAAAGTGACATAAATCAAATTTAAGGTGGTTTATTTTTATTTTGAAAAGATATCTAATATTTAGGTCCCTGGTTAGCTCAATATTAGCTTTTATGTCTACAGTGCAAGAGGTACTGGGCACAAATCCTGGTGGGGACCTCTAAATTTCATGGAGCTTTTGGGGGAACTAGTAGTTCATGGCTTGTGGCTCATGACTCAAGTCGGCTCATGGGCTTGTGACCCAAAGTGGCTTGTGTCTCCTAAAGTTTTAAAACATATAGGCCTTTGTAACTTTTTAAAAGCCGATCTCTTTAAATGCATTAGCTAAGGCATTGCTGCCTTAGAGCCATGGTGAAGAGTAACAAGAGAAAATGCATTTGGACAATTGACTACAGGTTGGCTAAAATAAGTAAATTATTAAACAAAATTATTTAAATATATGAAACAGTTACACTTATTTATTTTGACTGATTTTTTTATTTTTATTGTATTCTCATAAAAACTTAATTCACTTCTAGTTTCAAGCTCTGTGCTAACATGATCTAACTGAAGTTCTGGATAGGAGATAATATAATCTCATTTGCATAGTTTTGCTATACATTATTATAACACTTAAATATTCATAATGTTTTTGTGTCATGTTCTCTCTTTCTAAGAGAAAACTGTGTCAATCAAGGTATTAAACAAAAGATTTTTCCACTCCAATTTGAAATATATATATCTATGTATTTTAATAAACTTGTGGCTGAAAACATAGTTAAATTTTATCCTTTACTGTCAAATAGGATATTTCGTTTTGATTATCAGTTTAGATATATGCCTACCAAAGCCCTAAGCTGACCACATGTATGTTTTGAATAGAACAGTAGCCTATCGTTATTTTCATATTTTTTGGCCATCCTGTCGTTTAATTGAAAATATAATTTTGTACCATTTTTTAAAAATAAAAACTCTATTAAATTTTAATAATAGTGAAGTGTAATTTATTGATCGTCACCTATAGTTGTATATTAATGTCATGATTACCAGCAATACCAGTAATACTAAGGATTAATATCTGCAGAATGATAAATATAATAAGGATGCACTAGCCACTGACATTAGACATGCACTAAATACAAGCACAATTCATATTTGTGTAACCTGGGTCCGAGGTTACATGGGAAATGTAGGAATTGAGAAAGCAGATGAATTAGCTAAGTTAGGTGCTTCTTCAAATGTTAAAATTTCCTATAGTTTATTTTTCCCTATCCTCCATTAAGAAAACATTAAAAGAACATATACACAGCCAATGGGATAGGATTTGGCAAGAAATGAATAACGGCAGCACAATGAAAGATTTGTTTTTCTCAAGAATGCAAAATAGAATAGCTTGTACACATTTGATTCCAGACTGTATTATGACTCAATTCTTATACAAGGCATGGGAAATTTGGTGAATACTTACATAGATTTAAAATTTCTACCTCTGCAAATTGTAAATGTAAAGAGGAAAGCCAGTCTGTTAGACATCTCTTATTTCATTGTCCATGATTTACGCATGAACGCTATCAGTTAATATTATATTTAAATTTTTAAAATTTGGACTTTACTACACCAATCTATCCTTAAATAAGCAAAGTTATAAAGTTGTTTCGAGTTTCATGAATAGGGTATTTGAAAAATTATAATATGTATGCTGTATGCTCTGTATATATGTTTAATCTATAACCATAATATGCCAGCTGCACTTTTGGAAATTCAATAATATTACCTGCAGAATTTTATTCAGAGAAAAATATAACATTATATTGTGTAGTGAACAATATACTTCAATAGTCTGTCGCCGTGGGTGAGTCGGTAGCGTGTCTGCCTTCCACTCCGGCGGCCCGGGTTCGATTCCCGGCCGGGTCGGGGATTTTTCAGTAATGAAAAATCCCTTTCCCGGGTTCAGGACTGGGTGTTTGTCAGTAGGTTAAGTCTTAGGTTAAGATAATGCACATTGTGCGCGATTCCTCAAAAAAAAAAAATAGCAAAATTATGTTATGATGAGATCATTTAATTTCTGCAACATTGTACAGTTTTAACGAATTAATTATTATCATTTAATCATAAAAAATAAAGGAATATATGTTTGCAACATTTGCGTTTTCATCGTTAATCCTAGAGAAGAAGCCTCAATCTTTTGCTTCGTGTGGATACGAACTGGTGGCTTTGTTAATGAACAAAGATGGTTTGAATTTCACACTTTTTAAAGTTTAAGTTTTATTTTGAAAGTTTGAATATGCCTGTGATGTCAAAAATCAAAGGTATAAGTTAGTTTAAATGACAATCTTAAGAAAGAATTCAGACAGTTGACAAGCAGAGTAGTGATGGAATGAAAGTGGTTTGCTAACATTGCAATGTCCATTTTTCCAGTGCCCCATGTTTATCATCCCAATGTCCCGTTTTCCACTCAAGGTAATATGGTCATCCTTCCCACAGGGGATATACAGCTCGATTCATAACAGTAATTGAAACAAATGATAGATGTTAAGAACCGTCATCATTACCATAAGATATCTACCAGTTTGTTCAGGACAGTCCTTTTTTTATACAGCTGTCTTGGAATTTTATGTACTTTTGTTAGGATGAAAATTATCCTATTTCATTAAAAATGTACCAATTTTGTTCCGATTTATGAAAATGGCCTACATTATGGTGATAAAATTGTAGTTTTTCAGTTAAATACGAGGGAGAATCAAATGAAAAACGCAATTAATTTTTTTCCACTATTTTCTGCAGGAAGAATGTTTGCTTGTACATTATTTTCCACATAGTCTCCTCCCAGATCAATGCACTTACGCCATTGGATAGGAAGAGCTTCGATACCACGTGAGAAAAATTATTTTGGTTGACGCTGCACCCACTCCTACACCATCGATTGGATGTCTTCATCAGATTTGAACTTCTGCCCTCCAAAGAGATCCTTAAACGGACCAAAGATTTGGAAATCTGATGGTGACAAAGCGAAGGGGGTTGCTGAGTGCAGGTGTTCTGCTTCAACATGATAACGCCTGTCCTCATGCTGCTCATGCAACCATGAAAACCATCAACGACATATGCTTCAAGTGCCTCCCACATCTGCTATACTTGCCAGGTTTGGCACCATCAGATTTCCACATCTTTAGTCCATTAAAGAAGCTCCTTGGAAGGCAGATGTTCAAGCCTGATGAAGGCATCCAATCGGCAGTGCATGAGTGCCTACAGTGTCAACCAGAATAATTTTTCTCATGCGGTATTAAAGCACTTCCTATCCAATGGCATAAGTGCATTGAACTGGGAGGGGACTATGTAGAATAATAATGTACAAGCAAAAATTCTTCCTGCAGAAAAATAGTGGAAAAAAATTAATTGTGGTTTTCATTTGATTCTCCCTCATAATATGCCATGATTATGTGATGATTGCACTATAAAATGTATTTTCTATGAGAAGCAAATGGAAGTAGCTTCACTATGGGATATAAGACAATTGATTCTATTTTATTATTATAAGACAATGGGTTCTGGGCAATAAGGCACGTGTTTCGGGCACTTCGTCAAGCCATTAGATCTAATGATATCATTACACGTCTCGATTTTTATTTTTAAAAATATGATCACCTTAAAATAGTTAGGCTAAATGTCCAGTTTTCTTGGGTAGCTGTCAAATGGGGCGAACAGCACACGAGTTTACTAGTGGCATCAAATATAAACTCTCTAAATAATGTAACATGGATTACACTGCTGAAAATCAAGTTATTATATTTCTATCCAACTCCTCTGTAGCAAAATATCAAATTCATGTACAAAAAGATACATTTTATAAATTATTAGAATTATATGCTGGGATGTAACAGAAATTGGTCATAAACTCATCAGTTCCCAAAAACTAAATTGTTGGTAAGCAAATAAGGACATCTATGCTTTCTGTAGCTAATGACCTCTGTGCCAGACAGGACAATAGATTTTACAATAAAAATCCTGTCTGTACAGGATGTCTGGCATCCCTAGAAATAGAACACTGGTAAGTATCTGCATTGTGGGAGTGTGCATTCTGTTCTCTAAGTCTCATTCAAAGCTGTGCTTTCATGAGCCAAGTCTTAGCCTAAAAACTGAATTCAAGATTAGTAGTAATAAGTTAATATTATCCTTGGGATAATTTACATGGAAAAAAATGTTTAAAAAAATTATTAGTACCATTTTTTAAAAGCATGAAAAGTAAATTTTCCTTCTTATAAAGTGTCAATAAAAGTAATAAGATACTTAACCCGATCATAAAATGTTATTTTTATACCATTTTTCATTTTTTAAGTGTGTTGTTCACAAGCACACTCACAAACAGATAGATGTTTCCAAACTTTTTGTTTGTTTGTTTGTTTGTTCAGGGGATTCAAAGAAACATGTATTAGAACATTGAATATCAGGGGTCAAACGCAAGGTTTCCTCTACATTGAATAGGTCTAGTTGAGGTAGAGAAAGTGATGCATGAAAGTATTTGTATATGTACACATTACAGTACTATACTTATTGAATCCTAGTACTCAAAGAATAATAATAATAATAATAACGATAACAATAACAATAACAATAACAAAAACAATAATAACAATAACAACAACAACAATAATAATAATAATAATAATCATAATAATAATAATAGTAATAATAATATTATTAATTATAATAGTAATAATAATAATATGGTTTTTAACAATTTGTTCTCAGACATAACATATGTATTTTTTCTTGCAGCCCCTACTTCCAGAGAATATTTTCAGAGAACCCTTGCAAGCATCCAGTCATTGTTTTGAAAGACCTCAGGGGATGGGAAGTACAAGCAATTGTGGATTTTATGTACAAAGGAGAAATCAGTGTTGTTCAAGAACAGCTCTCATCTTTAATCAAAGCTGCAGAATCGTTACAGGTATGCTTTAACTTGACAAACAATTGAAAATATTAAGCAGCAGTCCCCACAGAGAGGGGTTAAGACGCAGAGTGTGTCACTGAAATTTTTGGTGGTTTGAACATTTTTTGCAAAACTAGCATTTTAGCCTATATGTTAAATATAAAAAGTTTTATAACTATAAAAGGTAATAAAATCAGGTAAACTGATATAACAAAGTGCCAGAATGCTTTTGCTTAATCAGTGATAATTGCAATTATGATATGCAGAAAAGAAGTTATTTTTGTAATCTATCTCTGAGTTAAGCTTCAGATCGATTCATTAAACAGTGCTTGCGGGAAGAACAAAGGTCTAAAGTTTGATACTTAACCTAACTCATACTCGTACACTGATATAAGAAATTCTTAAAATATGTGAACATTTCACAAAATGCACTGACAAAGAACTCTGCTTAATGTACGCAGGCCTAATTATTTCACAGTAATATACCTTCTGCATATAACAGTATTCATGTAGTATTCATTTCAACTTGAACAAGGAAATAAACAAACATCTGACTGCATTGGAGCCAAGGCCCTCAATGATTAGCAAAGTGGCATTGTAGTAAAGTCATGATTTCCCATTTAAAAAGCATGTGACCTTTAATTATTCATTACTCCAGCACCGGCCAACTGATCTGGTTCAAAATAAATAGGCTTTTTGCCATGGACATTATAAGTGCATACCATACACCAATTTTCGTGAAAATCGGATAAAGCGTATTTGAGTTGTTGCGTCTACAGGTAGACAGACAGACATTTTCCCGTCCCACACACAATCTCATAAAGTACCATACTGTCATTTAATAAAAACTCTTCTAATTCTTTAGAAGTGAATAAAATATACTGTACAACTAGTATCAGTTATGTACAACCTCATTAAAGATACTTTTTCAATTGACACTGTTTTTATTATAAACACAGCAATACCTTTCCCTACGGAAGAAGTTTTAGAGTATGCCTACATTTGGTGCGGTTACTTTTCATGGTGTTGGAGTGATACAAAATTTGGGGGGGGGGGTGCGTCATGAAGCTAAGGGGGGCTGGACGTCCATGGATTTAAGGATAAAGTGATGTGCTTAAATTTAAAATATGAATAATACCTTCCCCTCGTCATATGATCTCAGTAATTTTTAACCTTTTCAGAGCTGAAATAAATAGATTTATATAAACAGTCATCAATTGAAATCATAGGTCAGAAATCAAAGAGGAAAATTTCAACGTCAGTAGCAGTAAAAAAGTTAAAGAAAAGACAAGATAATTGTTGTAAATAGTTTTAAACTGTCCTCATTTTCCCACTAAAGACAAAATTAACTTACAGTTTTGCAACAGTTCATTGAATTGAAAGAGCGTTTTATAAATTAAGAAACCCAATGTTGAAATTCCCAAGTTCTACAATTTTATTATTTACTTATTAAAGGAGCTTTTACTGTAGATAAGTAACATGGAGATTAAATGTCATACAAAGTATGACCTGAATACCTCTAAGAGTGTTTGGATTATTAGTTTTTCTATGTTATCAATAAAATTTTCAGATAAACGATTCCTACTGTTCAAAACCAAGAATTGAAAGTCTAAGAAATATTCTTCTTTGGTTCCATCTCTCGATAATAATTAAAACCCTTTTATGAATTTTGTGATTTTATTTTAAAATCAATAAGACAAAGGATTGAATTTTTCCCCCAAATATATATTTTTTAAATTCTTTATTTTGCTAATCACAAGGATTAAAAGAAATCAAAACATAAGAAATTCAGCCCAAGATGCTGCTGCAATCTACATCTGGATATAAGGATATATGCACAAGCCATTGTCCAAGAAATTTAGAGCGATTTCTGCTTTGCCGCTATATTGTCTGAGGATTAGATAGGAAGAAGCTATGGTTTGAGAAACTAGTGTCCAAACTGGCAGTGCACAGGTTCCACCACATGATCTGCGAAATTGCAAGATGCTATGAACCGAGTCCAAACTGTCTGTGCAGGTGTTGTAGGGGCATTGAGAAAGATACCATGTGAAGATTTCCAAACAAAGACACGAATCTCTGACAAGGTTATGAACGTAGAAAGTTTTACTGTTTGCACATTGTGCACATTTCTTCTTTCATTCATTTATGATATTTATCCATCTTACTTTCACAAATTTGCTGTGAAAATTTGAATTAAATTGCTTAAATAATGCAAGAATGGAACATTTTGAAGCAAAAATTCTAAACTTGATAGTTTTATTGAAATAGTGACTATAAGAATAAATTTATATTATGAAACATGATCAAGCAAAAACCAAAAAATCACATTTTTTAAATTACATAATTGAGTTTGCATAGCGACAATAAATAATTTGGCTTGGGTGGTACCCTATGAGGCTCACATTTAAGAGGTCAATGGTTCAAATCCATGACTGGCCAACCTCACTAAGTTTTTTGTGCTGAGTTGGAATTTTCATCTCCAGAGTTGTTCACCGTTTAATGACATGTTAAATATACAATGAATTTTAGTTCATCTTTATTAACCTTTTTGCTATTGTCATATTATTCAATGTTCAAAATGCTGGTGCTGAATTAGTTTACAAATTTCTTTTGTAATCATAAATGGACAAACAATTGCAAATAATTTGTCAGTTTCCTCCGAAACAAGAGCACAGCATGTATTTCAAATAGATTTACTTAACCCTGGGTATGCCTGCATCTCATCACAACACAGATGAGTTAACAAGCTTTTTAATGGACAGTCTAATACATCACCTGAAATACGATTATTTAGCTACAGATGGCAAAGAACAGGGAATTTATGGTGTCAGGATTTATACAACACATGACACTATATGCTGACTCACTCTTCGATTTGTTTTTACGGAAAATTTGTTTCGTCTATTGACATGCAAAGTGATGCATCCTATATATGCATCAATAGCATGGCGAGCAGTGATGTGCGCTGATGGATATAAACAGCTGTAGCAGTGAAAGGGTTAATTAAAGGATTCTGGTTATTAATGTGTGGATACATTGATCATAACATATATTGTAGGGATAAGAAGCCTCAAGCTATCAATATTATCATGCAGAAATCATGTTTTTAGTTTATGTTAGGGAACACTTTAAACATATCAGTACTACATAACAATTTTTTTTTTTAGGTAAGAGGGCTGGCCCATACAGAACAACAGATTGTATCAGAAAAGGAACAGCAGCAAAACAGTCACCATCAACAGCAACAACAGCAGCATCAACAATCTCAGCATCAACAGTTGCATTCTACATCGACATTTTCTCCTCCACCACCGTTATCCAGTCTAGAGAAACTGGGTCTTTATAACTCTACTTCAGGACCTGGTGTGGGTTTGGGGGCAGGATTACCAATGCTGTCACCCTTCTCACCTTCCCCTATACCCAACTTCGAACCTCCAACAGTTAAATTACCACAGATACCACATTTGCCACATATCTCTTTCAATGACAACCCACCGCCTCCAGTCGATCATCGTGCTTCACCACAACCTAGGAGGAAACAGGTGAGGCAATAGCACTTAATTAATTCTTTTTTAATTAACACAGTGGTTCCCAAATAGGCATATGCAAAGTTTGTGTCACTATAAGCACGCCATAGAACAAATAGGATACGTTAGCTCCGTGGATATGTTCATAGTCATTAATATTATTACTTGTGTTCAAGCACTGCTACCAACAAATACTTCTATTAGGCGTAAGTATCTGCATGTAATTTAGAACACTTAAGACAAGAAAGTTTTTAATTTGTAGAGAATGTGTCACAAAATAAGTTTAGTCTGAATCAGTGTATATCTACACTGTATAAATCTGTATTTTAATACAAAACAATGTTGAAATGAATCATGCATACAGTAAAACCTGAATTAAAGACCACTCTTTTTAGCGACTATGAATTATTTTCATAGGAACCAATACGAAAGCTCATAACATCAATGCAATTTTTAACTCTAATAAAAGACCCCCCTCTCCCAGACCAAAGACGGGTGTTGCTATTAATTCCTTTTTTTGACCAAACTGGTAAGATAATCACTTTCACAGTTAGCATATTATAAGCAGCTGAAAGGAAATACTGTAACTGTCAACATCGAAAGCAATTTCTGGAATTCTTTTGACTTCGAAAATAAAAATTGACTCAAATATGCAGGAATGCATATTGAAATTGAATATGCAGGAATGAATATCTACACTTTGAACTGTTGATCGCATCCTGAAAAATGTGTACTCTTATGGCTAGATGGAACATAACGAAACCATGGGAAAGTTCCACAGTAAAAGCCCGTTTTAGTCCGATTTACTGCATATTCGGATTCAACATCATGCAAATCGTGTTCCCAAAAGAAGAATTGTGAAAATGTAAATTATTAATAATTTTTTCCATGAACCCACATGTTTCTGCAGTACGAATAACTATGATACTGGGTTTTCCTTGCCAGCAATACAAACAATATCAAGGGATGGGATTTATGACTGGATTCCTGAGATTTCACTTAAGTAACAGGACTTTGTACCCTAGCTTTGTTTGACCCTATTGACTTGCAAGTATATGAAGGTTCATATCAGTACATACAGTAGTGAATCATTCACACAGAGGCGAGGTTGTTTTTTTATTTAATCATATCCCCTCCCCCCCCCCCCCCCAAAAAAGGCTATTCTCTTACTGACAATTAAAATATTTCATTTTCATCAGATAAGGGTTTCTTGTTATAAACAACATTATTTCAGAGGAATTGTGGTGTTCAATACAACTCATGAAGATGGTGCATCAAATACGCCGAAATGCATTTTCTATTTAAATAATGACGCATCATGGTTCCACACAGAAGAATCCAACTTTCATCTACATCTTTATATGCTGTTTTTGAGTGGATCAAGATATGTTATGTGTTAAGGGTTAAGGCGGAACTTTATTAAATATTTAATCTTACTGACAAACTGACAATCATTAATCATGTTAAGAATGGTGAATTAGCAAGTTTGTCTCATGAGTGCAGCACCTTGCAAATATAAAACAGTATGCAGAAAAGAAATGAACAGCTTCATCCTGCCAAAGTAAACTTACTGACTTTTTCAGGCATAGCACAGTGTAGTGATACAGTAATTTATACTGTATGATTGTATGATATGTAGGAATAAAGACTAAAACAGATGAGCCATTTTTGTGTTTACATTACATACAATAGTAAATAGTAAAACATCTCCCCTTCCTTGCTACCCATTAATGATTTATTGTGACCTTTCAGTAAACCACGGTCAAGCTATAATGCAGGGGCAAGTTATGTCCCCCGACAGCCATGTTATGTGGATCTTCTACTATCTCAAATAAATATAAATTAAACAAAAAACTAGTTTAATATAAAGAAAATACTGAATTAACGATTTTCAATTTAATGAATTTATTCTGGTAATTCCCCCCCCCCCTTGGGAGGAATAAGTAGGTTGTTAGTAGAAATAGGAGTGGGAGATTATTCTAAAACCCCTTCCCTGACTGGTTCTTTTGCTATATTACCGTTTCTGGGAACATATTATATTTTTAAAATGCAATTTAAAAGTGAAATAGTAAAAAAATAATTGTTTGACATAAATTAATCAGAAAAAAGCATTGACAATTTCTTCACACAAAATGATCTATAAGAATAAGCCTAACTGCTGAAAGGCAGGTAGCCTAACTGTGAAAATTCTGTCTAAGCCTATGAAGTGGCAAAATCTATCAATTAAAGTTCTGCAAATACATAAAAATGCATTCCCCCTGTTAAGAGACTGCCCCTCTGAAAGACCGGTTTACTGTAGAACTATCAATGGTCTTTCAATAGAGGTTTTATTGTATGTGTATCAATAAACATTTTGGAGTAAATTTTAAATGCGAGGATTGTTGGAAAGTAATACTCGATTTCTCGACACCCATATGTACAACAACACATCCTTTCTTCACAAGGTCAACCAGTTTTATAAACATGCTTTTCATTCTGCTCATGTTTGAAGCATTTCTGTTTCTGATCCACAAGATTAAAATGAACAACAAAATACAGAATCCTGCCAAATGTAAAGTGAGATCTGAATGCAAACAAATATTTGACCAAAAGACATTCATCGCCAACTCCAGGAAGTTAATAGGGATATGTTAAGTCATCAATACAGTGACATTTTAATGCAGGGATGAGGACATTGAAGATGGTGATCATACCAGACTCTGGTCTGTTGTTTCGGTTGATTCGCTGCAACACGTTCATCAAAGAGTATTGGCATCATGTAACAAAATCCATCAAAGAATTTCAAATTTCTCAAAACATAATCCATTAAATTGTCATTGATCATATTGGATACAGAAACATTTTGCGAGGTGAGTTCCACACATGCTTACTGTTGAACACAAAAACTGTATGGGAACTTCATTGTCTTTTATAAAACAGTATTCAAAGAAAGGAGATTAGATAACGGCAAAAGACAAATTAAATGCTGATTCATACTATGCAACACTAAAGTGATCCTGGAGGGCCATTCAGATTTGCAGAAGAGGCCTATTGCATAGCTGCATGACAAAGGACAGTCCCATGGTGTTCAGAAAATAAAAAACCAGAACGTTTTTGATCATCCACCCTAAACCCTGGACTTCGCCCTTAGTGGTTTTCACCTTTTTGTGAAACTGAACAAGTTTTTTTTGGAGGAAAATAAATTATGATTGAGGAAGAGCTAAAGGAAGCAGTCACCATGTTTTGAATGGACTGGAGGAGATGTGTATGGCATGATAAGTGCCTAAATGTCTGGTGTGATTATGTGGAAAAATACTATAAGGTAGGCTATGTAGATGTAACATCAAAAGTTCTGTTGAGAAATATTCATTGGATTTATTATTATTCTCCAATGGGTAATACTTTCTGAATGACCCTTGTATAAAGTTTTGCACTGAAAAATAGTTGTTTTAAAGACTTAAAGAGGCATGTGTAGTATTGTTAAAAGGCGTGCGTAAGGGCACAAAATTTGGGAACTGCTGGATTAAAAGAAACAATAAATGTCAGATGTAAGCAAAATCTTTTTCAGGAGCCAGCGATATTTATGAGAGCCAGGAAACAGAATATGACAGGAAAACTCAGGCGCCAGGCGATTTTTAGACTACTCTCAGTAAGTTTACTTTATATCAGCATTTTTTATGTATGGAGATATGGTTACCCAGGGATATTTAATCTGCAACTGCAGTTTGAAATGAAAATTAAGAGTTTCTGCATCTTAATGACAGCTACCGATTGTATCATGAAATGAGATTGGGTTCAGGGCCGCATTTCTAAATAGGCTAAGTAGGCTGCAGCTTAGAGCGGAAAATTTTTAGGGGCGGCCGTTTGGCAATTTATTCAAAAGTTAAAATGAAGTATTTCAGACGTTAATAATGTTTTCCCTATGAATTACGTGGGGTGAGTTCTTTTAAAGAAGTTGGTGTATTTTTCAACAAATAAACCAGTAGGCTTAATTAACTACATTTTGTGTAATTTCATTTCACCGTGTAGGACAACTTAATTCAAATTGAACACAGTTTTTCAATTATGCAAGAGATAGTCATTACCATTAAAATATAAAAATATGTTTAAAATAGTGATCATTGATCTCCAAAAAAATGTAATTAATTAATTTCGAAACCCATTTAATTTTTTAACGAATCCTAAAAGAAGTAAGTAAAAGAAAAGTAGAAAACTAATTTGATTATATAATTTATTCTGTAAACCATTAAAATTGTAGTTTTATCTAAAGTAAATGAACTTTATGTTTAAGAAAGATGAAAACACCAATGTTGTTGTATAAAACAAATGTATTAAGCAAATATGAATTATAAAGGGGGCGGCAAATGGACTGTAGCCTACAGGCGGCATACTCTTAAATCCGGCCCTTGATTGATGATTATATTTTTACGAGTTTTATAACATTGTCTCAGTCTTTAAATCAGACTTCTTTTCAAATGGAACATACGAAAGGCAGTATAGCTATCACAGTACATAAGTAAATAAGTAAATGTTGTTTATTTTAAAGTAACTGTATACACTATTCTTATCGCATATAAGATAAAATTTTGATTGTTTCTTTTGGTAATGACACCATCTGTAGGACTTCAGGATGCAAAAACTCTGCTGTTACTGAATCCAACCATAAGAATTCAAATATAATAAGCAGGATGGTTAAACAAGGAGAGTTAATTGTATTTTTTAGAAAGTGAGGCTGAACTGGCCTTTTATTATGGTATGGGAGTAAATTGTTCTTTGACAGGAAAATTTCATTAAATTCATTATTGTAATACTGTAGTATGCTTATTATGTAGATTTTCTGAGGGGTCTTTTAAAACTGATTTATTGAAATGGAAATAGGATATATAATAATGTATAACAAAAAATAAAATACTGTACAGTATGTGTAAACAATGAAAACTCACTTTCTCACTGAACTCTCAAAAATAAAATTACTCCTTCAGCCAAACTGTCATGGTGTTATGTTTAAAAGATTACTATTAAGGGTATAAAGATCTTATCTTCTGATTGTAAATTGCCTGATTATGGAATTTTAAGCCAAAAAGCATCACAGATGATATTAATAAAATATTAATATAGTTATTCATGGTACTAGGATTAAAAATGAGGTTTTATTTTGTGAGCAGAATGACTTTAAAATGAGGATGAAATACAATAAAAAATCCTTCAAACAGAATAAAATTAATTTTGCTCATATGTCATCCAATTTGTTAGATAGCCATCTTAATATCCTCTCTGAAATAAATTAATAACTAGATAAATTGAGGGTTTCTTATCTAGTCTGTTATAATTTCAAGTCGACTGTTTACCGCAGTGATCTCCATACAAGCGCTGGCATCTCCTTCCATGAACTCAGTGTAATAATGCAATACTATGTTCATGTATTTTGTATTGTGCAATGATTATTCACTGCATAAACATAGACCTATGTACCCGGTAATATAGGTATTCTTAAAGCACAAAAATAATGTGTTTTGTTTAGTGCAAAGATCAATTATTCACTGGATAAAGATAGTGTCTGTTCTTAAAACATTCAAGAGCAAGAAATGGGGTAAATTTGGAGAAACGTGAACTTAAATTTCTGAACAAACCATTTCCAACATGAACTTCAATATTATATTTAGTGAACAAGTTTCATGTTCTGTGACATCATAAAAATAATTGCATGAGTTAAGTGTCCATATAAAAGGAAATAAAATAGAAGCTGTCTCGAAGCATACTCTTCAAACAATCATCAGAAGGAAAGAAAGAAAGAAATAAATAAAAAATAATAATAATAAAAAATAAATAAATGAAATTAAAAAAAAAAGCTTTGTCATTAGTAGTTTACAAATTAAAGCCTGCTGTTTTAACAGCATTACTCTTTGAATTGGTTCTTATAAGAGTAGGTCTATTAACAGTGATCCTAAGTCAATTATCTTTTCTGATAAATCATGGTTATGTATTAATAGTCCCCTAACATCATGAAATAACAAATAAGTGTGCTTCAACACTTTTCAGGTACATTACACTACCTTGTGGGATAGGAGCGAATACTGAATTAATTTGCTTAATTTGTTTAATTGCCATGGTGTTATTAGCTCATGACAAAATACGCTGGCAGTTGCATGATAGAGCCAGAAAACTTTAAAAGGATACTGTATATATATATAATTAATTAGAAATTTTTTTTATCTACTACTAGCACGTCAGATAGTTGCTAGCAAAGAGAGATCCTTTTATACCCTCTGGAAATACTGACTGTGCCAATAGCATTTGAATAGCCTATAGTTATTATACACATTTGTATAATTTAACTCAACCATGAAATTATATGAGCTGTAAACTTTGTGATTGCAGGCTCGACCGAGAAGAAGGTCAGGGGACTTGTGTGGAGCACAGGACCTGACAAAGCCTCCAGTTTCTCCAGTAGCAGAGACTGCTGAGAATTTGTCCATGAAGAAACCCAGCAACATCAATAGTAGCAATAGTAATAACAATAGTAATGGAAATGTGACACCTGCACCAACGCTCCCTCCTGCACCTCCAGGAACACCAGTGACATCACCCCACCCAGCAGTGAGTAGCAACATAGAACTTAATCATTCTTTATACTCGCGATCTACAAATAAAATCACAAGAGTTCACACATGTAACCTGCCCCAGTGTGTTGAAATGTTGTTTAATATAGATGGGTTGGGTTGCATTATGTATGGAATCTTGAGCTTACTGTCTGTCTGTCTATCTGTATACCCTTCTGTCTATCACGGTCTCAGTCACTCCCGAACAAGAAATTAATCTGAATTGAAACTTACATAACTTTTCTGCCCAAATAAAAGTTTGTCTCTTAGTATAACATGTTATGTATGATATCCTCTTCATGCAAATCGGTTATAAAAGTGTTGAGAATGTCGTTACCATATCACATCCCCAAAGGAAACATAATTAAAATTAAATCTGATTAATGCACTCACGTAACTTTCTTTATTGTAAGTATTGTAAGTAAGTAAGTAATACATCCTTCTCATTTGACACTCTGATATTATACAAGGGTGTACCAATAAATAACCGGACTGATTTAACTGTATTAAAATAAACCGCCCTGGAGCAAAATGGCTGCTAGCCGCAGAAAGGTGAATCCTTCGTCTAGCAGTGCTGTGAATCCCAGTCATGCAAAACAATTCAGTTAAGAGTTAGACCCGGATATCGCAGGTGGTGTTTACTGTACCCAACATGGAACTGAAATTGCAGCAATGCGCATCGATAAAGTTTTGTGTTCTTCTAGACAAAACTCCTACAGAAACCTTCAAAATGGTGCAGCAAGCATATGAAGACCATGCTTTAAGCAGAACACAAGTCTTTGAGTGACACAAACATTTCAAAGTTGGTTATGAAGACCTTTAAGTTTCTCCACGCCCTGGAAGACCCGTAACAGCAAAAACGGAAGTTAACATCAACACAATTGATGCAATTGTGCAAGAAGATCGTCGCATAACAATTGAGAAGGTTGCAGATATAATGAATTTGTCTTTTGGAACCCGATCTTGCCAAGACAGGATGGATCTTGCACCAAGACAATGTGCTAGCTCATCGAGCGCATGCAACTCAAGATGTCGTCAAAGAATTGGGCATTGAGATCATGCCCCATTCACTGTATTCTCTGGATCTCGCACCTTGCGATATTCACCTCTTCCCTAAAGTGAAAAAGGGGCTACGTGGTCGCCATTTTCAAAGTGATAAGGAGTTGAACAATGTTACCATGGGTATACTGAACAGACTGTCAAAAAAGGGGTTCAGTGAGAGTTTCGAACAATGGGCAAATCGTTGGAATAGTTGTATTTCAACAGACGGGGAATACTTCGAAAGTTTGCAAGTAAATTTGAATGAAATAAAGCCATTATATTATGTTAATTACAAAATTAGTCCGGTTATTTATTGATACACCCTCGTAAGAGGCCATGTTGCAAAGAGCTCGTATTCAGTTGTTTGAATCTAATGCAAAGCTCTGTTGTTCACCAGGCAAAACCGAGTTTCTACAAACAATGGGTGGCTTATAACTACCCTTAAAAGAACTTTTTCGAAAAAAAATTTCAAATAAAACTTTTAGCTCTTGCTAAGGACCCCATGTACAAAATGTAAAGAAAATTGTTAGAACCGTTTTCGAGAAAATCGCAAAAACAGAACTGTTTTTGAGAAAATCGCAGAAAACAAAGTCCCCTTAGGAATAGAGAAAGTCATCGCCAATCTTCATGTCACATCCTCAGAAGGTACCTAACTCAATTACAAAATTTTGTTCTAGAGCCAAGCTTTTCACAGACACACACACACAGACATATTTTTTTTAAGTTTATTTAAGTTAAAAACACAACTTCAAATTTGGGGGTTGAAAACAATACTGTAGTTTATGAGTGGTTCAATGATTCACAGTTACATATTATTTTATGAATAAATATTTTTAATTTTTAATTTAAATAATTGATTTGTAGTGTATTATCTTATATAAGAGTAAATAAGCTTTATTTAATTCCTTCAGCTACTGTTATCAATCGATTAATGTTATCAGACAGCTGCGTCCCTAAGTGATCACAATAAGCAGCATGCACTGAATTCAGATAAATATGGCAACACATTTTGACATGACTGAGACAGAAAGAGTCTTTCACATTTTGGTGTATTGAATTTTAAAAACTGTGGTGAATTGCATCTGCTTGGGAAACATATTCTTCCCTAACCATTTATTTCTTTTAAATGTCAAGAAATAATCATTTTCTTTCTGATATTTGCTGATAATATACATTTTATTTACCTTCTAGCCATCTCAACAAATGAAGTCTGAAATTGAGGAATCCCATTTGCCAGAAAATGCACACTTGGATATGCACACACCTGAACGAGAACGAGACAGAGACAGGGAACGGGAACGGGAACGAGAACGGGAACGTGAACGTGATCGAGATAGAGACAGAGAAAGAGAGAGAGAGCGTGCAGAGTACTGTAACAGCACAGACTCTTTAAGTCTGCCTCCACCACCGGTAAAATAATTAATTCTGTTAGTTTTTTATGAAATAAGTAACATGCCTAATTAGCTGGTTAATGCATGCATTCACCATTTTTGTTATTCTAGAGCAGTGTGGTCCAACTAGCAGCCCATGGGCCGTGGGCCACATCAGGCCCCCATTCGTTAATAAACCATCCTCTGAACTCCTTCTAACTTTTTTCAATTTCTTTGTAATTGACAGGCACTTTATTTTCTACATTATTCACTGTCATGTACCATTGATAGTGATTATATATATTTTTTTGTGCCATCTCACTATAATAACATCTTATTATCATAAGCAAGGTACAACAAGTTGTCACCAGATGTACTGAAATTGTCATTACCCAAATGGAAGTATATTGAATCCATAGTAAATCGACACGTAGCTCAATTTTCTCGTTAAGTCTAGGTGATTGTTGTCTTTATTTGAGTTAGTAAAATAGGACTCTAAGTCAATCTGGTTTAATATATCATATTTCTTCCATTTTCTAATAATTATAATACTTTAATTTTTTAATATTAACATATTATTCTGGCCCACGAATTAATTTGAAAGTGTCAACTGGTCTTTCTCTTGAAAACAGTTGGACCACTCTGCTCTAGTTCATGTATCATCTTAAAAGCAATGTGGCAAAATCTTGACCATGATCTTGGAAATACAATCAGTTAAGTCTTTCTTTAGACCACAGGAGTCAAGGCAACTGATAATCAGTTATCTGGTCAGTTGATAAAGTTAAATAGGGATAACAAAAATAGCAAATGATTGTATTTTGTAAAGAATTTAAAAAAATAATGTTTCTTTATATTATGGTCTAAAATAAAATACTGTATATAATTAAGAAGTAACAGGTTAAGAAATTAAATTCTACCATTCAGTTGATTGTTATTAACTTACATTAAACTGACATATAATTATTTTCAGCAGGACATTAAACTCTATAAACTGTAATTATTTACATTAGAGGAGAGTCCTCATCCTTATGTTCCATATCAAAATATCCCTTGCTGAAATCATCATCAATAAATAATGATTTTTCAATTTGCATCTGCAGTAGGAAGCCATTCTACAACACCTCTTTAGATGAGGTTCATCCTTTTTACTGTATTCATATCCGTATACATTCGTATGTATCTGTTCAGCAGAATTCAATTATCCAGCTACTGGGGACTAAATTTTAGCATTTAACTCCATGGTGCTACATCCTTTGAGGGACTAGGCCTGCCATTTGACTGCTGCATCATCTACCAGAGGCAGATTGCAGGATTGGGGGCATGTGATCAGCATGCCAACTCCCAAACTGTTATTGATGGCTTACCGAACCCGAACCGCTACTTCTTTATCAAGTAGCTTATCAGTTTGAAACACGAGTGCACTCCGTTCCAGGCCTCACTACCTCAGAAAAATCCAAAGAGATACGGGGATCGAACCCAGACCTGCTAATCCGTATTTAGCAACCGTAATCACTAGGTCATGCAGGTGGTCAAATTTTAGCATTTACCTGTCTCTTTTATCATAAAAAAGGTACAATCCAGCTACATGTCAGGAAAGGTGTATGCAGCAGGGACACCTAATCCAGCTTCATGTCATGTTTGGCAGTCTTAATTATTGATAGGAGCAACTGCCCTATGTTGGATTTAAAAGTAAATACAAAATTGTTGATTGAAAATTGTATTTATAAGGAAGATGAATTTTTTAAAATTTGCTTTTTATAATTGTCTTGTAAACTATTATTACTGTGGAGTAAATTATGTTTGTTGTTATGGGAAAATGTAAGACATTTGATTTAACCTAGGATAATTTCTAAAATTAGTTGTATTCAGTATTGTATTGTACTGTATTGTATAAAATGAATGAGACCAATTGCAACAAAAAATTGCTCAAAGGTCAACAAATAAGTAAATGAAAAAGCTTCCTAAGAGATGTAACAAGAAGTTATATTGTGATTTATTTTTTGCTTCTTTGTATAGCTATTTTTTTAAACATCTTTTATCTACTTCAATTATTCTGCATGCAGTCTTCGTAGTATGTGGTACATCACAGCCCCTCATATAACAATATCCCACATACAGCAATACAATCTGTAGGGCCCACAGCGGTCTGACTGTATAACTTTTTATATTTCCTTATAACAAATCAAGTGCACATTTTGGTTAAATTGGTTTTCATTTGGCAGAGGTTTGATTAATGGACATATCTCTGTTTATGAACCTTTAATAGTTGTAGTATAGTAGCAAAAATATGTTTAACTTCTCTATTTTAATTTTTCAGGATCCGTCACTTGACAGTCCAGGTTTCCCACAGCTGCCCTCTGTTTCAGCTCTTGCTATGACACCTCCTCATGGTAAGTAGGCTCACTACAAAATGTTTGTTGATGTGAAATGATTTAAATAACTGCTCATTATTTTGATGCAAAAGGAATTTTATGTTAATAGTTCATGAGTTTCCTTTGTATTTACAGCATTAACTTTAATTTGGTGTAGTATTAACCTATCTTTTGTTTGGCATCTGCAATATACAATACCGCTTCCAGTATACATCTACACTGTTACAGTAAATATAATACCAAAGTGAAGCAGAAGTGAAATTAATTTGTAGAACAAGCTAGTATTCGACTGTTACCCTGTCAGGAGAGAATCTAATACCATGTATTTATTATCTTTGCCAGTGCAACACCAATTGAATATTGCCAAAACAAAAACAGATGCACGCATGCAACTAATTTCTAGTTCGCAAGTTACAGAAATAATAATATACGGTACCAGTTACATGACCGACTTAGGGGATGCTTTGAATTTTCAGCACCCCAATAATATTTACATACTTGCTTAGCAAAAAGGCCACCCTACTGTGGCACAATGTGTTATGATTTTATTAATCCTAAAAAAAATGGCAAGTTCATTAATAGTGCAATGTTGTAGATTAAATGAACTATGAACAGAGTGCTTATGTTTATCAGTTAGTTATGTCATTTGTTGTAATGACGAACATTCAACATAATTACACTAAAAGTGATTTTCATTTTCTGTGAGAGCACCCCTAATTCATTTTACAAGTCAGCGCCTATGATACCAGTAATCCAGTGCCGAAATTTCGCTCATTTAACCTCCCTCCATCCCCAAAAAAGTGATTTAGCCTTTTATTAGATTATTGAAACTAAATACTCAGCAAAATGTATATGTAAAATAGCAAAGAAAGTTTATTATTGTAATTATATCTAAAATTCATACTTTCCTCTTTGTATTCAATATTCAGTATGTGAAATATCAAGAAGTGAAGGTGGGGATTTCTCCAGCTGGAAAAACTACTTCTCTGGCAGATGATAGCATTATTTTTTTATGCCAGGGAAAATTATTTTTCCTCTCTCTTGCCATAACCTGTATATGATACAAGGGCCGTCCACAAAGTAAGTTTCCCTAGGGCCATTTACAGAAAGAAAACAAAATTTCATGGAAATATTTATTGTAACAGATATAGCAAATATTCAGCTATTTTTCAATATATTCACCACAGGAATTGAGACATTTGTCACACCATGGGACCAACTTTTGAATACTTGTGTCATAGAAATCTGCCGCCTGGGATTTGAACCACTGTGTGACAACCATCTCTGCTTCTCTGTCAGTCTCTGTCATTTATTGAATTGTAGGAAAAGATGGAAATCACATGGAGCGAGGTCCGGGCTGTAGGGTGGATGTTGAAACACCTCCCAGCCAAACTTTTGCAGGAGATTTGCAGGGAGGTGTTGAAGTCTCCACCCTATAGCTCAGACGACGCACCCAGAGATTTTCATATTTTCCTACCCCTCAAGAAATGACAGTGAATGACTGAATGACAGAGAATGGTAGAAATTGACAGAGAAACGGAGAAGCTAATCACACAATAGTTCAAATCCCAGGGGCAGACTTCTATGACACAAGTGTTCAAAAGTTGGTCACATGGTATTACAAATGTCTCAATTCCTGTGGTGAATATGTTGAAAAATAGCTGTACATTTGCTATATCTGTTGCAATAAATATTTCCACGAAATTTTGATTTGTCTGTAAACGGCCCTAGGGAAACTTACTTTGTGGATGGCCCTCATATTAATTAGGGACCGTATTTCTTGGTAACAGTGATAAGTGGAAAATTTTACAAAACAACTTTCCTTGGTTATGTTTAGCTTTGAACATACTTAAAATACCACTATTAAGCAAATTGAATCCACAACAAGCCTATATCACAAAATTTGTTTGGCTGTACGAAATATCTAAATAAGCACGAAATGCATGCTTTCCATATGTATATTGAGAAATGTGCACACAAATTTGATTTAAAATTGTAACATTTTGTTAATTTCTTATAGCAAGCTTTCTTTTCTGCTATTTCTCTCAACCAAGAAGTTATCGATAAATGTGATCAATTACAGCAAAGACTGAGGAATGTAGGCCTACAATACTCTCCTTTTCTGCTTCCTCTGTGCTGAGTTAGAGATGCTTATGAATATGTGGTCAAATGCGGCAAAGACTCAACAGATTTTATCCACAATTATTGGCACTTCTAATACATTTGATTTTATCATCAACTTATAAAAAGAAATTACAGTATCATTTTATTTTGATTTCGGTGTTTATACTGTACTGATTTCGATTAATATTTCATAGAAGAAGACTATATTTTGCATAAATTTCAATATTTTTTAGTAAAAGTTTCTTAAAGTTAATAGAATTTCATGTTCACTTCTTTCCACTAAAACACTGCGCTTTAAACTTTAGACTTGAACTAGGTAATGCCTAAAAACTTAATGAAAAAGAAATTATTTTGAATATCTTCTGTTTACACGGGTGTGTAAAAACAGTGTTGCAGTAATGAAATTGCCTCCATGGAATGCTAAGGCACTTCTAATTTTATGGTAGCCAAAGGTAGTGGCACGTAGAACTCAAGCAAACTATTGGTACTACGAACAGTTACTTTGGCAATCAATGCAACAAACATAATACTAAGGTGCATGGCACATAGAATGTGATTCCTTCATAACTGTATTTCCAAGATCGTGGTACTTAAATGTTTGACCCTTCCACCATTTATTTAAGGTAGAATTTTCTTATAGGATTTAGGTTAAAGTTTAAATTTTCTTAATGGCTTAGTTCATTTATGTTTATTGCTCCATTATAAATTTTACCACTGGACTGTCCTCCATTTTTTAAATACTTATATGCCTACGTACATTGAACTTATGAGCTAATTGATTAATTTCTAAGAGAAAATCCATGAGTTAGATTTAAGATAAACAAAATATCCTTTGGTTAATAATTATTATATGTGAAATAACTCCAAGTTAAGAGTAAGTGAAAGTTAAAGCAGTATCCTAATCTCTGGCTATTTGTACAACCTGGCCTAAGAAGACATAGTCATTGTATTTAAACGGAATATTTAATTTAGAAATATTGGCCCTTGTGAAGAAGACTGTCGTTTAAGGACATGGGAACAGCATGGAAACCACACCCCCAAAACTGCCTCCTAGCTATTAAATTCAAAAGATGGAGGTAGATGTTCAGGCCCTATGTTTTGTGGGATGTTGCACTACATTATGTAATCTTCTCAGAAAGGTTTTCCAAGAATTGTTTTATAGAACTAATCTGAGAACATGTTCTAATCTCTACGATATTTCTGAAACACCCTTACTATACCCTTGAAAAATTGATAGAACATATTTCTTTACATCTATTCTATGATATTTTGTTTTAAAATATGAGCTTTAGATTCTAGATCCTTTATTTTGTAATCAAAATAAATACAAAAAACATGAATGACTATAATATGCTTCTGTTTCAGTTTTTTCACTGGATGCTCAGCTTGGATTCTTTCCTGGCTTAGAGAGCTGTCGAAATCCTCTCTTAAATGATTTACCAGAACCCAGGAATGAGAATCACCATATCATAGGCAAACGAAAAAGTAAGAATAATTGTGTATTCCTTAAGTGAAACTGCATGTTACCTTTTGTAAAATTGTAAATATAGCTGAAGAAATCTGTAGCGATACCTGTACGTTCAACAATGATTTCTTTTTTGCATAGTGGGTCGACCAAAGGGTCAGCACAGTGCTCCACGAGGTGGGCCACCTAGATCCTGGACTAATGCTGAATTAACGGAGGCACTGCAACATGTTTGGAACAAGAAAATGACAACATCGCAGGCTTCACGTATATTTGGTATCCCATATAACAGCTTACTCATGTACGTTCGTGGAAAGTATGGCAAGTCGTTGAAATTGGAGCAGCTAAAGAAAGACTGTCTTGGTGGTCCTGGAGGTCCCCTGGAATTGCTTGGACTGGGACCCATGGGTCCAATGCCAGGGAACAACAATAACAACAACAACAACGCTAGCAACAAGTCTGGAGATGAATTATTGGGACCACCAGGATCTGAGCATGATCTGGTTTCAATGGGGCCAGGTGGCTTCAATCCCTATTCTCCTGCAAACTTTTACCCTGACTTTGGTGCCTCATTTCCTGTCCCTGTGAGCATGATTCACCTCCTTCCCCAATCTGAGAAAAACCGTGAACTCTTTCCTCCTTCTATGCCCCTCCCTCTTGATGTGTCTGCTACCAGTAAAGAAGACAGTGGGAGGCGATCACGGGAGAACAATGGGCCTATGGAAGAGGAACATGAACAGTCACAACAACAACCACCACCATTACAACCGCCCAAAGAGGAACCCTCATCACAACAAGCCGTTGAACAAAATGGACAAAACTAGCAGATGATAAAATTAATTAAAACGTCTAGTAGGACAAAATTTAAGAAATTTCATAACAGAGCCCTTATCGTTTAGTGAACTTGCAGTATTTGTTGTTCCCCAGAGTATCGGCCATTTTGTATTAGAAGTAAGGGTGCTTTGAGGCTTCTAACGAACAGTACATTTTATAAAGATACCTTAAACATAGAATACATTTTTATAAGTAATATATATTAATTTTGTACATAATGCAATGAACAATACCTCAGAATTTTTCTAAATAGAACAAACAGATTTTTGTAACGGTTTACTTTGTCAACAATTAATACAACGTCTTGAACTACCCTGACAAAATGGAGGTCCTCTGGAAACAGCGAAATTAAAAGTATGTGATTGTTAAAGTATGGGTGCTGGTAGAACAAATATAAGTTAAACTGTGATGGAGTGATCATCATAGTTACGAGTTGTGATGTAGCCAAGTAAAATTCGTTGTGGGCCGTCGCAAGGTCTTTTGTTGATATTATTGCATTGTGCTTCCTGGGTTCACATACCAGTCTTGTAGCTTGTCCATGACACCCAGTTTATTGTTTACTTTAAAAGACTGACTATATATGCCAATGTTCCACATATTTATATTTAATTATCTTAATTATGTTTAACTTCTTAACCAACAGCAACAGTTCCTGCAGATAGTTATACCAAATAATACATAATTTTAAGTTGAAGAGAAATGAATACGGTAATAGATGAATTTTTATAGCCTACAGAGTATTATATCCACATTTCAGATACAGGACAATATAAAATAATTCTTTTATATTCATTTTTCAGATGAATTATTGAAATAAAACTTGTTAATGTAAAGATTCAAAGCACATAATTACTCGTATGTGCAGTGTGATGCTTTGGAAACAACCGTGCATGATGTCAGAGCCAGTGAGTGTGATACAAGACAAGTGTAGTATATTACGTAAATGTAAGAGGTTGTTGGTTATTATCAGAATGACTTAGTGGCCCAATGGCATATGTTTCACAAGTAAAAGGTATCTCTGCAATGTAATGCAATTAGCCTCTCATGGTTCTAAATTCTAATATAAATTATGGTTGATAAAATCGATACAAAATATTCTGGAAAAATGAACTTGCACTTCCCCCACTGATGCAAATCTTTAGGAATTCTAGTGTTTAGAAACATCACATATATAAAAATTAATAATGCACACATGTACACAAAGACATTATTTTAGGTACCTTGATCCATAGAGTATACTTGTTTTTGGTGTCCCATGTGACAAAATTAAATGATCAAAATTTGCCCTAGAGCATAGTTGTTAGGGTTTGTTCTAGACATTCGCTTTTAGTGCCTGCCTCCTCCAATAGCTCTTGTAAATGGCATGAAGTGATGAAAAGTTGGCAGTCTTTGTATTATTCAGTCCCAATATCAATGAATCAGGTAATCCAACACATAAACTTGCTTTACGAAAATACTAGGAATCAATTACAACAGAAAATTTATTTTCTATTGCAGTTTCTATTATTTTGTACACAAGATGATAATTTCTCTCTTAAAATTTATCTAAAATTTTTTATAAATGGGAAGGTTACTTTTTGTTTGTTTGTTTTTTTTTGTTTGTTTGTAATCTACCGAGAATACAGGATAATTGCTGTTCCTTCCCATGCGGATTCCCAATTCAGTTGTAGCCTTTGCCAATGTTGGTTTCCAAACTTGTGATATATTGCCTGCATTTTATATCTGGTTTGAAAGTAAGTTACATATTTAAGAAGTTATACTATTGCAGCTCTCACTTATATTATATGCAGAAGTGAATAGCTTTATTAATTTTCAAAATATCTAAAGATTTATTTCATAAAACAAAGATCTTTCTTTTTATTGTTTATAAAATAAGATTTCACCCTCTAACTGGAAAGTAATGTTAAAGTTAGCTTTTTTAAACTGCTTTTTTGTTTAAGGAGGAGCAATGGGTGACAATTTTGTTGTTTTTGTATTAAAATCCAATTTACCTCAATGTATACAGTACTCTTGCTAAGTTTGAGCTCATGCAAGCACTTAGTTGCCCCAATTATGTGTAGTGTAAAACGCTGCACTCCTTAAAACATTCTCTTTAGAACTCATTTATCTATGCTTTTATTTTTAGCAATTTTCCTATGTTAAAAATGTAAATTCGCCTGCAAATTATGTGATAGAAGGTTATAGTTATTTACGATTTAAGACCGTTATATAGAACTTAACTAACAAGCATGAATTTAACTAAACTAGCGCTAGCAATTTTGTTATTTGTTATATGTTACTTTGAATTGTAAATTTTAAAACAAACAAATTTTATTTCACTCGTGCTTAGAACAGTAATCAAAACACTTTTTGCTAATTTTGTTTTGTAGTGGAATTGAGGTCTTTTAGTTGGCAACAATTTCTTTGGGAACAAATCACTGTATGAAAACAGTTGAAAATATCAGAAATATTTGCGGAAAAATGCATTGTGATCTGTTTGAAATGATGAATTAATATGGTAAGGAGTTGCAGGCATTTCATGAATGGAGAGAAAAGAAGGTCATAAATAGTTTTGAACGAAACTGTTGTGTTCGCTTAAGTTTGTGTTTTGTCAAGAACATTTAAACCATCTACTTTATGAACTAAATTCTCAATGATGAAATAGCAATTTATGTTATTTTGAACTATAAATGATTAATAGATACACAATAATAGTAGAAGTAAGAATAAATAGCATCTGTAGTCGCTATTTATTTCTACAAAACGGAAGACAATAACAGTGACATCAGGTGATATCCTCAAATAAGTATCATAATGGGCTAGCACCTTTTTCTTTACATTTAATGGGCTACCACTTCTTTTTTTTTTTTATTACAGCTCATCCCGAAATATGTAACTTTACACAGTTGGAGAGAGGTCCATTGAAAAATGTTAACAATTCAAAATAACATAAACATTTATACTGATTATTCTCCATACTGTAGTTAATAAAATTGTCAATGGCTATTTTGAAGCACCGAAAATTTCTTGAAATAAAAATTAATAATAAATAAAACCTAATTCAGTATTAATTGCATGTACTTCTTTTATTTAATTTTTTATTACTTTTGTTGTAAGCAAAACTTTCAAAATCTAAATTTTATATATTTTATACACAGAATTTATACGCAGGACATTGGTTCTGTTCAAAATTATTCAGATGTTTTATTTCACCTTTGGTAGTATGTAGAGGAAGGTAGATTTTTTTATTAAAAAAATAATAAAAGCATAATAAGTACTGGCTGGACATAAATGAAACTATAGCATATTGCTCTGTGCATTATTTAAATGTTTGTGCCAAAATTCCACTTGACAACTTAAAAAATTTAGAATTTTTCACCCATTGCTCCCCTTAATTTTAGGAACAGCATAGATTCAAGCAGGCAACAATGTGTTATTCCATACAAAAGAACTAACTGTACACTACTTCTCAATCCAAATTATCAGGTACATATAAATGTTATGTAAGTTTCCAAAAATGTTAAGTACTACAGCCTCTGATATTCATGACCATTCATAGATAAATAAAAAGTTAGAAAATATTAGTTCACTGATTCATTACAGTTTTACAATGATCTGCATCAGTATAGCTACTATATATATTTACATGTCTTTTAAATCAGCTTTGGTACTATATTTTCTTTTGTAATTGATTCTTTTACTAAATAACTTTTATTCAGTAATGAACCTTGTGATACAACAATATGTCTGTTAAATATTTACATTCAGTTCTGTTCTTCTCGCACCCTGAGATCTTAGCCCTATGCAGTACAATGATCAATCTCAAAAGTAATCATTTTGATCTAAGCTGATCCAAAAGGTAACATATGTTAGTTAAGGTATTTCTCTATAACCAGTTTCAATTTGTACTGCTACCATCACAGAAAAATACAGCATGGGGAATGGTATGCAAAGAAACAAAGATTTCAATGTAAAATGTAAGTATAGGAAATAATACATGAAAGCCAGATCATAACTCATAAAATGAAAAGAACTTCAATTCACAATAGGATAATTAATATTTTTAATCATAATACTATAGCACTCAATATGTATTGGTGAACAAAGCAATTAGGTGCTGAGTTAATGTTTCAGTTTTTTAATTGGTAAGATATGGGTACTTGAACAGATTTTTCTGTAGTACTGGATTGCAGTAGCAGCTACCTTAAACGATTGGCAACTTCTGAAAAATTTTAAGAATCATATATAAAAGAAAATTCATTAATACCAGATCAAAATGATTAACTTTGGGGTTGGAGAATATTTATCACTGCTGCTTCAATGTGATAGATTAAACGCAACATCACGTCTATGAAGACTGAATGCCAATGGGAAATCCTGCTGAATGAAAGGTTTAAATAAACCTTTAACGGTCTCATGTGAGGATTTGTTTAAAATGGGTATGCTGCTTAATAGATTAATATAAATCTGTCCTGGAAAGTTCAGGGTTGAATATTTAAACAATAATTAATAACAATACATTCAGGACATTGATACTTGTATTTTCGTACCATAAAAAAAAGTTTGTCTTTTGTTAGCCCACTTGTAAATAATTAGATCTTTTACAAAAAAGAAAGAAAACAGTGGAAAAAGTGCTGTACAAAATCGTTGTTCGTAGTTGGTTAAATGTTTCTGTTAATGTGTCCATTCAATTTTTATTTCTTTTCACTAAAAATTAGGGTTGGTGATGATGTTCGGTGTATAAAAATATGTTAAACAAAAATAGGTATGTGATCAAATTTGATGTTTAAAAAATACAGAACATGTGTACTGTGAAATCACGCCTGCATAGTATTATACTGGACTTCGTTTGGAGAGCAGCTAAACCTGTGTATATACAACTTAACAAATGGAAGTTGTTTAAGAATGTTGGAGTGTTTTTATCAGTAGAACAGAATGCAAGGTCCTCAGTTTAAATATTCGTGCCCTTATTTTATCCCTACTTCATCATCTCATAATATATGGCAAGCATATATATTTTTTTCAAAGAAAATATTTTTTAACAAATAGTAGATAAATGGGAAGCTTAAATACACTTTTTATCACAGCATAGTTTAATGCTACAGAAGCACAAAGTTAACGGCTATACTTTTCTTAAACCACATTAGACATTTTTCCCCTCCTTCCCTTCCCATCATCTCCTCCGTAATAATTGCAGGGTATCGTTCCATGTTCAGGGACAGCTTTTCATACACACTTGTAACTTCATGCGACACTATGTACGCATGCACACCCAAGACACATCACTAGAAAGAGTTATCTATGTAAACAGATTTCAGGCTTCCAATGAAAGGGCATGCAGTTTAGATACAGTAATTAATATAATAATACAATGATACAAGTGAATGATTGGCTTAAAATTATTTGTTACATTCCATTTCTACAGTATTATCCAAGTATTTGTTTCGATAGATGCATTTATTAAGTGTTGTATATACAATATTAGGGATTGAAAAATTGTCATAAAGTGGTGCAAACATATAATTTGCTGGAAATAAATATAATATTTCTCATTCTGAGGGAAGACAAAGGTAAAACATGTATTCAAGACAGTAGATGTGTAATATGTTATGGTTATTATACACATTTCTGTTCCTTGAAGGTTAGATAACTTCTGGTGCTTTCTGTACAGACTGGTTAGAATTTATGAAAAGAAGCTAGCTATTATAATGAATGAAGACAAAGGCTGTATGTATATGTAGAAAAATTACATAATTGCAATAATACTATACACAATGTGAGAGGCAAACTAAAAAATACCCTGAATGTAGTGAATTAAGCAAATCCACATATACCAGTAGGTATTTTGTTTAATTGCCGAATGATATTTACTTGACAAGACTAAACTAACAAATAATCATTGTAATTAATGTAATATTAAAGAATCTTTAATACTGGTGATACCTAAACGGATTCCCGATGATATCAGGTTAACTGCAGGCAGGTACATCTATAGTGTCTTCAGAAAAGGAAAAGCTAGGATCTCATGAACAAACATTTATTCCTTTCTCTGGTACTTCTTCAGCAGAGAGTTTGCAATTTTTCAGTCCCTATCCGTTACATATATTTTAAAGAGACACATGTATTATCAGTATTAATTTGCCTGTTCTCTGAACTAATGAGTTTTGTGTTGCTTTTGTTAGCACAAAATTAAAGTGTGAATGACAATATATTATATGTGCGAGTGATGGTGTGAATGTCAGTGTGTATTAGGTATCTTAGAATAATGGCCCACTCAGGTTTCATACAAAATGAACATAAGCATGAAGTTTTGTTTTAATTTCAACGAACCTGCTTTAGTGGCTATTATGTCTAATTCTGAGTTCCTGTAATAATTAGTTATATATTTTGTTTTTAATTTTCACAACGTCACAAAGCAGTGAATAACGGACAAGAAAAGTCTAAAAGGTTGTGCACAGAATTATACTATAAATTATTATTATTATATAAATTAAATTGAAAGCAAATACTCTAATTATAGTTACTTTATTATAATTTTTTATTTTGATTCTTGGGAATCATTTTGTAGCAATTTTTTGTCAAGTTCCTCTTAATTCTAAGTATTGTGAATATTCATATAATTTTGTATAAAGATTAATATTTTGGTGGTTGGTCATACTATTAGAAATTTATTTACAGTATTATGAGACATTCACATCGCTTTGGTAGGTTGTGACAAGTTTATAGAATTTTATGTTAACATACAAAATTGTCCTATTTTTCAGTTGTTTTGGAAATGATTATATTTTATTGGCTAGACAGGCTTTTGTATATAATGAACTGAGTTCAGTTTGTTCAGATAAAACCTGTGTAAGAACTTGGTTCATTTCTGCAACATTTAGTTTTGTTATGTACTTATATGATTCTAATATTGTGTCAGTATTATATCTATCCTGCCTTTAGTTTCTTACATCGCTCCCCATGGCTGTCGGAATCAGGGTATTTGTTCCCAAACCATAAAACCTCTTCCCCTTTACCTTTCCTCCTGAAAATACCCTTCCCCCCAAACTGTATGAGATGAACACCCCATGGTCTCGCCATAAAAATTTAATACATAAACAACCAAGCCAGCAATCCAAGAGAGTATTATATTGTAGATAGTGTTGGAGTGAGGCGAAGACTGCCAGAACTGACTGTTACTTCACAATAACTTCAACATTTAGCTGTGAGATCAGCAACTGTGATTATGGGAAGTGTTCAAAGCTTTTTGCTTTCAAGCTCACTGCTTAAAATGAAGTTCCTTTGGTTGTGACTCCTTATCAGTCCAATGTATATGGTTTCTATTATGTTTGAGTTTGCTTTCTTATTAATTAAAGTGGAAAAAGGTAAAAAAAATACACATCTTAAATGTAGCAGAAGGTGGATTAAGCCACTGTTACTTTCTTCTGTTTTGAAATTACTGTTAGTCTAAGCATGGAAGCCAGGGCCATTTCTTTCAACAGGCTATAGTAGGCTGCAGTCTAGAGCAGTAAATTTTTAAGGGTGGTAGTTTTACATTTCCATGATCATGGGAACATCTGGGATACAATGATTTGAATGAATATATATCTGACAACAGAAAGCTCCCTTCTTTTTCATGCCTGATGTTGCATTAATGCTGCAGCTACACCAGACGGCTGACTGCTATCTGAAACCTAATCTGTAGATAGAAATAAAACAATTTTCTTCTTCTTTATGTTGATACTGCATTATTTCATGATGCAACAACACTGGATGTCACCAATCGTGAATCGATACTGTGCATCTAACAATAAAAACTTAATATGCCTCACTAGGTGACAATCTGACTATTAATTAAAAGGGCTCTCTTATGTTAAACTTTAAAGCGAACTGAAATAATATTGATGAAGATACTTATATTGTGAGCAATGAGCAGTCAATATTAAACACTGTGTTAGTGTTATATTCTTTCAGCCATGAGTGATGGCAGAAAACGTCTTAATGAAGCAAAATACAAACAACTAGCAAAGGAAAAAGAACCAAACTTTTGGCTGAAACTAGAAAATTGGAAAGGCATTTTCGGAAACCTTTCGAAGACTCTGGTCCTAGCATATCCCAGCTCTCATTAACGACTTTGCTGCTCAAGAGGTTAAGAACAATTAAAGTTTAAGTCTACAACCTAAGAAAAAGAGGCATTTTCACCTAGTACGTAGGTTAGTAATGTTTACTGTTATAAAACTGTTTAGAGTGGCAGCAGATACAAAAGAGCCTATGGGCGGGAAATTTACAAAAACAGTCGCCCTGAGTTTGAGTTGGAAGAAATATTCAGCGTGTAATAGTTTTAATTTTTCTGAATCAAATGTAAAGATTCTGTATGGTGTATAATATAATATATCTATCACTTCTATTACATTAAAGATGTGTAAATTCCATTTTTCCTGTCCCTTAACTTAATTTTTCTATATAATTTTCAATGTATATTCTGTAATGTTTTAGTTAATTTTAAGAAGTTCCTTTGTGTTTAAATTTATTAACATATTTTTGTTTAGTTCCTATTGAGAGTTGTTTAGTATTAATAAATTTTTATTTGCTGAAATTCTTTATCTTATTTGTAAGAGTTCTGAATGAATGTCAGTTCCTACATTGATGTGGGGTGCATACCGATGTAGCATTAGAGAGGAGTTTTCTGTTCATGTTAAAAGACCACAACGAGTAAGAAGAAGGCTCATCTGCAAGACACATTTTAGGCTAACAAAATTATCCTATTCTAGACACAAGTGATTACAAATTATGATGGAATTAAACAACAGAATACCATACAGAAATCAAATTCTAAGTAATGTTTTAATAATACCGACAACTACCTCACTTAGCTACATTAAAGCCACAGAGTAGTTCCTAGAGTTTGTGACAATTATAAGTAGAGTGTTATATACTTGACAGTAAACTTACTTTTATAATCAGATCCAACAACAGTTCAGCCATTCTCAGTGTTCGTTTTCAACATGGTGCCGTCTTGTCCAGAACCTCCTTCTGGAAAGATACATAATTATATATTAATAGAGATACAGTATTTTCTGTTTCAGTTTTCTAGAATTTTTATATGCAGTTACATCATATCACAATAAACTGATACCATACAGGGATTCATATATTTTTTCAATAATGTAAGAACTCTGAACCATGGGGAGATGGGTTGTGAAGTTCTATATTTTAAATTATTCACTAACCAGTTTCCCCATGGTTAACATATTCAGGAAGCAGAACGCAATCAACCTCTTCATGGATTTTCATTGCTTGAAGTGTTATGATAAACTCTTTCCTACATCCCTGCATCATCTCTTTTTCTTTATCAGTATTATCAAGACCATATGAAAAATATATTACACATGAAAATAAAAAACACAGTCCACTTAAGTTGTTCCTTGTATCATCAAATGAAGGACATTAACATCAAATTTTTACAAAATTAACTTTATGAGATAATAGTCTCAAATAAGAAGTGGCTGGTTCAGTCTATTAATAGAAAGCATTATAGCAACAGTTAGAATATAGCTAAACTTGTAGAAATAATGTCTAGGCCTATGCTCTGTTCAAAGAATTGTGATGTTTTATGAGGATCATGCAAGATAACTGCATAAGTGAAAGCTTTGAAATTCATTATTTTACGGATACGCACACCCATAAACAGATCTTTCTAGATGAGGTCAAAAACCTCTATTACATTTGAATGATGGGAACATAAACGTTTAAAGAAGATTACAGAATCATTTCAAGAATTATTCGGTGTGTGATTCTGTATTTATTACTTAACCTTGATCTTCAAGTCAGAGATCAGAGGTGTATACTGTATAGCGATTTATAGCCCATCTATCAGAACAAGTTGCTACCACCTGGACCCTCATTTACTAGGCACCCTATTGGAGCTCATTCTTTCCTACAATATCGTGTTATAATCTGTAAAATTCTATGCCAAACTCCATGATTAATGTAGTACAGTATAGTACAAGACAGTAATTATTGTAACTTGCACTGACATTCAACTCTTTGAGCTGTGATATTGATGGTAGCTCCTCTGTAATGATGTAAAATATTGTATGATCATTAAATTGATAAAACTTCAACACAAAACACTGTTTAAAATTCACAATGGATGTCATCTTAGTGGTCTTAACTTCACCTTAACTTAAATAAATAAAAGAATTATTAATTGAAGATGTAGAGAGAATATTTCATTACATTTAATTGATGTTATTACACCGTGATTTTGTTATCAGGTGCCATGTTCATTGACATAACTATGACACCTGAAGACGAAAACAATCTTAATTCTGTTATCAGAGTTCTACAAATCATGTTATGGTAACATAATATAATGATATTCAAGTTCTGAAGTTTTGTTCCAGTTTTGAGCCCTCCCTACTGTGCCATTGGTTGAATTCATATTAATTTTTTAATTTTACAATAATTCACACATAAATTTCATTCAGTAAACAAAAAGTATTCCATTTATAAAATTAGGTTTTTAAAATCTTTAATTGTATTGAAAAGCACAACCTTTTTCTGAGATAGGCCTATGTTAAAATGTTTGTTGTGTTACTGTTTATGTTATAAGATTCTTATTACAAACCAGAGAATTTATGAACAATTAAAAGTTTATAGAAACGTTTATTTTCTAAAAACATTTTATGAATATAGAAGACATAAACGTCACTACCATTAATTACATATAGGTCATTGATAAGTCAATCTTTGTAGGAGTTGGTACATTTCATTATATGAGAGTATTAATAAAATGCTTTCAAGACAGTTTGAGAACATAAACATAGCTCCATTCATTACTATGAAAGATGATGCAGAGATATATGACAGGGTCAGTTGATTTGCCTTTGCCTGCTGCTGAATACCTTCAATATGTATAATATATTATAGGCCAACAGTATTGGTCGGGTGCCGGATTTTGTATCGAGGTGCGGGGTTTGTTGTTCCTGATCGGTAGTTAGAAATCCCTCTCCCTTTCTCCCCCAGTGTTTAGTTAGTTGTCCTAAGGACATAAATATTAGGGTTGTTTATAAATAACAATTTGAAGAAAAATGGCGTGATCATGGGGTTTATATATAAATAAGTATAAGAATTACAGTGTATAAAATAATAAATAGTTATATAATATTTAAATATCAATGTATTGTGAACCCCTATGCCCTGCCCCCTGCATCCCTAGCTTAATCACTTCAGTGCAGGTGTAATACACTCGGGACCTATAAAATATGCTTCTTCTATGACAAATGTAAATGTTTATTTACATGATGTTTTAGATGCTCTTTTTTACAGTAATTGTAATACAATAAAACAATAAAAAGCTAATAGCCTTTTCTAGCCTGTTCATGTGAAAATGTAATTTTAGTATTTGTATTATTATTTGTACAGTATTTGTGGGTTTAGATGTGGGGCAGTAGATCTCTTCATGGGGTTGACATGAAATTTATGGCTTTATAGAACCGATTTCCAAACATTGGTAATTAAATTTACTCTTCTGTAATAATAAAATAGTAAATTAAGTCCTCACTTTTCTATGTCGAATTTGGCATGCAGTTAATTTAAGGCCATTGGTATAAGCTGTGAAAGAAAAACGATCTGACTTTAACAGAGGTCATATAAACCTATGAAATCAGGATTCATGAAAATAGAAATTCCTCAGTGTATTTGCACATATGGTGACTTGTTATTTAGAATATGAAAATTATGGAATTTAAGAGTTTTTCAGAAGATGTATAGGCCTCATTAGACTGCGTAAACCAGTTTTCCATAAATTTACAACCTACCGTATATCTTAAAACAAGATTACCATTGTTCTTATTCTTAATATCCTTATCAAAATTTCTGCTTTAGATTAAAACAATGAAGGTATGCTAATTTTAAAAAGTTAAAAAAATAGGAGTCAGATTATTTTCTTTCTTAGAAGCTAAGTAGCCTTGGCATTGCCAAAAGGAATCAAAACATAATTCAATTTGTGCTTCCACTTTATTTTGTCGATCATCTATTGTTCTGTAGTTTTGGAAGACATGCAAATCAGCCTATGGTTGTTTGAATGCCTAAATACTTAAATTACTTGGTACTGATTCAATGTTAACTTGTTAGATTAATTGAATTAGTAAATACATTTCTGAGTCATACAATAATTGATTCGGAAGAGTACAGTACTCTTTCAGTTTCAACTTGCAAACATTTACCAAATGCAAATGTTAATTAGTTTTTATGTTAATACCACCATACAAAGATCTCAAATTTCTAAATCAGTCACTACACGTATTTCTTTCCCATTCTTTTAATATGGTAGTGGAACTAATAATGATTTCACTAAAATTTAGTAATGCAGAAAGATTTGTATTCTTTCAAGCTTTTAATCCTAAAGTTTTTCCAAATTGAAATAGTTACTATACATTTGGATATTTATATCTTTAGCACTGCATAATCAGTAAGCAATGTAAGTTTGTTTCATATTAAAGTTAGTATTGATTTTAAAGTTTCTCCGGCCAGGAAGAGACTTTCATAGATAACTTAATGTAATGAAAGTGTATTTAAGCGTGCTCTGTTGAATGTTGGAGAAATCTATATTTATTAGAAGTAAATTAACATTATTGTGTTATGTTACCAACATTCTTTAAATTATAAGAATGTCAAAATAAGTATTAAATGAAACAAGAACATTGTCTGATGGTGGTATTGATGTAAATTTAGAGAGAAAGATTGTATACAACACCAAAGGCATTCATAAAAGTAATTACAGTAGAGCCTTGCAAACTTGGCCACTTTATAACCTGGAAGTTCGGATTACTCGGCACAACGGGAGCATCAAACTTTGTTTTTACAAGAAATTGTAATTTATTGACATATATTAATTTCGTTTCATAGAAGAGTAACTAAATCCGTATTAAATATTTTATGATGATTTTGAATGGTGTTTGTCATATTCGTGGCAGTAAACATATTTTTAATTTTCAAAATAATTTTAATTCCTTCTTCCTAATATTTTGGAAACTTGGCGGATTTCATCCCACATTAAGCCAAGTTTACAGGATGCTACTGTATTGCTAAAAACCTGTCTTTGCACAGCTGAATATTTTGTTGGAATTAATGTAAGATATGAGTATAAGAAATGCATTGAATAGGCTATAAAATATTTGTTTTACCATCCAATGGTGTTAAATTCTTTTTTGTTACTAGCATATCTTTCTTTTGTACAAAAAACAGGGTAGAATAATTAGGACAAAATATTTAATTTGTTGACTTCAAAGATTATAAGTATATTGTTAACATTGTGTCTTGTCAGCAATGGCAGACTATGCAACAATCAGAACCAATCACAGCAAAAGCAGACTGTTGTGGATGGACATGCTAGAATGTGATCATCCCTCCCTCCCAACCCATTCCTCTTCTCCTCTCCCTCAGAGCAAGACCAGGACCTCTGATTGTAATATGTAAAGAAGTGTAGACTTTGATAGGGATTTAGTATAGTTTTTGAAGATGTTTCAAAGTTACAAGAACAAAATAAAGCCTTGAGACAAGTTGGAAATGCAGTGCATTTTTCCCCCACTCCTGCTTCCTATTAATCCTCATTACAAGACCTTGGAACTTTGCGTAATTACATGTTTTTACTGTTTGAGCATATCAAAGAAGAGGTAAGTAGAAATGCACATGTTGCAGACCAATTCTAAATTCAGTCTGCAATTCATTCTAAATTCAATAACTGATTAATGAAACATCCATTCTGTTATTTGACTGGTTATACTTCAGGCATAATTAAACAGCCGGAATGGAGTCAGTCAGATTTCAGCAAAGTTTACAGAAAAATGATTTTGTGGCTAGAATTAATTGAAAGCAAATTGTATTATTATGTCTCAATTTATTTGTGCAGGTTACACTGAATGAGACTTGGAATTACATTGTTGTCCGTTGTAATATATTTATAATGCACGCAATGTAATACACTTCTCAACTCAAAGGTACAAATTTGTAATTCAGTGCATGTAAACCAAAATTTAATGACTGACAGTAGTACTCCCTTAGTACTGCAATCCACCATTTTTCTGAAAATGTTTTGAGGGTCCAGTGGGCCATGATCAATCTTGGGAACAACATACTGTAATGGCATTATCACTAGCTGACTGGTTAATTCTGGCTTTTTTTATGATTACAAAGCTAACATTTAAATAAAGCTTTTTTTTCTTTCTTTCTTTTTTACAATCGGGCTAACCTGATTCATGCTTTTTTAATATGCCTGAAGTAAATTTGCAGAATGCCTGTTTCATTCATAATTTGCCAGCGTTTTTAAAGAAGCCTGAATTCACAATTTGCCTATGACACATATGAAGAGTCCACTGCAAAAGGGGGGAATGTCACTTTTTTTTCATTTTGCGTAAAATGAATTTTAAACTTTAAAATCATACCACACTATATTAAACAAACAGAAGTGATTCATTTTTTTTCACATAACCAAACACACATTTCTTTATTGATTCTTAACAAAATGAAGCACTTCATACTCCGTCTTCATTATCAAAATAATTTCTTTGTTAACTGATGTCCAAAAATAAATTACAAAAAGGGGAAATGTCAGGTAACTGAACTTCTACAGCATGTTCATTTTTCAGGCTTCTTCCTAAGAGGTAGTGCATTGTAATATTCTCTTGCTTCAGGACTACAGAACTGCTTGTGTTCTTGCAATCACTGAACTTTACCCATTAAATTTGTAATGAATCTTAAACAGAAATACTGTAAGTAATGTTATCGCTGCTTATGAACTATTCATGGAATCACACAAATTTTAAGTGCAATGCTTATTATCTTGATAAAGCTTATCAGGCAGCACAAACTCTCCACTCTGTAGTTGAATATTCTTCTGTTGTGTCAGTGGGCTGTTAATGGGAACCATGACTGAAGTTTCCCATAGTCCATTCCATGAAGATCTGGGCTCCACCAGACGAGGATGGTAGAATGAAAAGACAATTTCAGTAATAGGTCTTGTTGCCATCGGACAGGTCTTGCTGAACATTGGAGTCAAGTACAATGTCCAGTTCCTTAGCATAGCTTGATCTACATGTACGACATGGTAAGGAGATGGCTTCATGCGAGCACTCTCAAATACTGCTATCCAGTATTCTGGCAATTCTGCTGGATATCTTTGGTTATTGAGTGCCATGTTATTAATTATTATATCATGACAAAGAAAAAGTCGGCATTACTCACTGAAGCCACAACAATGAATGGTCAATTACTGCAGTGTATGAATACTGTTGCCTAATGCAATGCAGCAAACACTTGACATTTCCCTTTCTTGCTCTGTTTTCCTATGACATTCCCCCTTCTTGTGTAGGAGTCACAAACTTTAAACGTCTGTCTGTGAGAGACTATCATCTTTTTTGTAATGCATTTAAGGCTATGTTATTCTACTCCATTTGGTATATCATAATACACATTTATCTCAGTTTTCACAAAATGTTGACATTCCCCCCTTTTGCAGTGAACTCTTCATATACTTTCATTTTGCACTAGCTTTGTATGGCTATATAAGTAGTCTATATGGGTCATTCTTCAAATACGGGAAAATTTGGAGTGTGTAAAATCCAAATTTTTTACTTTGTTTTTAAAATCTCAAAAAAATTACTAATATACTTCAGGGGCTACTTGATTATAATAAGACACCAGCAGAGCTTAAATGTTTATATTTTTATTTATTTTAATTTTTTAATTTTAACTTTGGCAACAATATGCTTTTCTTTATGTGGATTCATATTTTTCTCAGTGTGCTTCAGTTGATTTTGCACCAAATTTGAAAATTTGTGTGCATACTCCGGAATTAATGTAATTTTAACTAGACTGTGTTTTTATGGTTTTGGGGGGGGGGGGGGAATCAAGCAGAAATTCATTTAATCAGTTTTAAGATTTTAAGTATAGGTCACAGACACCGCAAACACAATAGTACCCTACATTTATCATTTACATGACTTGAGAGTCATCCACATACCCCTTCATGAGGCATGTGGATGACGCAAAAATCAGGCATGTGGATGACAAAAAAGGAGTTTTAGTGGCCTCAGCAAGCCATTTCTAAACCTCTGTAGGCTCAACTTCAGTAAGGTACTTTGAATTGGAAGGTTTATCATAGTAGTAGTAGTAGTAAGTATTCTGCCTTCCGGCAGGTTTTCAAACTTGGTACGCGAATTTTGTTTTCCAAAACTGTCTATCCTCTGCTTCCTCCTTCAGCATCCAATATTTCCGCTTTTCCCTTAAATCGTCCAACAGCTGAATTCTTCTTCTTCCAAGTCTAGTTGTACCCTCCAATCTTCCTTCTACGACATCATGTAATAAGCAGTTCCTTCTGAGAATGTGCCCAACCCAGTTTGCTTTCCTCTGACGAATTGTGTGTATGATTTGCTTTCCTCTGACGAATTGTGTGTATGATTGACTTCTTCTCACCCACTCTACTCAGAACCTCTTCGTTTGTCACCATGTCCATCCACTTTATATTTTCTATCTGTCTCCAGCACCACATTTCAAAACTTTCTAAATATTTCTTCTCTAATTTCCTCAAAGTCTGTCTCTGATCCATACAAAGCAATACTCCAAATATAACACTTCACCAGGTTTTTACGTAGCTCTAGGTTCAGACTACTAGTTAGCAGAGTTCTCTTCATCATAAATGCTTTCTTGGCCATGGCAATTCTTGATCTTATCTCCTTGGTGCAATAGGCATCTTTCGTCAGTACACTTCCTAAGTATTTGAACTGGTTCACGTTCTCTAATTCTTGATTTCCCATGATAATTTGAAGCGGCTCTTCTCTCTTCGATATCCTCATCACCTTCGATTTACCTATGTTGATTTCCATTCCATACTTTCTTCCTGTTTCCACCAGCCTGTCAATCATTCCTTGCAATATTTCTTGTTTCTTTACCAGAATCACCAGGTCGTCCGCATATTTGATGGTGCTAATAGCGTATCCTCCTATCACAAAATCCCTAACTCCTTCTAAGGCTTCTTTTGCTAGCCAGTCTCCATAAAGGTTGAACAAGATGGGTGACATACAACATCCTTGACGCACACCTCTTCCTATTTCTACACTGTTGGTCACTCCATGTTCTAGACGCACTTTCACTTTTTGTCCCAGGTACAAATTGCGGATTAGTCTCCTGTCCTTCCAGTCAATGCCTATTTTTTTGAGTATGTCCATTAACTTTTCCCAGTTCACTCAGTCAAAAGCTTTTTGCCAATCAATAAAGCAGACACACACTTCTTCGTTGACCGCTAAAACTCTCTCTGATATAATCCTTAGCATTCCAATTGCATCACTAGTTCCTTTTCCTTTCCGGAAACCAAATTGGTCTTCTCCTATTACGTCTTCTATTCTTCTTTCCAGTCTTCTAGTTAGTATCCGTGCCACAATTTTTCCTACGTGAGATAGCAAGCTGATAGTTCTGTGATCACTACACATCTTGGCACATTTCTTCTTCTTTAGTGCAATCATAGTTACCTCTAGGAAATCTTGAGGCCATTCTCCAGTGTCATAAATTCGGTTGATAAGTTTGGTAAGTTTCCTCATCCCATTTTCTCCTAATTCCTTCAGTAGATCCACTGGTATGTCATCGTCTCCTGTGGCCTTTCTATTCTTCATTTCTTTTATGGCCTTTTCTACTTCATTCTTCAATATGCTAGGTCCTATATTATCTTTATCCACTAGTTCTTCTGTTTCCATCTCGATGTCTTGTGGTCGATTTTGCTTGTCGTAAAGCTTTTCTATGTAATTTTCCCATATTGTAAGAACTTTTCCAGGGTTTGTAATTAAATTTCCATGAATGTCTTCTATTCCAAAAGTCCGTATTCCTTTATTTTCTTTAGATTCTAACTCCATCGCTTTCTGATACATTAAATCATATCTTCCTTTTCGTCGAAGCTCCATAATTTCATCACAGCTTTCTTTAAGGTAATTTTCTTTTGCTCTGTCTGTCTCTCTTCTTAGTTCATTATTCAATCTCTTATATTCCACAGCATTAGTATTTTTGTATTTCCTTCTTTCTTCCATCTTCTTTAACATCTCTTGTGTTACCCATGGTTTCCTATTTATTCTGTCTATTTTTCCAACTTTGTTCTTCAACGTGTCCAAAAAAACATTTTTTACACTTTCCCACTCACTTTCTACAGATTCACCAACATTTTTTATTTCATGTAACTGTGTTTCCAATGACTCTTTAATCGAGTCCTTGTCATTTCGCAGTTTTTCTAAGTTCTATCTTGGATTTCTTTTACATGTCCGCCTAATCCTTTTCAGCCTAGTCTCTATGTCTGCTACAAGAAGATTGTGGTCTGTGTTGATGTCAGCATTTGGAAGAGTCTTCACATCTTTCACACTGCCCCGGAATCTCTGCTTGATGAGAATGTAGTCAATCTGGTACCTATTAATATCCCCAGGGCTTTTCCAGGTGTACAACTTTGTTTTCCTCTTCTTGAACCAGGTATTGGTTATCACCATATCATATTGTTGGCAGAAGTCAACAAGCCTATTACCTCTGTCATTGCGCTTCCCTAATCCATAAGGACCCACAATTTTTTTCTCTTGTCCATCTCCTATGACACTGTTGAAATCTCCCATAATTATGGCATTCACTTTACCTCTTCCTTCTTGGTACAATATTTCGCCTATGTCTTCATACATTTTATCAACCTCTGCATCGTTGTGATCTGAAGTTGGCATATACACTTGCACTATCAAAACATCCACTGGATCTGCATTTATTTTTACATACATTATACGATCACTAACACACTCCACTTTTGTAATACTATTCACTAGTTTATTATGCACTATTTATCATAGTGCATAATCAAAACTAATTAATATTCACTTTCTGCCTACTTTCTAGAAGTCATGTTAATGACGGGGAATAGAAACGCTTTCCTTGAAAATGATGCAAAGTCCTTTGTTAATCCCAAACTGTTTGTAAGCAAGCAAAATTCAACCTTACAATTCAACCACAAGCTGCCCTGTTGGTTTTCTAACACTGTTGCCAGTTATGGAAATTTCTCATTTCTGCAGAAAAAATTATATTCTTTTCAGCCATGTGGATGACCAAAAACCTTTGGGACATTCTTTATGTTCATTAGGTGGGGTGACGGTTTTATTTTATTTTATTTTTTAGGGGTTAATAATTCTTCACACATTCATACTCATTGGCAGGAAAAAAGTTGAAAAGGAAATAACATTTTGTTTTGTGGAAAAATGCATTAGAATATACAAAACCGGGGAATGGGACAGGGCATGTGGATGACATTTCATGGAATTAAATTTGATTTTGGAATATCAGAATTTAAAGTTAGTGACATTTCAAAGTGATAGTAGTAGTATGGAAGTAGTAGAAACAAACTTTTATTTTAATTTTTTTTAAAGTTGAATTTGAAGGGAAATATCACTCCGGAACACAAATTTTCCCGTATTTGAAGAATCACCCATATGTTTTGTTAGTGTTACTTGAGAAACACCTGGCGGTAGTGGTGTACATTGTTTCTCAAGGAACCTGCATGGAATCTGAGATTGATCCTGCCTATAAGTTATCTAACTCCAAGTATACCATACATTCTTCCAGTGTCCCACTAGAAGGCTGGGTAACATGTCTTATAGCAACTAAATTTGTTCGCAGGCTTCCACGGCCGGTGTTATACATATTAAATTGATTGGACTGGCTATCCAGGTTGGGACCCGTCGTGTTTTTAGTGTCTTCTAACGTTTCGGATATCTTATTGCATCCTTCGGAGAAAGATTCGCATCGAAAATAAGTGCCTGTAAAGAGTAAACAGTCGCAGTTGTCATGGCGTCAGTTTTAATGTTTTAACTGTTTCCCGCCAGATGTCACTGATCTTATACCCATCTTCCCTGTTTATGTTATGGGGATGTTTAATAATTTCTATGGCTTCTGTAACAAGTCTAGGGAATCTTCTGTTTTCATGTTTTAGTAGAGTTATATCATCGAAAAGTATTTTGTGGCCCATTTCGTCCGAATGAGAAGCTATGGCAGAGTAGTCAGTGTTGTTTTGTTTCTGGTGTCTTTCTCCGAAGAAGGACACAATAAGATGTCCAAAATGTTAGAAGACACTAAAAGCACGACATGGCCCAACCCGGGATAGCCAGTCCAATCGATTTATTTATAGCAACTAATTCTAATCTCTATTGTCAGGCTTCATCTGACTAATTTTTTGCCACTGAAAACACTGCTCTGGGTTTGGTAGACTTTGTAGAAAGATTACTATGCCTTCTCCTTGGCAAAGCAGTGTAAAATAAAAGTAGGTTCATTTCAACCAAGTTGAAAAACAAAGTACACAAACCTATTGTTCACCAGAAGCATTAAAATAGTTTTCTCTTGAAAACTGTACGAGATATCTTAACATTCCACCTTTTTGTAGAATATTTAATTTTAAATACTGCAAGTCTTCAAATTTTATTTTACCAGCGGATAAATATCAACAGTGGACACAATCTAGTTATTACCATAAGTCATTAAAACAACCACATTTTTTTAAATGTTGAAACATTCCGAAACAACTACAGTAGCCTACTATGTTCATCCCAATTTTCAGCTCTATCAGTTAATTAGTTTTGCATGGTAAAGTGATAGACAGCAGATGTTTACCGAGGTAAATAGCAGTACGCTTCAAAAGTATTTTTAATTTATAGCAACTTAAGCATTTCATCTTCACTGTTTTAAATTAATAGGGCTATTTAAGTTTTATTTTATAACTATGAATAGGCCTATGTATAGACTGCTGCAAAAATCAATGGGCCACCTATAAGTTTTAACTTCCAAAAGAAGTTAAGATGCAGAATACTGTCCATGCTCTTCTCATCGTCTGCATACACAAGATAACACACAACTAAGCCATTTAAAATGTCTATATTTTGTTTAAGAGTCTAATATTCGTTATTAAATTGAATGTAGAGTAAGATATGACAAACTGTGAAATCAGCAATAGCAGACCATATTCAAGACACAGGATGTGAAATTGATATGGAACCAGAGCTGAAGAAGTGTATACAAGGACACAAACAGCTGATAGTTTGGGAAAAATTTACATCCACAAGAACAAAGACACACTTATGAACTTTGAAATTCAGAATCAAGAGGTACCGTATATATTTAGGAAGAAATAAAGAAATAAAAACTATATTATTTGCAGATGACCAGGTCCTGCTGACTAGTAACGAAGACGACCTCCAATATAATGCATTGAAATTTAATTGTATTTTAAAAGAATACAATATGGAGATATCTTGCAATAAAACGAAAGTATTAGCAATGGAGGGAAAGTTCATGAGGAGAGTAAAAATAGTGATAGAAGGGAAAAATATAGAACAAGTGAGAACTTTTAAATACCTGGGGCGTAACTAATTATCAAGTTAATCTGGATTTAGAAGATGGACAAATGGAATAATAAGAAAACACTTTGGAAGAAATATGTCAAAGGATGTACAGATTAGATTCCATAATGTCTTATCAAAGCCGGCAATGTTATATGGCAGTGAGACATGGACCTTAAGAGCCCAGGATTGGAAGCGAATAGAAGCGGCACAAATGAGATTCCTCAGGTCAGTTGAAAGGATAACTTTAAGAGACAGAAAGAAAAGTAGCGAAATAAGGGAGAAATTGAACATAAGGAACATTACTGATGAAATTAAGGAATATCAGAAAAACTGGCAACAACATGTAGAGAGAATGACCCTAGACAGACTACCATGGCAAGCTTATTTTTATCAACCTGCTGGGAAACGTGACCTAGGTCGACCAAGAAGAAGATGGAAGGATGCCATTAGCCTCGGAACAGGACAGCAATGACCCATCCTTGTAAGGAAGAAGAAGAAGAAATTCCTGTGGATGATGATCTCATTAGGAAGTTAGTTCATTGGTTGGCCAGGCAGTGACATACCAACTGTGAAGGGGGCCTGGGGCACTAATCAATATGGGTGCCAACCCTATATCCACGAACTATATCATTCACATAGTCTACACAAATATACGACAGGAAGCTACCTAATTCATTATATTTCTTTGGGCCCTGAATAAAATGAATGTTTCCCCCCCCCCCATTTGGGATTCATGTGTTTATTATGCATTATGCAATTTTATGTTATTGCCATAATTTTGTTAAGAGTATCAATACCAGCAGGGCCGTAGCAAGGTCCTTCTGTGAGCTTGGCGAGTTTGACAAATCTGCACCCTCCCTGAACAATTTTTTTATATTTCTGTAAAATTGTTTATTATTTTAACATAAAAACACTGTTATTATCAAAGAAAACCTAAACCTCAATTTGAAAATGAACTAAGTGTTGAACTTGCAAGGTATTAAAACCTTATTTTCAGACGATTGAACTACTTAAAAAATAATTAAATCATAAAATCTAGTATCAAAAGTAAAGTACATAATAGGCCTGATGCCTACTAAAATGTTTAACACATTAATATATAAAAGTTTTTTTTTTCGAATAGAAACTTTTTAAAACAGCTTCTGCAACATGCAATGAGAAAACGAAAAATGCATAGTATTTATTTATAAATTGCACTAGTCTAAAAAAGGCGGGATTTTTCATGGTTAATTTTGTGCCCTCTTTGTACCTGCGCTCTTGGCGGGGGCCCATCTAGCCACCACCTAGCTACGGCCCTGAATACCAGTAGGCCTACTAACATATGGTCGGAGGAAATCCACATTAGTATGCAATTGTATTGAAAAGGTAGGTCAACTAAATAGTTGTGATTTCACAATATTATTTTATATACAAAAGAAAGAAAACCCAAACAGCAAAGATTTAAAAAGTATATTAATAATGAACTAAATGGTGCATAAATTAAAAATATTTTGTGTTAGTTTTGGCATGTGGAAATTTTGTTATTACATCATCAAAACTCATTCGTTTTGCAACAGAGATCTCAATGGTATTAGGGTCAAGCTCGACAAATGAGATTTCCCTCTCTTCTCTTGCTTGTTGGGGCTTATATTATTACAGTGGGCCTACGGTTGGCCTTTGGTTGTTTCTAACCTGTTTTTTGTTTAGTCTGTTTAAAAATGTATAATTTTTTTAAGAGACAGCTTTTTATTCACTCAAACCAAGTCTCATCTCTGGTATGGTAAAATCAATAAATAAAATTTTGGAGCCTATGTTCAAAGCGAGGCCTGGGGTGTACCACCCCTCCTGCCCCTGTTATGGTATGCCACTGTGACCAGGAGAGGATGCTGATGCCGACCAAGGACTTATTTAAGGGCGGGGTCCTGGGGGTCCGGTCCTCCCAAAAATGAAAGCATTAGTTAGAACAAATCAATGTTTTGAATCACTTAGGAAGGAAAGATGCCAATAATTTATGATTCATCAGTTTAAAATCTCCAGAAACTGCTGTTTTTGTCACTTAGGAAGGGAAGATGTCAATAATTTATGGTTAACCAGTTTAGGACCCCTTGAAAACTGATTTCTAAATACATGCTTGCCGACCAGCTAAGGCTAAGGAGGGACACTTATCGAAGATATGCATATCGCCAATCTTCATATACCTAAATTCGTACATGTGACAATTTATTAATAAGAGAAAGATGGTATATATTTGTTACAAAGCCAAAACTGAATGGGCTATGTAACAGTAATGCTAACATTAGAAAAGAAAAGGCTAGCAAATAATAAAAAAATATATAATGCGTCCCTCTTAGGCATTATTCGGGACACTGAAAATGTTCTTAAAATGCAGGATGTCCCGCCAAATTCGGGACAGGTGGCAACGCTACGACCAGCAAACAGATGAAGTCCAGCTGAGGATGAATGGGGTTAGGCCTACCCTCTGAAACTGCAGTCCAGGTTAGTGTCAACTTCAGTGAAGTTTGTGTGTCACAATCCTTCTCATTAGTATTCTTATAAAATAAATAAATACTTGCATATAAATTTATGAGTTCCCCTAAAAAAATGTCCAACTTCAGCACTGCTTACACCCAGTTACTTTAGGGTGGCCATTTCTAAAATGTCAAAAAGGAGGACACACTTCTTCGGTAATCTAGCATAGTATAAAACTTCGGGCATGGACGGCTGGACAGCAGATATTACATGCTATAACCCTGACTAATTTTACTTAATAACTGCATTCATATAAAATAAATGATAGTAGGCCTACGCTATCATCGTATCGACAAGCGTGCCGACCTTAGGATTGGCAGGAACATACGGGAAAATATGAATTTTATTAATATGCTTTACCGATCCATCAGAGTCTCGAAAAGGGGGACAAATCAACGTCCGGCATAAAGCCACGGCAGATGGAGGACTGCTTAGCAAAAAGCCTTAAGGTCTGGCCACCCTAAGTTAGTTATGTCAGGTGGTAACTGATTGTACGGTATAACTAGACTCCTTAGGCCTATATTTTTTCTTTGTAAGCCTACTTAAGTATGGTTCTTTGTACTTTATGGCTCAACACAAGCTGGCAAGATGTGTATTCTGATGAATAAAAGTATTTGACCACAAATTTGATATTAAACTTATTTCTTAGACGGTGGCCTAGATTGTAGCCTACCAACAAACATTAGGTACGGGCACAGCTCATACACTGATTCTAACATTCACATTACCATCGTACTGAGTATGAGGCATTAAAATGAGTTAAGAAATGTTAAGTACCCGGTAACTCAATGAAAAATACTAGGCTGAGTTTTCTGAATGACTTTCCAGAGACTGCAGCTTTAAAGAGCATGTCATTGATGTCTTTGTAGAATGGAAAATAGAAAGAATTGATCTTATGTTATAAAAAATCTGTATAGGCCTAGGCCTACATATTCGCCAAATCATAACATTGCCTCAGCAAGATTGGATCTTCAGAATACCTACAAGAATGAGCTTTGCTTCACCATCAATTTAATCTTACTTCAATCAGAATCTTTGTAACGATAATATCATTCTAGAATTGATGAGGGAAATCCTTAATTTCATAAGGGACATATTGGTCCTTAACGCATTAAAAATAACATTACAACACTTGGGTCTAATCACCACAATCTGGTTTCAAGTAGGCCTACTACTCTTTTCTAATACGGAATATCACAATGATAGATGGAAATATACTTTACTAATAAATATGGTATCCCCCTTTAAAAATTTCATCTCCTAGGCCTACACAAATAAACCCACATTCCCAAACAATCTTATATCATATGGTGGAATATCCAATAATCATAGGCGTTTGCAAGAAATTACTTTTTAATACAACTTACACCCTGAGTCATTTTATAAAGTGGTATTTTGCTCTGATTTTAAATATGCCTATTTGGCATTTTGACTTCATTAACTTACATCCAAAATTGACCTATGTATCGGTAGGTTATTATAGGCCCTAATATTGCGAATGAGAATTGTTTGGATTGCTGGGTATATTTAAAATAAATAAACCCGGTGACTGTTCATGTCGAACATTTCTACTTGCAAGAAGGGACGTAAAAATGTGATAGAGAAATCCGACTGTCACGGAGAGAACTTTCGAGCATGTTACCGTAGAAACGCAGACAGCCATGCCAGGATGCCACACGTCACCATGGCAACGGAACCGACCAATAGGAAAGTGATAGAACGTTCTCGCGTTTAATCGATCAAGTTCGAGAGAGATCGAGAGTCGACAACAGCAGTATATAAGGAGCCCCAAGTGGCCACCTCGCGCTAGTCACAGAAAGCTTAAGGCGGCGTGTTGAAAACCAACGATAGTGTTTACAACATCGTTTGTGAAACGTATCAAGACATTCAATACGTTTAAAGGACAAAATTGAGGAATAATACCAGGAATTTTGCTAAGCTTAACCATAGGCCTGTAATATAATAGAGGAAGAGGAAATTAATTATGCCAGAAAGAACTGCGATTGGAATCGACCTAGGAACAACCTACTCCTGCGTTGGTGTCTGGCAGAATGGAAAGGTGGAGATCATCGCCAACGACCAAGGAAATCGTACCACCCCTAGCTGCGTGGCGTTCACGGACACCGAAAGGCTTATAGGTGACGCCGCTAAAAGTCAAGCAGCTATAAATGTAAAAAACACAGTTTTCGATGCCAAACGTCTTATCGGAAGGAGATTCGACGATCCAAAAATTCAGCAGGATGCACAACATTGGCCATTTACTGTAGTGAACGACTGTGGAAAGCCAAAGATCCAGGTTGAATACAAAGATGAAAGTAAGAAGTTTGCTCCTGAGGAAATCAGTTCTATGATTCTGATGAAGATGAAGGAGACAGCAGAGGCATTCCTTGGACGCACTGTGAGAAATGCTGTGATCACTGTACCTGCATATTTCAATGATTTTCAACGCCAGGCCACCAAGGATGCAGGCACCATCGCAGGATTTAATGTCCTCCGCATTATTAATGAGCCTACAGCTGCTGCTTTAGCCTATGGTCTGGACAAGGGCCTCAGAGGTAAACGCAATGTTTTAATATTTGACTTGGGGGGTGGTACATTCGATGTTTCCATCTTAACGATCGATGAAGGATCACTGTTTGAAGTGAAAGCTACGGCGGGCGATACTCACTTAGGAGGAGAGGACTTCGATAACCGTCTAGTGAAATATTTGACTGAAGAATTTGAAAGAAAGTTCAGGAAGAACCTCCGCAGCAATCAAAGGGCAATGCAACGCTTGAGGACAGCTTGCGAGAGAGCGAAACTTACTTTGTCTTCCAACACAGAGGCAAGTATAGAAATAGATTCTCTCAATGAAGGCATCGACTTCTATAGTAAAGTCTCGCGAGCAAGGTTTGAGGATTTGTGTTCGGATCTGTTTAGCCTAACTCTCAAGTCTGTTGAGAAAGCCTTAAACGATGCTAATCTGAACAAATTATCAATAAATGACGTGGTCCTTGTAGGAGGTTCGACTCGTATCCCCAAGATTCAGAGCTTACTGCAGAAATACTTCTGTGGAAAGCGATTGAATCGATCTATTAATCCGGACGAAGCAGTAGCTTACGGCGCAGCTGTACAAGCAGCCATTTTGAATGGAGATACTACTATTACAATTCAGGACGTCCTTCTCGTTGATGTGGCACCGTTGTCTCTCGGCATAGAAACTGCAGGCGGCATAATGTTTAAAATCGTCGAACGCAATTCTCGTATTCCTTGCCTTCGGAAAGAGACCTTCACAACGTGCTGTGACAATCAACCAGCGGTTACCGTAAAAGTATACGAAGGAGAGAGAACCATGACCCGGCACAACAATCTCTTGGGTACATTTGACCTTAATGGCATTCCTCCTGCTCTGAAAGGGGTCTCGAAGATTGAAGTAGCATTTGACATAGATGTTAATGGTATTCTGAACGTGTCTGCTAAGGACACAAGTACTGGAAAATCTCGGAACATTGTAATTCGTAATGACGACGGCCGTTTGTCAAAAGAAGACGTAGAAAAAATGATAAGAGATGCAGAAAAATTCAAAGAAGAAGACGAAAAACAAATAGAATTAGAACCTAAGTGTCAACTAGAGTCCTTTACCTTCAGTCTGATGCAGGCTTTGAAAGATTTGGAGAATAGATTGAGTGAAGATGAAAAGAACGAAATGAAGTCTGAATGCAGAGGGCCATTATTGACAGCTGTCAAAAGAAAACGTAGAAAAAGTGGCGAAAGATGTAGAAAAGTTCATAAAGTTGATTCATAGAATACGTTGATGTAGAAAAGTTCATAAAGTTGATTCATAGAATACGTTAATGTACTCTATGTAGCCTATACATACGTTGTACATACAGTAGAAGTTCTGTTAACCGAAACAGAGATGCGGTAGTTTTCACGAAAATGTTATTTTTACATGTTAAGAATAACTTTTTCAAGTTCTAGATGAAATTAAATGAAGACTCAGCCTCTGTTGACAGATCGTCATTGTTTTATTGTTAGACATTTTTGAAGCATGCCCTTCAAACTTATTTTTCATTTTGATCCAATGAGAAACAGTGAAAACACCAACATCAAAATAACCTGCCACAGTACGCAAAATTTCACAATTTTTTTAAAACTGCTTCTGACTTTTCTTCTTTCGTTGTCACGACCCGTTTCCGTTATGATGCACAATAAAAACCTATCAAAATACTTCACAAAAAACATTCGATCACCACCGCACGGACAAGTATTAGCACATGACTGACGTGAACAAATAGAGTTGGCTGGCATGTGCCTTTACAATAGATGGGGATGAAGACCGACAAGGTCAGTGCCCTCGCATGCTGTTAACTCATCCTTGGAAAATTTATTTCCTCACTCACTTTCTATTCATACAAACAGGTTGATGAAGGGAATGACGAGATTTCCCTCTGCCATCAAAGAAATATTCCTTGTCTCGTAGCCCAAGAGTTTGAAACACACACACACATACAAAGAATATTGGAACAATTTTTTTGTCACTTCGGTTAAACGGTATTGCCGTTAAAAGTGTTTCGGATAACAGAGATTCTACTGTATAATTATTATATATTTTTATAGGTTGTTAACAATTTAGGTTTTTCAGGGTGTAGTTAGTTTTTATAGGCATAGTTTGTGTATATGATTGATATGAAATAAACTTATGATATATTTGTATTATAATATGTTTAGTCGTTACTTTAATTTATTTTTATTTATTTATAACATCGAAATGAAATTGCTCATTATTCGTATAAGTCAGCGTTTCTCAACCTTTTTGAACCCGAGGACCTCTAAAATGTCAAAAAAATTTTACGGACCCCTAATTTTACATCCCATTTTTAAAAGAAGGCCTATATTCTTAATATGTGGGTTATTAATTATAGGTCAATATAACGAAATATGTGTAAAAATTTACTTCTTTACTTTCCCCTTGCTCTATGATTTTTTTAAATTATGTCTGCGGACCATCTGGACAATCTTCGCGGACCACCAGTGGTCCGCGGACCATAGGTTGAGAAACGCTGGTCTAAGTGGATAATTGGAGACAGGCCACTACTTTTAGGCGCCCGATAATAAGTTATTCCGACTGGTTCCTGTCTTTACACGGTTCTCTCTCCTGTCGTACTTCATGTCGCAAAAGTACACGCTTTCCACGTAAATGCAAATCGTCAAATTAAACGGATACCACCAGGGAATCTTCGTACTTTATACGGATGTGCAGAGAGTTGAAGGAAGCTTTACATATGGTGTAAGTTGTACTGTATAACTCGAGGAATGACATTCCTTGTGTAGTGTATGACTAACTATTTTAATATTCGTAAATTTCTAAATAGTGTAGAACTCCAATTATCCTAATAACTTTGAGGCATAGGCGTGATTAAAAAAGGAAAATTGTATAATTTTTTAAGTCTGCCCATAAATTACTTAATACAAGTATAAAGCGTGGGAAGCTTAAAACTCGTTATTTTGCGTCTTAATTTTTAAAATTTTCCGGGGGCGGACCCCCGGCAGCTTAAAACTCGTTATTTTGTGTCTTACTTTTTAAAATTTTTCGGAGGAGGACCCCCGGAAGCTTAAAACTCGTTATTTTGCACCTTAATTTTTTTAATTTTCCGGGGGAGGACCCCCGGACCCCCTTCTCCCCAGGGGGTATTCCATACCCCCAGACCCCGCGGATATTATAACCCCCCCATATGGTCGGCCTGGTTACGCCTATGCTTTGAGGCCGTATTAATTTTTTTTTTTTTTTTTTTTTTTTAAGCAGCGAGCATTGGGAACTCCTCTTTCAGGGCCGATTATTTGCGAAAAAGAAAAATTTTATCCGACAAAATCGATATTTTGTCAGCAAAACAACTGATTCAGACCGATATGTTCAAAATATTACACTTTATGTAAACACAGTACTATACAATTTATTTTTAAGAAATAATCTTTTTCATCATTTATTCAATTAACCGGATTGGGTCCGGTCCCAATTAATCCGGATAACTGGAGTTCTACTGTAGTCTATTCTGAAAATCTCTCTTTGTATGCATGTATTCAAAATGTTACTGATGTAAATTTTGTACAATACTAAAAGCGATTTGGATATACAGACGCCATCTGGCCATTGTTTTTACAGGTATTTTGGGGAAGGTGACCAACGTAATATAGACCAGGCCGTACTGGCGCACGAGTATGCAAAACTTTTCGGACGCAGTTTCTTTTTGGATTCTTAATTATGACACCTTACAGTATGTAGAAATGCAGGTTCCCACCAAATATTGTGGTCGAGGTTATCTTGACCCGCCATTAAAGATGGCGGATGAGCCACATCATGTTTACGCCATTATCTCTGTGATCCCTGGTCCAATCTTTCCGTTCTTTTTTTAAATAAAAGGAAATTAAAAATACAACCAAAAATGTTATTACACATTTTTTGATATCTTCTACCCTTTGAAAGTTATTTAGGTGCAAAGTGTTTTTTAATATTCATAGAAAGGGTATACTGAAAAATGAAACTATTTACAATTGGTTTAGGCCTAACAACTTTTTACGTTTATTACATGCATTCCTAGTACATACATATATCTTTTATTCAGTTTCAAATACATGTTTGCAGTCCTCAACAATACATACATATAGTGGTATTCAGCAGTGGCGGCTCGTGGCCGGAAAATTAGGTGAAGAGGGAAAAAATGCCACATGCTTACGTTAATAACCCAACTCATCTATGTCTTGTATAGCAAATCAATCCTTCGATAGTCCTTTAAGGCTGCACACTTGTCGGTGATATTATCATAGAATGGCTGCATTTCTTCTAGCTGCAGTAAAAGTTCTTTCTGAATTGAAATATTCGCTAAACAAGATACTTGTCTGGCAACATTTTTGATCCTTCATTTAGTAGGCCTATGTCGTGATTTGACAGCTGGCACAATGATGATTTGATTTTAAACAATGCGGGTAAGAATATAGTTATTATTTATAAAATCTGATACATTTTATTCATGGAATACTCTTAATGAGTTTATGAGTTTCATGAGATAAATTCGATCCTGTTTTCCGCCGCGAATCTATTGATGTTTATCGTAATTATTATTCTCCTAATCAGATTATTCAGAATATTCCATTCATGCGACGCGGACTTGAAATTGACTAATAATCTTTAGCAATGCCTCGGATATCGACCAATGACTGTTGTTTATCTTATAAGTTAATATGCTTGCAAGGGTCGGAAAGATGCAATTTTATCCGATAAACTTCAGCTCGTTACTGGATACTTCAAGGCATTAATATGCAGTGATTAATAGGTTTGTTCGCAAAGCAAATCCGTGACCGCTTGAGAATTTGTTGTACTGCGCATGTCCAGTCTGTAACTTACCCGTGATTTGCACTTTGCGAACGGTTACAGGAATTTGGAATCGATAGTTTCTGCGTTTAATCGATATGATATGCAAATAAAATATATATTTCCCTTTGACATGTTATAAATGCAATAAACATCGACAATATAATCTATATTTTGGGAAACTTTTAATTATCTTCCATTATTCATACATATAAGTACCTATGTTTATAAATCTGGCGCAATGTTACAGGAGGGAGGAGTCAGGCGCGAGAAAATAGGTTACTGCGCATGTCTCTGATAACAATTCATGCTAGAGCCTGCAAACTTTTCTTATAGTACAGAAACTGTCCGTGAGAGCTTTGCGAACAGAAGATTGAAATCAGAATCACGGATTCTCGCTTTGCGAACGCGTGTGGAGAAAGAGCGCATGCGCGAACGATATGTTCCTGGTTTCTGACTGCTTTGCGAACAAACCTATGATGTCACATGTCGTATGATTGCCTATGAAAAAATATGCATTGTAGGAATGAAACGTCGTGATTCAACGTTGTCGTCCTATGGCGTCCTATCGGAGACGATCTCCGAAGATGGTTCAGTGTTGTGACACGTGACAGTGGGCTTTCATCACAGTACACAGTAGTCTTGGTATATGGTGACACACATTAAATAAATTAACTTCTAGTTTCATCCCTATGCCTCACTTTTGTGCAATAGAATCGAACGCCTATAATTTTTTTTTCCGTTAATGATATTTAATTTTATGAGGAAGAATCTAAGCTCCTCTACCGTTCATATTTCAATGAAGTATATGGTTGTTTATAAACACCTTTTAAATAATGAATTGAAAAATGTTAAAAATAAAAATTCTAGCTCTTTAGCGTCTATGCAAATCGTGTGGAAAATTTAAACAAAATTGTTATTTTTTTTTTATAAAATCGTGAAGAATGAAAGTCTGTTTTAGCCTTGCCCAAAGATGTAAGACTTAAAAGCCTGAGTTTGTACAAACGATAGCTGGCTTATAACTACCCTTCAAAGTATAAGGATACCGTATAAAAGTAAGAAAAAGTCGTCAATCTCCCCAGAAGATATCTAATCCAAATACGTTTTATTTATACACGATGTTTAGTTCTCAAGCCACACAGACACGTTCCTGAAAATATTATTGGACAGAGGAGAATTCAAAATAGGTATTTATGTTAAAAACATTGATTTCGAACATTTATTACCTTTGGTACGGGTAGAGGAAGTGAAATTGGTGCTTTGCTATTAATGGAGCTGTTAGCAGAAGAGGAGTAGGTATGAAACCCGCCAGACACTGTCATTGTAGCAGCTTGCTGTGGTAACCGCGCGCCATCATGAAGCCGAAGGACGACACGCTCTATATTCAAGTGCAGGAGGAGCTGGACACCTTCGTGGGTAGTCTGATCCCCTCAGAATGGATGTGGGATAAGCGAGAAAATGCTGCTTGCAGCATGAGCCAGCATCATTTTTAGTGGACCAGACTACCCATGGAACAGGGGAAGTGAATCAAGGCTAGTTCTGCTTCGTGCTTGCTTGCAAGACTCGGGAGCTCTCTGGCGCCTCCTCCTTTGACACCACTCGTGGCGGGCAATACAAAATTACATAAATGCATTTATAGTAAAAACCAACATTCGTGATATTGAAATAAACTTTAAAAATATTGTAAATAAACTTTAAAAATAAACGTATTGTAAAGGAAAAATACTGGTGAAGTGCTACTTCACCTACTTCACCTGAATAGCCGCCACTGGTATTCAGTTCATTTGCTTCTTTTTTACAGCTGCAACTAAATGTCGTACAGCGAGACCTACAATTGCACGGTGGTACTATGTAACCAGGCACTGCCTTTTTTGTAACACAGATAACCTCGACCACAATATTTGATGGCAACATGCATTTCTACATACTGTAAGGTGTCATAATTAAGAATCCAAAAAGAAACTGCGTCCGAAAAGTTTTGCATACTCATGCGCCAGTACGGCCTGCACTAATAAGAGAATGGGACCTGCACCTGGAAAGAAAGAATGCAGGCTTCGCTGGCTACTTACAAATGATTCTGCCGATTGATGAAGAAATGTTGGCCTATCTCAAAGAACAAAATAGGATTAATAGGACCAAGGACCATACTTTAGCTCAAAACTGAATAAAATAGAGTTGGTCTTTGGTAAATCGCTACTTTTTTCAACACACAGAAGCAATAACTGAGCCTAAGGTCTGCTATATCTTTAGAAATATATATTTCTGACACTTTTTGTGTGAAAATTTCAGTCTCTTATAATCTTAAAGTTGAAAGGAATAACCGAAATTCATTTCCTTCGCGATGTCGTTTATAATAATATAACAATATGATCGCATTTGCTAGCAGAGGGTTAAGTTCACTTGTAACGACGCAAATAGCGACGTGCATAATCAACGATAGGAGACCATTCCTAAACAAAGGAAGGGTTGGGGGACCGCAACTAATCGATATTGAACATTTTCATGATTATCGATACTGCCCTGAATTTTATTTGAATTACAGAAAAGGAGAGGTGCGCATGCGTCGACAGTGAATCGACGAGGGAGACGTGCGGAACCTGAAAGACGGTTAGTAGTACGTGCCTGACCACGAAAGAGAGAAGTTGAAAAGGCAGAAGGGAGAAGACGAGACTGGGATGTGTGACAGCGGTAGAGGCGTTCTGGCATAATGGTGTGTCAGACTTTCATCTAAAGGAAATTCTGGATGTGGACTTCCTTGACACGACTATATGGAGATAGTCATTAATCAGAAGAATACACCAAGTCGGCCAGTACGAGACACCGCTACAGCGAACATCAGCTGTGAGAGTGAGTCGTGACTGCTCGCTCTGAATAAGAGCAGATATGGACATCAGGAAGTAATGGAAGACAACTCAGGATCGGAGGATAAGTTGGACATCACTGGTTGAGTATAGTCGTCTAGACTTTTTCTTATTGTTTGGGGAGTGAGAAAATTGAGATATCCCATTTTTTTGTAAGGATGGTTTCTAAGTCATGTATGGCGATTAGACACCGTAGGGAATAATAGAATAGAATAGAATAGAAACATAGAAGTGAGAATTCTAGAAGTAAAGTGATGAAATCCAGTAATCCAACTATTTTCTATTTCTGGTCTAAATTAATTATAAAAGAGCAGTCAAGAGCCTAACAACTGAATGCCAAAGTTAAATCTCTTCACTTTAGGTTTTTTTGGGTGATTGTTCCACGAATGAATACATAGCTAGGAGCAATTGGTGATGCTCATAGAAACTTTGTTATTTTTGAGACAGGACGCGAGGGGAGTAAGGAAGAAAAGTAATTAAGGGGCATGCTTAGTACTTCTTACGAGGGCCTCTCCCTCTTGGGTTTCGTTCAGGTGACGGGTGACTATCTATAAATAGATTTCATGCTGGCCTGTAATGTTAAGTTATGTTTTTTTATAGAGATTTATCTACAAGCGAAGGTATATGGAATATGGTAGAGGGGGATAAGAAGTGGAAAGATTGAAGGGCAAAAGAAGGCCTACGAGTGGTAGTGCATTAGGTGTGTACCATTGGAAAATTTACATGTTAGGGTAGAAGTAGAAGTCACTAAAGGGGTTATAGAGAAGCTTACTAATCTGGGCGTGAATTAGTTTCAGTTAGAATTCTAGGGAATTTAGAGACAAAAGAAGATTGGGTGCCCATGCTAAAGAGTAGTAACGTAAGAAGTGGGAAAACTAGAATAACCACCGAGTGAATTAAATCAATGGTATAAGCTGAAGGGAACTCTACTTAAAGAAAGAAAGGGGTTAAAAGATAACAGCTGATGACTGGTCAGGTTAGAAAGAGGAGAGTGAGTGAAAGATAACAGCAAATGATTGGTTAGGTTAGAAAGAGGAGAATAGGTAATTACGAGTAGTGTACTGATGATAAGTAGTTTATTAACAAGTACTAGAGATTGTAAGGGTGAGGTGAGGGAACGCCGGAAGTATCCCGAATCAAACAAATAAAATCTGGTAGTAGGCAAGGCCTATACTAGTACATATAAAGAAATTTATGAGAGATTGTGAAAGCCATCGATGTTGGAGGCGAACAACGGCCCCACGTGCCTCTAGGAGAGAGTGTCAGGGACCTCTGACATCGATTGTTCAAAATTGTATTTTTGTTTGCGGCCTATTAATATTTTCCCGGTTGCAGGAGAGGAGTCAGATTGTTTGTAACTCAAGATCTAGACGTCGCTCCTGTATCGGTGGTCTATCGCCACAGTCACTCTGTAGGTATAGGCCTAAACTTCTATTTCTTTCTTCATGAGACTGTCTTTCCTATCTATCTTTAAATACAATTCTTCATGGACTAAGCTGACAAATAGACTAATATAGGAGACATAGGTGGGATTATTGAGTGTAATTTGTAGAGTTAAGGACTGGATTATGAATTGAAAACCTTTATTTATTCAGAAAAAAAAAAGGTATAATATATATATTGAACTATCCTGAAGTTGCAAATGTAAATGACTACACAAGTCAGTAGTAAATTAGAAGAACAATACAAGACGTTCTAGTAGATACCTGAAAAACAAAGAAAGAAAATTAAAGTAATTAATTAAGGATTTGTTATTGTTGAACAGAGAACGTACTTATATAGTTAAAATTGGGTATACTAACCTTGAATAATCAAATATTATCCTACCAATAAAAGTGTTGAATGGTTAATGTAGTGTAAATGTAATTTATTGTATATAAGATTGTTATTGTTGAAAAAAAAAAGGAAAAAAAAATATATTAAATAAATTACGGTCGTTGTTACTTAAAGCAAAGTAACGGGAAGTTCAGTCTTCACAAAGTTTGGTCGCCCATAACGTGGGGCTTGATATAAGAAAAGAAAATAAACATTAATCAGTTAGAATTGGAAACTTGAAATACGAGTCATCATATATTTTGGAGCCCATAGCGTGAGGCTGTGATAGTTTCATAGTAGGATAATTTTGATAGTAATTTTGACCCATATCGTGGGGCTGAGTAGTGTTAAAACAAAACAGTATTGCTAATTGTTGCAACTTAATTTAGTTAAAATTGTTAAGTGAAAAAAAAAAAAAAAAAAAGAAACCTTTATTCAGTTGAAGTTCCATATTATGATAGCCCATAGCGTGAGGCAGTGATAGTTTGATGTCCTAACGTGAGGCGAGATAGGGTTAAAAGAATTTTGGGAGTTAGGTTAGTATAACTGAAATTTATTCTCAAAAAAAAAAAAAATAATAATAACATATTTTTGGGAAAAGAATAACGACTATTGACAAGTAAGGACTTCTATAGATGACTAAGACAGACGACTGAACTATTGTGTGTTCTAATCTTTTTTTCAGTGGTATTGTTAATATATAAATATGGCTACTTATGTTGATCCGTATGCACAAATAAGAGCAGCTGAGCTAACCCAAGTTATTAGGAAGTTGAGGAAGGCGGATTTAGAAGCAGAATGTGATAGAGTAAAGTTACCGACCACAGGTACAAGGGATGAGTTAAGACAACGCTTGTTAGATTATGCCCGTAAGAACCCTCAGTCATTTCAAGTGTTAATTACGGCTTTTGCTCTGAGTCAGGAAGTTTTGGAAGAAGATTTGGTTGAACATAATATAACGATTCCACAAGATTCATATGGAGATGTAGTGTATACATGGGTTAAGTTAATGCGTAGGAAGGCCATGGCGGTAGCTGATTCGGAAGAAGCTGTACCAGTAGTACCATCGTTTACAATTCAGTTAGAGCCGCATAAACCAAATACTTTGGATCTGGTTCGTAAATGGAACATTAAATTCAAACCTGGGGATAGTATTTACTTATTTTTGGAGAGATTGGAAGATTTAAAACAAAGTTCTAAGTTACAGGGTGTAGAGTTATTGTCAGTATTACCCGAAATTTTACAAGATTCAGCTTTGCTTTGGTACAGGAACAGATTAACAGATTGGCCTACATGGGAAGCTTTTTTGAAAGAATTTAGAGAATATTATTTGCCTATCGATGAGGAAGACTCGCTTTTGGATGAGATTAGACAGAGAACGCAAGGTCCCAAAGAATCGATTTTTGATTATGTTAATGCTATTCAAACGTTAATGAGGAGGCTGAGTACTCCAATGAGTCCTCAACAAATGATGAAGAATGTTATCAAAAATTTGCGTCCTGATGTAAAATTGTACCTTAGACCTGCAGAGATTCAAACTATAACAGATTTAATACGTGTAGGCAGACAGTATGAACAAATATTGTTAGATTCTGAGAGATATATTCCTCCTCCAACGCAGGTTAGAGCTACAATTAAAGAAACGGCTTATAAACCTCAGAGACCAGTTGTTATACCTTCAGTTCATACAGCGCTAGGAATTCAGGGAAAACAGGAACTTCCATCGTCCGAGTTACAAAAGAAACCCAATGTTAGTTTTTCTGCAAAGACGTGGGATAAGGAACGGAATTCAAGTCCTGTAAATGATTCTAGAATGGTTAAAGTAATAGAAAATAAAGAGAGACAGGATGAGTCGAGGGATAATGGTAAAAACACCACTTTGCGTTTTTCAAATAATCAGCGATGTTGGAATTGTGATAAAACAGGACATAGGCAGTTCGAGTGTAAAGCACCTCGTAGAGTTACTCCACGCACTACGATTAAATGTTATAATTGTAATAAGCTTGGACATAGGTCTATTGATTGTAGGATGCCCCAAGAAAGAAAAGTTAGGCCTACAAATTCTTTAAGGCAATTAACTAAAAATCAGGCTTGTGTGATGTTAAATATAAATCCTACAGATTTAGTTAATGGAGATAGATGTTTTGTTGAAATTTTGCTGGAGGATATTACATTTATTGCTTTAATAGATTCCGGTTCAGATAAAACTTATGTGGGAGAGAAAGGTGACTTTTTATGTAAAATGTTAGATTTAGCAGTAGAAGAATCTGAAGTTAGGGTGGTGCAACTAGCAGATAAAACTTATAGTTCTATAACAGGAGAGAGAACTTTTGAGATGAAATTGCAGGACAGGATTTTTCCGATAAAATGTAAAATTATGCCAAATTTAGCAGTAGATATGATTCTGGGCATGGACGTTTTGAAACAAATTGGGTTAGTAGTAGATTTGCAAGATGGGACTTGGTATTTCAAAGATGAACCAGCAAAAATTTTTCAATTTGTTAAGGCTATAGATTTAAAAGAAGAAGATCAACTACATAATATTCTTACTTTACCTACACCTCAGGAAAGGGACAGATTGAATATGTTTTTGGAAAATCAGTTACAGAAATTTGATCAGTGTACTGGACTTACAGACTTGATTTCTCATGTTATTGATACAGGCGATGCAAAACCTATAAAACAAAGATATTATCCAGTATCACCCATTTTGGAAAAAGTTATACACGCGGAAATAGATAAAATGTTATTGGGAAAAGTTATAGAGCCTTCAAATTCACCTTGGTCGTCTCCGGTAGTTATGGTAAAGAAACCAGATAGAACCTGGAGGTTCTGCGTAGATTTCAGAAAAGTAAACAATTGTACTAAAAGAGATAGTTATCCTTTGCCATACATTGAACATGTTTTGAGTAAATTACGACATGCTAGGTATATCAGTACAATAGATTTGAAAAATGGGTATTGGCAAGTTCCATTAGATGAAGCAAGTAAAGAAAAAACAGCATTTACCGTACCTGGTAGAGGATTGTATCAGTTTCGAGTTATGCCTTTTGGAATCCATAACGCACCAGCCTCGTTTCAAAGATTAGTTGATACTATATTAAGAGAAGAGATAGGAGAGAAATGCTTTTGTTATTTGGATGATATAGTACTTATTAGCGAGACATTTGAAGAACATTTGTCCTTGTTAGAAAAAGTCTTAGAGAAATTAAGAAAAGCTAACCTGAAAATTAATAGGGAAAAATCAAAATTTTGCAGAAGTGAATTAAAATATTTGGGTCATATCATTACTCCATTAGGAATTGCTGTAGATTCAGATAAAATCTCGTGTATCCTTGAGTATCCAGCCCCTACAAAAGTCAAGGAAGTACGAGCATTTTTAGGATTGGCTTCTTGGTACCGACGATTCATTCCATTTTTTTCTGAAGTTGTAAAGCCCCTCACTGCACTTCTGAAAAAGAATCAGAAATGGCGTTGGACTAAGGAATGTCAGGAATCTTTTGATGAATTAAAATCGAAATTATCTAGTAGCCCTATATTAACTTGTCCAGATTATACTAAACCCCTAGTGCTACAGACCGACGCTAGCTTTTCAGGACTAGGAGCAGCATTAATTCAGACAGGAGAGGAAGGAGAGGAAAAAGTAATAGCTTATGCTAGTAGAACTTTAACAGTAGGTGAGCAAAAGTGGGCAATAGTCGAGAAAGAATTGTTAGCTATATTGTGGGCAGTTCAAAAGTTTCGTCCTTATTTGGAAGGTTATCATTTTAAAGTATATACTGATCACTTTGCTCTGAAATGGTTAAATACATTACAGAATCCGACCGGACGATTAGCTAGGTGGAGTTTATTGCTCCAGGAGTATGATTTTGAAGTAATACATAGGCCTGGTAGATTACAAAAAGTTCCGGATGCTTTATCTAGAATACACGAAGGGAAAGTTCAAGAGAAAACGGTAGAGGAAGAATTTTGCCTCTTGTTGACTGATAACTCTGAAGTAGTGGAATGGGAAAATATACAAGATGCTTGGTATATTAAGCGGAAAGAGCAAGTACAGAGTAAACCTAAATTTTGGCCAGATTGGAAGGTCGTAGATGAGAAGTTGTACCATTTAAGATTAGATCAGTTAGAACAAACTTTAGAGGGAACAGTGAATAGGTGGAAATTAGTTATTCCGCAAGATTTTAGGATTAAAGTATTGCAGGAATGTCATGATGCACCGACTGCAGGACATATGGGGATAGCTAAAACTTTCTTTAGAATAGCAAACAAGTATTATTGGCCGGGAATGTTTAGAGATGTTGCTAAATATGTTACTGCTTGTGAAATATGTCAGAGACAGAAAGTGTTACAGACGGCTCAAGCAGGACCAATGCATTTTTACCAGAAAGAGAAACCTTGGATGACTGTAGCTACAGATTTGTTGGGACCTTACCCACGTTCCAAAAAAGGGAACCGATACATTGTAGTATTTCAGGACACCTTTACCAAGTATGTAGAATGTAAAGCGTTAAGGAAAGCAACCAGTAGAGCAGTTACGGAAGCATTTTATGAATTGATTATCCTTAAATGGGGAATTCCGGGATATTTGCTGATGGATAATGGACCGCAATACACTAGTAAATTAATGCGAGAGATAGCTAAAGCTTTTAATATAACTCCTTGTTATTTACCTGTATATTCGCCACAAGGAAATCCAGTAGAAAGAGTCAATAGAGTATTGAAAACAATGATTTCTAGTTATATTCAAAAGGATCAGACAGTTTGGGATATGTATTTGAGAGAATTTAATTTTGCTATAAATACGGCTAAGCATAGTTCCACTGGATGCACTCCTTATATGCTAAATTATGGGAAGGAGCCTGAAATTATCAGTAGGATTGAAAAGGTGGAAAACCAACCGATTTATAAAGAAATTCCAAAAATTTGGGTGGAGAGACTCAATAAATTGAAAACGGTACGTTTAATGGTTAGACATAACTTAGAAACCGCCTATAAGAATTCGAGTCATTATTATAATCTTCGGAGGAGAGAGGTGAGATTTCGTCCAGGAGATCTAGTGTTAAGAAGAAACTTTAAATTAAGTGATGCCTCACAAGCTTATACAGCAGGTTTAAGTGCAAAGTTTGTCGGGCCCTATATTATAAAGAAAAAGTTCAGTGAAAATAGCTACGAACTGACAAACCGTTTTGGTAAAAAGTTGGGGAAGTGGCACGTCAAAGACTTGAAACCCTTTGTTCCTGGATAAACATTCTTTAAGGCTGGTAAAAGAGACACGCACAAAAAAAAAAAAAAAAAAGAATGTGACCTGTGTCAACATTATTTTTTTTTATGGTGAGTGCGGGAAGAATGTAACGACGCAAATAGCGACGTGCATAATCAACGATAGGAGACCATTCCTAAACAAAGGAAGGGTTGGGGGACCGCAACTAATCGATATTGAACATTTTCATGATTATCGATACTGCCCTGAATTTTATTTGAATTACAGAAAAGGAGAGGTGCGCATGCGTCGACAGTGAATCGACGAGGGAGACGTGCGGAACCTGAAAGACGGTTAGTAGTACGTGCCTGACCACGAAAGAGAGAAGTTGAAAAGGCAGAAGGGAGAAGACGAGACTGGGATGTGTGACAGCGGTAGAGGCGTTCTGGCATAATGGTGTGTCAGACTTTCATCTAAAGGAAATTCTGGATGTGGACTTCCTTGACACGACTATATGGAGATAGTCATTAATCAGAAGAATACACCAAGTCGGCCAGTACGAGACACCGCTACAGCGAACATCAGCTGTGAGAGTGAGTCGTGACTGCTCGCTCTGAATAAGAGCAGATATGGACATCAGGAAGTAATGGAAGACAACTCAGGATCGGAGGATAAGTTGGACATCACTGGTTGAGTATAGTCGTCTAGACTTTTTCTTATTGTTTGGGGAGTGAGAAAATTGAGATATCCCATTTTTTTGTAAGGATGGTTTCTAAGTCATGTATGGCGATTAGACACCGTAGGGAATAATAGAATAGAATAGAATAGAAACATAGAAGTGAGAATTCTAGAAGTAAAGTGATGAAATCCAGTAATCCAACTATTTTCTATTTCTGGTCTAAATTAATTATAAAAGAGCAGTCAAGAGCCTAACAACTGAATGCCAAAGTTAAATCTCTTCACTTTAGGTTTTTTTGGGTGATTGTTCCACGAATGAATACATAGCTAGGAGCAATTGGTGATGCTCATAGAAACTTTGTTATTTTTGAGACAGGACGCGAGGGGAGTAAGGAAGAAAAGTAATTAAGGGGCATGCTTAGTACTTCTTACGAGGGCCTCTCCCTCTTGGGTTTCGTTCAGGTGACGGGTGACTATCTATAAATAGATTTCATGCTGGCCTGTAATGTTAAGTTATGTTTTTTTATAGAGATTTATCTACAAGCGAAGGTATATGGAATATGGTAGAGGGGGATAAGAAGTGGAAAGATTGAAGGGCAAAAGAAGGCCTACGAGTGGTAGTGCATTAGGTGTGTACCATTGGAAAATTTACATGTTAGGGTAGAAGTAGAAGTCACTAAAGGGGTTATAGAGAAGCTTACTAATCTGGGCGTGAATTAGTTTCAGTTAGAATTCTAGGGAATTTAGAGACAAAAGAAGATTGGGTGCCCATGCTAAAGAGTAGTAACGTAAGAAGTGGGAAAACTAGAATAACCACCGAGTGAATTAAATCAATGGTATAAGCTGAAGGGAACTCTACTTAAAGAAAGAAAGGGGTTAAAAGATAACAGCTGATGACTGGTCAGGTTAGAAAGAGGAGAGTGAGTGAAAGATAACAGCAAATGATTGGTTAGGTTAGAAAGAGGAGAATAGGTAATTACGAGTAGTGTACTGATGATAAGTAGTTTATTAACAAGTACTAGAGATTGTAAGGGTGAGGTGAGGGAACGCCGGAAGTATCCCGAATCAAACAAATAAAATCTGGTAGTAGGCAAGGCCTATACTAGTACATATAAAGAAATTTATGAGAGATTGTGAAAGCCATCGATGTTGGAGGCGAACAACGGCCCCACGTGCCTCTAGGAGAGAGTGTCAGGGACCTCTGACATCGATTGTTCAAAATTGTATTTTTGTTTGCGGCCTATTAATATTTTCCCGGTTGCAGGAGAGGAGTCAGATTGTTTGTAACTCAAGATCTAGACGTCGCTCCTGTATCGGTGGTCTATCGCCACAGTCACTCTGTAGGTATAGGCCTAAACTTCTATTTCTTTCTTCATGAGACTGTCTTTCCTATCTATCTTTAAATACAATTCTTCATGGACTAAGCTGACAAATAGACTAATATAGGAGACATAGGTGGGATTATTGAGTGTAATTTGTAGAGTTAAGGACTGGATTATGAATTGAAAACCTTTATTTATTCAGAAAAAAAAAAGGTATAATATATATATTGAACTATCCTGAAGTTGCAAATGTAAATGACTACACAAGTCAGTAGTAAATTAGAAGAACAATACAAGACGTTCTAGTAGATACCTGAAAAACAAAGAAAGAAAATTAAAGTAATTAATTAAGGATTTGTTATTGTTGAACAGAGAACGTACTTATATAGTTAAAATTGGGTATACTAACCTTGAATAATCAAATATTATCCTACCAATAAAAGTGTTGAATGGTTAATGTAGTGTAAATGTAATTTATTGTATATAAGATTGTTATTGTTGAAAAAAAAAGGAAAAAAAAATATATTAAATAAATTATGGTTATTGTTATGCAAAGTAAATTAACGTGAAGTTCAGATTTTTGACCCTTATCCTTGTAGTGGTTTGAGAGTCGCTGATTTTTTTTGTGCTAAGTTACATACTTTGGTAGTGAGTATTGAAAAAGGAGAAAAAGGAGAAGTAGAGCAATAAAAGAAAGGTAAATCCGAACCCAACTCCCGTCTCCACTGTTAACTTAAAAGCTAGTCGAGGGGCATGTAGGTACATAGCCTGTGTATCTATAATTTAATTTGTGTCTGGGCTGATTCATACAAAAAGAAAAGAGGAAGCGTATTGATGATGGCGCCCGTTAATATAAATTTTCATCAATATTATCAAGACTGGGTAAATTGTTAAAAGAGAGAGAAAGTAGACTGAGAGTAGGAAGTTTGCAATCACCCGGTGTCAAAGGTAGTTGTACAGAACGTTGGAATGTGGACTATGCAGGCAGTGTTGTGATGACACGACAGGTGTATGAGTGACCTTGTTTTGTAGGAGTTCAGTAAACTTATATACTACGATTGAGAATAATCACATATTAGTCGTCACAGATTTTGGCGAAGAATTTCGGCGAAGGTTTAATCCAAGAAGTTAAGGAACTTATAGCATAAAGTAAGAAAAGCCCGTCACACACTTTCAAATCCAGATTTTCTTCTCTGGTTCGATTAGAGAGTAGCCTAAATCACAAGCAGTATTCGATCTCGATTGTTTATAGTTAAGATTTCTTATAGACTCATCTGTGCTTTGAGTACTAATGATGAAACGGTGAAATTTTGTTCGGGAGGGGTTCAACGTAAAGTCGTCTCGGCTTCATGTCGCTGCACACATAGTGAATTATTACTTTTTAAAATTACTAAACAGTTGTACTGTGATAATTAATACACTATAATAAATTAATATGCAGCTCAGTCTTTGAAACAGTTTTTCTTGAGATTTCGGCAATCCATTTCTCGTTCAAGCTAGAGTATATAAATAAAAACTTTCTTTTAAAAAATTATCATAATACTGTATGGTGCATAGGGCACGTTTTTAAAGTCATCTGTAAATCCACCGGTGGAATAACCCGATTGATGTCTATTACTTCATGATAATTTTGTGATGAGCCTGTGATTACTGTTGGCTTTACAAACAGGATGATGGATTTCGCCGGGAGTATTCGAGTTGTCATTTGACAGATTCCAAAGGGATTTTTGTTTACTAGTAATGCATCACTGTTATTAAGCTGAAAAACTATCAACACCACGAAGATTTGAAATTTTAATCTTAAATAAATTACGATAAATCTAAAATAGGCCCAATGCTTTGATATGTACGAAATTGTAAAATATGTAACAACCGAATCACAGTTTTTTTAACTTCGTTCCATGATTTATAAACTTCAAAATATTGCAGATATTTCGGGAGGGGTTTCAACCCCCTGAACCCCCCCTTACCGTACGCCCATGAACGGTACTGTACCGAACTATTCTAATAATCCGATTGGGCAGAGATTTTTAACTTTGCAGAAAAGCAGTATCCCGGAATAACTTGATATACATGGTAAATTGCCGTGGACCTTATTTAACGGTGAAATATTGATATTTAAACTTACAAGGTAAAACAGATTATCGTTATTTAGATCATGCGTAAAAGTTATGATGCATACCCACTGGCAAGCACCACTACACACCCCTTTCCCCCGAAATCAAAACCTGAAATTTTATTTAAGTTATTTAAGCTCCATTTTGTCAAATATTTAATTATTTTATTTAATGATAAAATACTGAACATGTAAAAGTAGGCCTATTATTTCCACTGTTCCATATGTTATTTAACTGTTCTAATAAGTAATAAGTGTTATAACTTAGCTAACGACTTCTTGTTTAAGTTAGCATGTCTTGGCTAATTTGCTAATTAATTTTCAGTGCTAAAGTAGCATAAATTGTGATTTTCATTGGTTGAATATTTAAAAAATTTCCCGGGGGAAAACCCCCGTACCTCCTCAAACCCCTCGGCACTTTCGACCCTCGCCGCAATTATTTTCTGGCTACGCCACTGACTGCAAGATGAGGTAACAGCTTGGCAACTTTCACCGCCATTAAATTTTAACCTCTTCAACTGGCCACCATTTCCGTGATTTCCATACACACTCTCGAGCATGTTCTAAGAGTTACCCAGAAGATGGCGCAGAGAGCAATCCAATCGATGCCTTTCCTACAGCGGCATCGTACGAATACTGAGTGAACTACTTCAACAGATTGAAAATAAAATGTGGCAGCATAATTCATTTTGTTTGTTTATTAAATAGTGTATTGAAAACCATTATCTATTTTCGATTTTCTACTATCTACTTTCTATTGTTTTTGCAAAATCTCTCTCTATATAAAAGGCTTTGTCCTGACTGACTGAATGACTGACTGACTGACAGGAATCAACGTAGAGCCTAAACTATAATAGGTAGAGACTTGGAATTTTGACAGTACCTTCGTTTCATAATGTAGGTAGGTGCTCACTAAGAAAGGATTTTGAAAAATTTTGATTTTAAATGCCAAAAATCAAATGTTTTTGAGAATACTTAATCCCTTTTTACACAGAATTATCAAATCCAAATCACAACAGTATATTGTTGCCACCGGTCTCAGATGGGTTTGGAAATAAATGAAACGTGACTTTGACAATTAGCAAAGCTATCAATATAATAATGTTATAAATAAATATTAAAGAATTAAATACACGAAAATAATGCAGTCACATAACTTTCTCTAGCCTGGAAATAGAGAAAACAATACGAGGTAAGGTAATATGTTTTGGGAAGAGAAGTATGGAAGTGATAAGTTTATTGCATTTCTGTTTAATTTCATCCCCAAAACGGTTTTATGGTAACATAAGAGTGAGAAATAAATATTCCGCAAAGACAATACAATTTTACATTACCGGAATTTCTGTTTCTTCTTATTTGAACCCCTACCAGGCTTGGTGTGTACAAGCGATGGGATGCAAAATTCTACAACCTCTATGAGCCATAAAAAGCTATATCAAGCGTTTTCTGAGGGGATAGTTTGAGTGTATAAGAGTCCTTTCTATGGAGGATATTTAGGCCACAAGTTGGGTCACTATTTAGAAGAGTTCAGGTCGTCGGGTCCGGTATTTATAGCTGTATTTAGATTCTGATGAAGTTACTGGGGGGAGCGGTGATTGAAATCCTGTTATATTATTTATTGTCACGTAGAAAATGGGAATGCCGGCTAATTAGCTCAGATGGTAGTTGATAGCACGAGGATTCTTATCAGGGTCGTGGTTACAGAATATCGGGGCTATGTTAACTGAAGGGGTCGATGTTCAGGATTTAGGATAATTAAACAGTACAATTGGTTTCCAGATCTAAATATATTCTTTCAAAATGATTTTCCTTGAGTTGTAGAATTAATAGTGTCTTTAAGGTTAGATGATGTAAGTTCGTCGATTGATGTCTGTCTTTCACTTGGTAACTATATTCAATATTATATTAGTAATTACAGTGTTAATTCATACGCGCTATTCGTTGATTATTTCTCTTTCCACTTGTATTAATTCTTTGTATCTATTTCTACCGCGCGGAAAATTTACTCAAACAAGATTTTAATTAACCTTCACTAATTATACTTTCACTTGATTACTTTTTATCAATGTCTCTATAAATATAATATACTTAACTTACGCGCTTCGCTGAGTTCCTATTTATCCATTTCTAATGCGCGGATATATTTCACTTTTATCTCTATACTTATGCTGTCTCGAAATTACTTTATATATTATAATTAAGTTACGTGGTGTAATTTTTAGTCCTAAGTAACGTGGAGTCTGTCTTCTGTCTAATGATCGAATGATGGTGATTTTGGGGCTCTCGGTGCTAATATCTTCTTAGGCTGTAGTGGGGGAATGTAGATGTCATTGGTTGTGTTAATGTATAAGTTGCTTCTAATTGGTTACAGGGATTTTAGTCTGCTGTTCTGTTTAAAATTATGTCGGTTTAGAAGAGCGTCCAACGCTACTCTGGCTTCAGTCATTAATTACAAAATGTGTCAAACTCCCTTGTCGTCTTTGAGTCTAGTGGACCGGATGTAGGAGGAGTCGTTTTTAGTATCTGTATCAATAACTATGATAACTGAAGGTTATCATAGTCCAAGTTGTTTTATCTGTATCGGTTAATTTATTCCACATTTATCAGTATAAGTCTGTACTCTGAGTTATGTAAATCAAAAGAGTTATTGATGTTTTTATATTAAAATGATAGAAGGGTTAATAAAACATTCAGTATTTTATATGAAACTGTAGTAGATGTTGTCCGCTATTAATTGGTGTAATTAGTTTTGTGGTGTCTATTTCTCTTATGGAGCAATTAATGTTTAAAGTTAGGTGTTATGTGGGAAGAATAAACTGTAGGGTGCAGTATTGTCAGTCGGAAGGGGGCTATGTGTGGTGTTCTCGGTTGAATTGAGTACGAAAAACGATTACAAGTGTGAGAAATCGTTCTTCCTATTTCAAATTATAAATACCTTCTTTGGACCTAGAATTTAAAAATCTAAAGTCCTTCATAAGTTAATTTCCAATTACAAAATAAAAAAAAAACCCGGGCGACGCCGGGCCTTTTAAGCTAGTACTGTAATATTCAGAGACGTCTCCTTGACGACAACTGTCAGGTCTTAAGTCTTGTAGCCCCAGGGACATAGCTAAGGAGGGGCCCCGAGAGGGCCGGCCGGGTCGGGGATTTTTCAGCACTGGGTGTTTTGTTGTGTCCTTTCGTTCCCATCCCGCGAGAGGCAATGGCAAATCTCCGCGGTATCATCCTTGCCTGAATCACCCCACGGCTTCGTCCCGGGTCTGGACCTGCCTTCGGGCAGAACACTCATCATCATCATCATCATCATCATCATCATCAGCATCAAGGTAATTTAGATAACAGAAGGTTGCAGTTATCAGGCAGGGAGCTTCTAGTAAGGTTAGAAATTTAGTTTACACTAGGTAAGTACTGTAGTTTTATGGAGAATGTCGTCGTAGTACCTTACATTAAGGGGGGGAAGCTATAAAAGCACACGAACTGGTTTGCACTGAATCGAAATTGGGTACAATGGGTACAAGCTACGTTGTATGAAATAATATTTTCATTCTGTTCACTGGAAGAATGTTACGTATTAATCACCGCACGTTGATGCGTCACGTGTCCAGTTCGAACTGGCGTTTTATCAGATAAAATTGCTTCCTTGCAATCCAAGGAAGCATATTATAAGATAAACGATCGTGATTGGTGTATATCTGAGGAATTGCTAAACGTTAAACGTATGAATGAAATAATCTCATAAAATTCTTTATACTGAGTCTTGCTACAAAAATCGTGAAAGGTATATAGTCCAGTGAACGAAGGGGGTTGTAGAGGACATGGAAGGGGGGAGAATTTTTTTCTTCAGGAATGTGTTGGGGGTAGTTAGGACGTAAACATACTAAAAGTCGCCACCCCTAGCCCTTCCGCTTCAGGGGTGGAAGGGGGTGGAAAAGGCACTTTTTGCTTATAACTTGAAAAAGGTGAGTCCTAGTGAAAATCTTTTTATATACTAAATTAAAGCTGATAAAATTTGCTACAAGTTTGTTTATATGCATTGTTGTTGTATCTAAAACAGTTTTCGAGATATAAGCTCTTGAAAATCGCCAATTTTCCGAAAAATTTATTTTACCTCATGTTTTTTTGTTAAATTTGTCCTTCTAATCCTCAGCCTTTCGTTTCACAGATAAATCTTCAGGAAAATAGTTGTAGAGCATTAAATTTTCTTTAAATGGGTATATAGATATTTAATTTATCTTCAACAATACAAAAGTTATGGTAATTTGAAATTTTGGGGTAAATTTTGTGATTTTCAAGAAAATTTTACATTTGTTATTTCCTAATTCAAGATATGTATATACATATAAGTTATATACATATATATATATATACATACATATATACACACACTATACATACTATGTATATTAACATATGTGTGTATTTTAACACGCTGGATCCAAGAAACCGCTTTCATCTCTGTAGAGATAGGTCTAAATTCTACCAAAAGTTCGTAATGATAATTAGGAATGGGCAAATTATACAGTTCTAACAATTCTTAAATGGTTTAATTTCTAAAAAAGAATACTAGAAAGAAATTCCAGATTTTAAAAGTATAAAATTTGAAAATCGTTGAAGAAGGTGATTGTATAGTAACGAACAGTAATACACAAAAATTGCATATATTAAACAAATAAATCAATGTGCATTTGCTACGAATATTAAAGAAATACAGTATATTCAAGACACTAATGTTGTCCTTGCTCTCTTGGGACGAGAAAGTCCGGCTTCAGGCTGCATCTCCACAACTGAATGTAGCAGGAGCTGAAAATCTCCATTATCTTCCATCACATTTTTGATATCGGATTCAGCGTCTGCAGGGGATGTTTGGATGGGCTCCATTTCTTCCTCATCGTCGTCTTCGTCCATTAAAGGTGCCTTGTTCAAACAGTTCCCCTGGCAGTTTTGGCATAAAGGGGAACAGTTTAACGAAACTTTCTTGCAGCCGCATTTAAGACTGCTACAATCCTTGGTGCATTTACAAAAAATCTTGCTTAAAATTTCTTGTGGTGCTGCTGGGTCTTTGGTGCTGCAAGATGATTTCCCTTGCGTTCCCAACCCCATAACTCTGGGGGTAATTGATTTCCTAACCAGAGCTGCACTTGGTGGTATGTCCGAAAGGCGTGTTCTTTCGTTGCCCCCTCGCTTGGTGGAAGTGACGAGAGATCAGGTTTTACATTGGTCATCGATTTTAGAAATGAATGGTAACGGTAGGTGTTAAGGGAGCAATCCTTTGCTGGGGCGCCATACCATCTTAGCATGCACGTTCGTCCAATTGAACTTGTGAGGAGGAAGGGTTGTAAAATACTTCGGCTGCTCTGCGAATATCTCGGTGCTTTTGGTAGAGTTTGACAAAACCAAGTTTACTCTTTCGGAATGTTGCTGACGTTGAATCGCAGCCAGTAAAAGCATGCAGGAACAGAATTTGTTTCAGACCAAGCTACTGCATTTGGCAGGTGGAGTAAACATTGGTTACAACTTTTCCTCTCCCTGGTTTCATAAGTAAAATATTGTGATCGGGTGGGGTATTTGCAGTAAGTAGCAATGCGAGATCAACATCTTCCCCAATGACAGCCACATTAGTTGTTTCTCTAGTTGGTTGTTCAACAGTTGTACTTACAATCAGTACATCAGCATCGTCTGATGCTTGATGGGTTGCGATGCCGTTTTCCTCAAGTTTAGACCTCAGTAGGTTGATCAGTCTGTCTTTATTGTGCGGATTGGAGAGGAACAGTTCTTCATTCACTGTTATTTCGGTGTCAAGATTGAAATTGATGTCTACCGACTTTCTCATTCGGTAGTGTCTTCCTTGTTCGGCCCCCTGCTTGGTGAGTTGCTGTATCCATCGAACACTACAGTGCATCTCCTCCCGGGGCAGTGGGTCTTGACGAATTTGACGTATCCATCACAAATTGCGGAGACTGAGGATCCTTTTTGCCAGATTACTTAATGTATGAGAAATCCCCCATCAATAACTACATCAAAGTTTGGTAAATGTACGGTCTCGTCATTTGATTCAAACAGTTTGTACAGGACAGATTTGTTGGGTTTTCTCATACCACCTTCATTGAAGAGGGCTAAGGGAAATGGAGCCAATTCGTAACGTAAATAATCCTTCAAGTCCTGACAAATTTAACAAAAAACATGAGGTAAATTTAAATTTTCGGAAAATCTGCGATATTCAAGAGCTTGTATCTCGAAAACAGTTTTAGATACGACAACAATGCATATAAACAAATTTGTAGGGAATTTCATCAGCTTTAATTTAGTATATAAATAGATTTTCACTATGACTCACCTTTTTCAAGTTATAAGCAAAAAACCAAAAAAAGTGCCTTTTCCACCCCCTTCCACCCCTGAAGCGGAAGGGCTAGGGGTGGGGACTTTTAGTATGTTTACCTCCTAACTACCCCCAACACATTCCTGAAGAAAAAAATTCTCCCCCCTTCCATGTCCTCTACACGCCCCTTTTTGGCATTCATTGACTGGACTAATAACATAGCAACCAGGCTGCAAATCTTATTTTTTAAAGGAATTTATGTAAGTGATCTAGAAAACTACACAAAAATAATCCCAAAAATGATTTCGTCGTAGGAATGGAATATCACATTATTTTACTCATTTGATTATAAATACAAATAATCTACTCTTATACAATTCAACGGCCCTAAATAGCGTGCTTGCTCGTCCGCTTCGTGAGACATCGGGTATACTCGGCGATGTTCGTCTCTCGCAGTCTAAACTTTCATGACGACTACAAAATTAGGAAGGAAAACCGTTTCTTTATTATATAAGGCCTAAGTGAAATGAACACAATGAACAAATATTCTAATTTTATTTTTACTTACAATTTTCATAGCTCTGAACCACACACATTTTTAATAATCTACCAGTGTAATTTTCTTTAAAATCCTGGAGTCAATGAATAATGGTGGGCGAAGCCGGGGGCAACAGCTGTAAAATATTGATGGTTTTATCTCTTGAAGTATCGCTGATAATAATAATCCAAACAAACCATTCCTTCCCTTGAAACATTATATAATTTCTGAAAATTACACTGAATTGATAAAATAAAATTCACATCATATTCATGTCAATAAACAGCTGAGAAACAATACGCATTATGTGTTCACAGGTTCTTTGGAACTGCATAATCGATTCTGATATAGTTTTCCCAGGGGGCGCTTTCATGTCGTGGAATGTACTCTAAAGCAGGAATTTTAGCTGTTTCATTAATTATTAATGGCTTAGTTTATGAATGATTCGCGTGCAAGTATTAATAAATATAATTATTATACTCTTAATTTTTAATTTTTAAAAGAATTATCGTGGCGAAGCCACGGGCACCTCCTAGTAGTTCACAAAGAAGCAAATTTGATTCAAATTTTTAAAATTGATATTACCTACTTGTTACTACCATTACCATTAAAATCTTCGGTAGGCCTACAGGTATTAAATTGCAATGAAATATTTTGATGCCACTTAAATAGTATTAAAACCATTCCGTACTCAAGAAAAAGAACCCCTTCTTACACATAATGCAGCTTCATTAGAAAAAGACTACACTTAATGTGGAGATGGTGTTTCTCTCCCGGTTCCTTTATATATTGCAGGGACGCGTGATGCTTCGTTTCCATCCAGAAACGCTTAACATAAAACATAAAAGTGGCAGAGTGTGTTTCTCAAGCGAATAAATATTAACAATTAATTCAATAACTAATTAAAATTGCTAAAGGTTTTACATGATTTATGAGTTTCTGAATGTGGTTGGGCCGTAGCGTAGTGGTTGAGGCGCTGCGCTACAAACCGGAGGGTCCCGGGTTCGATTCCCGATGAGGTTGTTGAGATTTTTCAATTGGCCTAATCCTCCTGGTGGCATTATGGCCCTGGGGTCGACTCAGCCTCTAACAGAAATGAGTACCAGGAACAATACTGGGGGTAAAGGCGGTCAGTGCGTAAGGCTGACAACCTTACACCTTCGTGAGCCGAATGTCAAAAATCTGGGAGCTTCAAACTCCTGAAACCCTCTGGGCCTTTACTTTGAATGTGGTTGGCATACCTGGCACATCCCGAAGCGACGCCTATGGTATAGAACAACTGTTTACCTTTGATCACTCGTCATTCCTATAATGTTTTCTATTGCTTAAGAAATTTTAAACACAATAACTCAATGCATTCATGAAATATTTACATTTGTGTGAATGTTGTGTGTTGTGTACATTTGTGACGTTTGCAGTCTTTTCGACGAAACAAATTTTAAAAAAGTTTTGAAATGATTCTGATTAGGCTTAATTCCCACTAAAAATAAATATCCTGGGATAACTTATTTTACTCATAATTTGTATATTGATAAGAGTTTATAGTATTTATGTCATATTTTAAATGTCTTTCGTCATATCATGACATATTCTTATAAAAAGGTAATGGTTCTTTTCTGTCGCAAAAACTACTGTTTTTGTACCCGGAAAGGTTATAGTAAATTACTATAGTCGTTTACTATCCTTCGCTATTTCATCTAATATCACAACCATTAAAATTCAATAAACACAAGCTGTGATAAAATAACAAATGAACAGAGGCACTTCAATACTTCACGGCCTACTGGTAAACTCGAAGTTCCTAAAAATTTTATGTAACTTGCTTTAATTTTACGTTATTATACTAATATCAAGATAATAACATCAGTGACAACAATGATAGCAGTGATCCTAATAATAATAATGATAATGATAATGATAATAATAATAATAATAATAATAATAATAATAATAATAATAATAATAATAATAATAATAATAATAATAATGAAGTCATTTATTTGTACGGAATGATGCAGCAAGCTTTCATTCCCAAAACTATACGTAAAATATTGCCCGCAAATAGAATTCCCTACCAACACCAGCCCAAAAAACTGAGGAAATATGAATAATAATAACAATAATACATGTAACAATAATAACTTAATAGTAATAACGACAATAACATAAATATTCCTAGAACCCCTATTGTTTACGAATCGCGTGCGAATTGTTAGTTATTAGCATACAATTAACGTATTATGTGATTAATATGTTTGAATGTAAGAATTTTGACAGTTTGACTCACGAAGGAAGCTAGATCCCGGGGCTGTCACGATGGTCCGTGTGATATAACGTGGGATCCCTTCAAATTCTTGGAAACGAGCGCATTGAACCAATAACTTGATAGTTTTTGTTTACATGATGGCGCTATAGTCTTTCGTACTTCCCACAGAGGTGTGAGAACACCAGAACCACCTGGAATGATAATTCTTTCACACTGGCCATGTGTAGGCTAAGGTGGAAAGGTAGAGTCAGACTAAAAAAGCCAATGCCATAGCCGGGATTTGAACCAGGATCTTCGGCTTTCCGTTCAGCTGCTCTTACCAATATTGTGGGCAGGAATGTTTGCAAACCGAGCCCATGAAGGGCGAGTTTAGCAATCTTTCGAGCATAATAAAATAATTTTTCCATGTGAAATATACAGTATTTTTTAAGACAGCCTTAGAAATTTGTGAAATAATAATTTTATTACGAACCGTGCAGACATTTTTGGGAGTATTCTAGCTGTCCTGTCATCTAGTATGCACTTGCGCAGACAGAGATTATTGATTTTCTGGTACATTGCTGCCAATGCAATGTAAGGAATGGAGTGGACAACGCATTTTAGCCACCAAGTATGACTATTTTTGCGATCAGAATGGATCCGTGACTAGGAACTTATTTTTCCCGTCAGTATACGACAAAATAAAATGTAAACAACCGGTACCAAGCTATATCATGACACAGTTTTATACAGTTCGTGGAAAATTTCGATTCCGTATAACGAACACTGCCGACTGTAAATGTGGAGAAAGTGAACAATTAGTTAACCACTTTCTGTTTCCTTGTCTCATATATACATATAGGCCTACGAAAAATTTAAACTGATATCCTGTCTGGATCAACTGAATAATGTATTCAATAAACCATTCCTCTCCTTAACACACTCTTTACTAATGCAGGAGACAAACATTTCACATCTTTTGTAAGTAAAATTGTTCGTTAATGTGTATTTCTCTTTTGTTAAAATTTATGACTGTTTTGTTAATGGTTCTCTTTTGTTAATGTCTATTTGTTTATGCTAAATATTACATTTACTGTTTCTTTAAAGTCTGTACTCACTGTACTCAGATTAGAATTCTGTATGTATTGTAAATATTTGAAAATGTATTAGGCTATAGGCCTATCTCTAACCCTAATATAGCCTACCTTCGGGTGAAATAGGATTTAATTCAATTTTGGATATTCAATAAATAAATAAATAATAAATAGTGAGCAACTTAGCATTTAAATAAGGGGTAATGAATTTTAAAATTTTAATTTTTTTTATTAAACTGAGTCTGCTTAATAACCATGTACAATTATTCTTAACTAACCATGTGACTGAATCTAGTTGGTGAGAATGGAGTACCATACAAATTACATAGTACTAGTGCGATAATATGGAACTTTTACTCCATTTGTCTTATGCTAGAAGTTATACTTTTAATTCAAGCTGTATAAAATTAGTACACTATGCCACAAGCCTATAATAACATTTATTAATATACGAAATTCAGTTAATTTCTTGCGTTTTAATGTGCGTTGATTTGGTGTAAAAACGCCTAAGAGAAGACCTGCTCCCTGCATACCTTGTCTCCTGCTTCTATCGCAAAAGTCGGGAACTTACCAACAGCTGATCGCCGAGACAGAATCGTTTATTTATGAATTAAGAGACATCCTAGAAAACTCAAAAGTGGATATTTAGGCCTATTATGGTCGAACAAAAACAGTCACATGCAACTTGCCTGAAATGGTAATTAAGGTGCTCTATAAAAATTATGAAACTCACTATGTTCGTTTCATAAATATACTCCCATCTTAATTAATTCCATTATGGGCTCGTTGCTTGATACACTATCATAATATTTCATTAAACGAACGTTTAGGCAACATGAGGATACATTATTAGGCTTATTTTCCATCTCACTGCATTCCCGTTATGTGCGCTTTAAGTCATTAAAATAGGCCTATATATCGAGTTTCATAAACTGAATTCCTCTACATTCCTAAACCTCATTTCGTTGAAATGTTATACCCTTAATGTTTTTCTTCATGAAGAAAAAGAAATATATATATATATATATATATATATACCATTGGCCTACGTCATTAACTTTTTTTAATTTTGGGTTTCCAACATTTTCACTAAGCGATTTACATAAGCTATTTAAAAAGCACTCAATATTTTAATAATAATTTTTTCTCAAAATGATAATACCGAGATCAACAAGCAGTAACATAGGCTATTTGTTGAAATAACTCAATCCGCACGTCAACCAGCCACATGGTGATTCACATTGCAGCTACAAGAGGGAAAAAATTATTCCTCAGTATACTTGAATTCTTATTTTAAATTTCCTCGTGAACCTTTGTTTATTTATTTCTGATAAAGATAGAATAAGATATATGTGCAGTTTGTTGATCAGCGATCACTTAATAAAGATGATCCATGCAAAATTTCATGTAATTATCGGAAGATTTTTTAACAGTTTTGGGAAAATTAGTGATAAACTTACATGTTGTATAATAATTGTGATTGCACCCTAAAATACATTTTACTATAGAACTTGGTCAAATTTATGAATTCTTAGAAATTCTTTCGGAGGTAGAAAGCTAAAAGTCCATATAAAACAAACACAACGAATTTTTTCATCCCTGAAGGGGTTGGTTGGTTTATGGCTATGGCTTAGTACTTTTTCGAAACATACCGGCATCGATGTTATTATCGAAATAATAATTATTTTAACTTAAAAATTTGTATGAGATGTAGTTGTGAATATATGAAATTTATTTTGAAAAACATAAGTAACTGAGAAAATAAGTATTAATATTAATAGTGTACAGAATACAGAAAATATAAATTTCATCCATTCTTTCATCCTTGAGAAAAATTAAGTCGAGGACATTCCGCCTTTCCCCCTCGCAACACCACTGAACATGACAGGTTTACAATATATTTTAAATTTATTGAAAAATTGGCATTAGCCTATGTACGCAATTTAAAGTTTTCGTTGTTAAGATCTACTTATTCCGAATGTTCACAGCGAAATGGTGGCAACTTTGACTGAATGACAAGAAAAAGAAGTGCGAGCCACAGTTTGGGGTTCAGGGGGGCCTGGGGTCGCAGGCGGGTCACGCTGTAGCTGACTAATAAATAAACTCGAACAATGCAACATTGTTACAACGAAAATAACTCGATCCGCACGCCATCCAGCCACATGGTGATTCACAATGCAGCTTCCAAAAACATCCTACACCTATCCCACAGCTTATCTTCTGTGTGATGCGAGATGCGAGAATGAATCAAAGTTGACAGTAGGAACTACACTTCTTGGACTAACGTTGGATAACATTATTGGCAACTCACTAGTGGAATAGTGGGGAAGGGACAGGCTTTTTGTTTCCCGGTTCGATTCTGGTTCAGTTAGCAGTCGTGAATATGTGATTCTGTGATTCTGGTAATTGTAAAGATAGTTGCGTTTGTGATTAGTTCTATATACGGTACCTTGTTTTGCATTCATTAATTTATTGTGAAAGTTTAACCCTGAAATATTGTTTCACTACTTGTAGGGCTATCCCTGTATGGGCCACGGAGACACGTAGGGTTTCCGGGACATTGAGGTTTCCGTATTGAGACATCGGCATAGGAAGGTGGTAAGGTTGTCAGCCAAACGCATCGGCCGCTTATTACCCCCAGGAATACTCCTGGTACTCATTTCCGTTAAAGGATGAGTCGACCCCAGGGCCATAGTGCCACCAGAAGGATTAGGAAGATGGAAATATCCCAGACCTCATCGTGAATCGAACCCGCGACCTTCCGGTTTGTAACGTAGTGCCTCAACCACTACGCCACGGCGTCCTCCGGGAGGAACTTTAAGCTGGGGGGCCCGTTTCGTAGCTTTACGGCACGTAAAAGAACTCCAAGCCTAAATTAGAGACCCCGGAGGGGGGTTGAGAGGCGATGGGCTTACCACCTATCCCTCTGCGCTCTCTTGGAAAATAAGCGTAACGAAATTCAGATAGGTAACAGAAACCTCCACTTGGAGCCCCTTCGTCCCAACATAGGGGACATAGGAAAACAGAATCTAAGAAAGCAGAGTGACTGGCGCAAAAGCAGTCCCCTGCATTAATGCCGGTTGTCGACCAAGAGCTAAGCTAACTTAGCTTAGCTCACATACAGTGAGGGATTTAATATATAGTTGTGCCGGATTTCTCATGTAGTTTTGTCGGCACAACTACATATGAAATCCTGCACTGTATGTGAGCTAAGCTAAACTAACTTAGCTTAGCTCTTGGTCGACAACCGGCATAACGATCGAAGGACACAAACACTAGTCCCTTCCAAGGTATTTACCCTTAATTATTGCTGACCTGACTGAAAGACATTAACGACAAATTGACACTGACAAAAAATATTGACGAGGCACGATTTAGGGATTATGTGATTTCCTAGGTTTCCTAGGTTTCCTCTTTAGGCACCCTCATCCCTCATATAATGTTCATATTCTGCGGAATCATGAATACATGTCTTCATGCATATCATTTCACGAATATCTCAATATTCTTTTAGAACTTTTCATTAATTAGCAGTTATATTATATTTTTCAAATTGAATCTGCTTAAACGAGAGTTTATTATCACTAGGGGGCGGATTTCTATGACCTAAAAAATAGGATATATGCATGCATTTATGACCTAAAAAAATTAAAATATGACCAATACAATTTAAAATATGACCAATAAAATTTAAAATATGACTTTACCACTTACACATTATGTATATTTTTTAAGTTTCATTACAATTAATTTTATTAAAATATTATGTTAATTATTTAAAATACCTGTCAATTCTCAGAAAGTATCATTATAATGCATAATTTACAAAATATGACATGAAACTTCAAAATTTATTTAATATGCACACAAATATGCAAAAAAATATGACCTAAATATGCATATTCATACTAAATATGCTACAATAGTTGAAAATTTCCTAAATATGCAGTTATATGCACAATAAAAACTGTTCCATTTTCACCAGGATGCTTGGAATCGGGTTTAAATTAGTCGGAAACCTGAAATAACCCAAAGGGGAAAAATATGACATGTCATAGAAATCCGCGCCCTAATGATCACTGTCTCATAGTCTCGACCTTGAAAGAGTGTGATATGGAAGTTCCATAGACAATGTTTGTCGCCACATTAAATTCGTTTAAATGTGGCACATGGGTGAGTCAGCTGCGTTTAGCGAGTGCCAAGAACTCGGTACAATGCAGTTCTGGATATTTATTACTTCACTCAAATATTTTGGGAGTTAACGAGGGAGACTGAAATTCTTTTCTTCGTCATTTAATCTTCGTAAGTTAACATCTGCTCTTTTGTAGCATTACGTGCGTAAGCTATTTGCAATGCCATTTCGCTTTTTTATGAGTCTATTCCATTGTCATTCGTATACGAATAATGTTATAAAATAGAAAGCTGTGTAATATTGATCTTTATTTGTGCTGTACTGCACATTTATTTCAGACTATTCTCTCTCTCTCTCTCTCTCTCTCTCTCTCTCTCTCTCTCTCTCTCTCTCTCTCTCTCTCTCTCTCTCTCTCTCTCTCTCTCTCTCTCTCTCTCTCTCTCTGAGTGGCACTGTATGAGTCGGGTACGCTCTCGAACGATAGAACACACCATACCGTTGATAATGTAGGCTAGTTAAATAATTTGAAAATTCGGATAAAACTGTTATTATACGTTGAGTAACCCTATAGTCGTGATCGGAATATGTTTATATTAACACATTTTCCGAAAGCGAAAGCTAATTAAATATTACTAGGCTGAGAGGGATATTTTTCCGCTTCTTAATTATTATTATGCTGTTTGTAGCATCAGTTTGTTCGGAGGTGGACCGGCATTGGGCTGATCACTCATCTGGAAGAGCCCTCCCTGTTCTTGTCCGGACAAAAAAGTATGTATTTCGTCCATAGATATTCCCTCCCGTGACGGGTCGCGGTCCTGTAAGGGCCGGGTGGCGTAGACCGCATAAACGTCCCTAGACGGGGAAGTAAAACGCAGGTAAAGAAAATGAAGAAGTTACTTTCAGTGTCTGCATACCGGAAAGGTGGTAGTACAAAGAATAGTAAAACAATACAAAATACACGATATTAAAAATCTGAATCCTTGAACTACCCACGTAGGCTACAGTTGACCGTGGGTGAAGCTCGGTGATCGAAGATAGAGCTTACAAGTTTAACTGATTATCTTTCTCGATTTCGTGATGATGAATGCCTTGTTTCCGCGCTGCTCTTCTTTCCTAGTTGCTACGGCAACAGAGCAAGACCACAAGCAATTAATTTCACATTTCAATAGTATTAGTGCGTCGATAACGCTACAAATTACGTTTTCTGTCAATTATTCGCTCATAACTCGCGAAAATTAAAAATCCGGCTTAGAGGTGCGTTTGGAACTCCCTTAAATTCATCTATGTTAAACATTTTAGAACTCTGCCTACTGTAGATTTGGCTGGACAAAGCACACAGATGGAGACAAACAAACTGATCTGGTGAAATGATGAATGAAAATTCCGTCATTTTTGGTCAAAAACAGTTTTTTATGTGTTACTGCTAAAAATTAATCTACATCCAAAAGTCAGATCTGTGTCATGCTTAGAGTGCCCTCTAAAAGACATTTAAAGATCACCTGATTATACATTTTGAAAGTGTGGTTGTTTCATCGCACTTCTACATTTAAAGGTTTAATACATTTTTGTATTATCCTGATCTATTTTTAGGCATGTCCTGTTTAATAGGAAAATATTTTTAATAAAGTTTCAAAAAATGTATATGCCTACAGTGGCACCAGAAAATCCAAAAGTTCAGTTTTAGAAGACACAGATACATATTCTTTATTTCTTGTGTAAACATATGTTGTGTGTTTTTTTTAGATACATGGAAGATGCTGTATAATATGTCTAGCGGAAATTTGGAAAAAACGACAGCAAAAAAATATCAGCGAGATGAATACAAATTTGTGTCGTGAATATATATTCCAGGAGGAAAGTGTGTGCTGAAAAAGGAACCAGCAAAATAAAATAAAAAAAATACGGTAGTTATACACTTCATCCACCACACCCTTGTTTCGTTACCGAAATTTCATAATACAGATATAGTCAAGAAAAAAGTCCAAGTTCAAAATCAAACATGGTTATTTTAGGATAGAGTTTATAAGTTAAGCCATCATTCCATTCACAATTTGGTTTTAAAAACGTACTTTTATTGCAGTGTAAAGTTGTATTCTTAGAAGGTGATGATCTGACGATGTAAACACCGTCCTGTATTAGCTCTTAAGGTTCAGGATAATAGTACTTTGACTTAAAGAGGATATAACTTAGATGGTAAATATTTATAGAGAGGTAAGAGTTTGACAAAACCTGTTAGAGTAGCGAATTTAAATATTTTATAATGACATTAGTGGCATAAATCTAGGTGTGTTGTGTACAGGTCACCAACCTCGCAAATAAAGCCGGGCTGGAAAGACATAACGGAATAAGAAGTGTGAGGAAGTGGACTCTGGCAAGTAGAGCACAAATCAGACCTCCATATGGAGCTGTCATAGACAAATGCAGCTCGTGTGAGACTTACGATAACCACATCACTAAATAATCTTTAGAATGGAAGAAGTGGGTCTTTATCATTACAGCTGATGTGAAGACTTAAAAACATCTCACAAGGGTTATGGGAGTATTATGTCAGCATTTCTTTGCCTTTAACTTTCTTGCTTCTTCTGTCTTCCTTCCTTTCTTTTCCACTTTAAGGCAATGCGCAGGTGGAATGTTGAGGAAATATTAAGAATGGAGATTCTTAAAATTAATATTTCCACTGGAGACTATTTCAGAATAGCCGGTAAATCGTTCGAAGAAGTGAAGAAATTCAAATATCTGGGAGCAATTTTTAATTTTAACAATCTTCCTCTACATCAGAGGCTGCCATATGACAAAGAATAGCATAACAAATTCATAATTACAACAAAGTAGTATTTAGTATACACTGTAAATGTGTTATTGGGTTATCTGTAAAGAAGAAGAAGAAATAAGAAATCTATTGTTTCGAATACAAATGGTATCTGAGTATTCTTACAGAAAACTTTAAAGCCTGTAAGGCAATTTCTTTATAGAGCGATGTTGGAACTCCCAGATCTTGAAGTAGAGTGACACACTTTAGAGGGATAGTGCCTCTTGCACCCACCATTATGCCTCGTACTTCAATGTCTTCTAAATTATATTTTTCCTTATAAAAGGGCACTGTTGGTTCATATATTTCCTGTTTCTCTAAGTGCACTTCATGAGGTTGGTCGATATGAGTCTCAAATCTTATAGTAGGATCCAAGATGTATCCTTTACTATCGCCTGGTTTCATGGCGATAATGTCGATTCTCCTACAGCTGCCATTGGTGGCAAGACCGTGAACCTCTTCAAAGACATTGAAGCCATTACTTCGGAGGGCACTGGCAATAGTCGATCTTATGGTGTGGTGTCTAGTATTGCGCAGTGCTTCGCTAAACGGGCAAAAGCCAAGGACGTGAGAAACAAATAATATTATAGACCATGGGCTATCAATATCAACCCCCGCCCCCCGAAGGGAATTTCCGACTCATATATATGTTGAAGTAAAACTTCTTTAGTGGCGGTAGAGGGTAAATCGGGGAAATCAGTCACACTAAAACCGTCACGAAATCAGTCACAATCAGTCACACTAAAACCGACTTGTTTCGGTGCGGACTGCACAGAATACAATCAACTCAATGATTAGGAGTAATCAAAGGAATTTTTTCAGACCTTACTTCCTCAATGGCAATAGACAATTCCTAAGCAATCTAAAGGTATATTATCTATTTAATGGAACCCGGAGGTTCATTACCGCGCAAATCCAAAATTAAAAAATACAAATTTCCAAAATTAAAAAAAAAAAAAAAATTAAAAATTAAAACAACCAAAAATCCAAAATTTAATAAATAATAAATTCCCAAATTTAAAAATAAAAAAAAATAAAAATTAAAAAATCGAAAATACCAAAATTGAAAAAATCTAGAAATCCAAAATTAAAAAAACTAAAATACAAAATTAAAAAATCAAAAAAATCAAAAATTCAAAGAATCAAAATTAAAAAATCCAAAATTTAAAAATTCTAAGATCCAAAATTAAAAAATCCAAAAGTACAAAATTAAAAATTTAAAAATACAAAATAAAAAAATACAAATTTCTAAAATTTAAGAAACAAAATTAAAAATTATAACATTCAAAAATCCAAAAGTTAATAAATAATCAAATAAAAATTTAAAATCCAATAATAAAAAATTTAAAAAATAAAAAAATAAACAATTCAAAGATAGAAAATTGAAATAATCCAAAATTAAAAATTCAAAGATCCAAAATTAAAAAGTCCAAAATCCAAAATTAAAAAAGTCCAAAAACCCAATATTAAAAAGTCCAATAATGCAAAATTGAAAAAATCCAATAATAAAAAATTAAAAAAATAAGAAAAATAAAGTTTTACTTCTGTCGCTTGGCGTTCCACGCACTCTTTTTTTGGTAGGGCCTATTGTCATCTAGTTTAAGATTTTAGTTGTTTGCCCCTTACAAATTACAGCATATACCCGGGAAACCACGAAAATCCGGAGAAAAGGAGTTTGTTTTAATTTTTCTTTGTTATTTGCTAATATTCCCAGGGAATTTCTGACTCACTGTACTTTTTTGTTAGTATTGCCTTCTAGCATATCCCCGGAAAACCACGTAGGCCTATATACGGAGAAAATGACTTTGTTTTAATTTTCTTTCTTTGTTCTATGCTCCTAATATTCCCAGGAAATTTCTGACTCACATATTTTTTGTTGGTATTGTCATCTAGTTTAAGGTTTCAATTGTTTGTCCCTTACCAATTATAGCATATCCCCGAAAAACCCGGAAAACCACGTAAATAGGGAGAAAATGATTTAGTTTTGATTTTTTTAAACTTTTGTTTTTTGCTCCTAATATGCCCAGGGAATTTCTGACATATATTTTTTTGCTGGTATTGCCATCTAGTTTAAGGTTTCAGTTGTTTGCGCCTTACCAATTACAGCATACCCACGAAAAACCTGAAAAACCAAGTAAATACGGAGAAAATGACTCCATTTAAAAAAAAATCTTTGTTCTTTGCTCCTAATATTCCCAGGGAATTTCTGATTCACATATTTTTTTGTTGGTATTGCCATGTAGTTTAAATTTTCAGTTGTTTGCCCCTTGCCAATTAGAGCATATCCCCGGAAAACCAAGAAAATACGGAGAAAGTGACTTAGCTTTGATTTTTACATGGTAGCTTACTCTTCGGGAAGAACATAATTTGAGACTGTTGGAAAACAGGGTGTTTAGGATAATATTTGGGCTTGAAAGAGAGTAAACTGCATTTCGACGAGCTTCATAACCTGTGCTTTTCACCGGATATAGTCGGGTAATTAAATCACGGGGGATGAAATGGTCTGGACATGTTGCAGGCATAAGGGGAGGAAAGACATCTAAAAAGTATTGAATGGGAGACCCGAAGGGAAAAGACCACTTGGAAGACCTAGACGTAGGTGGGAGGACAATATTAGAATAGATTTAAGGGAAGTAGGATTTTCGAGTGATGATTGGATAGAGTTAGGGCAGAGTAGGGCTGAATGGCGGGCTCAGGTAAGCGCGGCAATGAACCTTCAGGTTCCATAAAATATATAATATTCCCATAGCTTGCTGAGTATTTATCAATTGCCATTGAGTAAGTAAGTAAGTTGCAGAGTATTTAGCTCATGGATCAGTGGCCAATCCAGTAACAAGCATATGTGGAATTTCAACCAATCGTAACTGTCTATCGTCATAATTTTATCGTTTTCTTTTTATTACTTTCATTTTAGCGTACCTATGTGCAATTGTTTATTATGAAAATTCGGAAGGACAGATCTGTAGCATCTTTGACAAATAAAATAAATAAATAATTGAACACAACGATTGCGTATATCAATCAATCAATCAATCAATCATATTTTATTGCCTTTGAGTTCAATGAACAATGGACAAAGTCAGGTTATAACATTTATAAATAAGATAGGCCCTAGTTAGTAAATAGTTAAAAACAGCAGTGATAATAATTTAAAACATTACAATATATCATTTGTCACAATAAATAATATGACTATGACACCGTTCTCTTTATATACAGCAAATCGCACGCTATACCTATAGTTAAATATATTCTAAAAACCATCATACATATTCAGGCCTAATTAATCAATCTATCATTATATTAAACAGTTTCAAGAAACTCATTTACACTATAATAGGGGTTTAGTATAAGCCAGTTATAAAGCTTGGCCTTAAATTCCTTTAAAGGTTTTCTGGTTAACTCTATAGATAGTTTATTATATAGTTTCATACCTAATATTTCATAACTGTTTGTTGTTATAGATAGTCTTTGGTATGGTATATTAATTTTATTACAATTCCTTGTATTGTAAGAATGAGTGTCTTGCCTCTGAATTATGTTGATTTGATTTTCTTGAATGTACATCAGAACTGTGTAGATATACAAATTCACAACCGTCATTATTTTAAGATGTATGAATAGTGGTTTACAATGTGCAGTTATACAAGAATTTGTCATTACTCTGATTACCTTCTTCTGCAATAAAAGAATCTTATTAATATGTTTGCTATTGCTCCATAATAGAATGCCATACGAGATTATACTATGATAAAATGCAAAATAGGCTGATCTTACATAACTTTGAGGAATATAGTTTTTTAGTTGTTTCAATAAGTAAATAGATCTTGATAATTTGCCTGATATATAATTGATGTGGGCATCCCATGACAAATTACTATCCACGTATAAACCTAAAATTTTTACATTATGTCTATCTTCTTCAGAAAGCCCATCTCTGAGACTGAAATATAGGATTTGTGTTTTATTTTCATTCAATAAAAAAACATTTGCTCTAAACCACAGGGATGCATGTAGCAATGTATTCTCAGATAAAGCTTTGAGGGACTGTAAGTCTTGGTTGGTGTGAAAAAAGGTGGAATCATCCGCATACAATATTGAGTAGCAATCTAAAGCACAAGGAAGATCATTTATCATTAATAAAAACAGAAGCGGCCCAAGTATCGAACCCTGCGGTACACCATATTTTACTTCTTCTATTTCTGATCTTTTTCCTTCAACACATACAACTTGTCTACGACCCAATAGATAGCTTTCGAATAGCTTCAGGGCAGTCTCACCAACACCATAATATCTCAATTTATCTATCAAGATTTTTGGGTTTACGCAGTCAAATGCTTTGCTGATGTCACAGAATAAGGCCTGTGCATATTCTTTGTTTTCAAAAGATCTAAGAACATTTTTTTATTAGTGCGTCTATAGCTCCCATAGTTGATCTTCCCCTTATAAAACCAAACTGTGAGTTGTTAAATAGATTAAATTGATGTAAATAATCATATAGTTGCTTATGCATGATGCTTTCCAGTATTTTTGAATAATATGGTACCAATGAAATCGGACGATAGCTTGATGCGTTATCTTTTGGTCCCATTTTAAAAACCGGTATTACTTTGGAGATTTTTAGTGCCTCTGGAAATTTACCTTCTGTAATACATTTATTCAAACAATGAGTAAATGGTTTTATAATACAGTCCATACTTTGTCTCAATATATTGTAGTTAAATCCATATATATCTGAACTATTTGATAGTTTAAAATTATTTACAATTGTATTTACTTCATGTGTAGTTACTGTTTGAAAAGCAAATTTAGGCAAATTATAATCTAAAATCTGTTTACAATTCTTATTCATAAGATCTAGTGCAGTTACATTAGGTACTAAGATATTTTCATGGACCTGTGATACCGAGTTCAAGAAATACTTATTCAATACATCAGGGGTAATTGGTATAGGATCCTTATTCTTTTGTTCCTGAACAGATTTAATTATTTGCCATGCCTTTTTGCATTTGTTACTGGAGGTCTCTATATTCGAAGAGTTGAAGGCCTTCTTTGCATTATTAACAGTTTGCATATAAGCCTTCCGAAATTCTTTATATACTTTCATAGATACCTCAGTTTTTATTATTTTATTTATATCATGATATAACATTACATTATTTTTCATTTTGACTAGTTCGGGTGTATACCATGAATTTTATTTAGGTCTGTTTTTACCTTTGTTATGGGCCTTTATTACATATTTTTTTTTCAGGGATGGATGCATTGAAATGTTGAGGCTTGCCTCTTGAGGGTTTTGTATTGTCTTAAGATATTATTAAAATCTTGTAAAGTATTTTTTCTTGTTGTCTTGTTGTCTATGTAAGCTAAATAAAAAAAGATACGAAAATAATGTATAATTGTGTGTTGTTAGGAAGTATTTTGATTTTGCACTTCATATAATAATAAACACAATATTAATAAAACGATATTATTTTTTAGGCCTAAAGGAGACCAGCTACGGGATTTGAACTTGGGACCTTCCGATTTATAAATATAGTATTAAGATTAATAATAATAATAACAACAATAATAATAATAATAAAACAAGTGTTGTTGAATTATAATACATTTCTTGTTTGGTGTGCATTTGTGTATGCCATATGTGTGTGCGTTTTGTATGTAGCGTCGCTTTGCCCTGAATTTTTGGTTTTGTAATTTTCAGTGGACACTGTTTTTCTGTTGCTGCTCTGAGCTGTGCCCGAGCACGAGCTTTTGCTCATTCGGGCATCAGCAATGAATGTATGTATTATGTTTTTCGATGGTAAAATAAAATAATAAATAAATAATAAAAAAAATAATAATTTAAAATTGAATGTAATATAGTAAAGTTATTCAGCAATCATGCAGTATTTCCTTACTCTTATTAAATTTATCGGCTACTGCATTGTCAATGCACACTGCAGGTGCTTACAACTAAGTTAAATGATATCCACGAAAGGCTGTAATGTGAATCGCACCAAAAATCGACTTGTAGTATCTGAGCCTAGCGATACCAGAATCAACTCCTCGTCCATTCATAACTCTTTTGCATGCTTCAGTTAGGACCGGTTTGTACGGCACGACTTTTTTAAAAGCACGCTTCCAAATATCAGATATAAAACAGGAACTTTTAAAACAAGTTTCATCTTACGTTTGTGTCACCGGTATTATTAAAACTAAAATACTACCCATGATCCTCTCAGAAACTTTTTACTTCCTGCCAACTGTTTTCTTTTCCACATAGAAAATGGAATTGAAACCTAATACTTATGTAAGCTGTTACTGAAACTTATGTAACTTATTTCACAATTTAAAAAAATCCAGATACACGGTAATGAGTCTAGGGCCCGGATTCTTAGGTTTTAAACTATTTTGTTCTTTTGTAGCTAACTGTGGTATTTTAAATTAATTACCCTTTTCATTGTTACAAACTAAAAATGGTTAAAACTGTTCTTTCTCTAAATACTATAAACTACTTAAACTAATAATCTTTAATTGGTCTAGTTACACTGTGCAACACGAAATTTGCCCTATTGATGAAAATAAATGTATTAGGTAGATTTTTGTGTAAAAAACGAATCATTAATTCGATGTTGTCTAATACGTACCATTAAAAAAAAATATATATATTTTCTTAAGGACGTCCTTTAAACATAGGCTTATTAATTGAATCTGCCGATGTCCACATCAATTTATTTTGTTTAGTTTTTCAGAGAACCCAGAAACTGTCTATAAATGCAAACAGTCAAGAAGAGACCTTTTAATTTGGTGTTCTTTACAACTGTTGTGTTTGTCATGCTAACAAACTTAAACGTGTAAAAGTGCTAGCACAAGAAAACTGGTATGAGAAGAGAGCCTATAAGAGTAAGTGTAGCAATCCCACTAGCAAAATAAAATAATTTTACCATGTGCATCATACATTATTTTTTAGACACCCGTTAATATTTGTGAAATAAAAATAAATATTAGATTTTTTCTAATGAATTATATTTAGCAATACTTCAGGCTGTTATCTACCACCACATATACACATGCACATGCGCAGGGAAAGGTTATTGATTTTCTGATGTTCGGCAGCCATATTAAGAAATGTAATCGACAACGCTTTTCAACCATTAAGTATGTCGATTGTTGCGACCACGTGAGAAATTTAACATTTAAAAAGGGGCAGTTCTAATGAATTTCAACATTTTCTTTTTTCATCAAACTGAGTCTTTTTAATAATTATATACAAATATGCTTAGCTATAAGAACCTTTCCCATGTGATTGAAACCAAAGTTGGATACAATGAGTTTTTAGCACTAGTGCGATAATGTCCAGCCTTTACTTCATGTGTCTTGTGTTACGTACTTAATTACTGAATGGTAACAGACAATTTCTAAGCAAGCTAAAGGAATATCATTTATTCTATGGAACCCGGAGGTTCATTGCCGCGCTTACATGAGCCCGTAATTTTAATCTTAGTCTGTGCTAACTCCATCCGACCTCAAATCCTACTTGCCTTAAATCTATTCTAATATTTTCCTCTCACCTACGTCAGGGGTATCCAAGTGATCTCTTCCCTTCGGGTCCTCCACTTAATATTTTTGAGATATGTCATTTCTCCCCATTATAATGAGTCATATTAGAAGTTCTATTTCTAATCCAAGTCGTCTAAAACGATAATTTAATTATATGCGTACCAAATTATGTACGCGAATCGAGTTCTTGTTGTAAGTCGGTAAAAATTTCAAGATATCAGTTTAGCCCCGAGGTCTGTCAAAGGGATTCATGGATTCGCCGAAATAATAAATAAATGAAATTATAAAAAACTTACGTAAATTTCACTAAATTAAAATGTATTAGTATTCTTAAATAAACTGTTTTATTACCCTTATGGAATTTTATATTAGACTAGCAACAGCTATTAACAGTTGTGAACTGAAGCCTTAAAATTTCATTTTAATGCTTTTATCAGAATATTATTTTGGAAAAGGTTTGTATGCGTTAAAAAAGCATTTTTGTTTCCAACTGAAAAAAGACGCTACAATTAAATTTGAAGGCTTAATTTTACAAACAAACAAAAATTAGAGAATAACCCCCCCCCACCCCAAGGTGGGCCCCTCCCGAACCAAAATCCTTGCTACCTCCCTGTACCTTACTAATGTAGCCTACTTACAATTATTGAAGACCTGATTCTAAATCTAAGGTACAGGTAATTATAGTCGAAACTGCTTGTAAAACTCTGAATAGTTCGGAGTTCTACTGCCTGTCTGAGACGGAAATATCTTGGCCGTCTCCATATCATTACCGGTGAATGAGGATAAAGTTTCCCACAGTGCCCAAGTGACGAGATTAGCTTACCTGAGAGATAAGTAACAATTATCTAGACTCGAAGCTGACAGGCAGGTGTTAATGCTTGCTGTTTTGTTTCCTCGTTCTGCATGAATGGACCTCTCAGATACAGTCAATGAAATGAATTCAGCAAGCCAATAAATCGAAATCTTTCCCGCTCCTCCTACACTAGCTTGCACATCGGAAACCTGTTGCTTCTATCCCGTCTCAGTATTGGTAAGTACTTGGACTATAAACGGTCAGCACCAAGTTTGAACAGCTGTAATATAAGATAATACACTTCTGCTAGATGGTATTTTATTTTCTTTGAGGAAATTCAAATATCTGGGAGCAATAATTAGGCTACAGGCACAAATAATAGCTTATTAAGGCAGAAGTTAAGTGTCGACTAAAATCAGGCAATGCTTGCTTTTATGGAGTTCAGAAACTCTTATCTTCTCGTCTTCTGTCCAGAAATATAAAAATAACAATTTATAAGACTATATTCCTGCCGGCTGTACTATATGGATGTAAGACATGGTCACTTACTCTTCGGGAAAAACATAATCTGAGAGTGTTCGAAAACAGGGTGCTTGGGAAGATATTTGGGCCTAAAAGAGATGAAAATGGGGACTGCAGAAACTGCATAACGATGAGCTTCATAACCTATACTCGTCACCGGATATAGTAAGGGTAATTACATCACGGAGGATGAAATGGGCTGGACATGCTATACGCATGGGGGAGGAAAGACATATTTCAGAAGTAGCTATTGAATGGAAAACCCGAAGGTAAAATACCACCTGGAAGACCTAGGCGTAGGTGGGAGGACAATATTAGGATAGATTTAAGGGAAGTAGGATTTGCGAAGGATGATTGGATGGAGATAGCACAGCATAGAATTGAATGGCGGGCTCAGGTAAGAGCGGCAATGAACCTTCGGGTTTCATAAACTAGATAATATTCCTTTAGCCTGCTGAGGAATTATCTACTATTGCCATTGAGTAAGTAAATCAAGGCAATCGCCACTGGCTTACCCATTAACTAACATTAATTAATTTAATTAATCGAGAAATTTTCAACATTGGTTTGGTAGTGAGTTTCCTTCATATTAATTGCTTCTAAAAGAATAATTTATCATAGGTAATATAGCGAGATGTTCGGATTTTATCGATAAAATATAAATAATAAACGAAGTTGCTCGTGAACTTATCTTAAGAGAATGTCGACCTCGAGTTGTAGACCTAGGCCTATTTATTGTGACGATTTATTAAATACTCACATGAAAAAGCATGTAATAAGTAATTAACTTACAAACATGAATAAAACTCATCACTAAACTTCGGATTTTAGGTAAAAACCTATTTTAATCCTTAAGTGATATATGGACGAAAACTTGTATATGCATGTTTCATAAGTGACTATGCCTAAAACTGAAACATTTATAGGACCTAAAACAGCCTATTTTTGCGTGAGAGCCTAATATTGCCTTTTTACTTGTTTTTCGTCTAACATTCAAAATAAGTAATTTTTTTTTTGTTATAAATTTTAGCATTTATTTTCAGTTCGTACTAAATTTTTAGCTCGGAATGTGCAGTACATGACATATTTGTGACGTGGTTAAATAGTAAGGAATATTTCGTGTTCAGTAGAAAAAATCCTTGGAATTCCCAAGAAAATGTACAGTGTTTTCCTCCCGACTCCCACATCCAGTAAAAAATAATAAAAAAAATAGTTATCTGAATCACTGAGGGATACAAGGGGTTGAATATGCTTGCGTGCGTAGCTTTTGGTCTCAGGGATTAGGTTTTCACTGTTACCAGTAATACAGGCCCTAGTAATAGGTCTATATAATTCTGTGTACCATAGGCCTACTGTATATCTGTGTTTTATCATGATTATTGATTAATGGCAACTTCAATAAATATAATATTCTGCATTGCATTTCAGATATTTAAGAAAACTGGCAACCTAACGATTTTATAAGAGACTTTTTTTTACGATTTTTAGAACCTATTTTCCAATTTTTAGAGACTATCTTAGATACCTAAAACAGCATTTATAGCGACCTAAAAGTCCGAAGTCTACTCATCACTATTTGTGTCATTGTAATCGAGATGCAAGACAATCGGTATATTGCTGTGTGGCGCTGCGTGTGGCTATTACCAACATTTTCCACTAAGATCACCTGTTTTATTTTCTTAGATTAGACTCTCTGGTGCCACTGGTAATATCTAGTGTATTAATTTTGTATATATTACTGTACGAGATTTACAATATTTCACCAGACATGAAATTAAACATTTTTTAAATCTCTGTTTTCTAATAAGGAGTTTATACCGAATAATTCAAATCGATGTGTTCTTTGATTAATTGTGTTTTGAAGTGAAACTTCTTTAGCCGCGGTAGGGGTAAATCGAGAGCTTGTGTAACGCTCAAAATCGTCACGAAATTAGTGTAACGGTCAAAATCGTCACGAAATTAGTGAGGTGTGACGGAACGGACTGCACAGAAAACAATCAACTCAATAATTAGGCTTATCCAAAATTTAAAAAATAAAAAAATTCAAGATTAAGAAATCCAAAATTTAAAAAATATAAAAATTCAAAATAATCCAAAATAAAATCCAAAATAAAAAATAAAAAATTCAAAGATCCAAAATTAAAAAGTCCAAAAAACCAAAATTTAAAAATCCAAATATCCAACATTAAAAAAAAATAAAAAATTGAAAAATCTAAAATTAAAAAATAAAAATCCATAATTAAAAAATAAAAAAAATTAAAAATTCAAAGATCTAAAATTTAAAAAATCCAAAATTAAGAAATCCAAAATTATAAAATTAAACAAATTTAAAAGAACAAAAATTAAAAAATCCAAAAGTAAAAAAGTCCAAAAACCCAATATTAAAAATCCAACAACAATGCAAAATTGGAAAAAATCCAATAATCCAAAATTGAAAAAGTCCAGAAATTAAAACAAGTTTTACTTCTATCGCGTGGCGTACCACGCACACATTTTTCTTTCTTTTTTTACCAAGAAGCTAAAGGTGTGAAGATGTTTCAGCGTCCAGTCCTTGTGAATTTACGTAAAAAGGTGCACAGAAATGAAAATGATAGAAAAAAGATAAAATTATGACTATAGACACTTGTGATTGGTTGACGTTACTCATACCGGTATTCTTAGATACTGAATTTGCCATTGATTTATGAGGCAAATAGTTACATTAATTACACTGATGGTGTATACACGCTACAAAGAACTCAACTTTCTAACAAGATTTTCTGGTACAGGGCTACCAACTTGAGGACAACGCTTTTCACGCACCAAGTATGACAATTTTTACAGTCACCGTGAGAAATTTCACATTTAAAAAGGCGTAGTGTATTTTAAAAATTTCAACTCATATCAAACTGACTCTATTTAAAAATCATATGCAAATATTTTATAACTAAAAGAGTATTTTCCATGTGAACCAATCAAAGTTGGTTACCCTGGAGTGTTATAATTTTATACCACTCGGTAGTATAATTTTTTCCTTTTATTAAATATCATTTACCGTTAAAAGTGGTTATTTTACCTTCGGCTGGCTAAAAATTAACCTTTATACTACTTGCGATATTTTGTTGCTCCGCTCATTTGTAGTTTTGCGTAAGGTTTTTGAAAGTTTTTGATTAGTTAATATTTGATAGCTTACATACTGTTCACATAAGAAAACCTTTACATGCAAGACAAAGTAGTAACGTACGCAGTAAAAAGAAATAAGGAAGGATGAGTAACTATTTTGAGAATGGAAATGAATAATGGGAAGGAAAGCAAAATAATGCCAGATGTAGCTTATTAAAGTACGTAGTACTAAGAAGTGACAGCTCTTAGGACTATTCATACCCTCGGCAGTGGCAGGATTACATTCTTAAATACATGACTCATTCAACGTTAATTCTGCTTCTATAAGTTGATAGAATGTAAGTGGAGCTTCAGAATTGTAATCTCTGTATCTTTCCCGCTTGCGCAGAAGGAACAATCAGTGACCATGTATCACTTTGATATATAACGTCATAAGACGATTATATCTTTAATCAAACCGAATTTATCTTAAACAAGCCACAATTATTCAAAACGAGACAACAAGTCAGGTGATTCAACACTTAAATATTTAACATTACATGTTCTGGCAACTTTGTAGCTATTTTGCTTTTGTAGCTTTCCTTCTTCAACCTGTTTTACATTTCTTTACTTTCTGGTTTTGTGTTTCCTCTGCATTCCTTGAGAATAATGAAATATTAACAGAGCTTAGCATTTTGCTAATTTTATAACATTGCAATAACTTTTATTTATTTAGATTCTGCTACAATTTTTTTTAAAACAAGCATGCGAAATCATCATAATCTAATCTAGATGCTATAACCTAGACCGAACCAGTAACTTAAGTTTATAATTTTATTTGTGTAACGAAAATCAGAAGAGTTAGAATTTGTTTTTTCTTCATTGAGAAATCCTAAAAAATAATTATCCATTTAGACGGGAATGATCATTTATCAATAAAATATGCGAAATTTCCGACCTTCTTGTCTGTATTTCTGTTTGCCTATATTTGTGTCCTTGTAACAATCATGTCGACAAGACTATAATATTATGTACACAAAATAACGAGTAAAATAAACACCCTATTAAGACTAATGACAGGATTTCAATCATACCTAAGAAATACAAACACTAGTATTTGCGAAATTTTCGCACGTTCCTCTCTTTAACAAACACCAGAAAATTTGAATTTAGCTAATTAATTCGATTCAATGTTATACAGTCGTTTATAATCGCATAACAAATGTTAAAATATATATACCTATTTCGCAAAATGCAATGGCAATTAATGATAATGTATGTAGGTTATACCGTAGCTTTAGCACGGCCGTACAGATTATAATATGACAGGACAGCGAGACTACCTTGAAGCTGTAAACATTCCATCAGCGAATACATTAATAGTGGCACATAAATAAGTAAGAAGCGTTTTGGGAAAAAATAAATTTAAGTCGCACATTGGATGAATGTTCCCACCCACCACTCCCTCGCGATAAACTTTCTTTTATACCACTTCTTCTGTCCTCATATTACGTAGAAACTCGTGATTGGACGTTGGTAGTGTGATGTCATACCGGTAAACAAAAGTTTACAGGGTTACTAACCTCTGAAAGATATAATATGCCACATTTTCGAAACCGACAAACAGTGTACCGTACATTATTCGAAAATGCAAGGGCGCTTCGCTTCGGCTGCCGCCTCCGCTCGCGCACTTAACTATGTGGATAGTGTTATGCATTATTTAGACTATGTGAAGAGGTGATTGTGGTCTGATCGGGAGTGCCGGGTGAGCTAGAGGGTTGTCACTTTGGTGCAAGGGTTGGTATTAATAGCTGGTATTTGGTACGATCGGGAGTTTGGAGAGAAGGAACGATCGGGAGTGCCGAGATAACAAGCGTGTGGTCGCCAATAGCAACGCATTGTTCGGAGCGTAAGGGGCGACTTACTCTTATCTTTCGCCAGTGTTTTAAATGAAATATAGCCTACTCACAATAAAGTTTAGTGTAGTTTTAACATTAATTTTAGCTTAAAACTAAACCATAATTGCTTTCCCATATCATTTGTTTCATTATTTTGAATTGTTATTTGAATGAATCGCCTATGGGGCTTTGGATCGATATATCGAAACGAAGAGTTCTGTTCGACTTTAAAACGTAACATTTCAATTTAAATATTTCAGTCAAAATACTTAATAAAACTGAACGGTACGCAAATTAGTCAACCCAGAGCGAAACAGTTTTTCGATGGATACCTCGAGGTTCCTTGAAATTTCTTGCAGAAGAAGCATTTTTTAGTTACTTGAGTTAGAAGAAAATCAAATATCTTAAGGCCTATTGAATAGCCTATACAGCTACCAAAATGTACGGAAAATGGTATTTCACAGTAGCAAAAGTGTGCAATGTTTCAATCTTACTTCTAAAAAATTGTATATCTTAGTTTCATCACCAGATTGTCTCCTTAAGAGCATGCGGTAAACTAAAAGCACAAAATGTTCATCAGATCGAGATCAATGGTTAAGCAATCCCATAACGAAGACGAAATGCCATTATCCTTACATTGATATTGGCTCATTTTTATAGTAGCCTTAACCTTAGTTTAATGTGGAATCTTTGAGGACTTAGAAACCTGTTCGTTGCACTTAAGAAGGCTAAAGAGAATCTACACTTCCATCGACCTTGAGTTGAATTTGGACTCAGACAGTGTATTCCCTCGAATTCTTAAATTGTATTCAGCTAATTATATCCTAGAAAATATAATAACACACAAACACATGTGGTGTTTGCAGTGCATTAAATCACTTGCACCAGTATATGGGCTGCCAACAAGCACTTTTAAAATTTCTAGCCTCATTACGCTGTTCGAGAATACTCTTTTTGTCAAACAATTTTATTTTATATTAGAGGTCAGAGATGAAATTAAGTGTACTTGAGCTGAGTGCATTATATTTTCCAGGAAAACAGTAAAGTGCATGGTGTATAAATTGTATACTTTATTGTAACTATGTTCAACATTCGCTCCGTTTACTGCAGGAGGAGGATGAGGAAAGATGCGAAATTGGAATAGAAACGATTGCAAAGGAATAAAGACCATTTCTCATATTTTTATTGCTTGTGTATATCATTGCAAGACGCCCACGTGTTAAATAAATTATGTTATTATGAATTTGTGTGTGCAGGTAGTGGCTCATAAAATGTTAACCTTCATTGCAAGTACACTCCACGTCCTAACGGAAAGTGCACCAAGATCCCTTCCTCATACAGAGTATTAATATTTTTCCAAGATTTCTGTTTATATGAGAACTATGTAAAGGGACATAATGTACACGTATAAGTTATTTCCTTCAAAAACGTTCTAAAATTACAGTATTTTATATGTTAACAGCCCGCTTAGAGCGAGGGATACAAATATATCCCTGGCTATATTTATTGGGCGATATTTTAAAAATTGCATTGGCTGCATATGTGCCATTTCACTTACTTACTTACTCAATGGCAATAGACCCTTTCCTCTGCAAGCTTAAAGGAATATTATCTATTTTATGGAACCCGTAGGTTCATTGCCGCGCTTACCTGAGCCCGCCATTCAACTCTATGCTGTGCTATCTCCATCCAATCATCCCTCGCAAATCCTACTTCCCTTAAATCTATCCTAATATTGTCCTCCCACCTACGTCTAGGTCTTCCAGGTGGTCTTTTCCTTCGGGTCTCCCAATCAATACTTTTGAGATATGTCTTTCCTCTCCCATGCGTGCAACATGTCCAGCCCATTTCATTCTCCGTGATTTAATTACCCTTACTACAATATCTGGTGAAGAGTACAGCTGTTAAAGCTCGTCGTTATGCAGTTTTCTCCAGTCCCCATTTTCATCTCCCTTAGGCCCATATATTTTCCTAAGCACCCTATTATAAATAAATGGAAAAGGACAATAGTGGTCATGGGACGAGAAAGATGCGAAGTGGTATTTCTTTACGTGGAAAACCTGTGGTTGTCGCATAATTCAGAGTCCAGTTAACCGTTCGCTTTATTAAATGTACGAGCAACATCACAAGGAGCTTGATGAATTAACTATTCGTTGTTTGAAAGAGGAAGAGTATATGGATTTTACAGCCTTTGCGGCGATTCTCTGGTACTTCCTTCTGTGTGACATGAAAGAACTTGAAATATGCAGTACGATATGAAATACCAACACTTTTCTGTTGCTACATTCCGCTTAAAGAGAAGAATTATGGATAGCGTGACCAGGGAGCGAATCCTGGACAACACGGTGATGCATGGCACCTATCTGTCGTACCACAGGGTACACCAAAAAAGGATACTTAAACCCGGTCCGGTAGAAGAATTAAATGGTGCAAAATATACTGCACATAGTTTCTCTCATGTACTTGTTATTGATATTTAGCTGGATGAAAGATTGTAAAAGATTCTAAAAATAATGTAAAATGTTCAGAATTCGTAATCTTACCGATTATGTATAAAACATTAAACACTCGCTTTGGTTTGGGTTTATTGTGTGCATTACGACCCTTTTTTAACTGTAAACGAAGGTCTGGGTTCGAATCCCAGTGTCAGAGGAATTTTGTCCTAAAATATTATCATGTAATGTTCGACAGAAACAACGTTCTACGGTCTCATGGACACATATCTACTAACTATTTTAGGCTTTGGTGACTTTCTTATGGATTACAAACAAATTGTTACTTTTTAAAATATATAATACATAAACTTAAGAGAAAAGTGTTAACTGTAGCCTATATTTTCACAGACTTTATACTTTTGTATACACCAAAAATTATATTTAAATCAATAAATTTACAAAGTTGCAGTAAGATAGACTAACTTCTTCTTTACCACTATAACATATAAGAGGATTGATTTTTAATAGTGGTAACACATACGTAGAATCTCACTAAAACAGGAAATTTATGCGCCTTTCACCTGATGTTGGTTTCTCCTTAGCATATATCTGGCAAGAATATATTTTCTCTATCGTGACAAATGCTTCAACAATAATAAGAATTGAATGAGCAGTCGTTACTTACCTGTCTTAAATGATGTTTTAAGAAATTATAAATTTAATGGCCGTTAATAATTAAGTTATAATGCAATGTATTCCGCCAATAGGCTATACCATTATTGACAAACTAACCAAATAGACATTGAATTATAATGTTTTAAAATTTTGGATAAATTTTGAGTATTTTGGATAAATTCAAATTGACAAAGAGAATAATTGACGCACAGAGGCATGTAAGGAACCTACATGCTGTAGACCTAGTAGAATTGACTAAAATAATTTAATAATGAATAAATGGGACACGATAAACCATAGCCCAGAGAAATTTACCTCTACTAGCAGCTGAGAAAGCTTAATCGAAGAATGACTTGCCATATAAATAACCTACTTTTTGTGGACCAAACTACGAGGGGTATTCCGAAAGTAAGTTTCGTCAGTTTGTCACACGGACACTTTATTGACCCAAAAGCAATACAGCATGGCAGCATGAACTATACACCGTGCACTATTTTTCGACATAGTCGCCAGCGACATTGAGACATTTGTCGTAGCGTGCGATCAGTTTGAAGAACCCACTGTGGTAAAACTAGGTGACCTGCGATGCAAGGAATTGGCGCACAGCCTGCTCCACCTCAGCATTGTCGTGGAAGTGACGTCCCGCGAGTGTGGCTATCAAGGCAGGGAACAGGTGAAAGTCCGATGGGGCCAGATCGGGACTGTAGGCCGGGTGCTCCAAGCGCTCCCATCCGAAGCGACGAATCAGTTCTTGTTTGAACCGTGCTGTGTGTGGTCTTGCGTTGTCGTCCAAGAGCACCACACCGTCACTCAAGAGGCCTGGCCTCTTGCGTCGAATGGCGGACCGGAGGTGGGTGAGGGTGTCGCAGTAGCGTGCCGCATTGATGGTCCCTTCATGGAGGAACTCAAGGAGAAGCATCCCTTGCGCGTCCCAGAACACGGTGGCCATAACCTTTCCTGCGGAGGGTGCCACCTTGAATTTTTTCCGCACAGGTGAAGTGGGATGCTTCCACGTCATTGAGGCGGCCTTGGTTTCGGGGGTAAAGTGGTGCACCCATGTCTCATCGCCTGTGATGATGCGGAACAGAAACGCATTGCCCTCTCGCGCGTACCGCATCAGGTGATCGAGGCTGCTTCCCATGCGTGCAGACTTGTGCTCCGGGGTCAGGTTGCGCGGCACCCATCGGGCCGACACTTTGCGGTAACCCAACACATCATGGATCATGTGATGGGCCTGAGCACGACGAATCCGCAGTGTGGATGCCACGTCGGACACCGTTATGCGCCTGTCCGCTAACATCATGTCCTGTACTCGAGCAATGTTGCTTTCATTCGTGGATGTGGACGGACGCCCACTTCGACCGTCATCCTCGACACTCTGCCGTCCTTCACTGAACATGCGACACCAGCGACCAACCATTTGACGCGACATGACCTCCTCACCATACACGGTCTGTAGGCGTTCATGGATGACGGACACACTAGTCCCACGTGCCCATTCATACCGGATAACAGCACGCACCTCCGTGGGCGACCACGTTGTCAGTACACGTCTGTCTGCCATCGTGAGCGGTACACTAATACCCGCGGGCACGCCAGTCTGCTGCGACTCGCTCTTCTACGGCGCAGTGCGCCTGCGTCATGCCTCCTCCGCTGACGCCACTTCCATCGTGGAACCAGCCACGGGTGGGGATTCGTCTGGCGTTTGTTTGGTTCCCCTGGTGAACACGCCGCTCCTGCCATACATTGACGAAACTTACTTTCGGAATACCCCTCGTATAATACGCTTATTATATGTGACGGAGCAGTATCATTAAAGTAAAGAATTTTATTATAACACTTTTGTCCAACTATCGATTAATATCGAAAACGAACAGTATTCAACCCTTGAAAACAACAATTCAAACTATATGATAAATAACCTGCACTTTAAATTAAATCAATTCTGTTCATGCTAATTTTAATGTTATACTAAATTGAGTTCAATTCGAGTGTTTTAATGTGCGTTATTTCACGTTAAAGCATCAGTAGAAGCCCTGCAGGTTGCATCCCTTAAAGCCTGCAATCTACTGGAAAATACGAGAACTACTAAAAGCTGATGTCTGAGAGCTTCATCAATTACGAGGCATTATAAAAACCTAAAACTGAAGGAATTTAATTATGATGGAACAAAAACAGTCGTATGCAGCCTATCTGTAATGGTAATTAAGACACATAAAAATTGTGAAACGAGCATAGCATATGCTATAGTTTTATTACAACAGTTGAGCTGTCGCGTTTTCATTACTTCTATAAAAGGTTGCTTTACTGCTATCAGTTATAAATAGGGTTCGGATGTTTATGACATGTCCTATTTTTATCTTGAACTCCGTTCTCGCCGCAAACACAAATTAAACATGAATTGCACGCTTGTTATCGTAATCGGACTGTTTTTATTTTGCAGATAAAGTCATATTTTGTCCACCGCTGTGGCTCAGGGGATGCGTCCAATCCTCTCACGCAGCGGGCCCGGGTTCGATTCCTGGTCGGGACAAGTTACCTAGGTGAAGTTTTTTCCGGGGTTTTCCTCACCTATGAGACAAATTTCAGGTAACTTTAGGCCCTTGTGGTCCCCGGATATCATCTGGCCGTCATTATCATCTTCATCCTCATCCTCGCCTTGTTCTGAGTGAGTGTGTGTGAATGGTGTGTATCGTCCTATGTGTTTGTGTTGTCTCGGAGGTGGCCCCGGCATTGGGCTGATCACTCATCCGGGGAGGCCCTCCATGTCCTTGTCTGGTCAAAAAAGTATGTATGTGATCCAAAGGTAATCCCTCTCCCGACAGGTCGCGGCCCTGTAAGGCCCGGGCGGCTTGGGTCGCTTAAATCATAAAAGGGAGAGGTAAAACTACGAAAAAGAAAGAAAGAAAGAAAGTCATATTTTGCTCATTTCTGTGGTCTTGGTCATATTTTGGCTATATTTGTAATTTAACGTCATATTTCAGTTACAAGTTCCGTAAAATAACACACTTATACAATGTAGGGCCTACGTACTACATGGTTGAGGTAAATTTGAAATTTATTTAATTAATTCAATGTTTATGCCAAATTAACAGTAACTTAAATTTTAAAATTAATGCAACTGCTCATATTTTATAGGGACACGCAAGGTCTACAAAATATTACGCGTAGGCTATTTGGAGCTGTAGAAGCGAGCAAACAGGAGAACATTCTTTAAAATAGAAGTTCATCACAAGTATACTGTATATCACCCAAATGGTTAAAAAGTGATTATCTGATTGAATTCATGTGATTGATTCATGTTCAACGTTTAAATTGGAACACTTGTTTCTTTTTTAAATATATTACTTTCATTAGGTCATATTTAGGATTTTTGGGTCATATTTAATAATTTTTAAGGGCATATTTGAAGTCATATTTTTCACTTTTTTAGTTCATAAACATCCGAACCTTAGTTATAAAATATATGCAGGCTCTAAAAATTATTCTACGAACCGATAATACATAAATATGTTTGAAAATATATTTTATTTGTTAGCTATTTGTTGCCTTCTTCATAATCGTAAATCTCTTGCAAAATATACTACAATTCGGGCTAATATTAGTAGAGCATGAATAAAGTTAAAGCTACATTATTTTCTCCGACGAACAGTTTGTAAGTTAAATTCGAGTACGTTAGCAAAACATAGCCTATCATTTAGATGCTAGCCGTGAAACAGATACTCCAATATCGAGATAAGTCAATCACTTTTCAATCATGGGATCACCTTATAATAGGGCAATATAGTCTAACTAAACTCTTTATATGAAGGACTTTAACATAATATGTTTATTTTTGTGTTCAATGTTTGCATATTTTGTTATCAATTAAATTATTAAAGACGTCTCTAGTTTAATTATGAATGGGCATGATTTTAAAGTGGACAAATGTAAAATAACATTACTTAATTCGATAATTGGCCATCGAAAACTTGAAATAAACTCATGAAATACAGTCTGTAATGATTTAAGACATAACTATCCATATTTTCCCATACTTCTACTTTCAATCCCTAATTTTACACACACACACACACATATATATATATATATATATATATATATATATATATATATATATATATATATATATATGCTCGCTTCTACAGCTCCAAATAGCCTACTCGTAATATTTTGTAGACCTTGCGTGTCCCTATAAAATATATATATATATATATATGGAATATCAGTTTATTCTACATCAGAACAATTTCAAATATTTCATCAATCTGAAATTGTTTTAAAGAAAGAAACGAGATGACTCTATGAGTATTTCTGTTCTTGTCTCCAGCATGAATTCCTTTAAGAATTATAACGACGGCCTTCATCTTTTCTGCTTGTTGTTTAATTCTTAAAATTGGGAACTTCTGATGAATGGCAGTTTTTAACAAAAGATAAATCAGCGAGATTTGGTAGCTGGTGTTCTTGTTACAGAATCTAGGTTTGTAATATAAGCACAACTGATTATCTATCACTAAGAAATGACAATACTGGTGATCAAGGAGTGTTTTATAATTGTCAAGGATTAGGTTAAGTTCATTTTTTTCGACATATCATTATTAAGCATTAATGAAACTCAACAGTAATTTACTTATTTTGTTTGAAATTGTAATGAGAAAAACATTATGAAGAATCTTTCTTGCGCCTTTTAGGGCAATTTTACAACTGTTTAGTCCATATTTTACTCAATTGTTTCAAGAATTTAGTCCATGTGTATGTACATTCCATATTAATAAATAAATTGAATTTTTATGGAATTAAAGGAGTCGAACTTGAATTTTTAAAATCATATTTGTATGAAAGAAGGCAGATAGTTGAAGCAAGAAATAGTTGGTCAGTTAAATAAAGAGTCCCCCAAGGTTCAGTCTTGGGACCTTTTTTGTTCTTAGTATACATCAATGATATGGTTATAAAATGTACTACTGCCTGTGCTTTATAAGCGGATGATACCTGTCTGATAAATAGAAGTTCCTGTTTCGATGAACTAAAAATTCTGAGCGGAGATACGTTGGACAATGTACTACTATGGTTTAATTATAATGGATTATTTTTAAATGAAGAAAAAACACAATCCATTCTTTTTAGCCTAAAACCAACTAATAATGACATTTCTTCGACCAACGATGATGTAACATTTTTAGGAGTCTGCCTTGATAACAAGCAAAACTGGGACAAGCTTGTAACGTATCTCTGTTCAAGAATCAGTAGAATTGTATTTTTATTAAGAAATCTAAAGTATGCGTTACCAGCTTATCATTTGCGAACTACTTACTTTTCCTTCTTTCAAAGTGTAATAGCTTATGGTATTATTTTCTGGGGAAACTGTTGCCAAATTTCCTAGATTTTAATTTTACAGAAGAGAGCCATAAGGTCAATCTCAAACTCAGAACAGACTGCTCATTGTAGACGGCTTTTTATGAACTTACGGATTATTACAGTTGTTAATCTATACATATTTTAGTTATTTTTATACATGAGACTTAATCTAAATCTGTTTGATGAAAGAAATGTTATAGACTCTTAAAGAACCAGAAATTCCCATTTGCTACAGATACCTCAGGTTAGACTGCACAAGACTGCTCTGAATTTATGTATGTGGGCTGTAAGCTTTATAACTGTCTTTCACCACACCATTTAGCTTTGCCCAATATTGTATTCAAGAACAAACTCATATGAATAATCATATGTATGAAGTTAAAAAGGTTTTTAATGTTGATTTGTCTGGTATGTAAGTTATGTGTTTTTATATATTTATGTAATTTGTGTTTTTATATATCGACGTAGCATATTGTTACTTTACTTAATGGATTAATAGTCTTAATAATAATGATCTATTAATGACTATTTTCTTCGTACATATAAATTCTAGCCCCCACTAAGTAGTGATGCGGAATTTGCAATTTTGAAGAGGGGAATGCAATAGTCGGAGTGAATGGATGCCATTTTTCAATTTTTATAAGTTCATTTACCTCTATAGAGTCAAGGAAGGCTGAAGAGTTGTTTATTTATTATCAAAAAGCGGTCAAAATGTGTAATTTTGTGATGTTCCAGGTAAAGTCATGATTATCAGTGTCCCTAAGAGGCGAGAATTACTCCTCTTGACCGGTGTAATTGCGTCTAAGTGTTATGGTTATTGATTACGTGCCAAACATTGTTACGTGAACGTTTTCCTAGAACCGTTATTAACAGTAACGAAATCAACATAATCATATAATTATTCTAATATTATAAATGGCACTTCCACGAACACATCCTAGGACGAGAAGAGGAAAATTTTTCTCTTTTAGGCCTATAATCTTTATGCGCATGTTGGATAATTTAAAGGAGAATTTAAATTAGAGCAGAAATAATTATTAGTTGTAGAGATTAGCAAGAGTCTTAACACTAGGAATCACCAACCATTTTATGTTACATATTTAACCGAGGTAGAGGGTGTGAGACTTACAAACAGAATTGTTTCATTTATGCAAATTAGTTTTTCTTGTTATTATTTCGTCTGTAATGAGGATAGTTGGAGTAGAGAGGAACATTTTGATTTGAACTGATGAGGTTCTTGGGGATTGGAATACTCTTGGTTAGGGCCGGCTCTAGGTATTTTGGCGTCCTAGGCGAGAAATAATTTCGGTCCCCCCTAAATTTTCACCTCAATAATTCCATTTTTTACCATTTGATTAAATATGGAATTTCGCGTTCTCTAGCGGTTCTCTAGTAGTTAAATAAAATTGTTTTTAATTGGCCAAATTTGAGAAAGGCTAATACAGTATTTATGAAGACTTTAACATATTACTATCTAGAAAGTATGGGGATTAAATTAAAAAGTACATTTACTTTTAATAATCTAAACGTTTCCGCCCCTAAATGCTTCCAAAAATTCCCCGCCCTCTAGTTCACCTATATGGACGAGCCAGCTCTACTCTTGGTATCACTGGCATATCAAATCCAGTAATTTATCAGTAAATATAGATTTATTTAAGATAGGGACAGACATTATTAAGATTTTAGGGTGAGCTCGCTGCAAGAATACGTAGTATAAACTGATGTGGATGCCTAGGGCGACAATGAATAGATACGAGACTAACGGATACTAAATGGGTTTCAATTCAGTGACGGCTCATATATTTCTTAGCAACATTCATCGCCCATCGTCGTCAGGAATATCATAGTCATCGTAAACATCAAGTTCTGTTTGTCACAGGTGTAATATCGCCTACTTTGTTTTCGTCATATTCGTCAAAATCATCGTCATGGTTGATAGGCTTATCGTTATCAACACTATCATCTTAATCGTCATCATCATCACCACCACCAACCAGAGTGAGAAGGCTAACCATTGCTTTAGAATTGTCACAAATTCAAGTTCATTGGTCGGTTATTCTGGGAGTGATTTTTTAGAGGCGAAGGCCAGATAATAATTTATTCTTGACTTGAGGGCATTTGTGAACCATGATAATTTGTTTGTTTATTCGTTATGAGTACTTATTGATGGTTATGTTCTCCTGCATATTATGCTTGTAACAGTTGTGAATGTTCTGGAATTTTGTCCCACAGGAGTTCTTTTTTATGAGATAAGTCAGGTCAAAATAATATTTCAGAACAGCACAGACAAAGAAATTAAAGGCAAACTTTATTAGGTTGAAAAAAGGCCTATAAAATTCTTACTGATGAATAGGGTTCGGATGTTTATGACCTAAAAAACTGGAAAATATGACCTTAAATATGCCCTTAAAAATGACTAAATATGACCCAAAAAATCGTAAATATGACCTAATAAAAGAAAGTATTTTCTAATAATAAATGTTCCACTTTTAAACGTTTAATGAAACTAAATTACTACATCGCATGAATGTAATCAGGATCGTGTTTTTAAGAAGTTTACATATTATTCACAGTTTTGCTTGTAATGGTCATCTAATATTAAAGCATTTGCTTCTGTGTGATTGCTTCACCACTTCAATATAATATTTTGTAGTCCATGCGTGTCCCTATAAAACATGAAAAATTGCATTAATTTAAAAATTAAATTAGGCCTACCTATTAATTGGGCATAAACATTAAATTAATGAAATAAATTTCAAAGTAGGCTATTATGTACCAGCTTTCAGTCTCCATTTTTGTCTGCATTACAGTATACAACCACGTGCATTTTAAGATTATCGAATAGAAATCTTCTCCTGTTGTCACTTAATATCCTCTTAAACCGCGATACGCTCCTTTCGACGTTACAGGATGTCACAGGTGCATATTTGAAGAACGTCATTAAATCGTTTTGCAGCCGTCACTTTAATTTCACATACTTTGCAGTACAAAATTTTCCCGTCGGTGCAGAAGTGGTTTTCTCCAAACTCTTTAACAAAACTTTTTAGTTTTACACTTTCAGAACACTTATTAGTCGGCATTTTGATGTTTCCCGATACGAGTACCACTGCAAGTGTGAACTGAAAATCTTTTAAAACTGTCTTTATTGAAAGTTGTTAACAACAAGGAGGAAGGAGGTAAAATCCCGTGCATTGTACTCCAACTACCTGCACTTGTTATTGTCCCTTCACATTCCAGTTACAGTCAAACCAAAATATTAGTAACTCTTTCTCGAAAAAATTTTAACTCTACGATTTAGTGCCTACAGTATACTGTGCAATTGTGGTCTTTTACCGAATTTATTACTGAAATATGACGTTAAATTAAAAAATGACCGAAATATGACCAAAACTATAAAAATTTCCAAAATATGACCTGTGCAATTGTGCTCTTTTACCGAATTTATGACTTAAATATGACGTTAAATTAAAAAATGACCGAAATATGACCTAAACTATAAAAATGTCCAAAATATGACTTTATATGCAAAATAAAAACGGTCCAATTAGGATAACAAAAGTACAATTCGTGTTTAATTTCAGTTTGCGGCAAGATTAGAGGCCAGGATAAAAATATGATATGTCATGAACATCCGAACCCTACTGATGAATAAACTCCAAAAGCTTTGTTTAAAGATATAATTTGTAAAAAAAAAATGTGTATTTCTCGTACTTGTAGGCTATATGGCTGTTAAAATAGCAAATAGCAAATAAAAACCGCTGCGGGTCTCCCCGAATTATTTAATTTCTTAAATATATATTTGTCTTATTTTTCTGATTTAGGGAATTGTATTGAGTAAAGTTTAAGAATAAGAACTTTCGCAAGAGGACAGGCATGAGCAACTTCGCCTGAATAGCAGAAAGGCTGAAGTGGTAATGGTGGGGCCACGTAGCAAGACCGGATTATTATAGCTGGACGCACAAATCAAATGGACACACATGAAAATGATCAAAGTTCATTTGTCAACATATTGAATACAATGACATTTGAAGTTAAAGCACGTGAGGCATCGCCAGTATCCTTTTCGATGAGTCAAAAATTCATCCAAGCATTTTTTTTTAAATTCGCTTTCTGCAAAGAACTTGAACGTTAATCCTCATTCTGTGTTATACCGGCTTCCATTTCACTTACGGCTTAATTCCATGTAAACCTGTAACATCTAGAACAACTAACACGAGACTCAAATAATATAACACGAAAAAATGTTTTAAAACAATATTACCGTTGAATGATAATTCTTTTACACTGGCCGTGTGTAGGCTAAGATGGACACGTGATGTCAGAATGAAAAATTCAATGCCATAGCCGGGATTTGAACCAGGATCTTCGGCTCTCCGTGCCGATGCTCTAACCAACTGAGCTACCATGGCAACGTGCCGATTTTTCATTCTGACTTCACGTGTCCAATATTACCGTTCAATATATAGGCTATAATTTTCGGAATAATCTTCAGCATTATACAGCGAAACAAATTTAAAATCCAATATAGCCTATGCTAGGTTAACTGGCCGCTGCTGATAAGCCACTATGGCCCACAGAGATATATAAAAAACCTTAGACAAGCAAATGGCGGGCATTTTGCACAATTACGTATCTATTACCGGCTGACCGTTATAAGTGCCGCTCAGCAGTGCACCTGGTGTCGAAGCACTCTCTCACACCACGTCATATTTATTTTGGACTTCTACTTACGAAGTCGGTTTCGAAGTCAGTTAATCATAAATAGGGGCGGATTTCTATGACATGTCATATTTTTCCCCTTTGCATTACTTCAGGTTTCCGACTAATTTAAACCCGATTCCAAGCATCCTGGTGAAAATGGAACGGCTTTTATTGTGCATATAACTGCATATTTAGAAAATTTTCAACTATTGTAGCATATTTAGTAGGAATATGCATATTTAGGTCATATTTTTGGCATAGTTGTGTGCATATTAAAGAAATTTCGAAGTTTCATATCATATTTTGTAAATTTTGCATTATATTGATACTTTTTGAGAATTTACAGATATTTTAAATAATTGACATGATATTTTAATAAAATGAATTGTAATGAAACTTAAAAAAATATATACACAATGTGTAAGTGGTAAAGTCATATTTTAAATTTTATTGGTCATATTTTAATGTTTTTTAGGTCATAAATGCATACATATATCCTATTTTTTAGGTCATAGAAATCCGCCCCCTAATCATAAATATGACGAACTTATGGACTGAAATGGCTTTTATATCATCCTGTTCAGGGTTGGACTGGAAATAAAATTCGGTTTTGGCTTCCAGAGTACACCGGTGCCTCCACTACCCTACTTCCTTTGACTCGTCATAAAGTGATAAAATATTTTTTTTTTTGTTCAGCCATACTATATTACGCTTATTCGGCCTATATGAGCCGTAGCAGTGTCTTAACGACACTTTCATCCATATTCCATTGTGTAAAAAATCCACCGGTCTACTCAGAGAGCATTACTTTTCACATTCCAATATGCTTACCGCTTTATTCTGATGCTTCTTTCAGTAGAAACAAGACATTTGGGCAAAGAGGGACTCTTGTATGGGCAAAATATTTTAGAAATGAAGATTTAGAAAGATGTTGGTTTTCATTTACACACTAGAAGTTGCAGCAAGCACAAATAATAGCATTGTATTCCACAGAAAAAAAAGTAGAATTGAAGCGATTAAGTGAATTGGTTTGGTTTCGTTCTTCACGAATTAAAAAAAAAATGCTGTGACTTGTGTAACAAAATTCTTGTCTACGGCTAAGATCCCCCACAGTGACATCACTAGTCTACTGACGGCAATGCTTTGATATCCTGTGCTTTAAAATTGTTTGTCCCAGAAGAAGCGCCCATTGTAGGCCTATTTCAGAAAAGAAAATCTTTATCATCTTTAGTTGTTGTAATAGTCGTATTGAGTTCTCCGATAATATTACATTACTTTGCTTTCGTTAAAAAGAACACACTCTCAACTCTAAAAGTCGAGTTATCTTGTTCAACTATCGACGTAACTTGGATCCTTGTATATAATTTCACACCTCTTCGCTCTAAGGCACAAGTGTCTGTATTATGCAATTACCTTTTTAAAAAAATCTTAAACATAAGTCTTTGTAGGATTTCTAAAATAATAGTATGCAGCTTTTGCATAAAATCTTATGAATTATTAGGCAATATTTCCAATCAAAGCTTACAATGTAACACTTTATATGCACCGCAAAAATCTTATCTGCATTTTATTATTCATCTAACCTATGTTTGGATGAGTTTCAAGTCGTATAAATTTATTGAGCGTTTATTATATAGAGTTAAATTCTGGAATACTGCCTATTTATAATTATAATACAGGATGTTTCCGAATCGCCGTCCACTTCTTGAAGTTATACACTCGTAAACATGCATGCCGCGGCTGTATTGTTCGCCGCATGCTACAGGGATTTCAGGAGTGATACAAATTATACTGTAATCGGTTGAAAGTTATGGCTCATGAGGAGTAGTCGTGTGTGGTCATTACAATAAGTTGTGATGATCCGTAAAAACAATAATTACTACGTTTTCATGCTACTAATTCAGATCGCTCTGAATACGACCTCATTCCAATAGAGCCCTTTTTCATGCAACATTTTCGACACAGTATTGAAAACAACTCAATGAGGAAAAGAATAATTGATTTTTATGGACACATCCTCAGAACGGACCCAAATAGACTGACCAAAAAATCTTTGAATATTTTCGCAACAAAAAGACCAAACCAAATTGGTTTAAGGAAACGGAGAAAGACTTAAAAGAACTCAGAATCACAGAAAAAATGCTCATAGATAAAACTGCAAAAAAAAAAAAAAAGAAACCCCAAAGTCAAGAAAGAGAGGTTCCAAGTCAAAATCAAAACCAAACGAATGATTCAGATCAGTGAAGACGAGAGAAAAGCAAGATAAGAAAGAATGAAGCAATACTGGGCTAAAATTAAAACACAAAACATTAAGAAGTGATTGATTCAACGTACCCCAAAGTTGGGTGAAACGGAGAATAATAATAATAATAATAATAATAATAATAATATTAATAATAATGACTATTAATTATTATTATTTAATAATATTAATTGTTATTTATGATTAATTATTATTAATATTATTGTTAATATTTAATATTATTAATCTATTCATTATCATTGGTGAGACACTTCTCAAATAGTTTTTTGCTGTAGTCTGTACGGTTGAATATGATTATCTAACAGACACAGAGAGAAAATATATAATATAAGGCAGGATGTTATGCATAATTAGGAGATAACATAACAATTCGAGGTGGGCGGGTTTCGACAGGTTTATTATCACTCTGACATTACTACTTGCGAATTCAAAACTCAGTACAATGGAGTGGTCCGAATATCTTGCTTCCATAATGTTGCAAATCAAGCTTGCATTCCTTACATGTCTATATATACAGCTTACATCGTCTAAAATTATAATTACAACAAGACTGATCATGCTCATGGCAAATAAAGTAATATTATCTATATACAGGCCATCATTTCGAATGTATGTGTACACAAGCCAATTTTATTTAAACATGTTATTTCCTGCGAAATATTATTCATAAAATGGGTTCTGTGAGGCTACATCATTGTTTTGTTAAGGATACTGTAATACAGTGCTTTATGTTAGGTATAACTAAATAGAAGAAGTTTTCAATTTTATACAGGGCTAGCATGTGCGATAATTATTTCAAAAATAAAAAATAAAAAATTAAGAGCATAATAGTTAAAACATTATATTTATTAACACCTAAACCATGTGGACTACTTACCACGATTCGATAGCGTCGCCTGGCAAAAGCGATCTCAGATTCGAGTTCCTTGACCCAGAAAATCCCTGTATAGTGAGTTTCGTCCAAATCGAACAATGTTTAATCATACTTAGGTCTATGTTGATTATCCCTCTTCCGTGTAGGTTGAAGATTTCGTATGTCTACGGGCCTTGACATTCTAAACAAATGAACCAGCCTGGGCTTACAACATTCAAGCGATTGCGATGCTTTTATTTCCACGGTATGACAAAAATAGCCAAAGCCAAATGCAATTGATTTGACATTGAAATGTATTACTGAAATCTGATGCTTCGACAGCGCTAGTATCACGTTTTCTGCCAGTTTTTCACTCATAACTCGCGAACGAAAGCTAAAATTAAAAATCCGGCTTCGAGGTGCATTCGCCCACCTTTCAGTCCATCTATGTTTAAAATTTCAGATCTCTGCGATCAGTAGATTTCGCTGGGCATCGCGGACAGACAGACAAACACGTCCTTTTATTATTATAAGATAACATGTGCCCGCGGCTTCCCCCGCGATAATTATTTCAAAACTTAAGTGCATAATAGTTAAATCATTATATTTAATAACACCTAAATCACGTGGAGTGTATTCCACGATTACGTAGCGTCCCCTGGTAGAAAAAGCGACCACAGGTTCCAGTTCCTTGGCTCAGAAAACCCCTGTATAGTGAGTTTCGTTCAAATCGAACAATGTTTGACCATAATTAAGCCTATGTTGATATCCTTCTTACGTGTAGGTTGAGAATTTCATATATCTGCGGGCCTTGACACTCTAAACAAATGAATCGTCCACGATGGACTTATAAAATCAAGCGATCGCGATGCTTTTATTTCCAAGGTAGGCTATGAGGTATGATGACAAAAATAGCCAAAGCCAACTGTAATTGATTTAACATTGAAATATATTACTGAAACTGATGCTTCGAAATTGCTAAAAATACACGTTTTCTGCCCGTTTTTCACTCATAACTCACGAACGAAAGCGAAAATTAAAATTCCGGCTTCGAGGTGCACATTCCGACCCTTTAGTCCGCCAATGTATAAAATTTCAGATCTCTGCGTTGAGTAGATTTCGCTGGGCATCGCGGACAGACAGACGGAGGACAGACGGAGGACAGACACTTCCTTTTATTAATATAGATGTAACAAAATGGTAGGCCAATACTCTGGGAAAACATTCTTTGTTAAGGATGAAATTATGTTACATCAACAAAGGTCCAAGGTGGCTGTTTGTTGGGACGAATGCACTGCCACATCGTCTCAATGGACGATGGTAGAGAGCGTTCTTAAAAAGACAATTACCTGTCCTATTGGAACGTGTGACTTTCAAATACAACGAGACACGTACTCCATGAAAGATGAAGCTCCTGCTCATTTCAGCCTCTGTGTTTGTCAGTTTCTGAATAGACGGCTCCGTGATAAATATATAGGAAGAGGCAGATCAATTCCTTGGCCTCCACGATCGCCTGACCTGAATCCACTAGATTTTTTCTTTGGGGGGCATTTAAAAACTCTTGTTCATGTAACAACGGTGCAAGATATAGAGAGTCTCCTTGCTCGTACTCTGCAAGGCTGCCAGATAACACGAGACACATCAGCACATCAGGGAGTCCTTGCGACAGCGGGCTGACAGATGTTCATGTGCTAATGAAGGGTATTTTGAACATTTCATTTGATGTTCTGTCACTCAGAGTTCTTGCTCATAAGTCTCTGCATTGGCTTCAAGTCACTTGCTGCAGGCTTCGTGCGTGATCGCACCCTTAAACAGCAAGCACTGGTATAAAGGCCTACTGAGGCATGATTGTGCTTTTATTTAGAACAAATCCGGAAGACATATATAGGGACCAATCCGAAGACATTTTCTTCAGATAGACATTTGTACAAAGAAGGGGTCGCATCGGCAGATTGATAAATTTAATAGATGGTAATTAGTAGTCAAGAAGCTTACCGGTACATATGAATCGTTAACACATTATATTGAGAAGAATATACCTATTTATATTACTTGTATTATCATTAAATTTATTAAATACGTAAATATTGGTGGTAAAAAGAACCTGTACTTAAGTCGTTCTTGTAAACGGAGAATGTACAGAAGTCGTGCGGTCGAATCTCCTAAGTAAAGTGAAGTGTATGATTATTTCAACCTTTCTTTTATATAACACGTAATGAAATGTCTTACGTCTATAATTTTTAGACATTACTACGGCTTATGCGACATACTATTATAATACTAGTTCTAAGTTATCGCATGAAGTCTCTGTACGTTTATTATTCACCTACTCTGACAATAGATACAAATTACAGCTCAATTTACAAATCGTTTTTACCCTCCTAACCAAATCCTTAATAAATAAAACATAAATTTAATTAACACTGCTTTTCCAACTAGCTTTCCGGAAGCATTCCTTTCAATCTTGCTCTGCAAAGTATTAGTCTATTTGCTAATCGAATCATCTGAGAAGGGAAAAAAGCTGATAATTTGACTTTATTAAGTACCAGTATGGTACTTTATAAGATTGTGTGGGGGACGGGAAAATGTCTGTCCGCCTGTCTGTCAGTTCGTCCGTGTGTCTATACGCGCCATAACTCAAATACGCTTTATCGGATTTTCATGAAACTTAGTGTACGCATTTATGACGTCCATGAGAAGTAACCTACTGAATTTGGACCTAATCGGTTGACCGGTACCGGGATAAAACCCAATTTAGTGTTTATCTTATGGTAATATATCATAAATAATTTAACAAATGCAGATCTGTTATCCTGACAACATATCGTTTTACGGTTTTGGAATTTTCAATAGTTAGCTATGACACATTGGATATCACACTAGTCAGATGTTTATTTCGTTCATAAAGTTGAATACTGTTATATAAAGAAGATATATTACTCTGAAATAATTAAGCCTACATATATTAAGTGGAGTTCTTCGCCAGTGTATTTTGTGAAATGTTGGCATATTTTAAGAATGTCTTATATCAGTGTATACGAGTTTGAATTAAGGTTAAGTATCAAACTTTAGACCTATGATATTGATATTGATATTGATATTGCATCTTTGATTGATTCCTTTCGTCATAACGATGTCAGTGTAGGCTAAATAATAATGTAAGTAAAAGATTTAAAACAACTAGCCGTTGAATATTGATATTATATTGTGCATTCTATGGATGTAGACTACCGATATTTACATTATTTAAGCTTTTTTTTTATCATCAACTAAACTTTCTACTAATAATGTATTAGGTTATAAATAATCATACTTTCGGTTTAAATTATACTTTTTCTAGTTATTTGGTTAATTGAGGAGTTTAGTTTTATAAGGGTCTAAGTGCCAAAATCATGATTGTGTAGAAAATAAGATAAGACCCACAGAAAGACGTGCCGGAGATAGACTCAGTGCTATAACTTGGAATTTATTGCTACTAATGTGGCCTGGACCTTGGATCCTTCTGAGATGCACTGGTCTGGGTACATAGGTCCATTTAAAATTATCAGCTGAAAAATCATGGTTTTGGCATTAAACGCTTCAAATATCAATTTGTTAATTGGGTAAGATATAATGGTTGCTTGAGTATTTGTTCAGGTAACTAACTTCTATTTAGATAACGCCAACTCTACAGCACAGCCACCTTTCTTAATAGGCGTAGATTAGGATGTTCCTTAATACTTTTTAAGTGAATTGCATTCGTTTGGAGATTTCTGTCCACAAAATATCTCCTGTCATGTTCTCTCTCTCTCCATCTCTCTCTCTCTCTCTCTCTCTCTCTCTCTCTCTCAATTCAATTCAATTCTCTCTCTCTCCTCTCTCTCTTGTTTGTTAATTTCCTTAACCGTTTATCTTAACTTAGTTTTTATGTTTAAATCTCGAAATAGCATCGATGCAATGCAACATTTATAGAATCTGATCTCCGTGAGTTTATTTCGAAGCCATGTATTATTCAATATTATTTTATATTATTATTTTAGTATAATATTTTAATACTGGTCGGTTTAATAGTAAATATACAAATCTATCCATAGGCTATTAATCACAGTTTAATGGTTCAAAATTTGGAGTCAAAACACTTCGAATTTGGATACAGAATCTTACTGCAGAATTTTGTGAAAATGGATGGCGTTCTCCTCTACTACAATTGTGGCCAGATCGTTCAGTTCAAAGGAAATGAAGAAGTTGATGGCCAGTCAGTGTGGATATCTAGAACCCTCGAAAAACTTAGGAATTTCTAGAAGTAATTACTAAACATCTCACAACTTATTCGTATAACCGGGGAGCAAATACATGGAATTCAGGTCGAAATAACTAGTTTAAAATAAAGATATTCATTTCAAATATTTCAGAAAAAAATATAATCTGAGTTGCTGAGCAACGTCATGATTTTTATTGAAGCCATAGGAACAAAACTGACTAACATTCAACGTAACTTTTAAAAAGTATTTTGATTAAATATTTTATAATATAAAGCCACAATTTTAAAATAAATAATATTAATAATAAATACCAGAAATATAATACACTCTAAATGTCAAATATTTCTTAGCACCAAGCTAATTTTGAACTTTTTAAAACACATTTTGAATTCGGAAAAATCTGTTTCTATAGATATACATCTGTTTGCTGTGGTCTTTGTCCTGTGACCTATTCAGATTGTGAATTTGTTCTAATTTCATTTATATATATATATATATATGTTCCAGTAGCCGGCTGAAGACGAGGACTTCTTCAAGGCCAGTACCGAACCAGCGTCTCGGAGATGGGTCCATGGTGGAGAAATTAAAGCGACGCTGTAGTAGGGAAGCCATGTATAACTTCACTACTGGTGAGTTGCATTGCAATGGAGTCTTTTTGTTCCTCTTTCTATATCTGAATAGTTCAGGTGAAGGATTCATGGCCTTATACTGAAGAGTATGATCTTGTGATCTTTCTTCACCAAACTATACAGTTTGTGAACTGATTTTAATTTCATTTTTATTATAATATGTTGCAGATCACTTGCAAAGACATTTCTACATAATGAGTACCGAAACGGCGTCCCCGGCAAAGGTCATGGGCCCTGAAGATTTATGGAAGGGGTCCATGGCGAGAAAGGTCATGGGCCCTGAAGATTTATGAAGGGGGTCCATGGCGAGAAAGTTAAAGCGACGCTGTAGTAGGGAAGCCCTATATATCTTCAGTACTGGTGGGTTGCATTGAAATGGAGTCTTTTTGTTCCTATTTTTATACCTGAATAGTTCAGGCGAAGGATTCATGGCCTTATGCTGAAGAGTGGTCTTTGTCCTGTAAATTATTCAGACTGTGAACTGGTTTTTATTTCATTTTTATATACGTTGCAGTTGCCGGCCGAAGAGACGAGGACTTCTTCAAGGCCTGTACCGAAGCAGCGTCCCGGCGTATTACTGGTTTTTTCAACATTAAGAAGGAAACAAGCTACCAAGCAGCATCGCGCGAACGTCATCGGCGAAATACCCGACCGAAGATGCAGAGTTCATCGCTGTCAGTACCGAAACAGCGTCCCGACGAAGGTCATGGGCCCTGAAGATTTATGGAGGGGGTCCATGGCGAGAAAGATCATGGACCCCGAAGATTTGCGGAAGGGGGTCCATGGCGAGAAAGTCAAAGCGATGCTGGAGTAGGGAAGCCCTGTTTAACTTCAGTACTGGTAAGTTGCATTTCTCTGAAGTCTTTATGTTCCTCTTTTATAACTGAATAGTTCAGATGAGAGATTCGTGGCTTTATGCTGAAGAGTATGGTGTCGTGATCTTTCTCCACTGAACTATTCAGATTGTGAACTGGATTTAACTTAATTTTTTTATATGTTATAGACCTCTTGCTACCGAAAGGGCGTCTCGGCGAAGGTCATGGGCCCTGAAGATTTATGGAGGGGGTCCATGGCTAGAAACGTCATGGGCCCTGGAGATTTATGGTGGGGGGTCCATGGCGAGAAAGTGAAAGCGACGCTGGAGTAGGGAAGCCCTGCATAACATCTATAGTGGTAAGTTGCTTCGTTCTGAATGCTTATGTTCGCCTTTTATAACTGAATATTTCAAATGAGAGATTCATGGCCTTATACTGTAGAGTATGGTGTCGTGATCCATCTCCATTTAACTATTCAGTTTGTGAACTGGTTTTAATTTTATTTTTATTATATTATGTTGCAGATCACTTCCAAAGACATTAAAACATTATGAGTACCGAAACGGCGTCCCGGCGAAGGTCATGGGCCCTGAAGATTTATGGAGGGGGTCCATGGCGGGATAGGTCATGGGCCCTGAAGATTTATGGAGGGGGTTCATGGCGAGAAAGTGAAAGCGACGTTGGAGTAGGGAAGCCCTGCATAACATCTATAGTGGTAAGTTGCATCGTTCTGGAGTCTTTTGTTCCTCTTTAATAACTGAATAGTTCAGGTGAAGGATTCATGGCCTTATACTGAAGTGTATGATGTCGTGGCCTTCCTCCACTGAACTATACAGTTTGTGAACTGATTTTAATTTCATTTTTATTATAATAGTTCTAGATCACTTGCAAAGACATTTCAACATAATGAGTACCGAAATGGCGTCCCGGCGAAGGTCATGGGCCCTGAGGATTTATGGAAGGGGTCCATGGCGAGAAAGGTCATGGGCCCTGAAGATTTATGGAGGGGGTCCATGGCGAGAAAGGTCATGGGCCCCGAAGATTTGCGGAAGGAGGGTCCATGGCGAGAAAGTCAAAGCGACGCTGGAGTAGGGAAGCCCTGTTTAACTTCAATACTGGTAAATTGCATTTCTCTGAAGCCTTTATGTTCCTCTTTTATAATTGAATAGTTCAGATGAGAGATTCATGGCGTTATGCTGAAGAGTATGGTTTCGTGATCTATCTCAACTGACCTATTCAGATTGTGAACTGGTTTTAATTTCGTTTTATTTATGTTGCAGTTCACCACCGAATCTGAATTGCCACAACATCCAGAATGGGAGGAAGCTATGGACTGATATTTTTGTCATCGTCAAATTTTTGGGACCACACCATTGAAAATAGCATAAGATTTTATTTTACTCACAGGATTGCTACACTCGCCCTTATCGGGTACGTTTCGCATATTTACTTACTTGCAAAATAAAATATATTTTTTACCACTTTTATCGTAAATAACTATCGTAAGTTACCTTAAAGAAATAAATTTAAATAACTATTATCGTTTAAGTATTAAAAATGGAAGGGTATATATAAGTAACAATTTATTCATACACTTTATATGGATCAGTAGAATTTTGTTCAGGCCTACTTTAAAGTATTCCAAAGACCTCTGATTTGTTAATAATGGAAGACTTTATTAAAATATCTCAAAATTCACGCTTTTCTCTCGGGCTTATGGTCACAGATTTTCAGTTTTTCGTTCTTGAGCTGTTCACAGACACCCATGCACCAAACACACAGATACGTTACTGAAAATTTTATTTTCGGGTTCAGGGGACCTCAGATTGTTTAATGCTACTTGATAAATCAACATCGAATTTCAGAGTCGAACACAATTCCTACTCTTCTTGTAGTGCTTATGGTACGATTAGAGAAAATAAAAATGTATTAGTATTACTTTATCGTGTATTTTGATACAAATTTTTCTTCGCAATGTAGTTTGCTAAATAATACTTAAAATGTCCTTGTTCAACTTTTCGTGGACGCTACATGAGAATAAAGAAAGTGCACAGTTCTAGATTTCAATAAGTCACCTTTACGAGTTACTGTAATAGCAGACTCACCTTGGAGTGCATCATATTTCAAAATTATTGTCTTGAATGGTTAGCACTTCACGCCCATACTGTCGCGAAGAACGTAGCCCAGGGTTATTTTTATTTATTTCAATTTGAAAGAATGACTTTCTTCTTCTTTCTTTTTGAAAGCTTCGAGTTTTATGCGTCACCTGAAGGAACAATGTAGGCCTAACTGCGATACTATACAGAGCGTTCGAAAGTCAAAACGATTGTCAAGAATATCATAAAGTAAAGTGTTCCCTGTTACAGGCCATGGAGGCCCAGATGGTTCTAGGAGGATGAGGCTCTCAGATTTTTAGACAATCGGCACGTGAAGGTGGTAAGGTTGTCAGCCTTACGCACTGGCCGCCTTTACCCCCCAGGAATGCTCCCGGTACTCATTTCTGTTAGAGGCTGAGTCGACCCCAGGGCCATAGTGCCACCAGAAGGATTAGGCCAATTGAAAAACTCTAATGACCTCATCGGGGATCGAACCCGCGACCTTCCGGTTTGTAGCGCAGCGCCTCAACCACTACGCTACGGCGTACCCCCGCCAAGAATATCATACAACGTAAGAACTAGGGTTCGGATGATGACATAAAAAAGTGGAAAATAGGCCTGCAAATATGACCTTAAAAATGGCTAAATATGACTCAAAAATCCTAAATATGACCTCATAAAGGAACGTATTTTCTAAAAATAAAAGTTACAATTCTTTCTTTTCTTTCTTTCTTTCTCGTAGTTTAACCTCTCCCTTTTAGGATTTAAGCGACCCAAGCCGCCCGGGCCAAGTTACAATTTAAAACGTTTAATGACACTAATTTCTTAAATCAAATTAATTCAATCAGAAAACGACCTTTTAACAACTTTACCGGTGATTTACAGTTTTACTTGTAAAGAACTTTTGATCTGTTAATGGTTCCAGATACCACTGCAAATTTGAACTGAAAATATTTTGAAAACATATCTATTGGAAGTTGTTAACAACAAGCAGGCAGAGGTAATTGTGCTACTTGTTATTGTCCTTCACACTTCAGTTACAGTAAAACCAAAATATTCATGACTCTTTTTCGGGGAAAAAAAAAAATATATTTTTAGTCGACAATTTAGTGCACATACTGCATAATTGTGCTATTTTACCGAATTAATAACTGAAATATGATGTTCAATTACAAATATGACCGAAATATGACCAAGGCCATGAAAATGACCAAAATATGGCTTTATATGCAAAATAAAAACTGTCCGATTAGGGTAACAAATGTGCAATTCATGTTTAATTTGTGTTTGCTGCGAGAATATAGGTCAGGTTAAAAATATGATATGTCATGAACATCCGAACCCTAGTAATAACATGTTTGTAGCAGTTGACAACCCCGTGGTCAGAGAATCCCTCCAATCTGCGGTACCAATAAAAGAAAGAGATAACTCTTAGTGGATCAAAAGGCGGAATAACTATCCTGGATCTGCATGCTGGTGCCAAGGATGTATTCAAGAAATTTATTTCACGTTATACAAAGCTTTGAAGACAGTTTCATCATGTGCAGCCCATCGATTTGGAATTTTACCTAATATGCTGTTCCCGGGACATTCCATTTTTCTTTCACGACTGACAGTGGCGCCTAAAATTATCATACTCGAAGAGTACTGGCATCCACATGGAAACTTTCTAATAAATTCATTGCTGATCATGGACTAGATTTGAGGGAGGCCGATTTGGCTTTATTGATACAGCTAACACATACAGAACAGTATAGCCAAAGAAAGCACGAGTCTCTATGTTTATATTTAGCTCAGAGAACCAGTTTACGTAGAATGGTTGACTTCAGCAACTCTGTTGTGTCAATCTCATAAACTGTAAACAAGTGTTTGTATTGTATATTTATTTATATTTATATATGTATATTTATTTATTATGCCAACAAATATATATAAGTTATTTAAAAAAAGATGAAAGGTGTTCGTGAAGAATAGCCTACTGACCTAAGTATCCATATTCTCTGTTTATCAAAAGTTAAAAAAAAAAAGCTTTAATTTCAAATCGTACCAGCAACGCACTACAATTTTCCATTAGATGGTCGCAGATTCAAAATAGGGACGCTCCAAATTCCTTTCCAAGGACGGACATGCTTTTTCTTTCTTTCTTTCTTTCTTCCTTTCTTTCTTTATCGTAGTTTAACCTCTCCCTTTTAGGATTTAAGCGACCCCGGGCCTTACAGGGCCGCGACCTGTCGGGAGAGGGATTATCTTTGGATCACATACATACTTTTTGACCAGACAAGGACATGGAGGGCCTCCACGGATGAGTGATCAGCCCAATGCCGGGGCCACCTCCGAGACAACACGAACACATAGGACGAGACACATCATTCACACACACACACTCAGAACAAGGCGAGGATGGAGATGAAGATGATAATGACGGCCAGATGATATCCGGGGACCACAAGGGCCTAAAGTTATCTGACATTTGTCTCACTGGTGAGGGAAAACCCCGGAATAAACCTCACCTAGGTAACTTGTTCCGACCAGGAATCGAACACGGGCCCGCTGCGTGAGAGAGGTGTGAACGCATCCCCTGAGCCACAACGGTGGAGGACGGACAAGCTAACATTCAAAATAGAGAAATTTAACACTTGCATGTTTATCCTACTACTTCAGCGAATCTTCTATTCTTTTTTTTACTGTCACTTTATCTGTAAGCTTATTTATGGAATGGTTTTTAAAACTTCTCTAATAGTCTGTAGAACATAGCGTATGCTAGAGTGTGCAGACTCAGTGCTTGATAAAATTGCTGACGAATGATTCTGACCCATTTGTCGTATGAGGCCATCCTTTAATGGGAGTACAGCCTGAAAGTGAGGACGGAATCTATAGTGAGAATATGATAGGAGAAAAATTCCCCTAACACTTGGACTTGAACTCAGGACCATTGTAAAACTTGAAAGGTAATGAGAATGTAGAAGAAATAGCACAAGCAACCGCCGCTGTACCAACTGAGTTAGCCAGAGTTCGCTTCAAAGCGCCAGATGGAACCTCTCTCCTCTGACCAACTGCCCTAAATCAGGGGAATTTTTCTTTTACAATATTCTTATGAAATTTCCAACAGAGACAATAGACTATGGTTCATGAATGCACATAACCATCAGGAATCCATAGTGTTTTGCGCTATAAGCCAATAAGTATCCAAAATGCAATTTCCTGTCTACCTGAACACCTGATTCTTATTTCTCGTCCAAATGATGTGCCAGAAACTCTCCTCATTCTCTTTTCTTTTTCTCAATGCTAATACTATGCGTATTAGTAGTATATTTAGAAAAGAAAGCTGGCAACTGCTGGTACTCAAAAATAGCTAGGAATTTCTTTTTGATTGTTTGATGTATATAATATCTTAATATCTAACATCCATAGCAGTAACAGGATTAATTATTGCAGCACATTGTACCGTCCCGAAACTACTGTTTGAGTTCTCTAAAAATTTCGGCCTGCACAAAACCATCCTTCTAGACATTCTACTACTTGCACAGAAAGGGTCTATTGGCATTTATCGCAATCATACTTGTGGACCATGACTTTAAATTGTGATTTATTTATATAATAATTTTTAGTGCTTCAATATTAATTTAATCTGTTTCTTTTACTGTATACAAATATCCATTGTTGCTGGTACTCTTTTGTCATCGGCAACCTGTAGGTGTTGCAGGAAGAAATAAAATAAAAATAACAAACTAATTAAATGTATCCTTTTCTTGTGTTTAATTTTCTTTCTTTCTTCTTTCTTTCTTTTTCGTAGTTTTACCTCTCCCTTTTAGGATTTAAGCGACCCATGCCGCCCGGGCCTTACAGGGCCGCGACCTGTCGGGAGAGGGATTACCTTGGGATCACATACATACTTTTTTGACCAGACAAGGACATGGAGGGCCTCCCCGGATGAGTGATCAGCCCAATGCCGGGGCCACCTCCGAGACAACACGAACACATAGGACGATACACACCATTCACACACACACTCACTCAGAACAAGGCGAGGATGAGGATGAAGATGATAATGACGGCCAGATGATATCCGGGGACCACAAGGGCCTAAAGTTACCTGACATTTGTCTCAGAGGTGAGGGAAAACCCCGGAAAAAACCTCACCTAGGTAACTTGTCCCGACCAGGAATCGAACCCGGGCCCGCTGCGTGAGAGGATTGGACGCATCCCCTGAGCCACAGCGGTATAATATTGTATAAGTTAATTAAATTTTTATCATGAACATTGTAATCGTGTTGTTCTTCATTATATAAATAAATAAGTAAATAAATCAAATAAATTAAGAATTTTGTTTTTATCTGAAGTTATAGGATTCGCCCTCTTCATTTTTTAACAAGACTTCCACTACTCCGGGATCAATAATAAAACTTAGTAACTTTCACAGTACATCGGAACACAGAAGACATATTTTCTAAGAGCAACACAGCCTGAGCTTGCCCTTAAATCACAGCAGACGCCCTGAAGCGACACTCCTGAATGTGATTATTACGAAAGTTGAATTGGTTAGCGGGAAGTGTTACCAGAACACCTAGATTTGATGTGTGCTATGCCGTTTCCATGAGGAGTAGCTATAACTCTGGTTTGTTAATTTGAACGTGAGAAGCCGGGGGCGAGGCTGTCGAATTGAATACATGTGCACGTGTTCACATCGCACTTCAGGGTCGGACTCGCCAGCCTCCGATGTCTTTTCAGTATTCTGAACGCTAGACAAGCCTATAAACTAAACTTAACTCCGTGTCGCTACATCCCTGAAGGGACTCGGCCTACCACCCGACCGCTTCGTTATCTACCATAGGCAGATGGCAGGATTGGGGGGCATGTGGTCAGCATACCGACACCCACGGTCGTTAATCGTGGTACTTCTCTATCAAGTAGCTTCTCAATTTGAATCACGAGGCTGAGTGCACCCCTACCAGACCTCCCTACTAAGAAAAATCCGAATTGGCTCAGTTGTGAATTTGAGAAACAAGATAATCAATGTTGGCATCAGTCCGTGAACCGAAAGTATTTACTTTTTTGAGTGCAATTTTAAAATGTTCCGCGGGCCGGATCAAAAGTCGGGGAGGGCCACATCCGGCCCATATATGATATACAGCGACACGAATTCACATACAAAGACATTAATTGAACGTAGATGTGATAAAAACACGCGATAACGATAAGGCGATAGGTAGCGGTAGATGGTTGAAATTTTACAAATCCTTACACCATGGCCCTTTTTCATAAACGTTACAATTTTACAGGTGACAAGTGACAGAAAATTGTCTTACTGGTTTACATTTTGACAATTGTGTATTTCATAAATGCTGACATTTTTACCAAACTTTCATGACATTTTTGTAGATTTGTAATAGAGGATTTGTAGAGTATTTTCCGCCTAATCACAACTAAATACCAAAGTTAAAATTTTAAGATCACAATTCCAAGAAAGCACGGGCTTGCCTATGTATAAAGTGAGGGAGACAAATTCATTCGGAGTCCACATCATAACCACAAGACATTTTCTTTTGGGCTGAATTAAATACCTCAAAAAAACTTCGGATTATTTGTCCTGCATATTATTTTCATTTCTTCATTTAGGTATAAGAAAACATACATGACAATCGAGCTGCGTTCAATAAGATCCCTCTTCAATCAACTATTATAGCTACTACCATATTGTTGATTCTTCATAGTTCAAGCCTCTCCGTAGTCGGATCCACGATGAATTAATTATTATTATACCTGCCGATAAGATGTTTTTCTTCATCTTCCTCTTGCAGTTTGTTGAGGCGTGTAGTATTTTGTATTCCTAACCTGTATGTCGAAATGATTATTATTTACCTGTTTTCATTTTCAGAACTCGCTGTCTAGCTCTCTCTCTCTCTCTCTCTCTCTCTCTCTCTCTCTCTCTCTCTCTCTCTCTCTCTCTCTTTTCAATTAATAGCGACACTTGAATTTTTCTTGAAGACCTCACTAGGAGTGTCAATTGTCCACAGTCGAAGTCGCCAATGTTATGATTGTACTGCGATCACACCTTGCAATTCTGTGGGTAGACGGAAATCTTTACAGAAAGTAGACCTCATTGGAGCATATTGACCACTTTTTTCTTTCGTAGTCTTCTGTTTTACTCTGTTTGTCTGACTCTTGTTTCTTTTTTCCTTTTTTCTCTTTTTCTTTCTTTCTTTCTTTCTTTCTTTTTGTTTCATTCTTCCTTAGTTATGTAATTTTTCATTTTTTAATTTTCTTTTTATTACTTTGTTTTTTATTTCATTCATTCTGTATTTATTTATTTATTCCTTTCTGTATATCAGTCTAATTATCTCTCTCTAACTGTTTAAAAACTATTTTTTCCTTCTTTTAATCATTATTTCTCTCCATCTACTTCTTCTCCTTTCAACTCATAAAAATTCTTAGGCCTATATTATTTATTCATGGGAATGCTATTGTCTGGTGTTTTTGCTAGGCTATTAAGGGCAGGCCTCCTAATAAATTTCCAGATCCAACAATTAGGATTGCTAAATGCTTAATTTCGTTAGGCATATTCTTCCTCTTATATCTCAGACATACTTTCTTGTAATATTAGCCTATTCACTTTTGTGTTTTTATTTTCTTGTTCTATTATCACTTCCTTATTCACATTATTAGTGATAGTTTTATGTTGTGTTAGACAATTACTTTTAGTGGACGTAGCCTTTAAGTTACAAATAAATTAAGCGTTCTTTAGTTATAGTAATTATTTGAAATGCATAATCGTATTTGTCATAAGGCATGACTTCCTGGTGATTAGAGTAACTTGTACATCTCAACTTGTCACATAAATTTGACAGGTGAGGTATGAGAGAGTTCCTTTTCAAGCAACGAAATTTATTAGCTTCGTGGGATATAAATGCTGCAGTATTTGAGGTTATGCTCGCACCTTAACAATAGTGTTTAAACTTCAAGTTGGAATTTATATATTTTACATTGGTTTCTATTCATTCATAAATGTTTCGATTTAATATATATGTTACCGGCAAAGTGTGAAATCCCGGCATTCTATAGAATGCCTAGGTAATGTATAGAATGCCTGATGGTTTTAGGCAAAGTATGAAATGTAAGTTTTTTGTGAAAATGTTACATGCTTTGCCTAGGCATTCTATACAATTACTAGGCATTATATAGAATGACCAGTATCATTTACGCAAAGTGTTAAATGGGCACAAGATGAGAAACCTTTATTAATTAATACACATTTGAAACTGAAAGAACAAACAAAAATCTACGAAAAAAAGCACAGGATATTCTTACCGGAAAACAATGAAAGCAGAACTGAGATTGAAGTACTTGTTACATTAAGTAGTCACTTTTCTTCTTCACACAAAAACAGTTTACATTTTGATCTTGTACATTTCACGACTTAAAGAAGAATGCCAACAGAATATTGTAACCGGTAAAACACAAAGCAGAACTGGCATGACCTACTTGATGCAGCAGAGAAGGCTAGAGTGACATTTTTGTTTTCCACACAAAGACCTCATATTTTGGCATTTCGTCTTGCACATACACCTGACGAATCCTTGGCCGCTTCCTGTGGACTGAGAAGTAGCTGCAGATCGGAGAGGTATTTCGTAGTCAGGAACGTCTTCAATATTCATTAATTCTTCGGACATTCGGTGAATTCTGAGCTTGCGTACAGTTGCTTCAAGATTCCTTCTGCAGTTCCAAGTCAGTAAAAGCCATCTTCCGTCAAGTTCATAACAACTGCTAACAGATTGCGTGAGTCACCCCGCCCTTTGTCGACGTCGGGAATCGGAACTCGCACAGTGGCACCCTTTGGCACAGGAGGAATTTCTTTGTCAGAATCCCTTTTCATTTTTTTGGCCTGAATCTCAAGGTTCAATCTCGATTCCATTTACTTTGGATAGTTTTCTCAATATTGAAGCAAACACTGCACAAAAGGCTAACCCCATAACCTTCTACTTCGTCGACGTCATCGTCTTTAGGAGAATGTCCGCAGATGGCATGAACGTTTCGGCCACACTTTTGACATGTATGAGGACCGCTCGTTTCTTTTAAGCCGACGCAACAGACATCAGAAATAGAAGGATTTTCGGTAACCACAGAATTGGAAGGCTCTTCGATAACCATGGCCTAATCGCTATTTTGGTTTCCTCCTTCATGGATTGCATTCTCATCTATGTCTTCTGCAGGGAGCTGTGCCTCTTGCATTGATTCATCTCGTCTTTCTTTCTGCTGTTGTGTTATTATTTTTTACAGCTCTTCCTCAGTCTCTACGTCTTGTAAAACGTCGTCAGGCAGGGACGACGTCGAGAGACCTACTCTAACTTTGCAGCCGAACAGAGCTTCGTATGGTGACCTGTTAATCCCAGAATGAAAAGCTCTGTTTTTCATAAGTTGAACGAACTGTAGTCCCTCACTCCAGAAGCTAGTTTTTTCATCTTGCATCCAAGCACACAGCATATTTTCAATGTCCTGATTTCCTCTTTCGACGCTCCCCTGACTTTGTGAGTGGCGCGGCTTACCATGGACGATCTTCAGGGTGGGCCAATACCCCTTTAGGCCGCTTACCACATTGTTTGCAAATTCCCTGCCGTTATCGGACTGTAGAATCGTTGGAGCACCAAGCAAGGTAAATATATCGATGAGGTTGTTGGCTACTTCTTCCGCTCTCTTTGATTTCAGAGCCCTGAGAACTCCTTATCAGGATGGGACTGAAAATCGATGAGATCGACTGACAATGGGAATTGAATTGCGAAAAAACAATTGGCTTGACCACAACACCTTTTTTAACAATTTTTTGCTTCTTCTGATAAGGCACAAAGATGAATGTACAGCTCAATATCATGACGGGTAATGTTCTTATATTTGAGTGAAGGTTCTTTCAATATCCTGTCCCGTTGGCGGGATTAAGCGTATTATATACTTTGCCGGCAGACAATCCGGCAATGTATACAATGCCTAGGCAATGTATAAATTATCAATCATTTCATACTTTGCCGTTCAATTTTAGGCATTCTATACATTACCTAGGCATTCTATAGAATGCCGGATTTCATACATTGCCGGTAACATATATATATCACTCAATATTTGTGGTGTATATGTTACCGGCAATGTGTGAAATCCGGCATTCTATAGAATGCCTAGGTAATGTATAGAATGCCTAAAATCGAACGTCAAAGTATGAAATGATTGCTATTTTATACATTGCCGGATTGTCTGCCGGCAAAGTATATAATACGGCTAGTCCCGCCACCACTGTTTAATAATAAAGATAATGATGATAACTGATAATTGATTGAACTCAGATCAGAAGGACAAAATAGACTAAATGCATAAAGAGGAACTAATTTGTCGATGGAGTAGAATTGAGGATAAATTTGTATAACAGTTTAAAAAAATGCAAACAACCAAATACCCTGAACTAAAATTATTAACAAAATCACTTTGTACGAAATAATTTCTGCTTTATGTCACAAATATTTAGTGTGGAATAACTCATATCTTTAAAATGTATTTAGACTTTTTGAAATAGGAGAATTAAACAGTCTGCTAAATTTCCTATGCGAGATTCGTTATCATTATATTCTGATAAAATACGTTTTCGTAAAAAAAAATCTGAAATCAAATTCTATTTTGAAATATGGTGTAGTGAAAAAATGACAACTGTTATTATGTAGTAGGACTTGTATTATCTTGTATGAATAAGACAGGCTGCTGAGAAAATTAGGTTGGAATTTCATTGGTGAGGTCTTACTGTAACAAGTACTTCAATCTCAGTTCTGCTTTCTTTGTTTCCGGTAAGAATACCCTGTGCTTAATTTCGTAGTTTTGTTCTTTCAGTTTCAAATGTGTATTAATTAATAAAGGCTTTTCATCCTGTTCCCTTTTAACACTTGGCGTAAACGGTACTGGTCATTCTATACAATGCCTAGGAATTGTATAGAATGCCTAGGAAAAGTATGTAACATATTAAAAAAAACTTATATTTCATAGTTTGCCTAAAACCACCAGGCATTCTGTACATTACCTAGGCATTCTATAGAATACCGGGATTTCACACATTGCCGGTAACATATATTATTATCCTTCATCTTTTTGCTTTTAATGTTACAACATGTTAGAACTTAAGTGATACGGCATTAAATATTGAGATAATTGAACAAAAAATTCTTATTGGAGATGGCTACCTAGGCGAATCAATTTTAAGAATATAGTACAATCATATTAGATACTGGTAAAAAAAGTATGTTTGGTGTTTCATATCTTATCACAACATGCTTAAAAATGTCAATAAGTATGGTATTTTTGTCCAATGGATGCTGGAAAATTCTTATTTATACGTTGATAGAATTCATTATGCCACTTCCGCATAAGTTTTTTGATAATGGGCAATCGTCTCGTATGGCACAGTATATTGCTTTTACTGTGTTTGTCTTTTGTCATAAGAAGCTTTAGACTAAGGCAAATGTGTGTGATAAGTTCGTCGCGTAAAGGGCAATCTAAAAATGAGATTTTACATAGAAACTGTGATTTCTAGGACTAGTTCGCGAGAAGTTTAATAATATCACTTTCAAAATGATAAACTTCTAGTAGGACTATACAGAGTCATAGCGATGGTGGAAACCATAATCCACGCTGCTCAAAGAATTAACCTACTAATTACGGCTTTGAAATGAAGCTATATAGCGTTCTCGATGAAAGACTGTGGATGGATGTTCAATTTTCTTCTTTACTGATTCAATGCCGGTAGTCGCAGGTGGCTTATGCCTAGAGCGTAGACCTTAGTGATGGATATCGATATCGATATTATCGAAAGTCGAATGTTTACGATATCATTGTTTTTACATTGACATTTCAGTTCCGATAATATCGTGATATCGATATACAAGTACAAAAACACAATATTATCGACAGTGAGAGAGGGACTTAATAAAAAATACCGAGTGATATTTAGGTATGAATAAAATTAAATGATATTATAAAAGCCAATATGAATGTAAGACAAATTTCTCGCTGGTTATATTATACTTAAAAGATGGAGTTTCCATATATGACAATCAACAATTCGTAACCTGAAAGGAAAAAGACATGGGAGGTTCGTAATTTTCTAAATGCTACTTTCAATGGTAAGCGGAGTGGTCGTGGCGGACCCATTGCTTGGCCCCTAAACTCCTCAGATCTAACCCCTCCTGACTTCTTGCGTGGGGTTTTGTTAAAGACAGAAACAGAAACCCAGGGACATTGATGATCTGAGAGTAAAAATTACTCAAGCTTTTCAACAAAACACCCCTCTTATGTTATGCACACGAGTGTCTTAATTGTCATTATAAACAAGTTTCTTCGACCATAATTAAATGTTTTAGTTTTGAGTTTATAGAATCATCAAATAAAATATATGGCTGATCCCGGCAATCAGCTGTTAGTAAGTTTTCTTCGTTCTCATCTTTTGCGATAGTTGGCAGCTGATGGCGTGCGGGGAAATCGAAGCTTCTCTTGGCCGTTTTAACTTAAAACCAATGGACTTTAAAACACGCAATAAACTTAATTTAGTATAATACAAAAATTAACAGGAACAGAATTGATTTTATTTTAAATATAGGTTGTTTATTACGCAGTTTGATTTGTTGCTGTCAAGGCTTCAGTGTTATAATGAAGTTCTGTACTTTAATGGATAAATTGTTATGATACTGCTGCGTCAAACGTAATAAGCATATTAAAGTACCCGTATGGTCGAACAAAAATGATAGGCCTACTGCTGTATCGCGTAACATGCAATGGTTGTATTCACTCAAGGAACCTTGATATTAAGATATATTATGTTCTGTGATAAGAACAAAATAGTGTGTATTCAATGGACTTTTTAGAATCAGGATCTTTGTGATAAATCAAATTAAATTACACTTTAACACTAGAATTTTAATATACCAATAAAATAAGGACACACTAATATTTGCAGAAACAATTGGATGTAGGCTTTACTGTGAGAAGTGGTGCATATGCGAATGAAATATATTATATTGTAAATGGAGCCAGTCGGCCCCTGTTGTGCAATGCAGAGTGCTAACTAGTGGTTGCAAGGGTACCGATAAGCTATTTGGGCAGGACATTGCACCGTTTACCTCACGTATTACGTCATTCTCGCATCTCCACCTCCTGATTATTTTTTAGAATTTTATTCTCTTTAACTTTTCGGATTATTTGGTCTGCATATAATAGCAGGGTGCTCAACCTCATAAACAATCTTGCACGGTAATAGTAAGAGTGGATAGTATCTAACGAGCTATGGAATTCTGAGAATCTCTTGGTTCTGTGCTAGAAGAATTATACAAAGAATCACATGTAAAATTATAGGGTAGCTATATCTGTAAATAAACTACAATGTATAGTCATGTCTATAACGCAGTTAGGAAAATCAAAGAAATAATAAGAATGAAAAATGTTAGTTTATCAACATCTGAAAAAGACACATTCGAGTTCAATTTGCTATAGTTCAATAACTGAATAACTCCCTGGAATAACTGAACTGTTACTTTTTTATAGCTTTAAATGTAGAATAATATTTAACAAATGAGGTGACGGAGGCCGTAACGATAAGGACTTACACCAGGGAGGGCATGGGTTCAAATCAGTGGCGGATCCAGAGAGACATTTTGGGGGGGGGGGGGGAACCAAAGTAGAGAGGGAAGTTTTTACTCATAAAAATTAATTATTCCCAGTACACAACTGAAAACAAAATGAACATTTCAGCATTTTCTTACAAAGGTATTTCAAAATAATGAATGTTGTTGCTTTAATTTAAGTATTTGGGTTATGTTCTAATAAATTTTGAATAATTTGTGCTTAATGTTACAATTTTTTTTTGGGGGGGGGGGGGAATTTCCCCCATTTCCCCCCCCCCCCATGGATCCGCCCCTGGTTCAAATCCCGTTGCCGGTTAATCTGAATGTGGGTTTTTTCAGAGGTTTCCCATTCGCAAATACGATTGCCGACTTCAAGTTTACTTTTTATCTACCCCAAATGTTCATGTGCGTTGTATGTCTTTGTGTTATCCTCCCGTTCAAGCGTTGTAATAATTGGTGTGAATGTCTTTTGAAAGGGGAGGTTAAACTAGTTTGACCAATACATTTGTAGAAAGTAAGATTTTGATGAAAACAGGATGCGACATTATTACTCTGCACTGTGGTACATATTACTGAACTAGATATTAAGCTCTGTGGAAGAACGATGTAACACCATTCACAATGGCTGGCAGTACTTGTGCTGGATAGTCTTTAAGTTGAGTTGTTAAATAAAGGCCGCAGACGTAAAACAAATGCAAATGAGTGGGGGAATACAAAAACAAAACATCTAAAGCAGAACGGGAAGGAATATACAACAAGAAAAGGCATTGTAAAAGCAGGAAAACAGCACTGGGCTGAGGTAAGAGTGTAACAACCTAACTAATTTCCCTTATAAAAGAACGCGTCTAGATAAATTAGTTTTTTAACCGGATATTTCATATTAAGAATAAAAAACAATAGTACTTGATTCTAAATTATGAAGGTACATCCTTATACCACTGTCACAATTAAATGCCATACAGAAATTCTGAAATATCAATACACACCCATAAGATTTTAGCAATTCAATAATTATAGGTGTGTTCTTACATATTCACATTGTTCTTTTCAAATAAATCATATTTATAATCAATTAATTAATTTTTCTCTCTCCTAAAAGTTATTATGGTTTTGAAGGTTAAACCCTTATTCCAGGGAGGTATTTAATTAGTTAATATTGATTAAAAACTACAGTAATTTCTTTTATGAACCAATCCAGAACAGAATTTAATTGCAACATAACTGTTACATTTTCAGAGTAATATTTAACTAATGATGTGGCTGAGGCCTTAACGATAAGGACTTACATCAGGGAGGGCATGGGTTCAAATCCCGTTGCCGGCTAATCTGAACGTGGGTTTTTTCAGAGGTTTCCCATTCGCAAATACGATTGGCGGCTTCAAGTTTACTTTTTATCTACCCCAAATGTTCAAGTGCGTTGAATGACTTTGTGTTAACCTCCCGTTCAAGCATTGTAATAATTGGTGTGAATGTCTTTTGAAAGGGGAGGTTAAACTAGTTTGAACTGAACATTTTCATAAAACTAACTTTTTAAAATAAAATGGTTATTTATGATACGAGTTTTAAAAGATAGATTTTGTTTTGCGAGTAGGTATGTTTGCGTTCTCCGAAGATCCGAAGCATTTTGATAGGCTCTCGGACAGCCAATCAGCGGCCGAGCTTCCGTAACTAATATAAACAAGAAAAGTTTAGATGGATCAGTTTCTATAAGTAAAAATAATAGGAGAAATTACTTCTATCCAGCTGGTATTTTACATAAATCCTATTTTTTTTTCATTTGACAGTATACAAACACAATATTAATTTTATAATGTTGCAATAATATTGAAAGACCCTCAATATACTAAACATAACTATCACATTGTCACTCGCTTATCTAGCCGTTGAATAATTAAATGCAGTCTGCTACTGATATAATATTGTAGATTCTATCGAACTGTAGGCTACCAATATTTACATTATATTTTAATGTGAGTATTTTTCTTAAGCGCTCCTGTGCAAGCAATAAACCTCAAGTAATTCCTGACAGATTGGTTTCAGATTGACTTTAATTCATTCATAGCCTATACGGCTGCTTTAAATCTGAAACAAACAGGTCAGCTAATCGTAGACCTATACTTACACCGTTAATATTATTGCCAGTGCATTTTGTGACATGTTGACATATTTTAAGAATTTCTTATATCAGTTTATACGAGTATGAATTTAGGTTAAGAATCAAACTTTAGGCCTTAGTTCTTCCGCAAGCCCTGCTTAATGAATCGATATGGAGCTTAACTCTGATATCTATTTTTTAAAAAAAATCTTTTCTGCATGGGCCTATCATAATTACAATTATCACAGATTGAAAAAAAAGCATTCTGACACCTGTTTTATCAGTCTACCTGATTTTATTATCTGCATAATCGATGCTTTAGAATAATAACAAAATTGTAATATATTATTTATCATTTTATGAATATTCGATTTTTCTAAGCGAAAACTGTGTCAATACGCACGAATAAAAGGTCAATAGAAAAAATTTTCCACTCTGGTTGGAAGAATTTATAGGATAGGCCTCGCACGGACAGGCTAACAGAGCAGGTAAACCTGATAGATATATAAGCTTTCATGAACCACAGATTATTGTTTCTGTTTGACATTATATGAGAATATTATAGGAGAAAAATTCCTCCGACACTGGGACTTGAACCCAGTCAAACAGAAACAATAACCTGTGGTTCATGAAAGCTTATATATCTATCTTGAATGTCAACTGTACAATAACAGTGGGAGCCCGGTCACAAAAATCACTAATCAGTGTGCCTCACTGTACTGCATATGACATAACTTCTCTGCTGTGAGGTAGACCATTAGGGCAATCAGTCACAGGAGAGAGGTTCCATCCGGCTCTGTGAATTGAACTCCGGCTTAGCTCAGTTGGGAGAGCATTGGCGCGTATAGCCAAAGGTCCTGGGTTCAAGTCCCAGTGTCGGAGGAATTTTTCTCCTATAATATTCTCAGGTAAACCTGAGTCAAGTAGGCCTTGCCCTACAGGGTTTATAACGGGTTTATTTATATATTTGTTGCTGTGTTTTAATAAATTGAAATCATATCCTTATCCAGCATAACTTACTGTTTCGACAGCTCGATTTTGATATTCCAATACCCCATAAGGAATTTATATCAACAAAAAATGAAACACATATAACAAATCTTAGCAACTATAATTGTCAACGTAAACAACAGTGATCGTGGTCTTTGCATTCATCGAAAGCTCATCTAATGGCTAAATTACCCTTCAATTCGTGCATTCTTTTCTTTAAGCACTCCCTTCTTATTTATGTTTCAGTGAATAAAGGTATTCCCTGAAGGATTGTTAACAGTTTGAAGGCGATTTTGCTGTACTCCATTTTTATCCTACACGACTGGTCTAAAGCTGCCTATAATTTACATCATATTCAATGAACCATATAAATTAATTATTATATTAATTATTATCAGTGCATTTTGTGAGTTGTATAGGCCTATAGGCTATGCGTTTCTTCAAACATTTCGCATGTTACTATATACAATTTGTGTGAATTTAATTGAAGAAATAATGTCCAGGGCGAAGTGCGAAAACTTCACAAGTGTTTAATAATATGTACAGGGTGGTCTATATGTCTTGTTACCCCCCAAATAAATATCTTGTTATCCCCAATTCAGTGTTTCTGCTGCAGAGATGGCTGACACAAGCTCTTACAGTGTGGGAGAGCGCCTCATTGTCAGTGTTTGTCAGGTCTCTATTTCTTTGATGACTGATTCAATCAACATTCCTATCTCGCCATGTTACAGACATTTTTGTTCCAGAGCTCCAAAGAATGAATCTCTTGGAACGTTCCTGGTTCCAACAGGATGGAGCACCGCCCCAGCATGCCATCATTGTCAGGGAATATTTAAATGAAGTGTTTCCCAATAAGTGGATAGGACGCAGATCGGTACATCTTCCGGCGCCTCTGGATTGGCCTCCCAGAAGCCCTGATCTCTCATCTTGTGACAACGCCCTCCGGAGCATTATTAAGAAGAATGGCGACGCATCATTTTGTGCCACGAAAATAATGGTCATACTGACCTTCTGGATGAGTAAATATGAACCATCCTGGTTGATGTTGAATCCATACTACCTTATACTATATTATATACTATATATTATATTGTATTGTTATAAAGTTATGTAAAAGTATAGGGGTAACAAGACATATGGACCACCCTGTACATACACCGGTATACTAGTAATTTGTGTGTGCTTAATTGTGACGGTCCCACAAGTGTCGATTTATAGACATCTAAATCAATCCTGCAGGATAAAATTCCGAGATACACATAAATGTGCGTAATTGCAACGGTCTCTTGTTTGTCGAATTACTGGCAAATGAAAATAATCCTGGGGCATAAAATTCCGGAATACTTGCGACGAATACAGGCCTAAATAGCATATATATTACATTAGAAGACGTTTATGTATGCGTAATTGCGATGATCTCATATGTTTCGATTTACAGGCATGTCAAAGTAATCCTGATGCATAGAATTCGGGTCTACCGGCGACGATTACAGGCCTAAATAGCAGTAGACAACCGTCGTTTCAATAACCAAAATAAAAAAAATCATCTTATGCAATTTTTTCCAATCTACGCCGTGGTAAACTATATTGCTATGACGTAACTCCCAAGGAATTTTATGGCAAATGCTTTTATATTGATTTAGTAATATTACAGGATCCGCTGGCTTTAAAATAAGTAACAATTCAGAATGAGCCTCCAATGAAGTTACGTTGCGAAGCCGCCACTGAAGGCGCTCTTGTTTATGCGTGAAACGTGACCTCCGGTTTTCCAATAACTTGCCTAGTAATAACGTTAAAACCCAAAATTTGAACCACGACGTCCCATAACTCTGCGGTATCTAGAGATTGCATCGTGAAGTAAGCATACTAATTATGAGAAATAAGGATATCCAAACCGTGAAGATGAGATCGCGCTTTTATGACGTTTCGGTTCCCACAGATCTTCTGTGCACGACCCCCTGTGTACGTCATCTTCATTTCGGTCCTTTCTGAGTGCATCACTTCTACCAGCCTCGTTTTCAAACTGCCAAATTTAATTGTACGTCAAGAGTGGCTATTCTCTCCAAACGAGAAAAGAAATATCTGACCAATCTATCTTTTTGTAAGTTCCTGAAAATTTACGAAACGCTCATGTGTATTTTTAAGTTACTTAATTCTAGGATTAATCTAGACAAAATACATCTGTACGTACGGTTATTTCTTCCCAATTTAATTTTTTTCTGTTTCTATTGAGACAAGTACCGACATTCCAAAAATTTGTAATACACTTTGATTTTTTAACCTTTTCAAATTTAATATAAATTTCAATTATTAATAAAAATAATATATTAATATAAATTCAGCTCATATAGTCAATATTTAAATGCTAATTATTATTGAACTATATTCACAAAAATACATAGGCCTACACACATTAATGTAAATTATGAAGTTTACATAATGGATGCCATTGAAATATTTCAAACTATCATCAAGATAATTCAGTTAAATCTCATTTTTAATTTAATTTTACTACCGAAGAAGTATCCCATAACGTGTCTGAACTTTGGACTTTATGTTCACAAACCTCCAACGACTTGGCCAGAGGAAGTCAGGTTTGTACCTTGTCACCCTTAAGGAGAAAATCTACATAAATGACCTTACTGTTATAAGTTATTCATAAATAGCTAAATGAAAAATTATGTATCCTAGAAGTACTGGGTTTGAACAGAAACAAATCATGCCCCAGGAATTATGAATGAATTGTAACTTGGTCCCCTTTTACATACTGTTTAGGGACCGCGCCCTCCTTCACAATCAAACAGGTCCAACTGGTCTCTTTTCATTGATGAGTCATGGGTAACTATACCAACTGGAGGTACTCTACGGGGGCCCAATAGCGCTTTCGAAATAAATCCCCAAATTCCCCCTCCCATAATCAGAAATGCAAAATCGAATCTATTAGTTGTATGCAATAAACACCAACCTATGGTTACTATTATCCAAAGTGGTTTCTTCAAAGAAATATACGAATTAAAAAACACTACCGGTACCCTGCTTCAATGATATCAACTAGTAAGAACATAGCATATTTTGAACGACTGCGTTCTCAATATGAGATAACAACCCAATGGCGACTTACAACCCGTAAGTGCTTAAAGGCCCGGGCTTCATAGTAAACTACTAGTAGGTCACAGTAGAATGATAATTCTTTCACACTGGCGTGTGTAGGCTAAGGTTGAAAGGTTGAGTCACACTGAAAAATTCAATGCCAAAGCCGGGATTTGAACCAGGATCCGTGCCGCTGCTCCACCATTGAACTGTCATGGCAACGTGCTGGATAACATTAATCTTGTGCCAGGATCTTCGGCTCTCCGTGCCGCTGCTCTACCATTGAGCTACCATGGCAGCTATCGTGTGTATTATGGTTTAAATTTCTTTTGGGAGAGTGAAAGAAACTTATGTTTTATACATTTTTAAAGTTAGATACTTTTTGTGTAATAGAACATACAAGTTATTAAACTTAAAATAAGGGCTTACGGAAGAACAAAGGTCTAGTTTTTTTAAAAAAAATGAAATTAGAATCGTCCAGCATCAGCTGAACTATACAGATTTGTGATATGTTGACAGTCGCACACTCTTATAAAAATACAACAAAAAAAGTCAAATTTGCCGGTTTCGGGGTTTGAACTAAGGAACTCCAGAATGTAAGGCCAAGACGTTACCATCTCGACCACCTGGGTCAGTTGAACGGTCTAGTTGGACAAGCGCATGTAAAGCAATGGTGTTTTTTTGTCATAGCTAACTGTATTTTAATTTCCAAAGCCTTATAAGATCACAGTAAAACAATAGGCTATGTTGTCAAGATAACCGATTTGCATTTTTTCAATAAATTCTTTCGAATACGTATAAAGGTAAAGGTAAAGTGATCCCTATACAGGCCTTGGAGGCCCAGAGGGTTCCAGAAGGTTGAGGCTCCCAGATTTTGGACATTCGGCACATGTAGGTGGTAAGGTTGTCAGCCTTACGCACCGGCCGCCTTTACCCCCAGGATTGCTCCTGGTACTCATTTCTGTTAGAGGCTGAGTCGACCCCAGGGCCATAATGCCACCAGAAGGATTAGGCCAATTGAGAAATCTCAACGACCTCATCGGGAATCGAACCCGCGACCTTCCGGTTTGTAGCGCAGCGCCTCAACCACTACGCTACGGCGTACCCCCAAACTTAAAATAATACTTGCACTAATTATTTTTAAAATTTCACAGTTTCAAAATTTATACTTTTTACATTATTTCTGAAACATTATCCTTAATTTTCTTAATCGCATTTCGTAGGACACTCACTAAAATGCCATTCAGATAAACATTAATATTGTAGAAGCCTACCCAAGTTGAAAGTACGAAAATATTATGAAAATAATATGAGTAAATTACTTTAAAATTTTGCTTACAGGCTGTTTATAAATCGTAGGTCTATCTATCCAGATATGACTTCATTATGCCATTTGTAAAACTGCTAAATTTGTTTAAAATTTGTCTATGTGTTCACTATTCATCACAAAAAATACTTTTTCACCAAAAAGTCGATATTTCACCAAATACTGTTTACGCAACAATATTTTTGCATGAGGCATTAACAGTGGGAGAATGTGTTCACTTTTCTGCCGAATTTCGCATATCATTCTTTATGATGTCCGCATTATTACTATAAAGTTTATCGATGTTATTGATAATATTATTGTGCTTGTTAATATTATTAAGTTGTTTTTCCTCACCTGCTACACGAATGTCGGGTAACTTAAGGCCCTCATGGTTCCCAAATATCATCTGGCCACCACCAACAAAGTCATGCCGACTGCGCCTTGTTCGGATAGAGTATACGCTGTATAAATGTACCTTCAGCAGGGGAAGGAAAACGTCGACATGTTGTTCATTTATCTCCGCATGTGTATATTGTTTGACCGTTATGACTTCACCGAGTGTTGGCGCTGTTGCACAATAAACAAGGCTGTACCACTCAGCGCTTGCACCAAAGAAGAACAGCGTGCAGTGATCCTTTTTTATCTTCTGAAGGTGTACCAACAGCCGAAATCCATCGAAGACTTTCCGCACAATATGAGGGCAATGTTTTACCACGGCGAAGCAAGTACGAATGGATTAAACAGCTTAAAAATGGTCGGACAAGTGTGAAGGCCGAGGAAAGAACATGACGCCCATCCACATTCACTAGTGATGCCAACATTGAGTAAGTGCATATCGTGATTGAGACAAACCGAAAGTGACTGTCAATGAAGTGCCTTAAGGGGCCGTCGATTCACCTCATACCAAGAACTGAAGGAAGCGGTGCATACGTGGCTTGGTACTCAGCCGAAAAACTTTTTTCTGAGGGCATCAGGAAGCTTGTGGAACGATGAATCAAGTGCATTGAGAAGCAAGGGGACTATGTTATAAAATGAGGTAATTGAAAATTTTGTACTGTTGTTGCAATAAAAAAAAGAGAGTGCCCATAGTTATTGACTTACCCTCTGGCAAAACAAAACACTCTCAAGGGTGTTCCCAAATAGAAAGAAAAATGGATAGGTAGATAAAAAGATAATTATATCTTTGTTTGCTAGAGACATCAAAGTGTATAGCAACAGCAAGGTAATAAAATGCATTCACAGGGTTCGATATAATACTACTTTAAAATATTCTGCTATCAAAATACTCTTTTTGTTGACGAATATTAATTTCTAGTTGTTTTGAGCCCTTTTCTTTTTAGAGATTGTAAGAATAAATTACCTCAGTGAAGACAATATAGTCTTTTTGAGTGTTCATATAGATAAAGATTAACATTTGTTATGAGTGAAGAAGCTCATTAAATTAGGTCTATTCTGGCAAAGAAAGATTTTTAACATCATAACATTCAAATTATAATTATTGTGTTTTGCTATATTTACAATTGGAAACATATGCGTGAACTATTTCTCGTGGAGTAAATTATGAACTTTAGGAATAATTATGAACTGTAGAACATAGAGTGCACTATCAAAGTTTCTCTTGACATAAAGATGACAGTCTGAGATGAACAATAATCTTAGAGTCAGGATTCTTAGCTTTATAAATAAAGCTCTAATAGAGACTTCATAATAATAATAATAATAATTCGTATGATCCTCTTTTGCAATATAAACTGCTTGCTTGCTGAGGTATGGTTGCCCCACAATAGGGTTAATTGTAATCTTTCACGGAAATGCTTAATTTACTAATGAATTCCCTAAGATTATAATAGGAATTATAATTATTTTTGGTAGACCATGTTAGTTTAATGCAAAGCAGTAAATCTCCTCTAAATAATGTCACTCGATCTGACTTAGCATGTAAAGAAGAAGAAGAAACCTGGATACAGAAGTTCTATTTCACTTATTCTTCAGCTGATTTAATTAATGGTATGGAATTATGAATCGATGTCATATCGTCAAAGGAATTTGTCTAAGGCTTCTAAAATGATGGATATGAAACAACATTCTTGATTTTGTATGTGGACTTCCGCCCTTTTAACAAGACAGGCTTCGCAAAGTCACCCTGCACAAGAACTGGATGTCACAGACTGAATGATGACGGCTAGCAATTGTGTTGACGTCGTAATTAGATTCAAATGATGCAATTTGTATGTGACGCATGCGCTCCTTGAGACTTGCAGACGCAATCCATTTCATTAATTCCACTGTACAAGAAGATAATGTACTCTGCAAGTCTGCTTGATTAGAGTTACAATGCAGGGTGACTGCACACCTGTGGTAATTGCCACATTATTTTATTCAAATCTTTATTCATAGAAATAAAACATACTTCAACTAGCTTGATTTTCTATTCCATTTAGTACTGAATCTCATGCAAGAGCAAATACAATTTAGTTTAATTCATGTTTTTACTTTCTCTTACTTTTTATACCATTTTTCTCGAATAAAATATAATTTTTATACAGCTTGAATTAAAAATAGAACTTTGAACAGAAAGCACCTTATCGCATTAGTGCTAAAATAATCCATTGTAACCAACTTTGGTTTTAATCACATGAAAAATACCATTTGAGTTCAGATTATTTGTATATGATTATGAAATTGATTTAGTTAGAAAATTTTAAACGTTAAAATTCAATACCGTACGCCTTAAAAAATTATTATTATTTATTTTTTATTATTATTACAAAATTTTCTAATTATTGCAAATTACAAATTATTACAAATACAAATATAAATAATATAAATACAATTATTTCAATTACAAAAGAGTATAATTTGCCCCGCATGAGCATAGTTCGTGTTCGGTGTCAGTTCAGTCATACTAAAATTATATTATGAACATTATATCAAAACAAACATATTACAGTATTAGGCAAAAAAATTAGATTGCTCATATGAAATACATGAATAAATATAGGAAAAAATAAGTTATAATATCACAACAGAAATACAAACAAAATACCTAAAATTATTATTATTATTATTATTATTATTATTATTATTATTATTGAAAATTAAAAATGATATATTTCTCAAGGTGATCACAAAAATTTATTAATATTTCACAAATATTAACAGCTATCTAAAATAGTGTATGATACACATGGCAAAATGATTATATTTAACTCGTAGAATTGCTTACAGGCTACATACCTACTCGCAAAGTAAAATAGGCTATATTTTTTACCAATTATATAATAAATAAGTTAACTATTGTCTGAGATTTTTCCAAAATGGTTTTAACTTTTTTTATTTAAAATGTTTACAAAAATTGAATTGATTAAGAGGTTTAGATTTTTAAAAAGTGAAAGACGCAATCAGGAACGAAAGAAGCAAAATCCTTTCGACTGGAGGGTGAAAAGAATTTTCTGAGACTATTCAACTCATACGCCGCGTGTTTGATACTGACCAATAGCTTTAGCAGTCCCTCGGACATAGACCAATCACGAGCGTTTATCTTATAAAATGTTTGATTTTAATATGAGGAAGCCATTTTATCTGATAAAATCGTCAGCTCGTTACTGGACACGTAAGGCATCAAAGTGCGGTGATTAATACCATTAAGCAGCACGAAAACACGTTATTTTATACAACATAACTTGTTTGAAAATTGAAATAATATAAATGTCCATTGACTAAAAACAAATTCGATTCGGTGCAAGCCAGATCGTGTTCTTTCATAATGTTTTGAAGTAAGCAACTACAACGGCGGCTCCTATCTTGTGATGCGCACTATTGATAGCATTGGGAACTCGGATCGATTCATCGAATCGATTAGTGGACTGTTTATTCATCTAGTATGCCGTGATCCTACGGTTGACTGAATATTGACAACAAAGTAAGAAAATAATTATTGTTTACAAAATCCGTTACAGTTTATTCGTGGAATATTCCTAATAAATCCTACACGAGATAACGAGCTTCATCAGATAAATTTGTCGATAAACTCGTAATCTCTCGTGGGATTACCTATGATAAGAGTGAAGTTAAACTTCTATTCTAATTGACATAAACTAGCGGTTCCCAACCGGTGGGTCGCGACCCACTAGTGAGTCGCGGAAAGGTTACAGGTGGGTCGCGATTCGATCCTAAAACTATCAGAAACCATCGAATAAACCATCATAAAAGATCAGAAAAATCTAAACAAATCAAATTGTGATTGTTTTCTTGGTTCTTTGTGTACTTTAAAAGTGTAGTTTTTATCTTCACCTAGGAACACTTGTTAGCGAGTATGAAACCATTTGTTGCAAGCATATATCTATTATTAAATAAATAACTGTTTTGCTACAAAGTCCTTAGTCTATATTTTGTCAACCATTTTCAAATCAGAACACAAATTGTTTATCAATATCAAATGTTTATCTGTATCTTCAAAAAAAGCATATAAATAATAAGCTTATATATATTTGTAATATTTGACGGTAAATTATATATACATAAGGAAGGGATACGATACAAATAAGGTTTTTTACTCCCCCATGGACCAATGGACCGTGGAGGTATTCCGATAAGGAAAGGTGGGTCGCCAGCTGAAAAAGATTGGGAACCACTTGCATAAACTATAGTACGCTATGTAGATATTCAGAATCCAAGCAGATATTCTAATGTTGTTTATGATAATGATTTATGAAGTATCTATATAAAGTACGGTAGACCATAATTGAACGTGTCACTTGAAACAAAGTTTTGAGAAACTAAAAAACTGTCTAGATTAATAACTTAGGTACCTTTCTGAGGTGCAGGTTTTTTTCGTATGGGATTTGTATAGGATATTTTTCTTATAGGATTTATCAATGCCATAGGTAACTTTCTGTTTAGAATGTGTGTCATGTGCAAGAATGACAATGGTCATACCTCAATTTCCAAAGAAGTTACTTAGGTAATCGTAAAGAGATCCCAATACAAGCCATGGAGGCCCAGAGGGTTCCAGGAGGTTGAGGCTCCCAGATTTTGGACATTCGGCACGTCAAGGTGGTAAGGTTGTAACCTTGTGCACCAGCCGCCTTTACCCCCAGGATTGCTCCTGGTACTCATTTCTGTTAGAAGCTGAGTCGACCCCAGGGCCACAGTCCACCAGGTGGATTATGCCAATTGAAAATTTCCAACGACCTCATCGGGAATCGAACACGCGACTTTCCAGTTTGTAACGCATCTACTAATACTAGATGGCTGGTGTTAATACTAGATGACCAGCAATTTTATTTGCTGGGAGTCGTTCGGCTGGAATTATATTTCAGCAAAAAAGTTGAAAATTAATACATGTAATTAAAGAGAAAAGAACTGTCAATTTAAATAATTTAAAAAGCTATTTTTTTTTTCATATTTTTTGGTTTCTTGGGTGTGCATGCACCTTAAGATACAACACAATTTGTTGTGATGCACTCATATAAATTTTTATACTTTAACCATAGATAATGTCATTATCTCGCTAATGTAATATGCACATTAGCTGTTTGAGACTCATGCAATGACGTGAACTTATTTTTTCAAAGATGGTAGTTTTTTCGTCCATTTCACGTCCAAGCTATCATGGTGGAATCTCGAATTTCCTGCACCCAGTGCCGGAATCGTAAACTACCTATGCCCTTTCTTTCTTTGAAAACCTACATGCGTCTTTATATCAAATCCTGTAAAATTTGCTACATTTATATTGCTATATTTATTATTATTATTATTATTATTATTATTATTATTATTATTGTTATTATTATTATTATTATTATGGCATTCCAAAATCAAACACTGACTCCCATAATAATTTTCCTCTTTATAATGTGCTCCGTCTATACAATCAATTGCACAAGGGCAATATAGATATATTTAATACGAACAATAAGCGGTATAAAAATAATAGTGATAGTTAAAATATGCTCCATGTAATTTTCTTTATTTAAGTCTTTCGTTTCCGCCAAAACTATTATATTACTTATGTTTTGAACTGTTCCCTTCATTGTGCAATTTTCATATTGTATGTGTTTTTTGTTGTTCGCTGACTACAGATCCGTCGTCCCGGGTTCGATCCCCGGTACCGCCTCGGATTTTTCTGAGGTAGGAAGGTCTGGTAGGGGTGCACTAAGCCTCGTGTTTCAAATTGTGTAGCTACTTGATAGAGAAGTAGCGGCTCCGGTCATGGAAACCACCATTAACGGCCGTGGGTGTCGGCATGCTGACCACATGCCCCCAATCCTGCCGTCTGCCTATGGTAGATGACGCAGCGGTCGGGTGGTAGGCCATGTCCCTTCTGGGATGTTAGTGCCACGGAGTTAGTTAGTTAGTTATGTGTTTTTTGTTTCTTTTTTGTATCTTTTAGTTGTAGTATTAGTTAAACTATTTTTAGTATTAGATTAAACACATTATTAGTGTTGTAAAACTCGTGTAATTAGTATAAGAGAATGTTGTAATTGGGCAATGAGCCTGTTATATTCTCAACAAATAAATAATAAATAATAATTTCTACTTGAATTTTACCATTTCAACCTTATCTGTGTTTTTACTTCTTTTTTTATTTCTTAATAATCACTTACGATTTAATTCATCCAGCAATTACTTTGACAAGACTAGTTGCGCCTGCGCTTTAGTTCATGTCCATATTCTCATGTTTTAGCTATCCTGTTCAAAGACGTACAGAGAAGTAAAAACATTTCAGAAAATATATTTTTGAATACGGTACTCAAAATGCCTATTAATTATGAAACCGAGACCGAATTGCAGAGTCAGGCACATTATATAGTGAGAATATTGCAGGAGAAAAATTCGCATGTAGGCCTAATATCCAACAGAGACAATATTCTGTGGTTCATTAATGAATATATATATATACATTACATAGTACCCCACAAAAGGTACAGGTAGAGAAAAATGATAATGCACCATTAATTGAAATTTCTGTTTAAACTTAGAATATTTTATTATGCAGACCTACAAACAAAAGATCCTAGGTGTTGCTGAACATTCTTCAGTACGAAATTGTTCCAGTATGAATGGATAAGAAAGAATGAAAACTTTGTCTCCTTATCAGTGCTAGAGGATTGTTATAAAATTTGTTCTTAATGTTTAACAAATTATATTAATTATTCAGTTTTGCAGCCTATGGCTTTAAATGTATTCGCAAGTCTTTGGCCATTGTACACCATCCTCTGTAAGTTATACTTTATCATAGTATCAAAAGATTCCCAAGGACTGTTCTTAATCAACAACCATTATATCAATAACATCTTTTGGACAACACTATATCTTTTCCCCTTGATTAATTATCGTCCTTTTGGACAGATCAGTAGGCTGTACCTCTACGGTAATCCTCGACAAAGGACAGCTATCCTGCGGGTTATTCTCTCTCTAAAGGATATCACAGGTAGGCATAAGCCAATAAATAAAATTTGCACTCTATGCAGGAGTTTTCCAATACCCGGCTTAAAGTATTCCTATAAGGTTATATCATAAATAAATGGTGGAAAACATATCCCACAGATTTTCTCGCATATCCATGTTAAGACTGTATGTAATACATTAAAAACGAAATATATAGCTTTAAGCTCTCTGCACTTTATCCAATATCATATCGTCAGCCTTAAATGGGTGAGGAGTTTGAAATGTAATAAAATATAGATATAGTATTCCAATATTAGTTTTGTCCATGTAAGTTATGGTTTATTTACTCAGGAGTAGAGTAAAGTTTCCAAGGACAATTTGCCTAATTGTAAAATAGTCATGATGTTCCAAAAATAGCTTGAAATATATTCCAAGGACAGTTGTTTTCTACGATAGTACTTGTCGGCCTGGGTAGCGCAGTTAGTATTGCGCTGGCTTTCTGTGCCCAAGGTTGCGAATTCGATCCTGGCCCAGGTCGATGGCATTTATGTGTGCATAAAAGGCCCATGTCAGTAGATTTACTGGCATGTAAAAGTACTCCTGCGGGACAAAATTCCGGCACACCGGCGACGGTCACAGGCCTAAGTTGCAGTACATCCCCGTCGTTATATAACCAAATACCTACCTTCCTACGATACTATTTAAGCTAGAATAAATAAACCATTAAATTTACAGTTTATAAATAATGTAAATAAGAGATTGTGAGGTTATGATTTCAGGGCTGCCTGAACCTTCGATCATCAATTTCATTTATTAGCTTAAAAGTTAAAGATTTAATAGCCTTCTAAACTTATGGTCGTCAATTTTATTACTTTCCGATGCGTAAAATAAATAACAATGCATAAAGAGACACGCACTTGTATGTCTTTAGGCACTTGTATTTTAAATACTCCCCTAAGGCATACAAACAATTGGCAAAATTGTAACTTTTCGCACTATTGTTTAAAGTATGTTTTTTTCAATATTCTACCTAGGCTATACCAATAGATTAAATGAGAAATAAACTAAATGAACTTTTAATCAATACTTATATACCATTCTTCTCATGTTGGTGTAAATTTCATTTATTTGTACTTACGAGGGTTCGCTTATAAATTTTATGTTGTTTGCTCAACTAATATATTACCTTCGTTGTGATACTGGTATAAAGTAAGAAATTTCTATTCTATGTCTGTACGTATGCTAGACACGTGGAACAGTTTCCTTCTGGTTCATTATATAAAATGTAATGTGTGTTGCATATGACAAGTCAAGTAAACTTGTTCTTAAACTCTTCTTTGCAAAATCCTGACCTATGAAGTGCTGACTTCGAAATGCACGTGATATTCGTGTCCTTTACGGGCATTGAAGTCTCCAAGGGGTGGAATGCATAAAATGGTGGTAGATACTTTTACTATCTACTGAGATTTGTATGTATAAAAACCTTAGGGAAAGGTATTCCTCTTAGCAAAAAATAGATATTGTTGGTCATGATTAGATTTGCCTTGAAGCCTAAGAATAAACTATGAAATGTATGTATCAAGTGTAGTGTACAACTTTACTTTGTAGGTTTTACTATGAAAAATCGTAGCATGTATCGTTCGTGGCTTCGGTTGCTTAGTGAATGGTTGGTGGTAATTTCCATGGCTGCGGTTTTACAAATAAGAGATAAAGGAAGTATAAAGAGAGAAGAGCGCCATCAGTTACAGAGAACAGATGAAAAATAATGAAAATTATGGCTAATACTTTCTCGTTACAATCACAATCATGCTCAGCATTTGGTTAGCAGCCAATAGTAACAGAAACCCCCGAAGAGCACAAAATCAATTATTATCAGAAAGTAAAACCTACGGTATGCTAGCATTCCATTCGTAGCAGAAACATTGTGTTTACGAAAGTGATCTGAAGTTTATGGTTTTATTTTTACCTTTTCCTATAGGCAAAGTAAAAGCATTGACTACGATTTTATGCATATCGCCCAATCGACTATCTGCATTGTGATTTAATTGTATCTTTTAATAACTTATCAAACACGCGGCGTATGAATTGAATAGTCGTTAAAATTTTCTTTCAGTCTACACGATTTTTTTACAAAATCTCTGGAAGAGGTTGGTTAGACCGGAAAATATATCGACCGCTCATGGAAAACTTTAGGACTTTCAATCGTTAGTCAACTAAAAATTTGAAAACAACATTTTCGTAAGTACATCATTTAAAAAATAATTTGGTGTGAAAAATACTAAATAGGAGACAGATTATAACAAACATTCTTCGGTGATAAACCAGAACAATAAATTGTTTGCATAACCCTACTGTAAATTAAAAAAAAAATTATTGGTTAATTAATAACCTTTAAAGTAGCCATCCCGCTTCTGAAGACAGTTTGCTAAACTTTGTTAATTTCAGAGACAGGCCTGGGAAATAAAACCCAATTTTAGAAAGTGAGTTCTTTTGAACTATGGTTGGTTCTTTTACTAAAATGTGATATCTATGCACGTATATTATACTATTACAGTAATTCAAAGAATTCCACTTGAATATAATGTTTATATATTAAAAGAATAAAATAATTTACGAACTTTTAGAACAATGTTTATGTAAATTAAGGAACATATGGCATAATTATGGCAGTTACCATCATATTAAATTAACATTTAGGAATTTAACATTTATATTAACATTTAGGAATTGATGCTAATTAGTAATATATTTTAATTTTCATTATATTTTGTAATAACTAAGAATGTATTTGTTTAGACTTTCATCATTTTTTCTTTATTTTTAGTAATTTGTATTACTTATGTTCTATTTTTTTTCTTTGTATTTAATGTTCGTTTCTTGTATTCATGTATATCAGTTCTATTTTAATTTATTATTAATCATTATTATTATTATTATTATCATTATGTATTTCATGTTTTTGCCCAGGCTGAGTGGTAGAGAAGGCCTTATGGCCTTAACTCCGCCAGGTTAAATAAATAAATAAATAAATAATCATGGATTCGTTTAAAAAAATTAAAAAAAAAAAAAAAAAAAATTGTGAAAATATTTTCGTGAAAAAATTCTGACACCGAAATTCGAACGGAAACCCAAAGGTGCTTGGTTCGAGTCCCAGTGCTAGAGGAATTTATGTCCTAAATTTCTCATATAATGTCAAAAGAAACATTTATTTTTGTTGTTATTATTATGATATTATTATTACTATTAAAATAATTATAAGTCACTGAAACATAATGTACAGGCTTATGATTCAACATTCTTGGAATTCAGTTTAGGGATAATACATTTTCACTAATATGCTTAGGCTTATTCGCCTTTCAGCATGTACTATTTCTAATAGTAGCAGATGAAATTTGTCTCGTATATCTAAAACCAGAGATCTCAAACTGATTATATACTACAAAATCTTACGTTTGACAAGAGGTTAGGTACGTCTTTTTACACATGGGCTACATGGGGCCCAGTATGGCATAAAGAAATTATGAGAAAACAAAACAAGCAAATTTCATGAGCGAATACTTGTGAGTTTAAAACTTGTAGCTAAGTTGAGGAGATTTTTCTTTCAAGAAAATCATGTTGACACCTTTTTCATAATGCAAATGTTCTATTAATCTATGATTTCACTTCTGATAAGAATAAAAATAAATAATTATTAAACCAGACTCATGAATTAATGAATGGTATTTTGAATTATCTGACTATACTGGCAATAGAACGTTTTCAATGTGAAATGGACTTTGAAAATTTGTAATTAATTTGTTTGAAAGTTACAAAGCAAGAAGGGAAAATTTTCCTATTAGAGGACTTTAATGATTTCCAAATTGGGGCTCCCGGATTTTTATACATTCGAATCATTTACCACCTTTACCACCGGATTACTCATGGTAGGCATACTCAGTTTAAATTAATTTCATCTTGGCCAATGCTATATGCTATATGCTATATAAGCTATAATGTGAAAAAATCACCTTTAACCCCCGTTAATATAATATACGTATATTCAACCTAAGAAGTTAAGGAATTGTTCATATTTCAAGTCCCTTCATTTTTAAAACCGAGATCAACGCACGTCACCAGCTGGCAGAACGTCGAACTCCTTTCCCTACAGTATTTGATAGGTTACAGGCTAAACTTTTTCTCAAAATTTCATTTTAACACGGTTTCTAACAGGCCATGAAAAGATTGGAAGTTATTTTGTGAGGTTCAAGATTATTACATGTTTGCAGATGCTAATATTGTCAACAAAAACCGTGAAATACATGTTATTTGGCAGTTCAATAATTTTGAAAGAAGAAGATTCAATTTTTAACTGCTTGCTTCTACGCGTGGATAGAAATCCAACTCATGTTTCCATTTATCTAACAAAATCTGATGATTTGGAGAGTTCATCAGATTCATAACTTACATTCACGATCGAATGTAATTATTAATCATGTGAGAAATTATATAATGATCATAATTAATATCTAAACTACAACCCTAACATGCCTTTGTGACGAAATATTCCTTCCACCCCTGGAGATTAAATAATAAATAAGTAAATACAATAGGTATATATTATATTCTTGCATTTAATAATAAGGATACATGGGAAGATAAATTCATTTAAATAAATAACTATTTTATTTTTCTTCTGAAACCTATTCCAGTGATTATGAATGCATTTGGCCTTCTGAACTCTATTCCAGAGATTATGAATGCCTTTGGCCAATGTGAAATTTTATTCAGAATGTAATGTAAGAACAAAAAGTGTTTCTTTCAGTGAAATACTTTCTGGTTACAACCTTGTAGGACAGGTATTGGTTCAGGACAGTAAGTTCAAAGTTATGGGGAATGTTTATGTGACCGCAGCAGAATAATATTTCCGCCATGCGTCTAAAAAGTAATGAATGAAATTTGTATGAGAAAGTAATAGTAAGAATATGTAGGGCATGAGGAAGATGCATGCCACAGCCAGTCTGTTGATCAGCTGACGAAAAAAAGTGTCCCGTTGCCAAAGAACCTGTAACTTTAATTAGTGAGTTTACATTTCGACCACGTACTACCAAATCACCTCCACAAGCCGTTAATGAGAGAGAACCCGGGTTGGTCTGTTTTATGACTTTCTTAAGACCAAAGTGATTCTAACGATTTCGCATCCCAATAGAACGACTTTATACATAATTTCTTTATTTTGGAAGGATAAAAACATGATAATGTTACTACGGCATTTTCTTAATCGAAGTATCAGCATTAACAAAGAAAAAGAGAAAGGATTCAAATAGAATTTCTCTTTCAGATATAATATGAAAACAATGATATTAGATGATATCCATAATTTCAGTTATCTTAATTTTACTTTAATAAATAAAAGATGTATTGTATTTTACATTCTTTGATTTATATGTTTTGTAATTTTCGCTATCCTCCATTCTGTAGTTATTTTAACGCAAGATTATCATTTTATTTTTACTTAAAAATAAAAATAAAAATGGAAGTTTATATTGTAGACAAAGAAGGAGCAAAGGGACGTGGATAATTTTTAAAAGGAATAAACATATAAATGCAAATAGTTGAAAAAGTAACACTAGTAAGTATCAGCACTATAATAGTAGAACTGTAGATATATTAGTAGTGGTAGTAGTAGCACTAATTGTAATAGTACTAGTAGTGATAGTAATATTAATTGTAGTAAAACCAGTAATAATAGTATTCAAGTCCGCATGTATAGAGGGTATATGTGCTGAGCTAATGCGTGCGTTAAAGTGACGAATTTCCAATATAATTTTTGGGGGGACTGAAAAACAGGAAAATCAGTTTCCCCATGCTTGTGTCATGGGCGTCCGAATTATTCAACGGGACTTCTAAATACCAGTAACGTATTTTGAGTTTTTGTTGTATCTCCATCGGTTATGCCTTATATAGAGTCAGATCTTTTTTATTGTAAGTAAATTTCGTACATTTTATACACAAACTTATAAGACAGCTAGAAACACAAAATTTGGCAGGAATATACTGCCAACTGCCATCAGCATGCCAAATTTGATGATTCAAGCTACCCTACAATTATGGAAAAACTGACTGTTTAGCCTAACGTCATTCTACCATAGTCTAGATAAATTACTCACTGGCATTAATATGCGTCACTTTCACATCAGCTAGAAACTTTAAATTTCACAGATAGCCTGTAACCGATGGGAAAATTAAAAAAAATTCCATTTTTTTACTTTACCCCCGGAAGAATATTTTGAAATATTTTACTGACATTATTGTTTAACCACATTCAGATGAGGTAGAAACCTGTAACCGACGAGAAAATTCCAAAAAAGTTCAATTTTAAATTTTTACCCCTGAAAAACTTAGAAATTTTTTCCTCACTCGCTTACATTAATGTTTATCCACTTACAGATGAACTATAAACTTGAAATTTGACTGACTTTTTGCTTTTAGCCTGTAGCCGATAAGGAAATTCCAAAAAGTTTAATTTTTTTCCCCCCCGAATTAATTCCTAATTAGGTGTGACATAAGTTATTTATAATCGAACGAAAGCAAACTCAATTTTTAAATAAAACATGGAACATGGATGTAAATGCCTTGTTAAACCAATATCAGGGTTGCCAGGTGTAGTGATTTTTCGCATTCTTAGGTTAGCCAGTGAAAGCCAGAAATAGCCAGTGAAAGTTACTTGGCGACTGGCGATTTATGCGATTTAATTTGGCTTTGAAAAATATTAGCAATATATCAATGTACTAGCAGGTTACCCGTTCTTCGTAGGATGAAAGGGTACTTTGCACTGTTTCTAGCCTTACATTACGAGTAAGTAACCTTACTTCAATTTTTTAGTATGCCTGACTTTCTCATGAGAAAGTAGGCTAGTCATAGGCCTACTTGTTTTTCAGTGCGCCTGACGTTCTCCCAGAGTTTGGGAATTACGCCTTTTTGCATTTAACTCCACGCGAACAGGCTATTTCATTGCAGGGTTAGGCTATTTCACTATTTCAACCTATATAGCCTATGCATGTACATACTAAATATTTGATCAAAGGCCAGAGCAATGCCGTTTATGCGAGAAAATTAATCAGATCAATCCCCGCAACAGAGATTAGAATTAGATGCGGCAAGGCATTTTTTCATCGCTCTAGTGAAGCAATGAAAGAGCATTACGCATTTGTTTCTCATGGAATTAGATACAGATGGCATCATTCTCAAACTTCAGACAGTCACTCTAACAACGAGGTACAGTTGCTTCCTGCTGATATTTCTCGGGTAAGGCTAAAAACCATGAATTGTACTTTTTCACCTGTAAAAAGGCCGGATAACCAGCTAGTCTTAGGTAGAGTACGATTACTTCCACAAAGTCTCTGGCCTTGAAGACTAACCCAGCCAGCGAGTTTCTCGTTATGTCTCGTTACCAGCTTGCGCGGATTCGCTGCGCGTAAGATCAGTGAGCTACTGTTGAGCACAGAGTGAAGATCGCGCAGCACGTTATAACTATAATAGTTGAGTGGAGGGATAATGCCGCCGCGAGACAGAGACAGACAACACGTGGAGTGAGATAGACGAGCTGAGCCAATCAGGGTGCAGCTACCTCCAAAAGGCAGGAACTCCAGGAACGGTGATACTCGCTCCCAAGGTATATATGTTATGAAAAAACCCAGAGACTTTGTGGAAGTAATCGTACTCTAAGAGCTGATAACTATGTGACAAAGAACCACATTACACTTAATGAATGATCTTGTCATGATAATTACGTGATCCGATATAATAGTCGTGTAATAGTTGTTTTCGATGTAAGACAGTTATAAAGAACTTAACGGGCACGAGATTAACAAAAAGAGCGATAGCGACATAAAGACATTTATATTTCCCTTAAAATTAAAAGTACGAAAGACAAATAAAAAGCAATATTAAAAAATCCTTCGCTGTGATAAGATTTTGAATGAATGGGGAGAAAATAATTTCGTAAGTAATGTTTTGAGCGAAACTAAATATTGTGTTGAGTCACGACTGTGCTTTGTCAGAAATATCTACGGTATGCAGATATCTACGGTATGGACCAAATTTTTATTGCCGAAATAGTTATTTATGTAATTTTTAATATAGTAAATAATTAATAGGTACACGATAATAGTAGTAGTAGGAATAATTGTATTTGCAATAGTTAAAATGAATGAAATGGATAATTATTAATTTGTACCAGAGGGAAGAGAACAACAGTGGCATCTTCTCTATATATAAAAGCCAAAACCCACTCACTCACTCACTCACTGACTGATCACAGTTTCTCAAAAACCATAAAGCCTAGGAACGTGAAACTTGGTACACATATTGCTACTAGGCTCTAGATGCGCACTAAGAAAGGATTTCAAAATCTTTGGCCTCTAAGGGCCTATAAAGGCCAAAATAGGGTTGTAAAGGTATGAAATTCACCAAAAGGAATTCATACTGCATGCATACAATCTTCATGACAACATTATTTTTTTAAACTACACAGGTGGCTTTGCATGACACTGGGATTTCATGTAGACCTAATGGATATAAAATTATGAGAAAGGCTATCAATAGAATTCCTATAAATGATTATCAACTATTTTTTTGACGTGAAGTAAATTTAGAAGGTCCTGGGTTCTATTCTTAAGAGTTCAACTATTTTCTTATAGTTAGCCTAGGACTGCAATGCAAAAGATAGTAAGTAAAGTGTTCCCTATTACAAGCCATGGGGGCCCAGAGGGTTCCAAGAAGTTGAGGCTCCCGGATTTTTAGACAATCGGCACGTGAAGGTGGTAAGGTTGTCAGCCTTACGCACCGGCCACCTTTACCCCGAGGTAGTTCATACAATATCAATAGATATAATTTCCTGATTAATTTCTATTTACCATATTATCTATCTATCTTTTACCTTAGTTTTTACCCAAACTTTTGGGGTCATTTAAGCGACCCATGTTGCCCGGGCCTTACAGGGCCGCGACCTGTCGGGAGAGGGATTTTCTATGGCTCACATACATACTTTCTTGACCAGACAAGGACATGGAGGGCCTCCCGGATGAGTGATCAGCCAAATGCCGGGGCCACCTCTGAGACAACACAAACATATAGGACGAGATACATCATTCACACACTCACTCTGAACAAGGCGAGGATGGGATGAGGATGATAATGGCTGCCAGATGATATCCGGAGACCACTAGGGCCTAAAGTTCCCAGACATTTGTCTCACAGGTGAGGAAAAATCCCGGGAAAAGCTCTACCTAGGTAACTTGTCCCGACCAGTATTCGAATCGGAGCCCGCTGCGTGAGACGAGCGAACGCATCCCCTACGCCCAACTATTTACTGTATGTTTGCCAAAATTGAAACAGAAAGATTAAATTTTTTAAGACATAATCAGAGTAAACTACGGGTGAAGGAGTAAGTTATGTGGAATATAAATACGTCCACCGTGTTGGCTCGACGGCTGATGATTTATAGAAGTACATCGAATCGACTTTAAATTGTGTTCACTTAACCTATATATACATAAATCTAACAATGCGAAGCATTGATGGGTCAGCTAGTTCCTTTATAATCTTTATAACGTGCTCGCACTAAATTTTTATCATAACGGGCTCAGCCCGCACAATGAAACTTTACTTAGAAAGACAGAGTTCTGTTATACAATGTTTACATTCTGAAATTTATCCTCAATTTATAATCTTGACAAAATTCTTTCACTTACTATAAAGAGTTAGTGTTGGTCTGTAGAAATAAAGAGAGAAAGAGAGAAAGAAAATATATTCGGTTTTACAGTAGGCCATGAAAATACCGATAGGCCTATGCCTGTGTACATTTTAACAGAAACTGAATTTTAGTGATATTAGGTGAAATAGCGGAGCTGTGTGAAGAACTATAGCTCCATAATCTTTCCAGGTACAACTACGTTTATGCAAAATTTCAGCTCTATTAACTGAATCTATCTATGTTTATCAAAATTTCAGATCTATTTCAGCTCTATCAGTAGATTTTGTAACAAATCGGTATAGAGACGAACCATTAGATTTTTATATAAGTATGCGTATTTGATAATGCTCAAATTAATACTGGATGATTATTATTTTATACTAGCTTAAACAGTCCGCCGTTGCCAGGGCTTTGTACTTTGCTTATAATTCGACTAGCTTAAAGGGCCCGACGTCGCTCGGGTTTTGTATTTTGTATTTCGAAATTAACCTATTTTAACTCCTTTTACATGCTTAGGGCCAATGATAAATATCCATATTTCTCAGTTAAAAATACAAATCCTACAGCTTTGAATAATGCATCAGTGGATAGAATTTTTTACCGACTTCTAATATGACACACTAAGGCTGAGACAACTGAAAATGCTGTCCCTGCAATACGAACTCTTATAATACATCAAAATGTCTAGTGAGAAAATCGTATTCTCTATGTTCAGGATAAAGAAAGTGGGCATCCCATTGTGCATTATTTTCGTTGATTTAATTCTTCATTATTTATTTGCACTAATGAATTATATCTATAGCTTCTCTGATTTCTCAAAGTCCCGTATCATTTACTTCCAAGGCTACCTCTGAACACTGCCAACAATACAATCTTGTCGTGAGAACTGTACAAGGAATTTGATTTGGATTTGAAAATTCTGTGTAAAGAAAAAGGAATTAAGTACCCACAAAAACATTTGATTTTTGGCGTTTAAAATCAATTTTTTCTTCAAAATCCTTTCTTACTGTGCACTTACATTATGAAACAAAGGCACTGTCAAAATTCCAAAATTCTACCTATTATAGTTTAGGCTCTACGTTGATTTTCTGTCAGTCAGTCATTAAGTCAGGACAAAGCCTCCCACTCGGGAGGTCCCAGATTCAAATCCCGTGGCCGGCCAACTTAACATGGGTTTTTTCATAGTTTCCCCAGTCATAAAGGCAAATGCCGAATTGGATATTTACATACCATGAATCATCCTCACCATTTTATCTTGTATCATATCCATTTAAATTAATATCAGTTGAAATTTACTCCATAAAAATACACCAATAATAGAAACAATTGACAATCAATAGTTCCATGGCCTATCCTATTGTATAGACATACATCTCGAACTCCTGATACGGCCCCGCAGCTAAAAAGAGTATAAACACAGCTGAATTAAAAAAATAATAATAACATAGGCAGGACTTCCGATTTCCAAGTCCTTATGAAGGTGTTTCGAGTATGAAGCGAAAAAGGACCTATCACACTTACACTATTCCCTCAGAAAACTCTGGATATAGGCTAACTTTCTGTCCTTCACTGAGGACTTAGGATTATTCTGCAATCCGTTGCTTCTACACACCACGCCTGGTAGATCGTGAAATAAGAATAAAACGAAATTCCGGTAACATAATTTTGTTCTGTCTTTTCATGATATTTTCTTCCCCACTCATGTCCCCATACAATCATTACGGGCTGAAATAAAATCAAAATCAATGTCACCTTCACACTTTCCTCCCCCCCCCCCCCAAAAAAAACAGGACAAAATATTTTACTGTGCACATTGTATTACCCAACAAAATATACAAAGCCTACAGCGATGAATAACTTATCAGGAACTTTTTAGCTACTACTGATATAGCAAACTTGTAACCCTTTGTTGGCACAAACTCGGGCTTTAAGTTTTTATTTTGTGACAACGAGACAACTGAATATGCGCTCCCCGCAATGCGGCCTCATATTCTATATCAAAATGTGAAGAGAGGAAATTATATTGCACATGCCCAGGGTAAAGAAAGTTATAACTTATTACATTAGACATGAATCTTCACCTGCGCGAGGTTACCGCTTCGAAGCTATTCCACAAACTCATATTGCTACAGTGCATCTTCAATCCATAATTCTTGTCTCATCTCCCTGGTTATACGAGGGATCATCACATCAGATTTTTGTTTATGTGGGCACCATTCACTATTATTGATTTATAGGAATTAATTTCATCGATTGCTTCTGTGCCCTTGTGGTCCCCACATATCATCTGGCAGTCATTATCATCTTCATCCCATCCTCGCCTTGTTTGGAGTGAGTGTGAATGGTGTGCCTCGTCCTATGTGTTCGTGTTGTCTCGGAGGTGGCCCCGGCATTGGGCTGATCACTCATCCGGGAGGCCCTCCATGTCCTTTTCTGGTCAAAAAAGTATATATGTGATCCAAAGATAATCCCTCTCCCGACAGGTCGCGGCCCTGTAAGGCCCGGGCGGCTTGGGTTGCTTAAATCCTAAAAGGGAGAGGTGAAACTACGATAAAGAAAGAAAGAAGGATGAAAGAGAGATAGCCTCTGTGGCGTAGTGAATGTGTTTGCTCTCCTCACGCAGCGGGCCCGGGTCGATTCCTGGTCTGAGCGGAATTTTCCGCGGAATTTTCGTATGTGGTGTTTTTCTCACCTGTGAGACGAATGCCGGGAAATTTTAGATCCTCTTCATCCCCGGAAATTAACTGACCGTCATTATCACCTTCAACCAATCAGCGCTTTTATCAGTGTGTGTGCAAATGTTGTGTTGCGTCTTATGTATTCGGAAATGGCCTGGTCCCTCATCCGGAGAGGCCCTCCAAGCCCTTGCCTGGGCAATAAAATATGTAGGCTATGTAATATGTAATATGTATGAATTGTATTTTTGGCATGAACATTGTAATTGGGTTTACTACCAGTAATTTTCATTATTATTATTATTAAATCTATATTAATAAAAATGAATTTACAAAAGGGTTGTTGCCGCATCACTTGAGAACGGCTCGACCGATTTGGCTGATTTATTTTTTGTTGTGTTCGTAATTGTCAGGAGAAGGTTTGTATGAAAGAACATTTTTGGAAAATCCACGGGAAAAGTCAAAAAAGTGAAATGAGGCACAGTTAGAGAATTCTGCTGTCAATTGTTTATATAACAAAATAAAAGTGTGACAAAAGAAGTGACATAGGTTGAGAGTTTTGTTTACATAAAAAAAAGAAGTGCGAGTCTTGCAACCAAGCCATTAAAATGTGTAAAAAGAAATAGAAGTGCGACATTATGAATATTGTGTTAACAGTGGTGTGTTAAAATAGTATATTGCGATACAAGTGCCGTAAGGCACGTTTTCGGGTCGAGAAAACAGATTGAAAACCCGAGGCGCAGCCGAGGGTTTTTAAGTTTTCGAGACCCGTAAATGCCTTTACGGCCCGTGTGTTGCATGCTATTTTTTGCACGATGATTATTTATATCAAGTTAATTATATTAATTGTGATATTACCTGAAAATATTATGTAAATACATTCTTGAAAATAGATGTTTATTTCAGAAAGTGATTCGCATGTGTTTGTTGTTATGGGAACCGAATATTTGTCCTGGGGGCCGTGTCCATAAAGGCTTGTATTATGAAGTGTATCGTAATGAATTATGACGTGGCGCTTGAACCGTAAGTAATTTAACCTCATCGCAACGCCCTTAGCAACACGATTGTGTGGGAATGTCAACTTACGATCCATGTAAACAACTTTCGTAAGTAACACTTACTAGCTAAGGAGTGCAAAAAGATTATTTTGGTTTCTTGGAAAAATGCCGCCAATATGGCCGCCAATATCGGTCGGCGTACGCGCAAAGCAAGAGAAAATAATGCATGATAGTCGAGTCAATGAGATTGATGAAGACCATAGACAGCGTTTGGAGGCAAAACGAATAAGAATTTCTCAAGCGCGATCAATTATGACTCCGGAACAACGGATACAGTGTAGTTCGACTCGCTCAGTTGGAGATAACGTAGACAATAATTTGGATCATAGACAAAACAGACGGCCAAATGTAACAATTCGACATGAACGTTTGGCGTTCAGATACGATCCATCAATCGATTACGCCGCGGATGTAACGGTGGATTTCGGAACCATGAGCACCGTCTGTCAACATTGCAATGCTTTGATGTTTCGACATGCACCGCCAGGAAATCCTATCCACTGATACGTCACTCATAGCTGTAGGCTTTGTATTAGTTGAGAAATAGGCCTAGGGATGTTTATCAGATGCCCGAAGCATCTAAAAGAAGACAAAATGGGATAGAACATTTTCAGTCCTATGCACGCAGTATATTATGTCCCAGGTTTTTGGGAAGGAAAGTATGAAAGTGATATTGAATTTCATTTTTACTTCAGCCCCGAAACGGTTGTATGGTAATATGAGAGTGAGAAATACAATTTTCTGTCAAGACAATACAATCTTATGTAACAGGAATTTCTTTTTCTTCTTATTTGCACTCCTCCCAGGCATGGTGTGTAGAAGCAATGGAATGTAACATTCGACATCCTCTATGAGCCAAAAAAAGCTATATCTAGCGTTTTCTGAGGGAATAGTCTGAGTGCCATATGTCGTTCTTCCTCATTTCGAATTCTACATACATATTATATAAGGACCTAGAGTTTCAACATCGAAAGTAATCCATAAGTTAATTTCATATTACAAAATACAAAACCCGGGCGACGCCGGGCCTTTTAAGCTAGTAAATAAATAAAAATAATGCATAGAATGTTCTTGCCCCGACAGGTCGCGGTCCTTTAAGGTCCGGGCGGAGTGGGTCGCGTAAACGTCCCTACAACGGGGAGGTTAAGCTGAGAGAAAGAAAGATTCGTCCCTACAACGGGGGAGGTTATATCTTCTTCTTCTATATTAATAAAAATTAATTTACAAAAGGGTTGTTGCCGCATCACTTGAGAACGGCTCGACCGATTTGGCTGATTTTTGTTTTGTTGTGATCGTAATTGTCTGGAAAAGGTTTGTATGAAAGGAAATTTTTGGAAAATCCACGGGAAAAGTCGGAAATGTGATGAAATGAGGCAAAGATAGACAAAGTTAGAGAGTTCTGCTGTCAATTGTTTACATAAAAAATATTAAAAACATTGAAGTGTGAGAAGTTTGAGTGTTCCACTTTCACATGTTTTCATAACAAAACAAACAAAAACAAAAGTGAGTCTTGCAACCAAACCAAATCGAAAGTGTGTTATCCATTCATTTTGAGAATGCAAGTCCGTGTAAACAAATGCACGTGATTTGAACCCCACCACACCTCATGCTACAAGACAATATAGTGCGGTATTAGATTTTATTTTTATAATAGTAAAAGCTCATAAAATGTGACGAAAATTTTTAAGATAACAATATCAACTTATTGCAAATGTTTCAATGTATTGCGAAACGTGGCATTCGTGATATAACCCTCCAGTTTGCGAGAGTCATTGTTGTGAATAATGTAAACATACAAATTTCAGTGAACAGCGAAACGTGGTGTTTATAATTTATAACCCAGTCTGTGAGAAGCATTAAACATAATGACTGAAATTCAACCAGGCCCAAGTGGCATAATTAAAAATAAGAGAGGTAAATCTTGCGAAGTGGACAGAAGGAATTTATATTGAATGTGTTTAATGGGTTTAAAAATATATATATATCCAGCACTTGCAATTGAGGACGTTGTAAAATTTACATCTGAATTCACCGGTGTATGTACCAGAAGTATCTGGAAAGTGCTTAGTGAATACAGAGACTCTGGTGTAGTGAAAACTCCCCCAAGAAAGGCTGAAAAGCTGCATAGTGTTTTAGATAACATTGATGACTTTGTGAAAAGTGCTATTCGAACAAAAGTTCATCAATTCTTTTTTCATAACATACCTCCAACTGTGGATAAACTTCTTTGTGCTGTCAATGAGGACTCCGAACTGCCTAATTTTAAAAGAACAACAATTTATAAGTTATTGTTGGACATTGGAATGAAATATGTGAAAAGAAGTGAGGTTAATGTTATAGTAGATCGTGATGATATTGTACTTTGGAGAAGACGATATCTTAGAGCTGTACGGCAATACCGAGCAGAGGGTCGAAAGTTTTATTACTTAGGCGAGACATGGGTAAATGCAGGACACACCACCCCTAAAATTTGGCATGACACTACTGTTGAATCAAAGGAAAAATCTTTTAGGGAAGGATTAAGTCAAGGTTTAAAAAATCCTATGGGTAAGGGGAAACGCCTAATAGTTACGCATATAGGTAGTGAAACAGGCTTCGTAGATGGGGGTTTGCTCATTTTTGAGTCAAAGAAAACAGGTGAGTACCACGAAGACATGAATGGAGAGCCTATTCCGTAACTGGTTTGCTAAAGTTTTGCCGAAACTTGAACCCAATAGTTTAATAGTTATGGACAATGCATCATACCACAGTGTGAAACTCTATCGGCGTCCAAATACTTCTTGGCGTAAACAAAATATTGTGGAATGCCTACAAGAAAAGAATGTAACATATAATGATAAAAGTGTTAAGGCAGAGTTAGGCAGCGTTCACACTGAGGCGATAAGCGATATACGATACGCGACACGCACTGACATATACTTGAAATCTACAGGGAGGCGATAAAAAAAGGTTCAGGCAGGGTTCACACTCAGGCGATAAGCGATAAGCGATATATCGTGAGCGATATACGATACGCGACACGCACGGACAGATACTTGAAATCTAAAGGGAGGCGATAAAAAAGGTTCACACTCACGCGATAGCGATATATCGCAAAAGCGATATATCTCTCGAAGTGCAGCATGCTGGTCGCCTGAGCGATTTGTTGCTTACGATATTTCGAGCAGTGAACGTGTCGGGAAGAAGAGAAGACAATTCTGTAATTTATTCTTTGAATTCATTTAGTGAAAGCTCATGAGTGCATCTGGAACTATTCCATTGCCGCATATAGTAAGAATTTGTGAGTGGTGGATTAATTAATTATGTGTAATAATATCCTAGATGTGTAAACAGTATCATGTGTGGTAGGGATCATAAGATTCGATGCCACAACACTAGTTGTAAGGATATAAAAATAAAAAATAAAAAAAAATGTAAGACAGATGTGACGAGTGCCGCATGTAGCAAATTGCAGCAGAAGTAAAAGACACAGGTAAATACATTATTTAATTATTTATTGTGTAAGACAAGTAAGTAATCAAATTGTTATATTATTTACTCATAATGTAAATATTTCGAAACTCTGACACAATAAATAAGTAATTTAATTATAATTCAGGGATCATCATGGCCCGGATTCTAATGACATGTCACCTTTTTATTGATGCTACATAGGCATTGCCAACTTGTGGATAAATCCTAATCATGACCTCTAGATTATAGGAATGCATTTTTATTAGGTCATGTTTTGTCATTTTATGCAATCTTATATTTTTAGGGCATTTATTTCAATTTTAGGTCATTATTTTGTCATTTTCGTGTCATTTGCTTCCTTATTTAGTCATTTTCATGTACTGTATTTACATTGAGTGTATTAACTTTTTTCGTCGCTAGCAGTGCTGTCTTTGAAGTGTTGTTTGTTTAATGCAAGAAGGAAACATTCGGCGTTAAGTGTTGTCATGTCTCAGTCGGAAATGAGAATCAAAGAAACTCCAAAATTTTGTATTATATTACTATTGTTATTAGATTGACTTAGCACCAGAGTCTGTCACCTGCTTGGATTTGAGAGTGCAAACTACTGTTTACCCTCAATTAAATAACATAATCCAGCAGACCACAAAAGGAAATGGCGAATTTTGACTCGCCAGTGCCTCAGTGCCAGTATAAATTTCCGTGAGAAAAGAACATTCACAACATTACAGTTATTTACAGTTTTTATAATTATGTACAAACTAGTCTATAACTTTGTGTGTACAATAATAATTTGTTATAAATAAAATGTCAGTTTTTAGGTAATTTTGTTATAATTATTAAGTCATTTTCTTTAAATTTAGGGTAATTTTTCAAACAATTTTAGGTCATCAGAATCCGGGCCCTCATTATAATACAATTTGACAGAATTAACATGGGGAGTATATTTTGCATAGCCATATGTGCCTGAGGAAATGAAATTTTCAGAATCCCGGGGATGTCATAATTATATTGTCATGCTCTTCTCAGGATTGTTTATCATTCACGAATCGCTAGCTCTATTTACTTCTTACTATTTATAATCTTTCAACAATTGACACGAAACTTAACACCTGCTTAGCTAACACCTACTTCGCGGGAAACTGTAAGCGGTGCTTGTCAAGGGAGAATCTTTCCCACTTAAAACCAATGACTCCTGCCAAATGTATCCAGTTACTTACTAATGAGTAGGGAAAGGCATTTAATGACCATAAAATAATGAAAAAATGCAAAATAGAAAAATGCATTTATTACCTAAAATAGTGAAAAAATGACAAGGAATTTTTTTTAAAAAACCAATGAATTTTCCATTATTACTTAGGCTACACTTATTAAACTTTTAAACTTTGGTATTCTTTTTTTCCCCAAGCATATACAGGTATATTAAATATTTGTTGTACTAAATGGCTGGGTATTGTAAACCGACACATCTCCAAAATTTAAAGATCAAAAAATAAAAACTTCAAAGATCGAAAATATTAACAATTCAACATTAAAAAATTCAAAGATTTAACAGTAAAAAATCCAAAATTAAAAATTAAAAAGTCCAAAACCCCAATTTTAAAAAGTTCAATAAGACCAAATTGAAAAATCCAATAATCAAACATTGAAACAATAAAAAATTAAAACAAGTTTCACTTCTGTTGCGTGGCGTTCCACGCACACTTTATTTGTTCAACAGCCAAAACAGAGTTTCTACAAACAAATAAAATCAGGTAAACTGATGTAAAAAAGTGCCAGTGTGTTTTTTTAATCAGTTATGACTGCAATTATGATATGCAGAATATGTTTTTTTAATTGATTGACAAGTTAAGCTCCAGATTTATTCATTAAGCAGGGCTTAGGGAAGAACAAAGGTCTAGTTTTCTTTTTAATCAGATTAAAATCTTCCAGTATCAGCTGAACTGTACAGATTTTTGATATCTTGACAATCTCACACTCACATAAAAATACGAAAAAGAAAGTGAAATTGTCTGCTTTCGGGATTTGAACCATGGAACTCCATAACGTGAGGCCAAAACGTTACCATCTCGGTCACCTGGGTCAGTTTAACGGTCTAGTTGGATAAGCGCATGTAAAACAATAGTGTTTTTGGTCATAGATATCTCTATTTTAATTTCCAAAGCCGTATAATATAACAGTTAAACAATTGACTATGTTGTCATGATAAATGATTTGCTTTTTTTTTATACAAATTCTTTCGAATACGTATATTATCATAAAATAGGCATCAAATTGAGCATTACTCCGAAACAGGTGAACCGATTTCATCCAGTATCAGTAGACGTCTTCCCATGAACACTATAAATGTGTATACCAAATTCCATAAAAATCCGGTAAAGCGTATTTGAGTTACCGCGTTTTTAAAATAGACACTAAATTGGGTTTTACTCCGGTACCGGTCAACAGATTAGGTTCAAATTTAACAGAGTACTTTTCATGGACGTCATAAATGCGTATACCAAGTTTAATGGAAATCCGATACAGCGTATTTGAATTATGGCGCCTTTCTATTAGAAATGCGCCATAATCTATTAAAATAGGCACTAAATTGGGCATTACTCCGGTACCGGTGAACCGATTTGGTTCAATATCAATAGGGTTCTTCCCATTGACATTATAAATGTGTTTTCCAAGTTTCATGAAAATCCGAAAAAGCGTATTTGAGTTAGAGCGCGTACAGACACACGGATGGAGGGACGGACAGACAGACGGACAGACATTTTTTGTCCCCCACACAATCTCATAAAGTACCATACTGGCACTTAATAAATTTTCGAAATAAGTTTTCAGGGTTTATTCGATAAAACTCCCTGCATTTTGATTCATGTTGAGACAGCTGTCGAGAAACAACAGCCGAGCTATGGTGCACGTTGGTAAGATTGTAGGGATGTACCCAATATTTTCTTTTTCTTCTCATTCTACGCCTGAACCAATAAGCCACTACAACGTCTTCCTCACTTGAGCTCATAATTGTAACTGAAGTAGTGAGGATTGTGTTCCACCATATTTTTATTGCCCAGGTCACGCCGATTTATCGCTCGCAGTAGGCCTATATCACCGCAACATCGTCCTTGCGATATATCGCTTATCGCTTATCGCCTCAGTGTGAACGCTGCCTAGTGATCTTAGCACAGGAATTCGCGGACAAGGATGAAAATAAATATGTGGTAGATGATATGGCAAATAAAGCGGGCCATCAAGTACTGAGGTTGCCCCCTTATCATAGCAATTTGAATCCAATTGAACTGGTATGGAGTTTTATCAAAGGGTTTGTGGCCAGAAATAACAAAACTTTTAAATTATGCGATGTTAGGAAACGGTTTGACAGAGCAGTATTGATGGTGACGCCAGAAATGTGGCAAAAGGAAATCAAGCATGTAGTGGCTATATCTAGCGTTTTCTGAGGAAATAGTTTAAGTGTGATAAGTCATTCTTCCTCTTTTCAAGTTCTATGTAGGCCTACAAATCGAAAGTCCTTCATAAGTTAATTTCAAATTACAAAATAAAAACCCGGGCGACGCCGGGCCTTTTAAGCTAGTATTAAAATAAAAAAGAAGAAGAAGATAGTGTAATTTTATCGTTTATGTCAAATTCCAGTATCGTGTAAATTCCAAAGTCAACTATGTAGACTAAAAACAATAGCCTTAACTTAATTTTGTAGTGGGACTGTGTACATCCAATGTGAGGGCATTTTGTGAATGCCGTGTAATGTTAAAAAAATTATGTAATTTTAAAAAAGAAAGGATAGTTTGTTTGAATGTTAATGTAGCGTACCTTTTTTGCTGTTTGAAGAAAGTATAAGTGCAAAATTTCGTTCAAAATGCATTAAGCATGTTAATTTGTATAGGGAACAATCATACAAACACATATGCATAAATATACACTTTCAACTTGATATATTAGACTAGACTGTATGCCACCAGCTGCATCTATCGCAGAAATCAAGAACTACGAGAACTTAATAACAGCCGTTCGCCACGTTCAACCATTTTTGTTTTTCTTTTTATGAATCAAAAATCTAAAAATTTAAACACTGAATAAATTATGGTCGAACAAAAACGGTCACATGCAACTTCTTGCCTATAATGTTAATAAGATATTCGTATCTTAATTAAATGTCATTATAAGCTCATCGGTAACTCGATTGCATAATGTAGGCCTACTATTTTACTATGATAAATAATGAAAATTCCATTTTTGATCCTCGTGCGTAATACTTTTTTCATTCGTTGTAATTTTTTGTTAATCATATCACAGTTACTTAGTAGTTTATACATTTCAGCATTGTTTAACGTTATTTGGTGAAAATTGCTATATTATGTTTGGATAACTGATTAATTTTTCATACTTTTAACTGGTAAATTAGCTGCAGAACTTAAAACCCCTAAATCTCGGCAATGGAATTCTGCGAAATACATACAAGTTAGACTAACACAAAGTATTGCTCAAAGCAATAATTATACTAGATTCATTTTCGACAGGTTCTATTCCTCTCGCACGTACGCATTATTAAGATATAGTATAAAATGCCGGCATTACCCGTGTTTTGTATTTTGAAATTCTAATTTAACTTATGAAGGAGTTACGATTTTCAATTCTAGGTATGTAGAATTTGAAACGAGGAAGAACGGCTTATCGCTCTCAAACTATCCCTTAGAAAACGCTTGATATAGCTATCCATGGCTCAAATAGGACTTAGGATATTTCACCCCATTGCTTTTACACGCCATACCTGGGAGGGTTGAAATAAGAAGAAACATAAATCCTGGGAACATAAAATTATACTGTATTTTATGGAATATTTTATTTCTCGCTTTCATGTTACCATATGTCGATTTGGACGTCTTCATCAGACTTGAACTTCTGCCCTCCAAGGTGATCCTTTAATGAATCAAGATGTGGAAATCTGATGGTCCCAAATCTGGAGATTATGGTGGATGTTGTCGACGGTTTTCATTGTTGCACGAAGAGCATGAGGACGGGCGTTATCATGTTGAAGCAAAATACTTGCACTCAGCAATCTCCTTCGTTTTGGCACTATCGGATTTCCACATCTTTGGCCCATTAAAGGAGCACCTTGGAAGGCAGAAGTTCAAGTCTGATGAAGAGGTTCAATCGGCGGTGCACGAGTGACTACAGCATCAACCAAAATAATTTTTCTCACGCGGTATCGAAGCACTTCCTATCCGATGGCTGAAGTGCGTTGAACTAGGAGGGGTCTAAGTAGAAAAATAATGTACAAGCAAACATTCTTCCTCCAGTAAAATAGTGGGAAAAATTAATCGCGGTTTTCATTTGATTATCCCTCGTATAATGTGTATGACATTCTTTTCATGTAAATTGGTTGTAAAATTGTAAAGAATGTCGTTACCTCACTGTATCACATCCCCTAAGGATACATAACCCAAATGAAATCTTGTTATTACACTCATGCAACTTTCTTTACTTGAAGAACAGCCTATACATCTTATCACTTCATATTATTCTGATATAGGATAAGAAGCTATATTGAAAAGAGCGCGAATTCAGTTCTTTGAACCTGATGCAAAGCTTTAATGTTCACCGGGCAAGGCTGAGTCTCTACGAAACAGTGGGTGGCTTCAGATAATACTTTTCGAAAAAATATTTCAAATAAAAGTTTCAGCTGTCAATATAAGCAACCCACACATAATTTTTTTTTAAACGCTAGAGGAGTTTTCGAGAAAATTTCTAAAAATGAAATTTTCTTCAAGTAAAGTCTCCTAAAAAATAAGAGAAAGTCATCGCCAATCTTCGTGTCACATCCCCAGAAGGTACTTAACTTAAATACAACATTTTGTTTTCATACGATTTTCCGTTACAAGAGCCCGTATTGCAAAGAGCGCTTATTCAGAGGGGTAACTAATTACCTTTCAGAAAAAAAATTGCGAAAAAATGATCCAAATAAAATTTTAGCGCTTGGTATAATCACCCCATGTAGTAAATTTAAAGAAAATCGTTAGAGCCGTTTTCGAGAAAATCGCGAAAACCGAAATTTTCTTGATGTAATGTCCCCTTAAAAATAAGAGAAGGTCGTCGTCAGTCTTCGTGTCACATCCTCAGAAGGTACCTAACCCAAATACACAATTTTGTTTTCATGCGATTTTCCGTTCTAGAGCTAGACTGTTCACAGGCACACAGACACACAGACACACATAAACACACAGACGTTTCAGGAAATAGTACTTTTATATTCAGGGGAACCTCAAAACGTGTATTTATGTTAAAACCTGAACTTCGAATTTGGGGTCGAAAACAATACTTCTTCTACCTTTGGTACGCGCAGAGAAAGTAAAAATAGTGAATTCTTTTTGAATGATCAATGATGACAGCGGGACTCCTCACCCCGAATGATAACACCCTATTAACCAAAACACAATATTAAAACTTGTCCAATATTAAGTCAGTATTTTTTTGCTTATGGTCTCAATTTGTTACAGAATTCGTAGAAATTGTATTTAAAAAGCAACAAGACTATAAGGCAGGGCAAACGATAACAATCATTATATTCTGTTCAATTCAAAGTGCAGATGTTTGTTTGTTTTTGTGTGATCACGTGATGTATAGTATATTCAAAATGTTGTCTTTTTTAATTAATGCAAGCAAGAGTCGGCTTTGCTACTCAGAAATATGTCCGCAGCTTAGTCCAGACACATTTATCTTATACCGGTCTGAGTGGGTCCTGGTTTCGCTTTTTTGACATTATTACATGACGTGAGTAGGTACAGTAGATTAGAATTGGCTACAGCATGTAAACCCTGACCGAATCACTTTTTAGGTGAGCTCACAAAAATATATTGCGAAAGTACCTACCAATTTCGTCATGTCTCTACGCAACAGCCAATTCAATAAACCTTGAAAACATTGTAATGAACCTTTGTATTTGAAGGTTTAAGCAACGCTTCACGAATAAATCCATTTTATAGCCAATCGTCCAATGAGAATGCTGCTGTGGCGAAATTAAAAATAACTTTACAAACTGGGAAACATTCTGTCAATTATATACTGGCATACTGTGAACTTTAGTACCCGAGTCTTAAGGAGTACAGGCAGTAATTCACATGCTGTTTCAGAATTATGTTCATCGCTATAGGCAGTTATAACTTCCAAGTCAGGCAAAATTACAAATCTTAACAGACGTTTCATTATGAAACGTTACCGAACCGTGTTCTCTGCATAAAGCAGGGCCGCCCAAAGTAAGCCTTGCCTTAGACTAGGCATGGCGAAGTTAGTAAATGTCTTGCTCAACCATGGGCAGCGTTTTATGCTTGTTTATCCACCATAATGCAGCGAGCTGTTGTTTATAGACTATAGGCAGTTGTCTCGTTATAGTTTTTATTTTTATTTATTTTTTATTTTTTTTACGGACGAACCATATACGGCACTATGCTATGCACTCCAAAGTCGTAATAATAGTTATATTATATAAATCTAAATTCAAGATTTACTTTAACATTTCAAGCAGAAAAATACGATACAAAACAAATTTGTCATGATTGCCATTATTTTAAGATTGTCATCAGATGTAAAAAATGAATTCAAGAAATGCATTTAATTGTTGGGTAATACATATTTTAACAAAAGAATATTGTAACATAATATATAACTAGTAGGTTTTCTGTCCTAGGGGAGTTAATCACGTGGCTGCCTTCTGCCTTGGCGGCTAGGGTTCGATTCCCGACCGGGATTTTCCAACAGTGTAAAATTTTCTATCTGTGTTCAGGACTGGAAGTTGTGTTGTTCTTTCATTCCTATTCCGCGAGAGGCAATAGCGAATCTCCGCAATTTCACCTTTGCCTGAAAGAGGCTTGGACAAGTCGTAGTTAAAGCCCCATGACTTCATTCCGGGTCTGAACCTTGCAAAATCAGAACATTCATCGTCATCAACATGTAACTGCTATTATTGTTATTTTCCATATTATCAAATTCACAAAAAATGTCCCTGAATTGATAACGAAAATAATTTAAAGTATGAAATGGTGTAGCTAGCAACAACTATCGATAGCTAGTCTTCAACAGACAGTCTGGCGCTGATAATGATACTGGTAGATAATGCTGGTGTTGACACTTGCAAGTAGTACCTGCACTGATGTGTAGTACCGACACTGGTACTCGCGCATAATACCGGTATCGGATTTAGTACCAGCACTAGAGAAAGTACCTACTGTACTGGCACGTAGTACTGATACTGGCACTGGTACTGGTACTGGTACTGGTACTGGCACGTTATACTGGCACTGGTACTGGTGCTGATTCAATAATTTAGCATTCGATTTAAGATGTCCGATTAACTTCTCAAGAACTGGTCCCGTTAAACTCTTGGTCATGAACAAACCCTTCCATATTCGATATAATCGAAATGCCATTTTTCATTGGGATATGTACCAAATTATTGCCTTTACACAACAAACAACGCACACTGCAATCTTCATAAATAAAATGTATTATCTCATTCAACATTAAAATATGTTGGTCCGCTGCGTGAATTCACTTTTGCGAAGGTTCGCCAAAGAGAACTATATTTTGGATTTAGGTGCTCTAAAAAACCTCCCCACCAGACGAGTGGAGTTGTCTAAGTCTACGGTTCACGCAGGTCTTCGTTATGTTAGGCCTTAGCCCGCTAGGGCTTACACTTGTACCATAACTTATAGGTAAGGTTCGGAAGTTTATGACATGTCACATTTTTACCCTGACCTCGATTCTCGCCAAAAACACAAATTAAACCTGAATTGCACATTTGTTATCCTAATCGGACAGTTTTTATTTTGAATATTAAGTAATATTTTGGTCATTTTTGTGGCCTTGGTCATATTTAGGTAATATCACATTTCAGTTATAAATCCGATATAAGAACACAATTATGCGGTATGTGCACTAAATTGTCGACTTAATTTGTTTTCCGAAAAAGATTCATGGTTATTTTGGTCTTACTGTAACTGAAATGTGAAGGGACAGTAATAAGCAATAGCACAATTCCCTATTCCTTCTTGTTGTTAACAACTTCCAACAGACATTTTTTAAAAATAATTTCATTTCACATCTGCAGTGGTGTCTGGAAACATTAACAGATTACAAGTAAATCTGTAAATCACCTGTAAAATTGTTAAAAAGTGATTACCTGGTTAAATTAATGTGATGTACCGGTAATAATTTAGTGTCATAAACGTTTTCAATTGGAACATTTAATTATAGAAAACATGTTCTTTTATGAAGCCATATTTAGGATTTTTGAATCATATTTAGTCATTTTTAAGGTCATATTTGCAGGCATATTTTCCACTTTAGGTATAAACATCCGAACCCTACTTATAACAATGTTTAACATTTAGTTGGGTGGGATGCGTTGGCATCGGCGTCAATCTGGTTTTTCTGCAATTGGCATTACCCAAGATACTACCAAAGAAATTATTTTCCAGTTAATAAGTGGGCAACACAATGTTTTGGTTTATCCTTTTTGCCTCCTCTTTGTCAAAACTCTATGTTTTAGAACTATTTTGCTGAGACGGTTATCTTAATTCACGACATCAATCACCGAATCGATAGCCTAGTCGATACATTTATCGTATTCTGAAAAGTTTACATCTGATGATGTAATAAAATTTATGTAATTTCCTTATTCACTCAGGACATCATTCACCAAATCACCGAATCGATAGTCGATACTTTTATCATATTCTGAAAACTTTACATGTGATGATGTATTAGGATTTATTGTCATTTTCATATTCATTCAGGAAACTACATGCAATTGAAAAGAAAACAGGACATCAAACGATGGACTATACATGAAATTCACTTAGAGCCGTTATCACCATACGTCATAAGAACAATAAGGAGATTAAACCTCTCCATCATCCACCATCTAAGTTCCCTAATGACCACATCTCTAAACCATTTTAAGCTCCCGTTTTCAGTAAAAAATTCTCCTTGCAACAGTGAATAGGAAATACCACACAAGACAGACCTACAACCATGTCAGTCACATTGTAAAATAATGCATCACAAACGAGGCTGAAACGTATTTGTCACTATTCATGTAAATAAAAAAGTTATGTTGGACAAGTACAGGAAATATTGTTAATTGCAGGGTAGAAGGGGTATAATTGCGCGGGTTTAAGTGGCAGTAGTTCACATCACAATAAATATAACACCTATTTGGCGTTTTGTGGTTGTGTTTATGGCGATTAAGTTTGTGATTTTTACATTATTAAGTTTTAATTTAAGAATTGGAATACTGCACTGACAGATAGCTAGATGGAGTGGCTATGGCCTTTGTCATGCACATAAACACAAAGCTTAAGATTCTCTATAGTATGAGGGAGAATGAAATGAAAGCCACAATTAATTTTTTTCCACTATTTTTCTGCAGGAAGAATGTTTGCTTGTACATTATTTTTCTACATACTCCCCTCCCAGTTCAATGCACTTATTCCATCAGATAGGAACTGCTTCGATACCGCATGAAAAAAATTATTCTGGTTCACACTCTAGGCATTCATGCACCGCCGATTGGATGTCTTCATCAGACTTAAACTTCTGCCCTCCAAGGAGCTCCTTTAATGGACTAAAGATGTGGAAATATGATGGTGACAAACCTGGCAAGTATGGCAGATGTGGGAGGCCCTTAAAGCATATGTCGTCGATGGTTTTCATGGTTGCACGAGCAGCATGAGGACGGGCGTTATCATGTTGAAGCAAAACACTTGCTCTCAACAACCCCCTTCGCTTTGTCACCATCAGATTTCCAAATCTTTGGTCCGTTGTTCACTATTACACCAGTTAGAAATATGAGAACAGTGCCGCCCCTCCATTACTGAGTGGCTGGGACACGGGATTCATGTGGAATTTGCGGTGGGTGAAATGAGGTCAGTCAGACTTTTTCGGGATGCTCCTTTTTCCCCTGCCGTATACCATTCCACTGATGCTCCATTCAACATATGCTAATATGACCATTTGGTTGCAATAAATGAATTATTAAATGTAGGATCAGTAAACAGAACAATTTCATTCCTGGAAAGAAATGTTAACTAGCAGCATGTAAGTTGGGAAAAAAGAAATAAAAAATTGAAATATTAAAACAGAATACCCTCTACTCTATTTTTATCGGCCAGGACATGTTCTTGTATGTTACTACAAAATCGCGGCTTATCCTTGTAAACAGTGACATATGTCAATCCTGCTTGCAGTTTATCTCTGATGGTTAGGCCGTATAGTTTACTGATCTTGGGTTAGGCCTACATATTCCCCTATAACGTGAGCCGACAGTTTTGAAAACCATCTTTGCGTTCTGAATGTTCCGGAACATGCATCGCATCACAGGTTGATCATACAGTATTTTTCTCCTTGTCATTGTGAAGTGAGCAGTTAGTTTTGAAGAGAAAATTGCACCATGGAAGAATACCTTTTAATGGAAACATGGCTGATGCATTTATTTAATTAACTAATAGGCCTATTAAATATTTAATAATGTTCCGCCTTAACCCTTAAGGGGAGATGGTAGTTATCAGTGACAAAAAAATAGATTTTTTTCTTAGGCTCATGTAATAGATCATGGTTTTGTGAACATTTTGATATACAGGTCTTATATGTTGCGTTATTATTAAGCCAAGCAGAGCGACCTGGAGCTCTCTAAAATGGATAAAATACCATAAGGCACGTCATTTTCTTTTCGCTCTCCTGTAAAATTACATTTTTTGTACTTCAGGTACCATTTTCTGAAAATCTATTCATGCTAGAATAATTAAACTTTCAAGAATTCATTATAGATGGATGACAAATTTCCCTTAGCAGAATTATGGGAAAAGTCTTGACTCTACAGAATTTTCAACTATTTTTATTTAAAAAAAAGTATTTTTTAGACGTGAAGTTTTCATGCAGTTTTCATGCAGTAATAATATACATATTAGACTGATTGTGGTAGGGTAAATAGTAGCCTGCCTGTTGTTAGTAAGTTCCCAAAGTTTCACAAAAATCTAAGCTACAGAAATTGAATAAAGCGTACCTGTGTCAAGGGAAGTAACTGTAAAACAAAATTATCACCTATGTGTTAAAAAATTCTTTCCTACCAAACAGCGAGTTCTAGAACAACCATTTTCTGCCTATTTTAAACTGCAAAGTGCACTTGGAAAGCATAAAAAATTCTACTAAATCTGACTGTTAACACCTGAGTTATGGCTTCTTGAACATACGCTATATTTTCTATCATTTTGCTAGCGGTAACTACCATCTCCCCTTAACATACAACTTATCTGGATCCACTTAAAAACAGCCTTTATAAGATAGACACAAATAACATATTGATGTCACATATAAAGATGTAGATGAAAGCTGGATTCTTCTGTGTGGAACCAAGATTATTAAATATTTAATATTATAACCCTTATCTGCAGAAAATGATATTTTTAATTATAACTAATATTAAGATTTCGTCCAAATAAAACAAATTTGCTGGGACTATGTTTATTTCTTGCGTCATTGTAGGAATTCGCGTTATGTCGCGTTTCAAACATATAATTTTTTTGAGGTTACGGGAGGCGTAAAAGAAAAGTTCGCAAACATTTGTCAAAAATAATAATTCGTGTTATCGCGTGACCCGAATTCACGGACTTCTTCCAATAGATTATATAATCTATGTGATAGAGAAAAACGAAATGCATTTTTGAATTCAACACAGCGATGTTAATCAAACACACAGATTTTCGTTTCTACCGCAGAAATTATTGTCTTTTTTGTAGGCTAATATTATCAAGGATATGTATGGTTTAGCCTACAAGCCATCAATGTCTCGATTGTTAACTACTAAGAACTTGATCGCTATGAACTATGAACCTTTCGATCACGACTGCTGGCGTCACTACTGGTGATGACTTCTGACGTCACGATTTCACTTCTGGTTCATTTCAGCTGAAAATGTAGCTTTCTGACACAGTCTTAAGGATAACTGCCTTAAAAATGTCTTAAAGACACATGTAAACCACAGCAACTAGCTTTATTGTTACTGTGCAGATAGTGATCAGCGATATTATAAATCTCTCAGAGGATCCGGATCTGCTTGTTTGATGCCATATGAATTCATATCTCAACCGACAAAGTGAGATCAGTTGAAATCTATTAAATGCTGTACAGCATATTATGGAATTTTCCCGACGAGTGAAGAATAGCTTAAAGTGGTTCGCGGAGTGCACTTCTCTCCTTTAACTTTATTTTATGTCTTTTTCTTTAGTGGACATGCACCACTCTGATTCCGAATGTAATGCGATACAGGGGTGTCAGCAATTCCACACATGCCATGAATTCTTTCTGGTTGTTGTGAACAATTTATTTCCTATTCGTTTTTATATTCAGAGTTTACAAGTCTATGGCTTCTGAATTCTATTTTACAAATCACAACTTTTCATTTATTAAATAACAGAAGTATGAGGAATATTCTGTTCTTTAACAAATAAACAAAAATATAATTTTTCACAGGATATGGAAAGCAATCATTTTTGTGATGGGAAAAATAGGTTACTATTGCTAAAAAAATGTTTCCCGTTTGACTTCTTGTTAATTCAGAATACCATCAGCCATAAAATGATCTTCTTCCAGTCATAAGCTCTCGGAGTTAATGAAGGAAGAAAGTCGACCGGGATACAATGTCATGACCATAAAATATTATCCGACTGAGTCTGCATAAGCGATCCTACAAAAAGTGATCCATCTTTAGCACAGTATAGAATCATTAGATACGGTAACAAAACGCTTCAGAGGGGCAAAGTAAACGGCCAAGGAAAAGTCGTTTTGAAAGAAGTACTCGTGAAAGGTTTGGCAGCATATACTTCGCGTTGGTAAAGCGTTTAAATTTCTAATACTCTATTAAAAATAATATTTCACAGAACTTTAATTTTTAGGAATATGAAGTAAAATGTTATGGGTAGGCCTACTTCAGAAATCATTATCAATGGTTGTTGGCCTTGGTGGCACAGTCAGTATGGAGCTGTCTTCAAGTTTCAATCCCCGATGGCGACAAGCTCATGTCTGTCTGGCGACGGTAGCAAGCCTAAATAGTAGTTCACCTCTGTCGTTAAATGACCATAAAACTAAACCAAACCAAGGGGTTAAGATCGTCATTGAATATGGATGGCAAGTTTACCACTTTCTGTCCCGGATTATTTGCACATCCGGTAGACTTTTTTTTTCCTACGAAGGATTGCAGATCTTATATAGCCCAATTTAATTTTCTTTTATACACAATAATCTCTATTATATAACTTGAAATATAAATAATTTATATTAATATACATTAAATTTTCTTGATTTTCGATTCGTATTGTTTTCATACATAAAATATTCCTTGCGGTATAATTTTTGTCAGTTTGTTTTGAGGTTATGGATATAAGCTGTTACATAGGTTTTCTTTAAAACTTCTTCTTGATTTTGATGCAGGGTATGTCGCATATTATTATGTATGTATTGTTCAACAGTAAATTATTATTATTATCTCTAATAACTAAAGTCAACACTAGATCTATACAAAATCCGGAAATGGAACCCTTCATCATAGCATAAAAAACTTTATCTAAATACTTCCCTGTAGCTATAAATCTTAAATACCCAAAATAGCATCGTAAGGAACATTTTGGAGAAAACATTGAATAAATTGATTAAATTGTTCATAAAACTAAAACTATTGCTAGTTTAAAACTAACATTTTGTGAAGTCATACTGTTAGAAAATGAAACGTGTGCCCAAAATTTGAAGGCTCGTTTTTTATAAAAGTGGAATTTAGAATTTTCAGTAGGCCTAGTACGTTAAAATCAGCTTGAACCTGTTGCATGCTCTTGTAACTTGCTAAGTTCATTCTACTGCTGTAGTCCTTGAAATATGGAAGTTTGTGGTCATCCCTGAACGGAACAATAGGGATAGGTAAGGCTTGTGTAAAAAGAAAGAACTGTTTGGAGATGTGAGCCGTGTTTACAAATGCGGAGTAAAAACCACATAGACTGCATATGCGCAATGCATCACGGCTTCCTCTGACGAGCTGCACTTGGTTTAACAAAATACCGATAAATTACAGTCTCTGACTGCCCGCTACAAACTGTCATTTTTTACGGTTTTCATTAAATTTCCTTTTAACCCTTTCTTCTGTTCTTTCGTTAAAGTTGCCCGAAATGGCAGTTCTTTTTTTTTTAAGTTCCAAAAAGTCCGTCCACATACACCGGTCATGGGGTATATATTTTCTGATCGATTCCACAATGGCACTACAGACTAGAAATTATTAGACTCTAAAATACGTTAATACTTCCTCATTATAGCTAAATTCTTCGTCAGTTGAATATACTCACGAAACTATTAAACATATTCAACAGTTAAAGGGTCCTGTGATTGCTAATAGTATTACTAGTAATTTAATTCGCCTTAATGGATGTTTCTTGTCTTGACAATTATTTTGATATTGAAGGTCGACGGGGAAGAAGATATAAGTACCAAAACTAACGTTTTGAGAAAAATAGTTCATTCACTCATTTGAAAAAAAAATTCTTTGTGTAACTATATAAGTTAGTTTTGTACATTGGAAATACGTACTATTTCGAGCAAATAAATTGGTACAAAAATTTAAGTAAAACGTTGCTTTCTTTCCATATTTCTTAATTTTTTCCTTTTATTTTGTGCCCAGAAACCATATTTAAGTTTTTGTAGCCTACTAAACATTGCAGGACTCTCTCCTTTTTCTGAAAATATTAGGCTAACTTCTTTGCAGTCTTCAATATGATCGTAAATCTTTTTTTTCGTTTTCGTAATCAAAACGGTTAACTTCTTAATTTTTATGCTTGACATTTTAATCTTGATTTTTCTATGTAAAAACCTCATAGAGCACCAAAAACAAACGTCTTCATTTTCCATCTTTCATAATGTATTGTGGTACCATTGCTTGACACCTTTTCCTCTCTTCCATCACTCCACAGTCCCGGTCAAAGCGTAAATAAAGGCCTTACCCACAGGTTCGAAACCGTTACAGTATTGGTTTTATGTTTAATTAGCTTATTATATTGACATTTCTGTAAATCGATCTTTAAATGTAGAATTTATACTGGCATTTAAATAATAAATCTTACATTTTCACCATTATAGTATTGAAAAGACTAGAGAATCATTATTATCATTATTATTATTATTATTATTATTGTTACTACTACTACTACTATTATTATTATTATTATTATTATGCTGATATTTACATTTATATTAATTTTACGAAGTGTATAATGAAATGAAAATAGAACAAATTCATAATAATACAATAATAATCAAAATTAACAGAATATAGTAGTGTAAGGAATGAGTACAAAATAAATGAACAACACACTACATAATAAAACTATTAACAGAAACAATTAGAGTACAGAAAAAATCTAATGTGAAACTCGCATAACTTCCTCTGCGTAAATAAAAGTTTGCCTCTTCGTATAATATAATATTATGTATGACATTCTCTTTATGTGAATTGGTTATAAAATGAAGAGATTACTGCACTCATGTAACTTTCTCTACTCTAACCATGGCCAATAAGTTGAATCATTCTCACTTCAGTTCGTACTCAGTTGTTTCAACTTGATGCAAAGTTTTATTGTTCACCAGGCTAGTTTAAGTTTCTACAAACAGTGGGTGGCTTATAACTACCCTTCAGAGATTTTTCGATAAATTGTTTCAAATTAAAGTTTAGCTCTTAAGCACCCCATGTAAAAATTTAAGCAGTTCGTTAGAGCAGTTTCCCAAAAGTCGCGAAAAACGACATTTTCTTCATGTAAGGTCCCTTTTAAAACAAGAGAAAGTCGTCGCCAATCTTCGTGTCATATCCCCAAGAGATACTTAACCCAAATACAAAATTTTATTTTCATATGGTTTTCCGTTCTAGAGCTAGGCTCTCACAGATACACACACAGACACACACATAGACGCACACACAGAAATTCACACACGCATATATGTTTCTGAAAATAGTATTTTTGGATTCAGGAGATCTCAAAACGTGAATTTATGTTAAAAATTCAAGTTCGAATTTGGGCAGAGGAAGTAAAAATAAATTATGAGAACAAACAACAGAATATACATTAATCTTCGAGAAAAAGTAGGTCTAATAGGATACAGTGATTTAAGTTGTAGATACATATGGATATGATTAGGCTATACAGTAATCGAATTATTTGTAGATCAATCTACATATTTTGGTATAGTTTTATATAAGAGTTTAAGATTTATAAAATGAAATGGTTAAATTAAATTTAAACGTGTTCCCTATTACAGGCCATGGAGGCCCAGAGGGTACCAGGAGGTTGAGGCTCCCATATTTTTAGACAATCGGGGCGTGAAGGTGCTAAGGTTGTCAGCTCACGCACCAGCCGCCTTTACCCCCAGGATTGCTCCTGGTGCTCATTTCTGTTAGAGGTTGAGTCGACCCCAGGGCCACAGAGCCACCAGAAGGATTAGGCCAATTGAAAAACTCCTATGACCTCATCGGGGATCGAACTCGCGACCTTCCGGTTTGTAGCGCAGCGCCTCAACCACTAAGCTACGGCGTACCCTAAATTAAATTTGAATTAAATTATTTAATAAACAAAAAGATACATTATGGAAAGTCATAAGACAATGTGAAATGGTAGGGAGTAAATTCCTTAGAATAATTATATGTAACTTATTTGAAAAAAGAGACATGAGAAGAAAATAGAAAAAACTAGATTTTAACTATTAATTATTAATACTGTTATTATTGGTATTTTATTGTTATTATTATTATTATTATTATTATTATTATTATTATTACTAGCTGACCCATCAATGCTTCGCATTGTTAAATTTATGTATATATAGGTTAAGTGAACACAATTTAAAGTCGATTTGATTTACTTCTAGGCCTATAAGTCATCAGCTGTCCAGCCAACACGGTGCACATACGTAGACTATACCACATACTCCTCCACCCGTAGTTTAGCATATTCTGATTATGTCTTAAACAATTTAATCGTTCTGTTTCGCTCCGCTCACGCAGCGGGCTCCGGTTCAAATACTGGTCGGAACAAGTTACCTAGGTAGGGTTTTTCCGGGATTTTTCCTCACCTGTGAGACAAATGTCTGATAACTTTAGGCTCTGGTAAGTTTAGGCCCTAGTGGTCCAAGGATATCATCTGGCAGCCATTATCATCCTCATCCCACCCTCGCCTTGTTCAGAGTGAGTGTGTGAATGGTATATCTCGTCCTATGTGTTTGTGTTGTATCGGAGGTGGCCCCGGCATTGGACTGATCACCCATCCGGGAGGTCCTCCATGTCCTTGTCTGGTTAAAAAAGTATGTATGTGATCCATAGATAATCCCTCTCCCGACAGGTCGCGGCCCTGTAAGGTCCGGACAACGTGGGTAGTTTAAATTACCCCAAAGGGAGGGGTAAAAACTAAGGTAAAGACAGAGAGATAATATGGTAAATAGAAATTACAGGAAATTATATATATTGATATTCTATGAACTACCTGGGGGTAAAGGCGGCCGGTGCGTAAGGCTGACCACCTTAACACCTTCACGTACCGACTGTCTAAAAATCCGGGAGCCTCAACTTCTTGGAACCCTCTGGGCCCCCATAGCCTGTAATAGGGAACACTTTACTTACTATCTTTCGCAATGCAGTCCTAGGCTAACTATAAGAAAAGAGTTCAACTCTTAAGAATAGAACCCAGGATCTTCTAAATTTAATTCATGTCAAAAAATAGTTGATAAACATTTATAGGAATTCTATTGGTAGCCATTCTCATAATTTTATATCTATTAGGTCTACATGAAATCACAGTGTCATGCAAAGCCACCTGTGTAGTTTAAAAAAAATAATGTTGTCATGGGGATTGTGTACATGCAGTATGAATTCCTTTTGGTGAATTTCATAACTTTACAACCCTATTTTGGCCCTTAGAGGTCCTTAGAGGCCAAAGATTTAGAAATCCTTTCTTAGTGCGCATCTAGAGCCTAGGAGCAATATGTGTACCAATTTTCACATTCCTAGGCTGTATGGTTTTTGAGAAACTGTGATCAGTCAGTGAGTGAGTGAGTGAGTGGGTTTTGGCTTTTATATATAGAGAAGAAGAAGAAGATTATTAGCCTATTATGAAAAGAAAATGTGTTGCGAAAGAACCGGTGATTGAATCGAAAAATACCTATCAATTATTTTGAAGCACAACTAGACATTATTTTCCCTTCATTTTCATCACAGCAGGGAATTTGTGGTTGTTTCCGCTATGCTTGTATAGAACACTTGACCGTCTGTTTTACCGACACATTTATTTATTCAGTGCGGTCGTCATTAGAATAATTTACAATGCTGTCAGGAATCAACCAGCTATAAAATGAACTTTATTGACATAAAATAATAAAAGTATTTAAACGATATGCTGCGTCCTTCGTACTTCTTTGTCAAATTGTTTACTCGACTCCCTGGCGATTTTATCTTCGCAAATGCACAGGGGGCGAAGAGGCGCTCCATGTGAAGACAAGCTCATTCTTTTAGGAATTGATTATCATGAATTCATAACGGGCCGTGCCACTTTTCAGATAATCGGATTCAATAAGTTAAATGTGTTAAGAAGAAAAACACTGCTTCGGCCTTTCTTGTAGATTGTAGAACTTTTTTACTGTTTCATCATTAATTGCCAGTATGGTAATTTATGAGATTGCGTTCGGGACGGGAAAATGTCTGTCCTCAGTTTGTCCATCCGTCCGTCAATCCGTCCGTCCGTCCGTGTGCCTGTACGCGCGATAACTCAAAAACGCTTTATCGGATTTTCATAAAACTTGGTATACGCTTTTATAACGTCCATGGGAAGAAGCCTATTGATATTGAACCAAATCGGTTCACCGGTAACAGAGTCAAGCCCAATTGAGTGCCTATTTTATGGTAATATATTAAAGAGCATTTATCAAATGCAAATTAGTTATCATGACATATTATTTTACAGTGCTCATATACGGCTTTGCAGATTGCAATACAGTTAGCTATGACAAATAACACTATTCCTTCATATACGCTTATCAAACTAAACCGTCAATCTGAGCGAGGTGGCCGAGATGGTAACATATTGGACTGTGAGTATGCGATTGTCAAGATAACACAAATCTGTATAGTTCTGCTGACGCTGGACGGTTTTAATATGATTTTTTTTAAAACTAGACCTTTGTTCTTCCGAAGCTTAACTTTGAAATAAAAAATAAAATTATTTTCTGCATATCATAATTGCAATAATAACTGATTAAACAAAAGCATTCTGGCACTTTATTACTTCAGTTTACCTGATTTTATTGTTATTACAATAACAGTATTTTATCATCATTATCGAATGAATCATTAAGATATTTGTGGGTGTGGTGTGGTGTGGTGAAAAGTTAATGTGCCTGTGATAAATCGTGTAGGATATTGGTAGTTTCGAAATTTGACAGAGTTGTCGGGGGAGTGTCCTGAACAACATACCAAAAGTTCCCATGGGTGGGGGTCAGCGGAGGTGGGAGAGCGTTCAAATGTCGTTTTTCGGTTTTCCTAAATACCTCGAAAATCAAGAAAAATGCTTTGAAGATATAAGTAGTCTACTAAAGATAAACATTACACATAAAAATCAATATTATTATTATTATTATTATTATTATTATTATTATTATTATTATTATTATTATAGAACTTAGAAAAAAGACATGGTAAGTCCTCACATTACAAGAAACATGAAACCGTTAGAATTTTCGTAAAAAAGAAAATAAATTTTATGAGAAGAAAAGTTAAGAGTTAAATATTTTTAGAGATTTCAAGACGTAGCCTAGTACCTATTGCTTTAATTAAATGTTTAGTTGTAGGAATGTTTATTTCGTCTATGAGTTATAAACTTAAAGTATAAAATCTAAATTTCGAAACGACTTTGATAGTTTCAGACAAAATATGGTTACTGAATTTAAATCATATAAGTCCTCTCTTTCAAAATGATTAATAGTAAAAGTAATGTTAACTTTCTAATGCTTAATGTAAAAACTTCTGAGGAATTGTACAGTCGTGGTCCAAAATTATTGTTATGTTTGGAGCCTGCAGTGTTATAATTTTGGTTCCGATAAGGTTAGACTTTTATTGCGTCTTGTTTAGTATTCTATTGCTCTAGTTACAAATGTGTTACCATATTTTAAGAAAGTATTTTAACAAAAAAAGGTTATTTATAAATTTGTTCTAATGCCATAACATTTCATTCCGAAAACAAATTTTGTTCGATAGTAAAATGATTTAAACATACTTTTATTAATCATTTTATAGCAGTTTTAAGAGGGAAAGTTTTATTTATTATGAAGTTATTCATTTTCAGACAACAATACAGAGTGATTCTCCAAAAAAATAACGACTGTTGGGTAGGTAACAATGTTGAAAGCAGGAGAAGATGAACTATGTCCCAGAGAAGGATATCCTAGGAACTGATGTTTTCATAGCAAGCACCCGTAGCAGTCGCTAAACGGCAAAAGATAATTTTTTAAAACGCCGAGACGTTTTTTAACAAAATAGGTGGTAGGCCTTGTCCCTTCAGGGATGTAGAGTTTAGTTACGTTTTACCACGTATGTTTGTAACAAAGGATAATGATCTCCCCTTTTTAATATAAAGCATTACTATTTACTTCTATTTTATAACTGTCGACTTCGAAGTGGGCACATTTAATCCTGCTGTTCTCTTCACTTTGACTTTCATATACTGTTCGGCTCAATATGACCTGATACTTCAAATGCAGTAGAAAACTTATACACATATTTCTTTTGTATAGTTGTTAGCTATCGGTATTTTCGTTTTATTCCATTAAGTTTATGGTAATAGCAGCAATAGCAATAATAATAATAATAATAATAATAATAATAATAATAATAATAATAAAAGTAATAATTCCTGCATGAAATTTACTACAGGCATTTCTTATTTAAATTCACATAAATTTGAAACTACTGACATTAACAGTCCAGGCATTCGTTTTAGAAAACGCTAACTTATAGTTCTTGTGTATACAGCAAGGGCCATCACCTAAAGAACGAACACGATTTTTTGTGTTTCGAAATGAAGATGGCCTATGAGTTATGAGTAGCCTAGTATTTGTGGCAAAGGTGACTGGAAAAAGAGGCACCATCAAGAGCTGTTAGCATTCTTTAAACCTCCGATAATTAAGATAGCTTTAACTACTAAGATAACTAAACTAAGATAGAAGGAATATCAGATGAGGATGGAGGATGAAAATACAATCATTAGCAAATACAATCATTGCAATTAGGTGGTCAGAGGAAAAGAGAAGGCAGAGTTTGTGGTGGGTGGGTGGATTGGCTTGTGATGCTAAAGCACTTGGAATAAGGAACTGGAGGATTGTGGAACGGCCTTTTTCTATAGACTAATATGCAGAAATGAGTTTCTACGCCATACACGATTATAACAATGAATACACCGTTCAGAGGTAATACATTTATTTTGGTTGCATACTTAAATTTCGTAAATTCGAATGAAAACCTGAATTCGAAGCAAAGAAACTGAAGTACGTTCAGTGCAGTTAGAGAAAATAGTGCCCGACCTACCTCAAGCTTGGAACTCCAGGGTCCACATTAGCTGAGTCTCATAAAAGAAGCACTAAAATGGGTTTCTTAACGACATACTGCTTGAAAGCAATTATGATCTGGCTGTCCCACCCACTGAGCATGTCGGTAAAGAGATCTCTTCTGCTTTATCAGTATCGTACTTGTCCATTCTGTCTGTGATCCTTCTTTAGTTTCCTAGGTGGCCATGGTTGCAAATTCAGTTATTTCCCGCCAGATGCAGCGTTTTTGGGAACGTATCTACATGCTCAGAATATTTCATTCTGGAGGTTTGGAAAACACTGCTCGACAGAAATTTACGAGTCTTCCATAGCAACAAAGATAAATTTTAATTGCTATTAAAAGCATTAATTCCGCATATCTTATCCACGCCTGTTTGTGTTCTCACTTACGCTTGCAGTCGTATATTATACGTAACTGGTCTAGCTAATGTCAACTCATTTTCAACTTATCTCGCCCAGCTACAGAAGTTCTGACATAATAGAACGTGAATCGGACTAATTCAGAACGGATACTATTTTACTATTATAATGCAATGTTTATCATAATTTTTTATTGTAATCATTTAATTTTTTAATATCGGCTTTTCCGTTCAAAATAAGTATCTCTGAGCCAAAGAATATTCTGGTTTCATTGGCTGTGTTAGGTAGTACCTGGAGATGCAATTTTCTAAAATTATATTGTCTAGGATGCTGTTTCCATCATTATGATGGTTTTTATTATATATCATTATTACAATTAATATTATCAGTTAATAATAAAAATAATGATAATATAATATTATATTATAATAAAATAATGGCGTTAATAATGAAAGTTCGTTCACTGTCTTGAATAAATGTTAAATATGAATGATTAGTTTACAATTTTTTCACATTATTGTTTCATTAATACGCCGCTCAAATAAGCAAATTATAATAATAATAATAATAATAATAATAATTATTATTATTATTATTATTATTATTATTATTTAAAATCTTATTTATATGTAGGATCCCTCACCTTGACATTTAAGTTATTAGAATTAGGTGAGCACCAAACAGTGTAAACTTACAACTGCTCTAACATTGTGGAACATGTGAAACAGAATCTGATCGGTGTCGGTTTCTCATCATAGCTGCACACTTGTCCACATATCGGATTCCCCGACTAACCGCATAACACGCTCCGCTCTGTATTTGTTCAGACAACGATTCAAATTTAATACCGTTGTCGGAATAAACGGACATTAATGCGTGATTTTCTGATCTCGGAATTATAGCCGTTTTTTCTATAACAAATTAAGATAGGTATATGACTGCTTGCTGTAGAAGTTATATATATCCTAAAGAAAAGTATATCGATTATGTTATGATATCGATTATGTTATGATAAGATAATAGAAAGCCCCTACATTAAGGTTTCGCACAGAAACAGTTGCAAATGAATAAGCCTATTTAATGTAAGTCTAATCGTACTTGCTGGAAGATGATCAGTCCTAGTGATGAGCAAATGCAAGACCAAGACCAAGACCAAGGCGGTCTTGGTCTTGGTCTTGGTATTGCACTCTCAGTCTTGGTCTTGGTCTCAGTCTTGCATCCTTGGTCTTGGTCTCGGTCTTGCATACTCGGTCTTGGTCTTGTTGCAAGAGTCTTGCAGTTTTCTTTTACGCATTTTACTGTGTTTTACGAAAGCTAATTGCTTTTAGTTCCTTTGACCATGTAAACAGTAATGTGATGTCACGCTGTCTTCCGAAACGTCCATGGTGATATAACCTAGACCAGTAAATTTGGAGTGTAAATTTAAATATTCTCTGTTATCCTATTGCAGAACTTTAAACCCAAAATCCACGAGAAGCTATACCCTATTTGAGAGTCTGAAATTATGAATATTATATTGTAAAGTTTCAAATTGAACGGCTGTGGAGACAAGAAGTAATATTAACTGGATGTGTATGAAATGTTTAGAAGATTTCCGCATAGGAAAGAGGTTCTATCTGACCTGTTTAAAACTGTATAATATAGTAACAAAACATAACGGCATTGAAGCAGATGCTATAGAAATTGTGCAATCTATAGAAAATCACACAGTGTCCATTCGAAACCCAAACCCATAGGCTGCAATAGATAATATTTCTCTTGCCATATACTCTAGTTCTAATTTATACTATCTAGTTGCTTTCAAGTTTAGGGCCTTCGGCTGATTGGGTCATAAATAATCATAACAATTCTTCATGCAAGTAGTTATTCGATATGCATTCTTAATATGAATCAGCAGCAAGAACTTAAACACCACCACCGTTATGTGTCAATAACAAAATTGTAGTAGTAAAAAAAGGTTTTTAGTGGATGTCCTACCTATCATCAGCAAAATGAAGGCTTGTATAGCTACAGTACAATCAGATACGTAACTGTAAAGTAATAACAAGGAAATACCCGTCAAATAAATTCCTGTTTTAATTAATCTACGGTTTAATTGTGTTTTATTGAATAATTATTAAGAATACCGGGCGTATCACCTGATTTTTTCAAGGAGAATGGAATGAGCTGAATAGCTATGTTATATTTTGTTCAAGTAGACAGGAAAGATTCTATATGTGAGAGTAGGGTATGAATATTAATGATAGGTGTAAAAAAGGATATCATCGTTAATGAAATAGGCTTTTGAGCATGTTAATAGGCGTTTTAAGTTACGGGGGCTACTGTTTAAAGTTTCAAATCCTCAGATAGGCCGCCCCATGGCTGAGTGGTTAGACCGCTCGACCTCCACCGCTGGGACCCGGGATCGGATTTCGATGGATCTATGTGGAATTTGTGGTGGACAAAGTGGGGTCGGGCAGGCTTTCTTGGGGTGCTCCGGTTTCCCCTGCCTTATGTCATTCCATCGTTGCTCCATTCATCATAGTATGACCATTTGGTTGTAATAAAGAATTATTATAAATCCTCAGTCATAGCTTTCTTTTAACCCAGTGAGAGGTTGGAGAAACTAGTTATTAAATAACTATATGGCAGAATTTTTAAGTTTTATTGATAAATTATGTGGTCAGTATTTATATTGTACGCAAAATGAAATTTCATATATGGCTTAGGGCCTTTGTTACTTCTGTTTGTCTTTCGTACCATAATACTAGAGAACTATTGCAATTAAACATTTTAAAAACGAATATGGAGTGTTTATCGTGAAATTAACCAATTGAAGAAACTAGGTGTATGGAATGCCATTCAGGGAAATCCGTCAGATTAATTGTATGTTTTCATTGCAGTAATTTGTTTTAACGTAGTGGTGAGATAGGTTGTATACGGATTTCACATGTATTATTTGAGCGGTGCGCTCGCTTTTGGATACGGACAGCGTCACGCACCGGGTCTGCTCTCATTGGTTACCGCACGATGAGGCAACCTCTACATTATAGGCCTACCAGCCTTGGGACTACCCCGGCTAGCGACTCTGCGGCGCCTTTGAGTAGCGTTCGCTGGCTCGCTGCATAAACAACGGGGATTTATAAAACTTTTTCAAGTAGCAAGACTGCAAGAGTCTTGCAGTTAAGTCTTGTTCTTGCCAAAGTCTTGCAGGGTTGGTCTTGGTCTCGGTCTTGCATGGTCGGTCTTGGTCTTGGTCTTGCTAACTCTGATGCGGTCTTGGTCTTGGTTTTGCATTCTCTGCAAGACCAAGACCAAGACCAAGACTGCAAGACCAAGACTGGTCTTGCTCATCACTAATCAGTCCCTAAGCAACACCACCACCAGAACCAACATGCGGTTCGCTCCAAATAGTATTTCCTTGTAGGTTACTTTTCTAGCTTGTTATACTGTACCAAGAACATAATAGGTTCGTTCCAGTAACTTTATGTGGCTGTCATCGGATGCCCGACGCAGAGTACATTGTCAGTTCGTCGACTAAAATGTTACGAACTGACAAACAGCGCACCCCTCGGGCATTTGATGACGGTTTCCAAATGTTACTGAAACAAACCTATTATGTTTCATTCCTACTCTCATACAATTCAACGGCCCTAAATAGCGTGCTCACTCCCTCACTTCGTGAGACATCGGGTATACTCGGCGATGTTCGTCTCGCAGTCTTTTACTTACAATTTTCATAGCTTTGAACCACAAACATTTTTAATAAACTGCCAGTGTAAATCCTGGAGTCAATTAATAATGGCGGGCGAAGCCGCGGGCACCAGCTATAATATATTGATAGTTTAACTCTGGAAGTATAGCGGACAATAAAAATCCAAATAAACCACTCCTTCACTTGATAAATTATATAATTTATGAAAATCAGACTGAATATTCATCTGTCAATAAACAGTTTAGAAACAATACGTATTGTCAGTGATCACATGTAGCTTTCGAACTGCATAAAACTTACGATATAATTAATTTCTGAAATCTACGTACTGGTAGGAACGAATTATATTCTAAAGGAAAAAGCGATAGTATATGATGAGACATTTTAAATAAAAATTGATGAAACCAACGCTGACTTTTGTAAATGTATTGTCAGTGCCTTCAGGATTCTAGACCTGTAAGGTTCGTATTTAATCATCATTTTAACCGTGGCAAAGCCACGGGCTATTTTCTAGTGGTTATACATAACATGTGAATGCTCTCATGATACAAACGAACATAATCATAATTTAAGTTGAAATACAATGCAGTAGGCAATATTTGTACGCATGATTGTTTATGCATAGAAACCGTTACTGTAAGTAAGAATCCATCAGTGAGTATTTGCTGAAATGGTCATGTCGGCATGTTAATGAATCTATTTACCACCTATCGGGTAATTACTTGTTCAAACCAATCAGCATGACTTCTCCTCCGGCTTGATTGATTGCTCACTTGTTTAACGATGTTGTATCAGTTACATTGGGTGTGTTAACCATGCACTTTGAATAATAATGAGATGTCGCTGGCACAAAGAACATTTCTGCATCAATGCAGAGAAACCTTCTCATTTCTTTCAATTTCAATTATCTCATTATTCTCTTAAACAATAATATATCTAATTCTTCTTTCTCACAGTCCTGGTGTAGAGATGTTTATTAATGCCCAAGCCGCCCGGGCCTTACAGGAGCGAAACCTGTCGGAACAGGGATTACCGCGGCCACGTGCTAGTTCTGTATAAACCAGAAATGTTTTAAAAATACGGGTAAATGATTTCTAACCAAATTACCATCTATTGGTACGTTCGTCAGCTCACCATCCCTGTATAGGAAATTTGATCAGTTTCAAGATTAATTTGACAAAATAACATGAAAAACAAAAATAATTCAATTAAGGATAATGGAACTTATTACATTTTGTAGGCCTAGAGGAAATTAGTTACGGATGGGAATCGAGCAAGGGGGTTTAAGTTGGTACGCCAACACAAAGACCACTCGGCTATAGATATGTACAGTACATAGTGACATTCCAAATATCTTCTAGACTACTAGCGATCTTGCTATATACGTATATAAGTTACGTATTCATGGAACCATAGAATAGGCTATAGTCTCTGCTGAACATTACAGGATAATATTTTAGGAGAAAAATTTCTCTGATATCAGAATTCAAACCCGTGATCTTTGCTCTTCCAACTAAGCTAATCAGAGTTCAACTCCCAGCGCCAGATGGAATCTCTCTCCTATAATTACCCTTAATGATCGATCTCTTTGAAAGACAAATAAGAACATAATATAATATACAACCTTATTCCCTCAACCATATATTAATCAAATCTGAATTATTAAACCTTTTTTGTCCTCTAACAATAAAAACTTAATAGTTATGTTATGAATATCTGTTAGGAGTATGTTTCGTGTCTAATTATATAGTACAAGTGTATTTAAAAACCTAAATAAGGCATGGCTGGAATACAAACAATAAATAAAGCAGAAAGTGAATGAATACACACACACACACTAGCTTAAAAGGCCCGGCGTCGCTTGGGTTTTGTATTTTGACATTAGAAATTAACTTACGGAGGACTTTCAATTTTCAAACTGTAGATCCTTAAATAGGTATGTAAAATTTGAAATAAGGAAGAATGACTTATCACTCAAACTATTCCTTCAGAAAACTCTTGATATAGCTTTTTATTATGGCTCATAGAGGATGTAGAATTTTGCATCCCATTGATTCTTCACAACAAGCCTGGTAGGGGTTTAAATAAGAACAAACAGAATTTCCGGTAAAATAAAATTGTTTTGTCTTAAGTGAATATATTATTTCTCACTCTCATGTTACCATACAACCGTTTCGGGGCTAAATAAAAAAGAAATTCAATATCACTTTCATACTTTTCTTCCCCAAAACGTGGGGCATAATAATATACTACGCGCACAGTACTAAAAATGTTCCATCCTATTTTGTATCCGCTTACATGCTTAGGGCCTATGATAAACATCAATATTTCTCAACTAAAAATACAAAGCCTACAGCTATGAATAACGTATCAGTGGATAGAATTTTTTACTAACTTCTGGTATGGCTAACTTACTCGTTGACACACATTCAGACTGAGACAGCTGCATTACGACCTCTCATTTTACATCAAAATGTGAAGTGAGAAAATGGTATTCTTAATGTCCAGGGCAGAGAAAGTTACGTGAATGCAACACATTGTGCATTGTTTTCGTAGACTTCATTCTCCAATATTTATTTACGCCAATGAATTCTATCAATAGCTTCTCTAATTTGTCAAAGTCCCTTATCATTCATTTCCAAAGTTACCTGTGAACACTGCCAACAATACACTGTTGTCATGAGATCTGTAGATGGAATTTGATTTGGATTTGATAATTATGTGTAAGAAGATATTAAGTATCCTCAAAAACATTTGATTTTTGGCATTTAAAATCAGAATTTTTCAAAATCCATTCTTAGTGTGCACTTACGTTATGAAACGAAAGTATTATCCAAATTCCAAGTTTCTACCTATTTTACTTTAGGCTCTACGTTGATTCTCTGTCAGTCATTAAGTCAGGACAAAGCCTCTTATTTATATGTATGTATAAAGCTAAAGAAGAAAATAAGGAGTAAAGATAATTTTATGTGAAGAATAATTTCGATATGTTTAGCCGGATAACGATCTTTTATAAGTAACTTACATAGGGCTCAGAAAAGAAGGTGGTGCAAGTGAAACCGCTGAACTGTTATTTCATACGACAAAAGTATTCTCAACTGGTGTCACTTGTATCACCTTCTTCTGACTTCTAGAACACTGTGGTTCTATACAAACATTAGAATAGGTCTACATATTTTGTTTTAAACTAGAATTATTATATTTAAATATTTGAGGGATAAGAACATATGAAAATAACTGCAAAACATTCCCACTTTGCGTTCTGTCAAAAGAAGAATCATTTTGGAAAATATTTACTAGTCTTTCACCTATAATTATAAAGTTATTAAGTTAATGCTGAAGTGATCACTTATATTACTTATAAGGAGTTCTATAAATTTAATAAAAGAGGTACAAAAGGTAAAGGAAAGGCTATATTATCTAAATCTTTCTTTAGTCGGCCGATGATATTATAGGTTGAATGACACCTATTCCGTTAAGTTAATGTTTAATATTAAAAAAAACATAATCATAATAGAATGGTGATTTATACAGTACGTTATCCCATCTGGAAAGTAATAGAAAGTTCAAGAACAGAGGTTAATTAAGGAGGTAGAGGTTTGTGGCTTGAAACTTACTTCATTAAGTGAATATTTCATATTTAAAAATGTAATTGTAATAAAATGTTGATTTATACAGTGCGTTATCCCACTGGCAAGCAATACAACGTTAATTAAGAGGGTAGAGGAATACGGCTGAGCAGAGCCACGGGACACCATTGATAGCAAGTAGATGTTTACGATATACATTACATATGTAAAGAACCACAAAACAAAGGGTCATAACGCGGTAATGTGGAGGGAGGAGTCCTTACTGTGGGCAGGATTGTCAGTAACAACTGAAATTGTTTGTAATTTGCGACTGCGTCAACAACCTCTATATGATGTCTTTGCTAGATACTTATCTTCAATTACTTGCATCCTAAGTGAGGATATTTCAATTTAAGATTTCACACTGCTACTGAAGATCTGCTGTTCTACTTTGCGAGTTAAGTTTTAAGATTTTTTAAGTTTTAAATTTTATTGAATTACAATTCAAATTATTAGAAGTTACAATTTTTCCACATTATTATTTGATCAAGACACAACTTTAATGAGCATATGATCAAGGTCGGGAGCAGACCATAAATGAGTATAAATACACAAAACAAAAATACAAACAAACAAAAAATCAATTACAATCATCCAGGGTATATACAGGAAGGAATTTTTAGAAAGAAAAAACTTAGAATTAAATATTTATATAATAAACTTAATCTGAACTATTCGTAATTTAAAAAATAATTAATCCAGTTAAAGCGTATTAATAATAATAACAGTTAATTGTGGCGGTAAAAAATATTAATAGCTTTGAAGTTATGAATTACGATTCCAGTAAACTGAGAATACCTTATTACAAATAATATGTGTATTTGTATATAATGAAACGGGTAATATGTGTATATCAATTTAAATTTAAATTTAAAAATTTTATCATTCGTTTTTAAATATTTTTATAATGAAATTTTCACTCGTGTCACTAATTTTGCGAACATATTTATTTGGTAAATGTGTTTAAGTTTAATAATAATAATAATAATAATAATAATAATAATAATAAAAATAATAATAATAATAATAATATAGTATCATTAGCTTACTTTGATATGTCTCATGCGACGATGTACCTTATATTTGGTTTTTCCCTGATTTTGTACCATATGCCCATAGACTGTCTATTATATCCTTGTCTAGTACATAATCGAGTTTTGTAATGTCTCTTCTATTGTAACGAAACAAATCAATGGTGGCACACACAGATAAATGAAGTGAAGGAAACAAAGGTATGTACATTGTAAAATGTTTTGTGTTATTCTAGTTTCAGGCATTTTAAGTAAATTTAATTTAATCGCTTAAGTTATTTAATAATAGCATACGACCCTTCATCTCTTAGTTGTTAAATTGTATATTCTCTCTGTTTTATTAATTCTAAGACTTGTATTGTTTCATTGCCTAGTAGAATGGAAGGAACACCTAATTACCTTAATTCTATTATAATAAATATATAATTAATTCTCTAAACAGAACACCACCGATTTCAGATCTATTTTTACATGATAGAGTGGCCATGAGTGAAATAGCTGGCTCGTGATGTTACCTATGGTGATGAATGTCGTTCAAAATATGATGGTTTAAATTACTCTGAAGGTACATAATAATAATAATAGTAATAATAATGTTTTATTTTTCCTGGCAGGGTTAAGGCCATAAGGCCTTTTCTTCACTCAACCAGGACGATAACTTAAATAAATAAATAAATACAAGAATTACAATAATAATATGAAATACTAAATACAATTATAGCATAGCTGGTATAACGTACATTGAAACATAAGGTCAAAATGTATCCAGTCATCGAGTTAAAATTACGAGAGAATATAGAAAAGAAAACAAAGTTATTTACAAAATATATGTAGGGCCTAACTGTGTGTGAGTGTATGTAGAGTTTCTATTTTGTGCGTAGGATATATATTACAATTAAGTGAAAGAAGAAATATTACAAAGACACATGGTAAATGCTTAATGTATACTTAAATGTGAGATGATGAATGTTATGAATGAAAATGAAATTTATGTAGACTATAAATACACATATTATAACTAAAATTAAGACCTAAAACTAAAGAAAAGTTAGCAAATGTAGGCAAAATAAGTGACATAAGAATTATACAATGCAGAGTAATGTGGGTTGGATGATGAAACATTGTTTCTAATAAATTAGTGGCGAAATAATTGAGTAACTTTGACCTAAAACTTTTTTGGCTCCGACTGCTCTTGATATCCGGTAATAGGGTGTTCTAGGTGCGGGCGGCGGCTACTGCGAATGAGGCAGAGTACAGAGATGTCTGATGGCGTGGAAATGACAATAGACTATTATTCTGAGATTGTGTTTCGTGGTTATGTTGGGAAAACAAGAGTGAGAAACGAGAGACTAAGTAAGTAGGTCTGTCCTGTAGTCAAAGCTAGGATAATCGCTTAAAATTATCCGAGACATGTTCATATCGACGTATGTTGAATATGTGGCTGATACAAGAATTCTGAACACTTTGTAGCTTACAGGACAATTTAACACTTACGTCGGTGAACAAGACATCACCATAGTAGAAGTGTGGCATCGCTAGAGTGTGTACTAGGCTAAGTCTTCTTTAGTTTGGTAGGAAGGAAATGTTTTGTCTATTCAGTGAATGCATAATAGAAAATGCTTTCTTACGGATATTTTTAATTTGAATATTCCAGCTTATGTCAGAGGCAAAGTACACTCAAGACAATTTATAGATTTATTGTATGGAATAATCACGTTATTCAAGGTGTCATTAACAGTTCGGTTAAGCTAATAGAAGATAGCTATCTATTTTGTCCAAGCAGAATGGCTTGTGTCTTATCTGGGTTTAAATTTAATCCATATTTTGCTTACTATTTACTAATGGAGTATAGGCCATCACTGAGCTTTCATAGATAGTCGTTATTGAATCTGTTCCATTTCAGTTGAAACTTGACCTAGAAGGACGAATTACCTGCTACCTGCTGCCCTTGTCATTCAACAGCTCTCTACACCAGTAAAAGCACAGGGAAAGCACGTTGTTTAGAAAAATTAATATTCCCTCTCCCAAGAGTGAAGCATTTTTCTCCACTGCGCATCCAAAGTCGTGTTTCAAGAACAATGGAACGGTTTCTATATATTGAACTGCAATGGAATTACACGAAAAAGCTTGGCCAGATAAAGTTCCTCGAGAAAACACATCTCGGTTGTTCTGTTTTGACAATACTTTTTAAAATCTTCACAAATCGATCTTAATTCTTCTTAAAATTGTTTCAAGCATTCGGCTTCAGCTTATTCAGTTTCAGAACTATTCCACATAAGTAACGTCAACCAGCTACCTAGATGTGATCTCTCTACATTACTTCTATGCCTTAAAATCTTACCCCGACAGACAAACACTAATTTTCCATTTAGCGTTTGAGGTACTTATGGAACTTAGATAATTTCTTCTCCCCTAAACAAGTCTCATATTGGCAAATGAGACTAGTCCCCACATGCATTTCCCCACATGCTTAATATTAATGGTTAACACACACTTTCAAGAGTGAAACTTTTATTTTATATTCGTTATCTTAGTTTTATATTAATTTTAAGCTTTACAGCTGTTATTATTTTTAAGATATGTATAAAAATATCCAAGTATGCAACGGAATGTCTTCTATGGGTGCAACATAAATTTCACGAATCTATAAGTTTACGGCTCTTTTCTCAAAACTTCTTAATCATAACTTTCTCGACTTAAAAGACAATTCTATGAATTTAGGCATGGAGCTTATTTTTTGTGAATTCATAAAACTATGACACCATTTAACGTATTGTTAATGGATATAAGTTTTAAACAAATTATGAATAATTTCTAATAACTAAAATGCTACTACTTTTCCTCTTGCAGTGCAGATATTTTAATAACTTTGTTATAACTTAATAATATGAATATTGCGTTTATGATGAAAAATCTTTCAAATATTCCAGCACTTAAAACCTTGTGAATAAATTTAAAATATAAGTTTGGCAAAAATCCCACAATGGTACTGTTGATAAATTGCATTTATTTCTACCTGCGAGCATTATAAATCATTACCTTTCAGATGAATTTTCAATCTGCCAACCATTTGCAAAATGCTAAGTTGTTGCCTTATGAATGGATGACATACCTGGAAAATGAAAGAAAATCTGCATTTAATTTAAAGCGAGGAATATGATTTATTAGTAAATATATTTAACTAACTATATTTCTGATTTCAAAATACACCTTAATTTCTAAAATCGAAGTTACTTTGTTCAAACTTTTTTTTTCTAAAATCAAAATTCATTTCTTATGATATAGAATAAATGCTTTTTTCCGAAATTAAAATTACCTCTCTTTAAATTGATATTGATTTACCTGAAAATGCAATTACTTGTTTTCCGTAATAAAAACAGCGTTTAAACTATGCTTGTAGACTTGCAAATAGAACAAAGAATGACAATTAGTTAAATCGATAGAGCTACTCTAAATCTGAAATAAAATTATCAATTAGGAAGGTGTACAGTACAACAACTTCAGATCATAACAAAGATATGCAATAAGGCCTACATATGCTTGCAATTGCCGGGTGAAACTAAATATGAATATAATAGTATGAATATATAGTGAAACACGTAACATATTAGCTGCAAATGGTTCGAAATTAGCTTATTTCCACCCTTTATTGTATATACACCAACAGTTTTGTCAACAGAAGACTTCACCTAGTAGTAGAATCTAAGATCTGCTCAAAAATGGTTTTTGGTCGACCATACTATAACACTCTTATGACATTGTGACGTAACGGTTTCATAATGATATCCATAAAGATACAGATCTGAATTATGACATCGGTATGGTATCGATTACTATCGAACTCGAAACGAACCTGATACCTTGAGAGTAGGAGTTGAAAACTACATAATATATAGCCTGTATTTAAAATAAAATCAATTCTGTTCGTGTTAGTTTTATATCATACTAACATGAATTCATTACATGTTGTCATAATCCGTTGGTTTCAAGAAAACAGCAAAAGGAAGCTTCGATTTGACCACCACCGTAACTGCCATCTCTCGCAAAAGATAAGACCGTTGAAAAACTATCTGATGTAAAGATCATTGCAGGCCCATTGCTGTTTGAGTGAATCTAAAATCTCAAAATGAAACATTCAAACTAATCGAAGTCGAGATAACACCGGGAGAGCACGTTTCATGAAGCCTAGAAACCGAAAAAAATATTTTTGGAATGACGTCTGTCCATCTGTCCGTCTGTCCGTCTGTCCGTCTGTCCGTGGACAAGCACAGCGGGTAAACGGTTCATTGTATTTACTTCATTTTTTGAATTAAGAACTTTTTCGAAATTTTGTCGAACCGCCCAGAAATTTAGTTTTACAACTGAAATATTAAGGGGACTTTTCATGAAAACTTTTTTAAAAAATTTGTTTTTTGAAAAAATGGCTCTAACGATTTTAATAAAAATTTAAAATTGTAAAGTCTTATCTGTGACTAATAAAATGGCTATATCCGTATTTCCGCAAAAATGACTTAAGGGGCACTTTACTCGTATCCATTTTCAATTTTTCTAGATTATATCCATTACAGTAGGCGATACATGAAAACCTATCACAGTAAAGTTGTAGAAAAATTTAAAATGAACATTTTTTGTTTAACACATTTCTTTGTACATTTAACAGATATCAAGATAAAAACGAAATAAGGACAGCTTGAATGCGAATTTCAGAACATAAATGTAAATTAAAATATGAATGACATTTTGTTGCCCCTAGCAACAAGAAAACTATAGGCCTAATGTACTTATTGTTGTGAAATGCAATCAGTTTAGCTCAGTCGCAATGAACACACTAAAACCAATTACAGCGAGGTGGTAGGCCTATGGGCTAACAGGGAAGAGGTCCTGAGTTCAAATCAAACCTCGTTGCCGCCCAAATTGACTTGGGTTTTTCATGGTTCCGTCGTTCGCAAAGGCAAACGCCGGGTTTGTAGGACTTGCTTATTTTCCATAACTCATCGCCGCTATGTCACTGGATATTATAATCGCTTAAACTGAATATCACATAAGAAGACATCACTAAACAATAGAAACATGACGCGAATGAGTTGTTAATATAGACCAGCGTTTCTCAACCTATGGTCCCGCGGACTACCTGTGGTCCGCGAACACAGTGCAGATGGGCCGCAGACATAATTAATTAAAAAATATCATAAAGCAAGTAGGAAGTAAAGAAGTAGAAATTTTTCACATAAAATGGACACTAGATGTCAAAGGTTTAAAATCTTCGAAAATACAGGTCATATCGACTAAATTTGACTAATATTGAGCCAAAAAAACAGGAACTCTGCAAGAGGGGTCAAGCTCAACCGTCTCATTAAAAGTGAGTAATAACATAATTCCTAATTATATTATCAAATTGGTAATACATATTAAAGTGTGTTCAAAATATAATTTTACTGTCAATAATTTCATTCCAATTCAATAACTGTGTTTCCGTCGGATTAAAAAAAAAAATGTATTTCGTTATAACGACCTATAATTTAATACCCCAAATATTAAGAATATAGGCCTACATATAGCCTACTTTTAAAAATTGGATGTAAAATTTGGGGTCCGTAAAGTTTTTTACTCATTTTAGAGGTCCTCGGGTTCAAAAAGGTTAAGAAACGCTGATATAGACTAATGTTTCACGCAAACATATTAAACACGTGGTATGACCTACATGTAGTTAAAGCGCGCAATATAACCTAAGTAGTAGTAGTAGTGATGGCGAAATTCAAATATAAGTCGCCCCTTAATCTTCCCCATTCGATATTCACATTTGCACGGACTGTGTGATGTATTTTGTTTGTGAGCGAAGCAGAGTGACCAACTGCCCTTGTATACTGTTGCATATAGCTAAATAATGCATAACACTAACCACATAGTTAAGTGCGCGAAGCGGAGGCGGCAGCCGTAGCGAAGCGCCCTTGCATTTTCGAATAATGTACGATACACTGTTTGTAGGTTTCGAAAATGTGGCATATTATATCTCCCGCAAGGTTTGTCAGCCTGCCACCTCTCGTCTAGCGGTAAGACGTCACACCTCCCGCAAGGTTTGTCAGCCTGCCACCTCTCGTCTAGCGGTAAGACGTCACACCTCCAACGTCCAATCATAAGTTTCTTCATAATACTAGGACAGAAGAATTTGCTAGATCGTGGTATAAAAGAAACTGCATCGATGAAAATAGGTTGGGTGGGACCGATTTATCCCAAGGTGCGACTTATATTTGAATTTTCCCGTAGTAGTAGTAGTACTAATAATATGCAGTTCTACTGTCAATGATTATTATTATTGTTATTATTCTTATTATTATTTCACGGTAAAAGCATTGACCCTGATGCTTTCCGTTCTAGATACTTGTTAGTTTTATGAAAATGTAATAAGTAAAATTTAATTGTCTCTTTAATTTAATTTTTTCTGTGCTAGCCTTTAACACGTATATGCGAGAAAGTTTGTGCAACGTATTTTTGCACCATTTATTTAATTATCTCATGGAACATTCATGCCAAACTTGAAGGAAATCGAACAAAGCGTTTGGTCGTGAACTGCGTTACAAACAAATTTATAAACAGACGAAAGAAATGCCGGGCAAGTTAAAACAGGACCTCACTCCGCTCGGTCCATTACAGCCTTCTCTGCCTATTATTAATTACCTTCATACATTCGTCTAGATTTGGGATCATAGATGCTGATTATAAAGAAACGAACAATACATCTTACTCTTTTTGTGAACATGCTTTCAAGTTAAATCATCGTGAATGAGGGAGCCAAGCACTCATTGCAATGGAGGAAGAATAGTCACACATAAAGATACAATGTTGCAAAGGACTGTACGCAGGCAGACAATGCATTAGAATAGTGATATCTGCAAGAAGAAGAATGATAGTAAAATTGTACAAGATGCGTCGGGGACCAGACAATGAAGGGTTGGGCCCAGTGCTGCAACACACACACCCACATATAAACGTCATAATGCACACACACAATCATATTTTTATTACCTCAACTTTGCATATCCTTGTGTATAAATCCATTTCAAATACTCGGTACATTCTCTGCAATAAATCACTTTACTCTTCAGCCGCGAATTTTGTATCACAGTGGCGTGCAGACTATGGGACCAAATTTTACAGTCCCAGTTTCGAACTTTCTAGTTCCCAAGCCCTTAGCTTAACAATTATTTAACCAAAGATGGTTTTAAACATTTCAATTCATTAAATTAATACATTTGTCTTTATGACAAATGCAGGGTTCTGTGAACAATAACTTTCATAATTTAATATTTAATGGGGTACTTAGCGAGCATTAAAATGTCTATATTAAAAGCCCGAGTACACTCGTTTTGTTACTGAAGGTGAGTATAATAATTAATTAAATGTGTTAGAAGTTAATTAGAAAGTTACTTTGAAAAAATGTTCAGTGCTTGTAGTTAGTTATAAAAATTAGAAGTACACACTTTCTTATATACTTGCTCCTTCAAATGTACATAGCAATATGAATACCAGAATTACTTCCACCATCTGAATCTTTGTTCTCACTATAACTATCAGTTACGCCATTTTCCAATCTACCAAAAATTCTACATCAATTTCTTTATCAGAATAATATAATAAATAAGTTAACACATTTATGCAGTATTACGGATATAATGCGAGCATGTGGCACCTTTTTACACTCTCCACTAACTTTGACCTTAGCTGGGATTCCCTCTCCCTGCCAAGTATGAATGCAGCGTTCAGAAGTGCATATTACACTATGTCTGCTCCCTTGGGACCACATTGGTGACTGTTTACGGCGCGAGAAATGCATTTATTTTGTTTTTAATGTTAAGAAGGATACATTGTTATCTTACATGAGTATAATCTGGTATTTAAAGTTTCGTGAAATAAAAATTAGGCTACCGAGAATACTCGGGATATTCAGTTAAGAGGTTAAGAGGATAATGTTAACCTCTTAACTGAATATCCTGTTGTAAGAGAGGAATAAGTTACTGGTAGGTGTGTGCCAATGTCAGTGTATCAACAGAAAACTATTGGACCACTGGTATGACACCTCACATGATATCCCTAATGAATAATTTCATTTTATAACAATTGATGGAGAATGAACAAACAATGACATCATCAGGGATAGAATCCTGAAGATAGAACTTACTGTTGTTTTATGTGTCGTCAAAGGAGATTGGTTTGTTAAATAAATAAAATATCAGTGTTTATTGTTGATATGATACGACCTTCGGGTTTGTACAGCACAGCTCCAACCAATTGTACCACGACGCACCCCATATACAGAGGGAATGGAATAAAGTAACAGAAGACCAAGTCCCAAATACATAAATTCAATAAACCGAGGGAGGAACGTTGCGGATGCACATTTTGGATGTTCATTTGCTCAAAACTCGTGACTGGAAAATCCGGAATCCGGAAGGGAATTTCAGGTTTTGCCCATTCGTATAGGTGTATAGATATGCAATTGGAATTTAATTAGCCTTAACTGTCAAATACATGGGTGTAATGAAATAAATTAAGTCTAAACGGCTTACAGACCTATTTAAGTCTAGGTCTAGACATAAACCGTCCACAAATAAGAAAACAACACACAATAATCCAGGAACAGACTCTTTACAGTGAGCTGAACATATTAATAGGCCAACTGTGAACTTAGTAATAGTCTAAGAAGACATTTTATATTTACCGAATGGTTAATTGATGAATTTTTAGAAATACCATTTGTTGGAAATAGACATTAACGATCTAACCGGACTTAAAACTTGTTGGCTTTCTTTTGGGGCTTTTTAGGATAAAATATGACCCAAGATCAAAGGCTTATATTATTACAACGTAGACTTCGTAAATAGATGGAGACCATGTATTCATCCCTGAGAGTTACAACTTATCTGAAATGCATGAGCGGTAAAGCGTCTTCTTTTCGGTGCATGCAGTGTAAGCTTAAATTTATAAATAAGTTAATGGATTCTCTTGGCATTTCCAATGAGACTAGTGTTAAAATCTGCAGTAAAATAAAATTATAGATGATTCATTGTATTTTCTGCACAATCATTTGCATTCTATTTAGAGTTTATAGGTACAGTATTTGGGGTACGCCGTAGCGGAGTGGTTGAGGCGCTGCGCTACAAACCGGAAGGTCGCGGGTTCGATTCCCGATGAGGTCGTTGGAGTTTTTCAATTGGCCTAATCCTTCTGGTGGCACTATGGCCCTGGGGTTGACTCAGCCTCTAACAGAAATGAGTACCAGGAGCAATTCTGGGGGTAAAGGCGTAAGGCTGACAACCTTACCACCTTCATGTGCCGAATGTCTAAAAATCTAGGAGCCTCAACCTCCTGGAACCCTGTAGGCCTCCATGGCCTGTAATAGGGAACACTTTACTTTACTTTAGGTACAGTCTTGACAAAATATTTGGTTTATATTCAGTTAAATTAATGAAATAATCTAATTTTTTCTATCTGTTTGGTCACCTGAGTTTCTAGGTACACGACTTTTTATTATTAAAGTATTTCTCTTTCTCTGTATAAAAAAATGAGCCTTGTGAGGAGGAACAAATTGAATCCAATTATGTAACAGATATCCCAAATTTTTTACTATATTGTGAACATACTATAGTCTATATATTTCACGAACAAAGGTGACATCTGCCTGACACTGCAGGTGATATAGAGATCCAGAATATAATACAAGAAAAGTATGTTCGTAACATTATTTAGACATGCTTTGTTAAACTAATCATATCTAAACTAAGACAACCAAGATGTCAAACAATGAAACAATAGAATAAGAAAATTCAATATTGCCTGTACAAATGATTATGTAAAATATAATAATTGGTCCTTTAAAATGTGTATGCAGATATGCTGTCACTCTATAAGAGGTCCAAATATCTCAAATAATCTCTCAGCTTCATGAGCTCTGAAAATACCCTCCATCTTCTTCTCATACTACTTATTAGGCGTAAATCTTTTTTATGTTGGGAATTCAAATTCAAATAAGCTCAAGGTCAAAGATCTACTTTCACCAGGTGGACTCAATAAGTAGAATGAAGATATGTACCTGTAATGTCTCATATCAAAGAAAGCAAATTTTGAGCCTTTATGAGCAGCAACAACATTCTTTTAATAACATGTCTTCCAAATTTTCTACAATATTATGAATATGCAATGATTTTAATAGATCGGAAACCTTCGTGATAAATTGTATTAAAAATAACTTCTCGGGCTTGCAGAAGAAATTCACCCAAGATTTCGGCAACAAACCCCTTACCAACATCAGTGGACTTCACATTTCGTCGGGAAGTTCCAACCTTTTTTGCTTGCTGGAACTTTAAATATTGATATTGCACTAATTGGACTTATCTTGTTGATTTTTTAGGCTCATTAGAATCAAATATGGCCCAAGAATAAAGATGATGACCTCAGCAGATAGTATTGTCTTTTCATCAAACGAAACAAGCCTAGGTGAGTTGATCTAGACATTCTGTAACAGGCTGCCCCAACTTTCTACAATATTATAAACATCCAATTTCTTCACGAATACCGTATCTCTTTTGACACTAGACGAACCCACTGGTTAGATTAGATTATATACGCCACTGCGTATGAGTGTATGCATATAACATTTTCAACCGGTTGTACTTACAAGAGTTAGCCTAAAATAGTGATTAATTTCAACACTTGTTGTAAAAGTGAGCATTAAAATAACAATGTAGCTGTGGCGCATGCTTGAGGAATTACTAAGCACCAGAAGAGGTTGCTATTAACATCACTATATACATTTTAATACGCAGACGTTTTAACACCTTATTGCAGCGAGTGAAGCATAAATCTGTTTGTGTGCCTTACTGATTAGATTCGGCTTACTGAACACAGAAATATATAAGCTGCTTGGGAAAGGATAATTTTATAAGATGAATTGCTACTCCTTGCCCTCCTACTATATTTTGACCTTAGGAAATGAGGAATATTTAAATAAGCTAGGTAATGTATATTTGACATCACAACATTGAGGCTCAATAGAAGTTAAAATGAGCGGATATTATGCTGATCGGATGGCAGACCGCCATACCTCACAACATTCCAGCATGAGTAGCTTAACTCTGTCCACTAGCAGAGATTCGATACTTTTCTTTCTTCTCTTTTCTGTCAGTATACTCCAAACGTTTATAAAATTTGAAATATAAAAATCTGATGTGAAAATCACATAACTTCCTCTGCACAAATAAAAGTTTTCGTATACTTTCAGTATTGAGCGTCCTTAAAATTAATTTTTAATAACTATAATTTATTTTTAAAATTAATGGGTGTTCGATGACTTTCAAACTTATGACACTAAATAGTAAAAGATATGCAAGTATCCGGTAACCGCAAAGTATTTCAGATCTTCTATTTAACTGTGATAATATTATTTTCTTGAACGAAATTGAAGGCATAATTTAATTGATTTTGTAACTATAATGTAATAATACATCATAGCCTACATTTAATTTTAATTTAGAAAAAGTAATTTTGATTTTGAGGAATTATTTATAATTTCAGATAAGCAATTTAATCAATAATATCGTTATAATTTCAAAAAAAATAATTATTCGTCAACAGACAAAATTATTTCTATTTTATAAAAATTGCTTTATTTTTCAAAAGTAATTACATTATCATAAGGTAAACAAAAGTAAATTCACCATAATTAGCTATTTATGTATCAAGTACGCAAAATAACGCTTTAGCGGACGAATCTAGTATAGCGGCCGAGGCGAAAGCCGAGGCTGAAATACTGGATGAGTCCGCTAAAGTTTTTGCGTACGTGGTGCATACAATATTTTTTAGTAAAAGTTCTATAAATTATATGAAATAAAACAAAAATACCGTATAATTAATTATAATGAAAGGCAGTTTAAGTTATCTGGTCATGGCCATCTAGATCATAAAACAGCAATGACCGTACGTAGCAATAACAAATGCATCTATGAGTTCCTTGTTTGTAAACAATTTTGCATACCAACTAGTATTTATGAAAAGCTTGTGAAAATATAAATGATAATACCGAGGAAATTTCAATCCAAGCCAGAAAAATTGAATTGGAGCTGCTACCAGCAACTTCACGGCAGAAATAGGCTATGAGAAGGGATATATTACGGCATTTAAATGCTGTTCGTCCATGGTAAGGAATGTTTTTCAAGTGAACCAAAATGTGAAAAGTTGTTGGCTTATATTTGTTGTCATATGATGAAGTGGGCTACCGTGTTTTGCGAAAAATCCTGGTAAAGTTTCTGATTATCATAAAGAAACGTGTTGGCTTAAATTTGTTGTTTTATGACCAATTATATGCGTAAATCCATGTTAAAGTTGGTGTGACTGGTCAATGCCATCTGGGTTTTGTTTATAGATTGCCATGACGACTTTAAAGGACAAGGCCGCTAAAATTGCATTTTGAATGCAGTTTGAATGCACTTTTATGCAATTTTAGCGGACTTGTCCTTTAAAGTGCAGCTTTTCGGCGTGTTACCAGTCCGATAAGCAGCTGTTTTAGAGAGCGTGTACTAAAATAATTATTTATGTTTCATGAAAGTCATTATTTCCACATAATGAATTAAAAAGAATTATTGAAATGTATTCTAGATCGTGAACATAACCATAAAATTAGTTTTAACATAATAAAAAATAATTTCAGAAAACCTATAAAACTAAACTCTATGGCACTACATCCCTGAAAGGTACTAGCCTTACCATACGACCGCCGCTTCATCTACCGTAGGCCGATGGCAGGACAGAATGCCGACACCCATGGCCGTTAATGATGGCTTACGTGACCGGAGCCGCTACTTCTCAAGAAGCTTTTCAGTTTGTATCACGAGGCAGACGGTTCCATACCTCTCTACCCTAAAAAAATCCGAGGTGGATCCATAGCCAGCGACGCTAATCACGAAGCCACGTAGGCGGTCAGAAAACTAATATCAATGTCAGAAAAAAGAAAACACATTTTAACTTCATAAGCCTTATTTGAGCATGATAATAGTACATTATGCAACAAGCCTATAATGGCATTTATTAAAAAACGCGTATGACTATGAAACTCGTGTTACTCGTTTCATAATTATCATACGAGTATCTTAATTACGATTATAGGCAAGTTGCAGATGACTGTTTTTATTCGACCTTAATTAGTTTGAATGCTTAAATTTTGAGATTTTAGATTCACCCAAACAGACGGCAATGAGCCAGCCATGACCTTCGCATCAAGATGGTTGACATAGTTCATGTCTTTTACGAGAGATGGAAGCTTACGGCGGCGGTCAAATCGAAGCTTCCTTTTGCTGTTTTCTTCAAACCAACGGATTTTTACAGCACGAAATGATATTAAAATTAACAAGTAGGCTACAGGATTCATTTTATTTTAAATACAGGCTATTTATTACACATATATCAGCTGCTACTCACAAGATCTCAAGAATGTTACATATTCCATAATAATCGAAACCACACCAGTTTCAAAATGGAAATCAGTGTCGAAATGATTATCATTATGATACCGTTATGTTACATGTAATAAGAGTATTATAGTACGGTCGAACAAAAACATTAACTTTAATTTCGGTAAAGTTTGTTAAGAGTAACTTAATTTTAATTTGAGAAAAAATCATTTCAACGTCAGAGAAAGCATTTTAAATTTTGGATAACTTCTTTCGATTTCAGAAAAAGGATTTTAATTTCATCAAATTTTAGTGTAATAGTTAATGGGAATTGATAAATTTCATGTTTGCTACAGAGGGAGGATTATTTTGAACAGAATTTGCCTCCTTATACCCTCTGATATTATAATAAACATACAACACACTGTGACAGTGATATTTATGTATAGAAGCATTAAAAAACCATTAAAAATGTACAGATTAAAATTAGTCACACATTACACAGGTCTATGTTGTAAAAATACTAAAATGTGTATATAAAATGAAATTTCCCTATTGTCGGGAGTCTTTACACCATATATGACGGCAATGTCCAAATCTTCAGGCTTGTGGAGTGTTCCTTTCTTGATTATTTTGTGAATTTTTCTTGTAGAATTGGATGTCCAGTGTGTTGTATTGTTTAAATACTGAAAATAGTTAATGGTACTTGTGTTATCGCTACTAATAAAGCTGAGAAGTGAATTGTTACTCTAGATAGGGAAATTTGAGAAAGTACCCACTGAAGTGTTGAACCTCTCAGCAAAGTGAACAGTTGACGAGCGTGGGCAGCACGTATGGAATGCGGGGTGGAGTGGGGTATTCATCACAATGCGTCTTAGTTATCATAATTAACATAATTATGTTTTATATTCCCTTGTTTTTACTAACGGTGTCTTCGACCTTGTGTCTGCCTCTAGAGTTTATTCCAAATTTACACACGTGCTCATCAGAGAAGCGACACTGTTCTGGTAAGTCAAAATAGTGATCAGCAAAACGCGGGTCACATTAAATGCTCTCCAATTGCGCACAGGAAACCTACCTGGGAACACTCGAAATGCGCACAGGTTACATTTCTGTGAACCTTTTAAATGCGCACGGGACAAATTACATTTTTAATATTCCTGAGAGTAACACTTGTTGAAAAATTTAATATTAATAATGGTGGAAGTAAAACTTATCAAAACATAATATTAATATTGCTGATTGTGAGAATAACACCTGCCAAAACGTACATTAATTTTTATCGTACTAAATACGCACCCTTTTTTAACACTCCAATCTATTTAATAAATCTCGTTCATAAGTTTACTTATTTCACCAAGCCATGACGCGATCTTTTTCAGGCTAAATAGAGCTCTTGCTTTTTTATTATTATTATTTATTCATAGAACTGTACATGCCAACTTAAAAAATATTAAGTGCCTAAAAGAATAAAAATGTATGTGGATATGAAGCAATGGATATCTTAGTAAAATTTGAATGGAAAGACTCGCAGGAATTTGTTGTTCTATCTGACGATGTTGTTGGTTGCGCGCAGTTATAGTAGCCTCCGATATAGACTGTTTGCGCAATTCAAGGGATACTGGATGGTCAGAATAATAATTTTCCTGACCGCTGTGAGCACTTAGTTATGCTCCTAAAACGAGTAAGTTACTGCCGCTATATCAAGCTGAACTCAGGGTTGGGACTTGACGCGTAAAAAATTGTTTTCTTCATGATTGTAAAATATGCATAAACTCGTAAATAACGTATTAAACGTAAAATAAGTTACGTAAAAAATCTCCCATGACTTTAAACTTTGTTCCAATTCGTAAATTTTATATAGGCCTATGGTTCAAGAACTGGAGTTTGCAAACGCTGAGGCAAAATTCTAGTTTCGAGCTTGTTTATGTAGAAACTCAATTTCCACACTTTTAGCGGACCTGAAACAATAGCTACGTTAACAAACAGAATTTTACTCCACAGCATATCGAGTTCATATGTAATAAATTATAGGTAACTTAATATGGAACCTTTTTGCCAACTACAATAAACTTACAAGCTGCAAAACTGAAATATAATGATTGATATTTAAAATCGCTGTGGCGTCAGGGATGCGTTCGCTCCTCTCATGCAGCGGGCCCGGGTTCAAATCCTGGTCGGAACAAGTCACCTAGGTGGGGCTTTTTCCGGGGTTTTTCCTCACCTGTGAGACAAATGTCGGGTAACTTTAGGCCATTGTGGTCCCCGGATATCATCTGACCGTCATTATCATTTTCATCCCATCCTCGTGAGTGTGTGTGTGTGTGCATGGTGTGTCCCGTCCTATGTGTTCGTGTTGTCTCGGAGGTGGCTTCGGCATTGGGCTGATCACTCATCCGGGGAGGTCCTCCATGTCCTTGCCTGGTCAAAAAAGTATGTATGTGATCCAAAGATAATCCCTCTCCCGACAGGTCGCGGCCCTGTAAGGCCCGGGTGGCTCGGGTCGCTTAATATGTCCCTAAAATGACACAGAGAAAGTTCTTCTGATATATCTGAAAATGAGTAACAATGGACATGCTGGGATGAGTTCCTTTATGTACATTCCTTTAAAATACGGGAAGCAGGTACTGTCTATACCACGTTTTCTTGGAAAAGTAGTCTAGTTCAAAATGTACATTCCTTAAAAGTAGGGAAAGCCGGTATTGTTTAACACCATATTTTCTAGAAAATGTAGTAGCAGTGCTTTAGTTGGGCCGGAACTCACCGGAGCTGGGCTCCGGGAAATATTTTGCTCCATGTTCCTTATTTCTATTTTTTTTTTTAATTGGAGATCTCATATTTTCCACAGACATGAATTGAACATTGAAGAAATGTTCCACTGTATAAATAATGCGGCAAATTTGTCTCTGTCTTTCATTTCCAATAGAGCAGCGTTTCTCAAGCTTTTTGAACCCAAGGACCTCTAAAATGTCAAAAAAAAATTACGGACCCCTAATTTTAATCCCATTTTTAAAAGTAGGCTATATGTAGGCATATATTCATAATATTTGGGGTATTAATTATAGGACATTACAACGAAATAAATCTAAATCATTATTTTTTAATTTGACGGAAACACAGTTATTGAATTGGAAAAATATTAAAACCGGAGTTTTACTTCTTTACTTTCCACTTTCTTTATGATATTTTTAAATTATGTCTGCGGACCATCTGCATCATCTTCGCGGACCACCAGTAACATTATGACAATTTTGTATTATTATCATTATTATTGTTATAATAGGTAGATCCGTGCAAATATACTCTATATTTGATGTTACGTATTTTGGTGAGCTCCCCCAAATATTTTTTTCCAACTAAAACACTGTGTAGTAGGGTTCAAAATGTACATTCTTTTAGTTATTCTGCAAGTCCGTTTGTTTCCTGCGGACATTATTTTCTTAGGCCTACAAAGTTATGAAATAAATGATAAAGATAAAGCATGAAAACAGGAATAATAATGAAATATTCAACTTATAACGTTATGTAACACTTTATTCTTAAAAACCATTTAAAATGCCGAAAATGACCTACAAATGCTAAAAAATGACCTATCTCTTGAAAATGACGAAAAATGCAACAACAAAAAAGCACAAACAAATCGTCCCTATTGCTTACTAAGGCCTACTTACTTACTCAATGGCAATAGACAATTCCTAAGCAATCTAAAGGAATAGGTCTATTATCTATTTGATGGAACCAGGAGGTTTATTGCCGCGCTTAACTGTGCCCGCCATTCAACCCTATTCTGTGTTAACTCCATCCAACCATCCCTCGCAAATCCTACTTCCCTTATAACTATCCTAATACTGTCCTCCCACCTACGTCTAGGTCTTCCAAGTGGTATTTTTCCTTCGGGTCTCCCAGTCATTATTTTTGAGACATGTCTTTCCCCCCATGCGCACAACATGTCCAGCCCATTTCATCCTCCTTTATTTAATTCCCTTACTATATCCGGTGAAGAGTACAAGTTATGAAATTCGTCGTTATGCAGTTTTCTCCAGTCCCCATTTTCATCTCTCTTAGGCCCAAATATTTTCCTAAGCACCCTGTTTTCGAACACTCTCAAATAATGTTCTTCCCGAAGAGTAAGCGACCATGTCTCACTTCCATATAATACAATCGGCAGGGTACTTGTCTTATAAATTTTTATTTTTAGATTTCTGAACAGACGACGAGAAGATAAGAGTTTCTGGACTGCATAAAAGCAGGCATTTCCTGATTTGAGTTCACACTTAACTTCTACCCCTTAACAGTATTTGTATCTGTAATTATTGCTCCCAGATATTTGAATTTCTTCACTTGTTCGAACGATTTACCAGCTAATCTAATAATCTGTAGCGCATTATTTTGACGTTTCAGGACTATGTATTTAGTTTTTTTTCTGTATTAATTCCCAATCCAACATTCCTGCAGGCATCGAAAAAACTTTCTGCATTTTTCTCTATTGTGTTTATATCATAGCCCAGCAGACAAACGCCATCTGCATACGCTAAATCCGGGTGGCTGCCATTTAATTCTAGGCCTACCTTGTTTTCCTGAACTTTCCTAATGGCACATTAAAAAGTAAAGGCGATAGTGCATCTCCTTGCTTCAAGCTGCTTTTAAAGGCAAACCTATCTGATAAAAATTTCCCTACCCTGACTCTGCTATAGGTTTCATTTAGACACATTTTGATCAGCCTAACTAACTTCTTTGGTATCCCAAACTCAATGAGGATACTGTACAATTTGTCTCGCCTAACTGAATCATGTGCCTTTTTAATAATCTACATATAGTTGGTGAACAGACTTATTATTAATCCCCTTTTTTTGCAAGATTTGGCGAATACAAAATATTTGATCAATTGTTGATCTATTTCGACTAAATCAACATTGGTGATCTCCAGTGATTTCGTCCGCATATGGAGTTAATCTTGACAGAAGTATATTACACAAAATTTTATAAGATGTTGATAAGAGAGAAATTTCTCGAATATTTTAAGATCAAATATCATCGGCTGGATCTTAAAGTGTATGGACTTCTGATTGGTGCCCGTGGAGCTATCCCGAAGTTTTTTTTGAGGATTTCAGGAAGGAATTCAACCTACCAGCTTCCTTGAGGGACAGCATTGTGCTATCGGTCCTACACAAATCTTGTCAAATCCTCCACAACCATATTTTTCATTGATGGACCATGTACTTTTTGGACTTTTGTTATTTTTCTATCTTATCATTCTTTGTTATTGTTATTTTGTTAGTATACTGAGTCCACTGGGCTACCTCCAATGGGAGGCAGTTTGTTTATTTGTTTGTCATTCGGCCCTATCTCCGTTTTTATGGATCGGCATAATAATGTCTCTATTAAATCAATTATTTCATTATACACATTTGTATAATATGTTCAGGCTACTTGCAATCTTCAATATTTAAAGAGATGCAAAACCATCAAATGCCTTACCCTACGGCCAGACATACTAAGCTTTCCCAGCACTTTACTCTTTACTCATCACAATTATTGTTGAATTAACTTACTGATCATTCTTCCTTCTCGCTTACGAATGGAAATGAATCTTTTGTCATACATTACAATTTGCTGGGAGGTCCCCGCCTACGTCCGGACACACTCTTTGTTGAGTGACACTGGGATAAATGTCTCACCTGAGCTTAATGGATTTGCTTACAGGAACGTGGGTCGACACCCATCTGCAACCTCGTATTGCAATGAAAGTTCTAGTAGCCACAACTATCGTATGGCGATAGCATAAAACTTGTTATCGCTCATCCATAGCCACATTCTTTCTGGGGAAATCGCCGTGTGGCTGGAGCTACCTGACAAGTGGTTGACGGTGATAGATGTATGTTACACAGCTCCACTCCCAGGCTGTGGGTCGCGCGGGAGTGGCCCTGAATAAATGTCACATAATTATTTTGGAAACACCTGACTGGGATGAATAGGTCTGCATGAACGGAGGTCAAGACAACACAAACTGTGACACTTACTGACGACACATGTAAATGATTCTCAATTATGGAAATATGAAATTTAGTTTACACTAAAGTGGAAAGCAACAAGTGCAGCAGATGCTGTGGCTTCTTTCAACAATACAACATTGGTAAAACAAAGGAATATCGAAGTAATGATAATACTTTGACCTACATTAAAATTCGAAAACTCCGCTTCGTTAATACATAACATTTTAAATGTATATTTTCAAATTTGAATTGCTTTTGTCCATTTTAGATAAGTTTTGTGAAACTAAGAAAGAGTTTCTGGAGTCCTTACTATGAAAATAAAATGTTAAAATGGTTAATATCAAGCAGGCTACCTGATGCACAATGAGATTCCTCTGAACGTAGTTTAATACATTTAACATCAGTAGCTAAAATTTACTGAATTTTTTAATCTCTAGGTCTTATGGCCTTTCTTTATAGGACATAATTATATGCCAAACCAACATAATGTTTCTGTCAAATAAACCCAATAAATGCGATATCACAAGTTAGGCTTTTTATGCACAATTTTATCAATAGAAAGTAATCCAGATAGTTTATTTTCCAAATCTTAGTTAAAACGGACTGATGCTCTTTTTTATAATTGGTTTTACAGCTTCTGCAGAGCGAAAGATAATGGAATACTTCAGTACACCAATCAATGCCACAGCCAGAACACTTCAAAACAAGGCAGGCCTATATAAGAAGAAGAAGAACAACAACAACAACAACAGCGCGGTATCTTGTAATCTACAGGACCTATACTTCACAGAAGTAGAGCTTCATTCCGGATCAATGGGCTTCCTTTACAAAATGCTCGCTTTCCGATCACAGTATCACAAAGAAGGAAACGTTGGACTGATTTCAATTCTTTATAAATAGGCCTAGATGTGTTGATTAGGCCTATTGAAGATGGGGAATTCAGTAATAACTCAATTTCTTTGTGGCCATCCTCAGTGAGTTACTACATCAGAATGGAACTATTTTTGCCAGCACTAGAAATCAATTTAAAACTAAGTGAAAATAAAATCAGGTATTCTGATAAAAGAAAGTGCCAGATGGAATTAATAAGCCAGAGTTCAGAAACTATTGAGTTTTAGACCACGGTTTCTTGAGAAAGTTTGATCACCATATGTGAGGGAATAAGTGGAATAACTATAATATTAACAGAACGAATTTACAAATAAAAAATCCTTCACATCAACGATATCCCTTTATTTTTGCCAAAATATCTGATGGCATTCAAATACAGAGTCACTTGTTATCAGTTCCCGACAGCATATTCAACTCTTTCGACTGATACAAATTTATTATTATTTGCACTCATTGATTCGTATTTTATTGTAATTTTTAATTAATGTATTATAGATTTTCACTTACTTACGGAAGATGGACGACACAAGACAGTACCAAGACCTTAAATAATATCTTCTAACTTCAGACTTCAAAATCGATTGAGTTTAGATTCATAGCGTTATAAAATCTATTTTTGCAAGACTTACACAAGGAATTTTGAGAGAGACGGAAGAAGACAAGGAGGTTTGAGAGAAGGGAGAGTGCTTCAAGAGCCGCTGCTCTAAAGAGTGACACTATCAGTGTCACACAATCACTTGGATAACAATTGGCTGTGATGGATAGGTGATATGGTGAAAACAGGGAGCTAAAATCTATATGTCGTCGACTCCTGTATAAATAAAGTTTAATGGATTTAAAATAGAATAAACATTAGTATTTCTTCTTGCGGTCTGGTTTTTTCATGTCTCAGGGACCTTAATAAATAAACATCAGAGTGGAAACGTCAGCTGTCAACTCACAATGGTCTGAATACAGCTTGGACCCTCATTATTTTATTGAATTAAGTGCTTTTTTTTTTCAGAATCTTAAAATCTGATCTTCGTTTGCTAATGTTTGATGCCAGGAAATATCAGTGTGTTATGGAATTAATTTTTTTTTTTCGGTGGGAGGGAGGTGAGCTATGACTTGATTAGAGATGGCGATTTACACATCATTTTAGAAATAAGCTATAATATATTTTAGCATAGTTTATCATAGGTAATCCCACGAGAATTGGATTTATTAAAACTATTCCATGAATAGGCCTCAAAATGTAGCGGATTATACAAATAATAAATACTTTCGTGTTTTGTTGTATAAAAATAAAACTAAAAGTTACTAGATCACGGCATACTATGAATCAACCATCCATGAATGTTGTGACAGTGCTGTCAATAGTGCTTATAAGACATAGTTAACTTCATTCAGGTAAGCTAACAGGAGAATAGAATAAAAGCACATCAACTGGCTTGCACCGAATCGAAATTCGAAACTACTAGGCCTACAGCTTCGACCGCGCACCCAGAGATTTTCATCTTTTCCTACCCCTCAAGAAATGACAGTGAATGACAGATAATGGTAGAGATTGACAGAGAAATGGAGAAGGTTATCACAGAATGGTTCAAATCTCAGGCGGCAGACTTCTACGACACAAGTGTTCCCACGGCACGTCTCAATTCCTGTGGCGAATATGTTGAAAAACAGCTGAACACTTGTTATATCTGTTGCAATAAATATTTTCATGAACTGTTGGTTTGTTTGTGTAAACGATCCTAGAGAAACTTACTTTATGGACGCGCCTCGTACAAAGATCAATGCAAATTAAAATAGTATAAGTTGTTTAAGTTAATGGACACATTTCTCAAGTAAGAATTTGATACTTTCAGTTCTTCCGGTAGGTCTAATTACATAGTAATCCCAGCTCTAGTCATCGAACACGGTCTCCCGAATCCGGGAACTTTTTGAGTCACCGCAGGCACCTGCTAGTGTAATATAAAGCATAATTATTGGAAAATTAACTACCTGTTTAAAATCATGAAAAATTAAAAATATTCCCAGCAACATTGAACATCTTGTCGTAAAATTTAACGATTTTATGGTCAGTGCACAATCTGAATCAGAGCAGTTCACGTTGAACACCATCATGCCAAAAATTGCTGTAAATAAAATTCAAAGTGTTCGTGAGTTTCTGACAGGTTGTTTTGTGGCTGAAAAGGGGAAACTTATGTGCCTTACATTCAGAGGGTATTTATTTTGAAAAGAAATCGATTGTGCAAAAGCACGTGGAAAGTTTTAAAATAGATCTCGGAAATAGAGCGATGGTTATGGTTCAACTTCAGGCGGTCCTAGCAACATACGTACCAGTATTGTACATCAAGTATGGTAGCTTATGGAAGGTTCAAAGGATAATAAGAAAGGAATGGTCAAAGTATTCACCTAAAGCTTGCAATTAAACCTCAAGAGTATGGTACAGAGACTGAGAATGTCATAGACGACTGATTACACTTTCATTCTTTAGCATTGTTCACTTATTGTATGTATGTATATATGTATGTTTTTTATTACCTTTATTACTGCATGCTCCATTACAATGATAGTAATACTACAGGCAATGTTTCCATACATATATATAAGTTGTATAAGTTGTATCGATGGCATTTGCAATCTCACAATGAGTTTTTATTATTGGTTATCCTAGTTATTATCTAGCAAAACCACTGCCAAGGGAACGGGCTTATTATACCTATTTTAAGTTTACTACCTGTACAAATTGAATGAACTGTTTTTTTATGTTTCGGTAGCAACTGTCTTTTAGAATTTGTCCATTGACCACCTGTTTTTTCAACATAATTTTGGAATAAGATTCTTTCTTTTTCTAGTTTCTTACACTCAAACAAGAGGTGGTCTACTGTCTGGTTTCCACCTTCACATGTGCATAACGGATTATCTATAATTTTGAAACGATACGTATATGATTTTAATTAACCATGCCCTGTCAGAAAAGTTATGTTTCCTGTTAAGAGAATGTTGCACTTTAGTCTATCTTTCACAGTAGGAAAGTACGATGGATGTATGTATGTATGTATGTATGTATGTATGTATGTATGGATCCCAGCGAAGGGTGAGAGAGGCTGATTGCGAGTGACCTTAAGCACGTAGACCACAAACCCATTGTGCCAATCCCTGGTAATGGGATGATTGGCAAACCCCATAGGCCCCTTCAGAGCAGATTCCACTGTGAGCCCCCCCCCCACGGAATTCCCCTACATCCAGCAGGAACCTGACATCTAACCACGTGCGCCACGCTCGCAGGGTCCTAGATGCAATCCTGCGCCACGCCCCCGGTCCCTCAGAGAGAGCCCTTAGGCCGCCACCCCTCGGCCTCTCAGAGAGAGTACGTAGGGTCGCGGCACACCAGAGAGACCCTAGATGAGCAGCACACTACCAGCAATCCACATGACCACAAGCCAAGGGGCACGACGGAAGAGGGGGGTAATAATAATAATGAGGGAAGATTGAAGGTGAAGTAGAGTGTGTTGGTTCAATGAGAAAGAAAAACGCGAGAAAAAACCCCTAAGTCACAGCTTCGTCCACCACGAATGACACGCTCACCTGCCTCGGGATTTTAACTCGGGACCGCTTGTATGCCAAACCAACACGCTAGGCATGAGCCGCCGCGACGGCTAGTTCTCTTGTTGTAGGGTGTTCTTGTATAACTTAACATTATTCTAAGAAAATTTGCTTTACTGTCACAAAAAATCGTTTATGATACTGAAGTTTATTTGTGTGAAACAAATACGTTATAAAAAATAAAGCATAACAACTCATAATTATCAAAAAGATCAGGCATAATTATAAAAAAATAAAGCATAATTTAGACACCTTTGGTGAATAGTTTATTTGTAAGCTCTTTTTGCTTATGATAAAACGTTGCATTTTATGGAACCTAAAGCAAAATGTTGCTGATAATTATTGCTGAACGCAAAGTTACCATAACAAAACATAGGTGGAGACTGCGTCGTGTGAAGAAGTTTGGGAAACCACCCAATTACTGTGAAAAGCTGCTGTCGGCTGGTGACATGGGCATAAATCTAGCTTCTTTGTTCAACCTGATTTCAGATTCAGCACACTTATACTTTTATTGAATTTTCACCGTACAATCTTACAAATTTCAATCCACGGAACGAATTGATGGATTCTGGCCGTATTAATCGCTGCTAGTAAACATTCCTAATAGTATATTCTGCAACAAGCCTATAATTTCATTTATTAAAATTGGAGTATGTTTGTGAAACGAGCAATTTACCATTACAGTTAAGTTGCATACGACTGTTTTTGTTCGACCATAATTATTCCAAGTGTTTACAATTTTGAGATTTTAGATTCTCTCAAATAAACGATCATGCTTCAGCGCGTCGCGACCTTCACACCAGTAGGTTGTAGTTCTTGTCTTCTATGGCAGATGTCGTCGGTCAAAACGAAGCTTCCTTTTCGTCATTTTCTTGGCACCAACGGATTTTGACAACAAGAACTTAATTCATTTTATTATGATACTAAAATTAACAAGAACAGAATTGACTTCATTTCAAATACAGGCTATGTATGTATGTATTATGCAGATTTCAGTTGCTACCCTCAAGATCTCCAGATCGTTCCGTGTCCGATAATAATCGATACCACACCGATGTCGAAATGAAAACAGTGTCGAAATGAGAGTCATTATGATACCGTTACGACACGCGTAGTAAGCGTATTATAGTATGGCGCCGAATATAAAAAGTATTTTTATTTGTAAATAAAATAATAGGATGCAAAATAATGGCCATCCTCTGAAACAATAAATAGATAGGACTTTGCTACACATGTATAGAATATACTCATACACTCATACACACACATACATGAATCAGAGATTAATTAAGATACTGATTTGCCCACCAAACAAGTATTTAGAAATTAGTTTCTGGGGGAATTCTAAACTGACTGACCATAAATTGCAGACATCTTCCCTTTTCAAATTAGTGCTTTAAAATCCCATCTTGGGGAAAGGAGGGGGAAGATCCGGACCCCAGGACGCTCCTTAAATACGTCCTTGTTTCCCACCCAAATTGATCTTAGGACGTATTTTGAAACCGTAATTTCATAAAATCAGGTAAACTGATATAACAAAGTGCCAGTATGCTTTTGTTGAATCAATTATAATTGCAATTTTGATGTGCAGAAAATAAGTTTTTTAATAAGATTAAAATCGGCCAGCGTCAGCAGAACTACAGATTTGTGATACTTTGACAATAGCGCACTCACATAAAAATAAAAAATAAAATTTAAAAATTCCATGTCAAATCGGCCGGCTCCGCGATTTGATCCTGGAACCTCCAGAATACGAGTCCAAGACGTTACCATTCGGCCAAATTAGTCAGTTTGACGATATAGTTTGATAAGCATATGTGAAGGAATAGTGTTATTTGTCAATTCTCAATGTATTGCAACTTGAAATTCTTAAAATATGTCAACATTTCGCAAAATTCAGTGGCATATAACTCCGCTAATTATTTCACAGTAATGTACCTTCTGTGTATAACAATATTCATGTAGTAGGCCTACTCAATTTAAAATACATCAACGAAGTAAACAAACATCTGACTGCACTGCAAGACAAAGCCCTCAAATTATTAAAAATGTGGTATTGTAGTATGGACATGATTTTTTTTAAATGTGACTTTTAATTAGTTGTTACTCTGGTACCAGTCAACCGATTAGGTCCAAAATTAATAAGTTTCTTTCCATGGACGGTATAAATGCTTATACCAAGTTTCATGAAAATCCGATACAGCGTATTTGAGTTATGGGCCCTTTTCTTATATAATACCATAAAAGCCACTAAATTGGGCATTATTCCGGTACCAGCCAACCGATTTTGTCCAATGTCAACAGACATCTTTCCATGGACATTACAAATGTGTATACCAAGTTTCATGAAAATCCGATAAAGCGTATTTGAGTTATGGCGCTTTTAAAATAGACACTAAATTGGGTTTTACTCCGGTACCGGTCAACCGATTTTGGTCCAATATCAATAGGATTCTTGCCATGGACATTATAAACACATATATCAAGTTTCATTAAAATCCAATAAAGCCTATTTGAGTTATCGCGCGTACAGACACACGGATGGACGGTCGGACGGACAGACATTTTTCCTTCCCCCACACAATCTCATAAAGTACCATACTGGCACTTAATAACTAAAGACAAGATTTCCATGCAAATGCTTTATTACATAAGCTTGTTACAGTTCTCAAACTTGCTAAATATCCATTTCATGTCTTACTGATTCCAAATAAGTAGACTTTCCCCGTGCATATTTGCATGTTTTGGCCCTTTTTTTATGAAAAATTTCATGCATGGGTTTAGGTTTAATAATGCATATTTTGGAGTCTATCATGTTTATTGCATTCATTTTTCTAGTTTGAGTGCATACTTTAGGTTAAATAGCATAATACTGCATTTTATACATGTTGTATGGTAGTTTTATAAAATCCGCCTATATACCACTAAATATAACAATAAGCTGAAGTTTATATGAGAGAGAGGAAAAATAATTGAATAAACTATGAAATAATGTGGGTTTATTAAGTTACAATACAATACTTACCTTTTAAAATAACTTAATAAACCCACATTATTTCATAGTTTATTCAATTATTTTTCTTCTCTCTCATATAAACTTCAGCTTATTGTTATATTTAGTGGTATATAGGCGGATTTTACAAAACTACCATATATTCAACTATACCACAGGAAAAATGAAACTAATTAATTATACATGTTGGTTTTCGTGATATTACAATACCCCGAGTGTACCCAGAAAAGATTTGTAACCTCCCTTTTGGCGAATTATTATTTAAAACTATGAAAGTAAATACTATTAAAATATTTTACCTAGAATATTTTATAATTTTAGATTGTTGGTAGTTTTTCACTTGATGAGGCAGCTTGCATTAAAGATTTTCAAGCTGCATTTAAGAATAAGAAAGTGCAAAATAATTAATTTACATTAAGACAAACTTGTAAAATTGTCTACCGCAATAACTACGAGGCAACGGGTCTACCATTTTGAAGACGTTCAGAAGTATTTTGGATTTGCTTATGGAGATGTGGGTATGACAGTTAACGAAAAACTGGACAATGTTATCAATGGAAATTCTGATTATGGATTTATGCGTTCCATAAAAAGTAAAATACGGTGAAATTGTAGAAGATAAAGAATTTAGCTTCACTTCGACTCAAACATCATCCTTTAAGTTTACACCTATCACTTCAAGTGACATAGAAAGGTTGAATGTTGATAATGCATATTTGTAGTGTTTCCCCCTTCGTTGGGCATATTTGGTCAATTGATAGTGCATGAATGCATGCATATTTTAAGATTTGATAATGCACGGAAATCATGTATTTAGAAATAACATACTTCACTTTGAAGACTTACATATAGGCCAATGTAGAATAACTCTTGCATATTAAAATTCAAGCACAGGAGGGTCACAGTTTAAGCACCAGCATACAACCGTCGTTACGGTGTTAAATAATCATGAAAAACAAAAATGACATTGTAAACGATTTGCGGGGAAAAGGATTTCTTATTAAAATTAATGAGTTTCTGTAAATCGTGAGAAATGTAGCCAAAAAAAAAATTATGGTTGTAGATCCAACTATTCGGACTAAAACTATAGTACACTTCAGAATGTGGACATGAAAAAATTACAGCAACTTAAGTAAGATTAACAAGTGACAATCTTAGCCAATCTTATTTGGGCGTAGTAAGTATTAACTTTTTATTTGGGTCTGCGTGAGTGAGCATAGCTTCAACGAAGTATATTTTGCACAAGACACAGCAACACCCCATTGAGAATATATTTGCATTACCTCTGGCAATACTGTTAATGCTAATTTTGCTATTGCAAGTGTTTGGCAGATTTAATGCATTCTTGTCTTCAGACCAGTTATATAATGAAGACCAGGCTCATATTTTCCGCACCCCTGGTAATCATTTATGAAATTCGGGAGTTACATCAGAAGTGGCAGAGTTCCAAACTTCTCCATTCATGCTGTCAAGAGTGTCTTACATCACATGGAGTGTCCCACCTAAATCCAGTCAGATGAAACCGATCTTCAAGGTCTAGGGCAGTGTTGAAAAAAAAAAGTGTAAATACAGCCAATGTCTGCATTTTTTTTATGAACGACATTGCATATCGTTTAAGACTTATGATTTGAATCATACGAATTTATACTCCAAAAAACGGATCTGCTGGGATTCTTCTTCACCATGCTACGAAAAGAGACAAAGCCTGATCACTTCGCCACAGTCAATAAATGTTGAAACATGGTTAATTTAATTATCAATTTCGGCGATTATAACAACATTTGAAGCCTAGATTCTTCAACAATTGATTCACGATCAACGTTAAAAACCTCACTATTGCCGGAATATTAAAAAAAACTGTAGAACTTGTACTAACTTAGACGATTAATTGTAAGAGGGAATGTTATTTCTTACACATCTTTACGAGTTTTAACTATTCTTGGTGTTTTCCTTATTCCTCCTCAGCTTAGTCCAAGTCAGCGTTGAGGTTTGCAAGACGCGGAGTATACCATAGACCCGTCCCATGATCCTATGATCCAAATTGGTCCAAATTGGTACTATCCACAGAAAAGGATGACTGCAATCGCACAATATGTCAGCATTCAGACTCTCACGGCCTCATTGATGACTTTCGTGACTGGAGCCGCTACTTTTTTATCAAATGGTAGCTCCTCGATTGTTGCCCCGAGATTGAGTGCACCTCGTTCCAGACCTTCCTACTAGGGTGGGTCGAAATAATCGGTATTATTTCGAATCACAATAGTGTGGAAAACTTTCCTCTTATAATAAGAAGAAAAGCGTCGTAAAAAAAAAAATTGGTTGACATCTTCCGATCGCACTTTAACGTTTATAAAAAAAATGACGAATTTGTACGTTTCCCGTATTTTTTTTAAAAATATTACATAGCCTAAAGTTCTGTAATCGACACGCTATAGTTTATGTTCATTTTATGGTTCAATCAAGTTAAATAAATTATAATATCATTAATATTTATGTTTTCCGTTCGCGCAATGTATTAAACTATTTTAGCAAAATGTGTTACACTAGGAAAAGAAGTAACTTAACTTAGACCTACAATATACAAGAAACAATAAAAAGACAAATGTTTTATACCTAAAAAATTACCGTTTTTGAAAATATATTCTTTTAGCCTAGTTTTAAATGTTGACAGAGTAGAACAGACCCTGATGATGGATGGAATAAGAATCCAGGAACGTGCAAAAATTACAGTAATTGCATTACGTGCAATTACAACGGGAATATATAGATGTTCTATGGATCGGTATTGAAAGTAGAGAGTCATGTTGTGATGTGGTATTTTGTGAGTGATTTTAAGATAAATACTGAATATAATTAGCCAGGTAATAGAGTTGAGGATTGGAGGAGTTGAAAAAAAAAGAAATAGGAGAATTAAAAAGGAAGACAATCCACCTCTAAAGGAAAACCTATTAGAAATTTCGTGAAACCTAAGACAAATTTTGAAGCTACCGATTACACCGAAATTACTGACTAGAATACTTGCCCGTTGTGTCCTCCCCAATGCTATGGAAAGTAGGCTGTATGATGATGATATTCAATCACTCATCAATTCAAACATCAACCCCATCAGAGAAAACAACCAGCTAATGCGAAAGACAGCGCGAGCGTTCGTTTGAGTGAATCTAAAATCTCAAAATTTAAACATGTAGACTAATTATGATCGAACAAAAATAGTCGTGTGCATCTTGCCTATAATGGTAATTAAGATAGTCGTATGAAGATCACGGCTGTCCAACATGAGACCTCGCTTTTTTCGGCCCGCGGAGGGGAGCGGGCCCCTAAATGTATAAATTACCCTCAAATACTACGGAACTGGAAAATTGCATTTTTAACAGACCTGACTTCTCACCTTAACGAATTGGATTTGAAGCTATAAGGAAAACAGCAGAATATTGCCCACTTATTTGGACACATAAATTGATTTAAGAATAAAATTAAGCTTTTCAAGTCTTCATTAGGAAAAAAAAAGATGATTTTTCATTTTTTCCCAAGTTTTAAAGAGCACTCGAAATGAAAGATTTTGAGGAAGTTTCAAATTTACCTCACATAAAATACATTGACACAATTGCAGAAGAATTCGATTTAGCGACTTAGAAAAATCGGAAGAGCGATTTCAGTTTTTACTCAGACCTTTACAATTTCAGTTGAGAATGTAAGCAGAGCAGACCTTCAACTGGAAACGTGTGATTTGCAATCTGATCCTTTCTAGCAAGGAAGAACTGAAACTGGATTGGACTATTTCAAGTTGCTGCCAGAAGAACGATACCTCAACTTGCGAAACTTAGGGCTTACACTGGGCTCAATGCTGGGAAGCACGTATCTTTGCGAATGCAACATGAAATTTATAAAGTCAAAATATAGATGTTCTCTGTCTGATAAGTCACTTACTCAGTTGCTTCGTTTATCAACAAGAAATATTAAAGTTAATATTGACGCATTAGTTAGTGAAAACCAACATCCTCAAATTTCCCATTAATTTTTTGTAATTAAATATATTTTTTAATAAATTAATATAATAATACAAACGCGTCATCCTTTGTATAGGCCTACCATACCTATTAAAACTCACTGATAAAGTTGCTTACGAAGTATTTTATATAAACTTTAACTTGAGAAAACTTACGATGCGCAGTTTCAAGTTGGACAACGAACAACTGTACGAAATGTGGAAATATTGGTTATGAAAATTTATAAAACATTATTTCAACTTCATTAGTTACGAGACGAAGTTCTATGTTCTTTCTGGTACTAACATACACTAGCAAGCGTACCAGGTAGCGCAATGACCTTTTGAAGCACCAAACGAAGAACGGCCATCATAATTTATTAATTAAATCACTTATTTATAGCAATAAACAAAGAACAGAAAATATTTGTTTAAAACTCAAAGACTTATTTGCTAGCTTCTATCTATACTAATCAGAATTATGAACGTCCGGGGTTTTTCGTACTTAAATATGTAATATTTTTAAGTAGTAGTGTAATAATCCATGTGTATACAAATAGAAACTCTGTAAGAATTTACAAAACTTAGTAAATCCGCCGCCTCCCAATCATTACAGCTAATCCAGATTGATATTTAGCGGAGCCACAACTCCTGTAGTTATCTTCTACGACAGATGGAAGCTCACGGCATCGGTCAAATCGAAGCTTCCTTTTGGTCGTTTTCTTGAAACAACGGATTCTGACAACATGAAATGAATTCATTTTAGTAGGATATTAAAAGTAACAGTAGGCTATTGATTTTATTTTAAATACAAGATATTTACTATGCAGTTTTCAGCTGCTACTCCCAAGGTCTCAAGATCGTTCCGTGTTCGATAATAATCGATAACACACCGTTGTCAAAGTGAAAATCACTTTCGAAATGAGTACCATTAAGATACAATTACGTCGCACGTAATAAGCTTATTATAGTATGGTCGAACAAACATAGAATAGCATGCTAGGAAATCAATTCTTTAATTATTAACAGACCAGAGAAAATATGTACAATAGCCTACCTCATTAAATATTCATTCTGTCAAAACTGTATGTACCAAGAACAAACTTTCATAAATGTTATTCCAAGCGATTCTTCAATTTATAATTACTTTTAGGCAACGTTTTTCCTATTAAGGACAAAAAGGTCAATTCCGGGGTGCGCAGGCAAAGAGAGTTAAGTCCACCATCCTAAAAAATTGAGATATGTCCATAGAGTTAGGCCTATAGATAAAAATGTTCTCTACATTTGTTTTAAGTCTAGGAAGTCATATTCAAAATTGTATGGTAGTTATGGAAGTGTGCCTCATGGGTTTATCCATCTCTAAAGCTATATTGGGCTGGTATAGTGTGTTAAGTCACTCTAATTCTCAGTAACAAGAACGTGGACTTAACTCTCTTTGCCCGCGCACCCCGGATTATTTCTTCACATCATAATTCTTCACACAATTTAGTTAACAAATTCTTAATTGAAATATTTAAAGACTTGCATACCATTTTGTTGAAACGTACTGTACATGGTATTTTCATTGTTCTTTCTTCCTTTCTCTGCAACAAAGTCGCTGACAACTACTATGACCTCTCGTAAGAAAGTACTGACAGTAATTTGAGGAACAAAAACTAAACGTGATTTTGTGGTTTCTGTCTCCGTTTAGTCAAGTATTAGGCTGAGTGCCTAATCTTCGAAATTGGATGTCTTTATCAATGGCAAAGTTTCACAGTCTCTCATAAGTTATAAAAATTAAACTAATTACGAATTATCTCCATAGTTCAACAATTTTGACAGTTTGTTTGATGCCGCTTAATGATATAATGGCCATTAAATGATGAACTGCTTGGCATAATGCTAAATTCCAAATTAACTTGGAATGACCATATTGCTCATGTCTGTAATAATCATCACTTAGTTTTATATTTACTTCGTCACTAAAAATCTTCAGTGCCCAACGATCATCTGAAACAGGCATATTACGCCCTCTTTCACACTATTTTATCTTATGGAGTTCATTTATGGGGCAACTGTGCTAATGTAAGTGAAATATTTATCTTACAGAAAAAATCTGTAGACCTACATATTATTTCTAGTTCATCCTTTTATGCTTATAGTCGCCAATTATTTAGTAAACTAGGAATACTCACAGTGGTTAATCAATACATTTATAATATTGTCTCCTTGCAGTGAAGATTAATTTGTCAAAATGCAATTTTCAAAATTCGCAACGCAGTTATTTTACTAGGTTTAATTATTTGTTATCCAATATAAGACTGGCTAAATCCAAATCAGTGGTATAACAATATTGCAGTGGCGATGTGTAACAGATTGCCCAGAGATGCATATTCGATTGGCTTCAATAGGTTTAGGAATTTGTTAAAAGATAACTGGCAACCCTTTCTATAACGTTCAAGAATTTGTTTAATGCAAATGTTAATTTAATAATTTGATATTTAACTCTGTTCAATTTTTTAAAAAAATATTAAGAAGTTAAACCATCATGTTTTAATTTTTGCAGTAATTTACACATTTATTTACAAGCAAACTTAGACTTTTTTTTTACATGTGAATACTGAATATCACTTTAAATTAATGAAAATAGTGCATAAAGGTACTTTTTATATGAAGTGACAGATCAATAAATTCTAATATTAATGAAATAAAACCCATTAAAATGAAAGATGGAATTATGTATGTGTGTTATTCTTGACGGGATAAATCAGTGTTCACAATCTGATAGCTTTAAAGCTTCCAAAACATGGAAGTTATTAAGTGCACGAAAGAACCTCAGGGGCCCGTAACTTTTGACTCTTACTTATTTTTCATAAATACTTGGAATACATATATTTAAGTATAGTGTTCCCTCAAAATTATCTAAGTAACTAAATTACATGAATGTGAATAGTTTTAAGAATAGAATAAGATATATTATAAAATAGTTATTCTAAAATATTTCTTCTTATTTTCTTGATGTATTTTATAAATAAATGTTAATAGTAATGAAATTTTATGTTTTATGTTCTCTTGTGAGTTATGTTAGTTTTGTTTTGTGATGTATGCATGTGTGTGTGTGTGTGTGTGTATGATATTGCTGTACGTTTTAAAACTGAACTTCACCCGAGCCCGAGCATTCTGCTCTTTCGGGTTTTTATCACTTGTATTGTATTGTATTGTATTTATATTTTTGTATTTGTATAATATTTGTATAATTTGTATAATAATAATAATAAACAAAAACAAAACAAAAACCAACTACAATAAATAATTCTAGAACACATCCTATCCCGTGCATATTGTGAACTCGATCACATTACAGTTCTCAAATTAAATACATTATACATAACTAATGCATTATACACAAGTAATAATAATTACATGAGAAACCGTTATGAGAAAGACTGCCTCTGACTTAGGGATTCAAACCCGCGACCATCAGTTTTCTGCATCGATGCTCCGCCAGCTGAGCTAGACGAAATTCGACTCATGGCGCAAAATGAATTCTCTCCTACGATTCCCTTACTGGTCGACGTCAATGAAAGATGTTTACGTCATATTCAGTATTGTGAGACGCGCTAATTTAGTGATATTGTGACAGGGTTACCTCAGTTAACTGTCATTGTACAGTACCATATAAAATACAGATATACGGGAACCTTCTTGGGGAAACCCGTAAGTCGGAAAAATATTTTTTTTATTTGAATGGACTGAACTTCAGCATAAAATTCTGAGCATTCTAAAAAAATTAAATCTCTAGCTCAAAAATTGTTTATGTTTTGATGACCTTTGAAAGTTTACAACAGCATATCAAGGTTTCTGTTGACAGTATTAAATTTTTTCACGAAAAGAAACTAAGAAAACACAAGGAACCATGCTAAATTTCCATTGCGATTTATGGATGGGCTTCTAAAAGTGCAGTCCTCTTTTCATACTGAAAATTCCATGGTTTGCAATTATGTCTTTATGTTTGCTGCCATCAGAGAATGTACCACAAGAATGAAACCAATAGATGGCATTGAAATCTAAAATCGACATTTATACATCCGGACATTTATACATTTATACATCCGGGATAGGAGTTTACCGAATTATGGTCGGGTTTCCCTGGCACGATCACATATAGTCATTGATACCAGTTTATTGTTTCATGATATGTTCCACAGAAGAATTATTTTTGGTAACAATAATATACTGTATATATAATTTTGCCTTTCATAAAAAATTATTTTGGCATCCTTTGTTCAGTACGATAAATAATACATTTCTTTATATTTTATATGGGTTGCAGGCTGCAGCGTGCATCTATAGAGGGGGAATACCTGCAAGATTTTGGAGGAGTGTCCTTGCATAGGATTTCCAAGAAAGGGGGATTACGCAACATGTTTACCTTCCAATAAAAACAAACGAAAGCTGTAAGACTTTTTTTTTTCCTCCCGCCTGCTTAGGTCCGGTAAGAGATGTTCGACACCTTACGGGCGAATGTGATTAATGCAATTCATGCTTTGTATTACAATGCATTACAATGTTGCAAAGTTCCATCTATAGGGTTTCCCAAAAGTAACGAACACTTTGTAGTGATAAATTCAATTTTACTAATTTTCATTCTAATTTTCTTCTAATTTAGCTGATGTTCCTATCGCTTATCGAAGCAGGTTTGTACTTCTAGTCAATAATAATCACTTTTTTATCTTATGCTCGCGAATTTTCATTATTTGTTTCGTAATTTTGTATTTATCGAGAATATTTAGAAATAAATTCATCTGAGACCGGGATCACAATGGAGGCTTCCGGGTGTTTGTATCGACGCTCTACCAACTGAGCTACCCCGTATCATACATACTGTAGGTAGAGGAAGTATTTTTTTCGACCCCCAAATTAGAAGTTGAGTCTTTAACATAAATGCATGTTTTGAGATTCCCTGAATCCAAAAATTCTATTTTCGGAAACATGTATATGTGTTTCAGTGCGTTTGTGTGTCTGTGAACAGCTTAGCTTCAGAACGTAAAATCGTATGAAAACAAATTTTTGTATTTGTTTTAGGTAACTATCTTCTGAGGATGTGAACAAATTGGCGATAACTTTCTCTTATTTTCAAGTGGACATTACATGAAGAAAATTTAGTTCTTTGCGATTTTCTCGAAAATGACTCAATCGATTTTCTTTAAAATTTATACATGGGGTGCTTATACCAAGAGCTAAAACTTTTATTTGAATTTTTTTTTTCGAAAATTCCCTGAAGAATTGTTATAAGTCACCTACTCTGAATACGCGCTCTTTGCAATATGACCTCTTATTCTAAGTTATATCAGAATGTGAAATGAAAATATGTATTGGCCATTCTTAAAGTAAAGAAAGTTATGTGAGTGCATTAATCAGAAATATTGGGTTTATGTATCCTTCGGTGATGCGATGTGATGTGGTAACGACATTCTCTTCATTTTACAACTAATTTACACGAAGAGAATGTCATATATAATACATTATACTTTTATTTGGGCAGAGGAAGTTATGCTGTCTAGCTCGTCTACGCCTGTATGGACGATCCGTTTAATCCAATATAATTAGATAGAAAATAGGCTATAGGATGAAATTGTGTGAAATGGTAGTCGTCGATGTAAGTTAATATGATCCATTTTAATGGTTTGTAGAAATCTAGACCAAAAATTGAATCATGGGGCATCAAGTTAATGATAATCATGACCAGCAGCAATGACTAAAAGATTAACCTACCAGACAGGTCACCTTTATGCGTTTCTTCTTAAGAATCTTCGGAAGTAAAATAAGCGGCCACCCATCCAAGTTCTGTCCGGAACTAGCATTGCTTAACCTCAACATTCCAATGGAGACGAACTTTTAAAAATAAATCGCTATTTACGCTATTGGCTACTTATCATATATCCATTTATGTTAACGCATTTAATGCTAATGTCTATGCACAATATCATATATCCATTTATGTTAACTTGTTTAATGCTAATGTCTATGCACAATATCGGTGAGTTTAAGATAAAATCTGTGGCGCTACATCCAATTAGTTGGACAACGCCTACCATCTGACCACTGCATAATCTAGATCCGTTTCAGGGCTTCATTACAGACGGCAGGATTAGGATGCATGTGATAAACCTACCGACACCCACGGCCGTTACCGGAGGCCGCTATTTCTTTATCAAGTAGCTCGTCAGTTATCCTCAACGAGGGTGAAATATTCGAGGAACGTTGATCCCGGGACCGAGCGTTCCGTAGCCAGCAACGCTAACCACTAAAGGCGACTTAGATGGTCTTTATGTAGTAGCCTATGTATTGCAACATTTATTTTGTCAAGATCTCTTGAACTAGGTCAATAAGGACGAACGAGGTCTATAAAACTAAGGATTTTTCCTTCCGATTTGCCGAATTTTGATTCTGTTCTGTTTTAATAAACCTTTATACATGGCTACAATTTGTAAATAGAATTTCCTATAGATATACAGAATTTCCTATTTAAAATTAAAACGGGCTGTTTCGTTTCAATATTTCGAATAAAGATTCCTGTATTATGAGAACAAGATGATAAACTATCGAAGTAAAATGGGGGACAGAATCAAAAGCAATTCCACTCAAGGAAGAAGCGGAGAAAGACAAAACCAGCCACGTGTAATTTAATTGGTTTTCTGCCCAAAACACAAGAGGATGTTGCCCCTGCAAAATTTGAAGGTCTCGAATTAATTCTGCACTGCGCGTAGCAACTTGGAACGCGTAGAGAAGTCAAAGTAAATTAATTGTGATGTAAAAACAGAGACCTTGGATATGTCGTGAAGACAGGGTGTTGCGCTCTTCCAAAATAGAGTGGGTTTTCCACAATCCAGATGATTAACTCTCCTCAGCTAAAAACAAACAGGTTCACAGGTGAGTTACAAAGAAAATGATCATGCCTAATATTTAAACAGCCTAATTTATATAACATCTAAAGCCTGGAGAATTGTGCGTTTACAAGCGATACGGGTTAGTTTGTCTAGAGTATGGATGACGTCACAGGTACATCTCAAACATTCAAAATGCAACGAAAGAACAGTATGCGAATTTACAGCGTCACGCTGAACTCTGTGGAGAAACGAATCCAGGACTTCATAATATTGTTTTCTGTCGCACTTTCATTAGTAGAGTAATTTTTTTGTGCAAGCGATTAAAAATGCCATAATCAAAGGATTCACGACTAAATAATTTTACATATATGGTAGAGATATTTCATTGAGTGATCAAGTGTTTTACAAGAAAATCCATCTGCCGTTGTAACTGTAAAACTACTGACAATGTCTTAACTGTTTGATAATGTACAGTTGTTAAACAATACAGTATTATGGTACTGAGAGTATCAGTCTATAAAACAACAATTCAATGGTTTAAAACTATTGAAGAACATAAAGGTAAAAGGAACTTATCTAATACCATCAACAAGTCTCTCCTACTGTTAAAAACTGTTCAAGTAGTAAACGTCCCGGGCATGGTTTTGATCATTTACTAATAATGTGCATTGAAACCTGGACTATGGCTAAAACAACCAGGAAAAGTTGAGGAAATTCGAACATAAAATAATGATAAGAATTGACGGACCAGTAATTGATCATGGAATGTGGAGGATTAGATACAACCATGAAATTAATGAAATAATTAAGGGAGAAGATATAGTGCGATTTATAAAATCCCAAAGACTGCAATGGTCACTTGGAAAAGATGCAAGAATATAGAATACCTAAAAAAATGCTCAAAGCAAGACTCTACTCAATGAGGAAAAGAGGAAGACCAAGATTGAGGTGCTTAGACTGTGTAATCGAGGACTTGAAAAGTATGAAAGAGAAGGGATGGAGAGAGAAGATCATGAACAGAGAAGCATGGAGGCTGATAGTAAGGGAGGCCAAGGCTCACCCAGGGCTGTAGCGCCGTATAGTAAGTAAGTAAGTAAGTAAGTAAGTAATAATGTGCATTGTAGTCCAGCGTAATGCACCCTGCAATGATACTGGATGTGGTAGTTAACTTTAAGATAAAGGTTTGAAATATAACTATATTAAACTGAATTCCAGTAATATCGATTTTGAATTGTAAATATTCAATGCAAGTACTGAGGTTCTTGTCATCAGACTGTACTTTCCTGCAGCTGTTTACGCGTGGGACAACAACAAAGATTCCATGCACACTAAACTTAGGGAAAACGCACATTCCTCCAGGCACGAAACATTAGGATTTCCACAGAAAGATTCGACAAAATATTCTAGCAAGGAAAACTGCTTTCAACATATTGGAGGCATGAATGAGTAGAATCAATTGGAGTCTACGAAAAACATACAAATTAATCTATTTGTTGGTTGTTACTTCCCATCTTGTACCCTCAAACTCGCCCTTACATAGGTACAATTCTGTTTATAATATAGTGTTGCATCTGTACATCAAGTGCATCAAATCTAGATGATGTTATCTGAAAATCTAAAATAATTTTTCTCCTTAAGATGGTACAACAATACTCATCATCAATTTAGGCCTAATAATTGCTAATCTATGTAGGGTCCTTCTTCTTGGTTTTGAGCATGGTTTAGAGTTTTTATTAATCTCTTGTAATTGATCAAACAAACGACTCTGTCTCAATGACCATTCGGTTTAATAGTTTTTCTCGTGTTTTGCGATAAATGGCAGGCGACAAAGGCATGCAGGGAGCTGGGCTTCGCTTGGATATTGTAATCTCCAAAGCAACGCAGATTAAAACACACGAAATGAACATAAGTTACAGTAATATTAAAACTAACACGAAAATAAATGATTTCATTTTAATTTGCTGTTTCAAGGCTTGGAGATTGTTTCGCGATAGTTGTAATAACAGCAACACATTCACCTTCAATGAACTTTAAAGTATGCTTGATGTTATTAAGATACTATTACGTCACATGTGATAAGCGTATTATAATAAGATGGAACAAAAAAGTAATTTTATTAATTGCATAATAAGAGCTAAAATCTTTCATTTGAAAAACTTTCTCTAATAAATTATTTGAAGATACTTATACGCTGTTCATCTAATTCACAAACTCAGCTTTAAATCGTGACTCGCGAATAATATGGCTTATTCAAATGAATGAGAACTCCCAAAATTCAGCTGCTTCATCAATTGTTGGAATATGAATGATAGAGAAAGGCATGTGGTGTTTCTCAACAGTCTTTTGCTAAAATATGGTAGCTATTGCTCTAAGCAAATATCTCGTTTGAAAATATTCGATGCAAAGCACGTACTGTATTAATTCAAATTTTGATTAAAAAATTAATGCATGAATGAAAATGTAAAAATGAAAGAATGAGTGATAATGAAGGAAAATAAGCCAATAATGTCACCGTATAAACAATAAGACGTTAAAATATGGAAAATGGTAACGGCAATATTGTGTTCTTTGGAATGATTTTAGTTTCTTCATAGACAGGAGTGGTACTTGGATTCTCTGAGCTTGACTTTAATGATAGACCTACTCACTGACAGACTGTTGGGTGAGGTTAGGAAGAACCTGCTCAGTAAAGTCGTAACGTACTTGTTTTTATTTGTGTCGTCATTTGTTTTGGTATGTTAGGCAGCTATGGCATGGGTTGTTACGATAGCAAATTAAATTTCAAGAAACTGACATGTCTTTTCTAATTATGAACTTTTTTGTTGCTAAGAATGAACATAACTGTCAGAAGGGGTGGGAAATGTTGTTTATTGCTATTCAGCTCCTGGGTAAAAAACAAGTTGATGCATCAAAGTTCACACACTTCATTTAGTCACACCATTCTCACCGTTATATGTGTTTTTTTTCCAATTTGTTGAAATGTTCAGTGACAGAACAAAATAGAAGACTGGTTGACGAAAGACTACCCAATCATTGTACCGCATTACCTTAGTTAAGTAACTTCTAGACGATCAATACTTTTGTCAATATTCGCTTCAATATTGACGGAGGACCATATTGATGGAAATATTGATCCTTAAGGATCGTATTGAAGCGTCCTATCAATATTGAAGAACGTTTGATCGTCTACAAGGTTTATTGTCAATATTTCCTTCAATATCAGTTGTAAGACTGCAAAGTGATTTTTGTAGCCATCCGGTTCTGTGGAACGCAAAAAATTAAGCAAATGTTCGTGTGTACACCGGTACTCACCTTGTATCATTCTTTGGACCAGCGCCTATTTCTTTTATTATTTTTAATTTTCGCACAGTTTCGAGTCAACGCTAGAAAATCCAAAGCCGAAGTAGAAAACATTTCGAAATTAAATTTAAAAAAAAAACCTGAAACAGCCTTGATCATGCAGCACGAATATTTTTGCCATAATAAATATTGGTGATAATATTGATGAGTTTTGAAGCACATTGATGCGCGCTTAGAAGCAGATCTACCATCCATATTCCCTAAAGGGTCCCCTAAAGGATCACTAATATTGTCAATATTCTCTTCAATTTGACGCTTTATACTGAAGCGCGCATCAATATGCTTCGAAACGCATCAATATTCTCACCAATAGGCCTACTCATTCTGGCAAAAACATTCATGCTGCATGATCGCAGCTGTTTCAGTGGTGTTTTATCATTATTATTGTTGTTGTTATTATTATTATTATTATGAATTTATTTGTTTATTTATTTTTTATGTTATTTAATTAATTAATTTATTTATGTTTGTGAATTTCGAAATGTTTTCCAGTTAGGATATGGGATTTTTAGGGTTGACTCTTTCACTGTGCGAAAAATAAAAATCAAGGAGAAAGAGAAATACACGCTGGTCCAAAGAGTGGAACAAGCTAATAAACCGCTTTACACACGAATATTTGTTTAATTTTTTTATTTCTACAGAACAGGACGACTACAAATAATCACTTCGCGGTCTGAAAAACAACTGATACTGAAGGAAATATTGACAATAAACCTCCCAGACGTACAAATGGTACTTCAATAATGACAAAAAAAAATTTTCTATGAATATCCGTCAATATTGATAGGACGCTTCAATACGCTACTAGGCGATCAATATTTCCATCAATATGGTCCTCCGTCAATACTGAAGCGAATAGCCTATTGGCAATATTATTGATTGTCTAGACGCCACTTATGATTTAATTTACTTGCCTAACCCCGAGAAAATGTTCAATCTCCTGAATGCCCTTCACATAAATAAACATATAGGAGAAACTGCACAAATAGACAATGAGATTAAAGATACTTATCCATTTAGTAACATCAGGGAGAGAAGAAAGCTACACTTGAATAATTTATTATCTAAACTATCACGAATGCTGATACCGGTAATTTAAATCGAGCTTAACGAATGTGTCAGCTTGTTTCTTGCCATGATAATTATCTCGATACCAAAAGTGGTACTCGGCAAGATAATTCCTCTCTCACTCTCTCTCTCATAATATCAATAATGGTACAATCATTTTAATTATTAAAACAATAATACGGATTAGTCTTCTTTTATCAAAATTACCTTAGTTTTACCTTTCCCTTTTAGGCATACATGATCTTTTTAAGCGACCAAAGCCGCCCGGCCTTTACAGGGCCGCGACCTGTCGGGAGAAGGATTGTCTATGGATCACATACATACTTTTTTGACCAGACAAAGACATGAAGGGCCTCCCTGGATGAGCGATAAGCCCAATGCCGGGGCCACCTCCGAGACAACACGAACACATAGGACGAGACACACCATTCACACACACACTCGCTCACTCTAAACAAGGCGAGGATGGGATGAAGATGACAATGACGGCCAGATGAGATGACATCCGGGGACCTATAATAATCTAAAGTTACCCGAAATTTGTCTCACAGGTGAGGAAAAAACCCACCTAGGTAACTTGTCCCGACCAGGATTCGAACCCGGGCCCGCTGCGTGAGACGCTAGATAATTCCAGGTGAAGAAAATGAAGTCCTCTTTCAAAGCAAAGGATATAGTACCTACAATAAAGATAGGCCTATGTATATATACCGGTAAGATGTCTAGCCTCCAATATGAATTAAGTTTATTGTATTATAACTTCTTGGGTTCATAAGTTCACATGACGTATTCCTAAGTCTTGAAATAATTATCATAAACTCAATTAAATGACCAAAGTAAAACTCAACACAAGTGATAGTTGTCTAGAAAACTCTACGCGAAGAAGAAATTACCAATTTTGAGATTTTCTTTCAAAGCAAAGACTATAATACAATAGGTATGTAGGCTACATACGGCAAAATGGCTAGTCTTTACTATGAAGTTTATTGTATTCTCGAAAGCAGCAACGGAATCCTGGGCTTCGTGCTGTGAATCGAATCCATCACATACCCGGACCTTATTTTACTTTCCGTGTAGTACGATTTTCATTGGCCTAGTTCAAACTTTTAAGCCATTCTATTGGCCAAGAGAAGTTGAAGGAGACTATTCCAAGAGTGTATTTTCGTTAATTTACGTGCACACCTTTGGTTCATCACCTTTGACTTCAACTAGAATGTACAGACATCGTATTATATCTCTGCCGGTCTGTCACGTGACTATTTCCTGGTAGGAGAAGAGAGAGAGGCTCGATTCTACTACCGTGCACAAAAACATTTCTTTAATTTACAACGGGCAGCAGATGTGAACAGATTTGAGCTAGGACAAGCACTAGCTAGAAAGGGAACTGGATGTTTTTTTTGTATTGGAATACACGGACTACCTGCTCCCGCCCAAGCACTTGTAACAAAATTCCAACGGTCGGCGAGAGGCACAGATATAAAACGACAGCTGTACAGATCAGACACGAAATCTGAAAACCCCACAAACTGATAGATTCATTCCCACATTTTCTTCTTATATAGGCCTAACAGAATTTACAGCCGCGTATCCTATAATTTAGCATTATCACAGAAGCAAATGTACAGGCTTAGATGAAGGAATAATAACAGTTAATACATGTTAAAGTACTGCAGTAATATTATTAACGGTAAGTCATTAGCTTGAAAAATGCAGAATGACAATACGCAGTTTTTACTAAAAGATTTCTCGGAACATGCAAATACGTCATAGTCACTGTAATCAATGGGTCAAGAGAGGAATTCATTCACTGAGGCTGCAGGGTGTGCGCAGTGTATTATTTATTGTTGTTTCTATCAATAGCTCTGTTTGTTTACCTTCAGTCATAGTATTGTTAGGTGAAACAACGCAAGTAAAATAGTTGAAATAATTATTAACCGGCTGCAATACATAACACTTTGAATGGATTTACCTTTGGCTGTACCTATGGCATTCATGACACAGCTATAGTGGAGGGCATCAAACCTCATATTATTCTCAGATTATGGGACATAATTCCTCTCTTTAATAATGGTACTCATAAAGTGAAACGTTCAGAATATACTGTTTAATTTCATTAAATTATTGCTTGCAAATTTTATCACAAAACAATTAAATTCTATTAAATAATGACAAAAACGATACTTAGAAACTACAGTAAGGCAAGAATCGTATTCTTACAGCAAATTTTATTTCCTGGGGTCAGAATTATTAAACGTCATTTTTTACTAGAAAAATTAAACGCAGAATATACTATACTAGCTTAAAAGACCCGGCTTCGCCCGGGTTTTGTATTTTGTAATTGGAAATTAACTTATGAAGGATTTTCAATTTTAAATTCTAGGTCCTTATATAGGCATTTATAATTTGAAATAGGAAGAACGACTTATTACACTCAAACTATTCCCTCAGAAAACGCTTGATATAATTTTTTATGGCTCATAGAGGATCTAGAATTTTGCATCCCATCGCTTGTACAGTGCACAGCAAGCCTGGTAGAGGTTTAAATAAGAAGAAACAGAAATTCCTGTAACATTAAATTGTAATATCGAGGCGGGAAATTTCCCACTCTTATGTTACCATAAAGCCGTTTTGGAGATGAAATTAAACAGAAAGCATTATCACTTTCATACTTTTCTCTCCAAAAACTTGCGATATAATATAATAATATACACATTACCATACCTCGTTTTGTTTTCTCTATGTCCAGGGTAGAGAAAGTTATGTGATTCCATTATTTTAGTGGATTTCATTCTGTAATATTTATTTATAACATGAATTATTTTGATAACTTCTCTTATTTCTCAAAAGTGCATTTCAATTGTTTTTTCCAAGCCCATCATATAAAATTTGGCAACAATATATTCTGTGATTTGGAATGGATAATTCTATGTAAAAAGGGGTTAAGTATTCTCAAAAACATTTAATTTTTGGCATTTAGAATCAGAATTTTTCAAAATCCTTTCTTAGTGAGCACCTACATTATGAAGCGAAGGTACTGTCAAAATTCCAAGTCTCTACCTGTTATAGTTTAGGCTGTTCGTTGATTCCTGTCATTCAGTCAATCAGTCAGTCAGTCATTCAGTCAGTCAGGACAAAGCCTTTTATATATATAGAGATTATAAAATCTAGCACATTCTGAAATACGTTGTATTCCGCATAAAACGTAATAACCCCGTTTTATTATAAGAAGAACAGAACAAACAAATAAACAAGTGCAGGTTGTGTGACTTACATTTTTCTATTAAAAGATTTCCCCTTTTTTCAGACTAACAATTTCCAAACATATTTCTTCGTTCATATTCCCCAGTCACACTAATCCAGAGGTGTCAACCTTTCAGGTGGGATATCAGTAATTCTATAGTGTGAACCCCTCCCCACCCGGCTTTTCCAAAAATTCAGATCTAAAATATATTAGTAACATATGTTTTTTTTTCTCGAACCAATGTGTCTTCTACAGCTTTCTTGCCATCAAGAGCTACAGAAAATTCACACGTGCACACACTGCAGAACACGTGGTTTTCACTAACACGTGAAGAAACTAAACATGGTCATTCCTTCGTATAACTTTCTCGATATTTTTGTAACACTGATTTTTTTTTTTTTTTTTTTGCGAGTGGTTGCATTTTCAGAACACGCTTCATTTATAAAACGCCAAACCAATCAACTGAAATTGCAGTGATCGTAAACTCAGACGCTGTGAAGTAGGGAGGGACACAAAAACGAAATGACTTGATGGAAACGGAAATTCGATACCAGCTTCAAAAACATGACGGAAGTAATGATTTTGCTCGCTCAGTTGATGAACATAGAAAAGCGTTGACAGTTTGGACTCGTAATTTCATTTTTCGCAATAATTTTAGTTTTCCGTAGTAGCCTTTGGCAGTATTGGAGTAATGAGTGGAAACCCGAAATAATAGGCTAAGGATAATGCGCTCGCCTCCCACCGCTGTGGCCCAAAAATCGAATTTCGATGGATCCATGTGGATTTTGTGGTGGAAAATTGGAACGGGAAAGGTTTTCTCGGGGTACTTCCGTTTCCTATGCCATACATCTATTCTTAAAATCACAATTTGTTTGCAATATATGAATTATTAATACGATCTGTCAGCATAAATCATAAATGGATTTCTGTCGGTGCAAGAAAATTTTACTTTATATTTCAAGTTCTCATTATTTACTCAGCTTAAAAAGTTCTAATTCTCACGCACATTGCTTCATAATGTATTTGAAAGGTGGTCCATACAAAAAACGATCGCAGTAGGCCTATCGAACACAACTCCACCGTCCAGATTCACTCACAACATTTGACTTTCTTCGGACGCATCCATGAAATTTTATAGGCCTTAATCTATTTTTTTAAAATAGTTGCGTGCCCCTAAAATACCTTTGCATAATTCCGGTTGAATACCACTGTTCTAGAGCATTGGTTATTAACTGCCAGAATGATAATTTCTAAGATTACTTGGTAAACGGAATATCTGTCCGTGTGTTCGTGTGTATGTACCCGCGATAACTCCAATATGCTTTACGAGATTTTCATGAAACTTAGTTTACACACTTATACTGTCCATAGAAAGAGCCTTATTGATTTTGGACCAAATCGCTTCACTGTTACCTGAGTAACGACCAATTCTTTTTAAATAGCAATTTCTATTTCGTTAGGAAGAACTTATCTGTGAGCAGTAGCAGTTTTCTTAACTTGAATTCATGTCCATGGCCTAATAATGAATAGGCCTACGCTGTAAGATAGAGTGAGGAAAGAGTCAGATACTCCATTATATGTTATACAGAATGTTAGGAAAATCGAAGTAAATCACAAAGAGACTACAACGACAAAAATTGTTAATCTTTTTTCATGTACGTTTCCTCCGAGTACATAACACTTCAATACTTAAGTGAGCTATTAATAACAAGAGTGAGCACAAACAAAGGCACGTGGTCACCGGGGGCATGGGTTATGCAAGACGGATCATTTCTCTAGAGCGACACTTGGGCGCCAGTACCGCCCGGGGTTCGAACCCACACAAGGACACACAACCGTAGTTAATTAGTGGAAGGCGGTATATTTGCATAATTCATGCTACTGTCTACTAAATACCTTCTATAGAATTAAAATTAGGAACGTAATTTAAACATAGGGGAATAGAACTCTGACACGACATCAAACATATGCACAGTAAAATCTTCATTAAACAGTCAGTAATAGTTCCATGAAGAAAGAAGAAGAAAAAGTATATTTTTGCTTAAGGGGGAAACTTTTCTCACAGAATGAGTTAGAACTACCTTCATTTAAAATACTTTGGAATCTATGGGAATGAACTTTTGAACAATTAAAGCAACGATACGGTTTAAAAGAAAATGAAACTTAATTTCTTCTGGATATATGTATATATATACGGTATATAATGCGATGATCTCGACTCCGAGTCCATACCTGCATACGAAATGCATTGCTGGAAATGAAAACGGGTTCCTATCCTATATATATATATATATATATATTCATGAACCATAGATTTTTGTCTCTGTTAAACGTTACATGAGAATATTATAGGAGAAAAATTTCCCCGACACTGGGATTTAAACCTAGGACCTTTGGCTATCCGTGCCACTGCTCTACCAACTGAGCTAAGCCAGGGTTCGCTTCACAGTGCCAGACAGAACCTCTCTCCTATGACTGATTGCCCTTAATGGTCTACCTCACTGACAGACAAGTTATGTCATAAACTTCTTCTGTTATTTTTGTTCTGATATTCCACTTTCATTATCACGAATTTTCTTTATGACTTGATCCTCTAATAAAATGCAATAATATATTACTTGTCTGAGTAACTTAACAAGAAGAAGGGATAAAATAACACATAGTTAGGTCCTGAAATTTAGGTGCAATAAGTATTATAATCCTTTGAAACAACACAAATATTGCTGAAAATGTCCGCGTTCCCTACAGGGTAAAATAATTATTATGATCTGCCATTCATCATGAAAAAATTAAGTTTTCTCGGAAAAGCTTTTTATTTCTCAGAATTTTATCGAATGCATGTAACAACGAGTATGTTCGTAAGACTTATTTTGAATTCCTCCATTCCAATAATTTACGGTGATATCTCGAACTTTCTTTTCTTAAATCATTCCTTTGTGCCTAGGCAACGGTTTAAACGGTATATATTTTTCAGTAATCTCTATATATATAAAAGGCTTTGTCCTGACTGACAGGAATCAACGTAGAGCCTAAACTATAACAGGTATAGACTTGGAATTTTGACAGTACCTTCGTTTCATAATGTAGGTGCTCACTAAGAAAGGATTTTGAAAAATTCTGATTCTAAATGCCAAAAATTAAATGTTTTTGAAAATACTTAATCCCTTTTTGCATAGAATTATCGAAACAAATTCACAGAACATATTGTTGCCAATGGTATAGGTGGGTTTGGATTAAATTAAATGGATGTTTGACAAATTAGAGAAGGTATCATTATAATTCATATTATCTATATTAATAAAAGGAATTGTCCTCGATGTCCAGCGAAATCTACTGAACGCAGAGATCTGAAATTTTAAACATAGGTGGGCTGAAGGGTCGTAAAATGCACCTCGAAGCCGGAATTTTAATTTTAGTTTTCGTTCGTGAGTTATGAGTGAAAAACGGGCAAAAACCGTGCATTTTTTGCGTTTTCAAAACATGAGTTTTCAGTTATACATTTCAATGTCAAATCAATTACAGTTGGCTTTGGCTATTTTTGTCATATCTTGAAAATAAAACTCTCGCGATCGCTTGAATGTTGTAAGCCCTAAATATGGTCAAACGTTGTTTTATTTGGACGAATCTCACTATACAGAGGTTTTCTGGGCCAAGAAACTCGAATCTGAGGTCGCTTTTACCAGACGATGCTATCTAATCGTGGTATGTAGTCCACGTGATTTAGGTGTTATTAAATATAATGATTTTACTATTATGCTCTTAATTTTTAATTTTTGAAATAATTATCGCGGGCGAAGCCGCGGGCACATGCTAGTCGTTTAATAAAAAAGTTAGTCTTTAAAAAGTAAAACAAAGTTTTTCAAAAATTTAAATTTCAGTTTAAATCTCTATCGAATTTTTAAAGTTTATTTATTTCTAACAGATTTGGTAACTTCCTTTGGACTTCTCGTTCCACGTTATTGCCAGAGTTACAATAGGCCACTGCATCAATAACTCCAAATTTCGTACAGTAAGCCATATCTTAATCACGTGATACGGATCTATGGCAATAATTATCTTCTTTTTAAGAGGTGACATAAAACCTTTCGTTTACCTTCTCCTACGGACCACTGTAATGAATTTTTATATTTTTCTTTGCGATTGTTAGGAGAATAATTAAAGATTTTTATTAAGCTTCACAAGTATGCCTACCAGTACGAATGAAAGTTCCCTTTTTTAAATGTTTCTTTCAAAACTAAATCTTCTTGGAACTCATTAGCTTCTAGTAATAGGGTGCCTTTTTCGGTATGTACTGAAGACTACTTCTGCTTCAGTGGCTCTTCATCATTGGGATCCAAAGGGGTAATCGGTAATTAAACCTCTTTACTGATGGCAACAAATCTTGAAATTTATTATGAAACTCAGCTAATAAATAATTGATTATCATAATGAAACTGTTACAGGCTGTTTCATTTTCAATTGTAGACATATTTTTCGGGATGTAAGCCGTGTCAATGAATGTTTCGTTGCCAGCTGCGGAGAAATTCTTGAGTGGTCATTCGTTTGTTCTTTTATCAAACTTCCAGATCGAAGGGAACGAAGTTCCCGCAGCTATAAACAAAACGTTTGGAAGTAAATAGCCTTTGACACGGACCACATCCTGCAAAAGATGTCTGAAAACTCCGGCCGTGAAAGCCTAAAATATATTACCTGTTTCATTATTATTTTCATTCTAGACCTTTAGATTCGGAAAATGCAACAGTTTGACCAAATCCATTAAAATTAGCCTATCTGCAGTATTTTTTTTTAAAATTAAGTCACGGTATTTCCCTTTCTCTGCAATCTTTTTAGTACGGTCATGTCTTCAGAGAGGCTTATAACTGATGTTTACTTTTAATCACAGAGTTTTTTTATTACCTCTCACACAGGGGCCCCGGGTTCGATTTCTAGTCGGTACAAGTTATCTTGGTGGGGTTTACCCTCACCTTTAAGACGAATATCGGGTAACATTAGGCCCTTGTGGTCCCCAAATAGCATCTGGCCGTCATTATCATCTTCAGTCATCCGCGTCTTTTTCGGCATGAGTGTGTGTCCGACTGGTTGTCTCGTCCTATGTGTTCGTGTTGTCCCGGAGGTGGCCCCTGCATTGGGCTGATCACCCTTCCAGGAATGTTCATGTTCTTGTCTGATGTAAATGTGTGGTCCATAGAAACTCCCTCCCCTAACAGCTCGCGGTCCTGTAAAGCCCGGGCGGCGTGAACTGCATGAACGTTCCTACAAGGGGGGAGGAGTAAAATTCAGGTAAAGAAAAATAATATTTCTTTCTTTGCATTATTCACACTATATCCATGTCTCTAGCAACGCCTATAACTGATTTTTACCTTGAATCACGGTGTTATTTAAATTAGTAAAAAAAGCACAGTGTAAAAAGTAAATAAGTTACTAAAAGTTGAATTTGAATGATTGTTTCTTTGATTAGGAAAGCGAACATCCGCGGTCCTGGTTCGGACCGGAGTAAGCTAATCAGTGATCCCTGGTACATCCAGTGCTTTGCACTGCATTTTTATGAATATTACGACTCTCTGACGTCGTGTGTTGAATTTTCCCATTAAACCCTAAAGCTGTTTATTTACGTTCACTTGTTCGACCTCCATTGAGAGAGTTTTTGTGTGTACAGCATAAGAAATAAACTCTATGTAATTTCATGTAACAACCTGCATCTAAACGACACACACTTAATCACTCTTGTGACACATGCAGAGAAAACAACTTGTCACTTGTGTTGGTTTTACACTATTGGTTAGCTGACGTAAGAAAAGATTTACTTGTTTGGTTCACAAATAGAACATGTTAACGAAGTAAAACTGCTACAAAGTAGCAAGTGCTTTTTCCCTACTGCAGTAGTTCTTTACTTATTTCATTACTCATCCTACAGAAACGGAAGATTTTTTAAAGCGAGAAATAATCTCTGCAAATACTGTAACTGCATACCGTACCTATAGCAACACTACGGTCTTCCGTTAACAAATATCCTTTAAATCCAGTGCTTTAGTTATAAAAAAAGTATTTGGGAACTCACCTTTAATGCAAAACCTTCCTTAAGGGATGATACTGACTAGCATTTTCTGCAGTTTCTTTTCACAAGTTTCGCATTAAAATCTATTATCAAGCTAAATGACTCGGATACATGGTCTAAAGCAGCGGGTGGCATCGGCGAAGAATGCTGATTGGACTTACCATATTCTCGTGTTTTTAAATAGATTTTATTTCAAGTTATGTCAGAAATCTACGCCCTTAGACAAAAAAATAAATGATAATAAAAACATGACCGGTCTCTTGTTGCGTGAATTTAAGCTCCATTCAGTTGAGCGCCTGATACACAAGAATAATGTCAAGGTAGTAAGGATAAAACCACTGTAGGTGAGTCGGTAGCACATGTGCCATCCACTTCGCTGGCCCGGGTTCGATTCCTGACCGGGCTGGGGATTATTCAGTAGTGAAATATCCTTTTCCCGGGTTCAGGACTGGGTGTTTGTGTTGTCCCTAGTTTTAAGTGTTAGGTAGGAGACTGGCGCACCCCGGAAGCAAATCCGCTGTGAACATCCCTTCCGGGAACATATTCGCATATCACTGAAAAACGAGTGTATGTGTCATCGCTCCATGGCAAAACTTCGGTTTCGTATGCAGTTTTATTTTTATTTTTTATTAGCTTGATTCTAATATTTGTCTATGTAACTACCGTGCGTAAGATTTTGGATTAGCTGGTAATTAAAAACAGTACCGCATTCTTCTCAATTACCCTTCAATTAAAACAGAAGCCATAGCTATAAGGAGTATTGGTTACTAGAATTAACAATAAGAATAATACTAATAATAAAGATAATATTAATAATGGCATATAATAGAAGTATAATGTTAAAGACTAAACCAATGAATTCCAGATACGCACTCTTAAACAGTCCCGCTAGGTATCTGATTGTGTAATACCTAGGTAGCTCTAAGAAATGTTTCTCGAGTTTGTTTAAATACAAGGGGAAGGAAATACAAGGATTTTGATTAGTATGCTTTAATGCAAAAGAAATTTATAAGTAACTCGCCCTGTAGGCCTAAGGCAAAATTTATAAGAGAGTTCAAAAACAAACATCATATAGGTTTAAACAGATACAATAAGATTCTTCATATGAAATAAATACATGAATAATGATACGAACAAATAAAGTACAATAACATAATAGAGATACAAACAAAATAGCTACCGCATGTTAAAAAATTACAATTGAAAATGAATAATGGAAAACAAACGTAAACGTAAAATTACAAGTAAGTTTTAATCAATTCGAGTACTAGTTTTTTAAACAAATTATTGTTTAGTGGTGTCATATTAAGGTTTGGTTCGAAAAGAGGACGAAAGATATAGGCCTACCTCCTTGTATTATAATAGTAAGTAAAATGTAAACACCACGAAGGTAAATTAATATAAATTTGACTGTAATATGTTTGTATGAAGAACTCCCCGTGGGGAAAAGTTATTTGTAAAACCAGGGATGTAAGTCTGTATAATTGCAAGATACAAGAATAAATAAATTACATTACATTTATAAATAAAAGTCCAAATATACCATCTTAGACAACAGGTAATGCAGAACCTTGAAAATATTTACATGCAGGCTATATTACACAGACAAAAATCGTATTTTGCTGAGGAATTTTCTGCTCTATCTACAGCTAAACAAATTAATTACTACTACAGACGTAATGGACTTATGGGAAAGAGCAGTGTCCTTCTTCAGTATGAATTTTAATGAACTCCTACTGCTAAGAAATAGCTATCTAAAGAATTTGTCCCCGTTAAGTCTATAGATATATACTAAATCTGTGTTGATATAAAGCTTTCGATGTGTTCTGACCCACTTAGTAAACTCATAAAATGAGTTTGACGGGTATTCAGTCCTTTGAGATTATGCAAAAATAGGGCAATAAAATTAGAGGACATGAAATAGCTCTTTCTTAAACAATTCTGACAAGATATCATCTAGAAAATGAAGATGGCATTAATCGTCTTCTTCCGATACATTAGTTTCACATGCAATAATACGATAGTTCTTGCCTGAAAATGTGGAAAGTGAAATCTATGTCTTATGGATGCCAATTTAAATCCACATACACTCATCATGGCTTCACATTAACTTGACGATTGAATCAATATGCATGGCGTTTACTGATTTTAAGTAACTGGGAAATTATAGCTGACAGCGATTTTTCGCTATTAGTTTTAAATCCTGCATTGTCCTTCTAGTTAGGGATGGAATATCAATGTCGATGTTCCGATGTTCCGATATTATCGTGATATCGATATTGCTCTTTCATAAAATAAATATTCTCAATTTAAGAAAAAGAATAATATGGAAGTTGAGAGAGAGACTTTAAAAAATAAATACACTATTGTAACGTATTCAGCCTACCTGTAAAATGGGCAAAATCGACGTTTTAGGTAATATCAAGTTAGATATTAGTAAAATTAAAACGTAAGTGTAACATATTGAACTGATGGCTTTCAACATTTAATTACATTCATTTTCAGCCTTTCTGTTTGTCAATTTGAGTTTTGCTGCCACAAGGGCGTCATCAAAAGTAACAACAAGCAGTGATACCAAACCATTCCCTAAATTGTTTTAGGTAACAAATGGTTCAAAGATAATATATTGTGTACAGTCGATAAAAATCAACTAATAAAAGATACAAATTCACAGTAAGAATTTAAAAAGTACTCAAATTCACGAATAGAAGTAAAAAATCATCATTAAACTTGTATTTTCAACAACAAAAAAGATAGAGTGAATTTTAAGTAAATGAGGTAGCAAGTGTATAAAATACGTTACAGAAATGTTATGCTACTTTTTTAACGTAACTTTTACCCGGTTTAAAGAATTACTAATTTTTCTGGGTTCCTTTACAACTATTTGTAAATAAATATTAATTAAACTCTAAATTGGCACGCTTCTTTGAACGGGAAAAACTAAAAAAAAAAACACATTTGCCTACAACTGGTATCTGAGCCTGCATCTTTCCAGATGAGAGTCTGCAACCTGACCACTTCGTTCACCCATTTGGGAACACATGAAGTAAAATGCCTTGATAAGAGTATGTTTATGTTTAGGATAGATTCCATCAAATAATCCTGTACATCCTTTATTAGCAGAGTTCCCGAAACTTAATGTTTAAAAACTTTAATGAGAAAATAGTCTTAGACAAAACTTAATAAAGCAATAGTCAACAAATTTCCTCAACTGGGTTCTAGGAAATTAATTTTTAACAAAAGTTAAGACAATGTAGGCCTACTATGGTTCTTAAAGAATATTTGTTCCATAACAAATGTGAATTTTATATTCGTTATAATTCAAAACATTTTCACTGTCTGATCTACTTTAACAACAATCAACATTTAAAAAAAGCTATATAATCCATGACAAGATTCTTTTACAGCTATGATTTTGTTGAACAATTCACATTTAATTTGCAAAAGGCCTATTAATAGCATCATCGTAGGGAGTCTTTGATGTTCTTTAAAAAAGGTTTGATGATATTTAAAAAGGTTATGTAACGACAAATTACTATACAAATTTTTACAACCAATATTTAAATATTATTTATAAAAGAATTTAACTATACGCGAACTCACAGTAAACTTCTTACCCGAATCCATTCTTGAAAAGAGTTCCGAAGTTAAACAAGAGCTTTTCAACGATACCCCACAAGACGTGGTTTCAAAAGTTTCGAATTTTCATCCCCCACCCCCACCTCCACCCCCACCCTCACTCGAACCCCCGAATCGTTGGTGTCACTGTGAACTCCATAGGGAGTACTCTAATTTATTCAAACAAAGTTTCCCTCTATACTTCATAGGGGCCGAGATATACATTTTTAAAAATTTCAACCCCCTCCCCCGACCACCCCCTTGGGCCAATTTTGCCCATTAACGAACTTGTCCGAACTATTGGGCCTAGAAATAACATAATAAAATTTGGTTCAAATATCTTCAAAATTACGGCCGCTATCGTGTAAAGATATATATATATATAAATATATATATATATAAATATCACAAAATTTTTTTTTGAACGGGCGGTGGTTTCGTACTTAGGGGAGCATGAAACGTAAAGATATGAAAGAATTTTTCGAAAATCATAAAGTGGTATCCATTGCAATAGGTAGAATTTTCTTCGAAAATCTACCTAAAAATAAATATTTAGGCTAGCTAGCTCCGATTTCTGTCAAATTAACCCGCAGTCAATGTGGCCAGGTTTACAGCCGGAAAACACTCCTATCTAATCAGAGAATTTTTTTGTAGAAATTATAATCGACTGGTATAGTCTACTCTTGGAATTTTCACCTATCTTAATAGGCTCATCACCGATTTTCACTTCAACTGGTTATCTGAAAAGGTGTACAAATGTATAGCATTTAAATGGCTTTAAGAAAATAGTATGGCCTTTACATGCATTTGAACTTAATTTGATAATTCAGTAAACTGTCCAAATTTCATGGTTTAAGGATACATTGATGTATGTTTAAACATTTGTCTCACATAATGAACTAGTTCTTTTCCTATGCGGTATATAGGGGAAGGTTGCCTATGTTGGACCGATTTTACATGTTGTTACCCCACGCCTTTATTACATATATTAAATTGATACAAAATATATTGTACAATAATCTACATTTTATACACTATCATCTGGTAGTATTATATTTTGTATAGATATATATCTCCAAGGACTACAATTTAAAATTTAGAAGTCTGTAAATGGTCCAAATTAGGAAACCGGTTGCTTAAGTTGGACCGATGGTAAAACTGTGAGTAAAAAAGAAAATAATTGTAATATTTTAAAGAACCTGTATTTTAACAAATTTATTAGGCACAAATGGCACTTAAAGTAAGTTAGTTAGGGCCTATTATACAAAACCATTACTTATAATTTGTAAATTAGAACCAAACTGTTTTGTACTGATAAAGTGCTTCAAATAAGAAACAAAGAATAACCTAGGAAACAAATTGCATAAAAAATGTAAAATATACCAAATATACCAAATCTGCCTATACGCTGAGATCAAGAATGGAAGTTATGATGGTCCAAATTAGGAAGCACGCAGTGGTCCAACTTCGGCAACTGGACGCCATGTAAAGAAATATGATGCTACAAGGACTCACAAATTGTTAAACTAGTTTTACGATATCTAGTTATTAGCTAATGAAAGGCAGTTGTAAAATATAATGAAGGTAATTGTTTTGCTTACTCTTACTCTGCACAATAGTTTATAATTTGTAGCGCGACTCTTGTTACACAAACGAGGAGAACACAATAATTGCAAAGGCTGCAGTCAACTGACCGATCACACGTCATTGACAACATTTCTCACCAGTAGAGCCAACTTGAAGGTTTAAGTTACTAACACATAGCGAAATATGAAGGCAACGGTCCAATTTCGGCAACTCTCCCCTAAAGGAAAGTGCATGTAATTTAAAGTTGTTCGAAGTGATTCTTCAGCAGAGCTGTGTTTAGAAAGCAGCTCATAGTTACAGAATGACTTCATAAGAGAATGATTATAACGTACAGCGAAATGCTTTAGGAAATGTATGAATCTCTATTTTCAAGGGAAACCCTGAAGTAGATTTGGACATACATCTGTAAATGGTTACTGTAGGCATTCCAAATTTTGATAATGGTTTTTTAATAGACACCGGCATACCTATGCTAACTCACGCAAACGAGAGGTATGAGAAAAACCTGTTATAGTTATTCAACGTGTTTCCTACAGAGAAGGAATATTTATTATTTATAGTTGTAACTCTGTTATGAACTAATACTTCGTTAATGTTATCTACCATATATTGTTTGTAATAACTGTATTATTATTATTATTATTATTATTATTATTATTATTATTAATACTAGTGTTGTAGTATTGCAACATGATGATGGTAGTAATAGTAATAGTAATAGTAGTATTAGTAGTAATAATAATAGTAGTAGTAGTAGTAGTAGTACTAACTATTTTTACCATGAGATACTTTTTTATCTTTTATTTCCCTAAAATACGGTAAGCATATTATGGAACATGGTTGAGAGAACTTTGTTTTTAGAATTCCAACAGAATGAAAGCATTATTATTGTTATTATTATCATTACTATTATTACTAACCAACTACTACTTCATTATTGATAACTAGCTGAAAAGGCCCGGCGTCGCCCGGGCTTTGTATTTTGTAATTTGAAATTAACTTTTGGAGGACTTTCGATTTTGAAACTCTAGGTGCTTATATAATATGTATGTAAAACTTGAAATGAAGAAAAAGATTTATCACACTCAAACTATTCCACCAGAAAACGCTAGATATAGGTTTTTATGGCTCATAGAGGATGTTGAAAGCTGCATTCCGTTGCTTCTACACATCATTCTTGACAACTGAATGGGATTCATTTTTTTTTGCATAATATTCTCAGAAATTATATAATTTTCAAGGGAAGGAGTATTTTGTTTGAATTTTAATGTTGACCGCTATACTTCCCGGGCTTAACTGGGTATGTGTGCAAAATTCCGTGTAAATTGGTAAAGAAATGTAGATTTGTATAAGGAACAAACATACATACATACATACATACATACATACCCACAAACACACATTCGACTTTATATATTAGATGACATAGATGATGTTTATTGTATAATCGAGATATGAAGGATCATAGTAAAGAGATTATAAAAGTTGTTTAAATGTCTTTATTTAGCATATTTCAGAATGAGGATAGTTGATGAAGATAAGCCATGGGCCCCTATTAAGTATGCAGTGTTGCCGAGCTGATAACGGATGTAACAGCTTACAGACATCAAGCAAATGCCTACCAGCAGTATTTTAATCAGGCAGTGACAAAATGTAACTGTTTGGGTTGTCGCATGGTTATGGTACAGGAACGCGTTACAATGGGTGGAGTGAATAAAAATTGAGTAGTTACTAGTAGTAATAAGTACTAGTAATAAGTACTAGTAGTAGTAATTACTTTCAGTAGTTACAAGTACCAGCTTTTACTTAATTTTGAGTGAATAACCTATACTAGTACTCATAAGTTAATACTGGATGAACATTAGTAGTTACTATCTGCTTAGCTATGCCAACTACATTTAGTGGACCGTGATTACTTAAAGTAGGCCATTATATCTACATAATAAGAGGAAGTGTTTGCCTTTCTGTCTGTTTGTCTGAGTGCGATACCCAGCCAAATCTAGAGCATGCAGAGATCTTAAATTTTTAACATAGATGGACTAAAGGATGCCTGAATTCACCTTAAAGCCGGATTTACAATATTTTCCTTTTGTTCGCAAATTACGAACTCCTTCCCCCCTCCCAAAAAAAACTGTCAGAACACATAATTTTGTCCACTATTGCAGCATCAAATTTTAGTAATAGGCTACTTTTCAATTGTAAAATTAGTAAGTACCCTTCCCCATTTGCCATAGTAACTGAGGAAGAAAAGCATTGCGGAAATAATTTTTTTCAACATAACGCATGGAGATGTCGATTGCTTTGATTTTGTTAGCCCCCTCTAGTTGATTTATTTGGAAATAACATTACAGCACGAAGAGATGTGAAATTTTTAACATAGGTGGACGGAAGAGAGATCATGAATGTAGGTCTGAATGGGAAACATTGTTCGATTTGGACGAAACTCACTGTGCAGGGGAGGGGGTTGAGCCTGGAATCTGAATCTGAGATCATTTCCTTCCCTACAGTGTACTCTAATCGTAGAATGCACCCAAAAACTGGATGTTTTTAAAATTACTAATGCATTTAAGCTGAAGGTTCATAATTCTATGGTTAGTTTTAATCATTTCACTTTCAATCTGTACGCCCACATGGCAGTACACGATTCATTTAGCAGTTTTAATTATTTTTTTACTACGTCTGACAATACAATTACAATAAAATTATATAATTAATGCAACTTATTTAAAATCAGTGTAAGTTTTAAAAAATGAAGTTCTAATTTTTTCCTATTAAGTGTAGGCCTACTGTTAAAAAATCTAGCGATTATATTAATAAATATGGGCGAAGTCACAGACACCTGCTAGTTTAAAATAAAACAAAATAAATTATATAGGCTAACCTCAATACTACATAACCGCAATCTACATAAGATTGGCCATGCTGCTTAAATAAAAACAACAAAAGAAAATTGTGAAATTGTTTAGGTAATAATACACAGAAAAAAATTTTCAATCATAATTAAGTGCCATGAATTCTGACTCTGATAGCCTGGATCACTTAAAAATGAAAAATTAATAACTTCTGCCTGTTTGCTATGTGTTACAATATTTTCATCCATGAAATGTGAAGTATGCCACTTCATATTTTCCTTTCTGAATCTAAATAAATTGTGTTAATCATCTTCTTGAGCCTCCATTTGCTATCTGTACACTTTTTGCTTCGTAATTCTTGTAAAAACAAGCATTTCAGATAAGGCATTGCCATCTTAAGCAAGGTCTGTACCACACTTGAAAATTTCACAGTATTTACTGGTATTGATAAATAAATACTTGTTATTAAGTGCCAGTAAGGTACTTTATGAGATTGTGTGTGGGGAGGAAAAATGTCTGTCCGTCTGTCTGTCTGTCCGTCCGTCCGTGTGCCTGTACGCGCTATAACTCAAATACCCTTTTCCGGATTTTCATGAAACTTGGAAAACACATTTATAATGTCAATGGGAAGAACCCTATTGATATGAACCAAATCGGTTCACCGGTACCGGAGTAATGCCCAATTTAGTGCCTATTTTAATAGATTATGGCGCCTTTCTAATAGAAAGTCGCCATAAGTCAAATACGCTGTATTGGATTTCCATGAAACTTGGTATACGCATTTATGACGTCCATGAGGAGTACCCTATTGAATTTGAACCTAATCTGTTGACCGGTATCGGAGTAAAATCCAATTTAGTGTCTCTTTTAAATGCGCAATAACTCAAATACGCTTTATCGGATTTTTATGAAACTTCGTATACGCATTTATAATGTCCATGAAAAGACGTCTATTGATATTCGACCAAATCGGTTGTCCAGTACCGGAATAATGCCCAATTCAGTGCCTTTTATGTTAATATATAAGAAGTCGCGATAACTCAAATATGCTTTATTGGATTTTCCTGAAGCCTTGTATACCCATTTATAATGTACATGGGAAGACGTCTACTGATATTGGACCAAATCGGTAGACCGGTACCGGAGTAAAACCCAATTTAGTGTCTATTTTAAAAATACACTTTACCGGATTTTTATGAAACTTGGTATACACATTTATAATGTCCATGGGAAGACGTCTATTGATACTGGATAAAATCGGTTGACCTGTTTCGGAGTAATGCTCAATTTAGTGCCTATTTTATGGTAATATACGTATTCGAAAGAATTTATTGAAAAAATGCAAATCGGTTATCTTGACAACATAGCCTATTGTTTTACTGTGATCTTATAAGGCTTTGGAAATTAAAATACAGTTAGCTATGACAAAAAAAACACCATTGCTTTACATGCGCTTGTCCAACTAGACCGTTCAACTGACCCAGGTGGTCGAGATGGTAACGTCTTGGCCTTACATTCTGGAGTTCCTTAGTTCAAACCCCGAAACCGGCAAATTTGACTTTTTTGTTGTATTTTTATAAGAGTGTGCGACTGTCAACATATCACAAATCTGTATAGTTCAGCTGATGCTGGACGATTCTAATCTCATTAAAAAAAAAAAACTAGACCTTTGTTCTTCCGTAAGCCCTGCTTAATGAATAAATCTGGAGCTTAACTTGGAAATCAATTTAAAAAAAAAAACATATTCGCATATCATAATTGCAGTCATAACTGATTAAACAAAAACATACTGGCACTTTGTTACATCAGTTTACCTGATTTTATTATTAACAAATTTTGCAGTAGGTAAGTTACTACTGGATCTAGTATTTACCGTACTGATTACTAATAAGCAACAGTTTTACTGAAATATTTTATTCACTAAAATGCTAGTATTTACTTAAAATTTTGCAGTAAAAGCATTTACTGACTTTTATTCACTCCATCCAATGTCTTGCTCAGCACTGGGTAATATCCAACAGTCACATTGCAACTTTGTAACGTACTCCATCTGATGATATATTTTTATATGTTATTAACAAAGTTATGTAAAATGATTGTTTACTTTAAAATAAATAGATGTGTTCTTATTTTTTCGACATATCACACAATATTAAATATCTTATTAATCATAAATACTAAAATTACTAAAAATTGTTATGTATAGGGGAATTACTAAAGACATTTTTGGATTCAGGTGAACAAATTATATATAAGACAAGTGTCAAAATAAAATAAAAAAAATCCCTTTAGGCAGGCCTACAGGCGGAGGTAGATTTCGAAGTGCTTTTGGTTTAATTTATTGTCGCTGCATAGCACTCTTTTTCTTTAGCCTTGGCATGGTAAACCTGCAGTAATAAGAACTGAATTCGGTAAAGAGGAAGAGCCTACAATCATTTGTTTTGACAACAAGAATAGGATATAATATTCTGGGAGGCCGTGCGCAAGATCAGCGATGAATAAAATTAGCAAAGCCGCTAAACAAGACAAAATTATGATATTATAATAATTCTTTTAAGTGTTATTATTTTCAAACATTAAAATCTCGCGTCATATGAGAGCTATCAAGAAACTATTTATTGATTTGTAGAGTACTCATCAAGAGCTTTTCAACGATACCCCACAAGACGTGATTTCAAAAGTTTCGAATTTTCATCCCCCACCCCCACCCCACCCCCACCCTCACTCGAACCCCCGAATTGTTGGTGTCACTGTGAACTCCATAGGGAGTACTCTAATTTATTCAAACAAAGTTTCCCTCTATACTTCATAGGGGCCGAGATATAAATGTTTTAAAATTTCAACCCCCTCCCCCGACCACCCCCTTGGGCCAATTTTGCCCATTAACGAACTTGTCCGAACTATTGGGCCTAGAAATAACATAATAAAATTTGGTTCAAATATCTTCAAAATTACGGCCGCTATCGTGTAAAGATATATATATATAAATATCACAAATTTTTTTTTTTGAACGGGCGGTGGTTTCGTACTTAGGGGAGCATGAAACGTAAAGATATGAAAGAATTTTTCGAAAATCATAAAGTGGTATCCATTGCAATAGGTAGATTTTTCTTCGAAAATCTACCTAAAATAAGAATACATGTTGACCTGTAGGCCTATAATGTGCAAAATATTCAAAAGTTACTTAAAACTCAAAGCTACAAAAATACAAAACTAATCGATCATGACGAATGTGTTATTAAATATCACTTAGTTCAAACCACTGATTACCATACTAATTTCTTACAGAACCCTGGATTTATGATTGGAATCGTGTTTTGCTTTTATTTCTAGTTTCATTACTCCTTTCAGCCTCAAGCATTTGATTGTAACACAGGTCAGTGACATGTCGGATGTTCACTAAGTAAGTTCAGATCTAGATACCGTGTATTTTAGGCCGGTATTCAAGACGTCGTGAATACACTACAGACATGAATGGGGCTGACGTCAAAGACGTGCCCTCCTACCTTCACCCCGTCCGTTCTGAATGAAAGTGAGATTGTCAGAGATAGGTTGTCTGTCAAGTCTGTTTGTCTGTCTGTATAAAACGAAGAAATGTACTGTTAAAAAGCTGAGAAAATATTAATACACTTAACGACTTGATCGCCATCTTTCGCCATAAAAGTACGATGAGTAGAATCAGCAATAATAATATTAATCCTTTAATACATAATTACTATATTAATATAAGCATTCATCAAGTGAAATCATCAATGGCTTATAAGTTTGAAATCTCTCTCTCTCTCTCTCTCTCTCTCTCTCTCTCTCTCTGTCTCTCTCTCTCTCTTCACCTTAGTTTCACCTCTCCCTTTTAGGGACATTTAAGCGTCCAAAGCCGTCTGGGCCTTACAGGGCCGCGACCTGTCGGGAGAGAAATTATCTTTGGATCATATACATACTTTTTTGACCAGACAATAACATGGAGGGCCTCTCCGGAAGAGTGAACAGCCCAATGCCGGGGACACCTCCGAGACAACAGGAACATGTAAAACGACATATACCATGCGCACACACACACACGCACCCCAAACAAGGTGGGGATGGCTTGAAATAAAGTTTTCGGATGTCATAGACTGACATTTCTCTTCTACCAATTGCATTGCAGAGTCCAAAGTAAAATGTACATTGCACTGTGGCAATCAAAACCGAATAATCTTAAATTATTATGTACGAATATTAAAATATTTCGAGCGATGATAAAGATATGTCTATCTTAAGTTGGGAGATCCTAATAATTATTAAACAAAATAACAATAAAAAAACAAATAATAATTAAAGTAGACATACCTTACAAACCAGGACGCATAGTCCTGATATTTACCTTTGTGTTGATATGAAACTGACCGAGGGAACCACCTACACATAGATTTGAACAGTAAAACTTAAACAGTAGATATTTTGAACTATCCACCATATTTGACCCACTCAAGCAGAGGCCGAGTTACAATTAATTCAGTGTCATCTAAAACAAAAGTAGAACTGGACAAGTAAATAATTCATTTGAAGGTAACAGATTGTTCAAAAAGTATGAGGAGAATAGTCATATAGGCCTAGGTAATTTGTCTTCAGCGTTATTCAAGTCAGCACTCATCTCTGATAAAGACTGATATCCACAATGTAATATAACCACAATGGTAAAATAAGTAAGAAATATGGAAATATGAACTTCATACTCTTACGTAAGCAATAGAATCTCCTATTTAAATATCCATTATGAACATTAATTCAACAGCCATCGCACTATATATCTGTCAGGTCTTGACGCTTTTGTTGAATATTGAGAATCTGAACTTAACACAACCTGTTTCCTTTACTGGCTCTTGAGCTCTGCTGTATAGGATTAGTGCTGTTGCTGTTGTTGTTGTTCTTGTTTGTTGTTGTTATTGTCATTGTTTTCTGTGGTGTTGCATTGGGAAAATTTTCCTTTCATGACACTTATAATTTATGTTAAACGTTTGTCTGGTATTTTAGAAACTTAGCGTCATCCCTGCTCCAACCAGCAACTTTTTCTCATATGAATTTATTCATTGTGTTAGGCTGCATAAATGTTGGAGTGACGATAAACGAACCAAGAAGCAACGCGGTTCTATGAAGAGATTGGTAGCATTGAAGGGTGTTCATGTTGGAACTAAGACAAAAGCGTTGGTGGAAGATAAACGCGAGAATAATAAAATAACCCAATTTTTTTTCGTTCTGCTCAAAGATCGAAATGCAAGCATATTGATCGACCATGGTCTTCATAGTCATACGCGAGAAGAAATTTCACTAAGGGCCAGTTGTATAAACATGTAATCTGTGGTTAGCATACAACAATACTAGATTTCTACAATATTCGTAACTTTCCAAGCATTATAGGTGATGTAGGTTGCACTTACACACCTAAACACCTCTATGGATGGGTTAAAGCAGTTTGAAGCAAAAATATACATGGCCTCAATGAAATGATTTTGAAAAAACCTAATCTAAAACTAAACTAGCTTCACCAGATACAGTAAGAGTAATTAAATCACTGAGGATGAAATGGGCTGGACATGTTGCACGCATGGGGAGGAATGATATACCTCAAAAGTATTGAATGGGATACAAGAAGGGAAAAGACCACTTGGAAGACCTAGACGTAGATGGGAGGACAATATTAGGATAGATTTAAGGGAATGGTTGGATGGAGTTAGCGCAGCATAGGGTTGAATGGCGGGCTCATGTAAGCGCGACAATGAACCTTCGGGTTCCATAAAATAGATAATATTCCTTTAGCTTACTTAGGAATTGTCTATTGCCATTGATTAAGTAAGTTGACTAAATGTACTGCACGAGTTCTTCAAAGCTCCCCCTTGCGTGCATTAGAGGCTGCTAATTCCCTGAGAACAACAATTTCAGATGGGAGCATTAAATATAATCCGAAGATACTTTTGTGGGTGGATTTTATCCGGGGAAAGAAATATAAACTCGGGGACCTATGTCAGAAAACGAAGACTTTCGAAACCTTGCTGTAAAAACACTAGAAAATCACAAAAAGCAAAACTTTAAGGTAAGGTGAAATAAAACAACCGAACATTTCCTTGTCACAATAAGGGAAGATAACCCTCTGGAAGTTATATTGTTCAGAGATAGCTAAAGAGAAAATCTGAAACAAATTTAGTTTAGTAATTTTTTAATAAAGTAAAGGAAAATATTTCTAAGATCTCAGTGAGACTCAAGACAGTTTTGGCCTTGAATTCCATTGTTCTTATACCTGCGTATAAAAGCAAGAGGCTTACCTAAAGTTAAAATGATTTTACGATTCAGGCTACTAATAATATGTTAACATGCTCTATAGAAAAACGTTCTTTGTCGCAATTCTTAAGTGGCCTTACTTAAATTAATGAACAACAGCATCCTGCAGTGATATTAAGATATTTTATGCCGAAAATCCTGAGTGTTTTTCTCTGTGAGTCTCTTGTGCTCTTCGTAACAGCAATGTGAGTGGAAATGAGGTCGCCAAGCCGATGTAGCGATGAATGTGTCTCGAATGCTAACATTTTCGGCACGGCTGATAGGTTGCAGTGTCAGGAAAGTGAAATATTGAGGTCATGTCAACTTGCAGTTTCGATTTCACCCGCCTGCAGGGTAGAGTGGGGAAGGAGCTGCAGTTCCACGGTCAGGGGCAAGTGACCCCAGGGTCGAGGTGACTTGCCAAATATTAGGTTCCGCATGCAAACCTGTTTCACAAAGTCCCATGCTTAAATTACAATCAAACATAAATTCTAATAGCAATTTGTTAAATTGGTACATGCTAACTTCACTGCTAAGGATTCTGGGCTCCAGTAGCTGAAGAATTTACTTCTCGGGTTAAAATACGTCTGTCAGTTCCTAGCGAAGTCACTTAAAAGTAAATGTTTGCTCTCATTTAGCAGAAATTAATCTAGCTATTCATGTATCAAATATGCAAAATAAAGGCGAATAAAAAATATGCAAAATAAAAGGACGAATCTAGTACTAGAAATCTAGAAATGCTGGATGAGTCCGCTCAAGTTTTTGCGTACGTGTTGTATACAATAGATTTTAGTACAAGTTCTCTAATATTACTACTAATGAGCTGAGTTTTTCACTCATTTTCAATGAACCTGCTTAAACAAAGTAAATAGATATGGCGCTTGTACCAATAGTGCAAATTTATAAACTTGGCTTGCTATGGATTTGTTTCTTTTTCTTAAAAGTACCTTTAGTCCACCGCTGTGGCTCAGGGGATGGGTTCACTCCTCTCACGCAGCGGCCCGGGTTCAATTCCTGCTCGGGACAAGTTACCCAGGTGAGGTTTTATCTGGGGTTTTCCCTCACCCGTGAGACACATGTCAGGTAACTTTAGGCCCTTGTGGTCCCCGGATATCATCTGGCCGTCATTATCATCTTCATCCCCATCCTCGCCTTGTTCTGAATGAGTGTGTGTGAATGGTGTGGCTCGTCCTATTTGTTCGTGTTGTCTCGGAGGTGGCCCCGGCATTGGGCTGATCACTCATCCGGGGAGGCCCTCCATGTCCTTGTCTGGTCAAAAAAGTATGTATGTGATCCAAAGATATTCCCTCTTCCGACAGGTAGCGACCCTGTAAGGCCCGGGCGGCTTGGGTCACTTAAATCCTAAAAAAGGGAGAGGTAAAACTACGATAAAGAAAGAAAAATACCTTTAAAAACATCGTTAAGATAATACTGTTGATTAAGCAAATTGAAATTACATGTGATTTTATCATATTTTCTGAAACAAAACTTATCATGCCCTGTTAAAAGAAGCTGTTCATGTAAGAGGCGCGTCTGAATACATTCTTCTCAACACGCAGTATGGTCTGGTGGTCATGGTCACGGGATAGAAGTATAGAGATGGGGAGTTCACCTCTAGGCTGGTTTTATCATAGGTAATCCCATGAGAGTTTACCAGTTGGATTAAGACTATTCCATGAATAAAAATGCAACGGATTATACAAATAATAATTACTTTCGTGCTTTATTATATAAAAACAAAACTAACAGCTGCGAGTTCACGGCATACTTTAATTCAACCATCCATGAATCGATTCGAGTTACCATGTAACCAGTGCTATCAATTGTGCATATGACTTAATTAACTTAATTCAGGTAAGCTAACAGCTGAACAGAATAAAAGCACACGAACTGGCTTGCACCGAATCGAAATTGTGTTTAAACCAACGTACATATATATTATTTCAATTTCCAAACAAGTTATGTTGTATAAAACAATCTGTTTTCGTGCTGCTTAGTGGCAACATGTGTCTAATAATCACGGCACATTGATGCTTGTATGTCCAGTAACGAGCTGACCACTTTATCAGGTAAAATCCCTTCCTCGTATTAAAAGCAAGCTCGTTTCATAAACATACTCGTAATTTAATAAATCACATAAAGGCTTGTTGCATAATGTACTATTATAATGTAAGTAGATGAATGGTAGTGGACCACTACATTGAAATACAATAGTGCAGAATGAAATCCAGAAGAATATCTGATGAAGGAGAGGCACCTATATAGAATCTTTGTTTTTCATGCAAAAATTTAATAAAGCAACGTAGGTTTATTGTTAAAAACCGCATCGTAAAATAACAGCGAACAGTTGGTAGATATGTTTAAATAGTCGTCCGATAGAATAATAATTCAGGACTGAATCTCCTTTTATTTTTTCCATTCACAGAAAAATATTTTCGGAACAGCTAAAGGATACGACAGCCAGCCTTCCGTCGACATTACTGACTGTGCCATGTCGAGCACGTGAAATAAAGAAGACATTATCCGAGTAGTGAAATTTGCTGACAATTATTGTCAGCTGATTAGTTTTAAATAAAAGCAATGCGTGTACAGGTAGGGAGAAAAAAAGGGGACCGACTAAAATATCCAAGTTGTCGATATGAGCCACTGCGCATGCCTAGTGGCATTCACAGGATAACAGGGAATGTATTGAAATTTGTACTAGTGTCGATAAATTGCTTGAATTGAGAAATAATTTCACGTAATTTGCATTGCTTGTGAAAACAAACGTTTCCGTTACATCTCTTACATTTATTTACGTATCACAAGGCTCTGAAATCAGCTACAAGAGTCGGTCCGCTTTTTTTTCCCCCTACCTGTACGTTGTAGATGACATTCAAGACTTACGATATCAAAACGAACTGAAGGAGAAATATGATTGTTTCGGGATCTTGCAACAGACCTGAAATATTTTAAAGGACTGTGAACCCATCACTTATTCTGTAGACTGGAAATAGAATCTAAATTCTTGTCAGTATAAATAAATTATATATATATACCTAACACCCTAGAAAATATATTACATTATTATTTACAGAATAATCTATAAGAAATATTTTGTCGTTTTAACTAATTGGCGTTTTATCTATGTAGGTAGTCATTCAGATGGCCGGCAATATTGTTATAATGCGTAGCAATCGTAACGGCACGGTGATCGTTGTATTCTCCAGATTTAGTGAATTAACAATTCGACTAACCATTTTTTTAAAACTATATTTACTTCACGAAATATGATACTGGTATTTAAATAATGTATAGGTACATGTACATTTATGTTATAAAAGTTTCAAAAATCAAACTTAATTCTAAAAGAGTTATTAAATAATAGCAAAATTTCCTTTGGTAGGTTTGTTATGGATTTATGAGACTTAAAAGAGTCTAAATGCAAGTCTCTATATGAAAATATATTGAATCATTTCATCTTATCATCCGGACCTAGTTTTCTACTATTTTCTTAATAGGATATGGAAAACGAATGGGTGGCTGTAAAATTGAAATAATTGTGTTTAGGCCTATCCTAGTTTTTATGTCATTTTAAAATAGGTATGTAATATCTCCTAGTCTAAAAAATATAGGGTTTTCATAGGTCTTCTTTCTTTTAGTCTACAGAATTTACCCGCTGTCGGCACAAACCATTTCAATCCGGATTATTAGAACAATTATAAGCTACAACGAAATCAATGTTATTTGTATTCTAATGTTATAGTTTTGAAAGCATTACCAGCAAATTGCTTTTTTATGTCCTTTACTTAATTGTCGAAATAAATATTTTAATATTTTCGAAAAATTGACTTGGAAAATGACATTGGTAAAAAATGATCCTCTCCCAATACGAAGATTGATTCACACACTAAACCACAAGGTATGCATTTCACTAGGTGACGTTATTTCAAACTTTTGCAAATAAATACAGATAATTTAGGTGAATTCCCTTTCCTTGAAAAGCATTCTTACCTGCCTATGCAAACACTTCATGTGAATTTGGCAAATATTAATGCCGGACTTTCGGATATGATTAAATGAAGGTTATACGATGGAAAGGAAGGCTCAATAAAATTACGACTATAAACAGGACCAACAAGAAACCCTTTTTCAATAACCTTCTTTGTCATCCACGCATTGCATAATGGGGCGCCCGATGATTTAATTGTATCAGACAGGAATTAATTCGCTCACAAATATCTGTACTGATGTGGAAGAAACAAATCTTCTGTCATGGTTTATTGAATGGAACACAGGACTCCCATAGCATGAGTAAGCTGAATAGTGATTATCTTTCTTTATTCAAGTTATTGCCGTTCTTTCATAATTTGCGTTGCAATGAGGAATTCTTAGCTGAAAAACGACAACAAACACCCACGCAAAGATGGTGCTATTCCTAGAAACAAACACGTGGCTTTTAAAACGGGATTCACCCAGTTCTGAGAATGGTGAATCCCCTAAAGGAATTATTTAAACGTTTAAAAGCACAGGAACTATTATTTCGTTCTGATTCTTCTCGAAAACGTGGCACGAACATGCACTGCAAGTTTTCTGAAATAACGGAAGAACGCCTGAGGGCATTTTAGGGGTAGGTTTTCATTAGGATAGCTCAGCAAGGAATAAATATTCTAAGAATCCTGAAGATGCAGCAAGGTATTATTAAACTGAGAATTTGCGCGAGACATGGAAATCTCACTTGCATACGTAATTATTATTATCCTCCAGATTACCGTGTGATAGAAATAAACTGACTTCCTGGCTGAAAAGGTCTCCAACCCTAACATAAACTCAAGAACGGACGTTTAAATTAACTCCACTAATATAAGATAGCATTATGTATGGTCACATACGTAAATCGAAGTGTGTTCCGCAAAAATAAAAACCCAATTGACGTGGACTAATTATGGCTTCACGAGTTAGGCTATCAGTCATGTCAGAATTATAAAACTCGATTTAAAGCCATCCTTAGCTCTGTGGTCAAATAATCGCAGTGAAAGTTTCAAGTATCATTCATTTGCCTTTCTCCAATTTTTTGTTGAAACATTGTTAAATAATCAATAATTTCAAATGGAATGGTCACGATTTGTGCGATTTTCGGCTTTCGAATATGGCTGTTTTTCTTGACCTCTTGTATATCACCGTCCCAGTCACGCCAAAACGGATAAGTAAACCTACAAATCAATGAATGTAGGTATTTTGAATGTCTGAACTTCGAGAAAGTTTTAAGTCACAATTAATATGTATATCAATAAATGACAGAGACAGAAAGTGTTTAAAATCATATTGGGTGTTTAGCTTTATCAATAAAGTTATTCTCAAGTTATAATCTTTACTTTGCCTAGGACTTTCCTTCTAACGACACCGTCTTCAGGGTATCTTGCTTTGTTGATGAGTCGTTATCTAAATTTAGAAAACAACGTTTTTGTTCGCTTTATTCTAATTAAAATAAATAAACAGACTTTAAATGCTTAAAAAAATTATAATTTACTACTTCAGTCCTCTTGTGTTGACGTAGTCTTCTCCGTTAGATGTACTAATAGATGTCTTCAAGCCGTGTTTATTCTATTTAATAATGAAGGTTTGTAAAAGATAAGGCAGGAAAGGGTTTGAATAGTTTGCTAAATTGCTTTTACTAAACACATACCCGATTACTGCTCAGAATTATAACTTCTACAATTTTTTTCGAATTCGCAGAAAGGTGATAAAATGAATACTTAACGAGATATAGTTTAGGCTACACACTTACTGAGATCTACTAGGATAAGAAGTCTTGATTTTTTAGTATGGTATTATTTTTTGCTAATTACACTACCCTGCATTTTGAAACTTTTTTTTTTTTTTTGCGGTAAGTGGTGTGATAGGTGATCTTAACGAATTTTGGGTCGCTGAACACGAATCCGTTGACTGTTTCTACATGTCACATAATGTTTTCTTGCAATAGGTACATCAAAATGAGAGATATAGTTTTTGCATAGACTAGCCTACAAGGACAAAAAGTGCTGAAAAACTAGGATAATTTTGATAATATTTACACAGAAAAATAAAATAATATTTTAAAGTCCAAGACAATATGTATTCCACTATTTTTTGTGAGCGCAGGCCAAATAAAATTAGGTACTCTTATGGAATTAATGCTGACAGATCTGACATAGTGAAGAGACAATTGAGTTTTAGACCACGGCTTCTTGAGAAAGTTTAACAAGCATATGTGAAGGAATATGTGGGATAACTACAATATTAACAGAGCAAATTTACAGCAAATTCCTCACGTAAAGCAATAGGCTTAGTCCTTTATTTTTTTGTCAAAACATCTGAACTTTTTTTTTAAATCAAAGTTTATTTTGGAGAGGAAAAAATTAAAGATGACAGTTTTAAAATTTTCCCATTGGTTATAGGCTAAAATCTATAAGTCAGCCAAATTTCAAGTTTTTATCTCATCTGCAAGTGAATCAACATCAATGTTAAAAAGTGGAAGATTAGACTGTCGTAGATGTGAATGACGTGACGGCTATCCAGCAAGTTTCTCTATACTTATGTGGCAGCTAGAAACATCAAATTTTGCACGCTTATGGCTGTTGTAAGTGCCAATATTCCTGCCAAATTTTAGATTCTGTCTGTCCTTTGTGTGTCAAATACTGCATTACATAATGTGAGGAAAATAAAATTTACTTAAAATAAAAAATAAAAAAACTAACTCAATCTAAGGGATTACCGCTGGAGATACGACAAAAGTCATAAGACCAAACTTGTAGATCTCTTAAAATTCATTACTGCTGCTGCAATCGATTTTTTTTATACGACTTACCGTTTAGCTCCAAGAAGGTCTACACAGCCCTTAAAGTTGCGTCCGCCATGAAACATTTTCAGACAGCAAACACGAAAACTAAATGTGATACAAAAAAATAGTTACATTTCTGAATTCAGGAGAACTTATTTAGTTAAAATCACTTATTAAATGCTTTGCCGCAAAATCATGCTGGCTAGTGTTATTCCATTCAGACGCCTCATATTTGATATGATCAATAACGTTTAGCAATAATTCCTCGGATATAGACCAATCTTATAATATGCTTCCTTGCGAGGCAAGGATGCAAATTTATCTGATAAAACGTCAGCGCATTACTGGACACGTAAAGTAGCAAAGTGCAGTGAATATTACGTTACACACGACCAGAGAACAGAATGAAAACACATTATTTTATACAAAATATTTTTTTAATAAATAATGTTAAGTGAGCATTGATTAAAAACACAATTTCGATTCTGTGCAAGCCAGCTTGTGTGCTTTTATTGCGTTTAGATGTTAGCAATCTACGACGACGATCTATATATTGTGGTACGCGCTACTGGTTGCATTGGTAACTAATATCGATTCACCAAATCGATTCATCGACTGTCCATTCATTTCGTATGCCGTGATCTCACTATTGACAGAATATTGAAACAAAGCAAGAAAATTATTATTATTTACAAAATTATGGTTTGCACTCGAGATTGCGAGTTGCAGAGTTTCATATCGATAAACTCGTAATCTTATATGACTAGTTGATATTCAACTGTGTTTTAATTAATTTTACTAATATAATATTATTTATTTATTTTTAATGACTCTAAGTGACAAATGGCAAAAAGTTAGCTTCACTAGAAAATTGATGTACGTATAATCACAGTGATATAACATAAGCCTAACTACACTTAAGAACTCTATTAATATAACGCATTTATAGCATATACCGTGATCTCATGAATAAAATTTCAATTAAACCTGTAATTTATACGTCTCCAGCTCTCAGATTGATACATTCTGTTAGGTTTCATTCTAGTGCTTTTAGGCTGAATACTTTCTCCACTTTACTCGTAATCTCTCGTGAAATTACCTATGATAATCAAGTAGCCATTGAAATATTTTTAACACCGAAAGAACCTAATAATTTTTTTATGATATGCATAATATACGAATGCATAATGTGAGGATATTATCTAATAAAATTATTTATATATACGTTTAAGAAGTAGTTCCGAGAAAAAATCCCATCATTTTTTGATGATTGACACAATATAACTTACTGGTGCAACTTCCTTACGCAAAGTATCACTAAAACTTGTAAAAAAATTTAATATAATTATGACGTTTAAATGTATATATTGTATTTATACTCTGAAAAAGGTAAAGTAATTCTAATAAATTAGAGTTTCTTGACTTCCTGTCGACTTCCTATTCACCTGAATGGAATCCCGAGAAATTCTCATTTATTATCAACATCAAGCTTCAAGCCACAAAGTTATCCTGCTTTAGGCCTAATAATTAAATATTTTCCCATATCAACGATTAAAACCAAGTGTAACGAACAAAAATGAACGACAGATGTACGAGACGGTAATGTCGTAGACTAACATTCGTCAGGAGGCGTGTTCGAATTACGGTGGTCGGCAAATCAGACTGGATTTTCCGGGTTTTCCGGATTGATCTGAACACCTACTCCGAACGTTCGTTGTCCGATGTCTGAACGGTGAACCGTCTGAACCTATCTTTGGTGTCTTATGTGAGGACCTAAGCTGACAAAACACCAGTCCCTGTAGGTCCTGTCTAAATATAATGTGTGATCCAAAGATTTGTCCCCTTCCGATGCGCATTAGAGTGTAAGAACATTGAAAGGAGAGAAAATGGATTAATAAAAAGAAATAAAGATATTAACTTATATATATATATATATATATATATATATATATATATATATATATAGAGAGAGAGAGAGAGAGAGAGAGAGAGAGATAATGTACGACAATAACACAAAATTGTTAAATACTCCTTAATTAGTATTATTTTTAACCTCAAACATTTTATATAAAAAAAGGATGGTTTTCATTGGTGTTCTCAAAGCTGGGTCAATGGAGATAAGAGAATCTCTTAAATAAATAGTTCATTGAATTATTAAATAAATATATAATTTACATAACTGCCTATCCAGAGGCAAAGTGTACCGTTATAAAAACGTTTCATTATATACGAGGCAAAAATTCTGCAGGCTGAGGAATCCAGAATCTTGGTGCGATTTTGTTTATTTGGATCACACTCACACGCCCTTGCAGCAAGTCTGTTTCTTCTTTAATTGAGGAAGCTGATGTGACATACAATAAAAAGCTGATTGTGAAATTTTAAAGACTTAAAAATTTGTTTTTAATTTCGTTATGTTGGCCGCCCATTAGTTAGAGGTTGGTTGCTAATTGCGAAGTCGGCCGCAGGGTTTCGCCACCTCATGCTCTCAAGGCGGCTGATGAATAATTTCTTACTCATTCTGAAAACAGATCTGCATGTCAAATTATCGACACCATTTAATTGGCTAACTTAAACACACTGATCTCAAACTAATTTGCGTTAATCTTCTGTAACCTCTCAGAGCATCAGGTCTTTGAATTTTAGGACTTAGAAGAAGAATGATTCATATCATAAAACATTATTTTCGAGAAAATTATTTAAAGTCTGAATCAATATGGACCTATTATTTCAGATCTTTTACTCGATTTTATACGAGGATTATCTTAAAAAGGTACCAATTTTTTGTGGTTCCATAACTGACCTCATTGTAAGTATGGGAATTCCCACTCCTAGCTGTACGAATTCGTTAAACTACAAAAGTGAAAATACATCCGCAAGAATGATTTATTCTGAAGATTCTGCCAACACGTATTTGTTTGTATATAATGTGTGTATGTGTTTATTGTTGGCTTGTTCACTTGCTTCCTTGTTTGTCACTTTTCTTTTCTACTTGCTAGGTAGCTCTCTCTATGTATCTTATATTGCTAGAGTGGCGGCATAAAAATAAATTAAGAGCTTACATAGACTACCAAATGCAGAAAAGTTGAATTAAACTGAGTTACAAATTTGCAACATGTTTCAGTAAAGTATTGTTATTGAGGCCATGATTGGAAAGTTTCGATTTAGTTAGAAGGCACAATACTAATTCCAAGAACGTGAATTTCGGTTATTTGAACTGTTTTACGAGAATTCTATTAGTTGCTTAAATTCTTCTTTATGATTAATAAGTAAGAGAACAGGCTAGGAAGTTACTGGAGAGGAATCATTATTCCGCGAATACTAGAGATTTGTTTTCATTTAAATATCCCCTTCACAGAATTAAGTTCTTAAATTATGTAATTGTACCTAGGTTAAATTATGTAATTGTAATGTTATAATTAACATTATAGATTATTCATTCTTTCTTTCTTTCTTTTTCGTAGTTTTACCTCTCCCTGTTAGGATTTAAGCGACCCAAGCCGCCCGGGCCTTACAGGGCCGCGACCTGTCGGGAGAGGGATTATCTTTGGATCACATACATACTTTTTTGACCAGACAAGGACATGGAGGGCCTCCCCGGATGAGTGATCAGCCCAATGCCGGGGCCACCTCCGAGACAACACGAACACATAGGACGATACACACCATTCACACACACACTCACTCAGAACAAGGCGAGGATGAGGATGAAGATGATAATGACGGCCAGATGATATCCGGGGACCACAAGGGCCTAAAGTTACCTGACATTTGTCTCATAGGTGAGGGAAAACCCCGGAAAAAACCTCACCTAGGTAACTTGTCCCGACCAGGAATCGAACCCGGGCCCGCTGCGTGAGAGGATTTAGATTATTCATCTTATACCTTATTCACTGGACTAAACATGAAATTTACTAGTTGTTACACGGGTTCCATTAAATGAATCAATGCCATAACAAGTTCCACTAATAAAAAAAATTAGGATTTTATAATCAGGCCTATTTTATATGTTTTCCCTCCTACAATTTTGGGTAACACACATAGGCTGTATATATGCGTATGCATTCATGAACGACAGATTATTGTCTCTATTGGACATTACAAAATAATATTATAGGAGAAAAATTCCTCCGATACTGGGATTTGAACCCAGGGTATTCAAGTATATTATAACATTTGCTTACGTGGCTGTTACAATAATATTAAAAGTAGTTCAATTATGGTATTTTTTTATATCATCTTATTTTATTTAAATGTCCATCTATATGGCAAATTAGTACATTATGCAACAAACCTATATTTGCATTTATTGAGAAACGAGTAGGCCTATGTTCATACGAGTATCTTATTTAGTGTAGGCTGTGTAGGATAGCCTCGCAGCAACCGATTTAAATGATGTTTTCGGGGAGGTTTCCCTCACTCTATAAGGAGAATACCAGGTCGGGGATACGCCCCCCCCCCCGCGACAACGGACAAATGAATAAGAGTAAAATTGAATGAATAAAATGCAAAAGTCAATTCATCAAACATTTTACCTGTGTTCTGTGATCAAGAGAAAGTGACGCGACGATCTTAGAACGAATGCGAAATCGGTTGTTGGACCGGAGATATAGCCTATGGCTCAGGTACTCCGGGGGTGGAAGGCGGGGCCAAAAAAGACAATTTCAAAAAGAAAGAACTAGTAGAAATAGTTGTTAATACGAGTATAATAAACTTAATTAATCTCTTGAATTTGTAATTGTTCTGATTATGTAAGTCAGGGTTATTTTTAGCAACGTAATTGTATAATCTGAGATCAGAACTGTAGTTGTGTTTTAGACCTGATGAAACGTTTAGGTTCAATTGAAGGATTTGTTCGGTTCCTACTTGTATCGTATACAGCCCTAGGTTCATTGTATTAAAACACTCGTAAGGATGTTCCCCACCACACGAAAAGTCTGCACTCATTTCATGGACACCGTATATTTGGGGATGTAAATGTACATGTGTTCTAAGCTTGAATTTCTATTAATGTAAATTAATAAAATATATTGACCTTTATAAATTTGACAGTCACCATGTACATTAAAATTTGGAAACATTAATACAGTCGGATAATCAAGATGTTTAGCTAAGCAAATTTTAATAACACATTTTTCAAGTAAAATGAGTGGAGTAAGAATAGTTTTCGAAGTTCCTCTCCATCTAATTATGTCAGCCTCTCAGCCATGATAATGGACTCCATTAAAGATATCCTACGTAGATTATTCTTAAATAATTTAGCCTATTTTTAGAATTTAGCGAAGGATAACAGATTTATATAGTGTTCTACGCATTATGTTAACTAAATATTAAATCTATTTTTACCCATCTTAAATACTGATTAATTATATTACCTAAATATTTGACTTTATCAGAGTTAGGATTGGAGGGCATTCACAACGTTCAAGAATGAATTTTTGAAATTAAATCCTAACATAATTTAAGTGATTGTGATTCATTTTATCCAATGCAAAAAATGATTTAGTTCAAAATATAAACATATAACTCTGTATTATGGCAATTTAGGCACCAGTAATTATGTCCAGGCCTAAACGGATTTGACAACGAAGATATTCCATCTTTTACTTTTTCTCTAAACCGTTCTCCATTTTACGCTCCTAACATACAATTTACTTCAGTGTATCGTATTTTCAAAATCTAGTTAACGTTTCATTTGCTTGCAAGTAAGATAAGCCATAGTTTTAGAGTTTATCATTTAGGACACACATATTGTTACGTATATTTTATGTTTTAAACTTTACATTATAAAATATATTTGTTTCACTATAACTGACAGAGAACTGAACTAAGTTCATTCTTGTTCGTAGCTTCTGAAAGGACAAGAGTGAAATATGTTTCCTGTCCAGGCTGTTATCGACAGATTAATGGACAGGTAATTAGCAAACATCCCACACGTTTTTCTTAAGAGTGGGTGGTGTGCCCTAAGAAATTTTGCAAGGACCGTTTTCGAATTTCTTCACAGAATGTTTATGTGTTAACAAGTAATTGAACTTCTCTTTTCATTGGTATGACAGGTACGATAGGCAGTGAACCGAACCATATTTGTAAGAGAGACACCATTATTATATGTACACCTCCTATAACCTTTCTTTCTTTCTTTATCGTAGTTTCACCTCTCCCATTTAGGATTTAAGCGACCCAAGCCGCCCGGGCCTTACAGGGCCGCGACCTCTCGGGAGAGAGATTATCTTTGGATCACAGACACACCGTTTTTTGACCAGACAAGGACATGGAGGGCCTCCCCGGATGAGTGATCAGCCCAATGCCGGGGCCACCTCCGAGACAACACGAACACATAGGACGAGACACACCATTCACTCACACACACACTCACTCCAAACAAGGCGAGGATGGGATGAAGATGATAATGACGGCCAGATGATATCTGGGGACCACAAGGGCCTAAAGTTACCCGTCATTTGTCTCAAAGGTGAGGAAAATCCCCAGAAAAAACCCCACATATAACCTACATGACTTAATTACTTCGGTTTCTGCTTTAATTACGTAACTTTTATTATTGCTAAGATAATACAAACTAAAAGACAAGTAAACTAAAATAAACACCAAAATAAATAAAATAGAAACAAATTTAGACTAACCAGAAATAAAATAAACTATAACTAAAACAACTTCGTGGCGCTAACATCCCAGAAGGAACAAGGCCTACCACCCGACCGCTGCGTCATCTACCATAGGCTGACGGCAGGATTGGGGGCATGTGGTCAGCATGCCGACACCCACAGCCGTTAATGGTGGTTTCCATTACCGTAGCACCCACTTCTCTATCAAGTAGCTCCTCAATTTGAATCACGAGGCTGAGTGCACCCCGTTCCAGACCTCCCTACCTCAGAAAAATCCGAGGAGTTACCGGTGATCGAACCCGGGCCAACGGATCTGTAGTCAGTGACGCTAACCACAAGACTACGCCGGCGGTCAAAATTATCTATAATAAAAATAAAATAAAATAAAGGGTATAGACTACAAACCAACAGAAAAATAGGTAGTGATTTCAGAAAATGAATTTTAAGACTCTAAGGTACCTGTAATCATGGATACGTAAGTTTTATCAGTTTACTAATTTATGAATAACAAAGAGTGAACGGCCGGGACCACCAAAAACTGTTAGACTATGTGAAGAAAGTTATAATGTAATTATTTCCATTAAATTTTGCATTTGAATATTTTGAGAGAACGAGAGCTTGGTTACCTAATAAGGGGAAAACGTTGTAAGTTAAGCTTCTGCACTTTTGAACACAACTTCATTACAGTGAAATTTGATCAATATCTTTTTGGGAGCAATGTGAATGACGAAAGCTGTTGTGTATATTAGCTATTCATTTAAAAATTACTAAAATATGTTCGAAACTCTGCATTTCATTTCATTTTTGATGCAATTACTCAGATGCGTAGGCCTACCCTGAAAACCCACATAAAATGATGGTTTAAGCATAATAATAAAATGAAGGGTGAGAGAGGGACTTAAACAAAAAATACACTATTATAACATATTTATCTATAAAAATGGACAAAATCTATGTTTTAGGCAATATCAAGTTAAAAATTAATGCAACTTAAACATAAGTATAACATATTGAATCGACGACTATCATAGTTTAGTTACACTTATGTTCAGCCACAAGGGCGTCTCAGTTAGGCCTATACTTACTCGTCAGAAGTGACAACAACAAGCAGTGATGCCAAACAATTCCCTAGATCGCTATAGGATACAAATTTGTATTAAGCGAAAGAAGGTTTGTTCCTAGAGCACTCAGAAACCATAAACACGTATGCGCAGAATGTTAGTTTCCATTCGTCGCGCAGCGGAATTGTCAATGTGCGCATGCCTGAATTATGTGCTAATATAATTGATAGATGTAAATAATCCACCTTATATCTTTGTTAAATTAGGCCTATGATCCCCCTAAGAAGTCAAGGAACTAATAATTAGAGACCGCATTTTAAAGGGAAAATTTTCACTCAAAAAAGGACGAAGAAAGGGAAAATTATTGCCAAAAAAAGGTGGGAAAAAAGAGAAAATGATTGTCAAAGGTGGGGAAAAAGGGATATAAAAGTAAGAGAGTGTAAAAATTCAACAGAGACATACATGTTTGTATTATGTAAAGCCTTTACTTGCTCTACAGCTGCTGATTCTGTAACATCTAATGACTGAAGAAATTTTTTGATCTTGTTGAAATTCTCACAGAGGAAAATAGCACACGAAATCCATGTTCCCCACCTTGTTATAATGGGAAACTTAGTCAATGGCAAGCCTGTGATTTCCCTGAAACGCTCTATTCTGCTGGGAGGAATTATTTTTTCAATGGTGAATCAGTGAAAACAATTTTTAATATTTTCATATTACCAAATACTGGGTAATTTACGAATTTTTAAAAAATAAATTAGCAAAAAAGGTACTGGAAATGGTAAGTTCCTAAAAAAAGGGAGATGAGCCTAAAAAAGGAAAAAAGGGACGTTAAAACCAGGTCATTTGCAGTTAAAACTTACTCAGTAATGTCCTGTTCAATTTTATCACGTTTTGTGATGAAATATAAAAAAAGGAATTCCCTTTAAAATCCGGTCTCTACTAATAATAGCCTATATGAGTAGATATTGATGTCTCATTCCTAAATTATTATTCAAGCTTCGTGGGTTGGAGCTAAATAGGGGATGCATTTCGGCATACATGTTATGCCATTTTCTGTAGATGTAAACGGTTTGTTAGTGCTCTAGGAACAAACCTATTTGTTTGGTAGAACTCTTGATATTATCGAATATCAGTATTATTTATGTAATACTGTTACCGATATTAGTAACCGATATTCATATCGATATTTTGCTCGAGGTATCCCATCCCTACCCTTGTGCCCTTAACCTGTACATGAATAATTACTGAAGATTGGATCAATTATTACGAAAATTCAATGATGGACATGTGACCGAAAAGCTATTGCGAGTAACCAAAATTACCGTGATTCTTACGAAATACTCTCGTCTAATGAGTTCTGGAGACTCGCCTTCAAAACATAGCGGCGCAACTCGCTAAGTTAAAGTTTCCTAAAAGGTGTTAACTAATTAAACTAAGATGATGGTATCGGTGTTAAAATTTGCAAGTAGCAAAATGTGTTTACAACATGCAATTTTATGTCGTCTCAAGTTCACACTTCTTTATAACTACTCGACTTGCTACAACCAACACCAAAAGGTTTTACATCGTAATTTATTTCGCGTGTCTCACTCTTATTAGGACAATTCTTTCTTTTAACTTGTTTAACTAATTTATCTTCCTTTTCTTGGTATAGGTATCAATGCCACTAGAAGGTGGAACAAGTCTACGATGCACATGTACAATATATTGAGATAAGCTTACGGCATGGATTCCCTGTTGCGTGATCAGCTCGAAGCGGGGCTTCCTCCGAAGACAAAATAAACATGACCAGACAGAGCATGTTCGGGGTAAGTGGTAAGTAAATACCAATCCAGCATTTGCTTCGGCGAATGGGGAAAACCTTGAAAGAATCTACCTCAACTAACCCATTCAAAATCATTGTCAATTAAAAAATCAGAAATTTATACTGGTTACAATCAACAAAAGGTACCAAACTATCAAGCAAGTTGCACTTTGGATATAAAATTACTTAATAAGGGTATATATTTTCGTTATGATAGTTTCCATAGTTTATAACATTATAAATGTTATAAACATTAGTCTAGTTACTTGCTGATATGTGAGAAAAGTGTGTTGTTATGATTGAAAAGATTAGGATTAATTACTTTGTGTTAGCAAAGCTTGTTTGGTAACCGTTTGTACTTAAATCAGGGAAGGTATAAATATATTTTAGTGAAAATACTCGGACCAGAGGTGTGTAGTGAAGAGTGAAGAGTAATAAGAGAGTAATATCAATTTATTTAACCTTGGTCTATTCTCACTTATCTATGGACTTTTTCTTTGGGGTAGTGCTGAGAACATGAATATAATTTCTATAGCCCAGAAAAGAAAACATTAGAATACTTTGTAACTCCGCAAGTATAGATTCTTCTAAAACTCAATCTGTAAACCTTAACTTCCTGACTTTTTTAGTATATACATTTCAAAACATTAATTCTAACAAAGCAAAACAATTCGATATTAGTTAAAAACAAAGATTTCCATAATAACTATATTCTGCAAGGAACACTCTTTACTATTGAAAAACATGTAGGCCTTGCAGTCAAAATGAGACATCTCCACTATATGCTGGCATTAGGTTTTATCACAAATTACCTGTACCTGGTAAGTAGAAGTGTTTTCCTCTGAAGAAATTTAAAACTGAAATTAAAATTGTACTGGTTGTCAAATGTTTCCATTTTGAATTCTAAGATGACGCCTTTTAAATTTTACCGATTCTACTGTTTTTATGTTTTTATACATTTATTGCATGTATGAATATGCACATTATTGCTGCTTTTGTGACAGACAGGGGGGTACGCCGTAAAGTAGTGGTTGAGGCGCTGTGCTACAAACCTGAAGAAAGCGGGTTCGATCCCCGATGAGGTCGTTGGAGTTTTTCAATTGGCCTAATCCTTCTGGTGGCACTATGGTCCTGGGGTCGACTCAGCCTCCAACAGAAATGAGTGCCAGGAGCGATCCCGGGGGTAAAGGCGGTCGGTGCGTAAGGCTGACAACCTTACCACCTTCACGTTCCGAATGTCTAAAATCTGGGAGCCTCGCCTCAACCTCCTGGAACCCTCTGGGTCTCTATAGCCTGTATAGGAAACACTTTGTGACAAATAAATATGGATTGAATTGAATATTGAAAATTGGAGAGGCAGGCCTAACTTATATCCTTTTTTTCTTCAAGAATTCGAGTTTAAGTTAAAACAAAATTAGGAATACCTTCTTTAAACGCAATACATAGGCCTAAATTTTCTCTATTTTGGAAAAGTGGTATCGGAATCTCCCAATTTGTTAAGTCTGAATTTATGCATCAATATAAGTACCGTACGCATCAAGTGAAATCATCAGCGAGCACTAAGTTTAAAATCAATGAGGAACATTTCAGTAGAATATCTGATTTCTTGGAATGTAATGGTAAGGAAAGGCATAAAAAAAGAAACATTTTTACATATGTTATTACTCCATAATCTTATAGTTCTGCTTTTAAACAATATTTGAAGTGACGATTTTACACGTAAGTATCAGCGAAATGGTTAATATTCAATATTTGTGTACATCATGGTCAACCCTGAAGTCATATGGTATCCATACCATCATTTTATTTCCATAAATATGTACAGGATTAATTTAATACAACGGAATGTATAGGAAAGGGTTGTTTCATATCAAAATGAGATGTTCTAGTCAAATGATCTCAGTTCTACTGACTCCATGTGTCTCTGTTTTTTTCCCTTAAATCTACATATTTTCAACTGATAAAATGAGGCATCTGGTAGGCTAAATACAGTAGTAATTTTCTATGTTAGAATTTTAATGAGATGTTTTAAACTCTTTTTGGCTTAACATATATTTTCAACGGATAAAATGAGGCATCTGGTAGGCTGAATAGTAATTTTCTATGTTAAAATTTTAATGAGATGTTTTAAACTCTTTTTGGCTGAACACATATTTTCAACGGATAAAATGAGACATCAGGTAGGCTAAATAGTAATTTTCTATGTTAAAATTTTAATGAGATATTTTAAACTCTTTTTGGCTGAACATATATTTTCAACGGATAAAATTAGGCATCTGGTAGGCTGAATAGTAATTTTCTATGTTAAAATTTTAATGAGATGTTTTAAACTCTTTTTGGCTGAACACAAATTTTCAACGGATAAAATGAGACATCAGGTAGGCTAAATAGTAATTTTCTATGTTAAAATTTTAATGAGATATTTTAAACTCTTTTTGGCTGAACATATATTTTCAACGGATAAAATTAGGCATCTGGTAGGCTGAATAGTAATTTTCTATGTTAAAATTTTAATGAGATATTTTAAACTCCTTTTGGCTGAACATATATTTTCAACGGATAAAATTAGGCATCTGGTAGGCTGAATAGTAATTTTCTATGTTAAAATTTTAATGAGATGTTTTAAACTCTTTTTGGCTGAACACATATTTTCAACGGATAAAATGAGGCATCTGGTAGGCTGAATAGTAATTTTCTATGTTAAAATTTCAATGAGATGTTTTAAACTATTTTTTGGCTGAACATTTTGATTTTACTTCGAAAACAAGTCCTCCAACTAGGCCTATCTCTTCTGTCGACATTGGAGGACTTGAACCTTGTTCCGTACGTCGTCCTCAGAAAAGTTTCGAATGGATGTGGTTTGCGTTGATGCACACTTAACACAACTGCCTGCAGCAGGTTGCTGAGCACCTCGCACAAATGAACCTTCATTGACCCTCCAATGCGCGCGCGGCACAAGAATGCCGAAGCGTATCTGTATGCGTAAAAACTCAACTGCATCTGATTCGCATCCAGTGTGCTGAAAATACTCGTTTGATTCTATCGAAACTTTCGGGTTATTGTTCAAGTAAATGAGTTTATAAAAACAGAATTATATTAATGTTATGAAAAATTAAAAGAAACAATTAAGGAGGGGTATATTACTTTTAATTGCAATACATATACAGTACAGTTCTTTTTTTTTTTTTTTTTTTTTTATCAAAACTCTCCTCACAATACAACACAACGCTTTTACTTATGTGAAAGAAGTGAAATACTTTTATGGTCACTTTCAACGCTACCTGTGGCTATATGTTGACAAAATAGTATATTGCGATACAAGTGCCGTAAGCGGTGCATAGGGATCGAGGAAAGAATTTGAAAATACGAGGCGCTTGCGCCGAGTTTTTTCAATTTCCGAGATCCGTTATGCGCTTACGGCACGAGTACTGCATGCTATTTTTTGCACGATGATTATTTATATTAATTTTTTTACATTAATTGAGATATTAGCTGAAAATATTGTGTATATACACTATTGAAGATGAATGTTATATTTCAGAAAGTGATTCGCATGTGTTTGTTGTTATGGGAACCGAATATTTGTCCTGGGGGGGCTTGTCCATAAAGGCTTGTATTATGATGAGTGCCGTTAGTAAATTCTTACCGCACGGAAATTTGTTTTGTTTCCATAGCAACAAGATTGCGTGCGGGAATGTCAACTTACGATCCACGGCAACAATATTCGTAAGTACCACTAATTAGTTTTTGCACTCCTTAACTAATTAGTGGTACTTACGAACGTTGTTGCCGTGGATCGTAAGTTGACATTCCCACATGCAATCTTGTTGCTATCTGCGGTAAGCGTTTCAGTGCTGTTATGAATATAACGACACATCTCATTATACAAGCCTTTATGGACAAGGCCCCCCTCAGCACAAATGTACGGTTCCCATAAACAACAACAAATGCGAATCACTTTCTGAAATAAACATCAATCTTCAAGAATGTATATACATAATATTTCCAGGTAATATCACAATTAATATAATAAATTTGATATAAATAATCATCGTGCAAAAAATAGCATGCAATACACGTGCCGTAAGCGCATTACGGATCTCGGAAAATTGAAAAAAATCGGCGCAAGCGCCTCGTGTTTTCAAACTATTTCCTCGATCCGATCATGCCTTATCGCAATATAATATAAATCGTGCAAAAATTAGTTCACAAAACGATAGTTACCATCTGCCTCACAGTTATCGGCACATCAACTGAAAACTATGCCAAGTTCAAGGGTTTATTGTCATTATGCGTAACCACTGCATTTCAACTCCATACCTAGCTATCACATAGGAGTATAATAATTTTTGTACTTTACAAGATCCCATTTTATCTTCATGCGCTGAACTGACAAGTGATAGGCTGAGTGTTTTACCGTTATAAAAACACTTTTTATTGGGATCTGGTTGTATTCATTATACTGACACGGGGACTCAAACCCAGGCCATTTAGGTGTCCTTGCCATGCTCTACCAACTGATCTTGCCAGATTTCGGGATATGGTGGCAGATGGGAATCCTTCTCACCTTATTTTCATCTGCTTTATGGAATTAAAATGAGGGGTTGCGCAACAAAAGTACACCTGAGTAGATTATTTGTGCTGGAAAATAATCTACAAAACTGGGAATCATGTAGACCTGATTTTGTAAGTAATATTATTTGTTAGGGAGAAACAAAATGATATTCAAAATGATAGTTAAAATACCATGCATACAGGTGATCATCACAGATTTAGATTCAACAAAGTTCCTTCAACCTTGTGTTTGTCACGGGCACAATACTACACAACAAATTACCACTTAGGCCTACAGTAAAATCAGTCAATGACAAGAATTTGAGAGAGAATTAAGGAACTTTTTTGTGAATAAATGAGGTTATAGGCTACCTAGGTAGTATGGATGAAATATAGAGATAGATAAATTTACCCTAGTGCAGTTTTTTGTATCATAAAAAATTTAAGTAGGCATAAATATAACCTAATTGTAATCTATGAGGTAAACAAATGTTATCTACTTATAACTAGACTTCGGACTTTTAGGTTGCTAAAATGAAATTTTAGATGCCTAAAATAGACCCTAATTTTTAGGAAATTGGTTCTAAAAATCGAAAAATAGGCTTTATTAAAATCGTAAATTCTATTTAAGTTTATAACTTTCTTAAATATCTCAGTTATAATATAGAATTATAGCCTACTTATTAATATGGGGTACGCCGTAGCGTAGTAGTTGAGACGCTGCGCTACAAACCGGAAAGTCGCGAGTTCGATCCCCGATGAGGTCGTTGGAGTTTTTCAATTGGCCTAATCCTTCTGGTAGCACTATGGTCCTGGGGTCGACTCAGCCTCTAACAGAAATGAGTACCAGGAACAATCCTGGAGGTTAAGGCAGCCGGTGCGTAAGGCTGACAACCTTACCACCTTCGTGTGCCGAGTGTCTAAAATCTAGGAACCTCAACCTCCTGGAACCCTCTGGGCCTCCATGGCCTGTAAAGGGAACATTTTACTTTTTACTTATTAATATGCCAAATTATCATTTACAGTTACACAGCAATAGGCAAACAGTTCACAGAAATACACAGGCCTATTACTCCGGCTCATATTACTATCACTGATATTTAGTAGACGTACGCTATTTTACATCAGATTTTCATATAAGTTTAGCACATACATTTTAGAAGACAAGTAATAGGCCAATAAACAACACTAATTATTTTTTCAATTCTTGTTCATTATTAGTTTCATAATAAATTAAAATGCATTATAGGCTAAACTGTCAACTCAGCCAAAGAACAAGGAAACTGCGTTTTTTCGTTTTACTGCTACGTAGAAGCATGCCATTTAGAATGGGCATGTATTGTATAGTCCGAGTTCAAAATTCAGTATGAACTGAAAATAAATTGTATAATTTATAACAAAAATATAAAAAAATTAACTTATTTGGAACATGCAAAAAGGCAATATTAGGCTCTTGCATGAAAACAGGCGGTTTTAGATCCTACAAAAATACCAGTTTCATGCACTATCACCTATCAAACGCTTATTTACAAGTTTTTGTGTTTATACCTTTTAAGAATTAAAAAAGTATTTTACCTAAAATCCGAAGTCTACTTACAATATTTGTAAGTACTGTATTTTAAAGGAATAATTGACTGTAACATAATACTGTAATATTTGTAGTATGTTTCACCATTGACAAAGTAAAAAAATTATACAAGCCTCCGATAAGATTACAGCCCGTGGGGGCACTAAGGGTTCCTCCAGGAGATTGAGGCCCCCAGATTCAAGATATTCGGTACGCGAAGGTCGTGAAGGCTGTCAACCTTACGCGCCAGCCGCCTTTACCCTCAGGATTGCTCCCGAAAATCATTTCTGTTAGATGCTGCGTCGACCCCAGCATCATAGTGCCACCAGAAAGATTAGATCATTCGAAAAATCCTAACGACCCCATCGGGGTTCGAAACCGCGACCTGCCGGTTTGTAACGAAGTGCTTCAACCACTACGCCATGGCGTAAGCCTACTCCAAATTCGGTATACGGAGCATTTTCAAACAATTGTCATTAGATGTTCGAGTCCCAGACTTTTCTCCTGTTCGAAACCAAGGATATATTGTTTTTGCGGTAAGACGAATAGCAGGTGGTAGCAACCTCACGCTAGGTGAGATCAAGAAAGAGAATCATGGAGAGGAGGGAAGGGGAGAGAGATAGAAACCCATGATAATATCGGCATGAGGCAGGACAACTGCATCTCATCAATGAGAAGTTTTTTTTTTATATTCTTTCTTTTTTGAATGGGAGATGTGTTTCCATGACGACCGTTGTGAGGTGCTGGGCGCATGCGTGCTGATCTTTACTATAACAAGACAGTGTATCAGGTGGGTCCGGCAGTCTCCTGGCCGCTTGCACAGAGCTTCATCACGCGTGCGACGCTAAGTCACCTGTGTTCAACTGAGCGACGTCTCTTAGTGCACAGTGTTTCCGTCCTTGTATTTCTTACTTCCAAGTATTTTTCCAATACTTTACTTTTTTCTTTAAAGGTTAGAAATATTTTTGAAATGTAGAGACCGGAAAAATTTATTTCTTGAAAGTTATAAGAGTAATGGAACAACTTTTCTAGTCGAAAAACAGTGATCAATGTTTATAAATTGTGGTCAGTGAAAGAAATTAATTACTTCCTTTACATTAATTATTAGGAAACTAGTTAAAACTTTCCACACCATAAAACCATTTCTTAATGTTATTTTTTTAGTAATTTAAATTTCAAGTGATAACATTATATTACATAAACATTTCTGTACTTAACAATTTTTTGATCATGGTTTAAAATTCAACATATGCCTGTAGTTCTTTTATATAAAAACTCTACGATTAATAACTATACTTTCTTAATTTAATTATATCGGAAATATTTATTTCCTACATCTTGAAGAAGAAATATTTGTTTTAACAATACTAATATTTTGTAACAAACAAAAATGCTCCTTAGATCGCTTTTACCTACCACTTTCAATATAATGTTAATTATTTTTAAAAGTTTTGTCGATAAAGTATTTTCTAGCACGGTAAGCACAGCAAATTCTGTCAAGTTTTATAAATTATGGCCTGCGTCAAAAGTACATTCATACTTATATAAACTGGGAAATTACTTTAAACTTGCCTACATAATACCGCTTCTAAAATACTAAGTTTTTTTAAATTTCCCTCCCATAAATACATTATTTCATCTTATTAAAGTATTTCTGTAATCAGTTTTCATGTATCGGGTTAAAATTCTACTTACAGCTTTTTTATATACATACAAAATATATATACGATCAGTACCGACAACTATGAAAAACATATAAACTAGTATCGGTAACTATGCGTGCTTAATTCCGAGTGAATATACCATAAATATTTATGTTAATAAGATTAATTTTCAATTCAATTTGAAAAGTGCAGTCATGCTCCTCAGATTGATTAATACCTACCATCTAATATAATATATTATACCTTATAATTTTGGAAAGCATTGTTAATAAAACACTTTCGAACACAGCAAGTACAAAAAGTTCTGTCATGTTCCCGCCTCTAAATGAGTTTTTGTAATTTAAATTGAAAACCCCTGTTAATATGAATTTCCGATGCAAATTTTCGTCTACTAATTACTTTAATAATTAATCTTTTAATTAATTATTAAGTACATTTTACAAGGAACACAAGCACGAAGTATCTACTTTTAATACTTGAATGATAAAAATCTTAAAATTGCCTACTAATTTTAGGCAATAATTTTAATATTTTCAACAGTATTGACAATCAAGTCGTTTGTGATTCCAAGTAGAAAATGTAATTAGTTTTCCTAACTGTTCATTTATTAAATGCTTTATTTTTGACGACTTAATTTCATGTTCTGATATTTGGTTAACAGTAATATCCTCTTTAAACCTACACAAAAAAATAATTTGTTTGTTTGAATACAGAGTCCAATAATGTAATGAGTAGGCCTACGTCCCGAAGAGAACATTAAATAAATAAATAAATAAACATGGACTACAATTCTCTATGAGTGCTGTAGTAAAATACAAAGTGAATTTAATACAGTTGCAGTAAATAACCAACTGAGGACAGCAGTGATAAAAATACTAGATTGTGGCATTGTCGTACGCTCATGCATTGATTAAAAACACTGTTTTCAAAAGTGATCTGGGACAATACTGGGTTTCTGAATGGGGTTGAGGAACTAGAACCAATGATGACAATGCATTACATAACGTACCACGGATGCATCCTGCGATCTCACCTCTGGACTTGTTAAACTGCCAAGCGGGGCGGCGTGAGCATCAGGCGTTTCTCAACTGAAGAACCTAGCATATCTCGGTAAGTGTACAGTAATAACTTCGATTACCATATCCTTTTCTCAGTGACAATGCTACATTAATTGTATGCCAGTAAATGTATTCTCCTGATCTCTGTTATGAACATACGGGTTTTAACCCGAAGTTTACAGGTTCAGACCTGATATTAGGCTATGGCTAAGCGTGGCTGCCACTCAAAGCAACGGTCAAGAGCTTGAAGCAGAAGGCCGTGTCTGACAGAAATAAATCATCTGATCCCTTTTGATACATCTTATACTCATACCTGAAATGAATATCATTTTTTATTTTCACAAGCTTTAACATCATATGGTCGTATCGCGTGTTTGTTTTGATGTGCGACTATTTCTATTGTCGTAATTCATAATATTATCTTCCTTCAAATTAATCTTCACGGTACCATTAGGGTCAATATGACCCCAAGGGCACATTTTCACTATACTTTTCTTGATTTATGATCTTATCCCTCTTAGCCAGCTGTATCCAATGTTCTATTAATTTTTATATTTTCAACAATTTTTATATTTTCTGAACTGAGTACAATTGTACAAATCTTTAAATGCGTATACATAATTGTCCTGTTTTCAATTTAAAGCATGATTTTTACGTCAGTTCATTAAAACAATTGAAAAACTACCGATATATTCCGTAGGCTATAAATTACTTGGGATTTTTATAACCCCAGTGGTACTCGGTGTAACAAAAACAGATGAAGGAAATATTAAGGTTAACTGGTAACTTAATTTAGTGATTATGATTTTAAACTATATTGAGGGAATAGGCCATAGAAAGCAAATATTTGATCCGACAATTGCGTCTGCTACTGCGGAAACAAAACGAAAGCCATTGGACGGCCATAAGGTTTTACATTATCGTTTCAAAAACTTGCTTGGTGTGTTCTTCCTGGTATACACAAATCTCTCTCCAAATGTATTTAAATTTAAATCGTTTTTTCAGCACTTATAAATATATATATTAAATTCACCGAACAATCCTCTTTGTTAATATTTTACTCCATTGTATTAATATTAACTTTTTTTTCTTAGTCCCTTATATATTTTCCAATATTTAATACAGCTATCCTATCATCTTAGCTGCAATTCTGTAAAAATAATTAAAGGAATTCGTTATTCTACACTAGGATCTTATTAGCTTGCTCCTGATGAGAAATAATATAATATTCGTCAGTTGGGATAAACATATCGATAAATGTAAACGAAAATAAAACGTTAGTACGTATAGATTGCCTAATGACAATGACTTTAAAGACAAGTTGAATTTCGCTTTAAAAATTCAAGCCAAACACGATTTTTAAAATAATAGCTATTTACCTATTAAGTACGCAAAATAACGCTTTAGCGGACGAATCTAGTACTGCGGCCGAGGGAGAAATATTGGATGAATCCGCTAAAGCTTTTGCGTACGTGCTGCATACAATAGGCATATTTTTTCAGTAAAAGCTTTGTAAATTATATGAAATAAAATAATTATACCGTATAATTCATTATAAAAGGCATAGTCAGCCATTTGTTGACGCCATATTCTCACAACCTCCTGAATTCTATGCTATACGAAATGCGGATGTACAGGCAGGGAACAAAAAAGCGGACCAACTCTTGCATCTGGTTTCAGAGCCTTGTGATACGTAAATAAATGTAAGGGATGTAACGGAAACGTTTGCTTTCACAAGCAATGCAAATTACGTGAAATTATTTCTCAATTCAAGCAATTTATCGGCTGTAGAACAAATTTCAATACATTCCCTGATATCCTGTGAATGCCGCTAGGCATGCGCAGTGGCTCATATCGGCAACTTGGATATTTTAGTCGGTCCGCTTTTTTTCCCTACCTGTACATGCCATTGCGGGATTCTTATGAAGTATAGCTATCTTGGTTTAGGCCTATAGTTTTTATTATATTATTAGGTGTTTTGTAAACAAAAACCTGCTCAAGTTTCCCTGATTAACGTAAAGAAACAATGTTGCCTTATATTTATTGTTTTATGTCAAGTATTTTGTTTCAAATTCTGTTAGGTTGGTATCACTGGTCACTGCCATCTGGATTTTTCAGTTGCCATGACGACTTTTCCTGCCTATTACGGTAAAATTACTTTACCGGCCTAGGTTGGTAAAGTGTTACTTTTCGGTAAAATCCGACAAGCAGGTGTTTTGTGGAGCGTGTACTAAAATAGCTATTTATGTTTCAAGTTGTCCACCGCTGTGGCTCAGGGGATGCGTTCAATCCTCTCACGCAGCGGGCCCGGGTTCGATTCCTGGGGTTTTTTCTGGGGTTTTTCCTCACCTTTGAGACAAATGTCGGGTAACTTTAGGCCCTTGTGGTCCCCAGATATCATCTGGCCGTCATTATCATCTTCATCCCATCCTCGCCTTGTTTGGAGTGAGTGTTTGTGTGAATGGTGTGTCTCGTCCTATATGTTCGTGTTGTCTCGGAGGTGGCCCCGGCATTGGGCTGATCACTCATCCGGGGAGGCCCTCCATGTCCTTGTCTGGTCAAAAAAGTATGTATGTGATCCAAAGATAATCCCTCTCCCGACAGGTCGCGGCCCTGTAAGGCCCGGGCGGCTTGGGTCGCTTAAATCCTAAAAAAAAAGGGGAGAGGTGAAACTACGGTAAAGAAAGAAAGAAGATGTTTCAAGTACGGTACGCAAAGTAAGGCTTTAGCTTAAGAGGTGCATACAATATTTTTTAGTAAAAGTTCTGCAATTTTACTACTAATGAGCTCAATATTTTTCAGCCATTTCCGATGATTATATGTAAAGAAAGCTAAGATAATGGCGATTGCATCAGTAGTGAATGTGTATAAACTTCGCTTGCTGTGGATTGCTTCTTTTTCTTTAAAAAGTCTAAAGATATTGTTAAGATAGTAATGTTGATTAATTAAACTAAGTATATTTACTTCAATTGAAATTAATCATCATTTTATCGCATTTTCTGCAACGAAACTTACTATGCCTTGTTAAAAGAAGCAATCGTAGAAGAGGCTCATCTGAACTCGCTTCCTTCAACTGGCGCTGGTGGTCTAGTGGACTGAGCGATGGCTTCTTCCATGCGTTCGCGTCTACCCCTAGCCGTGAAAAATATAATAGTTATTATTATGGAATTTATTTCTTAAATTCAAGATTTATATATGACTGTGCTTGTTAATAGACAATGAACAATAAAGCCCTTAACATGTAAAATTGAACTTACACAGGGACATACTGTAGAGACAACTAGGAGCCACAGTTGAAAATACCATGGCAACTAGGCCGGTAAAATTACTTTACCGTACTAGTGCTATTTTCCGGCGAGTTAGCGGTCCGAGAAACAGCCCCTTTGCGGAGAATGTACTAAAACATATTTTAAAAATTTATCTCACTATAAACATTTTGCACTATTTTTTATTTAACAACGAGGCTGCCAGAGAAATAACTTAAATTCAGGTAGCATATAAGTTAGATAGTTTTTAAGAATGGCTATAGAACCACGTATAGTCTTCGCGCCCAAACGAACCCCAGTCGGCTACAAAGGGAGCGGAACGCTTTTAAGTCGGACCACTTCCCTCATCTGGAAAAGATTATTAGGGTCTACCCACCCCTAAACAAATGCGGTGGTCCCTGCCACCAGGTCAGGCCTTGTTGCAATGTCACTTGTGTTGTTTCTCCAGATTTGTGGAAATCAGCTGCAAGGTTTTTAAACTGTGGCAACAATGCGCATCTTATGCTTAGGCACGCGCAACATTTCCCTTCCTTCCATTTCGGCTTTTCAACCCCAAGATGTTTATGGAGGTGTTTATGGAGGGTTTGGTCAGGGTTGGGGTTGAGATACTAAATTAGAGGGTTGCCGCCTGAGGATCCTTTAAAAGCGGTGACTATATCTTGAAGATTTATCCTATTGAGGTCGAAGGAATCCCAGAGCCTGACGGGCAGGGCCGTAGCTAGGCGGTGGCTAGGTGGGCGACCGCCAAGGGCGCAGTTACAAAGGGCGCAAAATTAACCATGAAAAATCCCGATTTTTTTAGGCTGGTGCAATTTAGCAAGCAATATAAATTCCACGTTAGTGGAAGAAATCTTTCAGGTTATTAAAAATTAATGCACGTGAACTATCTATACCTATAGTATTATGCCGATTGTCTACAAGCAAAAAGCAGTCATGCAACGTCTTTTAATTAACACGATTCATATTGACAGAGTAAAACATAAATCATGAACAGTATGGAAAGATATAACGACAATGAAAATTAATATGTACGTTATTATTGTGATGAAAGTGGTTCAACTCAATCCCTTTCCAGCTGATTGTCGTCCTCAGTGCTACTACTGTCGGCAGGATTGATTACAAAGCGATCAACAATGGCATCGCTCATACTGTTACATGCTACATGCAAAAATGACTGACCAACTATATTATTACAACAGAAAAAGCCGAATGCGCAGATCTCAATTCCTTTTGTTGTTACTATTTTATTATAAATTAAGTGTGAACTAAAATTTCTTATTTTAAAAATGTTTAGTTTTTTTAATCATACAATGTATTAATGTACATTAAAATTAATTTCTGTAACTTTACATTGAATAATATGTGTTGTGATCCGCGGCCGATGCACGCTCTGCCAGCTGGCAGTACACATGCTGTTTGTTTTGATCAAGTTCCCTTCTAAGGCCGGCGCTGATATTATAGTCGCTGCTATTATTTTTAATTATATTATACTGTATTATTATTAGGGCCCGGATTCTGATGACCTAAAATTGTTTGAAAAATGACCTATAAAATGACCCCAAAATTTAAAGAAAATTACTTAATAATTATAAAGAATGACCTAAAAACATATTTTATTTATAAAAAATTATTATTGTACACACAAAATTATAGAATAATTTGTACATAATTGTTAAAACCTTAAATTCAGAGAGGATGTTGTAGGTCTAAACAACTTTGATTTTTGCTGTGAATATTCGTTCCTTACGGAATTTTATACTGGCACTGGCGAGTCAAACATCGGTATTTCCTTTTGCGGTCTGCCGGATTATATTGTTTATTGAGGGTAAACAGTAGTTTGCACTCTCAAATACAAGCAGGTGGCAGACTCTGGTGCCAAGTCAATCTAATAACAACAGTAATGTAATACAACATTTTGGCGTTCTTTTGATTCTCGTTTCCGACTGAGACATGACAACACTTCAACATAGAGTGTGTCCTTCTTGCATTAAACAAACACTTCAAAGACAGCACCGCTGGGGACGAAATAAATGCCCTAAAAATATAAAATTGCATACAATGTCAAAAAATAACCTAATAAAAATGCATTTCTATAATCTAGAGGCCATGATTATGATTTATCTACAAATTGGCAATGTCTATGCAGCATCAATAAAAAAGATGACATGTCATTAGAATCCGGGCTCTGATTATTATTGTATTTTTTTATCTAAGCGATTTTTAAATTAAACAGTGAAACAATATTAATGTTTGTGTTGTTTCGTCTCTTGTTGATGTTGGCGTTGCTTCTGTTGTATAGGTAAGAATTATTTCAGTAAAAAAATGTGCCTACTAAAACTACCATGACCATCATAGCTTAGACTACATTATTAGTTTTTATCTATTAGGCAGTGGTTTTTTAAAGAAATAGGACCAAAAAAAACCTTCTGCAAGCGAATTTAAGAAAATCAGTTTTACAGAAATTAAAAAAAAATGTTCATTTGGTGGGCGCAGATTTGTCAAACTCGCCAAGGGCGCAGAAGGACCTTGCTACGGCCCTGCTGACGGGGTGTACTGGTATTGTGCCTCGTGGCCGATCATCAGCCCATAGACAGAGAAAATAGTCTAATTAATTTATATTTTCTCTTAAATTCTTTTCTCGGTACGAATTTCTATGGGTTTTCCAGAACATTATCAAATGCAAAATGTATCCTTCTTTGCTAAATGGTATCAAAAGTTTATTATTTCCATTGGTGGCCACATCGGAAATTTCGGTGATCTTTCATTAAATTGGCTATAATAGGTTATGCTGATGATTTCGCAGCGTTTCCCCTAAGGAAATGGACAAAGGAAATTTTATTTTTATAATTATTTTTATGAATATTTGGTCAGTTCTATCTCTCAAAAAAGCCTAAGATTCATATTTTACGCACACCTTGTAAAAAGCCAAAATCTATTTAATGAATTTCAGTATTAGCATTGCTTACACATATGTATGTAGTCCTATTTAGGATTAGAAAAACCTGGAGTGAACCTATGACCAAGAAAATAATGCAATATAATTTCAATTAATATAAGAAACAAAAATAATTTAATGTGAATAAATAAGAATAATCTGATGTAATCGTAGTTTAAGGAACGTTTTCACTCACAACAGCTATTTTAAGGGAACCATGATTCCATTATAAATCTAAGAACTGATTTTATTACTCTTTGGACTATTGTTATTACATATATATTTTATTTAAAATTATTTTAAATAGGCACTTTATAGAAGTATTTTTAAAAGAAAGAAAAATTTATTAAAGTATGCTTAGTGAGATTTAGCTGAAGAAATGTGCTTATATTTTAACAAAATTCCTGAGTTCGATTTTTTGTCAATCTAGCTCATACTTCCAGAAGGTGAAAAAACTGCGATACGATCTACGAATGTTGTATCATTTCTAGTGCCCAGTAGAATTTCTTAAGTAAATCAGCATGATATGATGTAGCGAAGAACAAGAAATTTAACATAAGGAAGCGCCTTGTATTTTAATCAGGTAGACTACACAACTTAAACTCCATCTGTAAGGACTGAAACCGAGACCTATCAAAGCGTTTACTGAGAAATGACTTTGTAATAGCTGACAATGTTGCCTATAGTGCACTTGAGTATAAGTGTACATGACGCTTGTGGAGAATGACTTTCCAATTCTGTTCATTCGTTAAGAGGATTCGAGTGCTTACCCTGCTGGAAGTATTAAATACACACCACAAGGAAGCATAAGACATCGGACGTCTTTACATTAGAATAACGAGGGGTTATACTCTTTAAGCCTGATGATTCCATCTTTTCTTGAACTGATGGATGCCATTGGGGGAGCTATTGAGTCAGAATTTTTAAGTTGTAGACCTATTATCCTTAAAGTATTTACATATATGCTGATAGTTCTATTTTAAATAAAGACAAATAAGATTATTAAATTCATATATACGCCGAATTGAACAGGAAAATTCTAGTTTATAGGCCTACCCGAGTGATCCCTCCTGAATGCTGAAATTTGTTCCCCATTGTGATAGTTTCTTGTGGTTATTTAATGTTTCAGTTCTCTTACTAAGACCTGTAATCGACGCCAGTGTGCCGGAATTTTGTCCCGCAGGACTTCTTTTCCTGTATGTTAGTTTACATACATGAGAATGTCGCATTTATGCTTAATGACATCACTGGACCAGTCTAAAATCCGCTAAGTCGACTGCACCTAACATGCCAGCACTATTTTGAGCGTTAAATTATATAAAAACAATATTTATATTCCGAACCTTTTTATTCTACCATTTCAAACGCATATTTAAATGCACATATCAAGAAAATATCTGCATGAAAGTCTACATAATATGCGCATATTTTCGTCATTTTACTGTATATAAATCCTAACCCTGACGGGCATTTAAAGGATGTAGAATAAAAAATGTATTAACATAATTTTACATAGTCGGTACGCAATGTGCTTATCCCATTTTAAATGTTGGTCAGTTTTAAAATGACTCCACTCGTACCTTTGGCTTGTAGTATTTATAGAATAAGATTAAGATTCACAGCACCAAAGGCTCTTTTTTAGGTCTAAATATATCCCTAAACATTTGTATCCTTTGTTTGGATTATTACGTTATTAGAATTTGCTATGTAAACTGCGTTATGGCCTTTTCTGCACCAAAATTATTTTGGAAATTAAACCGATTTTTAGAAGTGGATTTTTTTCCTAAATATGTAATTTTTTTTGCTATTCATTTTCGAACATTTTAGTTAAAGGTGGTTTCAGAAATATAGATATAAACTATATATATTATTTTTATCATGTATTTATATAGAGGCCCATCAACGGCCAATACTAGATCTTTAGGAAAATAGCATTTTGGAAACAAACGAATTGATTGTTAATTTTATGTAGAAATACCTAATTTCCTTTTGAATGTGTGATATTATACGATATATGATAATTATGCAAACACGAAGTAGTAAAATGAGATATGGTGATCTTAGTGATCTAGATCTTCAACATTTTGAGAAAAAGTAGTGAAGAAAAACTATATAATTACATAATAAACTGAACTCTAGTAATTAATAATTCTACTTATCAAAAGCCGAAAATTATTTGATCCTGAAACAGTAATAACTAATTTGTGCAAGATAGTCATATTATATAATTAATTCACAGCACATTCATAATTTAAACACAATCCTTTAATATGGAAATAACATTTTTTTATAATTGTGCAAGTTGTAGTGGTTTATGAATACAATAGGCATATAAAGCACATTATTATAACAAATTTTATAATACCTATGTCTACCTGAACTGAGCAAGACACGTGTATAATTTGTTCTGTGTGTGACATTAGTGAGTCTACAGATCAATGATATAGGCCTAGGTTCAAATCCGGTAAATGCAATGTTGTATACAAAAATATCAACTTCATATAAGATGGGGTGCCACAGAACTGAATATAATCTAAAGATAAATAATTATTTTGTAATCATTTAGATTACATAAATACATCTCATATAAATGGAAGCCATATTTTTTCCGAGTTTCAAGCATAGGCTTTAGTGAACTCAGTCACGGTTGCAACAATCCAGTGTTTAGTTCACCCAATAGTCGTTATGTGCATAGAATATACTTTATATACTTAATAGAATGTACTTAATGCTCAAAGCGGTGCCAGGGGGGGGGGGGGGCTGGCCCATCAGAAAAAAAAGTGCTGGTCCATCCTTTGGAAAACCCTTGCTTCATACTAAATATTGATGATGGAAAATTAGAAGATTTAAAGAAATAAAGCAACCAAGAAAGAAGGAAAGAATAGATAAATAACGAAGGGAGAAAGAAGAAAATATCACGAAAATAGGAATAATTAGAGAAGAAAATACTAGGCGATATATAGAAATAAATTAAGTAAGAAAGAATGAAAAAAATTAATAACAAAAGAAGAAAGAAGGAAGGATAGGAGGAAAGAAAGCAAGCAAGACGGAAAGATATAAAGAAAGGAAGGAAGAAAGAAATAAGAATTTAAAAAGAATGAAAACAAAAAGAAAAAGAGCGAAAACACAGAAATAAAGACTGCAAGTAAACAATGACGAAAGGAAAATGGATAACAATCTTAAGCTGACTGGTCAGTTGGAGATCTTCAGCGAACTAATGGTTGGTTATCTCTGCAACTTTATATTGACTATGCAAACAGATAAAGCAGAAGGTAAGCTAATCCTCCCGGCCCGGCGAGTCCTTCAAACTCGAGTGCAGTGAGGAGGAGATCATTATTATATCTTGTACTCTTTGCTCTTATTGGAATCGTATGTGACAAGGCCGGGCCACGACCAAGGTGAATTTTGTTGTTGCTTTTCTTCTCCTTCCTAGGCTATAATTTGATTCTTCTAAAGTCCGTGAAGTATATTTAGCAGCATTTATAATTTCATTTGCATCATGTATTAATCCTTTTTCAATCGGCTTAAACTGTCATTCAATTTAACTGAATAACCTAAAGAAAGCCCTAACTAGAAAGAATGGTAAATATTTATTTCGAATATTTGCAATATCAAGGTTGGCAATCTAAAGTCCTCTACTTGAAAAAACAAAGGATTGGATACAAAACATTAAAACTTTTAAATACATACGGTATTGCTAATATGATAGAGTTGGATTATTCCCACAAAGTCTCTGGCCTTGAAGACAAACCCAGCCAGCGAGCTTCTCGTTACGTCTCGTTACCAAGATGCGCGAATTGGGTGCGCGTAAGATCAGTAAGCTACCGCTGGGCAGAGAGTGAACATCATGCAGCATGTCGCAAGTCGTAGAAAATACTATAATAGTTGAGTGGAGGGATGATGCCGCTGCGAGAGAGACAGACAACACGTGGAGTGGGATAGGAGAGCTGAGCCAATCAGGGTGCAGCTACCTCCCCTAGCCAGGAACTCTACGAGCGGTGAGACTCGCTCCTAAGGTATATACGTAAAAACCCAGAGACGTTGTGGAGGTAATCCTACTCTAATTCTTTACATGCACAAAAACTATGAACGAATTAATTCTTTTAATAGGTATATTTAGCAGCATTTATAATTTCTTTTGAATCATGTATTAATCCTTTTTCAATCGGTTTAAACTGTCATTCAATTTAACTGAATAACCTAAAGAAAGCCATAACTTGAAAGAATGGTAAATATTTATTTCGAATATTTGCAATATCAAGGTTGGCAATCTAAAGTCCTCTAGTTGAAAAAACAAAGGATTGGATACAAAACATTAAAACCTTTAAACACATACGGTATTGATAATATGATAATTCTTTACATGCACAAAAATTTGAACGAATTAATTCTTTTAATAGGTAGGCCTATATTTGGTGAAAAATATGAACTTTTAAAAATTATTACCTCTCTGTGTATGAATATCATAGGTAAAAGCATGTAAAAATTAGCTGTGTATAATTCGTAAAATTCAATATTGTGTTTGCATCAGAAACAGGCTACCTCTTTCTGAATCTAAATATTTTTATTATTATAGATCTATAGGACTATGTGTATGTAAATAGCACAAATCGAAAATAAAAAATCTTACCTAATCGGAACTTATCTTCAAGTTAGCAATGTTTCGACATTCCAGAACCTTATATGGATTTTGCTTAAAAATATTTGTTTTTATGTCTCTAATGATTTTTAAATTTTATCAACTGTACAACAACTGCTTGTACAGTGCCAAAAACCAAAACTTTTGTTTGAAATAGGCTATCCTTCAAATTAATTTTTATGACTTTTTTAAGTAACGTTTCATAATAAATAAAAAAAAAATAATAAATAAATAAAAATTAAAAAGACGTTGAATATCTACGTCCCTGCTGCTAGGGGGCTAGAAGATAGTAAGTTACATGCTTAGGGTAGAGAAAGTCATATGATATCTGCACATAATGTTTTAAGTGATATTGTGATTCCATATTACAAGTGTACTATTGATTGCTCTTCTCGAACAGTCTACGTCAGCATTTGCCATCGTTACAATATTGACAATGGAAACATTTGTCGGGAGTGGTACACGAACAGAATATATTCCTGAAGCCCGAGTCAGATGCACCAGCCTTCTAGTTTTTCTCTTTCTTTACCTACATCATATGTACACCAGAGTCCTACATTTTTACTTTCATTAGCCGCAACTTGAAAGAATGGTAAACATTTATTTCGAATATTTGCAATATCAAGGGCTTACAAGGAAAAAGTATTAACTCCAAAAATGCAAAAAAATGAGTTGTTATAGGTAATAAGTACAACAGATTGTGCTCTAACCACAAGGGAAACTAACTAAATCCTACCCCTTATAGTTCCTGAGCAATGAAACTGTCACAGACTCCTAAGTTCATTACACACAGAATGTTTTCAGGGAAAAAGAATTAAGTCCACTTCATACCTTTCGCCTGTATACCTAAATGTCAAATATAACATATCTCTACAGGCAGAATGATTTCATTCGGCAACTGATCATGTTGATTGACCGCCTGCGTGGTCTTATGGTTAGCGTCGCTGACTAGAGAGCCAAAGGCCATAGGCCCGGGTTCAATCCCTGGTGCCTCCTAGGATGTTTCTGAGGTAGGGAGGAGCTACTTCATAGAGAAGTAGCGGCTCCGGTCACGCAAACCACCATTAACGACCGTGGGTGTGGGTGCTAACAACATGCCCCCTGTCCTGCCATCTGCCTAAGGGTACGCGCAAGACGGAACCGGGATGGTCGCATGCCGCAGGCCGCATGAAGAATGAAGTCATGTCTTCTTACGAGAATGAACAAGACGCCGTTTGGATGGTCTCTTGCCAGCCATCTGGTCAGGCCGCAGTTTGCTGGTAGAATGCTAGCCCTTTTTTTTCATGCGACCGGCCGCTAGCGTGCAGTCTAGATTCAGGCGTTCCACTTGTGCATTTTGCAATCGCTCCACAAACAAAGGACTGTTTATAAGTTATCCTTTATTATCAGCTCAGACCACCAAAATAAATATTATTATTACTCAATGAAGGGATTGTAGAGATCATTAATGGCTACCGTCACTGACTTGTATGGTTTATATTCAGTTTTTTTGTATAATTTATAGTAACCTAATAATTGTATATTATGTTAATTTTTGTGTTGCGGGGTTTAAGTGTGTTCGTTTTATTGTCTTCTTGTACTCTGAAGACTGAATACAATGGTCACACCAACTCAAGAAAATAATAATAATAATTAGGGACCGGATTTTTAGGTTTTTAAAAACACTGTTTTAGGTTTTCCATTAGGTGAAATAGTTTTTTTTTTTTAGGTTTTTTTCCAAAATATCGTTTTCGGGTAGAATAATTGGTTAATGAATTTGAATGTGCTACATATGATTCAATACATAATACTTGTAAAGGTTAACTTAACAAAATAGACTTAAATTTGTGTAAACTTGCTTTAGGACAATATTATACAATTGAAGAAAGAAAGCATAAACAATCAAAAGAAGCAGTGAAAATAAGATTGTCTCACATTTCCTGGTTACAGTATATCACTAAATATCTTTCAATATTCTGAACTGTGAAGTTCTTCCTGTTATCTCTTAGAATACATTTGAAGGCAGAAAATGTCCTTTCAACCTCACATGACATGAACAATGGTTGTTCGTACGAATATTTTTAAAAGAATACGCCGGTACTCTTACACTTCCTGTCTTGATGCTGTCATCCTAGACGACATTGGGTTGAACGAAACGTTGGTGGTATTAATTTCAACCCAACAAAAATTGTCTCTCTGCAAAATATCGATTTCTCAACTGACAAACAAAAAAGACAAAAAATGTAGCCCAAATTAGATATTTTAGGTTTTATATCCCGTTTAGGTTCATTTAGTTTTTTTACCCCATTTAGGTATTTTTAGGTGCCACAGAATTAATGTGGATGAATCCTATGGACATGATTCGAAAAAGTGCATGATCGCTTTTTGTTTTGGAAGTAAGGAAAAAAATAGGTAAAAACCTAAGAATCCGGTCCCTAATAATAATAATAATGTTTCTATCCATACATTGGTTCTCCATCTCAAACCGTTTAAAAAATGTATATTCCCTGCCAAAAATCTCCTTTTTTTTGCCAAAGAAAGTTTTTACGCCATTTTTTCGGAAAACTTTGTATCTTAGCACTTAAAGTATTGGGTTTACAACGAAAACTTTTAGAAGAAAAGCTGTAGAGCATTAAATTTACTATAAAATACACATTCAATTTAGTAACTCTGTGAAACAGTGAAATACTCTTGTGACATATTTTACATGTAACTAATTTTCATGAAGCTTCCTGTAAGAGTTTAAATTCATAAACTCATTCCCATTGTCTTCTGTGTCTTCAAAACCTTATGAATGAGAATATAATAACAAAGAAATTAAAATAAAAAAGGAGATAATTCAGAAACTTAATCCATAACATTCGACCTTCCAGTTAAGCGACCAGGCTGCGTCTTGCGCATACACACTTCATGCCCGGCGCCTGGCTCAACAGCGTAGCGACCAGGAAGGGGACCAACCAAGCTGCGTCTTGTTCGAACCCTAAGGTAGATGACGCAGCGGTCGGGTGGTAGGCCTAGTCCCTTCTGGTATGAAGCGCAACAGAATTTAGTAGTTTAGATCATGTTGACTATCTGATTCCTGAACCTGCTGTGGAAGAAAGTGCAAGTGATGAGTCTGAAGATGATTGTTAGAATGTTACTGGACAGTGTTCATGTAGCTTCTGAAAAGTAAAACTATAATTACACACTTTAAAAAGCATTTAATTAACAATCTGGAGGTGCTAAGTTTGCTTTCCATCTATACATAGCACAATTTCTGTAATTCCTACCAGTAATACCTATTTTTTTTTTCTTTCCATTTTTGGACTTAAAACCGTTTCCCTGTATTCATACAATTTCATTAAATTAAGCCCTAAAACATTATGGAAACATAATTTTGATGTGTAAAATATGTTAAAATGTAACCAATAGATGTGTTATTTCATTAAAAAATGTACAGGTGATTTAATTCATAACCTGATTTTTCATGTACATTCAAACTTTAAAATTGATTTTTCTCCAAACAACTTTTTTGGAGTTAATAATTTTCCCTTGTAAGCCCACGATATACAGCTATGTAGTTTGACATTCTGTTAATGTGTTTCTGAGTTTGAGTATCACAGTGTTGTGAAACTGATGTTTAATACATGGAAAAGTTCTTTATCCTTGGAGATCAATACCCATAAATTATACTTTTTGAACAATAAAGTTTCAAACGTAATAAAACACTTTTTTTTAGTTAGAAGTATCATTTCTTTTTTATAATGCTCAGAATTTTATGCTGAAGTAGAATCCATTCAAATAAGAAAATTTAGTTTTCCACTTATGGTTGGGTTTCCCTGGCAGGGTCACATAAACTTATACGGACACATATGTACATATCATTCTTGTTATAGTGTTGGACAACATTTTGATCCTCGTGTATTTCCTTCAATAAAACTTACATTGGTTTGCATTTTTCGCTATTCTGACAGGAAAATTATTGGATACTTGAGATTGATCCCAGCGTACTCGCTTAAGTGAACGGAACGACCCCACACATGCAAGGGGATCATGTACCGATGATAAAAATTTTTTTTTTTTCTATATAACCGCTTTGCAGGCACCGTAGAGCGAACACAGGGGAACGTTACACCGCCCGCACTTAAAGTGTTTATGGACCATGAAGGTCTGAACCCATACACTGGGACTTGTAATTGACTTTACGACCTACTATCAAACATATTTTCTTTTTCCCACACTACGCACTGATTTCATCAATAATAAGTTGGTTTCATATTTCACTTGATCTTACATCATTATCAGTTTTCAAATTCTGATGGCGAAGACTAGATAATATCAAGTAATAAGTGCAATCCGGAAATTTCACGAGTCATGAAATCGTGAAAAGTTGAAGAAATTTATAAGTACCGGTAGATATAATTTTTATACTTATTTACTTAGTTACACACTCAATGGCAATAGACAATTCCTAAGCAGGCTAAAGGAATATTACCTATTTTATTGAACGAGGAAGTTCATTGCCGCGCTTACCTGTGCCCGCCACTCAACCCTTTTCTGAGCTAACTCCATCCAACCATCCCTCGCAAATCCAACTTCCCTTAAATCTATCCTAATATTGTCCAACGTTAGGTCTTCCACTGGCCTTTTCCTTCGGTTCTCCCAGTCAATATTTTTTTTAGATATGTCTTTCCTCCCCCATGCGGTCAACATGTCAAGCCCATTGCATTCTCCGTGATTTAATTACCCTTACTATCATCTGTGAAGAGTATAGGTTATGAAGCTCATCGTTATGCAGTTTTCTCTAGTCCCCATTTTCATCTTTTTTTTAATAACCTGTTTGAAATTCCTCTTCTACTTTCTCTAGTGAAGAATAAAATCAGGTAAACTGATATAACAAAGTGCCAGTATGCTTTTTTAATCAGTAATAATTGCAGTTATGATATACAGAAAACAAGTTTTTTTTTTTTTTTAAAATAGATCTCCGAGTTAAACTCCAGATACATTCATTAAGCAGGGCTTACGGAAGAACAAAGGTCTAAAGTTTGATTCTTAACCTTAATTCATATTGGTATACACTGATATACTAATTCTTAAAATATGTAAACATTTTACAAAATGCATTGACAATGAAATAGTACAGTAAGCCAATAAGAAGAGGATAGTTCCACCTAGCGGTATGCAGTTTTGTTCTGAGTATAGGCTTATGCAATTTTAACGCAACGCAATAACTTTAAAGCTAGTTTCTGTTCGTGAAATAACATTTATAGGCTTATGTTATTATTTAGGAATGATGTAGGTCAATGAAAGACAATGAATTCCCAGTTTTTTTAAAAAGAAAAATGTAATACTTATTTAAGCACATTGACAAAATAGGACACAAGAATGGAATAGGCTCAATTTAACACAATTGATAATAATAATAAAAAAAAATTTGTTTCAGGGTGGACTCGAACGTGATATCTCTTGATTACTAGACAAGCACCTTACCCCAAGACCAAACCACACTGAAACTTTTGAGTGTCCAATACCAAACAATACTATTTCGTCGTTGCTCACAGAAGAGAAAAATCACCGTATTTCGAAATTAGGCTATATATCGTGCCTGCAAGATTTATTATGGTACAATGTTGAATTATTTCATTAATTAGTACTATAATATTCGCGATATCTGAGTGATAAATTAGGATGAGGCCCTCGTTGAAGCAGAGGTACCAACCTAACCATATTCTCAAAGCTTAATGTTTTTATTTATTAAGAGGTCAGGGATTATAAATCTGACATAGGCTGAAGTAAAATTCAATGCTTTAATCTAATTGTAATCAATTTTAGCAAAATAATTAGTCATTATACAGCAGCATTTCATCTATAATCGTACATATGGGAACATTTGTTTTTCATGTAGATGTCAAACTGTCCATGGCAACTGAAGGAAGCTTTATAAGCTGTCATTAATTGATGACGCTATAAGAAAGAACCGAGAATTTGATTTTGCATTTGAAGAAGGTGCCTTCTTTTTACCCTCCTTTACTAAAGAAGGTTTCGACAGGAATTGAAGGCTTGTTTCAGAATTTCCATTTATTTACCTTAGTTACGGGACTCGCCCGCTGATTGGTTGGCCGCGAGCCAATCAAAATGCTTCGAAATGAACCAAAATATTATAATAAATTTGACTGATAATTACTCTTTATTTCGGTACTGGACAACCGATTAGGTCCAAATTCAATAGGCTTATTGCCATGATTGTTATAAATAAGTATACGAAGTTTCATGAAAATCCGATAAAGCGTATTTGAGTTACCGCGCCTTTTCTTATATGATACCACAAAAGGGCACTAAATTGGGTATTATTCTGGTACCGGCCAACCGATTTGGTTCAATATCAACAGACATCTTCCCATGGACATTATAAATAGGTATTCCAAGTTTCATGAAAATCCGATAAAGCGTATGAGAGTTATGGCGCCTTTAAAATATACACTAAATTGGGTTTTACTCCGGTACCGGTGAACCGATTTGGTCCAATTTCAATAGGGTTCTTCCCATGGACATTATAAACGCGTATACCAAGTTTCATTAATATTCGATAAAGCGTATTTGAGTTAGAGCGCGTACAGACACACGGACGGACGGACGGACGGACAGACGGACAGACATTTTTCGTCCCCCACACAATCTCATAAAGTACCATACTGGCACTTAATAACTCAATTTTCGTTAATTCACGGTTTTGCTCAGAAATTGTCTCGATTTATTTTGGTTGCATCTCGAATTTGCTTGTTTTTTTTCCGTAATCTGAATTTAATGTTTTATTACCATCAAATGACTATCTCTGAAAGAGACCTTCCTGCTTGCTCGATTTATTTCTTATTTTCGTCCTTATGCACGTTTGACAGAAATTCATGACCTCACATTTAGTTTGTTTTCGTCATAAAAGAATCACTATAAATTTGTCCAATTTGGTGTTTAAGCAAGCCACAATAAAGAACTTCAAATAAAATTTTATTTTTACTCCAACATTTTAAACCTATAGAGCATATGATAGTTAACGAACATTCCCCTTAATTCTCCGGGTTCTAGTTATGAGGGAATTGGCATTATAGTTACATTTAAATTATGCACATTTGAAGCACGAATCTAGGTTCCCATCATGAGTCTCAAAATCTTTTCCAGACTAAAAAAACTATATAATTACAGTAGTGTCCCGGGAATCCGGACTAGATGGGACCGAACCCTGTTCGGATCACCTAAAATCCGGATTAAACGGAATTTGCCTTAAAAGCACATACTGTACTGTAATACAAGTTTCAGATGGATAAAACAATAAAAATGTATTAATTTCAACCCATAAACTGATGTAGGATTAACAAAACAAACATCTTTGTGGTTAAAATTCTAAATATATTGATTGTTCTTCCGTCCGAATTAACCGGATGTCCGGCCGAGTGGGGCCCGGATTAGCATGACTCTATTATATTTGCGTAAAATTATAACAACTTAGGGAGATAAGACCACGTCAAGGCATGAATTATCGTTATTGAATATTCACTACCAATAATAGATTACTCCACCATTAAGTAATGGTCTCATTTCTAAAAATTTCCATGTTTCGTGAACTGAAAATTCTTTCACAGAATATTTACCAGGAATAGTTTATCCTCCAAATTAGGTTGCCAATTGAAGTTTTAAGTTACACTTTGGTGAACAAATATAATTACTAAAAACTCACAAGAAGCTGTTATGTAACTAATGCAACTGGAATGATGGATTTGTTCTTCCTAGATTTACTTGTGCATATACAAGTTGCCTTCAACTAGTTCTTCTGCACGGTATCAATTAGCAAATGGGAAATAATAAATACGGAAATGATCGTTTAATAAAGGATGAATTATGGAAATAAGTGGGCGTTCATTACTCTGAACTTATTGTGAGAATCGTGTGGGAGGAGAGATCCTTTGCTGAAAAAAAAAGCATTACAACCATTTCATAAAATATGGGAATTTTTCCCTCAAAGAGAGAAGTTAAAAAATTATTGTAATTGGATGGTCAAAAATAATTTAAAACCTCAAATTCTCTGGATATTAAGGACTTAGGTGTAGCTGAAGTGATTTCATGTGTAAAATCTGTCGATTTACTTATTTATTGCGTTGAGTTACTTTATTTTGCTATTTTTAGCATGATTTTAACACTCTTTAATACCAAGTAGTCAAGAGTTATCAGCTATGTCCATTTTCATTTGAGAAAATATACATCTGAAGGTACAATTTGGTATAAGATTAACTTCAAAAAATATGTGTGGTTAATTATGTAAAGTCACAAACAAGTGACTTTTTGTCCCACCCGTAATGGTGATGGTTTTGTTAAATTGTTATTGATTAGTTAAATAAATGTTCTGACAACCTGGAAACAGTTTATAATTTGTATTTAATCCTTCATACCTTCATTAATAACAACATTAAGACCCTAACAGTAATAGCAGAACAGCGAATGAACTTTTGTTTTGAATCATTAAAATCAGTGTCCAAATTTTGTCCCACCCGTAATAGATTTAGAAAAACAAATTTAAAATATTTAAAACAAATTTTAAATAATGCTTTGCATGTAGTGTGGAGGAGAAGGCATTGAAAATTTTACAGGATGTGAAGAACCAGTTCTAGTTTATTATTTATGATATGTAATAAGCAAAAATAGTTTTTATAATTTGCTTGAATGTCCCATCCGTAATTATGAAATGGCTGATTATTCACTTTCGCAGTGGGTAATTTGACTTTAGAATTCTATCAACGTGCTCTATACACTTTAACACTTCATTTGAATGCAGTTTGACTAACTGTTCACTGTTCACAAAATTTCATCAGCTGTCTTCAAGGACTTCTTCTCCTGCTTCATAAGCCTACTGTTTACATTTTACTAACATTTACTTTACACTCGCATTAATATAGCTTCCATTTTTCCTTTACTTTCTCGACACATGCCTTGGGTACTCTAGCTGGAAGAATTAATGTATTTCATCATGAGTCCTAGTTCGAGTTTTCAGCATTAATGCTCGTTTTTAAAACCTTCAGTCTAAAAACTCTATTTTCGAGAGAAAAAAAAAGTTCATGTACGTGGAGTCTGATTGTAATCTGATCAGCATAGTTGCCAAAAATCGCATCAAAATGAAAATTTATGTTAAGGTTAACTATCTTTCGAGGATAGTATCGATAACGTTATTTTACTTCTACAAAGTATTTAACATAAAAGACGAATTTATTTATTATAAAACGAAAAGTTGGAAAGATTTTGTTTTACTTTTGTATAGTACATTAGCTACTTATACTAAACCTAACAAATTTACGAGAAAGCTTTTTCCTAGAAATTATCTGAAGGACATCTGGGCATCTACAAACTAACCAGCTTTCCTCCAGATTCAGAATAAGTCTTAGTGGCTTTGCATGAGGCTAGGGGAAGAAAATGTGCTCTCCTGAAATGGGTCACTTATAAGTCGGAATATCAAGCGAGAAAATCGCATTACCAAGAGTTCACATAAAATCTCTAACTTGCTTTTATATATCCTCTACTCTCCAGTGCTGTAATTTTTCCTAACGGTAATTAGGAACATAATTATCGAGAATTGTATTATCGATTTAAGCTACAGGGTACATTTAAGTGGTTGCTAAAATATAATTAATATATAAAAGCATTCTGAATTATTATTGGCTTCTAATTTATATTCCATTATTCATTTCTATTCGCATAGAGAATTTTTTTGCCAATATTTCAAAATCAATTAAGTCATTTTAAAAGTTTCTCTCAAGAAAAATGAAAAACGATCATTTCAGGTACCAGCAGACTACTTCTGGTGCTAAATCGCTCATACAGTCAGTACAAAATCTATCTCCATTTTCATTGGAAGATGGATGTTTTGAGAGCATTTGTTTAACATGCCAACTTCCACGTTCTTTATTCAACTAGTTCCTCACTTATCCTTACCAAGAAGATTTCATCATGATTCTGACCTCCCTATTTTATAAAACTCCAAGGAGATCTGGGTTTCGAACTCAGACCTGCAAATCTATGATCAGCAACCCTAACCGCTAAGTTTAGCTGAGATTAGATGACAGTAAATAAAAATATGAAACAGGTTCATTGAAATCTTATCATTCAGTCTTTGCAAACAGCCCAGTCAGTTCATAAGACGGTTTCATAATGAGAAAATCGTGATATGACCATATCATGCAGTTTTCTCTGTTATAATAGTACCGGAATATCTCGCGAAAGAACAACTTCCACAGCAGTTCATGGTTCATAAAACATTAACTCTCCGCGATCAAATTTGAGGAAAATAAGATACCAAAAATATATGATGGTAAGGACCTTTATAGAGAATAAATAAAATTAAGAAACAGATTCTTAAGAAAGAAATAAGTAGCGTATATAGTTGTTAATCATAAATATACTCAAAATTGACCTTGTACCTAATGCTATTCGCAATTGTCATCCTTTCTTCAATTTTCAATAATAAGGAGAAAACATTACGATTAGATGCATTTCTAGTTGAACAAGACTTTACTTTCTCAAACGCTTAAACTGTTTATGGTTAGGCCTATAACATATTCTGTAACTTATCGATTTTTTTTATAATTAAGAATTACTGTGACTCTAAATTGGAAAAGCTTTTCCGTCATTATATCTGTTTATTGTTTTATTTTATATCGAAAATCAGCATATTATACTATCATAAACAAAATCAATTTATTTAGACAGACTTTATTAAGTGCCAGAATGGGACTTTATGAGATTGTGTGGGGGACGGGAAAATGTCTGTCCGTCTGTCTTTCTGTCTGTCTGTCTGTCTCTCCGTGTGTCTATATGCGCGGTAATTCAATTTCATGAAACTTACTTTATGCATTTATTACCTCCATGGGAAGAAGCCTATTGATATTGGAGCAAATCGGTTAACCGGTACCGGAGTAATGTCCAATTTAGCGCCTATTTTATGGTAGTGTTTTAGAAAGGATTTATCAAATGCAAATCAGTTCTCATGACAACATATTGTTTTACAATATGCTTTGGAAGTTGCAAAACATTTAGCTTTGGTACCACATATTCCTTCACATATGCCTACCACATATGCCTATCAGAGCATCCGGATAAATCGAGTGACGTGCCCAAGATGGTAACCTCTTGGACTCGCATCCTGAAGGTCTCTGGTTCAAACTCTGTAGCCAGCTAATGTGACACGATTTTTTTTTTAATTTTCTGTGAGTGTGCGACTATCAAGATAACACAAATCTCTATAGTTCTGCTGTTGCTAGACGATTCTGATCTGATTAAAGAAACTAGACATTTGTTCTTTCGTAAGCCTGCTTAATGAATCAATCTGGAGCTTAAATCGGAAATCGATTTAAAAAAATAACTCATTACCTGCATATCATAATCGCAATATTCGCTGATTAAACAAAAGCATTCTGGCATTTGGTTACATCAGTTTACCTGATTTCATTGCTTCTTAAACTGACTGACTAATTTTGTATTGTAGGCTATTCATATTTCAAATGCAAGGGACATATTTTCAAAACTATCAATTCTGTTAAAAAGTGTATAAAAACATTCACCTTTCCGTTAACTAATTTAGAATTAGAATATATAAAGCCTAAGAGATAAAGTCAGCCATTATTCTTCTCGCTTCTTTTGCGACTGGTGGAAAGCCACAGAAGATGGATCCAGAAAGAGAGGAAAAAACTCTCTTTTTCATTTGAGATTGCGAGAAGCAACGAAACCATCGCTTATGTAGGTTACTTAAGTCATTAATTTATATATGCAAATTTTTCAACAGACGAAAAGAAACATTCTTGTGGGTATTTTATGATAAATCAGTAGATTTAAATTGTTTCAAAATAATGGTATGGATAAACATACACTATCCCTAAAGAATTTTTAAATAATTATTGGGATTTAAGTCTTCCTTTGGGAATAATAGGACTTAGCGTGAAGCTGAGACAAATGAATGCACAGTCCCTTAATTCAGCACAATCCCTTACATTTTGGGAATGTAATATAAGTGCTTAGTGCTTTGTCACTGCTAAGGATAGAGAAAGTCATTTTAGTATATCACATTAAACTACTTTTATTTTCTCTAGTATTATGGTTCTTTTCTTCAGTTAGACTGTCTGGAACTCTGGAAGAAGTTGCGGGATGAAAATTACGACCCGTACAAAGGTACTTAGGCAAGAAATATACCTTGGTGGTTTACCATTGCCTTTCACGGATTGGTAATAAAGGACAACAAAAGCAATCCTGAAATATCCTTGATTGGGTGTAAATCGAACTCCAAACGTCAGATAACATTGTGAATCAACTTACTCCAACGGCGGTCTTCAGATACAGATAGAGAGGAAAAGATGTCGTATCTTCAACTTGAGTTCTGCTAATTCATCCCTTGCAAATGTTCCATGTTGCAGGTTGAGATGAGTCTTCAGGCGATGTTGGTGGTGCTATTGCTGCAGAGGACGCTGTTGGTAGGCGCACAGGAAATGGGGAGCATGGATCTGGCGCGGAGATTTCCGCGTTACAGATTCAACATCCGCAAAGATGACATTTTTCACGATACAAGAGTCATTCCAGTGGAGCACCAGGTTTCAGCTTTTCTCTACAAAGGAGAAACTAAACTGTGAGTGTATTGCAATATTAATGTTTTATATCAATAATAAAGCGTTAACAGAGATTCTTATATATTTTATATTACTAGTTGACAAACGAGTTAAGCAACATTTGATTAAGACGAAATGTGGATGGGTGACCGCTACACTAACCTGTGAAAGTTCATGCCAAGTCTGAGGTCGGAGTTTCAATGTACAGTGCAATTTTGATAATCCGGCAGTTGGTTAATCCGGCACGTTCAGTAATCCGGTGCTCTCGGGAAACACGTGTCATATTGTCATCTGACCCGCCGACGTTACTATCTCGACACCCCGTTAGGTTTACGGAATTTATTTCTAAACTTTCAGAGCCCTATGTGAACACTGTTTGATAATACCGTTGCCATGGAAACCGAGCCCTTTTTCGGGGGTTTTTAGGGCTAAAGATAAAAAAAATACTTTTTTGGAATTTTGGAATTTTCTTGTTTACAGCCTAAAAGCTATATGTGTACCAAATTTCAAGTTTCTAGCTCATCTGGAAGTGGGCAAACATTAATGTCAGTGAGCCGAGTACTTTTTCGGGGGTTTTTAGGGCTAAAAATTAAAAAAAAAGTTACTTTTGGAATTTTCCTGTGGTTTACAGTTTAAAAGCTATACGTGTACGAAGTTTCAAGTTTCTAGCTTATCTGGGAGTTGGCAAACATTAATGTCAGCGAGTGAGTGAGTGAGTCAGCCATGTGTTTTTATATTATAGGGATTTCCTTTTCTTCTCAGGAGCCAAAAAATTATTTTACATTATTAAAATATGTAGATTATAACGTAAATTGAAGCAAATAATTTATATGTGTAATGCACATATTTATGAGTGTAAATGTGAACAATTATTCTGTACCCTACAATGAATGAATGTTTCCATGTTGAAGCATCGAGTAACTCCACGTTAAGCAAAATTGTCATTTAATAATTGTAATCACCTCTTGTAAGCATATAAAGAAATAACCTCAACACCATGAATGTACACTAGTGACATTCGAGCAAAGGGAAGGTCGCTGAGAGGTGGTAGATGAATTCAAAGCTATCATTCCAGTCCTTTTCGACGAATTAACACGTCCGACGTCCAGGCAGGTGACCATCTGTTCCAACGCAAAATCTCTATATATATAAAAGGCTTTGTCCTGACTGACTGACTGAATGACAGGAATCAACGTACAGCCTAAACTATAACAGGTAGAGACTTGGAATTTTGACAGTACCTTCGCTTCATAATGTAGGTGCTCACTAAGAAAGGATTTTGAAAAATTCTGATTCTAAATGCCAAAAATTAAATGTTTTTGAAAGTACTTAATCCCTTTTTACATAGAATTATCAAAACAAATTCACAGAACGTATTGTTACCAGTGGTATCAGGTGGGCTTGGATTAAATTAAATGGATGTTTGACAAATTAGAGAAGGTATCATTATAATTCATATTATCTATATTAATAAAAGGAATTCTCCTCGATGTCCAGCGAAATCTACTGAACGCAGAGATCTGAAATTTTAAACATAGGTGTGCTGAAGGGTCGGAAAATGCACCTCCAAGCCGGAATTTAAATTTTAGTTTTCGTTCGTGAGTTATGAGTGAAAAACTGGCAAAAAACGTGCATTTTTTGCGTTTTCAAAACATAAGTTTTCAGTTATACATTTCAATGTCAAATCACTTACAGATGGCTTTGGCTATTTTTGTCATCATACCTCATACCTTGGAAATAAAAGCAACGCGATCGCTTGATTTTGTTAGTCCATCCTAGACGATTCATTTGTTTAGAGTGTCAAGGCCCATAGACATATGACATTTTCAACCTACACGGAAGAAGGATAATCAACCCTAAATATGGTCAAACATTGTTCGATTTGGACGAAACTCACTATGCAGGGGTTTTCTGGGCCAAGGAACTCGAAACTGAGGTCGCTTTTACCAGGCGACGCTACATAATCGTGGTATGTAGTCCACGTGATTTAGGTGTTAATAAATATAATGATTTAACTATTATGATCTTAATTTTAAATTTTTGAAATAATTATCGTGGGCGAAGCCGCGGGCACATGCTATCTTATAATAATAAAAGGACGTGTTTGTCTGTCTGTCCGCGATGACCATCGAAATCTACTGAACGCAGAGATCTGAAATTTTAAAGATAGATGGACTGAAAGGTGGGCAAATGCACCTCGAAGCCGAATTTTTAATTTTAGCTTTCGTTCGCGAGTTATGAGTGAAAACTGGCAGAAAACGTGATTTTAGCGCTGTCGAAGCATCGGATTTCAGTAATACATTTCAATGTCCAATCAATTGCAGTTGGCTTTGGCTATTTTTGTCATACCGTGGAAATAAAAGCATCGCGATCGCTTGAATGTTGTAAGCCCACGCTGGTCGATTCATTTGTTTAGAGTGTCAAGGCCCACAGACATATGACATTTTCAACCTACACGGAAGATGGATAATCAACCCTAAATATGGTCAAACATCGTTCGATTTGAACGAAACTCGCTATACAGGGGTTTTCTGGGCCAAGGAACTCGAATCTGAGATCGCTTTTACCAGGCGACGCTATCTAATCGTGTTATGTAATTCACGTGATTTAGGTGTTAATAAATATGATTTAACTATTATGCTCTTAATTTTTTATTCTTGAAATAATTATCGCGGGCGAAGCCGCGGGCACATGCTAGTGCTTGAATAAATGGCTATTTATGAATTGATCGTGTTTTGTCCACAAAACAGTCACGTTGATTACATGTCGTTGATGCCTTTTAATATTACTGCGTCAATCTAAAATGCTATTGGAATAATTTATTACATATTATTCGTATAATTACAAATAGGCTATATTATAAATGCAACTAGTGACTTGGAACTCTCTAGTTTTTGTAGGCACCTTTCAATAGAGGCGAACGGGGGAAGTGAAAAGCTTCGCTTGTTCATTTTAAGAAAGGTGCTTCCCCTAATTCATTGCAAAACTAAACTCCGTGGCTCTTCATACCTGAAGGGACAAGCCCTATCATCCGACCGCCGAGTCTCCACCATAGACAGATTGCAGGGTCGGGGCATGTGGTCAGCATGCCGACACCCACGGCTGTTAATGATAGTTTCCATGACCTGACCTCTAATTCACTACTCGTGATTTTTCATCAGAAATTCACCCAAGCACAGCCAGTTTCATTCCGTCAGTCAGCTGTGAGTTAGTGCGAGCGTTGGAGTAATATAGGCCTACATTTATACAATAGTATAAGCAATCATCAAGTGAAATCATCAATGAGATCTTAGTTTGGGAAAATTTCAGTAAAATAGCTGGTTTCTATAGGCCTAATCAAAGTCATGACACAAGAACAAAAATCCTCATGTTTTAAGTTCAACATTACCTTTTATAAATATTATATTTCTGCTTTTATACAGTTTTGGAACTGACAAATTTATACGTCAATAACAGTGAAAAGGTTAAGGTGTGTTTTTTTAATTACTATAACAGTAATAAAACGCTGAATCTAAAGATAATGATGTAGGTCTAAGCAAGCCGAAAAAATTAGCGTAAGCAATAGGTCTACAGAGAGGCATGGGAAAGTCGGCCGAAATTTAAAGGCTGATGATTTTACAAATTCAAAAAGGCTAGTCGCAAAATTTCTAATGCAACATGCAAGTAAGAATTAGGTGTTTTTCTGGTCATAGAGCCAAGAGAACGAATATACCTCACATCACTGCGTATTTTGAATGAGTCGATTTAATTTCTTGAAGGAAATGTATTTCTTACGAGGTCATGGTTGTTGATGAAGTTCATGGCAGTCAAGGTTGACGCTGGTGATTGTACTTTATTGAATGAGTGTGAGCAAGTTCGTGTTACATTAAAAGGCATACTTCTTTGGACTTATAAGCTTGGATTAAAGTAAGTAATTACATTTAAGTTGCATTACGCAGCACAAGAGAAGGATGCATTACATGAATAGCACGTGACTTCATTAACAAAATACTGACCAAGACTAATCTCTAGTTTTGAGTGGAGAGAGAACTACGTGAGCTAGATAAGAGCTTCGTAATTTGGCTTAGCATTATTAGCATGTAGCCAGATCAACTGCTGATCTAGCCTGTGCGTATAATAGCCGAACAGTGCTGAACAGCCTAAAGCGGCCTACACACGATCATGCATGTTATACAGATACCCAGTAGCGTAGACAGAAAATAATTTCGGGGAAGGTCGAAAGTGCCGGAGGGTATGGAAAAAAGGAGGGTACGGGGTTTACTCCCGGAAAATTTTAAATATTGAACTAATAAAATTAATATTTTACGCTATTTTAGCATTGAAAAACTGGTTATCAAATTTGTTTACTATACTCTAAGACATACCAACTTAAACAAGAAATCGTTACCGAAGTTATAACACTTATTACTATTTATAAGAAAAGTTAAATAACACATGGAACAGTGGAAATAATAGGCCTACATTTACAACTTCAGTATTTTATTATTAAATTAAATATTTTACAAAATGGAGAATTTTAGGTTTTGATTTCGGGAGGATGTGAATCCCTGGAACTCCCTTCCCTTCGCCACTGCAGATATCCGACTGTGCAAAATTGTTCTAGTGCAACGGTTACGAAGAGACTCTGCAACTTGTTGTGCAAATTTTAGTAGGAAGGAAATAGTGAAGCAGCATGAATCCTTTCTTACCATCGATAAGAAAACGAATAAGTAGCATAGATACTGGAGAAGCTGTACGGGCAAGCTGAGAGCAAACGGACTGTATTACAAGATTCATAGGACGTAGCACTTCTTGAGATTGAGACTTAGACTATAAATAGATAAGCCAAACTTGCCCAATACATTTTAGATAATTTTCTATGGTATGTAACAATTTATTGTCACAACAACAATACATAAATCATGCTCAGTTCATAAATTCTGGATTCCTTGGACGTCTATAATGTTATTATTCATAAACACTGATAAAATTGTAGATATCACAATGTTTAATACAAATTCCTTAGTTAAAGGTCGTAAATATCCTTGAGATGGCTTAATCAGTTTGATCAAAACCACACATATATTAGTTCAATGATGAAATTACGTCCAAATTGTTCCTCAAATAAATTAGGTAGTAAATGACGTACCTTTGAATTGATTAAATACCACCTTTTGATAGTTGTTAAAGATGTTAGCCTGAGATCTTGCAACGCCAACACCGAAATGAAGAAGACCCGATGAATCACACGATGGGTGATAATAGTCCTTAGATCATTAGTAATCTTCAGAATCAATAAGGCATATGAAACCTTAATGTGAATCGAAGAGCTGATTGCTTCAGCTATTGAAAGTAAACCACCAGATCTATCTGATAGGTAAAGATTGGCATTGATAAGCCAAGAAGAAAACTCATGTCCTTATGAGTAGTAATTGAATTGATTATGACGAAGAATAGGCATTTAAAGCCTAGAAAAACTAATGTCTTTATGAGACACAGTTGACTTGAATCGATGAAGGAAAAAGAATGAAGCTAAAGATAAACCTTATTGGCTATCAAAACAATATAATAAAATGTCCAGTCTCTGATTGGATGCAAGACACAAAAAGAATAATTTTGATATTACAATACCCATAAATAACAACTATTTGAAATTCATATGTTCAATTATAAATAAAAAAACAAGATAGCAAGCAAGGCCTGCTAAAAACGAATTACAGAAGCATGACCTACTAAACTAAAACATAACGGAACAGAAGCATTAGCCGATATAGAAAGCATGATCAATTTACGCATGAAAATCTCCTGGAGAAACAAACTTCGCTTTCTGATAAGCTGTTTATGCTAATGAAACATGTAACATTCATAGAGAATTAAGGCTTAATTAACGATATTCATACTTAAGCGTATCTCATGTATTGTAGGCCGTCCATCACCAAGTGTTGTATTGGAGTTTCCTGTTCTCTCAAGAGATTTATTTATTTAAAATACCGTAATGTAGATGTTTCAACTCCCTTCGGTAAATTTTTGGAAAGGAATTTATTCTCTACTTGCATGTGGCTCTATCCCCTTTAATTTTCCTGTAATTGTTTCATACGCTGAGTTTTTAAGTTTTTATTCTTATAGTCCCTATATTTACCCTCTATTTGCATTTTGCTCTATCCCCTTTAATCTTCCTGCCATTGTTTCATACGCTGAATTTTTAAGTATTTATTCTTATAGTCTTCGCTCTGGAACTTTCTATAATGTTGATGATTTCATAAAACCTGGTGTTCCCTTGTAAACCGTGTTCAATTATGAAATTAATTGAAGGTGTCCTTACTTGGTTGCCGTAGCAAACTTTGTAAGAAGAGCATCGCTGAAATATATCAGTCATGATCAAAAAGTCGAGAAGGTCTTTGTAATGAAACAAGACTTTACGTCACTGGCTTAAAGAGCAATTTACTTGAAGCAGAAGTTTTAACGGGATCATCTGAAGGCAATAAAGTACTGATACCGAGAATCGACATATCTCCTACAGATATGCCTTTCTATATGAAACGAAGACAATTTCACATAAAGGTAGCCTTTGCAATGACCATAAATGTCTCAAGGACAGACTTTAGATAAGGTAGGCATATACCTTCCTCAACCTGTTTTTGGACATGGGCAACTTTATGTTGCATTTTCAAGAGTAATAAGTTTGCAAGACGTCAAGGTGAAGGTGCCTGATACTCCAGAACAAGGAAAATTATTTAAAGATTCAGAGAGAACATTTACAGGTGATGTGGTATAGCCTACCATGAAATATTTCGAGATGGACTGAGGGCTATATATTTTTAGCGTGAAGTTTTGACAATATTGCGGTTAATAAATCAAAAGACCGATTTGCGAATCGAACCCGAGGTGTTCTCTTTTACGTTTTACAAAGCACATAATTTCCCCATTAAACACTTGGTAAAAATGAAATATTTCTGTCCGAAAATAGGTCTAATATCGTCTCCGAAAAAAGGAACATAGTAGATTTTAACTTTAATTTCCCGCCGGTGCGGACGCCATTTCCGAATAAAACAAATTTGACTCCAAATTTTAGGAGAAAGATATGATAACTATTTGGTGTAAATGTCTTGTCACAATTAGATCATATCTTCTTACAATTACAATTCCTAAAATTCTTCATTTTATATTAGCCAAGAAATCCAGCAACCACTTTAAAATGTGTTTAGAATAATAATTTTCGGAGCACATATACATGCGTCCGGGAAAATAACTCAGCACACGGAGGCACTAGTACTCCTGCCCACCTAGAGCTGTTTCAACAACTTCTTGAAGCTTTTAGTTTCTTTGTTAAATGCAAAAGTGTTGCAAGTGTTCTACAATAGAAGCTGTGAGACAATAGTGCCATTTCCCCTATTTAGGCCTATATTATGATATATACGAGCAACATTGGATAGTTGCATAGTTCATGTAATATTTATATTATGGTATACACGAGCAACATTGCATAGTTCATGCCCTGTGTACACAGTTAAATCCTAACATCCAATTTATAGAAAACTGCAAATGAACTATAAATTTCCCCTGATTGTTTCATATTATTTTTACATTAAAGAGGCATGATGATCTTTTTTTTCGACCATATAATAAAACGATTATTACGTGAGACGTAACGGTATCATAATGATACTCATTTCGAAACTTTTTTTTATTATAACATCGGTGTGGCATCCATTATTATGAACACGGAACGATCTTGAAACCTTGATCGTAGCAGCTGAAAACTGCGTAATAAACAAGCTGTATTTAAAATAAAATCAATTCTGTTCTGTTCTGTTTTAATATCTTACTAAAATTAATTCATTTTGTGTTGGTAAAAAAAAAAAAAAAAAAAAAAAAAATTCACATACTTCAATTTATTGATTAAAGTTAAAAATAATGAGTTTCTATTTAGGACGTGCAATTCTGCTGTCACAACTGCAGACGCACAGGCATTATTGTTCGTGTAAGATCACTGTTCGTGATGTAAGGGAAGTGCATGAAACTTATTGTTCATATAAGTCTTATGAGTTACAAAATCTCATGGGTTATACTGGCCAAGGTTTCTGATAAAAGAATTGTCACTTTTAAGGTTACCATCATAAAACTTCTGAACTTGTTTCCGTAAAAAACGAAACTTCTATTTTATTGACACCATTAGCTGCCATCTGTCACAGAAGACAAGAATTACGACTGCCAGTTCATGCGAAAGGCATCGTGGCCGTTTGTTTCAGTGAATCTAAAATCTCAAAACTTAAACGTTTAGAATAATTATGGTCGAACAAAAAAAGTAGTAAGCAATTTGCCTATAATGGTAATTAAGGTATTCGTATGAAAATTATGACATTCGCTTTGCTCGTTTCATAAACATACTCCTATATTAATAAATGCCATTATAGGGTTGTTTCATAATTAGGGACCGGATTTTTAGGTTTTTACCTATTTTTTCCTTACTTCCAAAACAAAAAGCGCTCATACACTTTTTCGAATCATGTCCATAGGATTCACCCACATTAATTCTGTGGTACCTAAAAATACCTAAATGGGATAAAAGTAAAGTATTCCCTATTACAGGCCATGGAGGCCCAGAGGGTCCCAGGAGGTTGAGGCTCCCAGATTTTTAGACATCGGCACATGAAGGTGGTAAGGTTGTCAGCCTTACGCACCGGCCGCCTTTACCCCAGGATTGCTCCTGGTACTCATTTCTGTTAGAGGCTGAGTCGACCCCAGGGCCATAGTGGCACCAGAAGGATTAGGCCAATTGAAAAACTCCAACGACCTCATCGGGAATCGAACCCGCGACCTTCCGGTTTGTAGCGCAGCGCCTCAACCACTACTCTACGGCGTACCCCCCTAAATGGGATATAAAAACCTAAATATACCTAAACGGGATATAAAACCTAAAATATCTAATTTAGGCTGCTTTTTTGTCTTTTTTGTTTGTCAATTGAGAAATCGATATTTTGCGGGAAGAGAATAATTTTTGTCGGGTTGAAATTAATACCACCAGCGTTTCGTTTAATCCATTGTCGTCTAGGTTGGACAGTATCAAGAGGGGAAGTGTAAGAGTACCAGAGTATTTTTTTTAAAATATTCGTATGAACAACCATTGTTGCCGTGTATGAACAAGGATATAGATTTCTGTGGTTTAAAGCGCTTGTTTGCCTTTAGTACTTCCCTGTCATTCATACTGAGTGGTCACACTGTGAGTTTTAAGAAGACGTGTTAATTATGCCGATACAAATGAAATCGAGTTTATTACGACAGTGGATTGGCGATGACCTGAATTTAATCATTTTCCCCTTCTTCTTCTTTTCTTCTTCTGAGGTTATTTTATGACGTTGCACCCCGCGGGTTTCTACGTCTGCTCTGTCCTAAAGCAAGTTTACAGAAATTTAAGTAAATTTTGTTAAGTTAAACTTCACAAGTATTATGTATTGAATCCTATGTATCACATTCAAATTTGTTAAACCCGAAAATGATATTTTGGACAAAAAACCTAAAAAAAACTATTTCACCTAATGGAAAACCTAAACCAGTGTTTTTAAAAACCTAAAAATCCGGTTCCTATTCATAATATACTATTTTATCCGTTCACTACAATAGATAACCGTTGGATTATACCTTTCAATATGTGTATGTCCTTATGATACGATGTTCATTATTCATATTAACATTAGGTTAGTTCAGTTATAATATTTCTCGACTGACACCTCATTCATATATAGACTGTCTTTTCGCATGCCGCTATGTTAAGCGAACTTAACAATATACCTAGGTATATATACGAGGAATGGAGCATAAGTCGTGGCAACAATTTTTTTTCTCGAAGTATGGCAACGGCACCATGAGGTGTTGTATGTCATGGGGGAAAGTGGCATCTCTAGTACATGGACAAAATCATTTGGTGGCATTGCGATATATGGTTATACGAATAGAGGTGATGGTAATTTAGTTGTGAATCAGTTGCCTTGCAAAAATGGATATGGCACGATGTGAACAGCATTATTACGTCAAAATAGTCACTATCCGGTGGATATTTGCCAGAGAATACCACAAGGAGCTTATGGAAGCTCTATTCCCAATAATGCCCATCCGTGCCGAACTTGGGATCATAGAGTGGGTATGTGAGCTTTCATGCTTCCAATTACCGAAATACATTACGTGGCACCCATTTGGATGTTTATGGGTGTCTGTTTCCTTCACTATCCTACAACTAGTAGGCCTTCTCATAATCTTCATTATACATATATTCCATACCCTTCCCTTTCATTTGTATATTATTTCAAAATTTTAAAATGGTCCAACAATTTCAAAAGAAAAAATAGTTGCCATGACTCGAATATAAAACGATAAACAGGTGTATAAACATTTCTTTAATACATGCTGAGAGTAAAGATATTTTGTTAGCATATGTGACGACAGTCACTAGTAGTTTTATAACTTGAAGGGTATGGATGCTGAGAGATTAGATCGAATATTATTGCAAAATAATCACATACTGTACTTGAGTATATCTGGTTTGATTGCACAAGAGCCTAAACTATATATTAGTAATTTAATTCAAATTATGATTATCCGCCATATGCGGAAAAATTGGTTACTCGTCGATAGTTTTGCTATTACCAAATCTCGTATAAGACTGTATACGACAGTGGTCTTCAACCCGCGGCCCGTGGCTTTATTTTTGGCGGCCCCCAAACAAATAGGCTATTAATTTTAATTTTGCTTAAGTTTTTAAATCCTGCAAACAAACATTAGTTTTAACTAAATGTAAAATAGTATTGTTTGACGACTATTCTATGTCAGGTCTCATATTACATTCAACAATGTTACTGTGCTTTGAGTTATTCATTAACACTGCAAAGTGGAAGACAAAATATCGAACACACACACATGCAAGATGTTAAATAATCCCTACAAGTACTGTAATATACTTAAGATAAGTTATACGTGTTAAGTAAATAACATATTATTAATAAAATATTGCGACCCGCTAGTCTTTCTCCAAAAAGAAAATGGCCCTTTAGTTAAGAAAAAGGTTGAAGATCACTGGTATACGGGTATACGAGTATTGTAAGAGTGTATAACTGTATAGTTTAGCTAATCGTCCAGGTTTTCTGGGCGCTTGCCAAAATATGGAAAATACGCAAAATTAGAAAGTACTGTAGTGTTAGTAGCAACAGTAATATTAGTAGTAGTAGTAGTAGTAGTAGTAGTAGTAGTAGTAGTAGTAGTAGTAGTAGTAGTAGTAGTAGTAGTAGTAGTAGTAGTAGTAGTAGTAGTAGTAGTAGTAGTAGTAGTAGTAGTAGTAGTAGTAGTAGTAGTAGTAGTAGTAGTAGTAGTAGTAGTAGTAGTAGTAGTAGTAGTAGTAGTAGTAGTAGTAGTAGTAGTAGTAGTAGTAGTAGTAGTAGTGGTAGTAGCAGCAACAACAGCAGTGGTGGTAGTGGTAGAGTAGCAGCAGCAGCAATGGTGGTGGTAGTGGTGGTAGTAGTAGTAGTAGTAGTAGTAGTAGTTATAGTAGTGGTAATAATAAAAATAATAACATTAACAATTATAACAATATTATCAATATGAAAAAAAACCAAAGATAACAACATTACAACAATAATACAAAATGAGGATGTAAATTTCCTCTCTATGGACTTCTAACGTACAGTAAGTTCAAAGTGCTTGAGAACTTGATTCAGTCGAATGTCATAATCCGTTCAAAAAAGAAGTGCCGTATATAAAATGTCGGCTAATTGAAAGGAGCAATGGAGAGATACTTTAAACCTGACTAACATCAAGTTCCAGGTCTAGTATTTTATAGACTTGTCCCTCGTTCTCCAATAGTGTGCATTGACCCTTCTGTCACGTTGTTTAATAACACACGAATTTATTGATTCATTCATGAAGTCGATCTGGCCACTTATAGCTTCACGGTTAAGGATGGAAAATTCTTGTTTTCACACTTCGTTGCTTCTCTCACATTACTTCTAGTTTCACGCCTTTCCATTCATTCTCTCAAACAACATTCATTCAGAAATTCATTCATGCAACTTAAGCTATGCCAAACATAAATTTATTATTGGAAAGGTATATTCAAAGAGGAACCTGTTTTTAAAAATACCACTGCAATAATGCTTATATATCCATAAATTCAATTCTTCTACAGTGCATTTCGGGCAGAATGAATTTATAATAATATTATAAACTTACAGTAATTGAAATATTATGTGAATGAGTAGTTGATACAAACGTCAAACGAAACAAAACAGGTTAATTTTAATTTAAGTGTTATGAAAAATAAATAGTGCAATAAATTATTATTTGTTTCATGTATTTGTATTTAATTGTGTATTAATTTTGTAATTTAAATAACTGAACTGAACCCAAACACGAGCACTTGCTCATTCGGGTAATCCTTTTTTTTTTCTTTTCTTTTCTTTGATGATGTATAAAAATGAAATGAAATGAAAAGAAAAGACAAGAAAAAGAAATAACATTGGAGTTGACAACATTAAATCTCTATTTTTAATACTTGAACATAAAACATTTCTACCCGATTGTAACCTTCATTTTCCTTAATTGTTTTTACAATATATGAGAAGTTAATATAAATTATTGTAATATTACTGAATGTATGACTCTCACACTGAATATATTCCTAAGAATATAAATGCGAATGTTCAACTGTTGAAATGCTGAGAGGCGAAATTTAGAGACATAATGTGTTCCGTTCAAACAAACAATTTCCATTATATGATACTTTTATGCTCGACTTCTTTTATTTTGCCTAGATATTTCGGTTACATAGACGTCATAAATGCGTATACCAAGTTTTATGAAAATCCAATAAAGCGTATTTGAGTTATCCCGATATATTACCATTAAAACAGGCACTAAATTGGTCATTACTCCGATACGGGTCAATCGATTTGGTCCAATATTAATAGGGTTCTTCCCATGGACGTTATAAATGCGTATACCAAGATTCATGAAAATCCGATAAAGCGTACTTCAGTTATCGTGCGTACAGACACACGGACAGACAGACGGACAGACATTTTCCGTCCCCCCACACGATCTCATAAAGTACCATTCTGTGGGTTGCTTTCCCCTTATACCTCAATGAGATAGGTAAACGAGTATTTCATAGACACGGCAATGCTGTAATTTATATAGTTTATAATTGCATATACAAAAATATAGTCCACGATATGATATAAAAAGTTGAAATTGGTTTAAAATCAATGATATCTTCTTCTTGTGTCTTCGTAATTAGCGAAGAAAATATCTCCTAATAAGCTATTCGGAGATGGATTTCTGTCCAAAGTTATGCCATCTTCTGTCGTTATTGGCACTGTGCAGGTTTTGAGGCATACTGTCTTATTGAGGGTATAAGGTGGAAGAATCCCAGCACCATTCATTATGGCCCTCAATGGAATAAAATTTACTAATGATCACAGTTAATAGCATGTAAGCTATTAACATTTTCAAAACAACCTGGTAACTGCGAAAACCTACATAGTCTATATTTCTAGTGAATATCTGAAAATAATAGATTTTACAAAAATATTTGTTGAAAGTAAGTAATATATTTTTCTCTTTTTTAATATGTACCAAACTCGAAAAATGGAAAAAAAATGCATGGATGTCACTTAGAGCAATTCCAAATTAAGTCTTATAAACAGATTATGAAATTTCTGTACATTTTAATTCACGAATCTAGCTTAGTCGATTAAATACCTAGCAGTCTCAGGTGGTGGAGGAAACACTTAGCATATTTAGCATGGAACACTTCGAGAATAGTATACGGCTTGACATTTTGCCCGAGTGAGTAATTTGTAAATGCTGCCAAATACATGAAGCTGTCACTAAACCGAGCGTTTGTGAAAACTGTTCTTCCACTAATAAAAAGACCATGCAGATTCTTGATAACTCAATTAGCTCTTATAATTATCTTAAATTTTAAAACCCGCGTTTTCATCTTGTATAAAAAGACAAATTTCGTGATACGATATTTAAAGTCTCATACGGAGGTACGTACCGGTAAGTATATAATTGAAATACGGTCTCCAACATTCCCTGATTACCTGAAGAAGTTCAAAGCCACTTGGCCGATCCTTTCAAATTATTTGTCATTTTTCTGTTGACCATAGTGATTCTTTTGTTTACACTACAGTCCTCAACTAGGTCTATATTTTTTAAATTAACTTTTTTCAATATAAATTTATAATCTTAATCAATTTAACAATAGATGTAACGTATGCGGAGGTAAGATGTCGCTCCTGATCTTCTCTGGGAGAGCATAATTTTCCAGTCTCTTCCAACAATAACACAAACATGGCGAGCCTCAAGGAGTTGTTTTGGGTCCGTTGTTGTTTCTCATAGTAATTAATGATTGAATGTGCAATATTGGATCACGCTCAATTCTTTATGCTGAGAGTTGCAAACATCCTGAATCGCCATAGCAATAAGACAACTTAAGGTTATTGCAGTCATTTTAAATTCTACCCAAAATTTAGTTTGAAGCAAGTAAGATGCAATTAAATGAAGCTAACACCAAATCAAGTTGCAAGGAAACTTATTTTATGGACGCGCCTCGTATTATTTTATATTATCCTTTCAGTGCTTTGGTGTTTTGGGAATGAACAAATTTGGAAAAACTCTAAATGGCGTGCATCCTAATCTTCAATCGTACCCTATTACTTAATTCTTAGAGGGGCAGACATGTTTTTATTATTAAAAATATCTTACAAAATCACCTCGAAACATCGTAGGAAAATATTTCTATTCTTTTGAAAATGTTCTTATTTATTAGATTACTATTTTATTGTTTGCAATTTTAGTAGTTACAATATTTGTATGCTAACTTTTTAGTAAAGCTAGGAATTTGAGGTGCAACATTTTTTGGGAAGAAAGTAAAAAAGTGCTTTATTTTAGTCGATAAATGTACATAAATATGCTAATTTTAAACGCAAATATTCATACAAACCTTAAAAAAAACAATCGTGCATAAGGACACGAAATTCACTCATTTTATCATGTATTAAAAAGACTACCTAAAACAATCCCAGAACACAATATTATTCAAATCACATGTTCGGAAAAGCTATTATACTTATTAGACAACGTTGTTTTCAAAAAGGCTACATCTTCGATCACTAAGTAAACAATTATATGTAGAAAAGGAACATTTATCCTCAACAGACACAACTGGGGCTAATTTTGTTTGCGGTCGATAACTTAAATTCTTGTTTGTTGCAAAATCCACAACATCAGGAAGAAGTTTAAGATGGTTTGGACATGAGAAATTAAATGACAGAATCCACAAGGATGATGGTAAACTGGGAAACTGAGGCCAACAGAAAACAGAGAAAATTTAGGAATAAGTGGATGAATAGTGTACGAAGGAGCATGACTAGAAGACGTTTAACTCAGTGTAAATAAGAAAGATGTACAAGATAGAGAACTGTGGAGGAAAAAAATATACGGACCTATGGGCTGAAGAAAAAATACTGTATTGTAGAATCTTCCAAATTTAAAAAAAGTTATAAAACGTGGCAAAGGAGCAAAAAAAATGCATTTAAAACATGCAAAAAAAGTTGCTGACATTGAGAAAAGGTGCAAATATGTGCATGCATTGGGGAAAGGTGCAACCAAAACACACTTAGGGGTATTAATTTAATGTTTCTTTGCAGGACACGCTAACTTGGACGTTTCAATAGCAAACAAAAATAATTAAGCTGCAGCACCTAGAATTCCTACTAATTAGTGGGCCTAATCACTACACGTTTTCTGTAGGACGGAAAATCATACGTAGACACTTCCTTAATGACCATATATCCACTCTTGAAGTTCGCTTCAGCGGGAGTGCAATGATGGTGTAAACCGAAGAAAGATGTTTCACTTGTTGCACTTGTGGTGATGTGGCCAAGTCGCTAATTTGCTGACAGTGAACATGTACCTTCAACCGCAGTGTACATCTTTAAGTGAATTTAACGAACCTGGGGTCCAATTCGATCTCTATTCAAGCATATCGTGTGTGCATTCTACCATTGCAAATGATTACCAGAACCAGACTGTCAAGAGTCTTCGCTAACCAGTTAATTGTTTCCTTGCACCGGACTCCTAAATTTGATCTTAATTGCTGTGAGATTTCTTCATAACACTGCGCTCTCTTAAACTGCAGTCTGGGAAAATGATCATTCGTTGAAATTTAAGAGATTGCTTCTCTGATTCATGAAGTGGATATTGCACCGAGTATTTCTTTACTTTTTACATATAAGTACTGAACGCCGACAAAGAACTTACAACTACCTTGAAATGTTATTGAAGATGCTACTTCTTCATAGTCCTTGAAGGATTCGTAAATTTGTCTAGAAAAAGCGAAGTAAATGTTGTAACCATGTTCTCATAATTATAATTCGTGTTTTCTTTACAAGCACACATTTCTATTACATGGGCCCAGGCCCGGACTGGCCTGGTCGGCGATCGCCGAGGGCCCCCGGCTCAAGGGACCCAAAAATTGGTTTATATTTTTTATTACTCATGTACTTTTTTAAATACACTACTTTATAAATAGTTGCACTAGAATCATTTTACTTTTTCCCAGGAAGCTTACGAGTGTACAATCAATATTAAGCCGTTGTTCAAACGCTTATTAATGTTTACTCTTAACACAGCTACACAATATTGTTTATTTTGATTATAAAAACGTAATCGTAGTAGAAGACTAGTTTTTTCTTCACTTATGCTTAGCTTACTCATTAGTGCTTTTCCTAATTACTTATTTTTTTTATTGAGGTATTGCAGTAGGATTTAGATGGTGGCTTTAGCACAGGTTAAGTTGCTTAAATCTAAAAATGTTTCTCTCTCTCATTATCAAGTAATAAACCATTCGTAATTGACAAGTTTAGATATAATAAAAATAATATAAAAATGTATTGTAAACGTAAGTAAACTAGAACAGAAGAGCTTAATATTTTATAAAGATTTTGCCTTTGCTCAAATACTTTTCAAGTGCGAAAATAGCGGAATATATGGTTTTCAGACATGCAATTTTCAAAAACTTTCCGGGTGAAGATCTAGGTTTGTACCTGTGCCCAGTGTGCAGGAATTTTATCCCCAGGAGTTTTTACAAGCCTGTAAATTTATAGGTACGGAACGGTGGCATTTGTGTGCTCACAAATGCCATCGACCTTATTGTTAACAAAATCGTGAACAAGAAGGAAGTGCCTTACCAACTGCTTCACTTAGATTAACTCTTTCAGAGCTGAATTTTGTATATTAATACAAGCAATCATCATCTAAAAGCATCAGTTGAATCTAAGTTAGAAATCGATTAGGAAACTTTTATAAAATTAGATCATTTCTATGAATGACAATTCTAACATGTGAATAAAATCCGCATATTTTAAGTAAAGCATTATGCTGTTAAATTTATATCTATGTTATATACAATCTTTTGAGGTGACGCAGTAGCAGTGAGAAGATTAAACAAACATATGACAAGACAAAAGCGTGTATTTTTTGTATGTATGTATGCTTGTGTGTGTGTGTGTGTGTATATGGACCGCTGGCGTGGTTTTGTGGTTAGCGTCGCTAACTACAGATCCGTGGGCCCGGGTTCGATCCCAAGTACCTCCTCGGATTTTTCTGAGGTGCACTCAGCCTCCTGATCCAAATTGAGGAGCTGGCTCCGGTCACGGAAATCACCTTTAACGGCCGTGGGTGTCGGCATGCTGACCACATGCCCCCCAATCCTGCTGTCTGCCTAAGGTAGATGACGCAGCGGTCGGGTGGTAGGCCTTGTCCCTTCTGGGATGTTAGCGCCCGGAGTATATATATATATATATATATATATATATATATATATATATATATATATATATATATATATATACACATAATGACTTGTAACTATTTCCTTTGTACCAGAATTTTGTACAGCGATAAATTTTTGTTACATGCCTGTAAATCTACAACATGTGACTGCAGCAATTATGCACACATCAATTCCATCGAACCAACAAACTTGGGAACAGAAACTCTGTCTCTCACTCACGAACTAGATTAAAAGAATGATGATACGTGGATATCGACAGTACGTTTATTGGAACACGAAAAACAGTTCACACGTCTAAGAGAAATATTGAGTTGGATTAGATATGAAAGGTTGTATACGTGACTGGGCTGGTGCGAGGGATGCTAATGGTTTGCACCCTTCTTCTTGGCGCCGCTTTGACCCGGAGGGATGCTCTTCCCTTTGTTACTTTATCTCAGGTTCAAATCATTTCTTACAAAAACAATCGGCTATCACGCAAATGGGAAGAGTGTCGGCAAGACCCGCGGCAGTTCTCACCAGGTAGAGAGGTTCTCTGACTGATGGTTACCAAGCAGTCAATTTAATAATAGAAAGAATAATGCGTTAATGATAATAATAATATACACAAAACATAATTCTCTGCCCTCTTTAGGCAGATACTGCAATTTCATTATTGAAAGTTATTCCCTTTCGTGCTTAAACGAACGTTATAAATAGGGCTCGGATGTTAATGAAATGTCATATTTTTATCCTGACCTCCGTTCTCGCCGCATACACAATTAAACACGAATTGCACATTTGTTATCCTAATCAGACCGTTTTTATTTTGCATATAAAGTCATATTTTGGTCATTTTCATGGTCTTGGTCATATTTCAGTCATATTTATAATTTAACGTCATATTTCAATTATAAAATCGTTAAAAGAGCACAGTTATGCAGTAATTTATGTGCACTAAATTGTCACGAATATTTTGGTTTTACTGTAACTGAAATGTGAAGGGACAATAACAAGTAACAGCACAATTACTTCTTCCTGCTTGTTGTTAACAACTTCCAATAGACATGTTTTTACAAAATTTTCAGTTCACATTTGCAGTGGTATCTGGAACATTAACAGATTATATGTTCTTAAAAGCAAAACTGTAAATCACCTGTAAAATTGTCAAAATGTGAATATGTGATTGAATTAATGTGATGTACCGTAATAATTTAGTGTCACCAAACGTTTTAAATGGTAACATTTATTTTTAGAAATTACGATCTTTTATGATGTCATATTTAGGATTTTTGGGTCATATTTAGTCATTTTTAAGGTCATATTTTCAACTTTTTAGGTCTTAAACATCCGAACCCTGGTTATAAATTAACATTAGTATTTCAAGTTATTCAAATACCTATAGGATAAATTAATTTAATTCCATAATAAGTGGAAGCTAATAATAAGAAACTGCTTTTAAAATTGCAATTCTCAAATAGGAGACTAAAAATATAATGATTAATGATGATAATAATAAATAATAATAGGCCTAAATTCTATTTATTTTATATTTACTTTATATTATACTTTATGTTATAAACTCAAGTACAAAGTGCCATAAAGTCAGATGATATAAAAATAATTATTTCCTAATATAGTAAATTATACTCGCCATTGAGTTAAATTGTTAAGCTAAACTAACTACCGGTAAACTAAAGAACATTTCAAATCATTTTTCTCGGTTTCTACGAATCGTGAACCATGCTTTCCCGGTGTTATCTAGATTTCGATCACAGTATTTTCTCTATACTACGTATATACATACTGTAAATAAGAATCTCAGACAAGCGTTTTCAAATTTCTTAATAGAAAAATGACTCTTGAGAGGCTTGAACAGAGTAATTCAACGTGATTATTCCAGGTTAATTTAGGGTTCAAAATTACATATAGTAACTTGACATTGGTTTCAGATTGAACATTGGTGGTATCTCTCAAGGGAAGTGTGGTGGGATTTGTCGTTTTTAAGTGTCCATGGTGCCAGAAGTCATGACTAGGGGCCGTATTTTATGGTAACAACGATAAGCGCGAAATTTTATAAAACAACCTCCCTTAGCTATATTTAGTTTTATATGCTTAAAATACCAATATGAGCCAAATTGAATCCACGAAATATCGCGAAATTTTCTCGATTCCGCGAAATGAGTCTATAAGCGCGAAATATGCCCCTTCTGTCCGTAAAGTGGGAAATGAACACGAAAATGTACCTTAAAATCACAATATTGGGGTTTGGTGTAGGCCTACTGTATTTTTTTATTTCTGAGCAGTATGCTTTTTTTCTGCAGTTTCTGAAGCTGTCGAAGATTTACCGAGACATCGATATTTGTGATCGATTACTAAGTTTGCAGAATTTATGCAAAGATTGTCTGTGACCTGGTTTGTACTGTTGAGTACACTCTTTTCCTGCTGTATTCAACAGATTTCGTCTTTTATCCACAGTGGTATGGTTGGCACTTCTGTTTGCAAATGGCTATCTGATGGTGTTTAGTAGAAATTACGATAGTATTTCTCGTCATTATATTTGAATATTAACTCTAATCATGTTTAAATCGAAAGTTACTTCAGTTCATACAAGAGCAGAAGAATATAGAAATGAGGGGCGGTGTTAGTTCGTGTAAATAAAGAAGAAATGTTTATCACTGTACAATGTTCCCAATGCAGTGGGTATTTATTTCACGAAATAGAAGGAAGTTTACACCGAAATCAATCATTTTATTTCACCAATAAATCAGGGCCCTAGTCATGACGTATGAGTAAAAGCAACGGGAAGAAAAATAATCCGCTGATCCCAGTTGCGAAGGTTCACGGAGGAGTGAAATACAATGTTGCAAACTGTTTGAAATGTCATGTTGCCAGACAACACAGAGGAGAGTGAGAAGCGTTTACTGACGGCTTTATCAATTATTATTATTGCATAAAACATTTAATGTGCAAATCACTGGGCAGGGTCAGTCAACTAGTGGGGGTGGGGGAATCAGGCATTGAACCCGGGCCAGCTATCTCTTTCTTTTCATCCAAAACAATCAGCAGGTTTGACACCTGTGAGGCGACCTGGCAGAACCAATACGTGCATTACATCTGAACTAAAAACATTTCCATTAGTGGTTTGTATTAACTAATGCATCTGTAATATCCGAACTGAAAGTACAATGCGATTTATTGAGTTTAATTATAAGTTCGAACTTTTTAAACAGAAAACACTATCGAGCTTTTCTTCTTCTTCTTCTCCTTCTTCTTCTTCTCCTTCTTCTTCTTCTTCTTCTTCTTCTTTCTTTTTCTCTTTTATTCTTTTTTTTTTATGGTAAAATGCTAAATAGCTTGAAACCATGCACAATACTTTCATATTAACGAAGGCTTCTCGGGTTGACAACGGGGTTTGAAGGTCTATTGGCTCCGACGTTTCAGAGGCGAACGGTGCCTCCATCCTCAGGGATACTGTATCCCTGTACAGGCATCGTATTATATCTCTGCCGGTCTGTCGCGTGACTATTTCCTGGTAGCAGAAGGGAGAGAGGCTCGATTCTACTAGCGTGCACAAAAACATTTCTTAAATTTACAATGGGCAGCAGATGTGAACAGATCTGAGCTCGGACAAGCACTGACTAGAAAGGGAACTGGATGTTTTTTGTATTGGGATACACGGACTACCTGCTCCCGCACAAGCACTTGTAACAAAATTCCAACGGTCGGCGAGAGGCACAGATATAAAACGACAGCTGTATCTCAGTATTCCTGAGGATGATGACAGCGTGAGCTTCTGAAACGTCGGAGCCAATAGACGTTCCAACCTGGCTGTTAATCCGAGAAGTCTTCATTCATAAGCTACACCAGAAAAATATGAAATCATACAGCACCTTCATATTATTACACTTTCATAGCTGTTAGCCCAATTTTAATGAGTTTTAAATATTATTATAACTTAAAATGTAAATTTATGCAAAAAGTGTACTTTTTAAGTTACTGTTTTCTGTATGTTTCATATCGGCCTTTGAGAAGCCCCTAGTAAGACACTGACTTACAGTTCTCAAGTTCTCGAATTTAATCTCGGCCTACGTCGATGGCACAGTGAGCGTCCCATTTGTGTATATTTACAAGAAAATTAAAGAACTCGTGGGAGGAAATGTTACAGCACTTCACTGACGGTCTCTTAGTAGTCTGAAGTCAATAATAACAATAGTAACCATGAAAACCACTTGTATTTATTTATTTATTTATTTCCCTCTGGTATAGTTAAGGCCTTAAGGTCTTCTCTTCCACTAACCAGAGGTGGATACATTCAAACCTTACCAAATGATCTAATTAAGAATAAAAAAAGAGAAACATGATTATATTATATAAATCTAAATTATGTTAGTGAAGACTATAATTAAAACTGTATTCTATAGCCTAATAATGAAAATTCAACATTGTAAGTAGAACAAATTAGACAGAAAATAATAATAATAGGTAGAAAAAGAAGAATAGTAAAATTAAAATAAATGAAACTAATGCAAAAGCAACAATTTTAATATAAAAGTAGTATACGATGCCATAACAAACCAACTACAATTTTCATCGAAATTTTATAAATTCTTCAAGTAATTCGAGTAATCTCTCTTATATTTAAGTAAATTTCATTAAGCTCTCTTCAAACTGATCTTAAACACAATCTATAATAATATAAACAATATTGATTCCTACGAAATTATAATGCATATTTTAACATAAACCGCCGAAAAAAAATAGCACACCTAATGCAATGTAGTAAAATTATCGATTGCGAGAATGTTTTTTTAGAGCCCGAATAATGTTTTTAATATTTTATTATTTTGATCCTAACACCGTTAAAAGAACTCATATACTGTCACTATCATTTTCAGCATCATAATCACCATCTTAATCATCCAGTACCTGGTACACGAAATTAAATTTTAACGGTAGAACGGAAAACCAATAAGTAATTCTGAGATAAGGATCATCATTTTAATATGTATTCACTAGGTATTGACGATTATGTCTATGACGATTTTCTGAACTGAAAACTGATTACACTTTATTAGGTTTAACTAAAAGTTCATGCCCTGAAAACTGAAAATACGTTCGATATATAGGCATATTATATTATGTTTAGTGCCATTTTTGAATGGTGATAAAAGGCTAAAGCGCTCGGAAAATGTATACAGTATTTCATCTAACGGCGCTTAACTAATTAAGTAATTACGACTTCTTTTACTCGTACATAGCAAGTAATCTTCGTTCATGAGTATCCCATTTCAGCACGTAGTGTCATCGATCTCTGCCTAGTTCAAACCCAGTATAAGAAGGCCAATACTTTTATCTTCACCACACGGGGGGAGGAGTAAAAAATAAGCATTCGTTCACAAGAATCACGGAATTTCCATCCACTTCCCTCGCGCTTATTGAAGATTATGCATATATCTAGGGAGCTCAGCTGAAAGTAGAATTAGTGCATAACACCAATTAGGCATATAACCCCTACTATAGTACATGTTACTGGATCCCCTTAGAAATTTCTGTGCGCCTCTTCCGAGCTACCACACGTTATGTTAAGTCACACCGCCTAGGCCTACATACTTCCTATATGTTTACCAAGTTACTTTTGGCGGAAAATCTTGCTCCCTGTTTGAGTTTCTTGGAAATACCCTTGAACAGAGTTTTGAAAATTCCATACTTAGCCTATATAGTTTTTTTGTTTATGAATTCATGTTCATTTTCATACTTACAACATTGACTATCCCCACAATAGTACACAATCTCAAACAAATTTAACCATTCAATTACGAGATGTCAAATATAAAATTGAGTTCAGTATATACGACAAGGAGGTACGGGTTCAAATCCCGTGGCCGGCCAATTTGACACGGTCTTTTTCTTGGTTTCTCGAGTCGTAAAGGCAAATTCCAAATTGGATAATTACTTACCATGACTCATCCTCGCTATTTCATTTAAATTAATATCAGTTGAAATTTACTGACATAAAATACACCGGAATAGAAAATTGTTGGCAATCAATAGTTGTAAGGCCTACTGTACAGACACCGATCCTGAACTCCTGATATGGCCTCGTTGCTGAAAGGATTAGACTATAAATACAGCTGAATTAAAAAAAACGAAAGTTCTATACACAATAGGGATTGATATAGAATATTTATAATATTTTTATAAGGTAGTAATTTTAATTTATTTTACAATGATTTTAAAACTATTGTTTTTATATGTTTTAATGTTGTATTTTTCTTTTCATTATTTGTAACTTGGAAATCTACAACAAAAGTTTCAGGTGCTGCTTGTTCATGAATGGGTGTGGTAATTCTTATTAAAACTAGTAATTACATGGACATGGAACGCTTCGAAAAAAAGGCAAATTATATATATATATATATATACACGAGTATATTGGTTTCACCATTTAAAAAGGTCTACCAGACTAATGAAGGGGTGAGGGGATAAAATCCACTGTCAATCCCTTTATTAAAGCTCTTTGAAAATTTTTCACTAGGAAAAAAAAAATAATTTTTAGCTTCTTTTCGTGAAATGCTAAGACCCAGGATCGCTTAAGAATCCTGAAGCCATAATTCGTATTCAGAGTTTTAAATCATGCCAAATATTTTCTCTCACATGTAAATATAGCCTACATAGCCCTTGGCTCATGCTGTAGCGCGTGTGCCTGGCATGCTAGCGGTCCTGAGTTCAAATCTCGGGGCCGGCGGGTGTGTCATTCGTGGTGGACGAAGCCGTGCCCTCGGGGGTTTTTCTCGGGGTTCTCCCGTTTCCCCCTCTCATTCCACTATCACTCTCCACTTCATCTCACCTTTCCCCCTTTTCATCATCATCCCGTTTCCACTTCTGGTATCGGGTCTGCTTTGGCAGTCAGCGCCCTTTGGGCGCTTGTGGTCAAGAGGTTGTTGGTGGTGTGTGTCGCGGACCTAAGGGGGTGGCACATACGTGGCATGGTAATAAGGCTTGCTGGATCTAGGGGAGCTCCGTGGGGGCCTGCGGGGGAATCTGCAGTCCTGGGCGGGCTATGGGCCATCCGGGAGGTAGGTACAATAAGCCTGTGGCTTCGGTGCTTAGGGGCGTTCCCACCCCGCCTCCCGCCTTAAGGGCGCATATTCAATTCAATTCAATAGCCCTTGCTTGGTTGAACCTCTGACCCTTCGGCTGAAGAACCAGCACGCAATCAAACTGGGCTAACAGTTTATTTGATACATTGTACTCACATTCACATTTACCCTCTGAGTATATTATACCTACAAAGACTATGGGCTACCATTTAATTCGCAACACTTTTCATACACACTTTGCCTATGACTTCTACTGTTATGAGGGACTAACAACACCACCGCCTTACGTAACATTTCAAAATGCAGCCAGCTGTCGAATCACACTTTACCGTTAGACACTTTGAATGATAATATTTATGAACAACTTTCTAACATTTTGTAATATTCCACACACTTCGTGTTTCAATGTCACTTGTGTATGCTGAAGGTGTTAATGGCAATGATCTCTAGTGAATTTCCATTTCCTATCGACTGGTCGAATCTTGGTCAAAGGGCACGTGTACAAAATAATCCGGTCAACGAAGGTTACGTCTAAGAACGGCTTTCTCCAAGTTCTCCCATTTTATCCTCCCATCATTCCACCTATCCATTATTTTCTGGTATAGACATGTCACATGAGGGATATCTTCTAACTACTTGCTATCTGCGATTTTCGACTACATAATTAGAAAACAGGACTGACGAAAATGTGGTTATCTGCCCCATTCCACGGCCCTTAATAGTAATCTTTATTATCAGGTAGCCATTTCATAATTACGGGTGGGACATTCTAGCAAATTATATTAACTATTTTTGTTTATTACATATCATAAATAATAAACTAGAACTGGTTCTTCACATCCTGTAAAATTCGCAATGCCTTCTCCTCCACACTAAATGCAAAGCATTATTTAAAATTTGTTTTAAATATTTTAAATTTGTTTTTCTAAATCTATTACGGGTGGGACAAAATTTGGACACTGATTTTAATGATTCAAAACAAAAGTTCATTCGCTGTTCTGCTATTACTGTTAGGGTCTTAATGTTGTTATTAATGAAGGTATGAAGGATTAAATACAAATTATAAACTGTTTCCAGGTTGTCAGAACATTTATTTAACTCATCAATAACAATTTAACAGAACCATCACCATTACGGGTGGGACAAAAAGTCACTTGTTTGTGACTTTACATAATTAACCACACATATTTTTTGAAGTTAATCTTATATCAAATTGTACCTTAAGATGTACATTTTCTCAAATGAAAATGAGGTTTTATACTTATATTTGACCACCCAATTACAACAAATTTTATAATTTCTCTCTTTGAGGGAAAAATTTCCATATTTTATGAAATGGCTGCAGAGCCCTATTACTTTTAGCTATTATTAGACTTAATGAAGTTGAATGCACTCCGTACATAAGAAAAGCTGATGTGAAACACATAAATTTTTCTGCCCAAGTAAAAGTTTTTCCTCTTAGTATAATATTATTATGTATGATATTCTCTTCAGTTGGTTGTAAAAATGGTGAAAATGTTACCGCATCCCCGAAGGATACACAACCCAAAGGGACAGTTTTCCAGGAGACAGATGATTAAATGGAAAGAAAATGGAAAGAACAAAGAAGAGATATGTGGACCCTTGCAACTTTGTTTTACTTCTGAAAGCCACTTGTGGTTTGAAAGTTGATAGTAATTTAAAGCGTTCGCTTTGAAGTGAGCCTTATCTGAAACAAACAGGATCGGATAGAGCTCTATCTTGCACGACAAGCAAAGCTACCAGAAACGCATGGGAAATTGTTCTCAGGCTATCTATCTCATACCAGTTCAGTAACGAGTTCTGAGAATGATCTCCAGTGATGCTTTATTACTCAAACGAAAATGTGTTTTAAGAAGATGCGATAACAAATGACATTTTTTTTCACAAACGTTTAAAAATTCTTTCATTTATTCAAATCTACAGTTTTATTCCTATCCTGATTTCGTTGCGATTTACACCAGATATTTGTGAAGGTCAGTCATGTAATTTAAATCAAGCATTACGTAAAAATACATCGATGGCTTAATGCACGCATGTTTTAAGTAACATTTTGGGGTTAAATGGGTTAACTGCAAATTTGGAAGCTCCTGAGGCATGTCTTCACTTCATACAAATGTAAACAGTAAAGAAAAGTATTAATGAACTTCATCTTGTAAATGAAGGGAAGTTGAATAATTGGTATTAGCGGGCATAAGGCTAATACCAATACTCTTATTAAAGAAAAGTGTTCCCTATACAGGCCATGAAGGCCCAGAGGGTTCCAGATTGTCGAGGCTCCCAGATTTTAGACATTCGGCACGTTAAGGTGGTAAGGTTGTCAGCCTTACGTGCCGGCCGCCTTTACCCAAAGGATTGCTCCTGATACTTATTTCTGTTAGAGGCTGAGTCGACTCCAGGGCTATAGTGCCACCAGAAAGAATAGGCCAATTGAAACGCTTCAACCACTACGCTGAGGCTTATTCCTATACAAATGTGACAAGTGGAAAACAGAAGCTTAATGTGCTTTCTGTAGAAGCAAAATGTGGTAAATACTTTTTGTGGGTGCACATTCGTAATAATTAGATTTACCGGTACTGAAAACAATAGAATCGTACCAGTGGCGTAGCGTACTATAAATAATTAGGGAAGCTGATTGCATACATATGGAAAAGCAAAGACTAGATTAAAATCCTTTCCTTAATTTTTGAAGGTCAGCTCTATTCTACTGTTTCTCCCGATAAATAATTCTATGACGTCATCTTCGAATGTGTGTCTGCTCCTCAATCCATTCAGCAGAGCCTTCTCTATGTTTAACAATGCGAGTGCCGCTAATCTTTTCAGAGTTTGAGAATTTCTCAGGTAATTTTTAATCTTTTTTAACGCAGATAAAGACCTTCCACTTGTTGTACTTGTAGCTGGAATTGTTAAGATGAGACTGCACAGTTTGTATGTTTGAGGAAAAACTGCTCTTAAGTCGAGGGTCCGGATATATTCATGAAGATCATAAACAGTTTCCTTCGCCATATTAGATTCACAATAAACAACAGAAAGTTCACTCCTCAATACAGCAATGTCGAAATGCATTCCATAATTTTCTTGTAAGCATTCTAGTGTATATTCTGGAAACTGAGCTTGAAAATTCTGAAACTGCTTACTGTCAAGGAGACTTAAAAAATTCAGCTGGGGACCTCTGCAAACCTGGTTGAAATATTCAGAGATACCACATCAAATACTTCGTAAAAAAAGTCTTTTGTATGAAGATTTCTTATCTTCACCAGGAATTGAATCTATGCGAATTCTTTTAGACTTTTGGGAGCAATCCTGTTCAGACGAAAATACTTCCATTTTTTCCCAGACAGAATCAAAATTCTCACGAAGTTTCTGCAATTGACGTTTAAAGTGTTCAATCTTTCGCATACAGAAAGAAATATCATTTAGTTTTGTCTGAGGTACTTTGAATAGTGAATCAGAAAATGGAAATATTAAGGAAAATATTTCTAAAAAGAAATTGAAATCGAATCCCTTTATAGTCGTCAGCAGACCTTGGGCAGAAACAATGGTTTCTGAATCCTATTCACTCTTATTTTCAACAATGCCGTCAAACAGCTGTTCAATATGGGATCTGTTTTAATGAATCATTTCTACTAAACGACTATGTGTAGGAGCAAACGCAGGAAACATTTTGTATAGACGTTCATTTAGGGCAATAGACTTCGATCGAATGCAGACTAAATTTCTTTGTTAATATGTCTTCAATTACACAATAACAAGAATCACTGCTGTCACCCATGATGATAAAGAGAACCGCCCACACCGCACCTTGCCACAACACCACATGCGGACCTACCCTAACGCATGCTGCGCTAATGCGGTGGAATACAACACTGCAACCGCTTCCAAATCTACCAATTTTAGTGGCGGGAAAACTACAAAGCTTGCATTTCCGTACAGCCTGGAAGACTGCTGTTCAAAAGCAGCTTCCTAACTTGGGCTGCCGCATCAAACTGTGCAATAAGACTGCTGCATCTCATGTTGTCTCATTTACGGAACACATGATCAAATGAAAAGAATGTACTTCATCTACGAATTCAATGTCTTGCATTTACAGACTATTACACGATAAACATTAATTTAATTTTTGCCTACAATCTTGGGGAAGCACTGCTTCCCTAGCTTCTTAAGTAGCTACGCCCCTGAATCGTACTTAACACAAGTGTGTACCAAGCCATCGATATTAGGATTTTTCAATTAGCCTAATCCTTCTGTTGACGCCATGGCCTGGGTCAACTCAGCCTATAGTAGAAACGAGCACCCGGAACAATCTTGTGGGTAAAGATGGCCGATGCGTTAAGCCCCCTGCACACAGGGACAGTAGAGGTAGCCAGTACTGGCCGCCAGTTACTGGCAGCCAGTGGATGTTCTAGTGGCAGCCAGTAGGCAGTACAAGGGTCAATTATTTAATTATGTATGATTATGATTAATATAAACAGTATTTATATTATATTATAGAATATAGAATATTATAGAACTTGTATTAATATTGTCAAAGTAGGCAAACTTTTATAAAAATTGTAGGCTTGTAAATAGATTGTGTAATAGGGGAAGAAAACAGAATCGGTTGTAAAATCTTTCGAATAATATTGCAGAAATCACAACACATGGGTAGAAAACAGCTAAGATGTGGATTCTTCTGTTATTCAAGCTGCCTAAGAAGTTATTTTGATTTTTAGAGGATTTGTTTGTAAAATCGCGTAAAATTTGTCAAAAAAATGTAGTTTTGGGTAGAGATTAAAACAGGTAAAAAAAAGCTAGGAGTGATTTGATCTAATATTTTGTTGCCTAGAAAATATTCCTCATTCTAGAGTGTACGTTAATATACTTTGAGGAAAATTTGTTAAAGAATGTACACTTTTATAGGAAGTACGCCATATAATAAGGGTAGAAAACAGCTAAGGGATATTTTATACATTAATATTAATGTGGTAAAAAGTAAAGTGATCCCTATACAGGCCATGGAGGCCCAGAGGGTTCCAGGAGGTTGAGGCTCCCAGATTTTGGACATACGGCACATGAAGGTGGTAAGGTTGTCAGCCTTACGCACCGGCCGCCTTTACCCCCAGGATTGCTCCTGGTACTCATTTCTGTTAGAGGCTGAGTCGACCCCAGGGCCATAGTGCCACCAGAAGGATTAGGCCAATTGAAAAATCTCAACGACCTCATCGGGAATCGAACCCGCGACCTTCCAGTTTGTAGCGCAGCGCCTCAACCACTACGCTACGGCGTACCCCAATATTAATGTGGTACTAATATTAATATTAAATTGTGTAGAATATTGTAGGCTAATAATTTGTATTAATATTGTATTAAAAGTAATATACTTATATTAATATTAATTTTTTTTCCTGATTATATGGGGAAGGTTTTGACATAAATGAACAAAAGATAAAATAAATATTCCAACAAATATATAAGTAAAACTGGTGCAGATTTACGAAGTCAGGAAAAAGTTTGATTCGTACATTTTCCCCAGCGGTCAATCTTTCACTATGTGTAAAAGTAGTAAGTTAATAAAGTTTTATTATTGAGTCCACGAATAAAATATTTAAAGATTTTTACATTATTGCCGGCATATAATGGAAAAGAGGCTTGCTAATACCTCCGTAACGTTCTGATAGTGTCTGGCATAACTACCTCTCATAATCCATTCAAGGTATAAAGGATTTATAATAAAATTCAAATATCTCACTAAAAGTAACAGACTTTAATCTTTTCTGGACATGGCTGTAAAAAAACGGATTGAAATATTTAAATAAAAGTTTGTATTTCTCTAAAGATACATGAAAATTACCTCTCTACAAAATTTCATCCAAATCTGGAACGGTGAGGTTAAATGGGTGTGCTGATCTGACACGGAATGACTCTACTGGCGGCCACTAAACTCAAATTCAAGCATTAGTGGCCGCCAGTAGTCTGCTGCACGTTGTGGAATAATTACTGGCTGCCAGTACTGGCTAGTGCTACTGGCTGCCAGTACTGTCCCTGTGTGCAGGGGGATAAACCTGCCTTAAGTTTAGTGGCCGCCAGTAGCTACTGGACGTTGAAGGGAAGTACCCCTGCACACTGGGACAGTAGAGGGATAATTACTGGCGGCCATTGCTACTGGCAGTCAGTACTGTCCCTGTGTGCAGGGGGCTTTAAGGCTGACAACCTTTCACCCTTCATGTGTTGTATGTCTCAAAATGTGGGATCTTCGACCTCCCGAAACCATAAGGGCTTCCTTAGCCCTGATGAGGATCACTTCACCTTTTCACAGTTTATTTCCAGTCGTGATGAAATTTTGCACTCTTAGCCTAAAGGCCCTTTCCCTCTTCATCGCCGTTAACGAAGTATTTTTTTTCTTTTTTAAAGTATTATTGAAGAAAAGAAAAAGTATTGGCCATATAAACCCTGCACCCAAAATACGGAAGGCTATATAAGGGCCTAGAATTTGAAAATCGGAAGTAAACTACTCCATAAGTTTACTTCGAAGTAAAAGAAAAATACGAAATCCGGGCGAGTAGGTAAAATAAAATAAAGGGACGGGCCGCAATATACGCTGCGCAGATACACATATAACACAACAAATAAGGTGCGAAACTGAACAAAACTCTTGCACTCACACTGCTACACCGCAAAAGCAGGCAATGAACTGACTTATGCACAGTTGCTATGTTTAGTTTTATCTCCTAGTATACGCATAATGTTAAATTAATCAGGTTAATATTTTAGCCATAGGCTAATTAGCCAAAAAACGTGGCTAATTTTCCGAAAATATTTTAGCCTCATTGCATGAAAATTAGCCACTGGCTAAAATTAGCCCCATCTAGCAATCCTGAATAGCAGCGGGCCTACGAAAAGGAGCAACCATGGAACTAAAGAACTTTAGAGCCCATTAGGTGAGAGGAAACTATTTCTGGTTACAACTGAAATAAGTTAACCCCCGTTTTAGCTCTTTCATTTTTCTAAAAATAAGCTACTTCGACATTTTTAACATGTAAGGAGGCTCGTTATTGTATTTGGTACCTGGGCCAAGATTTAATATGGGGGACTTCTTCATAATTATGTTCATTGTAGCAGTTTAGAACTCAACTTACTGAATGCCACGAAAAGACAGATAATTGCAAATCCACCATACTTTAATCATTTCGACTTCAATGTGCTCTACAGTAAAAATGTGGGTAACACCGTTTACTTAGGCTACAGACAAGAGCTTTGATATGTGTTTAATGGCACCATTTTTTCACTACGTCTACCTCATCCTGTTTGTTTCTTCGTAACATATGAGACAGTCTTTCAAGAATTATTTGTGAAGCAATTTAAAAATTGTAAAAAGAAAAAAGGGAAGGTGGGCCGAGAAGTGGGTCATGTTACAGGCAGCTGAAATCTTGCTCTTGACTTTGATTGCCTTGTTGGGGTAGGTCAACTCCAGCACTACACACACACACACACACACACATGTAAACTTGACATAACCACATCAAAGTTCCTACACTGAGTGTAAAAGTGGCCCATTAAAAATTCAAGTGAATTTTACACATGTTAATATTTAACATCTTATTTTACATACTTGCTCAGAAATAAATTTAATTCCCCGTAAGGTGACATTGAAATGTAAACGATTTTTTTTAAATCAAATGCAGAAAGAAGAACTTCGCACGTATCTACGGGGTTTTTGCCAAGCCGGTTCTTACAATATATTAGAATTTAGTTACAAATATTTTTCGACTGTGTGACAGTTCCTAAAAAAAATTAAGGTCTTACTGGGACAAAAAAAAATTACTCAAATAAGCTAGTTCAGACGAAAATCCTAAATCCTGAAAGCCGTCCCAGTCAGGGTTATTAAAAGAATCGGCCTACCAATCATGTTATGGATGTTGTTTTAATTAAGAATTAATACTATTTACAAATTTGATTAATTCTGTTTTTAAAGCTACATTAAGTGAAGTGAATGTAGGCTATGCTTAGTGTTCACGACGAAATTCCGAGATTTTGAAATTATGGGAAATTAATACGAAAGAATCTGCATAAGTTTTGGTAATTGTATTGCAAAGAACAACTCAAAATGTGTTTCATGAAATTACCCCACTTCTATGTTAGTAGCCTACCATTAGTGACACGAAGAACATCCAGATCTCTTTTCTTACTATACTATGAACATTAACGAAAGAGGCATTTGGCGCTTACCTGATCGAATCTGCAGGCTGCGAACGAAAAAATCCCCTAGTTGCTCAAACTGGCTCGTCCGAGACGCATGGCGTTCCTTTCCCTGGCTACTTCTACATAATCTCCGTTTTCAGAAACTTCTCTATCATGCCCTGAAGCTCTTGTCCACTGGCGGAATTTCGTTAAATATATGCCGAAACATACTCTGCACCGTAAACATTAGATTTTGATCGCGCGAAGCTGCAAAACAGATTAGGCTACAGCGTGTTTTTAGGTAGATTTCGAAGAAAAATCTACCTATTGCAATGGATACCATGTCACGATTTTCGAAAAATTCTTTCATATCTTTACGTTTCATGCTCCCCTAAGTACGAAACCACCGCCCGTTCAAAAAAAAAAAATTGTGATATATATAAATATATATTTATATATATATATCTTTACACGATAGCGGCCGTAATTTTGAAGATATTTGAACCAAATTTTATTATGTTATTTCTAGGCCCAATAGTTCGGACAAGTTCGTTAATGGGCAAAATTGGCCCAAGGGGGTGGTCGGGGGAGGGGGTTGAAATTTTAAAACATTTATATCTCGGCCCCTATGAAGTATAGAGGGAAACTTTGTTTGAATAAATTAGAGTACTCCCTATGGAGTTCACAGTGACACCAACGATTCGGGGGTTCGAGTGAGGGTGGGGGTGGGGGTGGGGGATGAAAATTCGAAACTTTTGAAACCACGTCTTGTGGGGTATCGTTGAAAAGCTCTTGATGAGTACTCTACATATCAATAAATAGTTTCTTGATAGCTCTCATATGACGCGAGATTTTAATGTTTGAAAATAATAACACTTAAAAGAATTATTATAATATCATAATTTTGTCTTGTTTAGCGGCTTTGCTAATTTTATTCATTGCTAATCTTGCGCACGGCCTCCCAGAATATTATATCCTATTCTTGTTGTCAAAACAAATGATTGTAGGATCTTCCTCTTTACCGAATTCAGTTCTTATTACTGCAGGTTTGCCATGCCAAGGCTAAAGAAGAAGAGTGCTATGCAGCGACAATAAATTAAACCAAAAGCACTTCGAAATCTACCTCCGCCTGTAGGCCTGCCTAAAGGGATTTTCTCTTGTGAAGACGTCATTTTTCAAAAGCAACGGGCAGACGCAACAGCACTGAGAAGCGAGTCGCGCGCGAATTAAAGTAAATATTTAATAAATATAGGCCTATATAAATACGTCGGCCGTGGTGGTGTAGCTTTTAAAGCTACTTAAGTGAAGTGAATGTATGTGTAGCGTTCACGACTAAACTCCGAGATTTTGAAATTATGGGAAATTAATACGAAAGAATCTGCGTACGTTTTGGTAATTGTATTGCAAAGAACAACTCAAAATGTGTTTCATAAAAATTACCACACTTCCATGTTAGAACCATTAGTGACACGAAGAATATCCAGATCTTTTTCTTAGATCCTTTAGATCCGAAGGTCGCAGGATCAAGCCCGGCCGAGGTCGATGGATTTTTCAGGACGTAAAAATCCTGGGCACGGAGTCCTCCGGGGGCTGGCCTGAGTCGTAGAGTTACGGCACGTAAAATAACTCTAAGCCTAAGGTAGAGTCTCTCGACTAAATTTCACGTCCAAGTAAGGTTTCCTGACGAGTCTGTGAGGCGATGGGCTTACCACCTGTCCCTCTGTCCTCTCTTGGAAAACTAGGGTAACAAAATTCGCATCGGTAGCAGTAACCTCCATTTGGAGGCCCTAATACCCCGATGCTGGGGATATACAGGAAGATAAGATACATAGGTATATAGATGAACACACACACTTACACACAAGCGATAGCTGTCCCAACCAGGGTTATAAAAATAGTACTAATTACAGAAAATCGTTATAATTGAACGTAAAATACACTTTTTAAACTTAATAGGCTTATATTTCATTATTTTTATGTACGACAGTATTTAGTAAAGCTGTGGAATTCAAGTGATGATTTACAAAATGTAGGATGACTACATGTAGGATGTAGGATGTAGGATGACAAGAGTGATCCAAGTTCTTTCGGGAATTTTTACCATTCGGAAGAACTGGAGCGCCCTCGATCTAATACTCAAGTTGCCTAGAGAATTAATAAAATGAAGAAAGTTCGTAAGGTTATGCTAATTTGCAGCATTGTGTAGTAACTTTATTGTTAGGAAATACAATAACATTCAGTTATATAGGCTACTAGTTGAAAAAATTGTGTATTTACTTGAAATACATACAAGCATAATTATAATAAACAGATTATAGCAATTGTATGGTAACTTTAGCATTGTACATAGCATAGTATCTTTAAAAATATTAGTAACAGAGACGTTTTACATATAACTACCGTAGTTTCCTATTAGTGATGAGCGAGACCAGTCTTCGTCTTGCAGTCTTGGTCTTGGTCTTGCAGAAAATGCAAGACCGAGACCAAGACCAAGACCACATCAGCGTTAGCAAGACCAAGACCAAGACCGACCATGCAAGACCGAGACCAAGACCAAGACCAACCCTGCAAGACTCTGGCAAGAACAAGACCTAAATGCAAGACTCTTGCAGTCTTGCTATTTGAAAAATGTTTTATAAAGCCCCGTTGTGTAAGTAGCGAGCCAGCGACCGCTACTCAAAGGCGCCGCAGAGTCGCTAGCCGGGGTAGTCCCAAGGCTGGTAGGCCTATAATGTAGAGGTTTCCTCATCGTGCGGTAACCAATGAGAGCAGACCCGGTGCGTGACGCTGTCCGTATCCAAAAACGAACGCACCATTCAAATAATACATGTGAAATCCGTATACAACCTCTCTCAACAACGTTAAAATAAATTACTGCAATGAAAACTTACAATTAATCTGACGGATTTCCCTTAATAGCATCCCATACAGCTAGTTCCTTCAATTGGTGGGAGTTAAATTCACGATTAACACTCCATATTCATTTTTTAAATGTTTACAAACAGATGTAACAAAGGCCCTATGCCATATATGAAATTTCATTTTGCGTACAATATAAATAAATTCTGCCATACAGTTATTTAATAACTAGTTTCTCTAAACTCTCACTGGGTTAAAAGAAAGCTATGACTGAGGATTTATAATAATTCTTTATTACAACCAAATGGTCCTACTATAATGAATGGAACAACGATGGAATGATACATGGGTTGGTTTTTTAGTTTTGACACCATAATTATAACTGGATTAATAACTCAAAATAGATGGTTCCAAGTTTCATAGGCCCTCGATGTAGTCCCCACCGTTGCGTACAACGTGTTGCCAGCGATGCGGAAGTCGTTGGATCCCGTTGGCACTGCCCAATCTATTGATGGTGCGAAGAGAGCGCTCGGCAGCCTGCTTAACGTCTTCAATGGTACGGAAGTGCTCCCCGTGCGTTGTCATATTCATCTTCGGGATGAGATCATAGTCGCAGGGACTGATGTCGGGAGAATAGGGGGGGGGGGTGATAGAGGACCTCCCAGCCCCAGCGATCCAACAATGCCGACACAACGCCTGCTGTGTGTGCCCTAGCATTGTCATGCAGAACGATGGGCGGTGTAACCATGTGGTGGCGCCGTTTCCTTCTCAGAGCTCCTCGGAGATGGTCTTGCAGAAACAAACAATAGTACGCCGCATTAACGGGTTGCCCTCGAGGAACGGTATGGTGAATAATCACACCATCCCAATCATAGGCAAGAATCAACATTACCTTCACATTGGTGGGGGTTGGTCGAACTGTTTGTTTCAGTCCCTGCGACTATGATCTCATCCCGAAGGTGAAGATGACAATGCGCGGGGAGCACTTCCGTACCATTGAAGACGTTAAGCAGGCTGCCGAGCGCTCTCTTCGCACCATCAATAGATTGGGCAGTGCCAACGGATCCAACGACTTCCGCATCGCTGGCAACACGTTGTACGCAACGGTGGGGACTACATCGAGGGCCTATGAAACTTGGAACCATATATTTTGAGTTATTAATCCAGTTATAACTATGGTGCCAAAACTAAAAAAACCAACCTATGTATATAGCAGGGGAAACCGGAGAACCCCGGGAAAGCCTGCCCCGACCCAACTTTGTCCACCACAAATTCCACGTGGATCCGATCCCGAGTCCTAGCGGTGGAGGGCGAGCGGTCTAACTACTCAGCCATGGGGCGGCCTATGACTGAGGATTTGAAACTTTAAACAGTAGCCCCCGTAACTAAAAACGCCTATTAACACGCTTAGTACCCTATTTCATTAACGATGAGATCCTTTTTTACACCTATCATTAATATTTATAGCCTACTCTCACATATAGAATCTTTCCTGTCTACTTGAATGGCTATTCAGCTCATTCCATTCTTCTTGCAGAAAATTTCAAAATAAAGTGAAGTCTGAAAAAATCAGGTTATACGCCCGGTATTCTTCATAATTATTCAATAAAACACAATTAAACCGTAGATTAATTAAAACAGAAACTTATTTGACGGGTATTTGCTAGTTATTACTTTACAGTTACGTATCTGATTGTACTGTAGCTATACAGGCCTACATTTTGTTGATGTCAGGTAGGACATCCACTGAAACCCTTTTTTTAAAACTACAATTTTGTTATTGACACATACCGGTGTCGGTGTTTAAGTTCTTGCTGCTGATTCATATTAAGGATGCATATGGAATGGGAAAAGATACTAAAAGTAGAAAATGCCTGGTCTAGAAATATTTTCTTGTATGAAGAATAGTTATGATTATTTATGACCCAATTAGTTGAAGGCCCGGAACTTGAAAGCAAGTAGAAAGTAATTTATGGGGGTAGCAAAAATATTTAAAATACAGAAATGATCTGTTAACAATGTGTTATAAATTAGAACTAGGGTATATGTAAAGATAAATATTTTTTATTGCAGCCTATGGGTTTGGGTTTCGAATGAACATCGTGTGATTTTCTATAGATTGCACAATTTCTAAAGCATCTGCTTCAATGACGTTATGTTTTGTTACTATATTATACAGTTTTAAACAGGTCAGATAGAACCTCTCTCCTATGCGGAAATCTTTTAAGCATTTCACACACATCCTGTTAATATTACTTCTTGTCTCCACAGCCGTTCAATTTGAAACTTTACAATATAATTTTACACTCTCAAATAGTGTATCGCATCTCGTGGATTTTGGGTTTAAAGTTCTGCGATAGGATAACAGAGAATATTTAAATTTACACTCAAAGTTTACTGTTCTAGCGTATATCACCATGAACGTTTCGGCATACAGCGTGACATCACATTACTGTTTACATGGGCAAAGCAACTAAAAGCAATTAGCTTTCGTTACTTTCGCAAGCAATAACTCACATGTAATCGGTGTAACTTAAATAATGTAAACGCCATCGATCACAGTAAGATGCATTAAAGAAAACTGCAAGACTCTTGCAACAAGACCAAGATCGAGTATGCAAGACCGAGACCAAGACCAAGACCACTGATGCAAGACCGAGACCAAGACCATCACTATTTCCTATCGATATAATAACATTTAACCAGGCGACGTGGCCGAGATGGTAGCATCTTGGATATTAACTTAAGTTACTGTTTCATCCTGTAGGCTTATCATATTCATTAAATTTAAATATCAGTTGAAATTAAAAGGTGCCATAAACATAACAACAATAGAAAATAATTGCACATCAATATTTACATGGTCTTCTGATGGGCACATCGCATCTGAACTCTTGATATGACCTCGGTGTTGAAAAGAGTATAATTAAAGCTGAATTTGAAAAAAGAACTTTACTTACTGCCGTTCTTCATAATTCGAACTTAGGAACTCCTACAAGTAAAACAACAAATTATAGAATCAAGGAAATGAAGTTAATAAACAAAAAACCAAATAATCAGCAAACATGCCCTTAAATCAGCGGTCTTCAACCATTTTTTAAAATAAAGGGTCATTTTCTTTTTGGTGAAAGACTAGCGGGCCGCATTGATTTATGAATAATATTGACTATTACTGATTTATTGATTATGAATAATATGAAACTTAGGTATATTACAATATCTGTACGGATTACTTAACATCATAGATGTGTTTGCTTTATATATGTTAATGAATAACACACAGCATAGGCCTAATAAAATTCTTGAATTTAATGTGAGACCTGACACTGTTTCTTTCACGCAAAATCATCAATATTGGCATTGTAGTTAAAAATTAGTATTTGCTTGCGGACCGACAAAATTTAAGCAACGGGCCGCATTTGACCTCTGGGCCGCGGGTTGATGGCCATTGCCTTAAGTTGTTAAACAAAACACCTAAACACGATTATGTTTTGTTTATAGTGAAGAGCGTAATATGTTATTAAATGCATGCCCATATTATGATAATATCAGAGATAAGGATTGAAATACTTAATTTTAGCAAACTCTTTTTGAGCTGGCAGCACGCATTAAATAGACCTACGGTACGTGTTTTTGCAAAGGAATGTAGATTTCGCCTCCTCAACGCAGAGAAGAACAATCGAGCTATGTTATTTCTAGAAGAGCAGTGACTATTTCTTTAAGTTTATTGTTTTCTCTTTTTATTGCTTAAAGATATATGAGGGGGGAAGAAAAAATCCCAGAGCAGTATGAATGCAGTTTGGGTAGGGCTTGAAAGTTGAAATGCAGCAAGCTCGTACATTTTCTACATCCTTCTCACACTTGTCTTATATTTGCATTGTCTGACGTAACCTCTAGTATCAAGTTACTTAACACTGCACTCTGACAGATTCCTTTTTAGATGCACTTTTCCTCATTTCCAGAGTTGCTTGTATAATTTGTCCCACTCTAGTTTGATCCTGTTCAAAACAAAGGGGAGGAGAACTCACAGAGAGTTCGCGGAAAATTCGCATCATGTGACAAAACGTGTTGGTTAAAGTCATTAGCATGCGCCATTACCAGGGAGTGGCTTGCTAGTACAGAAGTAGTGTTCGTAAGTTCATGCAACAATAATATCAACATTTACACTTGAAATAACAAACTCTCACTGGCATCGTCATCAATATAGTATATCAAGTAGCAAACAAAACAAAGGATTCATTGTTCACGACGACCCTGCGGGTGAGTTGTACTGAGAATAAACAAACTACCACTAACACGGTGATGTCATGCGTTCTCACGTGCGGACTATGACAGCCATGCCTCTTTTTTGAACAGGATCGTTCTTAAATGGGATGTAGAATAGTAGACACATTCATACATTCAAATAATTTTCTAATCAGAGGCCTGCGCGTTTGAACATAAAGATGGCCTACTAGATCGAGGTTTTCGAATGATGTTCTTTGGTAATATGAGACCACGACTCATATTTAAAATCAAAATCAATTTACGTTGAACTGTGAAGTATTAATTATGTTAAAACATGTTTCGCACAAAAATCTGAATGAATTTATCTAGTAGCATTAAAAAGCAGACCAATGTTTAATTTTCTACAATGCCCAGCCGGACGCCAGACAAAGACATAAAAAGCAGGACATGCCCATCGAAATCCGGACGTCTGGTAATCCCAATCCTCAGGGAATAGATTGGTTGGTATATGGTTATTTAACGAAAGGATACTACAACTTAGGCCTGTGACCGTCGCCGGTGTGCCGGAATTTTTTCCCCGCACATAAATGGCATCGACCTGGGCCGGGATCAAACCCCCAACCTTGAGCACCGAAATCCAGCGCGATACTAACTGCGCCACCGAGGCCGACTTTAGTGAATAGGGTTCGACTGCTTTGTCTTTTTCCAAAAGTGCTAAACGAATTTTAAAATGTTTATATTATTAATATTATAAGTTTGGTTTAAATGATTAGTTTAAACAGTAGCCTATCTTCAAAGAGTGTCTCGTAAGAGATAAAATATTGTGTCACAGAGTGTCTCTTAAGAGATAAAATATTGTGTCACAGGACCACAAGTTGAACAGAATACACAACGAGCCCTGCACGTGTAGAAGCATTTTCACTATTATGAAGTGAGAATTTTGTATTGTGGACGGGAGAAGTCAATATGCGAATGACGGGACTTCCCAACAGAGAAGCAACGACCCGTATGGAGGTCACATGATCAATGACATTTCCAATACTGTGCACCTGGTGGGATCATAAATGATAGCGAGACAAACCATTATGTTACCAGTTTCCTGATTGAGAAGGGCGTAGATAGTGGTAGGCCTACCGTATGTGTTAAAAAAAAAGGTCATGCATACAGACTTCGTAAATTAGGTTAGGTATTGACAATACATTTATAGATCTAGACAAATCTTAACCCTGCCAATAGTTAATACAGACAAAGCAAATTAAAAGATAAACATCCGAGAAAAATATCAGTTACCAGTAAAATGACCCCATAAAAGCGCTCATAATCGACGATTCTTGTCTCGTCCGAATTACATTATAATTTATAGAAAATATTAGATTTTTAGTTCTTTTTTTTAAGCAAGTTCAATGAACACATTTTAGTAAATTGAAAATTAATTAAGAAAAACGTCGCTTTGATACTATACAATCAGTTCCAAAAACATTAGGCTTAGTACTGTGATTTATTATACAGTACAGTCGGTTCTCAAAACATTCACATAGCCAAAGATGCTGTAAATGTTTGAATTAACAGGAGGTATGATCTGTCAGAAATATGCCATTAAAAATGTGATCAATTAAAAGAATATGCACAAATATTTTAATAGGTTATGAAGAAAATATTATGTATTATCGCAAAATTAGCATAATAAGCAACATTATGCAAAATGAAGCCAGCAATATCCTATTATTACTTTCATATCTAGTACACATTCTAAGATTAGCATGTAATAGAATGTATTATTAAAAATATTATTTTTCATAGCTATACTTTCGGCCCTAGTATAAGAATGTAATTTGTTTCAGTATAGGCAAATATAAACCAATGCTTGAATGACGGTGGTACTGATAGGCAAGAAAGCTTTTAACAAAAATGGTGGTCTCTCCGTCTAAAACGGATGGATATCGGGAAAGATTTCGAAGATGACAACACAATCGCGTCACCCTTTACAGGTTTATTTGTATAGACCGATTTCATTCAAATTATGAATAGCAGGAGAAAAACGTATGTCTTAAGGCAGTTAATAACTGAACATCTTAAGGAATATTAAAAAGTTCCAGTACCCGACTGATGACGAAACATGTCAGCAAAATTCGTCTAGCATTCTACTTAAGTAGAATTAAGGCAAGTAATTACAACAATTGCTTTTACTGCTCATTGTCAACAAGGCTTTCACCGCATATCATCCCTGTACCTGATCACATTTTAGTATTTTCATATGGAGACTTATGACTGAAATGTAAGAAATTCTGCCAAAGCAACTGATTCTTTTTCATGATTTCGTTTTCCACTGTGATAGAATTTCTTTAAACTTGATGAGTATCTAGTAAAATGTACCAGACATGACATTCACATTAGATTTTGAAGTATATTGATTATCTGTATGTCTTATAACCTGCTGATTATCACAATAACATGTATATTTTTAAAATAATAAAAATTAATTTTAAAACTAATCATGAAAATGACATGTATATTTTTAAAATAATAAAAATTAATTTTAAAACTAATCATGAAAATGACATGTATATTTTTAAAATAATAAAAATTAATTTTAAAACCAATCATGAAAATGACATGTATATTTTTAAAATAATTAAAAATTACATTAAAAATACTTCCTAAAATATTCTCTTTGCACAATAATCCTACTTAATTGTAAATTTTTATATTTCAAGTGTATATTTACAAACAATAAGCAGGAGAAAACTGTCATGAAACCGACTTTCATACTTATAGAATGTATCTTTGTGAAGCATAATATGAGGGCAGTTTAAGAGAATATAAATAACCTAATTTGAAAAATTAGCTGAAAACATAGAAGTTAAAAAATTCAGTGATAAAACCGATATAGTCTGAGGCCCTGAAGGCAGACTATAAAATACTCGCTTGCCATGAGTCTGTTAGCAGCCATATTACTTCGCAGACTTTCCTGATATAAATACTGTAACCAGAAATTAAGCATTAACTGTCATAAAGTCTATATTTAGAACACTTTTACACTTTTAAAATCTGTTCTGAAATTCACATAACTTCCTCTGCCCAAAATAAATTTAGCCTCTCAATATAATATATTACGCTATGTATGACGTTCTCTTCATGTAAATTTGTTGTAAAACTGAAGAGAATTTTGTCACCACATCATAACGGATCCCCGAAGGAAAGATAACTCAAATAAAATCTGATTAATACACTTTCGTAACTTTCTTCACTTTAAGCATGGCCAATACATTTTTCTCACTTCATATTCTGACACAGAACAAGAGGCCATATTGCAAAGAGCGCGTATTCACAGTGGTTGGCTTACACTAACCCTTCAGAGATTTTTTAATAAAATATTTTAAATATACATTTTAGCTCTTAGCTCTTAGCTCCCAATCGTTAGAGCTATTTTCGAGAAAATTACGACAAACGAAATTTTCTTCATGTAAAGTCCCCTTAAAAATAAGATAAAGTAATACCAATCTTCGTGTCACATCCTCAGAAGGTAACTAACCCGAATACAAAATGTTGTTTTCATACGATTTTTCGTTTTGGAGCTTGGCTTTTCAGACACACACATAGAACACAACCACACACTCAGAACACACACACACATGTTTCCGAATTTTGGATTTTTGGATCGAGGGGGCCTCAAAATGTGTATTTATGTTAAAAACTCAACTTCGAATATGAAGGTCGAACACAATATTCCATCTGCCTATAGTACCTATGGTATGGGCAGAGGAAGTAAAAAGTTAGATCAGGTTTGTCGCTTGCTTGTTTTAAACATACGCTAACTAAAAAAATCTAAAAAAAAGTTTAAAATATCAATCTAAGAAACTAATTTAAATATACTAATATTTACTTTAGTGTTGAGATGTTACGTTATTTTTTCTACTTGTATAAAATAATAAATTATTTGTGTACGTTTTTAGACATCGTATTGTCCAACCAATTTCCCTAAATGGAATTTCGTGACCAATTTCCATGATGGATTATAGAAGAGATAACTAACAAAAGAAATACTGAAACAGTGCTTACCGTACTGCTGTATGATATCCTACGCACCTCAACGACGTCGATCTGCAAAATAATAAGTCATTATTACAATATCAATATGTAATGTAAAATGTTCAATTTCACTTAGGCCTAACTAAATTTCAATTCCACTTAATTTGCATCAAAATCTTTAATTAAGAATCTGTGCTTGATGTTCATGGTTGATAGATGGTTGAATGGGGTATGTGGTTAAACGTCCGTCATGACCGCACCAAAAGAACCAATTTTAAAATCTCATTGATTTCATCGTTAATCACATCCTCGACTTTTTGGTTTGTAATGCATTACAGCTTATCAATTTTATAATACTTATTTAATTAACGTGAGATTAATATTATTATCATACAAGAAAAAAGAACAAGCACATTGACAACACAATAACTTATTGTATATATATTTACTTACTTACTGGCACTAGCCAATTCCTAAGCAAGCTGAAAGAATGTAATCTATTTTATGGAACCCAGAAGTTCATTGCCGTGATTACATAAGCCTGCCATTCAACCCTATTCTGCGCTAACTGCATCCAACCATCCTTTGTAAATCCTGCTTCCTTTAACTCAATTCTAATATTGTCCTCCTACCTACGTCTAGGTCTTCCAAGTGGTCTTTTCCCTTCGGGTCTCCTAGTCAACATTTTTTAGATATGTCTTTCCTCCCCCATGCGGGCAACATGTCCAGCCTATTTCATCCTACGTGATTCAATTACCTTATTATATTCGGTAGAGAGTATAGGTTATGAAGCTGGTCATTATGCAGTTTTCTCCACTCCCCGTTTTCATCTCTCTTTAGGCCCGAATATTTATCTCTCTTTAGGCCCGAATATTTTCCTAAGCACCCTGTTTTCGAACACACTCAGATTCTTCACGAAGAGTAATTGATATTGTCTCACATCCATACAATTATTGCATACATTGCTTCTCATGAACCACTTACAGTCTTACTACAAAGTTCCTTGTTTTTAAGAAAACCTGCTCACACCAGTCAATCAGCGAACAGAAACTAAATTAGCTATAGGCCCAAGCACTTAACGACCTCAGGTCCAAGAAACACTTGCCCTGTCAGTTTACAGTATAGAATACGACCGATCTTTTGGATTTGTTTGGATCCAACAAAAATGCAGAATGTCTTCGAGTTGAGTAGTGACAGGAAGGAGTTGATCATGATTTGTCCTCAAATGCTTCACTTTAGTAATAGCAAACAATATAAATAAATATATATATATATCCAACACCTGTACACAATCAGTAAATACACATTTCCGAATTAGAGAACAATGTTATAGGCTATATAGTAGGCCTATTCTCTTAAAAAAAATAGTACAGTAAGCAAGGAGCCTATAATAGCATTTATGAAGATACGAATATGTTTATGAAACTCGCTTTGTTCGTTTCATCTTAATTACCATTACAGACAAGTACCATACGACTGTTTTTGTTCGACCATCATTAAGTTTTGATATTTTATGTTCATAAAAAAGAAATCAGCTGTTACCATGTTGTCGTAGTTCATGTCTTCTGCGATAGACGATAGCTGATGGCGCACGGTCAAGTCGAAGCTTGTTCTTGGCCGGGTTTGTATAAGACGAAATGAACTCAATTTAGTAAAATATTAAAATTAACACGAATATAATTGATTTTATTTTAAATAAAGGCTACTTATTATACAATTTGATTTGCTGATCTCAAGATTTCAAGATCGTTCCATGACCAAAATAATCGATACCACATCTGTGTTATAATGAAAATCTGTATCGTAATGGATATCATTATGATACTATTACGCCATATGTAATAAGCGTATTATAGTATGGTAGAACAAAACAAATATGGGAAGAGATCGTTATTAAGTGGTCAGGACAATATCCGCTATACTCTTCGAAGACCTTAAAGATGCTCTGCGTTAGAATGAAGTAGTTGAAAATGAAAGTTTGGCACCTGCTCTTGGGATGGAGCTGTTTTAAAATATCAGAAATATTATTAATTGGGCATGTGCCGGACAGTTTAGCGACTGTGACACGTCTAGCCAGCCAGCCTGTGAGTCTCGATGGGAACCGGAAATGTCATGTCACTGTGCCAACACCTGTGTTAATAGCTCCGCCAATCACCTCTTCTCCTCACACCAATATTATTTTTAATTCAACACTTAATCGGCTCTGACATTTTAAACTTCTCAGAAAGAATACCCTTGCATACTTAACAGCGCTATAAGAAGGTGTTTGCAGTCTGAAATATTTGAATTACCGTATAGGCCTATGAATGATATAACCGACCTATTTACTTCCAGATGTGAAAGCAGTTTTCTTATTAAGAGATTCTTGTTATTCTAGGTCTATATTTTATTCAGAACTAATTAGAATATAATGAATTAGCAGGTGCCCGCAGCTTCGCTCGCGATTATTTACTCAACGGCTAGATGTTTTATATTAATTCCCGGTTTCTAAAAACTCACAAAATACCTATGGGTAAATTATCCAATGGACTAGTCAATTCCAGAATCACCCACCAGAGCTCTAATGATATAATGAGTTAAACAAAAATATATTCAGTATATATCCCCATGCCGGGGATTGAAACGTAGACCTCTAGAACCGTAATCCAGAAAACTGGCAATGAGCTACGTTAAACACTGAGGATAAATCTTGAATAATGCAGATGTAATTGTTTCTTCCTATGTTTTCATACTGCAAGTCAATAAGATGTGATTTTGCAATATGTGTTATACTAATTAGTTTGGGATAATATTATATTCACATAAATACTATTCTTGTAGAGATCTAATGCTTGAGAGGAAGGAAAAATGAGAAATACGAGCCTAGTTTGCAATGTTTCTGTACTCAGTGATATTACCAAATACCGGAAAATACAGTCATTATCGACAATGTAGGGTACATAAAAAATTTAATAAGGAATATGTATATAACCTCTGACAAGCCTATCCTATCACGGAGAAACCAAGTCAACACTACAAATCTAGAGTGATAGGGAAAAAGCGAATAAGTCAAAATTCCAAAGTTTTAGGACAAACAAATAACGATTTATTTTCACATCATTATTACAATATTTAGACCAGTCCACCCATATATTTTTACATAGTGTAAGATACTGTGTAAAAAATATCTGGTGGACTGAACTAAATATTGTAATAATGCTGTGGAAATAAATCGTTATTTGTCGATCCTAAAACTTTGGTATTTTGACTTATTCGCTTTTTCCCTATCACTCTAGAAATCATCTCAGCACTTCTAAAACTGTCATTAACAGGAATTGCAATCAGAAATTGCAAAAACAAAACAGAAATATGTTTATTGAAACTTTACTCCAACAGTAAAATTAACGACAGATTAACCTTTACTTTTATTTTACTGGATGTTATAAGAATGGGTCTAAGACTTAGCCTATAGAAGTCTGCTTAAATAATGAACTTCCTACACTATTAAACTTGATTAGCCCAACGGTCACATATTGCAGAAGATACGTAGTCAGGGAGGGTCCTATCCCCTCTCGAAATGAAAAAAAAAACGCACTAAAATACAATTGAATACGGAAAATACTTAAGTTTTGAAATAGGATTGTGAATTTAAAAAAATATACAATACGCTATACAGAATAATCAACAACATTACATTCTATCACTGTAGTTGTAGCTATGTAATGGAAGTCTAGTCGGCGTTAATATATATATATATAGGCTAAGTTCATAATTTTTAAAATAACATGTTTATTTTGCCAAATTAAATTGCCATTTTAATTGTATAAACTTAATTTAAAACTTTTTTTACCATTTTGCATAAGACTATTTTTTAAAAATTAAATAAACTGAAAGAGTTAAAAGTTAGTCTTATTTAGTCACTATGCATAATTTTACTGTGTATCCCCTTTTCATTTCACTACACTAAAATATGCATTCTTAAATGAAGTGTTTTATTACTCTCATGACATTTCATATTAGGCCACTTATTAAAATGAAGCCTTCAAATTTCATTTTAATGCCTCTTTTAAACTTACTTTGGAACAGTAAAAAGTGTGGTATGTGTTTTAAAGATCGCTGTTTTGTTTTTAACCGAAAGAATACGTTAAAATGAAAATTGAAGGCTTAATTTTACAACAACAAAAATAGGAGTACCCCCAGACGCCCTAATGGGTGCCTCCCGAACCAAACTCCTGGCTATGTCCCTGTATTGCAGGCATTTTTACCATACTGAACCAACAGATCTACTTCACATCTACAACAAGGTTATGAACCTCCGAAACTTGGACCTAACATTTATTCACCGATATATTATTTCCTAGCATATCGAACTATAAAATTTTCATTGATGCAGTAGACGAATATCATAACACGTGTTCGGTAAAGCAGATATCTGCATTCCCCTGTTTAGTCTGGCGGACCACACGCTCTCAATCAAACCGTTTCCACGAGTCGTCGAACTTTTAATATATTTTTAAATCTCCTAAAGTAGCATGCTACCTAATGCATCACGCATCTCTACTTAGTCATCTCTATCACGTGAATTGTAGGAGCATCTATCTGAGACTTTTCACTAAACATCAATTCTTTTTTCCAGAATTTATAAACCTCTTTTACAAAACGTGTTTAGTTTAATGCTAACGCGGTGGCACTTCGTAATATAATATATAAGTAATCGAACATAGAGTAAACTATTCAGTTACCCAACCTGAGTAAATTGAGAATGTTACGTCAGTTAGATCGCATTCTTGTCTGTTTAACCTTTTCACTGCTACTACTGATGTTTATTATATGTGTCACTGCAAAAAAAAATTGCACAAGAGTAGAGATTAAGATTACTAGAGTAATGCTTTATACTAAAATTAGGGATGGTTCGATACCAGATTTTCTCGATACTCGACACCGATACACGATTTTTTCCATTATACTCGATACCGTCAACATATTCAGTTTCAATAAAAAGGTGCATTAAAAATTAAAAGTTGAGAGAACTGTGTAATACCAACTAAATCAATTAAGTGTGCATATTTAATGAGACAAAATTTAATATCATCAGTAGCCTATAATTATTTTTAAACTCAACATTAAAACTAAAATTAGTTTTTCAAACAGTCCACTTACAAGTTTTTGTTAAAAAATTACAGTGGGGTTTGGACAGCTAGCTTGCTTGTTGGTTGTTATTGAAACGTTTGACAGGAAACGAAACAATTAAGAATCTCTTCTGGTGGATTTTAAAAGTCGGTAAGTCTTTATTTATGACTAGACAAAAGTCACAGAGTGGTTTTCTTCATTTCAATGAGAAATAAAAGTAGGCTATTTGCTATATTTAGTAGATTACTAAAAGCAGACAGAGATACCGCATTTCCTTAAATTGCAGAATTACCACGGTATCGAAAAAGTACCGAGCGAGTTTTCTGAAGTATCGCTCGATGCCGATAACATACAAGAGTATCGAGGTATCGGAAGTATCGAGGACCCATCCCTAACTAAAATATTATGATCTTGTGCAAGTATTATAAATTCTTATCAACGGAAGCAAGATGTTTGATTGAAATTTTGCTTATTAATTTTAAATTTAAAGCCCAGTAATGATTTCCCTTGAAGATTGTTTATGGGCCTATTACTTATTCAGCTCTGAATGAGTTAAAAGCGGATTATTTTCAAGTGTTTCTACACCTTTTCTTCTGACTATAGTGATACAGTTCCATACGGGGCAGCTCATTACTTGTCATACAGAAGTCATAATTACAAAGAATTAAATTTTACTCGTGCACTATTTTAACTTGTGGTTGGGTCGTTAGGAGGGTTGCCAGACCTCAAGGCGCCGCCAGGACTGCCCAGTCTAATGAATCCTCCTGCGGACAACAGGAAACTCTTGCCTGGGGAAATTGCTTTTTGAAATGTAAATGATCTGCTTATTATTATTATAGCGAAAATTTACTCTTCTCATTAGTTGTAATAACAATAATATCTATCCATCAAATTGCTTTAAAAGCAACTGAGTTTACTTTTATATAACATGTGATTTAACATATCACTTGTATTATTTCCAAGACTGTGAAAATAAACTTTACGCTCGTGATTTTAATGATTCTTCAGTAGCAAAGAAACTAGTGAAAGCTTAAATTGTGTTAAAATCAAATTGAATGTAAACTAAGAGGAATTCTACAAATTAGCCCTTGAAAAGAAGAGACTCCCAAAATCTGTTTGGTGCTCCCAAGAAATATAAATTTTAAGGTACGTCTATTCTTAATACAGTAACAATCTTTATTACCATACATATCATAAGTTAGAAACGATCATTTGCTGAAATATAAAATTAAATAATAACAATATAATAATAAGAGGCACCCATTAAAAATATCTGGTTCAGGTGGTGTTAACAGCTGGCAACCCTTGTTGTTAGATGTGTGATAAAGATCATATGAATACCATAATTTAATGCTCTGTATACTCCTAATGGAAGGATCATAAGCAAACATTTGATAATTTCTATTTATGAGTTATTTATTTTCAGAATAGACAAACTTTCCTCAAAACTCTCTGCAGAACACTATTCTCCATTACAATAATTTGACTGTTTGTAAAGAGTATCGGAACACCTTGTCAAGAATGGCATTGCCTATTAGGCCAATGTAAAGTGATTTACTTCAATGCAAGAACATCTTTTGATGAAGTGAGACGGTTGATCCAGATTAGTATTGTGTGTTCATTAGTAAGTTATTCAACCTACGAAACATATCACTTATGCCGTTGTATGGTTATTATTATTATTATTATTATTATTATTATTATTATTATTATTATTATTATTATGTAGTTGTTGTTGCTGCTGCAGAGAGACTTGTATACTTTTTTTTTTAGATAAACGGACGTTTACGAAAACTGGCTAGTCCACAAACATGATTAAAAGCCTCAAAATGTTTTACAAAATTTTTACTCGTATATTCTGTTATACCATCAGTGTCTAAAGTAGATGGTTTCTTCATTCTCCTGAAAAATCGAAAAATCAGTTTATTGTAAAAGGGCAGAATTTGCTAAACAGTTTATTCGTAAAACTTAAACTTAGGCTTAAGCATTTGGTGCATCCTTTTAAAATTCCAGGCACGTCATTTATCACTAGCTCGTAGTCTATGAAAATATTATTGGGGAAGAAGACATGCACCGTATCGAATAATTAATATCATGCGATCATAAAGTGGTCAGTTACACGACCTCAGCACCTTGACCTCTTCACTTCTGCATCTCCTAGAAATGTGCATCATTATTGCGCGCATTTGTAATGTCTTATCACTATTTTACCGACGTTACGTAAAGAAACCAGTTTAAAAAACATTTATTTTAAGATCACTGGCAATTTTCACAATTTATATGTTGGATATAATTAGGCCATGTATCGAAGATTATCTAACAAAAAAGATAAGGAAAAAATTTGGGGCATGTGATCTTTGGCGATCTGTCAATGTAGTAAATGTTAGTTCAGGATTATCTTATGTAGGTGTTGAAATACATAGTAACAGACTACAGCTATTACTATTACAATGACTTCAACATAAATTCCTATCTTAATAATAATAAAATAATAATAATAATAATAATAATAATAATAATAATAATAATAATAATAATAATAATAATAATGATAGAAGGATAAGAATAAGATAATGAGATGTAATATTAGGAACAATATATTGTTTATATTGTCCTTATGTCATGTCTCCTTTTCATTTTGATGGATGTTTAATTTCAATTCGTTGAAATAACGGCGATGAGTTTGGGTAAATGGCAATTAGCTTTGCGACTGGCCACTGAAGGGCCACGGAGTTTGAACCCGTGACCTACCGCATCGGCACCTCGTTTAGGTTTTATTTACTGTGTGCATTAAGACAAGGGTATATTACATCTTACATTTAATTGTAGTTTTTGTGTTACGGTGAGTTGATAAAGAAAAGAATAGCCTTGGTCATAATTCCATGTCTTCTGTACGTTTTCCTTAAACCAGGTGACGTATATTATGATGGAGGAAAGAGGGACCAATCCCAAATGTTTTGCAGACTTCTGCCGCGAATGACATTTCACTGCATACTTCATATGAGAAATACACTAATATTTATACGACCCAAAATGACAGCTCTGATTATAATTAAACATCAAAAAAGTATTCAACATGTCTGTATTAGATTGTGTATAATTGTCTTCTGTGGCTTAGACACAAAGGAAGCTGTCCATCAGAAGTTATAAATAAATAAAAATACTATATTAGCATCGTTATTTAACTGTTCTAGATCGTGACCAACAACTCATGTACAAACTCGCAGTGGTCTCGATGCTAAAATAATGCTTTGAATGTAGTTGTACTTTATCATATAAAACTATATTATAATAATGACCTCATGAAGCTTAAACCAAACTTTCAGAAAAAGAAGATAATTAAGAAGGTCTACCAGAGAATGAATTTTTTCTTTCTTTCTTTCTTTTTTCCTTTTCTTTTCTTCTTCTTGTTTTTCCTTTTTTCCTTGTTTTCGGTTTTCCCCTAGTTTTCCGAGTTTTATTTATGACACACAAACACCCATGCCCGAAGCGGGATTCGAACCCACAGCCTCTTTACCCATGACTCCAAAGCAGCACAATTGAAGCCAAGGATCTTACCCTACCAGACTTAGGTCATAAAATTTGTGGTCTTCGGGAATGAAAACAGATTTATACTTGAATGCAAAGGAATAAGTACATACAGAGCTTAAGTGAACAACTTATCCCAATCTAAATTACTCAAAATCACTTATAAGGCCACAGTAAAAACATCGCCAAACTTGTATCTGAATTAGGAATCCCAATATCAACATTATCTACACTGCTTTTCGAATGCTACACACTGATTACAGAACTTAGTTTAAACATGCATTCGGAAGTCCTTTCTATTTAGCAAATAATGACATAGTTATCAATTGACAGGTTGCTTTAAGTTGTATATTTGCTTTTTCTTCTAATAACCTGTAGTTTTTCAGAAAGAATCTATTCTTGAGAACATTTCAGATAAACTATTTGCGAAATAAATCAAGACAAAAATGAAAATAAAATAAAATAAACCTACACAAATTTCACAAGCTCAAGATTATTTTACCACCCAAAAGGTTGTTTCCATGTAACTCATCCAAAAAAACGTTAGATTAAAGCAAATGTTCCGATAATATTTTGGAACAAGTAATCCAAAATTACTGTGTTTCTTCAGGAGAAAAATTTAAAAGTATTACTTCGAAGTAAAAAAAACATATTCAGATGCGAATTTTAAACATTCGCCAGAGCCATTCATGAAAAGAATAACTTTTAAATTTAAAAGATAGGGCAACGAAAAAAATAATTGAAATGTCCTGTCTCAATCTCAGAAGTCAGAAGGTATCTTACTTCGAAAATTAAATTCCGTATTGGGGCAATACTTGGTTTAGGAGTTATACACCTCTACAGTCCTTGGTGGGGCTTTGTTTTCTTTCATATTTACCCACCATAAGTGTCACTTTTATAAGGTTTTTTTTTTTAATCCACCGATCCTCACCCTTTTTCAACTTCCTACTATATACATCTTGAAGCCATATTTTCAAGGTCTTCCTCCTCGCAGTATTCCCACAATTCTACCATTTGAAACTTTAAAGCGTTCTATCATCTTCATATATTGCACATGACTCAGCCAGCTGAGTCTAAGTGATATAAGTATTGGTTGAGTGTAAGAAAAGGCCCTAATTTAATTAAACCATTATTATTATTATTATTATTATTATTATTATTATTATTATTATTATTATATACCTCTTACTATGTCTTCTCCATACAATACTTCATTATCTCCTAATTTGATCTTTTAAGATATTCTTATCACACACTGGACCATACATGCGGAACATAAAATTTTATGAAAATCACATGCAATCATGTGACTCAAGGAACCTCAAACAAGTCGTGTATAAAATATTTCCACCCATTCCCTCGTATAAAATGTTTGTTAAAAAATCAGCTCATAGCTTGCCAACTCTAAAATTTATATTTGTCAATATTATAAAACATAGTTAAAAATTATGTCTGTCAATTTTATAAGATAATTTTCGTATATTGGACAATATCTTTCGGCTATTCAGCCATCTTCAGGTCCTTTACTTTCACCAGGTGATCTTACTCTGTTGGTTAATCCATTACAACAGAGTAATCCATGTAATGGTTTAACCAACAGAGTAAGATCACCTGGTGAAAGAAAAGGACCTGAAGATGGCTGAATAGCCGAAAGATATTGTCCAATATACGAAAATTATCTTATAAAATTGACAGTCATAATTTTTAACTATGTTTTATAATATTGACAAATATAAATTTTATGAGTTAACAAGCTATTAGCTGATTTTTTAACAAACATTTTATACGAGGGAATAGGTGGAAATATTTTATACACGACATACAAATCCCTCGTAGGAGATAAATAACATGAAATTTATCAACACTCAAACAAGTATTTCCGAGGCAAACTCAATACTAACTTTCAAAGCCGAGATAATTTTTGTTCTACAGTATCTACACTACGCGGAGAGAAAACAAATGGAACAGTTAGACAGTTAGAGCATAAGGTTTTCTTTCCTGAACTCGTAATATAAAAACTGGCAGACTTCAAATTGCAGCTTTGTATGAGTCAGACTATTGTGAACCAGATATTTCCAGAGTGCTTGTGCGAGAAACATTATGTCACGAAAGATGGAGAAAATGGAAACATTGTAAGAGTGGTGTTGTGTAAAACTTTAAATGTAAACAAAAATAGAAGCCGAGTGGAGCACATATATGATATTTGCACGTCTCCTCTGAGCGTTACTCATTTGCATAACTACTAGTATGCTTCAGGCGAGAGTTCTCAATTCGTTATGCTGTTATAAAACTCAGCTAGCTCCATGGGAAAACAATGAAACTGTTAAAATTCTGGAACTTTTCTTAGAGAGAATATAAGGCTACAGAATACACTACATTTTTTAATGACGTATGAAATAAAATAACATAGTGCTTACATATGAACAATAAAGTAAACAATTAAGGCGAAAGTTGTTTATTTAGCACTTCTTTTGTATACGAGGGATAGGGCATAAGTCATGAAAGCTATTTTTTCTTTTGAAAATGCGGGACCATTTTAAAATTTTGAAATGTAGAAATTAAAAGGCAGGTTATGGAATTTATGTAAAACGCACATTATGGGTGCTAGATGTAGGATAGTGAACCTATATATGAGCCCACGATACATTACTTCCAAGACAAGTATAATCTCTTTATTGGACCTAAGTAGCCTATACTAAGTCCTCAGAGGCTACCTCCGATAGGATACAGTTTTCAAAATAAATAGTATTCGTGCCGTTATGCTTTAAATATGAAAAAAGCTTATGACAGTGTTCGTTATTACTAGGGACCGGATTTTTAGGTTTTTAAAAACATTGTTTTAGGTTTTCCATTAGGTGAAATAGTTTTTTTTAGGTTTTTTGTCCAAAATATCGTTTTCGGGTAGAATAATTGGTTTAATGAATTTGTATGTGCTACATAGGCTTCAATACATAATACTTTTGAAGTTTAACTTAACAAAATTGACTTAAATTTGTGTAAACTTGCTTTAGGACAATATTATACAATTGAAGAAAGAAAGCATAAACAATCAAAAGAAGCAGTGAAAATAAGATTGCCTCACATTTCCTGGTTACAGTATATCTTTCAAGATTCTCAACTGTGAAGTTCTTCCTGTTATCTCTTGGTTAATAGTTAATAGGCTACTCTTTCTAGACACTACCCTTCTCAGGATTCGAATCCGATGCTTCTAATTTAGTGGATTATTGATTATTGGATTATTGGATTATTGATTATTTTCATTTCTTCGGTTGTTACGCATGCTAACCGCACAACACATCAACTAGGGACGAAAACTTCCCCCTTTTTTAGAAAGGTAAATAATACTTACGTGTTTCTGGCAGGCTTGACAAAATTTTACTTTGCTATCTGTCGTGAAATTCAGGTCGTCACCAATCCACTGCCGTAATAAATCGATTTCATTTGTTTCAGCATATAAAACTCACAGTGTACCACTCAGTATGAGTAGCAGGGAAGTAATAAATGCAAACAAGCTCTTTAAAACACATATGTCTATATCCTTGTTCAGACACGGCAACAATGGTTGTTCGTACGAATATTTTAAAAGGAATACGCCGGTACTCTTACACTTCCTCTCTTGATACTGTCCATCCTGGACGACAATGGGTTGAACGAAACGCTGGTGGTATTAATTTCAACCCGACACAAATTATTGTCTCTCCGCAAAATGTCGATTTCTCAACTGACAAACAAAAAAGACAAAAAAGTAGCCTAAATTAGATATTTTAGGTTTTATATCCCATTTAGGTATATTTAGGTTTTTATACCCGATTTAGGTATTTTTAGGTGCCACAGAATTAATGTGGGTGAATCCTATGGACGTGATTCGAAAAAGTGTATGAGCGCTTTTTGATTTGGAAGTAAGGAAAAAAATAGGTAAAAACCTAAGAATCCGGTCCCTAGTTATTACGTAGAAACACCATTTTCACTTTTGAAAGACGAAGAGAGGAAGGGAGTTTTAAATTATATAAGCATATGTACATATATTTTTCCTTTCTTGAGCGTTTCGTTATGTACTAACTTATATTGAATCTCTTCCTGCAAATTTCATTACCGCGATAATCGTTCCTCTTTCATTTTCCGCGGCTCTGGACGGCGTGATCACTGTTCGCTGGTTTGGGCATGTCGAGCTATTCCTAATACCCTTATATTTGCGAAGTCAATCAAGGATAATGGCATATAACCGTGTCACGTTTGATACCTCATAAAACGCAATGCTCATATCTTAACGAAAAAGCTATACCAGAAGACAGCCTTCGGCAAAAGTTGAACATATTCGCCATGTTCTAAAGTAAGTGTAATACCGTGCGAAGTGAAAGTCAACAGAATTATAGCAGACAACGAAATAATGTAAGTATAGAAAATAAATAATAGGCCTATCATATGAATGTAGATCTTCGAGCAAATTTACAAATATCATACTAAAATGTCATTTTCTTCTATTCCGAGGGCCACAACTACAATCTTGGGTGGTCTGCTTATTGGAAATCATTGCTTTAAGCCAGTCATGCATTGCCGGTATATCACATGCAAGATACGGTGCTTACACATTTTATTGTTTCAGGGAAGGTCGATGGTTGTTAACCTCTACCTAAGTTTTATTTCCTCTATCAACTCTGGTGGCAATAGCTCATTTAATAATGACCTGAAGTGATCGTATTTCATAAGATCATACTTCTCAAGTTTAATATACTGGTCTATGAAACAATTAAAAATATCATTTTTTTATTATATAAGTTATATATAAGATACAATTTATTTATTTATTTATTTCTGCTTCCCCTGCCTGGAGTTGCCACACATACAAAGCACACTGAAAAAAAAATGCAAGAACAAAAAGGAAATATAGGTCTAGTAATATTCTCATGTAATGTCCAACAGAGACAATAATCTGTGGTTCATGAATGCTTATATATCTATAGGTCTAGTGCCTTGCAGAAAAAATTGTCCATCAATTTGACTGGTAACCCTTCAGACGTATTAAAAAACAGGAATGGAGTGCGATTGTTAAAAACAATGTCACTTCTTTTTAAACGTTTTCTTATTGGTGATAATGTCCTTGTGGTTGTTCCAAAGATTGATCGAGGCCCATCGAACTCTCAAAACGTTTTCGAAAAAATGGTGGATTGCAGCAGAAATGGAGTGCACCAAGTGGGTACTACTGTCAGTACAATTAAATGTTGGTTTACACGCACTGAATTACAGATTTGTGCCTCTCCGTTTGCTGGAGATGTGGTTGAGAAGTGCAAAATTGCTTGAAGCCGTTGCAAAATTATCTTCTTTAGGAGGACAAGGCTTTTGTAAGTGTTCATGTAAGTCTAAGCCGGGAAAACAGCTATGCAACAGTAAGAAGTGTGCATGTTTTAAAATTGGACAACAATGTAATTCCAAGTGTCATTTCAAAAAATCGTCCTCCTTTTTAAAAAAAAATATTCCTGAAGGGTAACCAGTCAAATTACAGAGCTAACTTTTTAATGGATCTAATGATTTTTTTTTTTTTTTTTACAATCTGACAGACTCCATTTCGGCTTTTAAAATACCTATAGGGTAATCAGTCAAATTGCAGAAAGGAAGTTTCATTAATATAATTTTCCGGTATTTTGTAAAAAGCCTGGGCATTTTGTTGTTGTGAATTTATAATTAGCTTGCGTCATGTACACGATAATGGTTTAACAGGGATAATAATAATAATAATAATAATAATAATAATAATAATAATAATAATAGAGGGTGTTTATGAGACTATTTTATTAGTAATAAAATCCCTCCCTTATCATGTCCTGCCCATTGAACGTGGGGGTTTTGCTCTTGACTGCTTTCTAAATGTTCGAATTCCATACGAGTCTGACGTGTTGCCTATGATCCACGGCGAACCGAGTAGACCCTTGTTGTACATTACTCTCGGAATAAGACAATATTATATTTCTAATAAAGTAATGTAAAGTAAATTAAAGTGTTCCTTATACAGGCTATGGAGGCCCTAATGGATCCAGGAGTTGAATATCCCAGATTTTAAACATTTGGCGCGTGAAGGGGGTAAGGTTGTCAACCTTGCCCAGCGGCCGCCTTTATCCCCAGGATTGCTCCTAGTACTCATTTCTGTTAGAAGCTGAATGGACCGCACCAGCGGGATTAGGCCAAATGAAAAATCCCAACGACCTCATCGGGGATCGAACCCACGACCTTCCGGTTTGTAGCAAAATGCCTCAACCACTACGCCAAGACGTAAAAGCTATTCCATTTCAGCTGAAACATGACCTAGAAATCTCGCGCAGAATAGGGAAGGAGAATATATTTTGTACTGAGTATACGTATCAGGAGAAGCACAAAGAAAGCACGTGGTAAAAATCAATATTCCTTCTGCCAACAGTGAAGCATTTTTCTCCACTGCGCATCCAAGGCCGCGTTTCAAGAACAATGGAATGGCTTCTACCCTATAATGTTTCCAACAATAAGATTAATCCAACTTATACAAATTCACTTCTTTCAATGCTTAGTATAATCACAGTATAAGTATTAATACAGTAAGGAAACTGTGTGTTAAAAGTCCTATGACAACTTGTTAGCTGGGCGACACTAGCGCTCCATGCGGCGGTTGAGTAAAACTGCATTCTCACCATATAAAATAACTTGGGAAAATGCATAAACACATAACAAAATATGTTATAATAAGAGAAAAAAATCTTCTTTCAAAACTGAATTTTAAATTTAAGAAACAATGAAGCATGTATTGTGTTCCAAAGCAAAGAACTTCTCTGTGAGGAATGCGAGGAATGTGGCCGTTACGTTACGAGTCGGAACCGTGCCGTGCTATTATTAACATTGTAGTACAGTACACTATCTGTTATGAAAACATTCTCCTCCTAGACCATGGGCCACTAATATGAAACACTCCCCCCCGTGGGAATTTCCGACACATATTTTTTTGTTGGTATTGCCATCTAGTTTAAGTTTTTAGTTGTTTGCCTCTTGTCAATTACAGCATTTACCCGGAAAATCCGGAAAACCACGGAAATCCGGAGAAAATGAATTTGTTTTAATTTTTCATTGTTCTTTGCTCCTAATATTCCCAGGGAATTTCTGACTCACACATTTTGTTGATATTGGCATCTAGTTTAAGGTTTCAGTTGTTTGCCCCTTACAAATTACAACATATCCCCGGAAAACCACGTATATACGGAAAAAATGACTTTGTTTTATTTTTTAAATCTCTGTTCTTTGCTCCTAATATTCAAAGCGAATTTGTGACTCATGTTTTTTATTGGCATTACCATCTACATTAAGGTTTGAGTTGTTTGCCACTTATCAATTACAGCATAAGCCCGGAAAACTCCGAAAACCACTGACATCCGGAGAAAATGGCTTCGTTTAATTTTTTTTTAATTTTTGTTCTTTCCTCCTAGTATTCAAAGGGAATTGGTGAATCATATGTTTTTGTGTTGGTATTGCCATCTAGATTAAGGTTTCAGTTATTTTCCCCTTGCCAATTACAGCATACACCCGGAAAACCCCGAAAACCACGTATAGTCGGAGAAAATGACTGTTTTATTTTTAAATCTTTGTTCTTTACTCCTAATATTCAAAGGGAATTTCTGGTTCGTATGTTTTTTCTTGGTATTGCCATCTAGATTAAGGTTTCAGTTGTTTGCCCCTTATGAATTATAGCATATCTCCAGAAAACTCCTAAAACCACGGCAATCCAGAGAAATTGATTTTTTTTTTAAATTTCTTTAAATTCTTTGTTCTTTGCTCCTAATATTCCAAGGGATTTTTGTTTGTTGGTATTGCCATCTAGTTCTAGGTTTCAGTTGTTTGCCCTTATCAATTACATCTTATCTCCGGAAAACTCCGAAAACCACGAAAATCCGGAGAAAATGAGTTTGCTTTAATTTTTTTAAATCGTAGTTCTTTACTCCTAATATTCAAAGAGAATGTGTGACTCATATGCTTTTGTGTTGGTATTGCCATCTATATTAAGGGGTTAGTTGTTTCCCCCTTATCAATTACATCTTATCTCCGGAAAACCCCGAAAACCACGAAAATCCGAAGAAAATGAGTTTGTTTTAATATCTTTTAAATTTTTTTTAATCTTTGCTCTTTGATACCAATATTCCCAGGGAATTTCTGAATTACATAATTTTTGTTTTTATTGCCATATAGTTTAAGGTTTCAGTTGTTTCCCCCTCACCAATTACAGCATGACAAAGAATACTGGAAAAAATCCTGATGCTGAAGGGATGAAAGCGATTGAAAACCTGGCAGAACACCCTTCATATTCAAATTTGAAATCTGTGAATGATAATTTATCTTGCCAAACCTTCCACAGTCACTACCCTACTTTCTTGACTGAAGTTAGAGAAGGGACATTGGGTAAAACAGCACAATTTTGGATTGGTAATATGGACAAATTAGTGTCATTGATTTTAAGATTTCAGCGAGCAACTAAGAAAAAGAACTTTAACTTACACTTGGCATGTTTAGAAGTTATGATTCCCCTTTTCTTTGCATGTGACCATTACAATTATGGCAGATATCTCGTAGTCCACATACTCACCCTTTTGTAACTGCAAAGGACACACCTGAAGCAGAAGAATTATTTCGCAATAACGGTTACAGTGACTGTACATCACAAGTTTCGAGTTCTAGAAATTCTGTGGATTTCCGTGGTTTTCCGGGTTTTACGGGGATATGCTGTAATTGATAACGGACAGACAACTAAAACCTTAATCTAGATGACAATGCCAACAAACAAATATGTAAGTCAGACATTCCCTGGGAATATTAGGAGCAAACAACTAAGGTAAAAAAATTAAAACAAAGTCATTTTCTGCGGATTTCCGTGGTTTTCCGAGTTTTATGGGGATATACTGTAATTGATAAGAGGCAAACAACTGGAACCTTAATCTAGATTGCAATACTAACACAAAACCATATGAGTCGCCAATTCCCTTTGAATACTAGGAGCAAAGAACAAAGATAAAAAAAATTGTCATTTTCTCCGTATATACGTGGTTTTCCGCGTTTTCCGGAGATATGTTGTAATTGGTAAGAGGCAAACAACTGAAACCTTAAACTATGTGACAATACCAACAAAAAATATGTGAGTCAGAAATTCTCTGGGCATATCAGGAGCAAAGAACAAAGAAAAACTCATTTTCTCCGGATTTCCGTAGTTTTTCGGGGTTTCCGGGTAAATGCTGTAATTGATAAGGGGAAAAAAACAGAAAACTGAAACAAGATGATAATACCAACAAAAAAATCGATGAGTCGGAAATTATAATAAAACTAATTGCACAGAAATTATAAGAAAAGTAAAATAAAACTGCACAGAAATTATAAGCAACTGAAGTGCTTGCCAAATATTTTTAACTTTGCTAATAGAGCATTTCGGCACGTGCGGCGGCAACAATCACGCGCACGGCAGCCAATAAGCAATCGTTTAGCCACCTGTGATTGCAGCCCTCACCGCCTCCTCTACTACCACCTCCTCTTGCCCCTCTAATTAGCAGTGCACCCCGCAGAGAAGTTCTCTGCTTTGGCCAACATTATTATATTTTAGTTAAGATCAGGCACAATTTTTAAATGCCACTTACCTGTAACTTGCACTGCAGTTCCTAGGGCTATTCTTATTACAAGTTTTAATAACTTCAAGATGATTCTTGGAAAACCAATTATAACTCATTTTTATTTTTAAAAGCAGCCTAATATTACATTAGAATAGAAATGTCATCATTTTACAAAAATAATACAATATTACATAAGATACAATACAAAATTCAAATAAAAATATAGGTTTCTATCAATATTTCTCAATTTCTAATACTCCAAAACTGCTTTTAGTATACAGTCGGTACAGCAGTTTTAATTAAAGAGTTCTTATTGGAATTCATAAACTGGCCGTTTTCGAAGTGTTCCAAACATAGGCGGCAATTTACATTTAAATATTTTACAGTTTTTGTTAGTAGGTCTTCTCGCCGACTATTGATGACCCATTTTTTACACCTGAAATCATTACAACAATTGAAGGTAGATCGAAGCCGTAAGATACAGAAACAAAATACAATCTCAACAATGAAGTTGAGGACGAGCAGTGTGACAAACCTATATTCAAAGGTCACTCTTTAATACAATTTATAACTTAAACGTTGATTTTAAAGGTGGGAAAAACCTTGGACTAGATACGCTTCTTAACAGTAGCCAATTTTAGGTAAGCCTATTGCTTGCCTAGGTTTGGATAATGATGTCATGTTAGTTTACTGTCGCAAACACCTTAATGGCACATGTATCCGAGAATTTATGATGTAAGATTATGTTTTCGTCATCTTTACGCCTACATCGTGTTCGAGAAAATAAATATCGTACCGCCTGTAAAATCGGCTATGTGCACTTTTTTACGAAATTGAGTTATGTGCACTGATATTCCTTAGCATTGATCCTTACAACCGGGCATGTGGATCTTTGATTGTCAGGTTTGTGCAAGCAAAGAAAAAAAATCGGCTACATGCTGCAAAATGGCCATGTGCATTAGAGCTCACATAGCCATTCTTGACTGCCAACACGGCACACATGTTTGTATACATAACCGGCCCTGACATATACATTACAATGCACATAGGAAATAAGCTGCACCGCAGCAAATATTGTGTTATCTTAAGCGATCACAATACGACATCCTAAATATTGTTATCTTTAACCGTGATATAGACTGCTGACATTTTCATTTCATTAGTATCTATTGTTAGAAATTACAACATAATTAAAGATAAAAATATTACATTAAAGTAAATGTAAACATAACCACAGAACATGTGTCAAGAGTAAGCCAGCAGGCATACAATAAATATTACGTATTTTTCTTCTTACCTTTCTGGATCTTTTGGGAAAGTGAAGAAATGCAATTCAGGATTTCTTCCTTTATTGTTACTGCAATTTATAGCAGAACAATAACATCCTTTCCAAACACGCATTGCTATAAAAATTCAAGACTCCTATTTATTTCCATTCTTCCCGCAGTAGTGATTGTAGTATTACTCATTGGCCGGTAGGATCGCATGGAATCTGCGCGCGCATGTCCGTATGGCAGAAAAACGGACTGAGTTTCTTTACTGTATTAATACGTATACTGTGGTATAATCGAACATCACCAGCATCTCCCGAGAGTGAACATCAATATCTTACATTATCTTGGGTCATCCTTTCTGTTTAGTAGCAGCAAGTATTCAGAGCATGCAACACAAGCAGTGCCCTCCGACATAGGCGTAACCAGGCCGACCATATGGGGGGGTATAACATCCGGGGGGTCTGGGGGGTATTCCATACCCCCCAGGGAGAGAGGGGTCCGGGGGTCCTCCCCCGGAAAATTTAAAAAATTAAGATGCACAATAACGAGTTTTAAGCTTCCCACGCTTTATACTCGTATTAAGCAATTTATAAGCAGGCTTAAAAAATTATACAATTTTCCTTTTCTTAATCAATGGGGGGGGGGGGGGTTCAAACCCCCAAACCCCCCCTCGTTACGCCTCTGCCCTCCGATATCAATTTTACAAATACCATTCTTTGTTTTGTCTTAAACACATGCGTTCTCACGGATATTTTATTACAAACTTATGCGCCTGTTCAGGATAAGAGGTGTGAACAATTGAATGTGTAGATTGCAGAGGTTTGACCGAAAACCTGGCATAGGCCTAGGATTATTACCCTTTTTTCCAAACTGTTCTCGATCCCCGGGCGATTTTCAATTGTAAACTTTAAATAAAGGCGACTATATGGAGTAGAATATGTTCGATGTCAAGAATATGTCGATGTATTTCTTTTCTTTGTTTTCCTTATAATTTGATTTGCTAATTTTAGTTTAGCAGTATGTTATTTATCATGAATTTTTGAGCGAGTGCATGAAAATGAACAAGTTTTACCATCAGATGACATTCTTTCTCTTTTTATTCACATTTTAGCTAAGTCTGGATTGTTTTAGAATATGCAGTTAGGCCTATTCTCTTTCGTGATAGGCATTTGTTCAACATAAGGCTGCTCAGTTAAAAGTATGTTAGTAAAAATCAGCGGTCTTTTCTACAAGAATGCAGTAGACTTTTGCGACCTCAGCAATCTCAACATCTTCCAAGTGAAGTCTTCGAGATCTCTAGTCTGGAAGCCAGAATTTACTCTTCGGCGTCGACCTGTAGGTCATCCTGTCAACCAAAATTCATTTCCGGGTGTGTTGCCTTACGTTATTGGGTCTCCTGGTTTTGTGATATTTGAAGATAATATTACTTTATTTGTCTGTGTCTACTATTTATTGTTTCTTTCCTGGAAAACTCATCTTGCAGCTTCATTCAACAACATCCACGCATGGGGGTATCTAACTATAAGCCCAATTTTTTCTACTTTGTAACAATCTCTGGAATTGAGCAGTGTTTGAGCAATACCATACCACATGCAACGATTATAATGCAATAAAAGTATTACATACCGATAACTAGTGTAGTACAATTCTCATTGGCCTATTTTAGTTTTTTGAACTGTTCTATTGGCCAAGATAAGCTGACGAGCAATATCATATCAATACTACTGTAGTTACCTACAATACATTCTTCACACTGTATTTCATCTTGCAAGGAATACATTCCTTCAATAAATAGTAGATGGAAATACGAGCTCAAATCTGCAAACTGGTTACAAGTGTTCAGATTTCAGCTAGCAAGCTTCACCAGTATGCCAAAACTAGAATCCTCTTCGAGTACGGTACTTTATTGCACATTTTGTTGTACTTCTTCTGTAAAAATTAACTAACGCCATGGAGCGGCATCCCTGAAAAGATTAGGCCCACCCGATGGTCGTTAATGAAGGCTTCCATGACCGGAAATTGATAATAATAAATAAGTGAATAAATAACATAATATGAATATTTCAGTCTTAATAAACACACAAATAGTTTTATACAAATGTGTGTGTTAAGTTTCTCTTATTTTAGTTATATATTGGAGCAGGTATACACCAGAAGGTAATATTACTATAATCATTTAGTTATACTTTATAATCTCTTTTGAAGACAGCAAACAAATTAAATTCGACATACCATGAAATAATTATTACAGTCTTACTAACATTTTATTTTCACAATTTGTTGTTCTCCATTATGAGTATGATAATAATAATAATATTTATTCAGAATTCATATTATCTTATGTGGGCCCCCCCTCGATTACAATGTATTTATCGGGGGATGAGTATGATAACGAAGTACAATTTTTCTGGCGACTTCTATTTCCAATAAAAATGTTGAAAGATCGAAATATTCCTAAAATAATAATAAGGAGGGTTAGAAGATTTGAAAGGGAGATCTGTTGTCTTCTTCTTATTATTATTGTATTCGCCAGCAGCCAGCTAATGAATTTGTGCTGAACCGGAGGCTATCTTCTTCTCTCCCTTTGTCCTGATTCGCTTGATTTCACCCAAGACTTCCACAAGAACACGTTCAGCTTCCACTCCTAGTTTTAACTTCTGCATACTAGTCCACTTGTGCATTTTATAAAAGTGCAAGCTAGCAATTCTCCATTCATAAAACCTTACTACAAAGACAGATGTGGACCAGATAATATTTCAAACTCAAGCTACAATATTAAAGGAAATAGTCTAGACATGGGCATCCGGAAAGAAGGACAAGGTAGGGTCGCTGCCCCACCTAAAAATTTTGTTTACACATAAATTTCTAAACTAAATGACAATAAGCAACTAGTGAAAAGAGAACTTAACTTCCCACATAGGCTTCTGTAGTTAGCGTTGTTTGGACAAAAACGAGTTATAACAGCTGACTATTTATATATAAGCATGTAGGAATAATTACTTCCATTGAACTTGAAATCATATCTAGTCAAATATTTTATTGTAATGGATGTAAGGCAATGGATATATAGAATTTTATATGAATAGCGCCTGGGAAAATTGTAAGGGGTTAGAAAATGTGAGAGTCCGGTTTTGTCTTTGTATCCATAGTCATATGGGCCCGCCTATGAGGCCTACGTGCGCGAGCCCGTCAGGGCTCAGCCCTTCAGCCTATAAGATAAGAAGATCCATAGTCATAGGTCCAGCTACAGTAAATGAAGTGTATGTATTTTAATAACAGTAATAATAATAATACAAATAATAATGCGGTTGTAGTAATAATGGTTCAGTTGTCCTCCTCCCCTTGATAAAATTTCTGCGGACTCCCAAGACTGTAGAATCTTATAATAGTGTAGTCCAGTAAACTATACTCATGGTATTATAGACACTACAGTTTAGTGAATGTAAACCTTGAGTTTATGTCTTTTAGCCTTTAACAAATGGATATTGATTCGCATTCGGGTGGTTGACATGGTTTTTTTTTTCATTATTTCCCCAGTCGTAAAGGAAAATGCCGAATTGGATAATTACTTATCATGTCTCATCCTACCTATTTCATTCTGCATCATATTCATTGAAATTATTATCAGTTGAAATTTACTTACTCCACAAAACACTCCAACAATAGAAAATAGTTGAGCATAAATAGTTGCATGGCCTACTGGTATATACACGGAACCTGAACTCCTTATATAAACTGAATAAAAACTGAATAAATAAAACTGAATTTTTTAAAAATGATATCAAGTGATAATTTAATTTTTCTTCACTCTAAAATTCGGAATTAATACAGGTTTTCATATTCTTTAAATTAAATAATAGGAAAGCAGTGGGTATTTATATGTGAATGTGTCTTGGTGACTCTCTGTATAAGGGCTGTATAAGTGACTGTGAACAGCGTAGCCCAGAAACGAATACTGCATCAGTAGTAAGGGGCAAGCTATAAAGTAAAATGGCCGCCACCCGACCCCGCCCCGGCGTCGCGACGTCGCCCCCCTTGAAACATGTCACGACATGCACCAACGCGAGGTTCTTTGCTCCTTGACGTCATAGGAATTTTTCAAACAAAAGGATAAGCTCTTATGCGTTATTGTATTCCCTGGTTCATACCTACAGTGCAATGCAGGTAACGTAGGAATGAAACGATATGTAATGTTTACACATAGTTATAATAATAAGCTATTGCATCTTTCCGTATTCTGTTAACAAGTGACTCGCACACAAATACGTCTGTCTGGGAATATGATTGTATAAACAGATTTTCTCATGTATCCTAATGGCTAAAACATGTCGTTATAAGGGTCGCATTCCAAACATATCTTATCTCTCTTTTTTTCTTAGGGGAGAGAGAATTTTAAAGGTGTGACGTCTAAACACTATACATAACATCATGACTAAGAGGAAAAGAATTCCTTTCAACAGCTTATCTTTTTTGCGAAACAACAGGAACACGGAAGTGTAGCTTTGGAATGTATCCCTTGGCTTGTTTAGAGAAAAAAATATGTGATACAATCTTTTCTCTTGGGGGAGAGAGAATTTTAAAGGTGTGACGTCATTAATGTAAGTGTTTCAGTTTTCTGTATAAATACATGTTTTCTGTACAGTTCTAAGTTAAGAGTGACCTCATAGTGTGTTGGCGAAGTCATCCATCTGATCCTCTGGTAAGTAATCATATTTTCTTTTATTTACTAATAATTAAGTGACAGTTTATTGTTTTTTTTTAAATGATTGCGCTGGGCTTTTATAGTGAAGCCCCTCTTTATTAATTGACTCAAGGATTTTATAATAACAGTTTTAGTACAAAATGTTTGTGGTTCAGAGCTATGAAAATTGTAAGTAAAAATAAAAGCTAATATATGTTCATTGTGTGCGTTTCCACCTAATTATATAGATAGTTTGAATTAAAGAAGTTTCGGTGTCACAACAAAACAAATATGAAAGCCCGCGTTGTGCCCTTTCGTCCTATGGTGTTCCGACGCCGCCCCCGACGCCCTAGTTGTGCCCTTTTGGCAAAATGACGTCATGGGTATCATATGAAAGCCCGCGCTATGCCCTTTCGTCCTAAACTGTTCCGACGCCGCCCCCGACGCCCTAGTTGTGCCCTTTTGGCAAAATGACGTCATAGGTGTCATATGAAAGCGTGAGATGTGCCCTTTCGTCCTGTGGTGTTCCGACCCCTTCCCCCGACGCCCTAGTTGTGCCCTTTTGGCAAAAAAGACGTCATGGGTCGTTTCGAACAATTGAGTTACGCCTTTTAACACTATGTTATCCATATTCATCCCAAATGTTGTAATTAGGCCCTTTGGACCAAGGAGAGGTTAAAGACGTCATGGTAGTCGATTCGAACAATTGAGTTACGCCATTTAACACTATGCTATCCCCGATTCATCCCGACGCCTGTAATTAGGCCCTTTGGACTAAGGAAAGGTTATAGATGTCATGGTGGTCGTTTCGAACAATTGAGTTACGCCTTTTAACACTATGTTATCCATATTCATCCTAAATGTTGTAATTAGGCCCTTTGGACCAAGGAGTGGTTAAAGACGTTAGGGTAATCGATTCGAACAATTGAGTTACGCCTTTTAACACTATGTTATCCATATTCATCCCAAATGTTGTAATTAGGCCCTTTGGACCAAGGAGAGGTTAAAGACGTCATGGTAGTCGATTCGAACAATTGAGTTACGCCTTTTAACACTATGTTATCCATATTCATCCCAAATGTTGTAATTAGGCCCTTTGGACCAAGGAGGGGTTATTGACGTCATGGTAGTCGATTCGAACAATTGAGTTACGCCTTTTACCACTCTGCTATCCCCCATTCATCCTGACAGCTGTAACTAAGCCCTTTGGATCAAGTAGACTTTAAGGACGTCATGGTAGTCGTTTCGAACAATTTAGTTACGTCCTTTCGCACTACGTTATCCATATTCATCCCAAAGGCTGTAATTAGGCCCTATGGGCCAAGGAAACGTTCTTAACGTCATGGGAGTCGTTTCGAACAATGTAATTATGCCCTTTCGCACTATGCTATCCAAATTCATCCCTACGGTTGTAATTAAGCCCTCATGACCAAAGGGAATGTTGTCAGGTCACGGGAATCGTTTCTAACAAAAAAAAAAGTTACGCTCTTTCGCACTATGCTATTCCCCGATTCATTAATTCATACACCTTTTACCATTTAAGCTCTTTGGTAGAAAATGTGTACGCATAGAGGCGCTGTTATGCAATTAGAAGGTAGGAGGTAAATAACAAGTGTTCCTACTATACTTACAGATACTGTAAGAGGGACCTATGAAAACAATTACGTACAACATGCCTGTAGAGCGCATTCCCTAACAATGTTTTGTTATTAAAAGATAAATAACTTTATACTTACATAACCTTTTATATTTCATCTTCTATACAGCATCTATTCTCCTTCCAGATGAACACTGTTATTATTAACTATATGTAAATGACTGTATGTAAGGATTAGGAAAACGGTTAAGGTTAAATTTCATTTCAGACCGTCACAACCTTTTTATTGTGTATCATAAGATTGTCACGCTCCTGTGAAATAATGTGTATAAACAAAGGGCTTCACAGTAGTAGTGCTGCATGGTTTATTTCAACATACTGGGTTTACAAACACGATGACAGAATGGAATTTCATCACAAGGAAGTGATTGAAACACACACACACATCCGCGTCAGTACTTGTTATGTGTAATCAATACGACATGTATAAAAGCGTTTTAACATGTGATCTCATACACTCTATATTTCCTAAGTGTCTATAGCTCTACGTGTGATTGAAAGTGATAGTGATTCAACTGCTTCTCCTTCCAGAAAAAAAAACCATTAGCATCAGAGGTATGTTTTATTTAACTTCAGGTTTGTTTAAAAACACGTAATGAATATTGTCCATGATCCATGACTTTAAACTTAAAACAATTTGTTGTGCACATTTTGCTTCAGGAAAAGTATGGAATTTACAGACAGTAATACATTTAGGTAGAATATTTAAATTTGGACAATTGAAATCAAATAGATCGTAGACCTCAACAGACGGAATAATGTTGTGTAGAAATTGTTTCTTCTGACAACCTTTCACAAATACATGATCACAATTGTTGAAAATGTTTCTTACAATATTTTCCATGTGACCATAATCTACAAATCCATGATCGTATTTTAATCCATGATGAAAATGTTCTAAGTAATGTTTTGTCATATCGTTTACAACACGGTCTTCAGGGCTGTTGAATAATAGATGTACACTGTTTTCACATTTCAAATCACAAGAAAAAATTCTTTTACAAAAAATTGACCTGTTGATTGTTCGACAAAACCCTGTACGTCTGCAACTCGGCCACCCTCTACGATCAAAAGAAAACAATATATCACTAACATAATTCATACGGTTTGGTCAGTATAAAGTACATAAATCATAACCTTTTGTTCTTTTTCTTTAACATCTAAAGTAATATTGAACACTACTGGTTGTGAGATTGAAACACACCTTGCCCCATAAGTAGTGTTATTGAATTTCTCAATTATAGATACCATCTGAAAAGAAAAAAAAGGTATTTAATATAACATTTTTATACACTATGTCAACAATAAACTCTAGCTGATGATGACTAACAACTAAGTAACAAAATAGTAAAACATCGAAACTGATAGAAATAGGAAAACAAACAAACATGACGTTACTTACTTCGTTAATTGTAAAAGAAAAGACAAAGTCTATGTTAGAAGAACAGATACTGATGCTGCCGACAAGTATGCAGTCTACAGTATTCACAGAACGAACGATGAAACAGTGTTTAATGATGGGACAATAAAGTCAACCTTTTTTATAGCAATATTAAGTAACTGGTTCCCCCTCTTTGAACTTACATTCGTTTCTTGTTTGAAATAGATAGAGTTAGATGCAGGAATGCGATTTCCTAGGATAGCGTCATAACATATTTTCTCTAACCATTTCATCATATACTAGAAATAGATTTAACCCTCTTTCTCTTCAGAATAACAATATAACTCAGTCGTCAAATGGTGAAACTATGTTATATTCTCCTCTCATACCCTACAGCTATCTATAAATATAATAGTGAAAGTATTTGCTATCTTAAAGTAATCTTCGAAACCCATGTAGATCAACATGTACAAAATTAATTTGAAAATGTCGACATGTATACTTAAGTCGCTATGAAAACTAAATGCTTTATACAAATCATGGTTGAAAACGGACAAAGCATGCCTTTTCATACTGTATAAAACACAACTTGTGATTAAAAATTATACTATTATTACCAACATGTACCAAATTAATTTTAAAATATCGACATGTAAACTTAAGTCGCTATGAAAACTAAATTATTTATACAAATGTCTTACATGTACAGTACAACTGCTATGAAAACTAAAATATTTATACAGCTCTTGGTTGAAAATCTGACAATAAAGTAATCTTCGAAACCCATGTAGATCAACATGTACAAAATTAATTTGAAAATGTCGACATGTATACTTAAGTCGCTATGAAAACTAAATGATTTATACAAATCATGGTTGAAAACGGACAAAGCATGCCTTTTCATACTGTATAAAACACAACTTGTGATTAAAAACTATACTATTATTATTACTAACATGTACCAAATTAATTTTAAAATATCGACATGTAAACTTAAGTCGCTATGAAAACTAAATTATTTATACAAATGTCTTACATGTACAGTACAACTGCTATGAAAACTAAAATATTTATACAGCTCATGGTTGAAAATCTGACAATACGTGCCATTTCATACTGTATAAAACACAACTTGTGATTAAAACAAAAACTGTTTTCCCTTTAGGATGTTGACACAAAGACCTTGAGATGTCGTTAAGTAAGTAAGTAGACAAGTATGACAAACACAAAAATACGTTACGACATTGTACACGTAAGTCGTTATGAAAACTAAATTATTTATACAAGTCATGGTTGAAAGCTGACAAAGCGTGTCTTTTCATACTGTATAAAACAAATCTTGTGTTAAAAAAAACAATATAAAGTATTTAAATGTAGACAATATTAGTAACATGTACCAAATGATTTTTGAAAATGTCGTCCTTGTACACGTAATTCGCTATGAAAACGAACTTATTTATACAACTCCTGGTTGAAAACCGAGGCAAACGATTCTGCATTACCTTTGTTATTCACATAGTTTGGAGAATGACATTACACATCGTTATGAAACTAACTTATTTATACAAGTCATGGATGAAAACCGACAAAGCGTACCTTTTCATACTGTATAAAACACAACTGGTGATTGAAAATGTACAACTTTATTCAGATGTAGAAAGTATTAGTGCTTTCTCAACACAACGTGTGATAAAAAACTTTACAATATTATTAAATGTACCAAATTAATTTTGAAAATGTCTACCTTCTACACTTCCATCGTTATGAAACTAACTTATTTATACAAGTCATGGATGAAAACTGACAAAGCGTACCTTTTCATACTGTATAAAACACAACTGGTGATTGAAAATGTACAACTTTATTCAGATGTAGAAAATATTAGTGCTTTCACAGCACAACTTGTGATTAAAAAACTCAAGCGTGTCTTTTCGTAGTGTATAAAACACAACTTGTGATTGAAAAGTACAATTGTATTCACATGTCAGAAATAATAATGTTATAACAACACAACATGTCCTAGATTAATTGAAAATGGCATACATGTACACATCACTTGCTATGAAAACTAAAATAATTATATAACTCAAGGTTGAAAACTGATTGAAAAGGTACAACTTTATTCAGATGTAGAAAATATTAGTGCTTTCTCAACACAACGTGTGATAAAAAACTTTACAATATTATTAAATGTACCAAATTAATTTTGAAAATGTCTACCTTCTACACTTCCATCGTTATGAAACTAACTTATTTATACAAGTCATGGATGAAAACCGACAAAGCGTACCTTTTCATACTGTATAAAACACAACTGGTGATTGAAAATGTACAACTTTATTCAGATGTAGAAAATATTAGTGCTTTCACAGCACAACTTGTGATTAAAAAACTCAAGCGTGTCTTTTAGTAGTGTATAAAACACAACTTGTGATTGAAAACGTACAATTGTATTCAGATGTCAGAAATAATAATGTTATAACAACACAACATGTGCCAAATTACTTTGAAAATGTCATATATTTACACTTCGTTTGCTATGAAAACTATAATATTTATACAACTCACGGTTGAAAACTTACAATGGTTGGGTTTTCATCTGTATAAAACACAACTTGTGATTAAAAATCGCTATGAAAACTATAATATTTATACAAGAACTGACAAAGCGTGTCTTTTCATACTGTATAAAACACAACTTGTGATTCAAAACGTACAATTGTATTCATATGTTGTAAATACTAATGTTATTTCAACACAACATGTGCTAAATTACTTTGAAAATGTCATACATTTACACTTCACTTGTTATGAAAACTAAAATATTTATACAACTCACGGTTGAAAACTTACAATGCTTGGCTTTTCATCTGTATAAAACACAACTTGTGATTAAAATCGCTATGAAAACTATAATGTTTATACAAGAATTGACAAAGCGTGTCTTTTCATAATGTATAAACACACAACTTGGAATTGAAAATGTACAATTTTATTTTATAACGAGAAACTACAGGAAACAGATGGCACAGATACACTTAAAGCGTGAACCCAACTTAGAGTGTAAGATTTATTATATCACAGCTTTGGTTAGGCTATGTTATGTTAGGAAAGGTTAGGTTAGGGTATGTTCACAGCTTTGGTTAGGTTAGGATAGGTTAAGAAATGTTAGGTTACGATATGTTAGGTTACGGTATGTTAGATTATCTCGGAGGAAAGAAAAAAACTCATCGCATAACCCAACTTATAGTGTACGATTTATTATATCACCTCTTTGGTTAGATTAGGTTAGGAAAGGTTAGGTTATGTTACGGTATGTTTGGTTAGGTTAGGAAAGGTTAGGTTAGTTAGGATCACCGCTTTGGTTAAGTTAGGTTAGGTTTGGAAAGGTTAGGTTAGGTTACGGCATGTTAGGTTAGGTTAGGAAAGGTTAAGTTTGGTTAGGTTACGAGAATCACCGCTTTGGTTAAGTTAGGTTAGGTTTGGAAAGGTTAGGTTAGGTTACGACATGTTAGGTTAGGTTAGGAAGGGTTAAGTTAGGTTAGGTTACGGTAAGGTTAGGTTAGGTTACGGCATGTTAGGTTAGGTTAGGAAAGGTTAAGTTAGGTTAGGTTACGAGAATCACCGCTTTGGTTAAGTTAGGTTAGGTTTGGAAAGGTTAGGTTAGGTTACGACATGTTAGGTTAGGTTAGGAAGGGTTAAGTTAGGTTAGGTTACGGTATGTTAGGTTAGGTTATCTCTGAGGAAATTGAAGAAAAAACTCGTCGCGCGCGACGAGTTTTTTAATTTCCTCAGCCGAGATAACCTAACCTAACATACCGTAACCTAACCTAACCTAACCTAACCTAACCTAACCTAACCTAACCTAACCTAACCTAACCTAACTTAACCAAAGCGGTGATTCTCGTAACCTAACCTAACTTAACCTTTCCTAACCTAACCTAACATGCCGTAACCTAACCTAACCTTACCGTAACCTAACCTAACTTAACCCTTCCTAACCTAACCTAACATGTCGTAACCTAACCTAACCTTTCCAAACCTAACCTAACTTAACCAAAGCGGTGATTCTCGTAACCTAACCAAACTTAACCTTTCCTAACCTAACCTAACATGCCGTAACCTAACCTAACCTTTCCAAACCTAACCTAACTTAACCAAAGCGGTGATCCTAACTAACCTAACCTTTCCTAACCTAACCAAACATACCGTAACATAACCTAACCTTTCCTAACCTAATCTAACCAAAGAGGTGATATAATAAATCGTACACTATAAGTTGGGTTATGCGATGAGTTTTTTTCTTTCCTCCGAGATAATCTAACATACCGTAACCTAACATATCGTAACCTAACATTTCTTAACCTATCCTAACCTAACCAAAGCTGTGAACATACCCTAACCTAACCTTTCCTAACATAACATAGCCTAACCAAAGCTGTGATATAATAAATCTTACACTCTAAGTTGGGTTCACGCTTTAAGTGTATCTGTGCCATCTGTTTCCTGTAGTTTCTCGTTATAAAATAAAATTGTACATTTTCAATTCCAAGTTGTGTGTTTATACATTATGAAAAGACACGCTTTGTCAATTCTTGTATAAACATTATAGTTTTCATAGCGATTTTAATCACAAGTTGTGTTTTATACAGATGAAAAGCCAAGCATTGTAAGTTTTCAACCGTGAGTTGTATAAATATTTTAGTTTTCATAACAAGTGAAGTGTAAATGTATGACATTTTCAAAGTAATTTAGCACATGTTGGGTTGAAATAACATTAGTATTTACAACATATGAATACAATTGTACGTTTTGAATCACAAGTTGTGTTTTATACAGTATGAAAAGACACGCTTTGTCAGTTCTTGTATAAATATTATAGTTTTCATAGCGATTTTTAATCACAAGTTGTGTTTTATACAGATGAAAACCCAAGCATTGTAAGTTTTCAACCGTGAGTTGTATAAATATTATAGTTTTCATAGCAAACGAAGTGTAAATATATGACATTTTCAAAGTAATTTGGCACATGTTGTGTTGTTATAACATTATTATTTCTGACATCTGAATACAATTGTACGTTTTCAATCACAAGTTGTGTTTTATACACTACTAAAAGACACGCTTGAGTTTTTTAATCACAAGTTGTGCTGTGAAAGCACTAATATTTTCTACATCTGAATAAAGTTGTACATTTTCAATCACCAGTTGTGTTTTATACAGTATGAAAAGGTACGCTTTGTCGGTTTTCATCCATGACTTGTATAAATAAGTTAGTTTCATAACGATGGAAGTGTAGAAGGTAGACATTTTCAAAATTAATTTGGTACATTTAATAATATTGTAAAGTTTTTTATCACACGTTGTGTTGAGAAAGCACTAATATTTTCTACATCTGAATAAAGTTGTACCTTTTCAATCAGTTTTCAACCTTGAGTTATATAATTATTTTAGTTTTCATAGCAAGTGATGTGTACATGTATGCCATTTTCAATTAATCTAGGACATGTTGTGTTGTTATAACATTATTATTTCTGACATGTGAATACAATTGTACTTTTCAATCACAAGTTGTGTTTTATACACTACGAAAAGACACGCTTGAGTTTTTTAATCACAAGTTGTGCTGTGAAAGCACTAATATTTTCTACATCTGAATAAAGTTGTACATTTTCAATCACCAGTTGTGTTTTATACAGTATGAAAAGGTACGCTTTGTCAGTTTTCATCCATGACTTGTATAAATAAGTTAGTTTCATAACGATGGAAGTGTAGAAGGTAGACATTTTCAAAATTAATTTGGTACATTTAATAATATTGTAAAGTTTTTTATCACACGTTGTGTTGAGAAAGCACTAATACTTTCTACATCTGAATAAAGTTGTACATTTTCAATCACCAGTTGTGTTTTATACAGTATGAAAAGGTACGCTTTGTCGGTTTTCATCCATGACTTGTATAAATAAGTTAGTTTCATAACGATGTGTAATGTCATTCTCCAAACTATGTGAATAACAAAGGTAATGCAGAATCGTTTGCCTCGGTTTTCAACCAGGAGTTGTATAAATAAGTTCGTTTTCATAGCGAATTACGTGTACAAGGACGACATTTTCAAAAATCATTTGGTACATGTTACTAATATTTTCTACATTTAAATACTTTATATTGTTTTTTTTAACACAAGATTTGTTTTATACAGTATGAAAAGACACGCTTTGTCAGCTTTCAACCATGACTTGTATAAATAATTTAGTTTTCATAACGACTTACGTGTACAATGTCGTAACGTATTTGCTGTGTTTGTCATACTTGTCTACTTACTTACTTAACGACATCTCAAGGTCTTTGTGTCAACATCCTAAAGGGAAAACAGTTTTTGTTTTAATCACAAGTTGTGTTTTATACAGTATGAAATGGCACGTATTGTCAGATTTTCAACCATGAGCTGTATAAATATTTTAGTTTTCATAGCAGTTGTACTGTACATGTAAGACATTTGTATAAATAATTTAGTTTTCATAGCGACTTAAGTTTACATGTCGATATTTTAAAATTAATTTGGTACATGTTAGTAATAATAATAGTATAGTTTTTAATCACAAGTTGTGTTTTATACAGTATGAAAAGGCATGCTTTGTCCGTTTTCAACCATGATTTGTATAAATCATTTAGTTTTCATAGCGACTTAAGTATACATGTCGACATTTTCAAATTAATTTTGTACATGTTGATCTACATGGGTTTCGAAGATTACTTTATTGTCAGATTTTCAACCAAGAGCTGTATAAATATTTTAGTTTTCATAGCAGTTGTACTGTACATGTAAGACATTTGTATAAATAATTTAGTTTTCATAGCGACTTAAGTTTACATGTCGATATTTTAAAATTAATTTGGTACATGTTGGTAATAATAGTATAATTTTTAATCACAAGTTGTGTTTTATACAGTATGAAAAGGCATGCTTTGTCCGTTTTCAACCATGATTTGTATAAAGCATTTAGTTTTCATAGCGACTTAAGTATACATGTCGACATTTTCAAATTAATTTTGTACATGTTGATCTACATGGGTTTCGAAGATTACTTTAAGATAGCAAATACTTTCACTATTATATTTATAGATAGCTGTAGGGTATGAGAGGAGAATATAACATAGTTTCACCATTTGACGACTGAGTTATATTGTTATTCTGAAGAGAAAGAGGGTTAAATCTATTTCTAGTATATGATGAAATGGTTAGAGAAAATATGTTATGACGCTATCCTAGGAAATCGCATTCCTGCATCTAACTCTATCTATTTCAAACAAGAAACGAATGTAAGTTCAAAGAGGGGGAACCAGTTACTTAATATTGCTATAAAAAAGGTTGACTTTATTGTCCCATCATTAAACACTGTTTCATCGTTCGTTCTGTGAATACTGTAGACTGCATACTTGTCGGCAGCATCAGTATCTGTTCTTCTAACATAGACTTTGTCTTTTCTTTTACAATTAACGAAGTAAGTAACGTCATGTTTGTTTGTTTTCCTATTTCTATCAGTTTCGATGTTTTACTATTTTGTTACTTAGTTGTTAGTCATCATCAGCTAGAGTTTATTGTTGACATAGTGTATAAAAATGTTATATTAAATACCTTTTTTTTCTTTTCAGATGGTATCTATAATTGAGAAATTCAATAACACTACTTATGGGGCAAGGTGTGTTTCAATCTCACAACCAGTAGTGTTCAATATTACTTTAGATGTTAAAGAAAAAGAACAAAAGGTTATGATTTATGTACTTTATACTGACCAAACCGTATGAATTATGTTAGTGATATATTGTTTTCTTTTGATCGTAGAGGGTGGCCGAGTTGCAGACGTACAGGGTTTTGTCGAACAATCAACAGGTCAATTTTTTGTAAAAGAATTTTTTCTTGTGATTTGAAATGTGAAAACAGTGTACATCTATTATTCAACAGCCCTGAAGACCGTGTTGTAAACGATATGACAAAACATTACTTAGAACATTTTCATCATGGATTAAAATACGATCATGGATTTGTAGATTATGGTCACATGGAAAATATTGTAAGAAACATTTTCAACAATTGTGATCATGTATTTGTGAAAGGTTGTCAGAAGAAACAATTTCTACACAACATTATTCCGTCTGTTGAGGTCTACGATCTATTTGATTTCAATTGTCCAAATTTAAATATTCTACCTAAATGTATTACTGTCTGTAAATTCCATACTTTTCCTGAAGCAAAATGTGCACAACAAATTGTTTTAAGTTTAAAGTCATGGATCATGGACAATATTCATTACGTGTTTTTAAACAAACCTGAAGTTAAATAAAACATACCTCTGATGCTAATGGTTTTTTTTTCTGGAAGGAGAAGCAGTTGAATCACTATCACTTTCAATCACACGTAGAGCTATAGACACTTAGGAAATATAGAGTGTATGAGATCACATGTTAAAACGCTTTTATACATGTCGTATTGATTACACATAACAAGTACTGACGCGGATGTGTGTGTGTGTTTCAATCACTTCCTTGTGATGAAATTCCATTCTGTCATCGTGTTTGTAAACCCAGTATGTTGAAATAAACCATGCAGCACTACTACTGTGAAGCCCTTTGTTTATACACATTATTTCACAGGAGCGTGACAATCTTATGATACACAATAAAAAGGTTGTGACGGTCTGAAATGAAATTTAACCTTAACCGTTTTCCTAATCCTTACATACAGTCATTTACATATAGTTAATAATAACAGTGTTCATCTGGAAGGAGAATAGATGCTGTATAGAAGATGAAATATAAAAGGTTATGTAAGTATAAAGTTATTTATCTTTTAATAACAAAACATTGTTAGGGAATGCGCTCTACAGGCATGTTGTACGTAATTGTTTTCATAGGTCCCTCTTACAGTATCTGTAAGTATAGTAGGAACACTTGTTATTTACCTCCTACCTTCTAATTGCATAACAGCGCCTCTATGCGTACACATTTTCTACCAAAGAGCTTAAATGGTAAAAGGTGTATGAATTAATGAATCGGGGAATAGCATAGTGCGAAAGAGCGTAACTTTTTTTTTTTGTTAGAAACGATTCCCGTGACCTGACAACATTCCCTTTGGTCATGAGGGCTTAATTACAACCGTAGGGATGAATTTGGATAGCATAGTGCGAAAGGGCATAATTACATTGTTCGAAACGACTCCCATGACGTTAAGAACGTTTCCTTGGCCCATAGGGCCTAATTACAGCCTTTGGGATGAATATGGATAACGTAGTGCGAAAGGACGTAACTAAATTGTTCGAAACGACTACCATGACGTCCTTAAAGTCTACTTGATCCAAAGGGCTTAGTTACAGCTGTCAGGATGAATGGGGGATAGCAGAGTGGTAAAAGGCGTAACTCAATTGTTCGAATCGACTACCATGACGTCAATAACCCCTCCTTGGTCCAAAGGGCCTAATTACAACATTTGGGATGAATATGGATAACATAGTGTTAAAAGGCGTAACTCAATTGTTCGAATCGACTACCATGACGTCTTTAACCTCTCCTTGGTCCAAAGGGCCTAATTACAACATTTGGGATGAATATGGATAACATAGTGTTAAAAGGCGTAACTCAATTGTTCGAATCGATTACCCTAACGTCTTTAACCACTCCTTGGTCCAAAGGGCCTAATTACAAAATTTAGGATGAATATGGATAACATAGTGTTAAAAGGCGTAACTCAATTGTTCGAAACGACCACCATGACATCTATAACCTTTCCTTAGTCCAAAGGGCCTAATTACAGGCGTCGGGATGAATCGGGGATAGCATAGTGTTAAATGGCGTAACTCAATTGTTCGAATCGACTACCATGACGTCTTTAACCTCTCCTTGGTCCAAAGGGCCTAATTACAACATTTGGGATGAATATGGATAACATAGTGTTAAAAGGCGTAACTCAATTGTTCGAAACGACCCATGACGTCTTTTTTGCCAAAAGGGCACAACTAGGGCGTCGGGGGAAGGGGTCGGAACACCACAGGACGAAAGGGCACATCTCACGCTTTCATATGACACCTATGACGTCATTTTGCCAAAAGGGCACAACTAGGGCGTCGGGGGCGGCGTCGGAACAGTTTAGGACGAAAGGGCATAGCGCGGGCTTTCATATGATACCCATGACGTCATTTTGCCAAAAGGGCACAACTAGGGCGTCGGGGGCGGCGTCGGAACACCATAGGACGAAAGGGCACAACGCGGGCTTTCATATTTGTTTTGTTGTGACACCGAAACTTCTTTAATTCAAACTATCTATATAATTAGGTGGAAACGCACACAATGAACATATATTAGCTTTTATTTTTACTTACAATTTTCATAGCTCTGAACCACAAACATTTTGTACTAAAACTGTTATTATAAAATCCTTGAGTCAATTAATAAAGAGGGGCTTCACTATAAAAGCCCAGCGCAATCATTTAAAAAAAACAATAAACTGTCACTTAATTATTAGTAAATAAAAGAAAATATGATTACTTACCAGAGGATCAGATGGATGACTTCGCCAACACACTATGAGGTCACTCTTAACTTAGAACTGTACAGAAAACATGTATTTATACAGAAAACTGAAACACTTACATTAATGACGTCACACCTTTAAAATTCTCTCTCCCCCAAGAGAAAAGATTGTATCACATATTTTTTTCTCTAAACAAGCCAAGGGATACATTCCAAAGCTACACTTCCGTGTTCCTGTTGTTTCGCAAAAAAGATAAGCTGTTGAAAGGAATTCTTTTCCTCTTAGTCATGATGTTATGTATAGTGTTTAGACGTCACACCTTTAAAATTCTCTCTCCCCTAAGAAAAAAAGAGAGATAAGATATGTTTGGAATGCGACCCTTATAACGACATGTTTTAGCCATTAGGATACATGAGAAAATCTGTTTATACAATCATATTCCCAGACAGACGTATTTGTGTGCGAGTCACTTGTTAACAGAATACGGAAAGATGCAATAGCTTATTATTATAACTATGTGTAAACATTACATATCGTTTCATTCCTACGTTACCTGCATTGCACTGTAGGTATGAACCAGGGAATACAATAACGCATAAGAGCTTATCCTTTTGTTTGAAAAATTCCTATGACGTCAAGGAGCAAAGAACCTCGCGTTGGTGCATGTCGTGACATGTTTCAAGGGGGGCGACGTCGCGACGCCGGGGCGGGGTCGGGTGGCGGCCATTTTACTTTATAGCTTGCCCCTTACTACTTGCATCTATATTATCTAATATATAAAATCGAAAGTGTGTATGTATGTATGTATGTATGTATGTATGTATGTATGTATGTATGTATGTATGTATGTTTGTTCCTTATACAAATCTACATTTCTTTACCAATTTACACGACATTTTGCACACATATCCAGTTAAGCCCGGGAAGTATAGCTGTCAACATTAAAATTGAAACAAATCAGTCCTTCCCTTGAAAATTATATAATTTCTGTGAATATTCTACTGAAAAAAATGAAATGTTGTTCAGTTCACATGACATCAGTGTATTGTTTACTTTGATAACATTGGGCTTTGGCGACTATATAATGCTGAACTTTAACGAATTATGATTTCATCGATGTAATATATTGGCGAAAATAATTACTGAAAATGAAATCCACGAAAATAAAGCACAGTGTGATGTAGTCACATAACTTTCTCTACCCTCGACATAAGAAATATTTTCTCACTTCATATTTTGATGTAGAAGAAGAGGTCTATTGCAGGGACAACTTAAGTGTGTGAGTATGCTATATCAGAAGTCTGTAAATAATCCTTTCCGCTTATACGTTATCCATAGCTGTAGGCTTTGATTAGTTGAGAAATAGGGATGTTTATCATAGGCTCTAAGCATGGGATGGAACATTTTGAGTCCTATGCTCGCAGTATATTATGTCCCGGGTTTTAGGGGAGGAAAGTATGAAAGTGATACTGCATTTCTCTTTTATTTCAGCCCCGAAACGATTGTATGGTAACATGAGAATGAGAAATAAAATTTTCCGTCAAGTCAGTACAATCTTAAGTAATTTGTGTTTCTTCTTATTTCAACCCCTCCCAAGCATGATGTGTAGAAGCAACGGAATGCAGCATTCCACATCCTCTATGAGCCATAAAAAGCTATATCCAGCGTTTTCTGATGGAATAGTTTGAGTGTGATAAATCTTTTTCTTCATTTCAAGTTCTACATACATAAAGTCCTTCATAAGTTAATTTCAAATTAAAAAATACAAAGCCCGGGCGACACCGGGCCTTTTCAGCTAGTTATAATATATATTTATTTATTTAATCTCCATTGAGTGAGCCCTAGTTTACAATAAGTATGTTAGGGCTATATTTAGTGTTATAATATATAAGCAAACCTCATAAAATATTCTAGGTATGTTACCAGGAGAAATCCTATTTCTCCCTTACACATTGAATCTGAAAATTTTCTGAAACTAGTTTAACTTATTTTGGGTTTCCAACCTATAACTTTCTTTATTTTTAAATAATCAGATTACATAAATAATTAAATATTATTGCGTTTGTAAACATAAACACCATTCTCCAATATTTTACTTAAAAATGATTTCTGAAGCAACTGTTTTATTTTGTTATAGACCTATACAAATATATATATATATATATATATATATATAATTTTATTTGTAACATTTTCACGAGTAACTATCTAAGTCTACTATGTTTTGACCATTTCGGGAGTTATCTGATATTACATAATCTACTGATATCGATTTTTCTATACTTTAGGTTGTCCTTTTGTGCAACATTTATCCATCCATCCAGCCTCTATATTATATACATATTATTATACATAGGTCATGTAGATGACATTTGCTTTGTCACACATTTATTTATTTAAAGAGGTATATAATCCTAATTTTAAAATAGTCTCCAATTTATTAATTTACTGCCCCATCCTAGTTGATGAAATTATCTGATGAACTATTTTAGAAAGTAATTGTGGAAAATCTGAGGACAAACATGGTATTTTAATTTTTGTTTGTTTGTGTATACCAAAGACATATACCGCATTGTTATATTACTTCCACTCTTTATATCAACATATGTTCTATTCGCAATGGCTAAAGACGAGATTTACTTTGAACCCCATCTTGTCAGTCCGGAATTTGCCGATGTCTCGAGAGAATCCGGACCTCGCAATTTGCAATTGTAAGCGAGATAGACAATATATTGCGTTGGTGGCGCTGTGTGCGATTATTATAGGTACCAATATTTTCCGTTAATATCAGCTATTTTATTTTAATTTTAGATTAAACTCTCTAGTGCCAATGGTGTGCCACCAGTAATATCTAATACTATTAATACGCCGGCGTGGTCTTGCGTCGCTGACTACGGATCCGTCGGTCCGGGTTCGATCCCAGGTACCTCCTCGGATTTTTCTGAGGTAGGGAGGTATGGTGCACTCAGCCTCGTGATTCAAATTGAGGAGCTACTTGATAGAGAAGCAGCGGCTCCGGTCATGGAAACCACCACTAACGGCCGTCGAACTTTATATTTGTTCGAAATATGACGCATGTCATTATGAACATTTTCATAGAAATATTGTCCAGCATATTTTTTTGAAGTTAAGTCCTATTTATTTCTTTTTCGTGTGCAGATTTTCATGGGAGAAATGCGAACTGTACAAGGGCTCTTACTGGCGCTAGAATTCGATAGGCGGGGAAGGATAAGAACACACTGAAAAATCGATCTTAAAACAGTAACTTTTTTCTTGCATAACTTTTAATTATGTTGTCCCACTTCTTAAATGCTATAAAATCTTTCTATTTGTTTCAGTTTTTTCTTTCTACACGAGCGGGAGCTGAGTCCTCTGTCGCTCACTGTGACGCCATGCACATCCAGTGTGCTGTGGAGTGTGCGGTACAGGCATCAGAACGATACGGGGAAATGTGAGTTACAAACCTATTGCAAGTCTTAAGGGGACAGTATGTTGTAAAATGGGGTAAAATGGTAAAAAAAGAAATATATTTTCATTCCAGATAGGGACGGACTGTTGTCTTTCCGGTACAGGACTATTTATGACATTGAGATAGTTGAAAAGTCTTTGGTCATGAATTTTGAAACTTGATGTAGGCCTAAGTGCAGTTGCAAGAACTTGGATTCTTTAAAACCTTTTTAAAACTTTTTTTGCATGAAAATTGCTCCTTGCATAGCAATGTTGGCCTATTATTTAGCAATTTTTTACACATATCAGCACATTTTCAGATTGTGCCCGAAGATATTCAACTAGAAGGACCGGTTCCGTCATTTCGACCGATATAATGCCTTCAAAAAATATTATTTTTCGTAAATGGTTCATCCTGTGACATTCTTGTTCTATGACTTTTAATAAACACTCTTCTTGCCTTCCTGAAAAATGTTACAAGCAACTGTTACTAATTAATGAAGCACCAGCACCCGTTAGTTCGGGCAGCCGATCGCCGCCACAGCTTTTAGCTACCTCCATTACTTCAATCTCGCGCCAAAGATTCAAATAAATGAACAAAAAGAAGAATTTCAGTATTTAACTCACTTACAGTAGAAGTTAAAAATGCTGTCCCGTCTGTTCTGACAATATCTCAAGACGTAAAAAAAAAAAAAATCTGGAACACTTCGGAGCTCTACTTCGGATATTTCGCGGATTTTTCTTATAATTTCAGTCTTTAATTCCCCAGAGTTTGCGGATCATTGTGGCCCAATATTTTGCTTTTAAATAAATAAGCAACGTTATGTGACTGGAATACCGATCCCATTTTCGGTAGGATTACTTAAGAAGAAAGACAGTAAGCCTATGCATACTTTCAACAAGACGGAACAATAGCTCATATGGCAAATCACTCAATGTCTGCCTCCGTACGGTGCTTGACGGGGGAATAATAACACTGTACAACATGAAAAATATCCTTTAGATGAAAAATGTGTTTCTTGTATATTTTTGACTGAAAATAACGAATCTGTAATTATGTTTTGTTTACCATGCACTATTTTAAAAAAATTCACATTTTTGCGTTTTACGTGAATATGATAAGTGTGTCACCTACGGTAACCATTTTGGTTTTGATATATGAATCAAGAACCTTTTGTTTATAGAGAATCACATAGTGTCATATAAAGGACAGAAAAAAGTTCAAATTTGTTGTACAGTGTAATTAGTCGCGGACTTATGGCTATTTCACTCTTTAGATTTCAGTGTTTGTGGCTTTTATTTGAAAGGAATATTAAAACAAAAAGTGTACTGCACCTGCCCAAGGAACGTAGCGCCATGGAATATTACTTAGCTCCAATTTTGCTTTTTTGTAGTTTTTAGGGAAAAACAACCAATTAAGCCAATTAACTGTCTAGGGACATCTGACTTAGGATAGGCTCTTACAAAAACATCCTCATTCTTTGTTACGTTCAGTGCCTTACAAATACCATCTTACTTTCTACACTTAATACGTGTATGAAAATTAATGGCACCATTTTTCAGTATTATTGTTCATAGAGTGATATAACTCACTGATAACGAAAAAACAAAGTAACTTATAAAACAAAGCCGGAACTTTTAGCTACGGTGAAGGTGACAAGTGACTTAACGATAGTAATTCGTAAAGGGCGAAGTGTCGTAGAGACAAGCGACACGGTATTTTGAAAAAAGGTGAAGTGTCACTCTAAGAAAAGAGATAATCGTCCTCAAATCCCACAGCCTGCTATACTTAGCTCACGCCCATTCATTGGGGATTCTTCAACCATTCATTATGCTGCATTGTACTGCGCTTACGCGGGAGCTTCTATTCTTATTCAATGTCAACTTCACTTTCTACGTACAGTTTATTCTCACATAAAACCTCCGTTATCTATTCCTGGATTATCTGAGGGTCTGTATTATCAAATGTATATTTAAATACAATCATGTTCAATATAATATTATATATGTAGGCTATATAATATTTTGCGATGTTGGCAGTTAGGCCTATACTCTTTCCACTTTGTATTTCTATAGTGTATAGCTACAGATGTAATAAATTATTATTATTATTATTATTATTATTATTATTATTATTACTACTACTACTACTACTACTACTACTACTACAGCATATTCTGTTCTTTTGTGTTCTAGTGGATGATATGCCTGTATCTAGTAGTGGAAATCAATCTGATCCTCCTTTAGAAGAATTCAGGAGCAACGAGATGCGAACCTTCACTTCAGAAGCGGCGAGACCAGGACTGTATATCCTCCAGGTATCGCCTCTTGAGAGAGAAACCTATGTAAAACTGTATGCCAGTCTAGAGCCTGGTGGTCCTCATCCTCTCAGGCTATCCCAGCGACCTCGGCTTAGGCTACAGAAGAGGCAGCGCCGCAAGAGGCTTACTGTAAGATGGGAACCAAGGTAACAGAACATCATCAATTGATTTAACTAGATGGTTAAGTTAGGAACCATATCACATAGAGAGGAAAAGAAGGCAACAATTATGATGTTTTATATTTAAAGCAAACTCGGTTTATTTCGTTTCAATTCTAATTTCTTGCCTTTTTTTAATTACTGCAATGAATTTACCAGAGTGAAAATCCAAGTACTTTGTAGATCCAGTGTATCATTCAGCCGAATCACGCCGGTTAGATCGAGCCAGTTAATATTTCTGCACCTCGCAGAACCAGCTGTGAAATTTTATGTAAAATTCGCAAGCTTCTGTTATCGAACTAAATTGTTGGAATAAGTTGACTGCAATCCAATTTCCAATGAACATTGGTTATTACCTCAACATTCTGTTTTGTAGGCAACCAGAAATTTGAATAAAAGCGGAAAACTTTCCTTCAAGAGTACCGGTTCTCTAAAAGCCGATTCTACAAGTTCGCAAGGAGACGAATATGACTGAGTTCTAAGGAAGCGGAAAGAGAGTTCAGTTTGTATAGTAGCATTGCAAGAAAAAATATATTTTCCCATTGAAAATATTTCACATCTTATGACAGTGGAGTTTATTGGAGGATTCTTACTGATTAAAACACAACCCTTTTGTCAAAGCGCAGCTAAGTTTTGGATTCCGTACAGTTAATCACACTTCTTTCAAGAAGGCATTTTAAAATTTAAAGTGTGATTATTGGAGAGAATCGATTATTAAGTAATTGGAATAGCAGTACTGAGTTCATCAATCAGCTGGGGAAAACTTGGCTTATTTTCATTGATTTCAACTTAGAAGTGATTTACAACAGAGACAACGAGAGTAGTTGAAATTCCGCCATTCTGGAAATAATTCCATACTTCTAATGAGCGAGTTAGGAATTAATAGGCTTTTCTAGTTCATTTATACTATTTTAAATATTCTAATGTAGGTAAATGTTTATTATTATAGTTTTGAATCCGTAGTGGACACTTAACACAGGCCTACCACGGAATTAGCCCGATTGGGAATGTTTAATAGCCTACTAAAATTACAATGATTTAATTTTGAAGTCTCAGGAACAGTGCAGTGTCATGTAGTCTGATGACTGTTAAACCAGTAGTTTAATTTCTCTGAGAAACCAAGCAAATATTATAAATAGGATGAATCGGTTATTGTTTGTTAGCTGAATCCAATTCGGCAAGATAATTATACAAGAAAGAAAGTGCATCATACCTTGAAACAAAATATGTCAGCCTTATCAATATAGTTAATCAATATTAATACAGTACTATCGATCAGTTTTTATTAAGTCATTATTTTTCAAATAGTTGTGAATAAATAAACCAACCAGTTACTCTGAGACTTCTGATTTGTTAATCTTTTCTGCTCCTTGTAATGAGTATCATATAGCTGTGGCGATTAATAAAGTTCCTATCTCAGGGTTGATTTTTATCACTTGCTATTTATAAACTGTATAAATTGGTGATATTCGCAGTGACAATATCAACAGTTCCTGTTTCAACCTGAAAGAAGTTGACTAAGTTTAGGCCTACTGGCAACACTATAATGAAAACACGAGGGATGGGGCAAAAGTCATGGCAACTATTGTTTTCTTTTCAAATTGTGGAATCATTACAAAATGTTGAATTATACAAATGAAAGGGCAGGGTGTGGAATGTATGTATAATGCAGATTATGGGCACTAGTTGTAGGATAGTGAAAGGCACAGACACCCATAAAATCCATACGCGACTGCATCGTGCCTCTCTAGTGATCATGATCTCTTAAAGTTCGGTACGGATGGGAAATTATTCTCCAAAGCTTCCATCAGTACCTTGTGGTATTCTCTGGCATTTCTCCCTCCAATAGTGACTATTTTGACGTCTTGTCATATCCCTTCTCCACGGCGGCTAACTCACAACTAAATTACCATCGCCTCTATTCGCATAACCGTTACATCACATTGGTACCAAATGATGAATCCATATACTAAATATGTCATATTTTCTCGTGACACACATTTCATGGTACTATCGCTTTACTTTGAGAAAAAAAATGTCATGACTTATGCTCCATCCCTCGTAGATTCCTGACCTCTCTTCAGGAGAATCTGCTCCAGATAAGCAATGAGCTTGCAGCCTGGTGAGTACGGAACTCGCGATTTTTATTTACGCTATGAACAGATTTTATCTGGCAAGTGCATGAGATGGTATCTCGAACGCGATTGAAATATAGCTGAATTCTGGTCGGAGTATTTCAACTACTGCTGTACCTGATTTATGTACACCAACTGTTTGAGGGAAGATGACCCAACATGACCAAATTTCCGTGTAGTTGTTAATAAGCATGAAAAATGTATAGGAATTTTCCGCTTATAAAAATCGACAGTTCTCGGTATTCGTTATTCTAGAAGTCCGAATTAAATAACCAAACGTTGAGAAAAAGTTGAATGTTTCAGAAATGTGAAGAAAAATATATATTTGTAGTATAGTGCGTTCTAAAGCCACGTTAACCATCCTTTAAGGATTAAGTAATCTTCTGACTTTTAATGGAGTGGAACGGGAAATCGGCACCACAGTATTAAGGAAACAGTCTCAGTCTCACACTCCACGTGGACTGCCGAGCATAGTAGAGTACGATTACTTCCACAAAGTATCTGGGTTTATACGTATATACCTCAGGAGTGAATGTCACCGTTCCTAGAGTTCTTGTCTAGGGGAGGTAGCTGCACCCTGATTAGCTCAGCTCTTCTATCCCACTCCACGTGTTGTCTGTCTCTGTCTCGCTCCAGCATTATCCCTCCACTCAGATACTCGTATTATAGTATTTTCTATGACTGGCAACGTGCTGCATGATCTTCACTCTGTGCTCAACATTAGCAAAGTGATCTTATGCGCATGCGAGTCTGCTCAAGCTGGTAACGAGATGTAACTAGAAGCTCGCTGGCTGGGTAAGTCTTGCAGGCCAGAGACTTTGTGGAAGTAATCGTACTCTAACAGAGAACAACCTAGTGAATGCGATGTGACCACCTGTATTTCGCATCGCATGTAAAATGCCCGTTTTCCTAGTAACCAATCCGCAGAATGAGGTGAATTCATCCGGTAGGTCTATATCTATTGGTATGTAAATTGGCAAGACTGTCTTTCATTTAATACCATTTCGAAATTTTCTCGAAAATGTTTTCTTTAAAATCTGTACGGAGAAACTGGTATAAGGGAAAACTACACTAAAATATACACATTCAAAAGTTAGGAAATTTATCTAAGAGAGAAAGAGAGAGAGCAAAATGAACTATTGTCGAAAGAATGAGCTGATTTCTCAAAACAACTCCATCCACCGGCCAGCCCTCTTTCGTTTCCCTTTGGTTGCATCTCAATACATAATACCCCAGTCGTAAGTTCCTAAGAACCGAATAAGGCGCAAACGAAGGCAGAACAATGAAACGGTACATTGCAAAAAATTGAGGAAAGGTAAAACAGAAGACAAGGATTAAAACTTAATGTGTAACGTTAAGTTACCTTCCCCTAAATGTCAACAGACTTCATCTGGTAACCGCACATTACATATGAAAATACTTAGTATAGGGAATTCTTGCTGATGTTATCGAAGTCACGGTGGATTCAAATTTGGGAACCGAATCGTGTCTTCCGCTACAAGAATGCATTCATTATACTTCATATTTGCAGTCATGCGGACAGTCTATTGAGTTCAATGCATCCGTCTTCCTGGATCTTCCTGTGACCGTGAATGCATTTTGTGTTCTAATCTCTAGTAATCTTAGTATTTCGTTCCAGAGATTTAGACTTCTTTACACTTAAGAAGTATACACGGAAAAAGTCTGAAAATTGTAGCCTACATACCGCATCAATCACCCAAGAATTCTGCAGTACAAAAAACTTCGATTCTGAGTGTACCTATAGAGAATAGGCTAATTTATTTCACAAAATTAGTACTAATTTAATTACATTTTACATAGCATAGTAGCATTAAGATCCTTAACAATATTTGCAAATCGTACATTTTCAACATAGCCTATCGCAGTCCTACGCCATGCCTGAGCCAATACTATCTTTCAAGTAATCCAAGATATTTTCATGTCCAAAAGCTTTTTTTTTCGGTTTTACAATTCTTTCTTCCTTGCACACAGTCATAATCTGATTGTCCAAATTGGTATTTTTATTGTTTTCCCTCAGTAAATTAAAATGAATGCCTCTTTGGTCCAGTTCTGACTCTATTTTTCTGAGGAACCAAGGTCGATACGAAGTGTACTCAGCCTTATAAAACTGAACGAATGAAGAAGTAGCTACTTCGGTTCAGGGGATGAATTTATGGCTCTGGAAATCGGCACGTTGATCACATAGGCTACTCCCGTTCCTGGCACTATCAATGCTTTGATAGTTAGATGAAGCCTACACGATGCAGAGCAGGACTGAAACGGAAGAACCAGTTCCTCAGAGGCATTTTACATAACTTTACTTAAGTCCATACTGATGAATTTTGATTCTCTTTCCTAGCTACTAGAGTATGTTTCATAATATCAACTGAAGAATTTATTACTAGAGTAAACTTAATTCTGCTATAGTCAATACTGGACTTACGTAAAATATTACTCTCGTAATTAGTAACAGAAATAACTATTTACCCTGTTTTTTTAAGAAATTAAACAGGAATGTGTTTCATGTATTCTCTATTCAATCTTTTACTTTAGTTAAATCCTAAGTTTTTTCCCCTCAGATCTAAAGTTGGATAAAAAAATTTTACTATAATCAGTTTATGTAAGTCGAAATAACGAAAAAGTAATTGTGAGATATGAAACACGAAGAATATTAGGCTGAAGGTAGAATTTTTTATTAAAAATTCAATGGTTAATTCAGAATAGCATTCAGTCATTATGGTATTAGATACCAATCCACTAGAATAAAATATTTATTAGGTATGAAAATTACACGAAGCATAGAAACTAACTCTAGTGTAAATGTAGAGTTACTGCTAAACTACAGTTTTATGAAATAGACCCCAGGAGACATTGAGCGCGGAATTTTTTTACATTAGATGCCTAATGAAGCTCGAAGTTTGCATTTTGTCCATTTACTGTCTTTATAGAACTATTACAATATTCAGGGCCAGCTTAAGGCTATCATAATAACAGCAATTATGGTGGGTCTCGAGCTCCAAAGAGCCGCATCATGATTATCCACAATATTTTTTGAGGGGGTGGGGAAATTTATGACCAAAGTGAGGCATCTTAGGATGGAACTGGCCGAGGGAAGGGACTACATATAGGGAAGGGACTATGTACAGGATGGTGTGTAAAATATATTTGTTTGATAATTCTGTTGGTGTATTTAAGGGTATTGTTAGTGTATTTGGCTTTTTTTTTGTGGAGTGTGTATGGAGTTTTGTGTATTTGTTAGTTTTAACTGTTCGTCTATATGCTATTAGTTTTAATTTTTTGTTATTTTTTTGCTTGTGCACAGCTAAAGCATGAACAACCTAAGGGCTCATGCAACGTCGAATGTATAAAGATAGTTTATTCTTGTTAAACAATAAAAGCACTTAATGCATTCATTCATTCATTCATTCATGCTAAATGGTCCTAATACTGTATAAATTGTTCTTACAATTAAAATTTTCTGTAAATTATTATCAAACAATAGATCTGTTTTAATTCAAATTTTAAACTTTCGATCTGGAAGCCCAACATAGCCTACATATTCACAAACAGGCTAATGATCGATGGTTTTGACTTCTCTGCTTAGGTGCGGGGACATGTTGGCTCTCTGTTTCATTATCCGTCGGAGTTACTAATGCCTGGCTTACTCCAAAACCAAACTATTTGGGGTTAGGTTGTAAAAGAGCTAGTTTAAAGATATATTTTGAATCACTTGCATGGTACTTGCAACAACTATTATTACCTGGTGTGATTAGCAGGTACCCGCGGCTTCAGCCACTAGATTGCTTTTACATCATGTATTTAACAGCAAAATAACTAAAATAATATGTTTATTGATGACAACGTTTTATTTAAATTGCATGAATTACATAATTTTATTTTTAATTATATACTGTTAGATATATCAATACTAAATAAATAATGAAAACGTTTAAAACGAACCATAGATTCACCCTTACACACAAATCAAGAATAACTAGTCAAGACGGTTAGTAATTAAAAAGCTAAAAATCCTGTTTTGAGGTGCATTTCAAGATGAAAATACGCCAGCCGGGAGAAAGAAGCCTGAAATCAGAGTTCCCTGGTAAAAATAAATAAATAAAAATAATTAAAAAAGCATAGTGAGTTGTTTTTTCCAAATTGATCAATGTTTTCCCACTTGGGCCTACATACATGATTCCCCTTCCGTCCACCTTATATTAGTAATTTCATATCTATGCGTGCTGTAAATTTGGCTGAGCATGGCGCACGCACACACACACACAAAAATACTTCTTTGGTTGTTATAAAGGACGTAAATTTGCTTAAATGTCATTATAGCTATGCTGTACGAAACAAAACCTATCTGTTCTACTCCAGTACATGTAATTGTAACAAATAATTGTAATAATATAATAAGATGATAATGTGATCAGTATCCTGAGTCATTTGGCCATTAATGACATAACGTAAAGGAAACATACTGAATTATATTGAATTCGGAAATGAGGAAAGGACTAGGGTTTAAATACAGAAACTCAGCCTTGTAAATATAATATAATAAGTTTAATTATCTGTCATATATTTAAACCGCCTTGTGGAAATCTCCAAACGAAATTTATGTGAAAAATTATAATAAAGCCATATCGACCAGCCATGATTACGTGATTATGGAGCTATGTTGGGCTATTCAGGCATAGCCTAGTACTAATGCTTTAAAGGAAGTAGAAGTAGAAGAAGAAGAAGGAGAAGAAGAAGAAGAAAGTCGAGAAATTTATACATCGGCTTTTATTAGGCCTATGTTTAAGAGAATTAAATAAAAACTATTTTTTTTAAATTTCCTATTATTTTAATTTCTAAAACCCGAATGCTATACAAGATAAGAATGGTGTTCACAGTTATCAAAAGTGCCAAACAGAAAATGAAATAAATACTGAGCAAACTCGGATACCTAAATCTGAAAATTGTTACATTTGAAACAGAAATGTGGTTTTCATTTAGTGATTTTTACAGCATGAAGATCCTAGCTTGTATCAAGATAACTTCATATTTCATAGCATTCCAACTGGTGTAACCACTTAAATTCTTTCTTATTGCAGTATATATACATTTTGCGTGAGATTTACTATCTAATGAAATTTTACCCGTTTTCAATAAACATTAAAGCACATGGATAGCTGCATCGTTGAAGCTGTTAAGGCAACTATAAATAAGAATGTTTTTAAAAACCTGGAATGATGACTATTTATATCCGTTATCAGGAGAACATATGAAGCATTTTGATACCTTTCTTCCGTGGGAATGGATCTTAACCTAGCACAATCTCAACAGTTAGAATTCCGGTCATGCGTCTCGGTACTTCACATCCATCAAGAGTTCCAATAGCAACAAATATTATAGCTTTTTGTTTCCCTTCCTGTACGCTACACGCCTGCATTACAATTCCCAATGATACTCTTTTTTTAATTTATAGCAATTCAAACAATATTTTATTCTGTACTATGTTATTTTCAAACCTATTTCTTCTACTACACACACATTAAATTCACATTCCATTAAATCGATTTACATTTCCAATGCAGTTTAAGTGCATAATGTGTCGCATAAATTCCATCACACGGCAAAATTATGGAGACAGAAATCTTATAATCATAGTAGTAATGACAAAATAATTATGGATACAAATTCTTCTTTATAAAGTGTGGAAAATATTTTCGCACCATTAAAACACCGTATAGAGCGTTAGAGTCAGGTTTGTTGTATTCCAGTCAACAGAAAAGTCACATTCGTGAAGTAACTTCATAAGCACTTCACGTTAGCTCAGATTTTCTCAACCAATATACCGTGGCAGAACTCTGTGCCTCAAGATTTGGGTGTGTCTATCGCGAAACTTTCGAGGCCATGTGACAATGATTATAAATGAGTAGCCTAAAAATAATATAAATCAATATAAATTTGAAAAAAAATACAAGAAAAATAATCCACGGGCCGATAAATATTTATTTTCCAAAGATTTCTACTAGTAATTAATTAGAATTTTGAGCTTGTTTGTTCTTGTTTGTTTTTGCACAATAGTTCAATTCGTGCTGGAATAATGTAAAAAAATACAGGCATTTCTTGATCAAATGAGAGAAGTCTCTCACGTTTCTTGTTTCTTATGTTCGTCAGTACCGGAAAACCCACTTCGCATAACTGGTAATTGAAAAGTGTAAAAGGGTATTGACTGCTTTTTCTCCTATATCTCGAGTTAAGAGTTGATCTTGTTTCTGCAGAAGGAGTTCATTGATGTAACCCGAAGTATCGGTATAAGGATTGTGCACCCAGTAAAAGGTGATGGAGGGGAAAAAGGTGTGCCAAGTTATCCTGAAGAGGGCAGAACTGTTTAAAATTAGATCACTGGCGCCTGAACCCTGCGAAGAAGTTCAAGAAAACTCTAATGTACTTTAAAAGGAGATGAAAACTTTTGAGGTTATAATAATGCTTTTTAAATTTTTTTTTTATTGTAACATATACAGGGTGTTAATAAATAACACCGAAATATTTTACCTGTGTATAGAGGGGACATAGACAAGCAACTTTTATTAGGAGATTTTTGCTCTATAGATTCTATTTTTCCTGTTACAACATAAGATCTCCCTGGGCATGGCCGCCACTGGCTTCTAACATTAGAAACAAATTCAAAACAAAGGAACTTCGTTCTTAACACTGTAGTCAGTAGTTATGAATAAAAGAAGGCTAATGCAGTGGTGGCCAGTCATGTGATTAGTCTGTAAATTTTGCAGATTATGAAATCTCTAGATTATGATATAGCTGTGGATGAATGATTAAGAATCAGGTTTTTATCGATCACTAGGAAGGCATGAAGTCAATTTAATGAAAATTTTAGCCCTATCCCTATTTAGCGCAATTATTGACTTATGAGCACCTAATTATAACTACTTTAATGCCCTGTAGCATACACATTTTACGTCATAGAGAAAAAAATCTCCTAATAAAAGTTGCTTGTCTATGTCCCCTCTATATGCATAGTATAAAGAGAGTATATTCATGGTGACAAGAATCGAAATCGAGACATCGAAAACATGTTGTACGACGCCTAGAAGCCGACAGAAGTGCCTTTCTTCGACCATAATATAATGCGCTTATTATGTGTATGTAACAGTATCTTAAAGGCATCCATTAAAGTAGAGATTTTCGTTGTAATACTGTAATCAATACTGAACACGGAAAAATCTTGAAGCCTTGAAAGTAGCAAATGAAAATGAGTAATAAACAACCTGTATTTAAAATAAAATAAATTCCGCTCGTTTTAATTTTATTATTATACTAAAATGAGTTCATTTCGACTTTTAAAGACTGTTGGTTTGAAGACAAAAGGGCCAGAGCAGCAATTATCTGCCATCTATCGCAGAAGACGAGAACTACTAGAACTTACTAACAGCTGATTGCCGAGGTTAACCACCTCTTTTGTTTTTTTTTTTTTTATAAAACTTTTATAAAACTTAAAACCCAAACATTTAATTACTGTCAAACAAAAATATTCGTATGCAACGAGCCTCTAATGGTAATTAACTCGTACGAAAATCATGAAGCGGGGTTTCATAATTTGCTCAGTTTGCTTGTTTCATAAACATACTTCTGTCTTAATAAATATCATTATAGGCTCGTTGCGAAATGTACCATTTGGGAATGTGTTTCTGTGACTGTCTATGCAGGCCCATTTCTGATAAACGGATAATTATATTAATTAAAACTTTGGATTAGGGACTTTGTGGGACTCTTAGAGCACTTAGAATTCTGTATTAAGGTTAGTTTCATGAAAATATTTTCAAAATTTTGGTTATTTAAGAAAATGGATATAATAACTTTGATAAAATGTAAATATCGAAGCTTATAGGCCTAACCAAGAGTAATATTCCATTAATGCCCGTGCGGGCTTTGAAAACTGTAATCTCAGCAAGTAAAAAATTTACTAAGTAACTTACCCCGGATCAAAGCAAATAATAAACAATTATATATTAGTAAACTATAAAATAAAATAAGTGCTATTTTCAATAGCAAAGTTTCCGTCAACCGTCTTCAAGATATTAGATTTTAGATGTTCATTTTCATGCGTTGCAATGGATATTTTTCTGTCAACAAGTATTCTAATTCCTTTTTTGGGGGGGGGGGAGTATTTGAACAATACTAACTATGTTCAACGGTTAAAATATATATGAGATTATTTAATACCACTATACTTCAAAAGCCTGAGAGACTTTTTGGTAATTCTGTATTTTTTCAATATTTATGGGACCTTATATCTATAAAATTCTATCTCTAAACGGCAGTGACTTCAATTCTGTTCAATGTTACGATTTTCCACAAACACTTGGATTATAGGTTTTTTATCATTTCTTTTCTAAATCAAATATTCATTACTATGTCGCTGCGTGTAAATAATTAAGTTCAAATTGACACTAACAAAGCATTGCAGAAACTGCTCCGATTTTCTCCACTTGAAATAAATATTAACTGTAGCCTAAGTTAGTAATTCTCAGAAATGCTAACGGAATACGTGTTCTGCAAAAGGAAATGGTTGTTCCATCACAGAGTAGCTTCTATAAATTACATTTTCCTCCTGATGTGTCAACCTAACCTTTGAGAGAGGTGTAATGCTATCTAAATGATCATTCCATTTTAGAAAATAAGAAAAGTCGTTCGGATGCAGTGTTGAGAGAACTGTAAGTTCCTAAAGTCGACATTTATGGACATTAACTTTTTAATGGCCCATCACTGACGCAGTTAGAAAACATTGTTTCAAGTCAAAAGCAATAAAGCAACATGTAGATGCAGCCATTGAAACGGAAAAATATTATTTTTAATGAACGAAGACGTATAGACGATGTCATTCTTTTATATTGACTTTACTGATATAGTACCGACTTTAATACAACTAACACATACAGAACATTCTCCTACCATCCGTTTCACATTCTCACTATTTTTATATAATCGTTACATCTCCTTATTTCCTGTTACGAGGGAAGCTCCCACTACTTCGGATGCCATCTTTAGAAATTTACAGTAATAGAAGACATACCCTACTACTGTGTTTAGACTTAACTCGTCATGATTTATTAAATTTATCCACTTAGCTTCGATTTACTTTTTTAATCCCAGAAAACAACTCTTGGATGGAGGAAAATAATAGGCCTACTGAAGTTGTAACCCCTGGAATGATAGGCCTAACTACTCTTCAAATCATTTGTAAAAAGAAATATTTCAAATAAAAGCTTTAGCTCTTAATAAATTCAAGTTTGTATATAATTTTTTAACAAAATCATTAGAGTTTTTTTTAGAGATAATTGCGAAAAATTTAGCGATGGTAAAAGGAAGAGGAATTTGTCACTATTGTTTTGAGTCGCTTCCCCTGAAGATACTGAACCCAAAAATGAAGTTAATTTTTATACTTTCATCTATGCTTTTTACACACACACACAGAGAGAGAGAGAGAGAGAGAGAGAGAGAGACGCAGAAATGTGTGATTAAACTGAACACAGTAACAGTGGCTACTGAATAGGCCTAATCTAACATAGGCTACTGTAATATATTTGGGGTTGTGCTTCCGTGCACATCCAACGCCGCAAATAAGAAAAGAAACTTTTATATTTGAGTTAGGTGCCATCTACTCTACTTTTAAGAGGACTTTACAAAGAAAATTTCGTTTTTCGCGTTCTTTTCTGGAAAATGGCTTTAACAGTTTTCTTTAAATTTTGTAAATGGGATGCTTATGCTAAAAGTTAAAACTTTTAATTCAAAAAATATTTTCGATCAAATTATCTGAAGGGTAGTTATAAACCACCCATTGTTGTGCAAACAATTTTGCCTGGTGAAGAATAAAGCTTTGAATCATGTTCAAACAACTGAAAACGCGCTATTTGCAATATGACCTCTTATTCTTTATCAGAATTTGAAGTGAGGAAGATGCATTGGCCATGTTTTAGAGTAAAGAAAGTTACGTGATTGCATTAACCAGATTTCATTTTTGTTTTGTATCCTTCGGGGTTGCGATACGTTGTGGAAATTCTCCTTATTTTTACAACCAATTTGAATGAAGAGAATATCATACATAATATATTATACTAAGGGGCAAACTTTTATTTAGACAGATGAAGTTATGCAAGTTTCGCATCAGATTTTTTTTTAACTTTTTTACTTTTTTCTTTATAGAGGTGGACAGAAGGGGATCATAAATGCATGCTTAAGCGGCAAAACTCACTATGCGGAAGTTATTTGGGCTAGGGAACTGAAATCTGATGTTTTTTTTCCTCCAGGCGGCGCACTTTAATCGTAAAATCCATCTCAAAACCGGGTTTTTAGCTTTTCAGTTGTCAATCGTTTCAATTGTTTATGCTTGATTTCGGTAAGATTCATGAAACTGTGGTATGTTTTAATCTTTTCAATCGAATCTGTACGCCCACATGGCAGAAGAAGATTCGTTTTTTCGTATAATTATTTATATGTATTACGTAAAACAATATAATTAAAATAAAATCCTGCAATTCATCCAATTTATGTAAAAAAGTTCTCAAAGTTAATAAATATGCTTTACTTAGTTTTTCGTTAAATAAACTATTTAAATAAAATTCTAGCAGTTAAGTAAATAATCGCGGGATGAAGCCGCGGGAACCTGCTAGTGAATTATAGGTCTAGACTTTTTGTAAAATATTTGACGTGAAGACTTAAAATTTTATACTCCGCTAGTCTGGCCATTCATTCATTTTTTCCTACTTTCTTTAACCGTACTATAGGCAAAGGAAGTTTGTGTTCCTGAAGATCAGTGTCGAGTTGCAGCAGAAATGCATGTTTTGAGTACCCCTGAATCCGAAAATATAATTTAAAAAAAACACCTGTTTGTATATGTGTGTGCCTGTCGACAGTACAGTTCGGGAACGAGAAAGTACAACAAAGGGTATTTAATATAGAAGTTACTTATCAACTGGAAGTGTGACATGAAGATTGGCGAAGGCTTGCTCTTACTTTTACTACTGCTTTACAGAAGAAATGTTAATTTCTCGCTACGGGTCCAACGATGTTGATATAACCAACTATATAAGGAATTTGTTAAAAGTCTAGGGTGTGACATGCAATTATGAAATGAACGGATTAATACAGTGGATGAATTTTCTTTACAAACGTTATAGTTTCTTGTTAACTATATAATAGGAATACTACATAAATAGAACAGAGCAATCTTCGCAGAGTTAATCACAATTATAGATGTTTGACTTTTGTTTGGATTGTGAAATTGAAATAAAGGTCTGGTCCGTAAACTGACTGAGATAGGCCCACTTTGACCACATTTTTTATCGTTAAGAGGCATTACATGCTGAAATTTATACGGGATATATCATAATTAATAGCGCAAACCGAAACGGTTAAAAGTATACGGTAACAGAAGCAAAAACGTTCCAGCAAACATGGCTCCGCAAACTTCGTTTTGCGAGAGCTATTATTGCGAATGTGTGGTTATTATCCGCCACTGACTTTATTAAGAAACATCGTAGGCCTACTAATTAGTACAACACAAGTGATTTGAAAAGTAGATTTTTGTGTAATTTTCATTCTAAGTTGCCTCAAAACTGTCTCATATCTTAACTTAACAAGGAATACAATTCTACTTTAGTATGTTACATGTCATAATAATGTACACTCTTCATGTTAAAGGAGGTGTTCCTTGCATCTGGATGCAATACTGCACTGGTCTCTGCAGAGAGTTTGGATTTCTTTCATACACCGCCGGATCTTCTCAGAATTCTTGAAAAGCACGTACAATTCTTTGGTTTTGCTATATGGTTCCATTTTGACTACGTAGAGTTCAGCACACCTGACACTGTTCAGACGAGTGGTCTGACCTGCTTCTACTGTGTACTGTACCCATTGTCTATCGTGTATGGTTTGATTACAACTCCACCTTGTGGCAAAGTTCAGTTTTGTAAACAAGAGCACATCGCAGAACGCTTCTAAGTGCGCAACGAGTAAAGCACAACTAAGTTCGTCAGTGGCGGCTCTTAACCATACATTCGCATTAGTAAATCTCGCAAACGGCTTGTTTGCGGACCCATGTTTGTTGGAACTTTTTGTTTCTGTTATTGTATAGTATGTATACATGTATACATGTATACATAAGGACATTTGTCCTTTATGGAATATGACCGTTTTCGACATTGAGAAAGTACAGTACAGGTAGGCCTACATTGTTTATATTTTTAAAAAAATGCAAAAAATAAAACAAGTATCTTGGGACCTATAAGCATAAAGCATCCGTTATAGTAGTGAATATTGTTTCAATGTTACATCCGAATAATTACAGCTTTTATTAGATAATTATCTTAAACGGAAAGTTACTTTACATTAAACGTGTGGTGTTACAGTTCAGTGGATCCTCATCTGATGCACTATTGTTTGGTAGTGAATACTAGACGCTACTACTCCACTTTGTGTGAGGCACAAGGCGAGCGCAATGGCATATCTCCCCCTGACATCACCCATGCTACAGGCTTCAACTTTCCTCGCGAGCAGGCTGAGGCTCACAAGAATGAGCTGGCAAGCAAAGCTGCAAGACTCAACGCAAGCAGATTGGGCCGCGGAAGTGGTGGCGCTGGGGGCCCTCTCTACGAGGATATTGTGGTCAGTATTCATGTAGGCATTTAGATTAGAATGATGGGTAGTGTAAGCCCTTCGGCTTCTCAACACTGCGACCTTAATAGATCTACTGAGAATACCCTATAATAGCAGTAACCACTTTTAAATTAAGGCTTTTTAATATAGATATATAAGCATTCATGAGCCACAGATTATTGTCTCTGTTGGACACTACATGAGAATATTATATAATATTTTTAATATAGCTGTAAGGTTTTACATAGAACAAAGTAAACTAAAATAAGGACAAACATAAAGGAAACTAAGGATCTCTGGTTGTGGACTGTATATGGGTGATTCAGTTGAAATGGCACAACAAACATAGAAGAGAACACTAATTATATATTTTGAAGTAGTAGAAATATACAATAAATTAACAATATCTTTAAATAAGAATTTTACTTCGACTCATACAAACTCTATTTTGAGTTACAATTAAAAGTTAGAAAGTAGAGCATTAAGCTCAAACAAGATCAGCTGACTGTGCTGTCTCTAGAAAAAATGGAATTGGCTGTTTGCCCATAAATTCCAAACCAATTTATATATTCAGAAATTACAGTTTATATTGTAGCAAAATGACACTGCCTTATTTGGTGGCAAAAGTATATTATATACTCGAATCTAAATAAGAAAAGAGAGCCTCGCAATAGATGCCAACGACTCTATAAATATATACTCTGAATTACGATAATGTAAAGTATATTACTCAACTTTGGAGGCGGCGTGAATGGTCTGATCTGGACCTCCAAATAATGAAGCTTGAGTTGCAAGTGTAGACGTTCTAGTGAGGCTGCTAACTCGTCTTCTGCGCTGCGTAGCGGTTGACTTCTTGCTTGAATGTGTTGGTTCAAGTATGCCTAGTTTAGCATACGTTGTGGTTTACGAAGTATTTAGCCATTTTGATGAAGCTGCCTGGTACATGTTGCTCTGCGACTCGGCGTCTTGAACTTGGGTGTACTGCGACTTGGAGTCGAAGCGTACCATACGGCGACTTATGCTTCAATGTAGCGTCTCGTAAGACAATTGTAGAAGAATGAGGCGTCTCGTAAGACGTTTATAGTTGGAATGACAAACGGTCAAACAGAAGACCTTTCACTCCCCTCCATTACAAAAGTGAGTGCTTTCAAAAATCATAGAGAAGCTCGTCTAGAAGTTTCTAGAGGCTTCTAAATGCAAGGCAGACGATCTAATTGAATAACGAATATCTGAAAAGCTAAAGAAAATTACTTTAGTATTTTATCATATGAAATCTTTCCTAAGAATTTAAAGAACGTTTATGTTATTTAATGAATAATAGAGATCGATATCTTGATATGAGCTACAATCGATATCTCCATGGGTGCTTAAAGTCAAGGTGGGCACTTCAAGACTATGGTTAATTTAAGATACCTTGAAAAGTGCTTTCATAAATTAGTCCGTTTGAGTTATGTTTATGGATTTATTCTAAAATCTAGAATTCATTTCTAAACATTAAAATACATTCAGAAATTTGTAGATTAATATAAGTTCAGAAATTTTTCTAACTTTATGTATAAAGTTACAATAGCCTATAATTTTCCTCGGTCATATCCAGTCCTGAACCCGGGGATTTTTCGTTACTGAAAGCCCCACTACCCGGCCGGAAATCGAACCTGGACCGCCAGGGTGGGAGGCAAGTTATACCATTGACAAAGAACTCATTCTAATAAGGAAAACTATAATATATTATCGATAATTCACCCATTGTATCATTATAGGTCTATGGTATAACTTTTAATTATTATAGGTATCAGAAAGGCTCTAGTAAAGCACTGTTAATTGTTACAGGTAGGATGTGTGGGACGCAAGACAAGCTATACGGTGTCTAACCTGGAGCATGGTAAAGTGTACCATTTCAACCTTTTCGCAGTTAACAAGCGAACAAACCTGAGCTTCCCCTATGGCCGCACCACTCTAAAGTATGAGCCACGCAGCAAGCCAGCAGGCCTCAGAGACGGAAAAGTGGCATCTGTCAATCTCAAGAAGTTGGACGGGAAAGCTGCTTTCAAGTTCAAGGTAAGTTTACAGAACAGAAACAAAATTTTGAGAACTGATAGTTATCGTAGCATTTTCGCAGAAACTGAAGTTAGAATGCAAATTTCAACCTAGCAGGAGTTCGGTTTTCCTTCTATCTTCTAAAGACAGAAAATAATGCGGAGCCACTTCTGCTAAAATTAGCTGACAACTTAATTCGAGTGTTTTTTTTTTTATGAGTAAGCTCAATCTTTCTCTAAAATACTATGAAATTATTCATAAATTCCCCAAATCTCATCTAGTGGTTATATTTGTTCGTTAACTTTCGCTTCTACTTCATCAGTCACTGAATCTGATTTTTGTTTGTAATGTAAGTTATGCAGACTATAGCCTGCGTAAGCCTTTGTGTGTGTATAAGCTTATATACATAAATAAGAAGTACAAGTTCAATCCAATAGTTGCTGAAATAAGGTCCATAACCCAGCAGGGCTCCCACACGTGTCCCTCCTGGGTTCGTGGACACACAGGGACAATCGGAAATGAGAAAGCAGACCTATTAGCAAAAGAAGCTGCAAAATCTGCGAAGGAAGTTTCATGCGATAGAGCTCCAATATGCTACCTGAAAAGGAAGATAAAAAACCAAACAACTCTCCAGTTGAATAACATCTGGACCACAAGCTCGAAAGGACCCGCAACGAGAGAAATTTTACTTTCCCAAGATCCGATATCGACTCCAGTGCAAAATGCTCGTCCCGAACTTTGTGCTTACATAATTCCTATCTGGCCATGGCAAATTTAAATCATATTTCGAGCGATTTAACATCAATGTTCAAGATGATTACTAATGTTTCTGTTGATCCTCTCAAACAGTGCAGCACTTGCTCTTTGACTGTTCTGATTTTGGAAGATCAAGATATAGCCTACCCTAGAATATCACCTTAATTTTTGTAGCAATGAACTAGCAAAACCTCTGTTTCATATATTTAAAAAAAAATGTCGATATTCCCATTTTCTAATATGCATCCACCGCATCTTTAATAAGCTTTTTTTTTCATAATGCTGAATCCGTTGTAAATCTAATGTAAATTATTAAACTATAACCCTAATAATGCTAATGCACAAAAAGGTTTTTTTGTTTTGAACTTCAATAATATATACATAATTATAAGGTGATTAATGGATTTTTAACGCACTTAGAAAATTATAGTTAACACCATGTCTTATTCGCAAGGGCTAAAGTGCATCGACTAGTTGTAATTTTTAGAGACGCGAACGACTTTGAATCCCATTTTAACTTCTCATACATATAACGTCATGGTAGCACTAGTTTATCTTCATAAAACAGTTAAAATCACACGGATTTCAAGTCATTGTCACTCTCGGGGAGAACATATTGTCTTCACGAGTGATTTAATCTAACCCTTTTATAGTACGAAGCAGCAAAAAGTTGCTATATTTCGGCCATTTTGACTGTACAGCTCGGAGAAGAAGCGCATGATTGGACGTTGCCAGGTTGACGTCGCGAGGAACTATTGACTAACAAAAAAAGTGCGAGATTAAACATAGTACATAACGAGACGCGCGCAATTCGATATTCTACTACTAAAGTAATAAATGCGTTTGCGCTCCGCTACGGCTACCGCCTCCACCCCGCGTGCTTAACCATGTGGAGAGTATTATGCATTATTTAGACTATCCATCAAAACTTCATACTGCTGGAACGAGCTCAGTTGGTCAACCTAGTTCGGTGGAAAACAAATGCATCGCGCCGACCGAGTGAAGCAGCCAAACCGCGACGATGGGGGAGTTGTTATTGGGCTTTAGGCCTACTTATTTTATTGTAATAATAAAATGATTTATTGTATTAAAAGAATTACTGAAAATATTATTAGTATTATCCTTATTATTATTACTATTATTATTATTATTCACATTGCATTGTCTTGTCTTGTCTTGCCTTGTCTATCACATACCTTTAGTTTCGGTCTTCGTCTGTATAATTCTAAAATAAAATTACATCCAGGTTTAGCCACATGTAGTTTTGGAGACCTTAAATCTAGTATTTAAAAATTCATCTCTTTTAAATTAGTATTTATTTGTCACATGTGGTGCTCCTTCTTCTTGTTTCTATTATGATAATTATAATTTTAGATCATTATAGTTATTATTATTATTAATATTATTATTATTATTATTATTATTATTATTATTATTATTATTAACATCAACATTGGAGTCAAGCCATTATTCTCAGCTTTTAACTTTATCCCCCTGGTACTTTTTCATATTAATTCACCTAGTTCCTAACTTTAAAATCAGGTTAATATAGCACTAAAATACATAAAAATGTAACTCTGGAACTCTCCCCGAGCACGAGCTCCTGCTCAGAACCACCCATGTATCATCACCTGTCGTTTTTTAATTGATTAATATTGATTCAGCTGGTACTTTTTCTAATTATTAATATGTTTTGTTTTTTGTGTTTCTTGACATAATTATATTTTGTATTTGTGGTATAATACTATTAGATAGCTAAAATTTATTTCTTTTCGCTGTGCTTGTCAGCACTATTTGTTTAATGGAAGTTGTTTCCTTGTTAGTGCTTTCGAGTTGTTATTCAAGTGCGAAATATTAACGGCTTTAACAACTTGATACAGGTTGGAAAAAACTCAGAGGGGGACTTACATATGTATGTCATGCCTTGCGGTGGTGGAGTAGAGGTGGAGCTACTACTGAAGGGAGAGGTGGTTGTCCCCCGGAAGCTGGTATATGGATACGAGAGGATGAGGGTGGCAAATCCCATACGTGGCCAGCGGTACACATTGAGAGTTCTGGCGCCAAATGCAGAGGAACTACGACGAATATTCAGCGTAGAGGTGAGCAATTATACATTTACTATAGTGGTAATTCTGCGAGATGTTAATCTTAAATCTTGCTGATATTACATCTGGATCATCAGCTTTTTTTTTCAGAAATATAAGGCCAGATGTACGATTCACGTTAACCACTACTTCTCGCATGGTTGAAAAGTATTCTTGGACAGCTTACCCAACCCTTCACTGAAATTAACAATATTTACTAAATCCTAATCTCTGTTTCCAAAATATATTACTCACAATCCATATTACCCAAAATATTTCCCTTTAAATTGAAATCCGAATATGAATGTTGTATTTACTGAAATGTATCTGTATCTATGAAGACAAGGGCAAATATTGAACACAGCTTAAGTATTCTTCACAGAAAAATTAGGGTATAGTAGAAAAAATAAATTCTTCTGGTAAGGAAGGTTAATTAACTATTCTTAAAAGAAGATCAAATTCACTGGAATTGCCGACGGTAAGACCAATGCTGTGTGGAAACAGTAAATAAATAGGAAAAATTTGAAATCTTTGAAGATCCACAAGTTTCCACATCTTTCTCCACCAAATCAGAAGTAAAAGATTTGTTGGGATTGAACTCGTTTTACAATTAAATAAAGATGTACAAAATGAATGCAAATAATTTGGAAAATTGTTTTTTTTATGGAAACTGCATTCATTGAGAAAATGAGAAACTAAACCATAGTCACTATGAAAAATGAATTTAAAAAACTGTCCCGCGACTTCTGAAAAGGTTCACTCTTTTCTGTTTGGTCAAATAAGGGATCATAGTATGAATTATACACACATTGGAGAACATTGGAGAAACGTTTACCATTGAAACAAGCAAATATCCTACCACCAGACAAGTCTATCAAAAGAATCTGTAATAAAATCTGTATTATTTTCAGAATAATTTTTTATGTGATCAACGATAAACCAATGGTTTCTCCTGATTTGATTAACAGTGGAGTATACTATTATTCTCATAATCAATTCGCACGATTTATGTTCCATTCGTTTCAGGTTCTAGCAACAACTAAAGCTTCTGGGAAGTTTCCCCTGCCGGAATTGCCATCAGAGCCTCAAGTGTACGAATATGACAGCATGAGACGCTGCGACTCGATCACAGTAGGGTGGCTGCCATCTCCTGACCCAAGGGTGTCCCGTTACTGCGTTTTTGCAAAGGAGGACAAACACAGAGACCTGGAGATCAAGCGTCCCAATCAGTGTTCCTTGGACTCACGTTTAAAGAAAAACCAAGACTTTGCTATGATGCGATGTCAAGATAAAATCCCTAATGACACTAGGTATGTAGCGCAGATATCTTCAGAGTTTAACGGCAAGGAGTGCAATTCAAATTTAGTAAAAAATGTTTTACTCTAAATACAAAAACTCGCAAACAAACAACATACATTTATACCAAGGATTTAGTAGACACAGTTCTACTTTTGAAATAATGAAAAACAATGAAAAACAATGAATGAAAAATAATGAAAAATTGAATGCAATTCAATTATTACTTCCCCTGCCCGTACCATCGGTAATATAGGTAAATAGACAATACCTAAACAAGCTACTGGAATATTATCTATTTTACGGAACCCGAAGGTTCATTGCCGCGCTTATTTGAGCTCGCCATTCAACTCTATTCTGTGCTAGCTCCATCCAACCATCCTTCGCAAATCCTACTTCCTTTAAATCTATTCCAATTGCCCTCCCACCTACGTCTAGGTCTTCCAAGCGGTCTCTTCCCTTCGGGTCTCCCAGTCAATATTTTGGAGATATGTCTTTCCTCTCCCATGCGCACAACGTGTTCAGCCTATTTCATCCTCCGTGATTTAATTACTCTTACTATATTCGGCAAAAAGTAAAGGCTATGAAGCTCATCGTTAAGCAATTTTCTCCAATCCCCATTTCTTCTCTCTTAGGCCCAAATATTTTCCTAAGCACCTTGTTTTCGAACACACATTATGTTCTTCTTGAAGAGTAAGTGACCATATATCTCACATCCATATAATACCATTGGCAGGATAATTGCCTTATAAATGTTCATTTCCAGATTTCTGGATAGAAGACGAGAAGATAAAAAGATTTTGAACTGCATAAAAACAAGCATTTCCTAATTTCAATCGACACTTAACTTGTACCTCAATATTATTTGTATCTGTAATTATTGCTCCAACATTTCTTCACTTGTTCGAACGATTTACCGGCTATTCTAATATTTTGCAGTGCATTAGTTTGACATTTTATGACCATACACTCAGTTTTTTTCTGTATTAATTTCCAATCCGACATTCCTACAGGCATTTGAAATATTTTTTTGCGTTTCTCTCGATTGTGGTTATGTCATCACCCAACTGTCATCACCCACTGTATAATGACAGTGGCTTATCTTTAAAATTTCAACTCACAAGTAGCAGAATCTGCTTCACTTATTTACAAAAAAAAAAAAGAGGCGGAAGCTTCTGCTACATACTCGGTGCACTTAGGAAATAAACACCCTCTACCATGAAAAACATGTTTTATTGATAGTATACTCCACATCCCTATGCCCTATTCTGATATAATGTTTTGTACACAATCTTTATGACTTGTTCTTCATGCTAAAAAAACTCAATAATACCTTTATCACACCTTATTAGCTTTACAGTTTTCTACTTTGAAAACTTTCAATGTGAGATTTGATTCAAACTGCTGTTAAATCATCCTCATACAAAATCGGGTGCACATGCATCCCATATAAACCAATGCTGAAATATAATTGGTGCAAAGAAAGCTGTAGGCTTCTACCTTCATTACATTAACTCTCATAATACAACTTTGGCGCATTTGTCCATAAAATATTTAACATTAGTATAGAACTAAAACTTTGTGATCCGTAAGATTCCATGGCTCTAAATTTAAACCACAAAATTACAGGAACATTTTTTGCTTGATTTTCAAAATTTTATAGTCAACAGAACACAATTAATTATAGAATTACCCCTGTCATTTCCAAATTCACCAAAAAACCTAACAATAATATTTTTTAATTAATGAGCCAACTCCTAGAATACTTTATTTCCGGCGTCTTGCTGGAGCAAACACTGTGGATAAACTGCAAGTGTAAGCTTCTTAAGATTGTATTTAATTTGCTTCTAAAGGAACCGGGGAATTCGGTTCACTAATGATTTCATTTACCATGTCAACGGGGTACAAAATACAATGCTATGTTTCCATTACAAAATATGCATTGGCAAAATAAGCAAGGCAAAGTGGAAACATATTAGAAAAATAGTAGAACAATAATAATTAATTACAAATTATAAGTTCGTTAAGTATTTTATCTTATTCCAATTAAAAAAAGATTTGTCATCTTATTTGCCCAATTTTAGGTTTTATAAGATTGGACTATGTGACTGCCATGACCATAAAACGGAACAAAATAGTTTAAATCTAAGAATCTGACCCTACTCATCAGTTTACTGTAATCATTTGAAAATAGTGTCATTTTTAAAAAAGAAGTCAGGAAGTTTGTGATGCTGTCTTCCTTTCAAACGTTTCAACCTAAGATTCAATATGCTAATCCCTTTTCCTTTTTCAGGACAGTGATTACGCAGACAGTAGGAAATCTGAAACATGGACGGAGCTACATCATACAGATTACTGTCACTAAGATGAGAGGCAAGACATTGTCGTATGACCTGCTGCAGGCTCAAACCAAACCCATCTGCACATAGCGCACTTATACAAGTAGCAAGAGAGGAACCCACGCAAGACAACGAAGAAAACTTCCAAGTGCCATGAATTATCTAGATAAAGAAGGTTAACTAAAAGCTACAATGGAACTGAAAATAAGATTGTTTCACTGTTGCAACCTCTTTAGCAAGAATGAACCCAGTAGACTTATTGTACTTATTTGATAATTTATTGATATAGTATCGCTCTGTTAAATATGAAAACCTGTAACTCAAGTTAAATGAACATGAACTACTTTTCATTCTGTGCGTGAATCTGATATAAAGATAGTGGTAAAAGATTAAATGGAAGAACTATCGAATCGGGATGAAAGTTGTAGTGAAAAGTATAAAGAAAAAGTGAAATTTGAGGCATTTCGCTTCAGTTATGGACCAAACGAGTCGAGAAACCATAACCACCGACAACATAGTCTGAGTTTTAAGTTCAATGTTAAAAGTAGTATTGAGTGGTTTAAATTATCTTAGGAAAATCGTGCAATTTAATTCTTTGTATTTTACATGAGTATGAGACATAAAACGAAAAAGGTGGATTTTTCTACTCAAAACGTTACTCTGAAAGTGAGCAAGCATGTTCTGTTTCATGAAGAAGAAACAAGCAACAAGTTGAAGATGTGAAGCAGCATAAGGGTATCATTTAAGTTATGTTTATCAAAAGGGTGATGGCTCACAGCCTCTAAAACAATTTCAGAAAGATATTGAATCTCATAAATTCAGGCCAAGGATTGAAGTATGATCTTATCACAATCAGGCTGGGCTTCTCTCTCAACGATGAAAGCAGGGAGCTCCCTTCTAACTTATGTCGCAAGCTAGTATGAATTATGGCCAAACAAATAGGAGTTGAATTCAGAAATAATTTAATTTTTGTATCGAGATAATCTAAGTTGCGTCCAAGCTAATCGAATTTTCATCTCGAACGAAACTAAGTTGTGTCCCGAGCTAACTTAAATTATGCCCAAACAAATCTGAGTTGAGACCAGAGGTAATTTAATTTTAGTAATGAAATAATTTAGCTGTTTCCAAGCTAATCTAAGTTGCATCTCTTGCGAATCTAAGTTGTGTCCCGAGCTAATAATTATGAGTTATGCTCTAACAAATATGAGTTGAGTTCAGAGATAACTTAATTTTTATATTGAGATAATCTAAGTTGTGTCCAAGCTAATCTAAGTTGCACCTCGAGCGAATCTAAGTTATGTCCGAGCAAACCTGAGTTGAATTCTGCGATTATGTAAGAATGCAAGATTGTAAGGTGTGTCCCAAGATAATCTAAGGGTCGTATTCATGAACGCGACTTTGGAAGACTACTTCCTAAAGTAGACTTTCAAACCAAAGTTTAACTCTGCATAAAGTCGTATTCATAGGCATTACTTTCGAGATTTTGACTATGACTTTTGAAAAATCAAGTTTTGACGATGTTATTCTAATATTGGCAATGTCATCCACTTTCCCCTAAACGAATTATGTTTAAAAACAGTTGAAATTACTACAAATTTAGTAATATACCAACGAAGCAAATTACATTGCATTGTTAAGTGTCTCGTTTTGTGTAAAAACAATTGTTCTGAAGGCATGAAAGTCATAAAGAGTTCATCATTGACAGACTACAAATGTTACGTGTTGTTTTAATTGAAATAATACAAAGTAATATAAAGAACTAAGTAATCCACTGTAATATAAATGCAAGCCATTTATCCTTGCATAAAATGGTAACGAAATAAGCAGTTATACCATCAGTGGAACTGGTAATCCTCTTCTGTTATTATTCTTCAGTACATATTGAAACATGGTGAGATTATTCAATACTGTCTGCTTATCAAGTCTGTATCATCATTTGAATTATTATACCTATAAAATTCTATACGGTTTTGCGCATGTCTAATAATACGCCAAGGAACTGGTAATTTCCTAGGATAATTTCCTGAATGTCATAAATATTCTCATCAAATTCAACAACTCCCAGAATGTCAACCATATTTATTCATGTCAATACTCCAAAGTCAAAGTCGAGATTGCCGGCGACTTCGAAGTAAAGTCACAATCAAAGTTTACTTTCGTCAAAGTTTAGACTAAGAATAGGAAAATGGTGACTGTTATCTGCGAAGTCAACTTCAATCCAAAGTGTTGTTCATGAATACCGGCCTAAGTTGTATTAGAACTAACCTAAGCTGTCTCTCAAACTAATCTCAACCGTGTCCCAAGATAATCTAGGTTGTGTCCCATACTAATCTAGGTTGTGTCCCAAGCTGATCTAGGTTGTGTCCAAAGCTAATGTGGGTTGTGTCCAAAGCTTATCTAGATTGTGTGCGAAGCTAATCTAGGTTGTTTTCCAAACTAATCTTAGTTGTATTCCGAACTAATTTAAGATCTACCCGAGAAAATCTAAGCAGAGTAGCGAGTTACATAAAGTTGTTTCCCGAGCCAATATGTTATTTCGCAAGTTAACATAAGTTACGTCCGAGAGAGCCTTAATTTATCCTAACTAGTGTAAGCTGAGTATCGAGTTAATCTGAGGATTTGGATCCGAATTGTTTACACCGAAGGCACAAACACTAACCTTGAGCAACCGGGGACAAGTTCAATGGGACTGTCACATGCAAGAAAATGACGTGTCTGTCCGCCTGCACTCCCACAAATGGAAACTGGCCGCCCCCACACAGGAAACTGCCTGATGCTACTATGGATGATATTCGATGACATTTATGGGACCACGTACGAGTATATTCGTTTCTGAATTTGTGTAAGCAATATTAATTTTACATAATTTAATATTTAACTATCAGTGTTCTTATCGTGCACAATATGTATTCAAGAAGATCGCTGTGATTGCCACAAGATACGGGAAATACTGCTTAGTTCTTTTATTGTTTTGGTGGGATCACCCGAATGCATCCTCTTTATGTATCCACACCTCCTGCTATTGTAAAATTCACGTAAGATTTTTTGTTTTATCTTATCCAACTATTCTTTCGTGCCTTGTAGATAAAGAGGATATTACTAATAAGTTTTGAGTAAATGTTACGAAACGTATACTATGATTATGGCTTCAAGTCCTTCTGTCTGGAGTTCCTTCCTATTTCTTCATAAGAGTTCCAACCATTTTTATGTTCATTATGAAATTTTCCTTTAATAATAACGAAGCTTGCAATGTTAGTACAGGGACTGAGGACTCAACTTGAGTGTGACATGTACCTAACATGACGTCATTGTGTTGGGTATGTCAAATCACAGCACGAAGAGTTCACTTCGAATGCTTGTACTGGAATCTACATGAAGATGATAAAATACAATTTATTTATGTTCACAAACACACTGGCCATCATATATGTGTAGAATATAAAATGGACATAATTTATTTGATCATGCTTTCATTATAAAAGCAGTATGAAATGTGTTCGCTTTTCTTTTATTTCCAACCGATTATACCTGAGCACATTCTTATTTTCATAGCTTGACATGACTCACCCACCTGCTATAGAACAAGCTTAGTGAACCTAACAGTTCATTCCACAAACATTTCAAGCCAGATAATAACGTTCAGTTAAAAGGGCAAGTCTACCTGAGGAAAATAATATTTCTGTGGAAATAATAGTTAGGTTAAAACTATTAACTAACCACATGTCAGTACGTACCTACCTACTATAATCGCTGCATCATTTGAAATAAGCAGATGACATGATTAGAGGGCATGTTATCAGCATGCAGACTCTGACGGTCGTTATTGATAGCTTTGTGACCGGAGCGGCTACTTATTTCTTAAGTAGCACCTCAGTTGTAGTAATGAGGCAGAGAACACCCCGTTCCAGACTTTCCTATCTCATAAAATCCTAGAAGGTACCGGGGATCGTTCATGCAATTCTGTACTTTGCGAAGCTCCCCACAACATCACGAAGGTAATCATATTAGATCTATGGTGGATACAAATTAATCCTGGCATGAATGGAGTTCCCACACCAGTAACTCTAATTAATCGTGTGGCGCAGGACATGCGTTCACTTTCCTCAAGCAGCAGCCCCTGGCTCGATTCCCGGTCGGAAAAAGTTCCCTGGGTGCTTTTTTCCGCAGTTTTTCCTAACATTTGAGACAAATTTCGAGAAACTTTAGGCCTCATTATCATCATCACATGTTGTTTATGAAAACTGATGAGTGTATGTGACTCGTCCTACGTATTGGTGTTATCTCGGAGCTGGCCCCGGCATTATGCTGATCGTTCACCCGGGGAGGCCCTTCATGTCCTTATCTGATCGAAAAGTATCATGAGATCCACAGGAAGTTCCTCTCCCGACCGGTCGCGATCCTGTAAGAGCCGGGCGATGAGGGCCACATAATCGTCCTACTGACGGGGGAGGTAATGTAGAGAAAGAAAAGTTACGGCTAGATTTGCCATAGATGGAACTGTCATGAAGAGTAGAAGCAAAGCTCAGGTGAATTTTCACCCGTAGTAATCTTCGTGGGTTAAGTGTTAGGAACGGGTGCTTACAAAGAACGTGTGAATGCTTTTGGATAAAAGAAATTCAATAAATTATTGTATTCCTATATTGTAAAATTTATTATCTAATATTATTGAATCAAATTTCAGAAACTGACAGCTCAAAATGTAACCTTACGAATGTTATTTATTTTTAAATGTGTGAATGATTTTTGGAGTGATTTTATATTTACCGAGTCACTAAAAACATCTTTACGTATGATTATAAATATGTCAACTTGTGAACCACTTGGTAGAATATACGAAATAGTCCTTAATGCTTACATATTCCTAAAATGTTCACGTACCTAAATCTTAAATAGCTTATACTTCAATATTACAGTATCTGGAGTTTAATGTTTAATAACAAATACGCTACTGATTCCTTTATAATAGTTCCAAATCTCCTAGGAACACAACCAAGATCTCTCAATTCCCTCATTTTCAAGGAAGTTCTTTTTAATATTATTGGACAATTCTAATAATATTCTGTACTTCAATATGTTTTGTATAAAAGTTCTTATTATTTAGGAGTAAAAACATTAATTACGCTTTTTCCACTCGCATCCATTTCATATGAGAACTGTGCCAATAAATTTGAATGGAATTTGCATAAGCAGTGCAAGACCTCTTTAAGCCACTGAAAAGCAATATTATATTACCTTTTACTGAAAACGTTATACGGTAAGTGTAAATAATCGGAACCAGTTAGCCATTTCAATACCAAATTTGAACTGAGGGTTCCTTAATGAAGAGTAAACTTCAAGAGCAATATTATTATAGACTTGCTATGTCAGAAAATAAATTTTCGAGGATGTGTGAAATTTTATTTAATTTTATTTAATAAACAGTCTTTATCGGGCTGAGGTGTACAGGTTAAGAGATTATTTAAAAACGAAAGAGGCTTCTCGTAAGAGTGAAGAAATCATTGTATCAACATGCTAATAGAAATATATTGCAGAGGCTACATTTGTATGCAGATTTGTTTTATTTTGAAAAGAGTACCAAACCTTTTCACCTTCTACACCTTCTACAAATGTATTTAAATAATTTAATTTATCTCCAAAGCAAAGCATTTGTCCTGGACGGGAATCGAAACCTAGTATTCAGCTTAGTCACTTTAAGACATTCGGCTCCCAGTCTTAAATCACGTAATTCTCTATACCCTGCAGGCTCACTTCTCACGTTAACACATCCACGACATAAAGATAATACATCAGAGTTTGGTGCTATTGTTATTTTTAGGATCTTAAGACTGATATCAGGGTTTTTACATCGAAATGCCTGAATTGTATGGCCTTTTTAGCAATATAATTGGGGGGTCTTCCTTTTCCATTGGTTACAATAGGAGTTGGAATTTCCGCGTAAATTTTCTCACAAACATTTAGCGTGTTTTGGCGCAGTTGTCAGTCCGCACGAAAATTGCATCATTTCAGGAGAAGGCAAAAGTGGTGGTGTAGTACTCTCCTATTGTACCCAACGGACAAGTCAAACCTGAAAAAAAATATGCATTCTCTATTATTAAAACTGCCCCAACATTTGGGCATTTTGGTGTAGACACCTGTGAGTTGGCCTCCAAGTTCTCCTGCCGTTGGGTTTATTTTAGTGGGGCTGCACGAAGGACAGACATATGTACTTCGTGTAACCACATGAATTTACATGGAAGTGTTGTGACTTTTTTATACAAACTTAATACTTAACATGACTTATGTTTGTGAATAAAATTTCCCTACCTTTTCTTCTTTTGTACTGGGAGCAAGATAAAATTAGGGCATTTTGGTGTAGATACTCTTATATTAATTACAATAATGTTCTATTATATCGCTCTGAAGAGTCTTGCATGGTATCAACCTCAACATAACTCACTTTTCATTTGTATTACTGCTGCTATTTTTGTTACATCCCAAAACCAATATTTAATTTCTTTCCCATAGTCCATTTGGGTGCCAATAATTAATCGATTAATCAGGTTGTTTGTGTAATTTCAAAGTAAACTATTGTTTTGCGTAGAAAAGGGTTCCCATCGTCCCGATTTTCCTGGAACAGTCCAGGTTTTTTATAGGATTTTCCGCTGTCCCGACTTTCTCCCAAATGCCCCACTTCTTTCTCTCGTAAATATAGGTCTAATTACTAAAAGTACATTAAGCTTACGCAATTTATTCCATTTTAAACATCAATGATGGTGACTGATATTTGCCAACCTCGTATGCCAAGAATTTCAATTTTACAAGAGAGCGAAAAACAGATGGGCATATTGGTGAAAGAGCAGGGAGAGTGAATGTTAATGTAATGAATTGAGGCAAACAGCTGACAGCTTAAGAATCTCGGAAACCGTGAATGATATAGTGGTAGAAGCAGAGAATAATACAGAGAAAAATAAATATTTTTAAACTCATTTAGTTAAGTTTGTAACCATGCCTTGGCATACGATGTTTTTGTAGAAGATTCGGGAAGAATTCTTTGATGGGGATCCAAATAATGAAATCTCATTTTGTCAATTTTTTGGCATACGAGGTTGCTGTTCAATATCATCGATATGCAGCACTGCTGGAGGCAAATTCATACAACTTTGATGAGGTATATTAAGAAGTTCTAATGCTCAAAAATCCAAAGAAAATAAACTTTTTGATCAGATATTGTTCGTCTATTCGTTGTAAGCGTGTTTATTATTTGTAATACGCATGGTGAATTTAATTCCATTTTTGTCATTTCTAACGTTTCCCTTTTTTAAAGTCCCCCTTTTTTTCAAGAGAAAATTGCAAATGTCTGTTTTTTCTGTCAAAAATACATTATGGGAACCCTAACGTACGAAGAAATCAATTTAGCACAACCCCTGGAGGACCAGTAGACTGACTTTGGAGTAATCTAATATGTGACCCAACTTACTGAACTGTCGAATCTCTCATGTTCTTTGTAAACTTAATTACTTGGGAACTAATTCTGCTATTCCCATTCTACTAAACCATTACACAAGGACAATGATAAGTTACAACCAGGGTTATGATTTTAGGTGCTATTTCATTATGGAAAAAGGGAAAAGGTGCTAAGAATAAGGCAAAATAGGGACCAAAAAAGTTGCTACTAAACTCATTATGTAACAAACTTACAGTCACGAATAGCAGAATACTGACTGATTACAGTGAAATTAACACACAAAATGGAATATTTAGTCATTGTTTTCTATTGTCATATTATATAGCGCATTACCTGAAAGCAGACAGGATGACTGCAAGGTGACTAGTTCAATGAAAGTTACTTAAGTTCTTACATATTGGAACGAAACCAAGACAATCAAAAAATAAAAAAGCAATGAAACTGAAAAGCTATAAAAGATTAAATGCGCTCAACAGGATTATTAAAAAGGTGCTGTAAATAAAATAAAAAAATATATTATGGGCACGGTGGAGAAAAGGGGGAAAAGGTGCTACAAAATTAGCTTCGTTTTGAACTAGAGAGAACGTTTCATACTGTGGTTTCTTTGACAAGAGCTCTTACTCGCCCTACGAAAAAAGATGTGCACCTAAAAATCCTAACCCTGGTCATAACCCTAGAGACAATATACAGAACGAATAAGAAATGTAAACTGTGCAAAACATAAATGAACTGCTAACTGCAGAAAGGCAACAAGTCCACAAATCCTGATTTTACAGGAATGACCAAAAAAAAAAACCTTTTTTGACAAGTTATTTTCAAACTCAGGTTTTTCAAAGCAAAATTCAAACTGTTGCCATACCTATAAATATGATGACAGACGCTCCCTTTCAGCAGTAAACGGTGTGTCTACCAATTTAGAACTGATTTGTGCTGAAAAGTGAATTTGTGAATTTTGAGGACTAGTTGCCTTTCTGCAGTTAGCAGTTCAAATATGTGTCGTCACTTTTAAGAAACTTTGAAATCGAATACTTCCTTTTATAAACAACAACGAATTGGGGAGAAATATCGGGCTCAAACTTTACAATATGCAATAATAAGAACTTTCTTATCTATTTAATTTCTTATCTATCGGCCTGTTGATTGCTGAAACAGTTCATTGATAGAATCCACAGTTTAAACAATTATTTCGAAGATCAGTATCGAAGTTCCTCAGATTAGATTACTTAGGCGTAGGCTACATGAGACGTTGAAACGTTTATTTAGAAATATTAATATGTGGAAATTAAAGGCACGAATTTTGCTAACCTCTGCGATAAAACACAAACAAAAATTCCGTCGCGAAGGGTAAAATAAACATTGATGCGGAAGTATTGTTTTGGATGGAGATAAACCAGTCGTCCAAAATACTCCTACTTTCTCTGCGTTTTCTCCACAGAAAATCTAGCTGACAATCAGAATCAACATGCACACTGTCAGTGATTTTGTGCTACAGCAGAAAAATAGGCAACGCATGTTTGAATGAATTAAGTATCAACACTGAAGTTAATGTTGTGAGAGTCAAAAAATGAAAAATACTTTTCTTTATAAATTAATGTACAATTAGGGGGAAAAAGCGGACCGACTAAAATATCTAACATGCCGATATGAGCCTCTGCGCATGCCTAGCGGCATTCACAGGTTGCGGGGAATGTATTCAAATTTGTTCTACAGCCGATAAATTGCTTGAATTGATAAATAATTTTACGTAATGTGCATTGCTTGTGAAAACAAACGTTTCCGTTACATCTCTTGCATTTATGTACGTATTACAAGGCTCTGAAATCAGCTACAAGAATCGGTCCACTTTTTCCCCTACCTGTACAAGGTGTAATTAATCCCTAAACGTATTTTTATTTTCGTACAGTAGGCCTATGCTGAATATTAACTTACCAAAAAGAAGATATTTAAAAAATTGAATAGAAGCCTCAGGAATTGAATAGCATATAGCCTACATGTAGGCTAATATATTGATATTTAACTTTTACTCTATGCTGAATTATCAGAACCATACAGTTACATGTAGTTATGGGCTGAAAACCGCAACGGTGTCGATGGTTTAAATAAACATGAAGCGTGACGGATCAAAACGATCAGTTGTTTTTGTTAATTTCTTAGAATTTAAACTTTTGTCTTCAAATCGCTAATCTAACGTTAAAATATATGGAGGAAAAATAATCATTAACTAGGAGACTATCGCCGTTCTTCGCCGAACGGAATCGAACTTGCATTTTGTCTGTATTAAGCCACAAAATGGTACTTAAACTCATTGCATACCGAACGTGGAATCTGATCATTCTTAGCCGTCACCCTTCACAAGCATGAGTTTCAGTTTCTGCGTAATTAACAAGTAGCGTAGACATTATCTTATTGACATGTAGGAATTCAGGGAAATCTACGTTATCTCCACAATGATAAACCTTAAACACTTAAGGTGATGATAACAAAAAGTCTTCATCAAATACAGCAAAGACCATAAATCTTGCAACAGTTAAAAGCTAACTCACGGGTGTTCTTGGTATCATTATTATGAGATTATTTCCCAAGCTAATATGAATACTTCGAACTTCAGATTTAATAAAAACAATTAAAATATAATAATGCAGTATACAATATTATTGTCAGTCCATAACTTATAACTTTATATTTATTAGTGAACATGGTACATGACTAAAATGCAGAAACCCTCAGACATTCCTGGTAAAATTTAGCAAGGAATTTATTTCTGACGGAAAATAGTCTAACAACCTAATTATACTTGTGTAGAGTTCTTACCTTTTGGGTAGTTTTATTAGCTTTCAAAATCATGTTCTTTGCAGTTTCTTGTGGCAATCTCTCCTGGGGGAAAGTCGTACGATGCGTAAAGCTATCACCCTTGCAATCTCCAATTGCAGAATGCTTGTATAATCTCCTGGAACTCTGGCCTCCATAGCCTAAATGGAACACTTTAATTTTACTGTTCATGCCATTTTAAGAAAACCTCGTCCCAAACCATCTTATGTCTGCAAACGAATATAATAGTATTGTTCCCTGATCCAAAAATCTACCGACACCGACAAAGAACAGGTGCTCTTGCAGTCGCGTGGATTTCCCCAGTGTTGCCGCTGTCATTCACCACTTCTCAAGTGAAGTAAACGTGCTGTGGTACATATTTGTCAACTAGACTGCAGTCAAGTATGAATACGGCTAATTACCTTTCTATTCACTGATTGAAGATGGAAGAGGATTAGGGTGGCAGCAGGTAGAGGCAGTTCTTGGGGAAAAAAGTATTTAAGAAGTGGGACCCACAATACTTACTTTTTTACTTACAATAAGCATTGTACTGTAATGAGAAAAGACAGGCTCTCCTGCTGGATTCGTAGTAGGCCTACTGTATTTTACTTGACGATCGAAGAGGCAAACGTCCTGTTTTAATTCGACCGTTCGGCGTTTCGTCTGATTGTAAGTTTGTTTACGATGCATGAGGGTTTTTTATTTTGTTAATCGGTTTCAAAATGATGGCCGTTTTAGTGGCTACCTTTCAAGTAATGTTCAGCTTCTTTCTATGATTCCAGCCAAACGGTTCATGCTATAAAAATTAAAAAATTTGAAGAATCTCAAGTGTAAAGTTTGTTACACAACTTTGTTCCAGTACATTTCTGAATTAACTCTAATGAATTACCAGAATTTCTTGTGTTTCTCTGTAAATTTGTTTGATACTCAGTCACGATCAAACGCGTTCGGTTTTCTTCCAATTTGGTAATAATGTTCCTTGAAGTTTTTAATATCGAGGTAAGTGTAAGGATTTTTATTTTTTATTCCATTCCAAGATTGTGGTCCTTTAAATTTGTGGCAGATGATTTTATTTGTATTCTTTATTTTATTTTTATATAAATAAATAAATATATTATTATTACGCATGCTAAGTCTACTGTTTACGGAACTTGATAGGCTACTAGTAAATTTACTATATCTTGATTAATTATGAACATCAGAACCACAACCATAAGTTGATTGTTATGTTAAACCGAACATCACAAGTTGTGATATGATGCAGCAACTATTTTTCTTTATTGTCCCATTATACAGGGATCAAAACTAAAGCAGCAGTTTCCACCGAACTACTTATGCGATTTCAGTTCCCTGTAGGTATTTAAGTGACTGCAATTCACTAAAGGACTCATTACACTTAAGAGTGTGAAACCTACAGGTACAATACAATCTTATCAACATGGGTAGCATAAAGACTTGGACTCTTGTCGTTGTCATAGGTAAGTGTTATATTCGGTGTAAAACAGCTGTAATCCCAGTCACGTTGATAAGACTGCACAGACCTTTTTATTTGTCAGTCAGTTAATAAATGGTTTATATCATTTAATAATTTATCTGTTTTTGTAAATTCATATATTATAGTATCTTTGACTTGACGAACAGTGAGCATCATTTAGTGTTGTTTAGTTACGGTATGATTATTACAAAACAGAAATACACGAACTACTGGCATAACTGTGATCTTATATATTTTGAAATGTTAGATTTTCCTTCAAATTTAGTAAAAACTGCACTTTCGAAAAATTACATTTCCAAAAAACTTAAAATAATTTGATTTTTAAGATAATCTGCATATGAATTAAGCTAGTGCTTGTTCTTTTTAATTAATTAATTAAATTGGGCAACTTTTTAAGATTCTGATAAGAAATTATAAAATATGTTTTACAACTTATAATTACAACTTACATTCTTTTACCTATAGAAACATTGTTATCAAACGGTATAACTTATTCCAATCATAATCTTATCAATATTATTTGCATTAGAGGGTCTCCCATGGCTGGAGCTCCGTGCTATGGGAGAAAATGTGCACCTATGTCCATCAGGAAAAGAATGAATTTACTATTTGTAATTCATTCTGTTGATTCAAAATATTTAGAGAGACGATGAACCAGTAACAATACTGGTAATAATTTCTAATAAATCTTTTGCAGAACTAAATAATTTCTAGGCCTGCCATTGCTAGTAATGGTCAATTTTATTTATTATTCAATTTAACCTTTTTCCTTTTAATGATGAAGGCGTAGAGTGAGCTGCAAAGTCTTCATTCCGTACTAATTAAAATGAATTTATCACCACATGAGTCGTGTTTAACACAATACTGTATTGGATTGTGCATTTTTTCCAAATTTCTACATCCTTTACATATTAATATTTTACAAAATTGTTGTTAATTCAATTTTTATAGGCTCATTAAAAAGTTTGTACACTTTAAGATTGAAGACAAAAATATATATTACTTCACTACCCGCTTTTTGAAAACACAGGATTTCCAATGGTTACATATTTGGACTTTTGTAACGCCGTATGTATCGACGTTTAATTACAGGCTAAACGAATATCTACGCAAATTTTGTCAGGTATAAATCATCTGCTCCTAAGATCATATATTTTATAGTAGGCCTAATACTATAGTAAGTTATTTCTTATTTCGGTGTTACACATTTTTGTAAAATAGTTTAATTTTATGTAACAGAGTTAATATGTATGCTACTAGGAAGTGCCCGCGGCTTCGCCCACGATAATTAATTGAAAAATTAGAAATTAATAGTATAATAATTATTAAAGCATTATATTTATTAACACTTGCACGCGAATCATTCTTAAACTAAACCATTAATAATTAATGAAACAGCTAAAATTCCGGCTTTAGAGTACATTCCACGATTAGAAATTGCCACCTGGGAAAACGATCTCAGATTCGATTATGTAGTTCCAAAGATAACTGTGATCCACTGCCTTCTAAACTGTATAGGCTAATTCTCGTGCGTAATTCTCGAGACGGCGGTGGATAATGGCGTTTTTCAACTGTTTGTTGACAGATGAATGAGATGTGAATTTTATTGGATAAATTCAGTGTAATTTTAAGAAATTATATAATTTTTCAAGAGAAGGAGTGATTGATTTGGATTATTATTATCAGCGATATTTCAAGAGTTAAATCATCACTATTCATTGACTCCAGGATTTTTAAGAAATTTATACTGGTAGATTATTAAAAAAGTTTGTGGTTCAGAGCTATGAAAATTGTAAGTAAAAATAAAATTAGAATATTTGTTCATTGAGTTCATTTCACTTAGGCCTTATATAATAAAGAAACGGTTTTCCTAATCTTGTAGTCGTCATGAAAGTTTAGACTGAGAGATACGAACATCGCCGAGTATACCCGATGTCTCACGAAGCGGGCGAGCAAGCACGCTATTTAGGGCCGTTGAATTGTATAAGAGTAGATATGAGGGGTCCATTAGCAAACCCGGCAATCTCCATTTTGATAAAAGAAAGAGATGCTAATTTCTAATGAAAGTTTAAGGCATTTCCTATTACATATTTAGTGTATGTGTTGCAAATCTGAGTTCCTCCCTTACGTGGGAAGTTGTGTTTACAACATCTCTATCATTTATCAAAATGGAGATTGCCGAGTATGTAGTGTATTCTTATTACTTATAAAACAGTAAGTGTATTTGTTTGTTTCTTTTTTAAAATTCCATCTCTGGCTGAGTGTTTAGAGAAGGGCCTTACATCTGCCAGATTAAATAAAAAATTAATTATTATTATTATTATTATGACAAACAGCTATTTAACGTTTTTAAGAAAAATGCTAACTCAATCAACTTTATTTGTATTTTCAACATCGAGATCATATTATCACGTTTCAGGTTATGTATAGTTTATGTAACTAATTTGTTTCTATTGTTGATGTTATGGCTTCTGATAATGAACTCTAACTGTTTTTAAATTTTGTTGGTTAAATTTTAGGATGAAATAGCTGTGATAAAATACAAGTCGATATTTTCTTTTACGAGTGAGGGAACCATGAACAATTAAAAATTAACTGACTGAATTTCAAATCTCACGAATGAAAGCCCGAGAAGTTAGTGTTTAGCCATCCCGCATGGTTTTATGATAATGTACTGAACATGGCAAACACAATAGAACTAAACCTTTTCTTTGATTTTTTCAGTCTAATTGTTGACTCAAACCTAGTTTAGACCTATTAATATATCAGTGCCGGTACCTTTTCATTCTTTTCCATTCTTAATAAATTATTTAATTCGAAATAAGCCTTTTAAATTGTACAATCTATGTATTTCAAAATAGGCTGTTATATTACTCATAATCATTATTATTATTATTATTATTATTATTATTATTATTATTTCTCCTTTTTTAAACATTTAGTGGGATGCCATTATCATTGATACGAAAAGGTCCCAAGTTGTTACAAAATAATTTATGCTAGGTAGGCCTATAAAATTCTAACATAGACTACCACTACTGGCTTCGCAATTTACATTCCTACTCGCGGCCCCTGGCCAGCGTGGAAAAAGTGGTGTGGTCGCCCCAGGGCAGTCGCAATAGTTGAAAAGAGTAAAGCCCTTCAAGAAAAGTAACATATTTAGTCTAACTTACTATTTCTAATTTAATCTTGGAATTCAAAATACACAGAGGATATGAATTGTAAATTTATAATAAATGTCCAATACTGTATAAATTATTACTACTGTATTATTAACTCTAGTTGCACTATTAACGTCAAAAATGGCTATATTTAAGTCAACTCTACGATGGATGTCAGACTAAACTTTTAACATGGAGGACCTTTAATTCACGGAGAGGATATATGAATTTATATATTATTTAACTCTAAATCTCAAGTCCTATATTTAACATATGAAACGCTTAGCATGAGCATTAATTTTTCACTGGAGCGGTCGAACTATTCATCGTCACAGCTTTCATCGGTGGTTGGCCCGCCATTTTCTTTCTCGTCAGGCAATTTCCTAGTGGATATTTTGTTTCAAATATTCCATTGCGTATGGGTTTGTCTTAATTCTTCCATACAGTAGTATGTTAGGTTGTCTTTTATACTTTATGACTTAATTTACCCCAGAGATAAAAGAAATCTCTACTGATCTCTACTGATAAATCTGTACTTCTCAAACAAATTTTCAATTGTTCTCATGGAAATATTGACTGCAACTTATGGGCTATGGCAGAGTCTATTAAAAAAGAGGGGGAGCGATTGTATTCACGTACCTGGGGGCCAGCATTTCCATTTCGCCTATGGCGAGTGATGGACGGTTTCTTAAAGAGATGCCAAAAAGTGTATTGACGAAGGTGGCCAGTTTCAGCACCATTTTCATAAAGTGGGCAAGTAAAGCCTCTAGTATAAACATAGTTAAGAAAATTGTTGTACGGTTCCATCAGCGCCACTATGATAGCCGCAGAATGCAACGCACGCCACCGTCGCAGACAGGAAAAACACCGCGCAGGTGGTTCTTAGTTCATTGGGTCTCCTTGTATAAGTTATTTGACTGTGAAAGGAGAAAATATTATTTAGTTTTTAAGTAGTCTCCATTGTAATTTTAAGTTTTGTATCTTCAGGGTTGGCAATGGTATCTACTGTTCTTGGTGCTGACTGTTCTTGCCCACAGTGTATAATCTACAGCCCAATATGTGCTACATTCCACAGTCAATACGCCACCAACAATAGAAGGGTATTTCCTAGTCAGTGTCATATGAACTGCTATAACAAATGCTATAAGACAAGTAAGTATAAAAATGTTTACCTTTTTAATTCCACTTATATTTTTATATGAACAGCATAAAAGAACCTATCAGTCAATAAGACATAGCAAATTATAATTTTACAAACAATATTAATTATGACCAGGGGTGTAATTGAGGGGGGAGAGGGGAAACGGCGCACCTCACTGTTTTTTTTTAATTAGAATAAATATATTTTTAATCATTTCTAATATTGAATTTTTGAAAGGTGTTTTAAATAAAACATATAAATTCTTTTAAACATTGTCTAAAAGAATGTGAAGGCCTACTCAGAAACTAGTAACTAAAATATATTTTTTCTTTAAAAAATACATAGCGTAAAATTATATTATGTAACAAAATTGAATCTTAAAAACCTTTCTTAAACGTGTTCATAATTATTTGAGAATTTTAAACGAAATGCCATAAAGATAAAAACTTTTCATAGCAATTTTTCATGTTAATTTTAAATAAATTAGTACTGGTCTGGAAAATTTGCCACTGCAACACTGTTTATGACTTCAAAGATATACGAACATAAAGAGCAGTAACGAGTAACTACTGTATTGAAATTTATAATCAAGCGTTTTAACTAAATAAGTACGATTTCAGTAAAATTGAACTCACTATTTCATCACATCAGCTGAAATAAGATCCAATTAATGAATGGAATTTCAAAAGGATTACGTTCTACAACGTAACACATGCAAAGAATGTGGTAAAAATTATATTGGCCAAACCGGAAGCAGGTTCAAAAATTTAACATACATATTTAGCTTTTAAATACAACAGAACTAAGTTTGCAATCACAAATCACTCAATAAATAGTACACTGTCTTACATAGAAAATACAAAGAAAAGGTAATAGATTAAACACCGTTAGATACCTTGGAAATATGTAGAAATAGAAATTACATAGTCAATGAAAACACCATTGAACTGTTTGAAATCTCTTCCGGTGTAACTTAGAACAGGTAAAAATATTTGTTTAACCACAAATATAAAGTGTTATTTTTAATGTCGGAGAGGTGAACCCACAAAACATTAATGAAATCAGTATGATTCATAACATAACCTGACTATTTTATAAACACCATTTTGTTAACAGCAATTACTCTACTACAGCAATTAAACGTATAAATTATAGTGTTGATAGATAAGGATTACACTTCCTGATGGACCTCAAAAAGTGGAGGGAGATTGTTAGCAATCAATTCTCTAATTGCATGGTGTCTTGTACTATGTTCTAAGGATACTTTAGTTGTATACTTTGTATATACTATAACTATTCAAACTTTGTATGCATCTTATGTAAAGCTGTAACAATTAGCATCATCGTAATGATTATCTCCATAATCTTATCGTCGTCAACTGCATAGATTCATTTACAATTTCAGCAGGCTCAGGTCAGCAGAAAGTATTTGTAATCCTCCCGATCATTAATAATTCAAGTTCTTTTATTTTCTGTGTTACAGAATACTTCAAAGTCAAAAGTGGAACAAACTGTTAAATGCAAGTTGCATCTCCAAGGAGAAGGAAATTGTTTACCAGGACTTCCGGTTGCAAACCGCTTCTATTGTGATAATTGTTTATTACTTGTCTTTATGAGACAGCAAGAAATAAAATGCCACTGTTAAAATTCATTGTCATGTCTACCAGACGCTTAACAGAAGAAGTACTCTACATAAATCTTCAACTCCATAAATAACTCTAAAGACTGAATAATCTATGAAGGAAGTTAAGTGATACTCAAAAGCTGTTTACATATGTTTTTAGGTTTTGTGATATATATTATTTTCAACCAAATATATTTTTCTCCTAAAGAACAAAAGGTAAGCTGTTACATATCAATAAGCATTTCAATTATTAAATCAACAATGAGACATGTGTACTAGTGGTTTTGTTTTCTATAGCGTTCTAGGAACAATTAGACAGTCCCCATCCTATTGCCTAGACGTTTCGACAGCGACTATTTGTTAGTTTGAGTGGCTGAATTTTTTTCTTCAGAATTATAAGGTAATATTTGGCAGTTGTGTTAGGCCTAAGTCATTATTGTCTGATTTTAACTGATTCTGCTTCATTCTTTGAGGAAGATATTTTTTACAGTAATTTCACTTGCAGTGCTTCTATTTTTGTATAAATGTCGGTCGCAAAACACAATGAGATACAGACCTTACGGTGACTCCAGCTGAAAATCAGCATTGAAGCACATTTCAATGTGATTATCATTAAACACATGATGAGGTATCGAAGGTTATGAATACTGAACACATGTCGCGCTTCGCTTAATGCAGCACTGGGTAAATTATTGGACTGGTTCTTTCATTATCTTTTCCTGCTTTGTTTCAGAAACGTCATTGAACTTGAAGAACGTGAATTTTTTCGATGTTAATTTGCGCCATCATAGCACATAGCCTTTTTTTTTTTTTTTTTTTTTTTAATATCTTTGTTTTCCTTTTTGTCTTTTTTCCCCTTTTTTCCCCTTACAACACCCATACCCGAGGCGGGACTCGAACCCACAGTCTCCTTACCCACGGCTCTAAGGCTATTCTCGAAGAAGCGACGACCAGTTTTAACTCGATCGTTCGGCGTTTCGTCTGATTGTAAGTTTGTTTGTAACGTAGTTACGAATCAAACGCATTGTTCGATTTTCTTCCATTTTTGCATTGATGTTCCTTGAAGTCGTCAAAAACGACATATGAAGGATTTTTATTTTGTTATTCTGTTTCAAGATGACCGTTTTAGTGGTTACCTTTCAAGTAATGTTCAGCTCCTTTCTATGATTCTAGCCAAACCTTTCATGGGGTGTATGTAATCTGCGCCACGGTTGACACCGAATTTGAAGTAGAATAAAAATGATACATGTAAACTGCGGCACACAGATATGTAAACTGCGCCACGGAGATATGTAAACTGCGCCACAGAGATATGTAGGTTTCGGCAGTAGTTATAGGCAAACAAAAGTTAGACTTAATATGTGAATGTTCATTTCTATTCAGTAACAATTTTTTGCACATGAGGTGATGGGAGCGTACTTGTATGTAGGTTGGTACCGTTCTATGTATGTTGGTAACTACTGTAGTGCTTTATCTGCTCTATCTTTAGGTTGGTAACAACTTTCATACATAGGCGTAGCCAGGCCGACCATATGGGGGGGGTTATAACATCCGCGGGGTATGGCGAGTATGGAAGGAGAGGGGGGCCCTCCCCCGGAAAATTTTAAAAATTAAGATGCAAAATAACGAGTTTTAAGCTTCCGGGGGTTCTCCCACGGAAAATTTTAAAAATTAAGATGCAAAATAACAAGTTTTAAGCTTCCGGGGGTCCTTCCCCGGAAAATTTTAAAAATTAAGATGCAAAATAACGAGTTTTAAGCTTCCGGGGGTTCTCCCACGGAAAATTTTAAAAATTAAGATGCAAAATAACAAGTTTTAAGCTTCCGGGGGTCCTTCCCCGGAAAATTTTAAAAATTAAGACGCAAAATAACGAGTTTTAAGCTTCCCACGCTTTATACTTGTATTAAGCAATTTATGGGCAGACTTAAAAAAATTATACAATTTTCCATTTTTTATTCAATGGGGGGGGTTCAAACCCCCAAACCCCCCCCCCTCGCTACGCCTATGTTTCATATGAGAACAAAGTGCTCATGCAAAGAAATTAGGGTAGTGTTTTTAACAATTTTATAAGTGACGTAGCGTTCATGCAAAAGAAATTAGGATATTTCATAGCCAGCCCTAAGTCTGGAGAAGTGGGAAGGAAAATGTTAGTGCGTTAGTATAACGGTGACGCCATTTAAATGTCGGTGGCGCAGTTTACATATGTCGGTGGCGCAGTTTACATCGTGTAGGTTGGGGGAAAAGGTAGAAGTGGCACAGATTACCTTTTCCCCTTTCATGCTATAAAATTTGAAATTTGTTACACAACTTTCTTCCAGTACATTTCAGAAGTAACTCTAATGAATTACCACCATTTCTTCTGTTTCTCTGTAAATTTGTTTGTTACCCAGTCACGACCAAACGCGTTGATCGTTTTTCTTCCAATTTGGCATTAATGTACCTGTAGTTTTTAAAATTGACGTAAGTGTAAGGATTTTTATTTTTTTATTCCGTGTCAAGATTGTGGCCGTTTAAATTGACGAACAGCAGATGTTTTTATTTTCATTCTTTTTTTATTTTATTAATTTTTATTTATTATATTATGCAAGCTAAGTCTACTGTTTTACATAACTTGATACTATTCTCTATCCCATTTAAGAACGATCCTGTTCAAAACAAAGAGGCGTGGCTGTCATTGCCCGCACGTGAGAACGCATGTGTCACCGTGTTTAATGTTAGTTTGTTTATTCTCAGTACAACTCATCCGCAGGGTCGTCGTGAACAATGAATCCTTTGGTTTGATTGCTAATTGATATACTATAATGATGACGATGCCAGTGAGAGTTTGTTATTTCACGTGTAAATGTTGATATTATTGATGCATGAACTTAAGAACACTCGTTAGCCACACCCTGGTAATGGCGCATGCTAATGACATTAACCAATCACGTTTTGTCACATGATGCGAATTTTCCGCGAACTCTCTGTGAGTTCTCCTCCCCTTTGTTTTGACTAGGATCAAACTAGAATGGGATCAATTATAGTAAACCCACTTTATGTTTAATTATGAACATTAGAACCACAAGGAAATATTATTCAATATAAGTTGATTGTTATGTTAAATAGAACATGTTATGATATGACGCAGCGACTACTTTTCTTTATTGCCCCATTATACGGGTACCAAAACAAAAGCAGCCTGTTCCATTGAACTACTTATGCGATTGTGGTTCCCCGTATGATATGACGTCACATGCCAGGAGCTGCGGTATTTAAGAGACTGCAGTTCACTGAAGGACTCAATATACTTACGAGTGTGAAACCTCCAGGTACAATACAATCTTATCAGCATGGGTAGCATAAAGACTTGGACTCTTGTCGTTGTCATAGGTAAGTGTTACATACAGTGTAAAACAGTGCTATAATCCCAGTCTCGTTGATAGACGTTCACAAACCTGTTTATTTGCCAGTCAGTTAATAAATGGTTTATATCATTTTATTATTTTCCTGTTTTTGTAAATTCATATATTATAGTATCTTTGACTTGACAAACAGTAAGCATCATTTTGGTGTTGTTCAGTTACGGTATGATTATTACAAAACAGGAATACACCAACTATTGGCATAACTTTGATCTTATATATTTTTGAATGTTAGATTTTCCTTCAAATTTAGTAAAAACTGCACTTTCGAAAAATTAGGTTTCCAAAAAAACTTAAAATAATTTGATTTTAAGATAATGTGCATATGAATTAAGCTACTGCTTCTTCTTTTGAATTAATTGGGCAAAATGTTAAGATTGTGATAAGAAATTATAAAATATGTTTTACAACTTATAACTACAACTTACATCGTTTTACCATAGAAACATTGTTATCAAACGGTATAACTTATTCCAATCATAATCTTATCAATAATATTCGCATTGCAGGGCCTCCCATGGCTGGACTCCGTGCCATGGGAGAAAATTTATACCTACGCCCATCAGGAAAAGAACGAATTTACAATTTATATTTCATTCTGTAGATTCAAAACATTTAGAGAGAGACGATGAACCAGTAACAATACTAGTAATAATTTCTAATAAATCTTTTGCAGAACTAAATACTCTCTAGACCTGCCAGTGCTAGTAATCGTCAACTTTATTTATTATTCAATTTAACCTTTTTCCTTTTATTGATGAAGGCGTAGAGTGAGCTGTAAAGCCTTTATTCCGTACTAATTAAAACGAATTTAACTCATACAGAATACTGTATTGGATTGTGCATTTTTTTCCAAATTTCTACATCCTTTACATATTAATATTTTACCAATTTTTTGTTAATGCAATTTTTATCGAGTCATTAAAAAGTTTGCACATTTTAAGATTTAAGACGAACGAACCTATTACTTCACTACCCGCTTTTTTAAAACACAGGATTTCCAATGGTTATATATTTTGACTTTTGTATCGCCGTATGTATCATCGTTTAATTATAGGCCAAACGAATATCTACGCGAATTTTGTCAGGTATGAAACATCTGCTCCTAAAATCGTGTATTTTATAGTAGGCCTAATTCTATAGTAAGTTATTTCTTATGTCAGTGTTACATATCTTTAAGTTATTTCTTAATATGTCATTGTTACACATTTTTGTAAAACAGTTTAATTTTATGTAACATAGAGTTAATATGTAGGCTATATTACGAGTATCTAGTCAATCTAGTGTATTCTTATTACTCGTAAAACAGTAAATGTATTTATTTCTTTCTTTCTTAAAATTCCATCTCTGGTTGAGGGCCTTCAATCTGCCTGTTTAAATGAGGTATTATTAATTAATTATTATTGTTGTTGTTGTTATGATAAACAGCTTTTTAACGTTTTTAACAAAAATTCTAATTTAATCAACTTTATTTGTACTTTCAACATCGAGATCATATTATCTCGTTTCAGGTTATGTATAGTCTATATGTAACTAAGTTGTTTCCTATTGTTGGTGTTATGACTTGTGATAATAAACTGTAACTGTTTTTAAATTTTGTTGGTTGTGTAAAGGGGGATAAAATACAAGTCGGCATTTTCTTTTACGAGTGAGGAAACCACGAACAATTAAAAATCAACTGACTGAATCTCAAACCTCACGAATGAAAACCCGAGAAGTTAGTGTTAGCCATCCCGCATGGTTTTGTGATAACGTACTGAACATGGCAAACACAATAGAACTATACCTTTTCTTTGATTTTTTCACTCTAACTTTTGGCTTAAACAGATGAGAGGCCAACCTTGTACATAGTTTAGACCTATTAATATATCAGTACCGGTACCTTTTCATTATTTTCCATCCTTAATAAATTATTTAATTCGAAAAAAGCGTTTTGAATTGCACAATCTAGGTAATTCAAAATCGGCTGTTATATTATTTATTATTACTATTTTTTATTATTATTATTATTTCTCTTTGTTTTAAACATTTAGTGGGATATCATTATCATTGGTCCCAAATAGTCACAAAATAATTTATTTATGCTAGGTAGGCCTATAAAATACTAACTTAGATTACCATTATTGGCCTCGCAATTTATATTCGTACTCGAGGCCCCTGGCCAGGGAGGAGAAAGCGGTGAGGTCGCCTCAGGGCCGTCGCAATAGTTGAAAAGAGTAAGGCCCTTTAAGAAAAGTAACAGATTGAGCTTACTATTTCTAATTTAATCTTGGAATTCAAAACACACAGAGGATATGAATTATAATTTATAAAGATTTTTCCAATACTGTATAAATTATTACTACTGTATTATTAACTTCAGTTGCACTATTAACGTCAAAAATGGCTATATTTAAGTAAACTCTATGAAGGATGTCAGACTAAACTTTTAACACGGAGGAACTTTAATTCACGGAGAGGATATATGATTTTATATATTATTTAATTAACATATGAAACGCTTGGCTTGAGAATTAATTTTTGACTGGAGCGGTCGAACTATTCATCGTCACAGCGTTCATCGCGTAACCAGGCCGAACATATGGGGGGGGGGTTATAACGTCTGGGGGGTATGGAATACCCCTCAGGGAGAGGGGGGTTTGGGGGTCCTCCCCCGGAAAATTTTAAAAATTAAGATGCACAATAACGAGTTTTAAGCTTCCCACGCTTTATACTCGTATTAAGTATCGGTAATTTATAAGCAGGCTTAAAAAATTGTACAATTTTCCTTTTTTTAATCAATGGGGGGGGGGGTTCAAACCTCCAAAAAAAAAACCTCGTTACGCCTCTGGGTTGGCCCACCATTTTCTTTCTCGTCAGACAATTTCCTAGCGGATATTTTGTTTCAAATATTTCATTGCGTACGGGTTTGTCTTAATTCTTCCATAGTGTGTTAGGTTGTCTTGTAGGCCTATACTTTATGATTTAATTTACCCCAGAGATAAAAGAAATCTCTACTGATCTGTACTGATAAATCTGTTCTTCTCAAGCACATTTTCAATTGTTCTCATCGAAATATTGACTGTAACTTATGGGCTGTGGCAGAGTCTCGTTGAAAAAAATGCAAAGGCACGCCCCTGTCTGTTAATTCTCTAAAAAAGAGGGGAACGATTGTATTCACATACCTGGGGGCCAGAATTTCCATTTCTACTACGGCGAGTGATGGAAAGTTTCTTAAAGAGATGCCAAAAATGTACTGATGAAGGTGGCCAGTTTCAGCACCATTTTCATAACGTTGTAAGTAAAGCCTCTAAACGTAGTTAAGGAAATTGTTGTACGGTTCCATCAGCGCCACTATGATAGCCGCAGACGGCAACGCACGCCACCATCGCGGACAAAAAAAACACCGCGCAGGCGGTTCATAGTTCGTTGGGTCTCTTTGTATAAGATATGTGACTGTGAAACGAGAAAATAGTATTCAATTTTTTAAGTAGTCTCCATTGTAATTTTAAGTTTTGTATCTTCAGGGTTGGCAATGGTATCTACTGTTCTTGGTGCTGGCTGTTCTTGCCCACAATGTATAATCAACAGCCCAATATGTGCTACATTCTACAGTCAATACGCCACCAACAACAGAAGGGTGTTTCCTAGCGAGTGTCATATGCACTGTTATAACAAATGCTATAACACACGTAAGTATAAAAAATGTTTACTTTTTTTAATTCCACTTATATTTTTATATGGACAACATAAAGAACCAATCACTCAATAAGACACAGCAAATTATAATTTTACACAAAATATTAATTATGACCAGGGGTGTAGTGGAGGGGGAACAAGGAAAACGGCGTACCTCACTTTTTTTGTAAATTTAAATAAATATATTTTTAATCATTTCTAATATTGAATTTTTAAAAAGTGTTTTAAATAAAACATATGAATTCTTGTAAACATTGTCTAAACGAAAGTGTACTCAGAAACTAGTAGACCTAACAAAAAATATTTTTCTTTAAAAAATGCATAGCATAAAATTATATTATGTAATAAAATTAAATTTAAAAAATATTTTTCAACGTGTTTATAATTATTAGAGAATTTTAAACGAAATGCCATAATGTTAGAAACTTCTCATAGCAATTTTACAGGTTAATTTTAAATAAATTAGTACTGGCCTGGGTATGGAAAATCTTCCACTACAACACTGTTTATGACTTCAAAGATATATGAACATTAAGGAACAATAATTAAGGAATCGCGCACAATGTGCATTATCTCAACCTACCCAATCCTGAACCCGGGGAGGGGATCTTTCACTACTGAAAAATCCCCCAGCCGGCCGGGAATCGAACCCGGGCCGCCGGAGTGGAAGGCAGGCGTGCTACCGACTCACCCACGGCTAGCAACGAGTAACTATTGAAATTATAATCAATCATTTTAACTACGTAAGTAAGTTTCAGTAAAGTTTAACTCACTATTTCATTACATCAGCTGAAATAAGTTCCAATTAATGAATGGAATTCCAAAAGGATTACATTCTACAACGTAACACATGCAAAGAATGTGATAAAAATTATATTGTCCAAACCGGAAAGTTCAAAGATTCCACATACATATTTAGCTTTTAAATACAACATAACTAAGTTTGCATTCACAAATCACCAAATAAATAATACACTGTCTTACATAGAAAACACAAAGAAAAGGTAATAGATTAAACACCTTGGAAATTTATAGAAATAGAAATTACATAGTCAATGAAAACAACATTGAACTTTTTGAACTCTCTTCCGGTGTAACTTAAGAACAGGTAAAAGGATTTTTTTAAACCACAAATATAAAGTGTTATTTTTAATGGCGAGAGGTGAGCCCTCATTCATAAAATCAGTATCATTCATAATATAACCTGACTATTGTATAAACACCATTTTGTTAACACTTACAGAATGGGAAGTAGTAAATTCAAAATATAATAAAATCAGGCTAATATTATAAGAATCAATATGAATAATTTAATGTTTTTATCTATTAGGATTGAGGACTGTCGAATTTCATTTCCGCGTATGAAAATTAGCAACTACGTTTACACCAACTTTTAAACGTTTCTGAGATTATGAAGTAACCTACGAAGTCTACAGTCTATAGATTTTAACTACTCATGACGTTGAAAATTGGTTTACTAGACCAACTATTGACTTCATACTAAACTATTGAATGAATAAGTTATAAATGTAACAATTTTATGTTATTGTATAAGTTAAAACAGCATATGATGTTTCCTATTTCAATTGTGTAAGAAACTGTGAATATAACTTATCTAGTAGAGAGTATGTCATAATTTATAATATAATGTATAATTAATTACATCTTTATCTATCCTTTGTATATATTGACAACGACCATATCTGTATAAATGATTTAAAAGAATAAAAAAAATGATCTTATAAGGTGGCAAATGCAAAATACAGTGATGTAATAGGCCTAAACCCTGTATGGAAATGAAGTCCATTAACGATCTAAAATATTACATTGTTGGCTCATAAATTACTTTGTTTTCTTCATTTTCTTTCATTGGCTGTGCAACTGCTATTTCAAAGTGGCTGGTTGGAATTAAGTTATATTAATTTTATTTATTTATTTTGCTTCGTCGTTTGCTCTACTACAGCAATTAAATGTATAAATTATAGTGTTGACAGAAAAGGATTACACTTCCTGATGGACTCCAAAAAATGGAGGGAGATTGTTAGTAATCAATTCTCTAATTTCATGGTGGATTGTACTATGTTCTAAGGCTACCTTAGATGTAACATACTTTGTATATATTATAATAAGATTATAACTATTCAAACGTTGTATGCATCTTATGTAGAAACAGTAACAGTAACATTTAGCACTATCGTCATGATTATCTCCGTAATCTTATCGTCAACTGCATAGTTTCATTTACAATTTCAGCAAGCTAAGGTCGGCAGAAAGTATTTGTAATTCTCCCAATTATTAATAATTCAAGTTCTTTTATTTTCTTTGTTACAGAATACTTCAAACTCAAAAGTGGAACAAACTGTTAAATGCAAGTCGCATCTCCAAGGAGAAGGAAATGGTTTACCAGAACTTCCGGTTGCAAACCGCTTCCATTGTGATAATTGTTTATTACTTGTCTTTATGAGACTGCAAGCAATAAAATGTCACTCTTAAAATTCATTTTCATGTCTACCAGACGCTTAACAGAAGAAGTACTCTACATAAATCTTCAACTCTATAAATAACTCTAAAGACTGAATAATCTATGAAGAATCAAAAGATGTTTACATATGTTTTAGGTTTGTGATCTATATTATTTTCAACCAAATATATTTTTGTCCTAAAGGACAAAGGGTGAACTGTTAAAATAAAATATAAGGACTTCAATTATTAAATCAAAAATGAGACATATGTACTAGTGGTTTTGTTTTCTTTAGCGTTCTAAGAACAATTAGACAGTCCCCATCCTATTATGTAGACGTTTTTGCACCGACTATCTTTTAGTTTGAGTGGCTGAATTTTTTCCTTCAAATTTATAAGGCAATTTTTGGCAGTTGTGTTATATATATAATAAATAAATATATATGGGTGATTCTTCAAATACGGGAAGATTTGTGTTCCGGAGCGATATTTCCCTTCAAATTCAACTTTAAAAAAATATTAAAATAAAAGTTTGTTTCTACTACTTCTATACTACAACTATCACTTTGAAATGTCACTAACTTTAAATTCTGATATTCCAAAATCAAATTTAATTCAATGAAATGTCATCCACATGCCCTGTCCCACACCCCGGGTTTGTATATTCTAATGCATTTTTCCACAAAACAAAATGTTATTTCCTTTCCAACTTTTTTCCTGCCAATGAGTATGAATGTGTGAAGAATATTAACCCCTAAAAAATAAAATGAAATAAAATTGTCACCCCACCTAATGAACATAAAGAATGTCCCAAGGGTTTTTGGTCATCCACATGGCTGAAAAGAATGGAATTTTTTCTGCAGAAATGAGAAATTTGTATAACTGGCAACAGTGTTAGAAAGCCAACAGGGCAGCTTGTGGTTGAATTGTAAGGTTGAATTTTGCTTACTTACAAACAGTTTGGGATTAACAAAGGACTTTGTATCATTTTCAAGGAAAGGGTTTTTATTCCCCGTCATTAACATGGCTTCTAGAAAGTAGGCGGAAAGTGAATATTGATTAATTTTGATTATGCACTATGATAAACCTACCAATTCAAAGTACCTGATTAAAGTTCAGCCTACAGAGGTTTAGGAATGGCTTGCTGAGACCACTTAAACTCTTTTTTTTGTCATCCACATGCCTCATTTTTGTGTCATCCACATGCCTCATGAAGGGGTTTGTGGATGACTCTCAAGTCATGTAGATGATAAATGTAGGGTACTATTGTGTTTGCGATGTCTGTGACCTGTACTTAAAATCTTAAAACTGAGTAAATGAATTTCTGCTTGATTTCCCCCCCCCCCCAAAAAAAAAAACTGAAGCACACTGAGGAAAATATGAAATCACATAAAGAAAAGCAGATTGCTGCCAAAGTTAGTCATTAATGTGGCCTTCTGCCATCCACATGTACACGGATGTCATTCACATGGCTTTAAAAAAAAATAAAAAATAAAAATAAATAAAAATATAAACATTTAAGCTCTGCTGCTGTCATATTATAATCAAGTAACCCCTGAAGTATTTTAGTGATTTTTTTTTTTAGATTTTTTAAACAAAGTAAAAATTTGGATTTTACACACTCCAAATTTTCCCGTATTTGAAGAATCACCCATACATATATATAATAAATAAATTGCTTTTTTATATAATTTTCAATAACTATATTGCCAGAATAGTCTTTTAAACTATATATGTAGGCCTATATAAAAATTCCCCAATATAGTAAAGAGTCTCCCCAAATATATATAGGCCTACATATGTAGTTTAAAAGACTAGTCTGGCAATATAGTTCTTGAAAATTATATGAAAAAGCAATTTATTTATTTTTCACTATTTTGGTAATAATGCTTTTTGTAAGCAAATAAAACTCTAATATTATTAAACATTTATTTTTTTAAAATATGGCTGCTTTTTATAATGTACTAGCGACAACAATTTAAAATTAATTTTTTATTACTTAGTTAAAATGTTATAATATACCAGAAATCCTTTAATATTGAGTTTCTCGAGTTTTGGCGGCATTGTGGTGAAAAATAAAAAAGGGCCTCAAGGGGGATCGATCCCCTGATAGTGCCAGCTCCCGAGCTGACGCCAAACTGACAGAGCCTCTTAACCACATACACCACGATGACCCAATAAATTTTGAAGTTATTTTAAGTATTTAACTGAATATATATTGTAACCTAGGAAACAAGTAACACATCATTTTGTTACATTAAACAAAGTAAAAAGTGTCCTCTAGCGCTAGATGTTTTGAGAAAGTACCCATAACGCAGGCAGCATTTCTCCTTTGAATAGCAATGCTGATTCTCTCTCTTAGGAAAGCTGTTGAATGAGAATCACCGTTTTGGGCCACAAGTTTCTTCGCTATATCTGAGATCAGAGTTCTACCGTCAACGCACCAAGGATCCATGGTCTCAACCGCGAAAGCAATAAACTCATATCTATGTAATAGATCTCGATACCCATTTCTTTTGATGTTTACTGCTGAGCCTGCGAGTTTACATATGCTAGGTAAATTGGATGAAGCCAAGGTATCCACACAAGTGGCATCCCATAGAAGAGGTCTTCCTCGACTCCATGGAATTAATGTCGGACCATCTGGGCGTTTCCCATCGCTGCGGCTGATACCGGCAGGCTCCATAATTGAAGGAATGCCAGCTGATGTTAGAGTTCTTTGGAGTATGTCGTGGGCAATATCGTTTTTGAAAATTGTACGGAAATGTATTTTTTTTTAACTTGGAAACTTAAACTTTTTTGGGAACGCCGTCTCTTCCCTCAGCTAAAGCACGGCCTAGCCTAAAGGGTATAGAGTGCCCATTTCCTAGACGTTGTACAATGCGACCACAACCGCAGTTGACAATATTTACAATGTGGGGGAGTATTTATACGGATTGCAGGCAATCACCATGAAGCTTGCATGACTATACAGAGCGCATATCAATATGAACGTGCTGTGTTACTGTGTGATCTTGACTGATTCTGCTTCCTTCTTTGAGGAAGATGTTTTTTACAGTAATTTCAGTTCCAGTGCTTCTATCGCCGTGTTCTGACAAAGGAAAATCTCGATGGCATTGGACAAAATTCAGAACGCAGTCCAAAGTCTCTGATGGAGCTTTACACAGAATTAAAGGAATCAGGAATTTCGCAAACCTTGGCTTGCAATGCCATCAAACTTTTAAATTAAAATCCTTTAAGATAACTGTAGTTCAGGAATTGCAACCACACGATAATGACGAAGGTATGTGGTTATTGCATAGTTATAATCTTCTATACGCTTGAATCTAAGGGACTATGAATATCCGACTCCGCCGGCAAACAATGCACTTCCCCCATTGTTAAGAAAATCTCCATTAAGCCGGCCACGTATTCATTGAAACGAAGGTTAGGTAGCTGGTCGATTTTGAATTTTACATACTTGTTTTGATGGCAATCAAATTTTAATTGAGAAACCTGATCAGAACAGCCAGGAGCTAAACTACAATCTAGCAGAAACGTTACTGGTACGGAGCAAAGACTGGCAGGAACTTTGAGGTGTGAAAAATATGTTTAAATATTAACTAATGTATCACCTAAGAAATGGTGCTAGTTGCATAGGCTATTTTGTTTGCAAACAGACATGATAACTTTGAAGATTAGGTGAATTAATGGAGCTCTGGAACAGAGTTTTCGGTCATATGCAGTCAACATTGGTACAACTTGTTGAACTTTGCTATTCCTTTATAACTTCTCAAAATCAAAATGCCATGGTTAAAATAAGATGGTTTGGTTAAATAAATCGAAACATGAAGCATAATTATCTTTTATAATTTTGCTGGAGAAATAATGCGCCAGGCTCCGCAGGCTGCAAACTCGAACTTCCCTGTCGGTTCTAATTTCTCATTTCAAAGGTGAGAGAGAGAATGGAGAAGGCTGTATAAAGTATTTGGTATTCGGCGGAAAGTTCAGATAAATTTATAATGGGAAAGAAGATTGATTTGTAAGTTTTATGATTGTTTACCACAATGCACTGCACAAGAATCACTTGCCAGTTGCTGGAATTTTGTCTCACAAGAGTTATTTTACTTGCCTGTAAATCTACAGACATGGACCTTTCACATTTGTGCACACAAAAATACATGGATCTCGGCCGAGATCGAACCTTACCTTGGGTACAGAAAGCTAGCGCCATACAGATTACGCCATTCCGGCCTAGTAACGTCGGATTGTGTATTAATAAGAGGAATTCTAAGTATATTAGTAAAACTATAATGAAATGGTCCATAAGATACTTCATAGTAAACAATACATTCACAAAATAAATATAAGTACGTAAATTGATAAATACGAAAACTAAGTTCGTGAATATTTTTATACTAATGTTTTGTAATAATAATAACAACAACAATAATAATAATAATAATAATTGTCAAGCATAAATTTTCATGCGTTAGTACATCTCTGATTTAGCATAGGCTATTAACACGGATGTTTGTACGCCTGTAAATATATATATATATATAATACGAAATTCAACTAAAAGCTAGTACCCATTTTAGGCATTCTTGATGGACCCCTCCCGTATCGTTTGAATTCTTAAAAGGTGTTTTCCTTCTTGTCTGAGGATTTTAGCGTTTTCTGAATTCATTATTATTTTAATACTAGCTTAAAAAGTCCGGCGTTGACCAGGTTTTGTATTTTGCGTGTAATTCAAAATTAAATTATGGTGGACTTTTGAATTTCAAGCTGTAAGTACTTATGTATAGGGATCTAGAGTTTGAAGCGAAGCAGAACGACTTATAACAATCAAACTATTCCCTCAGAAAACGCTAGATATAGCTATAGGTTGAAATAAGAAGAAACAGAACAACTTATCACACTCAAATTATTCCCTCAGAAAGCGCTATATATATATAGGTATCGTTTTTATCGCTCATACAAGATTTAGAATTTTGCAACCCATTGTTTTTACACATTATTGAAATAAGAAGTAACAGAGATTCCGGTAACATAACACTTTACTGGCTTTACAAGATATTTTATTTCCCACTTTCATGTTGACATACAACCGTTTCGGGGCTAAAATCAAAAGAAACCCAATATCACTTTCACACATTCAAGCCCAAAAATCTGGGACACAATTTACTGCGCACATAGGAGTAAAAATGTCCCATCATATTTTTTCTCTTTTTACATGCTTAGGGCTCACAATAAACATCCCTATTTCTCCACCAATACAAAGCCTACAGCAATGAATAACGTATCAATAGATAGAATATTTTACATACTTCTGAAATACCCATCGTTACCCATCGTTGGCACAAACTCAGGCTGAGATAACTGAAAATGCTATCCCCTCAATACGACCCCTTGTGCTACATCAAAATATGAAATGAGAAAATGCCTACGGTACAGAAAGTTACATCACACTCGATATTTATGTACGTGGATTCCATTCTCCATTATTGATTTACAGAAATGAATTACCGATAGCCTCTCTAATTACAATTATTTGTCAAAGCCCAGAAAAATGCAACTGCCAAAGTCCCATGTGAATACTGCAAACAATATTGTTGTCATAATACTGTTGTCATAAGAACTAACTTTCTACTGGTCACACCGACGATTTCAATAGATTTAAACCTTCTTCAGACAACGCGGAACATTTTGCAAAAAACCGCGATTAAATCGGTTCAGTAGTTTTCTAGTTTATAACGGCCACAAATGCGAGCATTTATATATTTATATATTGCTAAATTGTGTTTTCTAATCTTACTAGTCCTGCTGCATTCAATTGAAATGTGTTCGGCATCCTCCCTCACATTACACAGGGGGAAACGATTCCTCTTCTGTCTTTTAGTTTTCATATCTGAAACCTTCACCAAGTAATCCCTACCCTTTCTTTATAGTTGCATACTTCAAATATTTTTCTTTTAATCCATCTGGTTTTCATGCCTATATATAAAAAAGGGATTTTATATAATATTTTAGAATTCTAGATAGCCGTGGATTTAACCCTCTAAGGTGGCAATCATATCTCTTAGCATATGATAATCCTAAACCGCCGTATTTGTTAGAAAATGTCTCTATCGTTATATATTAAGAAACATTATGCCACAGAGTACTTTAAGACTAATATATCTAAGTTTAGTCCAATCAGTTATACAATTTGGAATAATAGGATGGGGTGGGATATGTCAGACTGCACTTCGCCCATTGTCGTTGTTGCAGAAAAGAATAATCAAGATATGTTTTAAAAAATCAATGGACTATCCATCTAAAAGTTTATATTAAGATTTTGACGTATTGAATATTAAACAATTATACTCCTACACTTTATTAAATTATTTCCATAAACATCATGAAAAGTTCATAACACGAAATCACTACTATAATACAAGGAGGTATAATATCTCTTGTCCTCTTTTCGAACCAAAGTGTGCTACAGAAGTAGGTCTAAGGCATAGTATAAATTTCGGACCAAGGCTGTACAACAATTTTACTAGAAGAAACCCTAATATGATACCACTAAACAATAAGTTCTTTAAAAAAAGAGTACTCGATTTGATTAAATCTAACTTGTAATTGTACTTTTACCACTTTTTTATGTTAATCATTCTCAACTGTAAATTTTTAATTTTTAACATTGGGTATTTTGTTTGTAACTCTGTTATGTTACTGTAATTTATTTTTTCGTATCTTTGTTCATGCATTTATTTCATATAAGCAATCTTATTTATTTTCATTCTTATTTTTTACCTAAAACTATAATATGTATGTTTTTTTTTTATATAATTTTCAAAATATAATTTTAGTATGACTGAACTGACCCCGAACACGAGCTATGCTCATGCGGGGCAAATAATACTCTTTTCAAATTGTACAAATTGTGTGTATATTATTTGTATTTGTAATAATTTTGTATCAATTTGTATTTTTTTAATTTGTAATAAACTTAATTTGTAAAAAAAATTTGTAATATCCGAGCCATCTTTTTCAATGTCTTTGTATATGTTTCGTTAACGAATTTAATTATCATGATAAGTTATTCAGGTCATGTTCGCTTTAAATGATTTGCTTTCGTTGTTATGGTTACTATCTTCAACGATTCACAAATTAGTAATGAATCAGATATCAAGAAGGCAAAGAACAGATGGCTACCCATCGTAGTAATATATTGTTACAACCACTTACATGGAACGACACCAACTGTTTCGACATATTAGCTTGTTTTCAGTAGTGTACACATTGTTAATGACGTCAAACTTCTTAAAAAAATATCCTACTTCAAACCTGACAATGGTGCTTAAATTTTTAAGTACAAAATGGACTGAAAATATGTTATAGGCCTTCCAAAGAATTAAACTGGCTTTGTGAAGAGGCATAAAACACAAAATTTAATACTTGTGGGAAAATGTTACTGTCTTTAGTCATTTGAGTTAAACAACATTCAACAACTAAAAATTTAATATGAAAATTTGAAATCCTTCATACCCTTATGGTAGTCTGATTTCAGATTACCTCTAATAAGGCCTTGTTCCTTTGATCAATCTTAATAAAAAAAAACCATTTTTGCACATCACACCAATATTATTTCTATCACCTCAAAAGTAAGAACAATAATTCGACGGATATTCATCTATACGAAATTTTACAAAAGGGTGAAAGTTATCAGAACATTATGTTACATAGGCTATTTGTAGATCAAATATTTGTAGTAGTTTATAGTAAACGAGATTTTTTCGATTTCACTCTTTTGAAGACATCTTTCAGGAAAAATGGTAGCCATGTAGAAGTAAGATTTTTGAACTACATAGCTTCCGATTTCCAGTTTGTCGACTAAAAACAGAATGTACCAATTATTTCAGCATTTTTCAGAAATTGTATAACTTTCAACGCTAAAGGACACATGTTGCCCGTATCTTAACTCATCTTGTATTATTTTAGCTATCTTAAAAACGGAGAGTGCAAAAATGTGGCTTTTCTGTATTAGAGTAGAATGCAGGATGTGACTTGTGGAAGAATGTAAAACTTGCGTGCATACATGAATTTTAATACCTTATATATTTTCGCGAAAAAATATTAACATTTTATTCTTAAAAGTTTATTTTTAATATCCCGATTTTGAATAACCAATGCCCCATATACAGTCCAATTATAACAACTGAAAAAGAATGTCAGAAGTTATTGATTACGGTATTCTCTGTGGATTTATCGAAACACATGTTGTACAATTACATTAACCTCGCCTGCCTTAAACTTACAGTATTTTAGATAGATTTCGAAGAAAAATCTACCTATTGCAATCGATACCATGTCATGACTTTCGAAAAATTATTTCATATCTTTACGTTTCATGCCTCCCTAAGTACGAAACCACCGCCTGTTCAAAAAAAAATTGTGATATTTATATATATATAAGGGGTTGGTCGGGGGAGGGGGTTGAAATTTAAACAAATTATACCTTGTCCCCTATGAAGTATAGAAGGAAACTTTGTTTGAATAAATTAGAGTACTCGAAATTTTTGAAACTACGCCTTGTGGAGTATCGTTGAAAAGCTCTTGATGAGTACTCTACAAATCAATAACTAGTTTCTTGATGGTTCTCATATAAGGCGAGATTTGAATGTTTGAAAAAGTGCTCTTTCCTCTTTTTTGCAGTTATTATTGCAGGTATGTCATGCTAAAGCTAAAGAAGAAGAGTGCTACGCAGCGACAGTAAATTAAACCAAAAGGACTTCGAAATCTACCTCAGCCTGTAGGCTTGCCTAAAGGGATTTTTAAGCTTCATATAAAAAAGATGCAAAACCATTAAATGCTTTCTCCTTGTAACTATACATCCCCGAGTTTCTAATAAGGTGGTTATTTATTTATAATTATCTTTATTATTATTTTATACTAGCGAGGTTAAGGTCATAAGGTATTCTCTTTCATTTTAGCAGTAAAATTAAACTTATTCCACATAATACAAAATTTGATAAATATCTATAAATTTAAAACACATAAGCATACTATTGTGAATCCTGCATAATTCGAAACTGATGCTGATGGTTCTCTCTTCCATCAATTTTCTCAGTAAGCAAGTCTTTCACAAGTCTTTATGGCATAGACGTATTACAGAAAAGCTGATTATGGAAAAGTATGTAGGCCTAGAAAGTTCATAAGGTGAACTCGGTATTACGATAACGGACAGAAGCACTGCATATCTGTAATTGAGTTTAAGGAAACAGATTCCAGTTCTGTGCAGAATAAACAAGCAAATAAAACATCAACTTGTGTTACAGAGAATGTGATGAAATAGCAAAAATCCAGATGACGCTAACCTGGAATCGACCTGCGTACATACACAGCAAGCTGATTCATGTCTTGTTTTTGCTTAACGGATTTATAAAACTATTAAAGACCAATAAAACAGAATAACCAGCTGGTAAAGTTTCAATTCTTACTCAAAGTGAATGAAGGCCTCATGCGTATTGCTTTGTTGTGGCGTTGCCCAGTGATTCAACCAATGTAAAATATTTTGAATATTATATTTTAATTTTAATTTATTAATGTTAAAATTATCCAAGAGATCCTTAAACTTAAATTCTTACTTAACATTCAATAAGTAGTGACCACGGGAACAGATATTTAAAATATAAAATTTCCATGGTCGGACCAGGAATCGAACGCTGAACTTCGTGATTACCTAGGATATGAAAAAATACCATTGTAGGCTACTAGATGGCAGTAAAGTAGCTAATTACTCTCACACTTTAAATCATCAGTGCACCTAAACGAATAATTTTTAAACAAGGTGAGTGACTAATAATGATTTAAAATAGCAGTGAAAAGCAACCTAGCTTGATTTCCGATTTCAAAATTTTTTTGTGAATTTTGAGTAATACTACACCATGATTATCTAATCCCTAATTTTAAAATTGTTATGCCAATACCGTCGAAAAAAATCCATCATACAAATTAATATAATGTTGAAGTTCTGCGATGTGTAAAAAAATCTTAATCGATTAAAACACGTCCAGCAACACCTCCATTCCAGCAACACAATTATATGCCGCGAAGTAACTATATATACGAAATGCTTGGAAACGTATAGCGTTGAAGTCCGGTGGGATTCTGGCTAGACGCTCTCCCCGCTATGCATAAGGAGTGCCGGACGCGGTAAACTCTAGTCCAATGGACTCAAGGGTGCCTCTTGTGGGGTGTGGTGGAAACTAGCCATGGATATGCCCACTACTAACTTCAACAAACCTTTTGCTTCTGTGTACTTATAATTCCTTTAACCGTACGAAAGATTCTATAGGTAGAGCAGGTACTGTACAAGGTTTGACCCCGACAAATAAATCCAATTGCCATTTTTAACCTAAGTTAGCACTTTTCTAAGAAACATATTTTTGCTTATACTATATACTGTGCAGCACAGCAGTAAATTTTCGCTTTGCGTTTTTTGTAGTAAAAGTGTGAAAATTTAATACAAACATTGTACAAGGATTTATTTTGTTTAATCCACCTTATTAACCATTACAACGTTATTGAACACAATTATTTCACGATTTTACATAGACAAATATTAGTTAGGGCACAATATGTTTATTGTATATTGTACTTATATATGTGACATAACCTTTACAGTAGGCTTAAAATATTTACAATTCCTTATAAAAACTAAAAATAAAAATAAAAAGATTGAACTTCGACACGATTATTTCCATTTCAACGACAGACAAATTAGAACACCAAAAATTCAGCATAATATATTTATAAATGATTGTGTTCATAGTGGATAGAAATTGGCAAATATATACGATCTTATTTTAGACAGAGCTATAAGCAACAAGACACTATACACTTTTTTTACCACTAATAAAAGTTTTAATCTGTTACTACAATAGATAATAGATGTGTATAAACGTATGGCAGAGAATTTTCTACCGCACAAGACAATTCTAAGATACATTAACCTAAGGCTTTTATAAAAGCCTATAAATATCAACTTGTACTATTGCATTATAGAAAGTTTATGCCGAATCCATTTAAATTTTGACTCGAAACTCTGTGATTTTATAAGGAACTGTAAATATTTTAAGCCTACTTGTATTTATTATATAGACTACTGTAAAGGTTAACCATATGTAAGTACAATATATATATATATATATATATATATATATATATATATATATATATATATATATATATATCGAATCCTATGCCCCCATGTTGCGAAGGGCCTCCAAATGGAGGTTTCTGTGTACCGATGTGAATTTTTTGTTTACGCTTATTTTCCTAGAGAGAGCAGAGGGACAGGTGTACGCCCATCGCCCCTTAACCCCCCTCCGGAGACTGAGGTATTACTTGGACGTGAAAGAGCCGAGAAATTTTGTCCAGAAGGTACAATATACAACAATAAAAATACAAAAATGGTGCCCTACCTAATTGTCTACGTTAAATCGTGAAATAATTGTGTTCAATAATGTTGTAATGGTGAATAAGGTGGTTTAAACACAATAATTCCTTGTACAATTTATAGCTAACCATTATGGAAATGAAATTCATCAACTTCATACAAACATTCATAAATCATAACGCAGAAACCATGCTCGGAAGAATCAAGACCACAAGGAACACAGCTCTTTCACGTCATCTACAAATGATCCCAGGTGGATGCAGAATAAGGGCTAAATAACAGGAAGATTGGGATGTTTTCTTGGATCCAGATTGTGGTTAAGTCCGGAGGTATGACATAACTGCTTGGCAACCCGGTGTTTAAGGGAGATTATTAAACACAAAACAAACAAAAACATAAAATGGACCCGAGTTCTTGTGAAGATTTTTAAATCTCTTATTCGAACATATGACAAATATTTAACATATTAGGATCGACCAAGTTTCACATCCATACAACATTATGCTCCATACATATATTTTCATCAAATTCTTTCTTATTTCTAAACTAATATTATTGGATGTGAATAATTTATTTTTCAAACTGAAGACAAGTTGATATATTCTACTTATAATTTATTGTTTACTTCTTTCATGAGATGTTATTTTGCTGCCTAGATATTGAAATTCTTCAGTTTCATCCAATAATTCTCCGTTCAATCTAATTTGTGGTTTATTAGATCCTTTTTTAAGTAGATTTTGAATAAAAATCTACCTATTGCAACCATGACCATGTCATGATACCATGATACCATGTCATGACTTTCGAAAAATTATTTCATATCTTTACGTTTCATGCCTCCCTAAGTACGAAACCACCGCCCGTTGAAAAAAAAATTGTGATATTTATATTCACACGCTAGCGGCCGTAATTTTGAAGATATTTGAACCAAATTTTATTATGTTATTTCTAGGCCCAATTATTCGGACAAGTTCGTCAATGAGAAAAATTGGCCCAAGGGGAGGGTCGAGGGCGGGGATTGAAATTTTGAGAAATTTATATCTCGGCCCCTATGAAGTATAGAGGGAAACTTTGTTTTAATAAATTAGAGAACTCCCTATGGAGTTCACAGTGACACCAACGATTCGGGGGTTTTGGGGGTACGAGTGGGGGTGGTTGGTTGGGGGACGTCTTATGGGGTATCGTTGAAAATCTCTTGATGAGTACTCTACAAATCAATAACTAGTTTCTCGATAGCTCTCATATAAGGAGAGATTTAGCACTTCGAAATCTACCTCAGCCTGTAGGCTTGCCTAAAGGGAATTTTTTTAATTTAATCTCTCCTCACATCTTAAGTTATTCGTACGAAAGTGATAGCATATTTCCCCGAGGGACTACTTTCAGTTTAAAAATGGTTTCTCTGTACTCCATCCCTAATGTATATTGACGCTCTAAAGCTATAACCTACATCCTACGTGATAGTGAATCGTATACAAACATAGTTTACTGTCAGTGCATTCTGTTATTGTAGAAGTATTTCTTATATGACTGCATACGAATGTGTAAGACTAATTACCTAGTTAGATGCCCAGTTTTTCTGAGCACCTATCAAAAACGGACGAAGAGTGAAAGCTTGGCAAAAGTAAAGTGTTCCCTATTACAGGCCATGGAGGCCCAGAGGGTTCCAAGATGTTGAGGCTCCCAGATTTTAGGCATTCGGCACGTGAAGGGGGATATGTTATCAGCCTTACGCACCGACCGCCTTTGCCCGCACGATTGCTCCTGGTACTCATTTCTGTTAGAGGCTGAGTCGACCCCAGGGTCATAGTCCCACCAGAAGGATTTGGCCAATTGAAAAACTCCAACGACCTCATCGGGGATCGAACCCGCGACCTTCCGGTTTGTAGCGCAGCGACGGGTGTACTAGTTACATGCTAAATTGTTAACATGTGTCAACAGCGAAGTTGTTATCAGTAGAGACTGGTAATAAGCGCTAATATGAAAATATAGGAGTACTTTGTTATCTCCCGTTTGTGTACAAGTGGTTGTCACAGTCAGTGGTCATACATTTACCATCTTCACTTTTTCGATTATGGGGTGACTAACTCAGTTCTGACTCCAACTTCTTTCACTGTGAATGAAAGCCTGACATGTAAGTACCCTAGGGGTAGGTAACCAAATTAACAACTTACCTATTATGAATCTGCTCATAGATCTATAATAATATACCTCAGAAGCCGGAGGAATTAAGTCCAAAAATGTATTAAAGCTGAATACCAGGACTATTACAAAAATGGGCATTGATATAAGTCTTACGCGATATTAAAAAGGCTACACTCGTTAACTGTTTTAATCTTCGTGATGAAAAACGTTTTGACAAAATTAAACTGCCTTTAGGAGATTATCTCTAAATAAATATATATTTTTTTACAAAATAAAAATGCCTTCAGAAAATTATCCATAAAAAAGGAAAGTAATATATTAGCTTATTTTTTCAAAGCTTCAATTATAAAGCTAAGTGCTTCTAATGAGACTGCATATACACATTTTCCATTTAAATATCATTCAAAGAGTTCCCTCCTACTTTTATTTTTACTATAAACTATTTGTATATATTGAGAACTAAATGGGTTCTACCGATTTTATGCAAGGAGTCTGTTATTTTAACTGTAAGTTCTGCAAAGAATGAATAATAAAATAGCGCATGGTTTTTAAAAATATATCATTAATTTTTAAAATACAAAGTAAAATATGTGTGGTGGGCATGACATTTTTTCTTAAATTTGAGACTTGCATTGAGTATTAATTTTTTTCTTAACTTAGTAAAGATACAGAAAAACTAATGCGTGACATTTTTCTCATTGTCATTGTTTCCATTTAACAAAAGAAGACTTTTTCTGAAAAATTGTGAGAAAAGTTTCATTTTAAAATATACAAATTTTTCAGTATTAATAAACTGACGCTGCCAGTAAGTGTACGAAATATCAAGCATGTAGCTTTAAAAATGTACAATATAGAAGTTTCACCCATTACCTCCTTTCGGTTGGAAGAGTACCATCTTAAGATATTTCATTTCCCTTAAAAGTAAATCGAATTTCTTTCGTGATAACGGTACCTCTAATAATAATATTAATAATATTATTAATATTATTAATAATCATAATAATGATAATAACAATAACAATAACAATAGTGACATTTAAGTTTTACAAAGAATGTACTTTATCAATTTACTTTATTCGAATGTGTTACACTTATCATGCTATATCCAGATGTTGATATACTTGGAGTACGAAAAGTGATCACAGTACCATAAACTTCCATTTTTCCTCGCTATATTCTGATGTATAATCTCAACCACCCCTCGAAAGGACAAATAAAGTGTCGAAAATTTTAAAACTCATTGAATTTTTCAAAAGTTGCGAAAGTTCAAAATTGGTAACACTAAGTGATAAAATAACAATACATGATGTAGAAACTTTTCGTTAGATAACAATTTTAGTGTTCTTGAAATTTTTCCGGTTTCTCTTAAGTTCAGCTCTGATTCAGAAACTGCAGGGTTAAACTACAAAATTATTCACTTTCGGAAACGTATATGGGTGCTTGCTAGCCTGTCCGGTTATTGTCATTATTAATCTTTTAGGAGAGTAAAAAATTATAACCATGAAATTTCAATTTTGAGGAAGAACATTTTTGCATAAACCTAACGTTACTTAATCAATGAACAATATATGACAAAACATTGCCCTTCTTTGTGAACAAAAGAAAGCTGAACTAACATGCGGCAATTATTTTCAGAACAAGACATCCAGAATGGCATCCCCCTTATGCTCTGCTAACAACTCACTTCGTCTTAAAGTAAGTAACTTGATGTACATATGTCTTGATTGTTTTAAAAATTCAATGAAAATCCAAAATGGGGACGGGAAAATTGCCTAGGATAAAAACAGTCTGCTTAGATATATAAAAAAGACAACAAAGTAATTTCAACGTGTGACCCGAGGCGATACAATATTGTTAAAAAGAAACAGCTTATTTGAAAAGTAACCATTGATGTAGATCGGCGAGGTCAAACTGTTAGCCTCCGGGACACGTGTTTCTATCGAAGCCTTTTCTCCTAGCCCTCGGTCGCATTCGTAGGGAATAATTTTGACGTCAATATTTTATTTTTTAAATAGTACAATATAGTCCCACTGATCCGGACCCCGTCCATCTGGACGAACAATTAATAATATGCTATATTTTAAAGTTTAACCACAAAGTTGGTTTGTTTTGTTAATCCCACATCTGTTCATAGGTTAAAAACTTGAGTCTATGTATATCTACAGTAGTACTAAAGCTAAAATTAACAAAAATATCGCGCTATCGCTGATAATTACTTTTTCGTCGTCTTTGCGGTGGAGACCATGGGTTCATGGTGCAAAGATGCCTCAGCACTTGTTGCTGACATTGGCAGAAGGCTGTGTTCTCTAACCGGGGAACCTCGTTCAACCGAGTTTTTGAGGCAGCGAATTGGCATCGCCCTGCAGCGTGGAAATGCTGCCAGCATCAAGGGCACTTTTGCTGTATCTTCTGGCCTGGAGGAAGTGTATTTCCTTTGACTTCTCCTATTACTTGAACACAAGAAGATAGTTGTTTTTGGGAGACGTCACAAGAACATTTATATAAATCTATGTAACAATTTAAGATCTTAATTTAATTTTGTGTACCTTTAGAATACATAATAATTTATATTAGGTTTTAAAAGTTATATTTATGAAAAACATCGATTTTTATAGTTTTACTCATCTAAAACTTATATTACTGTACAATACGTGCATTTTAGGACAAATTCCGTTTAATCCGGACTTTCGGTGAGCCGGATACGGTTCGATCCCGTCTAGTTTGGATTAACGGGACTCTACTGTACCAAAAATAATAATTTCTCACACAGATGACGTTGCTTTGTCTTTCACAGACTTTGTAGAATTAATACAACCCTCCATTCTTAGACTATTTTTTTTTAGGACAACGGGTTTGGTTGACCTAGTAACGCTACATATCGGCAAGGAAAATACCGAAAAACATTAAAACGGCCATTATCTTGGAACCGTGAAACATTTTGAAACGGCTATAACTTAGTTCTATGTTCCATCCGGATTAAAATAAAAAACTATGTTTAAAAAAATCAGTGTTTCAGTTGTGTAGTTTGTGCTAGAAAGAGTGGGCAGACAGACGCAAGTGAAAATTTTGGATAATAAAAAATCTACCTCACACAATTTAAGATAAATGCTCTGCTAGAATTATTAATACGAAATGGTAATTTTAAATGACACTTTACTTGCTGTTGTTTAGTATTTAGTTTTTTACGCTAAATATCTATGCTCCCAGGAAAAATCTGTTTGTCCTTTTGAAAACTGATGAGTTAAAATTAGCAAATTTCAGCTTCAAACTTTTGCAAAAAAAAAAAAAAAAAAAAAAAAAAAAAAAAAAAAAAAAAAAAAAAAAAAAACTTCTATTACAGACGAAAGATTTACCAGTTTTGCTACACATCTCACATCCCTTTAACAGAAAGCAAACTTCAAAAACTAATTTTATTTCAGTTCTAGTAGATCTATTGTGACCGTGCCAGGAAAGCCCGACCGTAAGTCGATCAACAAGTTTGCGTGTAACAGAAGAAAACAACTGTTGGGGTGTAAAATGTCGATCTTTACATTTTGACGCCATCTATTGATGTTCCTTACCTTTGGCTATCAATAGCCATAAAGTATACTTTTTAAGAATAAAGTTTCAAACATTAATTTTTGAGCTAAAGATATAATTTCCTTTTAGAATGCTCAGAATTTTATGCTGAAGTTGAATCCATTCAAATCAGAAAAGTTAGTTTTCTGGCTTACGTTCGGTTTCCCTGGCACAGTCACAATTATATTGCGATGTATGTAAATTTATTAATGATCAGCTAATATATCAGTGTTACAGATTTCATTTCATTTAGGATTTCTTTATTTTCAGAAAGCAATTGCAGTGGCTCAAAACCACGATATAATGAAGGTACTGCCAGATGACCAGCGTCTAATCCTCCCAATAGTCGCTATCACCTTGGGAATTATTTCACTGTGCGGAAACACCGCTGTAATTGTTACTATGTGTCGCAGGTAGAGTTCTTATAATACTGTATTGATAAATTGTATTTTCATTACGTTATAAAGGAATTACTATTACGTTATAAAGCATCACTTAGACCTGAGGAGATTGGATATATCTCTTCCAGAAAATGAGCAAAGAAGTAAATTTCGGGCGCCTTAATACTACATTAAGAATCTAATAATTTAATAATCTACAAGAAGAATTTACAATAATTAAATTTAAAACGGGCTAGAGGACACATTGTTACACAAACGTGAAGGATTAAAGACATAATTATACTTTATAGACTATGTTTTGGGATACAACTTGAGAACTTATTGGCAAAATGTCTAAAATTCATACCTAACCAAATTTTGAGGTATTCATTCAAAACTCTCCTTACCGAGATTGTAATTACAATTACAATTTATTGTTCCAAATTACACGAAAAATATACATAAAAAGTTGATACACCACCCGAAGAAGCAGAGCTTGTGTTCGGGGGTGGTTCAGTTCAATATATTAGAAAAAACTTATACTAAATAATTACTTAAAACAATACATAATTTGGAGAAGTATGACAGAATATTATGTACAAAAGGTTAGAACATATTCTATTTACAATACAAAGGTACGAGGTAATACAATAATAATACATAACAATTTATTTGTTCAAATTTTAGTAAAAAACAAAGAAATTAAGTTCTATCCAGATTTTAAAGTTTAATATGAAAAATTTTATAACAGCAATAGTAGAAAACTGAAGTAATAATTACATAACTAGGTTTTTACTTTATACTGTATTCTAAGATTTCCCTGGTGTTATGAATGAACAATGGTTTCTCATACATCCAAGATGTTGGGTGGAATAATTTGATTATTGTATCAAAGCTTTCATCCCTTAGTTTTGTTGCTATCTTCTTCCAGTGCAACGATTTTAACCTAGCTTTCGGAAGCTAGCATCTTCTAAAAGAAGACATCAGAATTAACTGCCGAAGACCTGTGTGATACTTTCGATCACAACTGGCTACATAGTGTGTTCGTGGACCGTAGCTAGTCTACCAACACTCATTGGCTGCACCAGATGTAGTATCCTAGTGGTTTTCCTATCAGTTCTCTTATCAATGCTGCCAATGCTGGCTTGTTTCAAAGCCCGCGTTTTTTGCCCGCGCTTTATAGTAATTTACAGCAATTATTAAATTGACAGGGCCATTACATTAGAAGAGAATGCACCGAATTTGTGTTAAGTGTGCCCCTAGGTTAATGGTAGAGATGGGAATCTGTTACTTTTTTGGAACAGTTACGTTACTGTTACAGTTACACGAAAGTAACTGTTATTTATAACCGTTACCTGTTACTTTTTTTGTATATTACGTAGTTAATCGTCAGATCGCTTCCCACTTGTAGGGGAATGCCCTTTATCTCCCCCCCCCCCACAACGGTTATGGACGTAGCCAAGGCTCTAGGGAGGGACCCCCGAAATAAAAAACAGTTATAAAATTAAGCTTTCAATTAGGGATGATAATCGATAGTTAAAATATCGAGGTTAAAATCGGAGATAATCATCGATATGACGATAATATCGACCTGAAAACATCGATGTATTTAGACAAAAAACATCGATGTATATTTAAAAAAGGCCATGGTATCAGAAAATTAGGCAAAATTCATAAATAAACAGAAGTATTTCCATGAAAACAATCGATGTAAAAAATCAATGTTTTGGGAAATTAAGCTCCTGTGAATAAAATTATATCGTAGAACTAAGGTAGCCTATTAATCTTCTTTTTGTTACAAAAACATCCATGTCGGGGAGAAACATCGATGTAGCAAAAACATCAGTTGTTTTCCATCGATGTAAAAAACATCGATTATCGTCATGAAAATAAACTTTTTGGAATTTTCCTGTGGTTTACAGCCTAAAAGATATAAGTATACCAAATTTCTAGTTTCTAGCTCATCTGGAAGTGGGCAAGCATTCATGTCAGTGAGCGAGCCCTTTTTTCGGGGGTTTTTAGGGCTAAAAATATAAAAACTACTTTTTGGAATTTTCCTGTGGTTTACAGCCTAAAAGTTATATGTGTACCAAATTTAAAGTTTCTAGCTGTAATGTCAGTGAGCGAGCCCTTTTTCGGGGGTTATAGTGCTAAAAATTTAAAAAAATACTTTTTTGGAATTTTCCTGTGGTTTACAGCCTAAAAGCTATATGTATACCAAATTTCAAGTTTCTAGCTCATCTGGAAGCGGGCAAACATTAATGTCAGTCAGTCAGTCAGCCGTGTGGCTTTGTATTATAGGGATTTTATTATTAGTAGTAAAATTATCAATATTATTTCGAATAATTTACTACAGTTATTGAATTCATATTTCATGCTATATACCCACATTCTAAGTTTAAATTATCCAGTAAAGGCAATATTGTATTTTGATAAATTTTTAAGTGGTATGTAAAGCAAGAAATATGTATGAGATCAGACAGCATGAATTCTATGCATGAACTCTTTACGCCCATTAATAATTAAGAAAGTAACTTTTTTGTTATTTTTATTATGATTTTTTTGTTATTTTTATTTTTTATTATTTTTATTTTTATTTTTTGTTTTTTATTATTTTTGTAATTATTTTTGTTTTTTAAATATTGGAAGTAACAGATGTAACGGAACGAGGCGAAAGTCACGGATAAAACACTTGCAACAGAAATATTAGAATTAACTGTAACAGGTCAGAGTAACTGGAGCAGGTGAGAGTAACAGTAACGGGTCCGAGTAACTGGAGCAGGCGAGAGTAACAGTAACAGGTCAGAGTAACTGGAGCAGGTGGAAATAACAGTAACGGATCCGAGTAACTGGAGCAGGCGAGAGTAACAGTAACAGGTCAGAGTAACTGGAGCAGGTGAGAATAACAGTAACGGGTCCGAGTAACTGGAGCAGGTGAAAATAATGTAACGGGTGTAACTCTCGACACGTTACTTTGTTCCAGACCAGTTACATTCGCTCGACACCGACAAATTTCTCAACGCAACTAATAATAACAATAATAATAAGTAAATAAATAAAATCAAAATCAAAACAAAAAATAAAAGTATTAAAAAAAACCCTGAGAAAAAGGAGAGCTGCTGAGAAATTTGGAGAAACTATACAGAATTCTTATATATTTATATATCTTTACACGCTAGCGGACGTAATTTTGAAGATATTTGAACCAAATTGTATTATGTTATTTCTAGGCCCAATAGTTAATAAGAAAAATTGGCCCAAGGGAGGTCGTGGGAGGGGGTTGAAATTTTTAAAAAATTATATCTCGGCCCCTACGAAGTATAGAGAGAAACTTTGTTGGAATAAATTAGAGTACTCCCTATGGAGTTTACAGTGACAGTAACGATTCGGGGGTTTTAGGGGTACGAGTAGGGGTGGGAGATGGAAATTCGAAATTTTTGAAACCACGTCTTGTGGGGTATCGTTGAAAAGCTCTTGGTGAGTACTCTACAAATCAATATCTAGTTTCTCGATAGCTCTCATATAAGGCGAGATTTGAATGTTTGAAAAAGTGCTCTTTCCTCTTTTTTGCAGTTATTATTGCAGGTTTATCATGCCAAGGCTAAAGAAGAAGAGAACTGCGCAGTGACAGTAAATTAAACAAAAAGCACTTCGAAATCTACCTCAGCCTGTAGGCCTGCCTAAAAGGATTTTATTTCACTTCACACAAATGCAATTAATAGGAAGTGATCAATCTCCGCCATTTCATGCAGATGTCTAAACTTAAATAGATGAATTTTCGCTTCTCATCGTAATGATTGCTCGATGGCGTAGTGGGTAAGATGAAGGACTAATATGCTAGCGGTCCCGTGTTCGGATCTCCTTGGGTCGAAAATTTAAAGGATAGGAATAGATAGGTAGGGTAAAGGAGAAAACGGATTGAATAGTAGGAAAGGGTAAAGAAGTGGTGAAAGGGGGGAGTCAGAATTTTCAATACTGCTAGTAGTTCCACCATTCACATCTAGATGTCTTGAGTGGGAAGAGCTAAAGGGACGAGCTGTTTTCCCCTCGTTTTTTAATAAAAATCCTGGGGGAGGACCCCCGGACCCCCATTTTTTGGATTTCCAAATAATAGCAAACTTTCGTCTGTGTCGGTCCCTCCTTTCAGTATTTTCTGGTTCCGCCTTTGGTTGAGACGAAAATAAGATATCCTAGGAGGAGCTTTGGTAACCGTTACTTTTGATTTTTTGTAACAGGTCGTTACCGTTACATACATGTAACAGTTACAAAGTAACAGTTACAAGAAATATTCCCCATCTCTAGTTAATGGCAGTTAGTTTAACAGCATTGATATTAGTTTAACATTGGCATACCTAGACTAATTATACCCTCCTTCCGTGATATGACTGTTCTAGTAACTACTTCTTGTAAATGGCGTTATTATATGCTCTATTTTATCAAACCCGGCCGCAGTCGATGAATTTTTCAGGACGTAAAAATCCTGGGCACGGAGTCCTCCGGGAGGGACTTTAAGCTCCCCCCAGTAGATTTACGGCGAGTAAAAAAAATTCCAAGCCTAAATTAGAGCCTCTGGACAAAATTTCTCGGCCCTTTCACGACCAAGTAATACCTTAGTTTCCAGAAGGGGGTTTAGGGGGCGATGGGCTTACCATCTGTCCCTCTGCCCTCTCTCGAAAATAAGCGTAACAAAATTCACATCGGTAACCAGAAACCTCCACTTGGAGGCCCTTCGCCCCAACATGGGGTATAGGATTCGAGAGAGAGATATGCTCTATTTTAGGTTGTGAAAATTACAACATAATTTGTCATCTTCTACAGTGCGAAAGGAATATTCCTCAGCAGTGTCTAAGGGACGCATACTCGTTAGAAAAAGTACTTCTGTTGGCAATACAACTCTGGATCAATGGCACGTCCTTGAGTGTTTTGGGTAAGGAACTCTATCGCTGGAGGGTAGGGGAATTCAAAGATAGTATTTTTTTACATTGCAGTTAAATTTATTTTTGGCAGAAGACTACTTACGTCACTAGTGATTAGTGAGTGAAAGTATGCGCTATCAATGCAAGTGCTGTTCCTAGTACAGACACTTTTCTCTCTCCACTGTGAAAATGATTTCCTTTTGCACTGTATTCAGCAGAATTCACGAAAAATAACTTCATACTTTGTATCTGCAGATTGTAAAGAACATAAAAACCTCATATTTGACCACTTTCCAATGTTTTTCCTATTAATAAATTTTGCCAATTTGATGGAAATTGTTCCCAGAAATTTATTCCTTTGGTATTATATTGTAATTCTCTGTTTACTTGTGTAATGTGACTGCTTTGCATACTGTCATTATAGGAAGCAACGCATGATGTACAAGTTTTGTTTGTTATCCCTTGCTGTGGCGGACCTGATTCTTGGGCTCTGTTTATCCGTTGTCAATACCACCAAGTTCTTCTTAGAGTACTCTAATGGCTGGGTAAGTTTTTCTACGTTATTCATTACTCCAATCTGATCTAATGGATGAAAACTTATAATTCAGTTAGAAAAAAACCCTCAACTCACGATGTAACTTTCGGATTTATTCACCAGTAATTTAATTTTAGCGAAATAACAGATTTTCAAGGAGACATATACCAACTATTTTTTAAGTTTTAGTGAGACTGACGTACACTTCCAGCATATGAAAGTGATATATCGTTTAATGGGCAACAGCCCCCTCCCCCCGTTTTTAAGAGATTCACTATTATTTTAAAATATTTAATGTGCCATTCAATAAAATAGTTCTTAATATAGCCAAGAGTCTCGTAAATAAGTTATGAAAAAAGTATAAAGGCTACATTATTTTCCTGTAGGCCTAATGAAAGTGCAATACATGATCTTAGTCATATAGATAGGCTATACAGAGTGTCCCAAATAATTTCTTTCTATCTACAACAAATAAATTATGTCTGACAAGCAAATCATATTTTAAGTCATTTAACATTATAAAAAGATAGCGAACTCGTTCCAACGCACATGGATTCAGCATTTCATGTACCAACATGAACAAAAAAAATAGGCATATTCCATTTTAAACATTGCGTATATGTCATGTGAAAAATAAATGTTTTGCTACCCTGCTGTTCCAATAACTGACTTTTTTGATAACTTCAGTATGGGTGCTACTCTAACAAACAAGTTATCTGGGAGACCCTGTAAGACTAAAATAAATGTATTTTATGTTGTGTATTTAATACTACTGTAGAACAGTGGTCTTCAACTCGCGGCCCGTGGCTTAATTTTTTGCGGCCCACCAGCAAATACCAGTTTTAACTACAATGCCAATATTGACAATTTAGTGACAAAGAAACAGTATCAGATCTGACATGTTACTGTGCCTTTAACTTTGCAAAGTGGAAGACAAAATATAAAACACACACAAGTATAACGTTCAATAATACCTACAGATATAGTAACATAATTGATGCGGCCCGCTAGTCTTTCGCCAAAAAGGAAATGACCCTATAGTATAAAAAGATTGAAGATTCCTGCTGCAGAATATGATATCCTATATAGTGTACAAAAATACATAATGAAGTAGCTTTCATCTTTGCTCCCTAATGCAATGCATTTTTTATTTGTTAAAATGTTGAAGCTCGACTGGGAAACGAAAAATAATCCACGTGCTTTGTCATCTGGCCCTGTTGATTTTGTCATGAAACTTATGTTTCTAATATAAACACTGCTGACTATCACGTGTCACAGAGATAATAATAATAATAATAATAATAATAATAATAATAATAATAATAATAATAATAATACTGCTGAAGCATTGTGCCTTGTCATTTTTAAACGTTGATGCAATTTTCATAGTAAATTGTTTATTTCACTTGAAATTTCACATAAATGAGGAAATTGCTATGAATCTAAATCTTCAGTAGGCTACATAGTTTTCGATCACTATGAAATTAATCTAACTTATATTAATTCCAAATTTTAGTTGATACGTACGTTCATTATGCATTCCAATGAGCCTATAATTACATTTATTAAGATAAGAGTTTGTTTATGAAACGAACAAAGCTAGGTTTATAATTTTCATTTGAGTATCTTAATTAGGCCTATCATTATAGGAAAGTTGCATACGACTGTTTTTGTTCGACCATAATTAAACGTTTTGATATTTTAGATTTATTAAAAAAAACGAAATTGGCAGAACGCGGCGATCAGCTGTTAGCAAATTCTTGTAGTTCTTGTCTTCTGCGATAGATGGCCGCTGATGTACGTAAAAGTCGAAGCTTGTTCTTGGCCGTTTTCTTGAAACAAGCGGATTTTTACAATACGAAATGAATTCAACTTAGGATAATATTTCAGAATGTTTATAACGCAGTTTGATTTTCTGCTTTTAAGATTCGAGATCGTTCCGTGTTCGGTAATAATCGATTCCACACCTGTTTTTAATTATATTCTGTATCGCAATCGATATCATTATGATACCGTTAGGTCACATGTAATAAGCGATTTATGGTATGCTCGAACAAAAAGTGATTTCCTCGTACACATAAATCCTAGCCCAGCTGATCACTGATCTAGAGGATCGGTTTAATCGCTGGTACCTCCTCCGATTTTTGGAGGATGAGGATTCTTATCCTCATGAAGACAAATGGGGATCTTCCTGAATAAGGTTCATTGGTCAAGGAGGTCAACATTACGGAGGTTGATCACATGCCCTAAGTCAAACCACCCACAAATGAAATGTTAAAAATAAGGTTTAACATTCAGCTATACAATGATCAACTCTCTCCTGCTATGAAATATGCAGTAAGTTTAGTTCAGACAGCCTATATGTATTTAGACCTATACGTGTGTATAGAGTATGATTAAAACTTAAGTTACTGTACAGTTATGTATGTTTCAGCCGTTCGGGGAAATAATGTGTCATTTGGTACCGACGGTACAGGCGACATGTTTGCTAACTAACTCCATGACAGTATCTTGCATTGCAATGGATCGCTACCAAGCAGTCAGAAAAGGTGCCAAGAAAAGATGGGAGCCCAGTAGTACAACCTGTGTGTTGGCAGTAATTGCAGTCTGGATAATATCGGCAGGTTAGTCGAGTAATTTACTATGGCAAATTAATACTTCTGTAATAAGGTATTCTACTTTTAGCCATTTTCGATATATTCATGAGTTCATTTTGAGATTTAACACTTTAATGCCTTGTATTTCATCTATCGAGAAAATGAAAATTGAATTGAATGAAATGCACTCTCCAATTGTTGTGAAATGCAAGGTTATTCTAACAAAAGCTTGCGATGTTCATGAAATTAATTCACAAATAAATGTAAATTATAAAACCCCATTCTAAGGAATGAAACAAACTATTTTCTTGGCTTCTGTTGTAGTGGTAAGCTACTTTTCATATTTATTTTAATAGTACCATATTATATAAAGACATGTTGACCGCCGGCGTGGTCTTGTGGTTAGCGTCCCTAACTACAGATCGGCCCGAGTTCGATCCCCGGTACTTCCTCGGATTTTTCTGAGGTAGGGAGGTTTGGTAGGGGTGCACTCAGCCTCGTGATTCAAATTGAGGAGCTACTTCACCGAAACATATGCAATAAAGAACATAATCGTATAAAATAAAATCACATACATACTCATTACGATTTAAAGGGGAATATTATGAAAAATTTAATATAAAAGTCTGAAAAAAGGAAAATGAAGTGCATTCTTAAATATTTTAGTGTTTGTTGTATACAATATCTTTATTTAAAACATATCAAACCTTGAATTCTATCAAAATTGATATAACTTATTTGAATTACTCATATAAACGCTTCTCGGCTGAACCAAAAACTATCCCCACTGGATAGTGGAATTTATTTTTCTAAAAACAGTTCTATTCACACTAGCTAAAGGTTTACCTTCCCCCTTAATGTGTATCTAATAAAACATAACTCAATCATATAATTTTATTTTCAGGGGCTTCTGTTCCCATGTACTTCTCATATGACTACGTGGAGGTGCTAGTCTACAATCCCATCACTTGCGGAGTTGACAGTGATCACGTATACCACTTCTGCACTACGCCTAACAACAAAGTCTTCAGGAATAGCTACCTTGTTGTAGTTTTCAGTCTTATTTTTGTGCCCCTCTTTTTGACGTTTGTCGGATTCTATGCCGTTGTGGCTAAGTTCATCTGGCGACAGAGCATTTTTATTTCCAAGAAATCTCAAATATCTTCTCAAAAAGAATCTCAATGTTCATTATCATCATTCAAAAAACTATCGCCAACATTTAAAACACCAGCCGGCAGCAATTTGGGATCTAGAGGTACTTTGCTATCAGATATTGGGAGTGTAAGTCCTTTCATACGAAGGAAAGAGGAAGAAGACACCGATGTTAAAGGAGTTTCACAGAAAGATGCGAAGAAAAAGCATTCTGCTCAGATTAAACGCAAAATTCGTACATTCAGAGTGGTTTTGATCTTGATTGCTACTTGCTTCTTCGGACGAATACCTAGTTGGATAATCCTCGTAGCAGTGTCATTTCCCGGCATCAAACTATACGGAACTGGATGGTGGCTTCTGCAGTTTTGGCTCAATTTATTAAGCCTGTCTTCCACTGCTGTAAATCCATTCCTGTATTGCTTTCTGCACAAGACATTAGAAATCAGTGAGCTAGTACAAAATTGGTTTAAAAGCATGTGGAGAAAATACTTGGCCAGACCAAAAAACACATCAGGGAAAAACGAATCAAAGGCTGATAACATAGAAAATAACGTGGGAATGAAGCTAGTATCCATGATTCCTCGAGGACCTTACATGCAGGAGGATAAAAAGATCAAGGAATCTGCCTGTTCTGAAATAAATCACATATAAAATTCAGTACACTGGTGAATTCATGGTGCAGCGTAATCTGCCTCTTCTCATGCCACTATTAACTGTGCCGATTCGAACCAGAAGACAAAACAAAAAACTATAGCCTATATTAATAAAATTTTCCCCTATTGTTATGCAGTATCGGTTCAATCAAGTTTATCATTATTGCTTTCAAAACAAAGTGGATAACCTGGAAGATGTTAAAACATGGTGCCCTACCAAAAGATAATTGAAATAGAAATACGATGGCGAGATCACATAGAAGATCAACGATTGGTAAGGATGTTGCCCGAAAAAAAAAAAAACTATAATGTTCAATGACTTAGAAATTACAGTGTTTTGCAGATGACAAGCCGTTTGTTCATCCTCCTGCTTAGATACGCGGTCCAATCAGAGATGGCGAGACGGAGGGAAGATTCTTCCTGCTAGCGGTGCTACTTTAGCTCGTACACGTGATTGGCGGTGAAGGAAATGGCTTCTCATTTGAAAAATACTGTAGTATTAAATTTCTACACGGGTTGCATGAACATTAGCGTATTTAATAATAAGTTCAGTTCAAATGGATAAAACTTAATACTGAAATTCATACATATAAGCATCAACTATCCATTGGATCAGTAGAGTACGATTACTTCCACAAAGTCTCTGGCCTTGAAGACTAACCCAGCCAGCGAGCTTCTCGTTACGTCTCGTTACCAGCTTGCGCGGATTCGCTGCGCGTAAGATCAGTGAGCTACTGTTGAGCACAGAGTGAAGATCATGCAGCACGTTGCCAGTCGTAGAAAATAATATATAGTTGAGTGGAGGGATAATACCGCAGAGAGACAGAGACAGACAACAGGTGGAGCGGGATAGAAGAGCTGAGCCAATCAGGGTGCAGCTACCTCCCCTAGGCAGGAACTCTACGAACGGTGAGACTCGCTCCTAAGGTATATACGTAAAACCCCAGAGACTTTGTGGAAGTAATCGTACTCTAATTAACGTGGACTCTCGAAATAAGGCCAAACATGTCCGTACACGTTCCTAACTTTCAAACGGAGAACAGAATTAAGAAGACGATAAATAAATTAAAAAAAATGGATGTGATCACATAACTTCCTCTGCCCAAATAAACGTTTTGCCTCTTAGTATATTATATTATGAATAACATTTTCTTCATGCAAACAGGTTGTAAGAATTAAGAGAATGTTATCACTGTTAAAAAATCCGTTGCTGAGTTTTTTAACTTAGTTAAAGCAGGAGTGAACACTGCTGGTGACTCATACACTTGCACACAACGCAACTTGGGCATAGTCCACTGTCCGCTTGCTTCGATACGAGAGTTCACCTCAAGTTTCACATTTTCGTAGTACTGTTTAACAGGGCTGATGAAGACCTCTTTTATACCTTATCCTATGACGAATAGATATGCCACTTTTGAACATTCAGTTATGTTTACTTTACTTACGTACTCAATGGCAACAGACAATTCTTAAACAAGCTAAAGGAATATTATCTATTTTATGGAATCTGGAGGTTTAATGCCGCCCTTACCTGAGTCCGCCATTCAATCCTATTCTATGCTAACTCCAGCCAACGTCGTCGGCCTGGGTGGCGCAGTTAGTATCGCGTTGGCTTTCTGTGCCCAAGGTTGCAGGTTCGATTCCGCCCCAGGTCGATGTGCATAAATGTGACAGGCCCATATCAGTAGATTTACTGGCATGTACAAGAACTGTGGGACAAAATTCCGGCACACCGGCGACGGACACAGGCCTAAATCGCAGTACATCCCCGTCGTTAAATAACCATATTCCAAGCAACCAACCAACCCTCGCAAATCCCTTAAATCTAGCCTAATATTGTCCTCCCACCTACATCTAGGTCCTCCAAGTGGTATTTTCCCTTCGGGTCTCCCAGTCAATTTTTTTTTTATATCTTTCCTCCCCCATGCGCGCAACATCCTCCGTGATTTAAGTACCTTTACTAAATCCGGTGAAGAGTATCGGTTATGAATCTCATCGCTATGCAGTTTTCTCCAGTCCCCAATTTAATCTCTCTTGGGCCCAAACATTTTCCTAAGCACCCTGTTTCGAACACACTCAGATTATGTTCTTCCCGAAGTGTAAGCGACCATGTCTCATTTCCATATAATACAACCGGCCGGATAATTGTCTTTTATATAAATTAGATTTCTGGGCAGAAGATTAGAAGATAAGAGGTTCTGAGCTGCGTAAAAATAGGCATTTCCTGATTTGAGTCTACACTTAACTTCTACCTTAATACTATTTGTATCTGTAATTACTGCTCCCAGATATTTGAATTCTTCCACTTGTTGGAACGATTTACCGGCTATTCTAATATTTTGTAGCGCATTATTTCGACGTTTCATGACCATATATTTAGTTTTTTTTTCTGTATTAACTTCTGATCAGTCTACGTTGTTCTGTACTTACAGCAAAAGAGCAGACTTCCACAGACCAGCCATTTTTGTAAAACTATAGCCTAATGCTCAATGCGAAGGCACATTCAGGCCTCAATTTATTTAAAAAAAAAAAAAGTATTTAAACCCATGCAAAGGTAGTATATAACAGCCTACGCTTGAAAATATATTTTTATTCTCACAAACATAATTAGCTTAAAAATAATTGAGAAAAGTATCAGTTATCCGTAACATCCACCTTAAAATTATTTTGTTCTACATGTCTTCCCATTGCCTATAAGATTTTCTATGTTCCATCTTCGTAACCATGGCTACATATTGCTCCCCTATAAAAACATAACCTAGTGAATATGATTATTCGTAAACTTTTTTTCTAAAGCAGAGTCAATAATAATAATAATAATAACAATAATAACAATAATAATAATAATAATAATAATAATAATAATAATAATCGATCAACATAACAAGAACGAACAAAACAATCATTTTTAAATCTTTAGTTTAGTGTTGCTCTCCCATACGGTAAGAAAATGTTTGGAGTATAGAATCTACTAGACACTGAAAAAATACTTTGAAAGAAGATCTGGTAACCCATTAACAACAACAAAAAGTAGCTTACCGATATGGTGCTTTGTAGATACTGTAATTAGTTGGTCTTGTTTCTTCAGCGATGCTTACACTGAACCTGAGTAACACTTTAAAATATCACTAACGCACTACATTTACAGTACCGGTGTACTGCATTAATACACTTGCAAGAGCACACTTACAGACTTTTGGACAAGCCAGTTCCATTTCCGTATGCCTACTACGATACTTGCAAAGTAGCCATTTTATCTCGAGTTGAGCGAGCTTCAGCTGTGTTAGACGCCATCTGTGTCAAAATCTATGCACTTCTGATTAATGAACTAAGCTACGCAAATGAATAACAACACTATAACATGCTTTCCATCCGATATAATGTTCAAAGTAATCAAATGTGATTACTTTTAACGACTTCAGACAGTACCTGCGATCGACTTTCACACAACTTCACATCTAATCTCGCGAATGAGACCCAACACGTTTACGTCTTCCTGCGTTGTTTAGTTCAACTGACCTGCCACGTCACTCACTCACAGCTTAGACGATTAGCTCATGGAAAAGCACGCCGCCAGATAATGTAGGCCTACTGTATTTCGTCCCATGTAGTATATAACAGAACCCCCACTCAGTATTCCAAGAACTAAACCCAATGTAACACAATTGACTGGCTTTATTGTTAGTATTGTGATATTTCTAGCTGTGAGTAACTTTTGTTTTTATCTATAAGTCCATTGCATGAAATCAATCCGCGTGGAAACGAAGTAGCCAAATTGAAAAGTCGTTTAGGTCTTCTTCCTTCATTATGAACAAAGTCTATTCTAAAGTAAAGAGTAAATCCACCACATGGTTCCGTCTCTAGATTCCCACAGTACTGGGCTGTTCATTTACTGATCATCATCATCATCATCATCATCATCATCATCATCATCATCATCATCATCATCATCGTCGTCGTCGTCGTCGTCGTCGTCGTCACCATCATACATCGGATAAATATGTCTCCAGCAATAAATATCTACTTGTTAATCCGGCACAAAAATGTAAATGATAAATATATACAATGTTTACATGCACTTTCCTTCTGTCCTTGTCTATCGTATGATCTGAGCCATTCAGTTTTGTGTCCCTTGCACAATTTACTTTTCTTTATATATGTCCTTTTACACTGTCTTTGGCTGTTAGTTTCAATACTATTATTATTCTTATAAATAAACTAATAATCAATTTGAATTTCAACACCTAAATTATTCATTGTCGTCTACATCCGAGAAACCTAACTTGTTAGAACAGTTGGTCTACTTAGTAGGTAGTTAATAACTTTAGGCAAATTCAGCATTTATTATAGGGATCTTATTACTGGAGATTAAATAATAATAATTTTGATTACGATAATAATAATAATAATAATAATAATAATAATAATAACTACAGTAATAATGATAATAATTAGGTCTATATTAATAGCCTAATAATAATGATAATAATAGTGACAGTAATAATAATTATATTAATAATATTAATAATAATAATAATAATAATAATAATAATAACATACAGGATATTACATAAGCACTGACGGAAAAGAAATGTTTTTTGATTTAGTCCAGATCTCTACTTCTGCCAGCGCTTTACGGATCAACTCTAGCATTCTGCTCCCCGCTGAAAACTCAGGCTCTGGTTCCAGGATTTTGATGGCTCTGAGCAACCAAGATCTCACCTCTACAAGCTTCTTCGTCAAGTCCTCTTTTGAAATGGAGGGAGGATCCTTTTCGAAGTTCCTGCGAGCGAGCTGGAACTCTGCGGAATGGAGCTCGTTCAAGAGAACTGATGAATACAGTGCTAGACGTGATGAACCAGGGTCCAAGGTGTCTGTGATGGCTAGTAGTTCCTTGCACATCCCTGAAAATATTGAGTGTACACATTATTGTGCTAGAAGCAAAAGCTGTATAATATAAATTACTTAAAATTCACTTTTAATGCCTAAACTTTCGGTTTCCAGTTATGAATTAACTTATTTTCGGATTTGAATGTAATTTCTTCTTCCTTTTTAGAATTAAAACCATTATAAATAACTCTGCGTTTAGACCTGAATACAGTATCTCATAGTCTCCGGAACTAGGGTAATTATATCACTTACTTTTGGACCCGAATGCTATCTCTCTTCTATTCAAAGTTAGAGCTATTATAGATAAGTTAACGCAGCTTTTTGGGCCTGAATACAATAACTTATCTCTCCTTTTTCTACTTCTAAAATTAACTCTGCTTTTGGACCTAAATAAATCTCTGTATTTTCGGAACTAGGGTCGTTATATTTAACTCTGCTTACTGTACCTAAATACAATATTTATCATTTCTTTTACTAGGGTCGTTATAAATAAATCTGCTTCCATGCCATGAATTCAATATCTACCATTTTCAGAATTAAAACCATTATAAATAACTCTGACTTCAGTACAATAACTTTCCTTTCTGAGCTAGTTTTCTTCTATTCAAAACCATTATGAAGGGTCGTAACCTATATAAATAAATTCATTTATTGCAACCAATGGTCATAGTATGATGAATAGAGCTCTGGAGGAATTATATATGGCAGGGGAAACAGGAGCACCCCAAGAAAACCTGCCCAACCCCATTTTGTCCAGTACAAACTCCACATGGATCCACCGAGATTCGATCCCGGGTCCCTGCACCGTAACCTATATAAAGAACTGTTCTCTCCGGGCAAACGAGAATGTCGATCCTTCTTAGCTGTATTAAAAATGAACAAAATTTAACTTTTTATAATTTAATAAATGGCACAACATCTCATCAACTCATCTCAACAACTTGCTCGTCTGTCTCCATCTATCGATTTCATTGGAAGAATTGAGGGAATTTTTTCAAAATACAGTTTGTTTCGGTCGTTATTGATGGTTTTCTTGAACGAAACCACTATTCTTTATCAAGTAGCTGCTATAACTATTGCCCTCGTGAAGATAAATACAGCCCATTCCAGAACACCTTATCGCAAGAACATCCAAGAAGGACCGGATGTCAACTAGAGTCTCCAGATCTTTAATCAGCAACGCTTATCATTTTACTAAGGGATGAAGAAGATTAATGACAGATGTCGCTGTCCTTCCTTGGTTTTTCTTTCACGTTGGTTTTACTTATTTATTCTTCGAAAATAATTTCCTAATAAAAATATTAAAATGTTATGGAATACATAGCCTTACAAGGATAAAAGCACTTAGAATATGTACTCGCCCTATTTCAACCTGAGAATTCTAAAATGCAAGATGAATAGGGTTTATATTCTGGACGCATAGTGTCAAATGCATACTGGTAGACTAGCCCTGACAACCCACAAGACAGCAGTTGTTCAAGCATCGAATCTTTAATTATTACGAAGAAACTCTGGTAGTTGTTTAAAAACATCGGTGAGATTGGTAATGGCTGAAGATAGACTAGTGGGATTAGCATTAATGGCTATACACACAGGAATTTCTGAAAGGTTTGCTGTACAAAATGTTTATTAAAAGATTTGCAGCAAATATCTCGAGGACTTCCCTTCATAATATAAATAATTGATTTCTTGTGAACTATTTCAGAGCAGAACTTACTCATATTTAAAGGTAAAAGGTATGGTAATTGATTAATGATTTTAATTTTTACTTGATATGTAAAACTCACTTTTTTTTCTGGGTAAGAAACTTTGCTGGGAAAGATTAAGGAATCATCCAGAAGTCTTAAAAACTGATCATTTTGCATTTTATTTTTATTTCTTATTCCCAGGAGAGGACCAGGGGGAGACTAATTCAAATGACAACAACAAAATCTGATCAAATCCAATATAACCCAAATAAGCTATCGATAGGCTAGTACATAGTAGGTTTTTTTTTAATTTTGATTAATACCTGACTTCCTTTGTAGCTGAAGATTAGATAAGTTGGTTGTTTGGTAACCTTGTTGATGCCCATACAGCTGCACCAGAGAATGCTTGACGGAGTAAAGATGATAATGATTCGGATGTAAAAACGTGGATAGTTTTGATAACAATTCTTCAAGCTGAGTCACTGTAGGACTCCCCTGGATTGCAATAAAAAGAAAATAAATTAATATATAATAACTTATAAATATTTATAATCATTAGCTCTATCGCCATTTAGAGCTAACGTATGACAGGTACAATATTATATAAGAAAATCCAAATGTTCTAAGACTTAAATGACAAAAATTGATACCGTGTGTCCGTAAAGTCATGGTGCACTTTGCACTTTCTGTTATGACAGTGTGCACCATGACTTTACGGACACTCGGTATAAAATTATACTTAAGAGGGTACTCTCCTAACTTTTTTAAAACTTTTTCCTATAGGGCTAATCTAGTTCAAATTTAGATAGTATACAGAATATATAAAGAGAACACAATCTACGAATTTTACCGATGGTTTTGAAAATAAAAATATATTTGAGTATGTAATTAATCGTTAATTAAAGTGTTACTTTTAATAGTTCAATTTATTTGTATCAAACTGTGCTTCTGGCTGTCTATTCATCTTTGTTTATGTTTATTCATCTTTTTTAAGAAAACAAACTGTGCATATGTTTTATATTAGAAAATAAACAAACTGAAAACAGAAAAATTAAGTTCATGAAAATAAAATGTTAAATTCTTATAACTACATTTTTTTTAAAATAGATAATATGAAATTGACGAACAGGTTTGTCATAATAATTCTGTATGCTCTGTAGAAATTGCAACAAATCTGGTTATTATTTACTACGAAAAAGTATTTCTGAATCCTTTAAAAAAACTTTCGGAAAATCGCAGTTAAAAACTAATACCATTATATACAATTCTTTATCTTCGAAACCCAAGCCTTCCATATGGGCCTACTGAAAACTGGTTTTTGTCAAAGGTCTTGGATGTAGTGTAATATCGCATCTTTGATTCAAATATCGCTTTTAATCTTGTACAATTATTTTGATAGTGGAATACCGGCCAAAGGAATGTAAGGATGGGGTAATAGATGTTTGTACACTGGTCTTATAGTCTTAGTTACAAGGTGATGGGACAAGGCATCTTGAGGGAAAAGCAGTTTCCAATATGAGTGATTTCGGCCCCCCTTTTGGATAGCTCCTGTGACAGCGTTGTTGGGATAAACTGAACTGAAAATTAGTCTGGAAATAAATTTTCAAAAATTGTTCGGATGTATTGTACTGAAAATTAGTTTTCAAATGAAGGTTTACAACAAAATTTCAGAACGTCCATTATTCACACAGAAAAATAAATCTACCAAAAAAACCGGCTTAGAACAAGAAAGAAGAACTATCCACAATAATTGCCTCACCGCTATTGAACATAAAAGAGTTCACAGGGGACGGGAAAATGTCAAATCATTGGCGTTTTGAGCTACATTCTTTTAGTCATTTATGACAAAGATGTATTATTTCTTAGACGTATTCTGTGTAAACCTTGCTGCCGTGTCCCAAACATACCCTACTGCATTCTTTCAAAGTGGTTTTCTCAAGCACATATTTCGTTTGAAACCCATGTAGAGAAAATGAATGATTGCACGAATATTTGCTGTAAGATCAGTATTCTCAAGGGCATGTGTGACTTAATGGATTACTGATTCTCACCGCTTGGATGCTGTCCACTTCATCTCCAATTCTTCCCACAAGGTCTATCACTTCAGTTGACGTCAGTATGATCGGACAGCGATCACAGCGCCATTCAGTGTTGTCATCCAGAGGATTCGCTGGCAACTGCGTTCCACCACAAGGTGCCCCATCTCTGAAAATCAAAACTCCACTATCTATCCTGATATGCCTATTTTGTGCCAAATTGTGGTTGTAAGTGCATTGCTACAGCCTCATTTTTAATTCAGTGAAATTTGTTTTGCATAAATTAAATATTTTTATTACTGAAGTGTTAATTGTTTCTGTGCTGTCCAAAAATCCAGTTACAATATTTGACTTCCACAAAAATTCCCCGAAACTTTAGAGTATACCCTGTGAAAAGTTTGGGCCTTTAAGTGACATTTGGATCTAGTGCTTGACTTAAGTAAGAGCAGTGCTAGAAATAATTATTACAAAGCAGATTAATTTCAGACCCAGAGGTAGCCATTATTTTAATGGAAATAGTTACTTTTATCAAGCAGATCAGACAGAACTGATAGTTGATCAAACTGAAAACTGACCCAAATGACAATCTGAAAAATATGTAAACACAGACGGAAATCAACAATCATTATATCACTGACCTGCGAGAACAGAACAATACCAAGTAAAAAGGATGGAACTACCTGTATAAATACGCTTGTTAGATATACTTGAATCATTTTGTAGTCAAAAGTTCTTAACTTACGCGTCTGGTCTTCCATCACTGAGCATCTGAGCACCAAGACACCGGAGAGCGCTGAAGTATGTGCCCAGTTCCGTGGGATCGCTGCATCTTTTGCATTTGCAGGCAAAATACTTGGTAACAAGTAGATGTTCTCTTCTTGCCTGAGTTCCCCACAGTGCATGAGTATACATTGTGGTTATGTGTTCTCCCCTATCAGACACATAAAAGAATACACAATTATATTTTTCACACAAACCTGTTTACAGATACTAACAAATTGTCGAATAATTTGGTAAAATATTAGCTAATTTAGACTACTTTCATGGAATATAATTAGAATTGTCCTACATTAAGAATACACGTTGATATTCGGTGTCTTCAATAGTTCTGTAGGTGAGGGTACTATTGTATTGCAGCTTATATCATAAATACAAGCATATCCAGCATTTTGTCTGGTTTTGAACTAGATTATACGACTCTAGAAGTATACCGTTTGTATTGCAATAGTATCGTACAGTTTGCATTCTCTAGTCTGTAAGTAAACTTGGCATGCATCTAATATAAAATCAAGGGTTAATGAGTAGCTCATTTCCACTCAGATTAGTCGGTCTGACTTCCGAACATTATCGAGTATTTGATTGAACAAAAAAAAAATCTTGAGAGTAATTTATAGGCTAACCTTGAGCCAAGACAACCTTTAAGAAAAGATTTTAGAACTCATAATATTTTAACATTAACATTCAAATGTTCAGAGCGGCAATGTTTTACACAAAAAAAAGCAGTCTTACAAGTACTTTGAAATCAATAACCATAACTCTAGAGGAAACAGCAATATTCTTATTTATAAATACAGGATATCCAATTACACTATGCACACAATTAGCGTTGTTAATAATTAGTTACTATCAGAAATAGTTAGTATCAAGCAAACAGGAAATTGAAACAGGAAACTGAAACAGTAGTTATGTTATAAGACGTATTATACTTTCAATGATTTCTTTCATGACCTCAGGAGTTCTGTAACTACTGTATTTTATTATTGTTTTTACTATTGTATTTAAGTGTACTAAGCAAACTATACATATTTATTGGCTATTATTAATTCTTTCTATGCACTGTATCGATTCTTCATGTTTTATTTTACTCGTATGTATTATACTTCTTTGACTATGTCTCCATCTTATCAGCAACCATTCTAACAGTAAATTATTAAATTTAAATAAATTATTAACGTAAATAAATATGTTTCAACAATATTAAAGAATTTGTTATGTCTACAAATACCAGCTGGATCCACTTTCTGCCGAAAAATAAAATATACGATTGATGATCACAGTTTCAGACGGTCACCAAAACGTTATCTTATAATCTAATAGCTATCTGTGGAGATTTTAACGCACGAGTGGGGAAATAACCCATAGAAAGAATGGTAGGTACAAATGGAGAAACAACTCTAAATGAGAATGGCAAAACACTACGAAATTTTGCACTATTCAATGAGTACGAAATAACAAACTCATTTTTTCGCCACAAAGAAATACATAAATACACCTGGGCAGCAAGAGGATTCAAATCTATAATCGATTATATCTTATCAAACACGAAATTATCATCATTTATTATGGACACACGAGTTTATCGGAGCTGTGATATATATTCGGACCATTATTTGTTAATGTCTAAGATAAATATCCCTAAATATTGGACCACTAAAAACAGGAAAACAAATAAGATGGACAAATTCTATTATAAAGTACATCTACTGCAACAAGACAGTATAAGGAGATTATACTGTGCACGACTACAAGAGTATTTAGATCAGAGAGCAGTAAGCAGAGATGTAAATCTAGAATGGGAAGATCTGAAGGAAGTCATATTGAAATCCGCATATGAAACCCCTTGAAAAAGAAGGAAATTCAAAAATAAGAAAGGAATATGGAGGTGGAATGAAACAATAAAACAGATCATACATGAAAAGAAGGTGGCATATCTTAAATATTTACAAACGAAATCTAATGAAGATAAAATGGACTACAAGAGGAAAAGTGCAATAGTTAAGAGAGAAGTAAAAAAACTAAATAGAGAAAGTTGGGATACATTTGTCAGTGATATTGAATATGATATACATGGACCACAAAACATGGCTTATAAAGTGATGAAACATTTAAATAAATCAGAGAAAGATAGCCTGAATATGAATAACATTAAACAAGAGGAATGGCTTAACTATTTCCAACATCTGTGGACAAATAACAACAAAGATAACAATGAAATTAATATCGAAGAAATGATTGATATTGATCCTATAGAACATTATGAATTGGAAGAAATATTAAAAAGTTTCAAAAATAAAAAGTCACCAGGTACGGATGAAATGAACATTGAATTTATCAGATATGCTCCAGTAGAAGTAAAATCAAGATTTCTACAAATAATTAACATATGCTGGAGCACATGCTCAATACCGAAAGAGTGTAAAATATCGAAAATATGCCCAGTTTTCAAAAAAGGGAATAGAAACGACTGCAATAATTATAGAGGAATAAGTCTGCTTAATAATGCCTACAAAATCTATGCTAAAATTATCACAAGAAGACTGAATATTATAAATGAAGTAATGCTGGGAGAAGAACAAAACGGATTTCGGAAAGGACGTTCTTGTTCTGATTGTATATTTATAATGGAACAGCTTATACAGAAAAGGAGAGAATATAATCTGCCAACGTACATATTATTTGTGGATTACGAAAAAGCCTTCGATAAGGTCCTACGGGGGAAGCTATGGAACATAATGAGGAACAAAGGATACCCCACTCATCTAGTAAATGTTATACCCTACAAAGCCTGTATCAAAATACATCAATTATGATTGACAACGGAACAGACACAACAGCTGAAGTAAACCAGGGTGTTAAACAAGGCTGTCCGATGTCTCCAGCACTTTTTAATATATATATGTACGACGCCATTAAGAGATGGCAAGACATTTTAACGGGAGGTATAAAATTAGGAAAAAAAGTTTTAAATACTATATTATTTGCTGACGATCAGGCTATTTTAGAAGAAACAGAAGATAGACTACAAATTGCATCCTACAAATTACAAAATATAATGTCAGAATATAACTTGAATATATCCACTACGAAAACAAAATCAATGGCCTTCTTAGGAAAAAGCCCACTTAGATGTAAAATTATTATAAACAACAAAATAATTGAACAAGTGTCTAGCTTCCAATATTTAGGTTTTAATGTGACACATAACCAAAATGAAGATATAAATATTAAACTTCAGAAATTTGGTAGAATATGCGGAACCATCAGGAGACACTTAAGACAGAAAACTTCAAAAGCAACGCAACTGAAATTTTACAAAGTAGTAGCTACGCCAATTCTGACATATGGATGCAAAAATTGGACCTTAAATAGGAGAGATAAGAGAAAAATAGAAACTTTAGAAATGAAATTTTTAAGATCAGTAGCAGGAACTACTATCTTAGATTGCAAAAGGAATACTGACATCAGAACAGAACTGAATATATTTAACATGAACGACAGAGTGAAACAACAGAAGAGAAACTTGTACGACCATATAACAAGAATGGATGAAGCACGACTTCCAAAAATAATGCTCAACTATAAACCTAAAGGACGCAGAGATGTAGGACGTCCAAAAACAAGATGGACAGATGATATTCCCTGAAGACGGAACAGGTCTGAAGATCTAAACCGGAAAGACGATGATGATGATGATGATGATGATAATGATGATAATCTAACAAATTATTTTGACGGTCGCAGATTCACATAACCATGAAATAGTTACCATATAACCATATAACCATGTAGTCTACCTTGAAATGCGTCATTTAAGTGTGCTTTATGGAAATACAAATGTATTTTGAACAACAAGCCTATTAAGGGGTCCTAAATGACAACTTATATGGTAGACTATTTAATAGGCTTATAATCTTGACCACTTATATCTTGTATTATAGGCCTATTTTGTTCTATTCTGCGTTATGTGTAATTATGTAATTGTCTATTCCGTCTTATGACAAATATAGAATTGGACTGAATTTGGGTTAGATAAGGCAAGCCGTGTAATGAGTGGTGGATCAACAACAGTAAAATAGGACTTTATAGTCATTTTCAAGTAACTTTTATTTTTTCAAGCCTTTTCTCTTGGATTATTCATCCCAGAACATTGAATTTTTTACAGTCTATTTATATGTTATTCTCTATCGGTAAGATTTGGCCTTTTATTAACTTGTACCAATAGACTAATGGTAAGAGTTTTCATTTCCAAAATTTTCAAAAATAAGGATTATAATTATTTTTTACAAAATTCTAGATGCTACATTATTTACGATGCTTCTCTAATAAATGTCACTTCGTTGTTGAGGAATGTAAATGTAAGTGGGAAAAATATCACTAGCCTCCTAATTACAGTTCTTGAAAGAGGGTACATTGAAATTGAAAAATTTAACATGAATGTAGGCCTACCTTCTCCCCTTAAATTTGATGCTATAATAATGTTCCTGAAGTAATTTTTTACTTGTTAGATTTTTGTGTTATTGAAATACTTACTTGAGTATATGTCTTGTGGCTGTTACAGTAACTCGATACTGCTTTTCTCCTGGGCAGGTTTCGAAGCTGTGTCTAGTGTTAGGGAGGCAGTTGTGTTCCATGAGATACACCGTGGGATAGAGAGCAACTACTTCAGATCCTAAGGGCAAGCGGATCTCCAGGGCATTCACATCCAGTACGCCACAGATTTTATGAAGTGTGTTCTCGCTGGTGTCTGATAGAAGAGTCTCTCCTTCCTTACCGGATTCCGACAGTTTTCTCAAATAGTTGTCCTGCAGAAAGGTCACAACTCTGTCTCTTACCTCCCTGAAACGTAAGACATATTAATACAAGTAATAATTAATAGTAAGACATATTTTTCTAAGGGTTCAGTTTGTTATCTTACTACTGTACAAAAGGACAAGCACACTTTTGTCTAGTGTAAATTTTTTTCTTTTTACATTTCAGACCTCCTGAAATAAAATTTCACATAATTAATTTGTCTAAGATTTTATTAAATGTTTTTATAAACAGATCCCAATAATATGCAATAATATGATGGTTGGTTAAAAAGTTTTACTCAATATGATGAATGATTGAGTGTAAAGCATGACTGAACCTCCAACGGAAGTAAGTGAAGAACAAGTGACAGGCTTTGATTCATCTTGCTCCATTATGTTATTGCATATTTTTTTAAGGTAATGAATAATTTTTAATCATTGGCTTTCTGTCAGGTCCAAAATTTAGACCGGTTGATAGACCCAGCTCAATTTCTTCTGGTTGCTGTGAAGGCATTCTAGTGATAGAAGGCTCCTATTTGCTCTGAAGTAGTCTATGCTGGATATCCACAAACATCCAACAAAAGCTTCATTTTATAGATGCGCCTTGATTTTATGGATGCGTTGCCACTACTAACCTTCCAACCCTCGTATAAACACCAATTGATAAGATTTGTGAAAATCTACAAACCGATTGGTCTAAAATCTCTTTATATGTGTATTTTTGCAGAAATATGCAATATTTTGCACAAGGTGAGCAGTAAGTATATTTTGTTGTCCTGCGAAATAACACCAAATTAACCCAACTTTTTTACCGGATATGAACATTCTTATTCGCCGCAAATTAGGGTCCCTAATAAAATTAACGAAATTATCGTAATATTATATAGTAACAATAATTTATTCTGCCGTTAAGTTACTACAAACAATTGGCAATGTCACAAGAATAAAATATTTTAAAAAGTTAAAAAACAGATCCCATAATTTATTTTCCAAGAATCCTGTACTGAATAAAAAGTTTTGTTTTTAACCAGTTAGACACCACATGTCTAAATCTTTTCACCGAAACAGTTTTAGCATTATGGGGCACTTATTAAAAAATTTTATTCCAATTGCTTCCCAACTATTAAATGCCTTACCTGTGCGGGTTTGATTAGACTGTATCTGTATCTGGTACCCTATGATCCCCAGGTGGGGCGAAGGGGCCTCCAATGGAGGTTTCATTACCTATACTAATTTGGATATGCTTATTTTCCGAGAGAGGGTAGAGGGACAGGTGGTAAGCCCATCGCCTCGCAACCCCCCTCTGGAAACTAAGTATTTCTTGGACGTGAAAGGGCCGAGAAATTTTGTCCAGAGGCTCTAATTTAGGCTTGGAGTTCTTTTACGTGCCATAAATCTACGACACGGGACCCCCAGCTTAAAGTCCCTCCCGGAGGACTCCGTGCCCAGGATTTTTACGTCCTGAAAAATCCATCGACCGCGGCCGGGTTTGATCCCGCGCCCTGCGGATCTAGAGGCGGGCACGCTACCTCTAGACCACCGCGGCCGACTGATTAGACTGAAGAGTATCACAATTTCTGGTATTATATTAATGTAACTGTATTCTTTCAGGATATTTATTCTAGTCCTTCCTTTACAAAAGTCTTTCCTTTTCGTAGCAGATGGTATATAAGAAAGAACAATTCTTATGAAAATAGAAAGACAGTATAGTTCAAACTATTTTAGCACCTACCTGTAGGTATCTGTTCCTGGACCTCGCTGCTTGAGATGAGCCTCCATGCCCAAGATCTGCTCCCATTTCCGTGGATTCTTCCTCTGCTGCAGCAGGCACCGGAGGGGAGTGATAGCATCATAATGGTAGATACTGACATCCTTCCCTGCTGCAGCTTCTAGGTTCTTTTTGGCTTGAAGACGAAGAATGGTACACTCGGGTCCATGAATTTTCGGGTCTGCAGGACAACTGGGGCCGCAGAACGGCCAAAGACACTTTGGACATCTATATTCGCTGTCAAAGCGAGTGGGTACGTGGCATCCTAAGCAGATGGCTTGTTCGCTGTGGAGCTTGGGGCCTACGACTATTGCACCTTCACTGATTATCACATCTCCTGGAGATAAATCGCGGGATGCTACTAGGTATTTACCGAGTTCAGGAGAAGTCCCAACCTAAGCAACAGAAATATGTTTCGAGTTTTGTCATTATCACTATACTTTCTCTGTACTATGTATATGCGAGAAAGTAAAATAATGAAATTAAAATAATAGTGTTTTCACTTTCATCGTAATGCATTTTGCTGTTTTCTTATGGGAGAAAATCTTCATTTCATATTATAGTTTTGATTTTCTATACTGAATTATAAATTAATTAGCTCTTAATAATTTGTCTATAGTTCTAGATTTCTTAGATATCATTCTTAGCTTTGTCTTAAATTTGCAATTAAATGATCGATCATCGAATTATTTGCATGGAATAAATGAAATTAAAACAAAAACCCCGTTTCTTTACAATGGGATTTATATTTATCATTAATCATGGTTCTTAACCCGGGCGCCGTGGGCCGCATAAACGTCCCTACAATGAGAAAGATAAAACTAAAGAAAATAAATAAAGAAATTAGGGAACTGTTACTCGTTAATTAATTATATCTTAAATCTATGGCTTTACAGAGCTAGACATGGACTGGTGTAGCTAAGCTCTCCTGCTGTTTACGCTGAACCAATATACATTGTAATAATGATATAGATTCCATATAAATAATAATAAACTCAGCATACGTATGAACAAATTTATTTCATTCAGCATTTATACCTTTTTCTAGTCATTATTTTTTTCTATGATAGTGTTTTTCATCCATTTGTCCTAACAATTTTAATTTGCGTACTTCATTAAAACGTAAACAGATTTTGAAGTTTAAAATTTCATTTTAGTTAATTAACTTAATTTATATTTTAGTCAAAATTGAAATCTATCTCCTCCGACTGATACTAAATATGAGCCTGAATTTTTATTTGACGATTTTTTTATGCTTGCTTCATAAATTTAATGATCTATTTTTTATCTCACCCAGAAAAACGAAAAGTAAAAAAAAACTGACGTATGATTATAATAAACACAAAAAGTAAGTGTAAACAGAAAATTTTATTACATTTCATTACACATATTTTAAAGTACACTGTGGAAATGTTTCACAATTATATCTCTATTTCTAGGGGAGAAGATAAGATTTTGAATGTGGCAAAATTATATGAAAGATGAAACAGAAAAAAACAAGTGATTAAAGTTCGCATGCATTGTCAGTTGGAAGGGCAATGAGATTTGAAAATCGTGTCAGAAGTATCTGTTCCAGCTGTCCAAACAACACACAATTTTGAACAGGTATACTTTAAAGTAACTTATACTTGATTTTTTTACACTAAAATTTAAAAACTCACACTTTTTGACCGAACACTGCCAAGATTACAGTAACACTACTTTTTAACCTTGGTGTCCCTTGAAACTTCAAAACCTATGTTGTTAGTGATAATTATTTTCTTGTTTATTATAATTATACCCTATATTAAATCGTTTGAAAAATGGTATGCAATACACATACGTGAAGTGCTTTGGATTCACCAATAACGCACTTATCAATCTCGTATCTCAATAACCCTATATACTATTTTTCAAGAAGTATAAATATCATCAATGATTTTCTCAAGTCTTGGAATTTTAAACTTAGGCTACAGAAAAGTATATAAATAGGCCTGCTACTCACTTCATATGGTCTGCAAGCATTTTTGTGCTTCTTCCAATCCTCTTTCTGGTGTTCCTTGTTGCAGTACGCAACTTGTTTACATCCACTGCACTTGTGAGCCGCCGGAGCCGAGCATACTTCACATGTAGCGTTCTCTGGCATAGTCGTCCTGATAAATGCACTGAAAATTAATGCCCATTTCAATGTTTGGATTTCAAGAAAACAATATTGACTCTGTAGTCCTTTCAACATAAGGGGCTGTGTCAAAATCAGTATGGCGGTAGCTTTGTGTGCCCAAGGTAGCGGGTTCGACCCAAGTCCACTTCGATTATATGTATCTCTGCATAAATGTGACAGATCCTTATCTATAAATTTGCAGGCAATAAGTCACAGGCCTAAGATTCCTAATAACAGGAGATAATTAATTAAAACTCAATACATCTGTCACGGTTTCGACTGGTTTTAAGGTTATTTAACGACATGGGTGTACTGCAACTTAGGCTTGTGACTGTCGCCGGTGGGCAAGAATTTTGTCCTGCAGGAGTTCTTTTACATGTATGTAAACTTACATACACGGGCCTGTCACATTTACGTATACATAAATGCCATCAACGTGTTTAATTCTTTGAAACTTTTAAAAGTTGTGTCAGAAACAGATTGACTGATAGACTTTCGCCTTTACTCCTGAGGCTCAACTCATTTCAATTGCAACCGGACTATGAAAACTTAGGCTCAGTTCCACTCATTTTATATTTCTTCCTATGTAGATAACCGACAAAATAATTCTGAAAATCACAACTTCAATAAACTATTTTGGCCCTTCTTGTGATTTTTTTTTCTCTTATTTGGCCCGCTCCCACAGAAGTTTGCCCATCACTGGTCTAGTACATTACTCGGATGACTTAATAGTAATATAGATGAAGTGGTTTTTTGTTTACTCTAGCTTCAGTTCTGCAATCATGTCTTACATAAGTTAATATGAACATTAATAATTCTAGACCTGTCTATCGAACATCTTCTGTCTTATATCCCATATCTCTCTCATACACACACTCTCTCCCTTTCACTCTCATCCACCTTCCCACACACACACTATCTCTCTCTCACTCACATTTCTCTCGCCTGTAGGTTATGTCTGCCTGTCTCTCTGACTGCTGTTACTCTGAAGCGCTTTATGTACTGTAAGAAAATTACCTACCAAATTATTGCACTTTCTCCTCAGATTCTCCGCCATAAAAAGAATCACTCATGTACGTATTCAGGAACAACATGCATACGAGACAGATAAACAAATCTATTAGGTTACATAAAGTTATTTTAATATGGTTGTGTCCTGCATATTAGTTGGAAAGTAGTTGAATATAATATTTTATTTACATTTTTAAAAGAACATTGAATATTCAACCTATCTTTAATGTAAGCGATCCTGGGTTCAAATCTCAGTGGATCACCACATCATTGGCTCCCATATGATTCCGCTCAAAGACCCTAAAGCAGGTTTCGGCCTGACTTTAAAAATAGCATTTAATATTAAGCACATTATTTCACTTAGTTTCGACCTAACCTTTGATATTACATTATGCATATTCCATTAGGCCTATAAGTTAACCGTCACCTCTTTGTAGAAATTTAGTCCTGCAGGATTTACTTCACATCCTCTGTAACTTTACAGACATGGAACTGTCGCATTTACGCACGCACCAATACCATCGACCTGAACGAGGATGAACTACCGAGCTTGAAAACAGAAAGCCAATGCCCAACAAATTGATCACCCAGGTCGATGCAATTCTACGTTATACATTCAGGAATATAATGTTTGTTGTTCGATTGCTGTTTTCAAATTCACATGTTGATGGCGGAAGTAGATGATCGTGGGATCAGCATAACTAGACCCTTGCAAAATTACATTTCATGCCCATATACACGACTCACTAGAAGATTCCATTTTTCAAAATAGGCCTACTAAACAAAAGTTCTTTCCACTACTGGACTCTAACCAGACTGGGCATTTGCCAAGGTCGTCAAACCCAGAAAGGGCGGAAAACTTTTTAAAATATAAAAAAAATATTATATTTACAAAATATTATATCTCAAGACTTTTAGGGTTACAACGATCGCCAAACAGCCCTCCGCTGTAAACGGATGAAATGCAATTTAATTGCAGATTGCGTTTTAGATTCTCATTGCGAAGTAGAAATACGGTTTTTCCTTAAAAATACTGGTTTTAATTATCCTTAATACATACTTTAATGAACTTAATTAAATATGATTTAGCATATATTTAAAATTACCGAATATATATTTTTTTTAAATTTAAAATAATTAACTTACTTTATTACATATTACAAATATTGGCCAAATGTTTTAGGGTTTTAAACGAAATTGCAATAGCAATCACGCATGAATATAACTACTTTTATTTTATAAAAATATTTTTAATTTTGTTGGGTTGTCTAGCCAGTGATGGAATACTTGTAATAATAAAATGCTATCGGGATACTAATGGTTGATACTTGGGTAAAACACAAATTTAACTATTAAACATGGAATCTAATTGAAACATACTTAATAAAAATATAATTACACTTTCATGACTAATACAATAACTGTGGGGTAGGATGGAGAATAAAAGTAAAAAAAATTAAAGGGACGGGTGCAAAATACTATAAATCTGGGCCTGCTCATACTGCCTACAAAGGGGGATATAGTGAATTCAATGATTAGGGCGAGAAACTCCCATAAAGGTATTAAGAGGCCCAACATAATATTCATAAGTGTACAAAACTTTCTGTATCTTTGTTATGGGCACTTAGCATTCAAAACACGGGAAAAAGCAATGTCGACATTTCATTTTGAAAACAAAAATATCGTGCCCTAATTTAACGGCTTTAGTATCACATAATTTAATTTATGCGTTTGCTGTGCGTGGAAAAATGACGGTGCATAAACAAAGTCCATTGCTTGATAAAGATTGTTATGATTCATTGCTTATGTGTACGTAAAAATTGTCAAATCTTATCACCGGATGCTAGATACATTATTGTAATATTCATTAAGATAAAAAGATAATATGTTTACAGTATAAGGCCGGTGCTTGTGTTCCACGTGTCTACGTTCTTCACAAGCTAAGCAAATGTCAATAGTTACAGAATTCCTCTGTTTTATGATCTGCACACCCTTAAAGGAACACTTAAAACTACACGTATCTTAAGGAAACGAAGACCCGGTACTCTTTTGTGTTCTACGACCTACTGTGTTCTGTGCTAATAGTACAAGAGAATAGTATATTTGGTCCACGTGTCTTAGTCAAACCATGAACAAACGATAGCCATTCTTAGCACGAATGAAAAAATAAATAAATACTGCTTACACTAGTAAATGTTCATTATTAATCTTATAATATCTACTTACAATTTAATGTATTTGTGTAGCTCAAAACCCAAGTTGTTTCACCAACGAAGTGCAGTTCTAGATATTTCGAGGCATGGTGGAGTCCATACTGTAACATGCGCGCTGAGAAAGTTTCTGCATCAGAGTTCGAGTCAAGTATTTTTATCACGACAGAAATAACACTGATCACTTCAAGCCTCCTCTCAATCCTGTTTACATCTACTAAACAAAAAGCAAGCTTCGTAGACTTATACGAGTATGTGATGAATACACAGACAACGCCATCTATTAACAAGACACTATTAAATTGTGAGATTACAGGAATCTGAAGAAAGAAAAGAAAGAAGAAAAAAAACATTGAATGACTTGGACGAAACTCACTATGCGGGGGTTATTTAGGCTAGAGAATTCGAATCTGATGTCGATTTTCCCTCCGGACATCGGTGAAATATACATGGCAACTGGGATTTTAGATTTTTTAAATTATTAACTGTTTTAAATTATTGTTTATGCATGATTTGGGTACGGTTCATGAATCTGGAGTACGTTTCAACAGTTTCATTTCGAATTTTATGCCCATACGGAAGAACAAGATTCTTTCTATGTATAATTATTTATATTCGTTACGGAAAAACACTATAATTAAGAATAAAAGTATGTAATTGATGAAATTTAGATAAAAAGTGTTAGTAAATATTATTATTCAATGTTAAATAAATTTAATAAAATAATTTAAACACTATAATTAAGAATAAAAGTATGTAATTGATGAAATTTAGATAAAAAGTGTTAGTAAAATATTATTATTCAATGTTAAATAAATTTATTTACATAAAAAATCTAGCAGTTGAGTAAATAATCGCGGGCGAGGCATATGTTTGCCTTCTAATAAGAATCGATCAATACACCTACATTTGTTTTCTATTTTGTTGAGAATCTACGCAAGGGAGAACGTTATCATTATGTGTAGCTACTTGCAAACAGTATGTAAATGGAAACTGGCATTATTATAGAAATAAATCAATAAGTAAAAGATGCTAAAAGACATGAAGTTTTCAAGCCGTTGATTATTTGTGATGGCTTCTCGGTTGATCCTGAAATCCTGATCAAGGCCATAGAGTTAACATGTTGATAGCTTAAATTTGATAAATGTACTAGGCTGGTAGGTAACCCGAAAAGCCAATATAAAAAAGTGGGCTTATTGTTGAACGGGGACTGGAGAAAACAGCATAATGACGAACTTAATAACCTGTACTCTTCATCGGATATAATAAGGTAATTAAATCACGGAGGAAGAAATGAGCTGGACTTGTCGCACGCATGGGGAGGAAAGACGTATCTCAAAAATAATTACTGGGAGACTCGAAGGGAAAAGATCGCTTGGAGTCCTACACGTAGGTGGAAGGACAACATTAGAAAAGATTTCGGAGAAGTAGGATTTGCAAGAGATGGTTGGATGGAGTTAGCACAGAAGTTGAATGTCGGGCTCATGTAAGCTTGGATATGAACCTCCGGGTTCCATAATATAGATAATATTCCTTTAGCTAAATTAGGAATTTTCTATTGTCATTGAGTAAGTAGGAAAGTAAGTATTGTTGAAAAACAACCTGCTATCAAACCGAGCCTTCTGGCTGAAAAGAATATGTAAACAAGATCTCATAAACAATTAAATGAGATGTCCTTATAAAATGTTTGGTTTCATGCACAGATTCTAGACTTTTCCAATCATGAATTTACATAAAAACAAGTGCATGTAGATGGAAGTAATAAAAATAAATCGATAAAAAAAATTACGCCAGACAATTATGTTTGGTTGTTATTAAACAAGTTTTCATACCGGATTGGTAACTGATTCATTAATTTAAAAATCGCCCAGAATAAATTTATAGGCATAATCTGTACATATAAAAATAATTTGTCGTTTGATACAAGTTGATTTACGCATTTCATGTGAACTAGGGGAAGAATTAAAAAGTGTTTCCGCCCGGGATCGAACCGGGGACCTTCCGCGTGTTAGGCGGATGTGATAACCACTACACCACGGAAACTTAAAAGTCAAACTTAAGGTGAACATTATTTAGCAAAAGAATACTTTTTTATATATTTTTTTACTACTAGACGAAAACGGAAAAGGTTTGACCTGTGAGCTCCCTTCTCTTTTCACGGTATTTCTCCACTGCTGCCAGAGCTGCTAGAATTCACGTACAGTAGTAAGTTTCGAAAGTTTCGCAGGTTCTGAGACTCAATTAACTCTGCTAGAAACATATTCAATAACCAAGGCTTTTAAATATACAGGAAAATGCTAAAATCATAATCCACATGGGCCAACGGTAATAGAAATGCATACCTGAATCCAGTATGAAGAAATATTTTGATGTCATTTTAATCATAATTCAAATTCCTTTTTTTTCTTCTTTCTTTTCTTTTTTCTTTCTTTCTTTCTTTCTTCAATATTTCATTCCCTGAAAGATTTGAGAAATAAAATGGTATTTTATTTCATTTGAGCCTTGGAACGTAACATAGTCGAGACCAAGAAAGCGGTGAAGATATTTTTTTCTATACGTAGCTGTATTTATATAACCTAGCTGATCAACTGATCAGTTGATGACACACAAACTCAACAAAATATAACTTCTGTCAATCAATATACTTACAGTCGTGAGCATCAGATGATGATATAGACATAGTCAATATTAGTTAAAGTACAGAAATTAGCTTAAAAATAAATTAGGTAGTTTACCCTTAAAACGTTATATTTGAAATAGACTTATTTTTGAAACTTTAAAAAATACTAACTAAGCGATGTACAAAAAACTGAAAAGATTTTGAAACTTTACAAAATACTAATTAAGTGATGTAAAAAAACTGAAAATATGAAATCTAAGTATTGTGACTGTTCTCATAAGCATGTAGTGTTACATTATGTAATGTAGCATGTAGCTATAAAACCGTGGTGTCAATAAAAAAAATCCCCTTCTTCTATTCAGTTAACTAAAAATGACAATTACCGGTAGTCCGTCGCTCCTGGAATCCCTGTTGCAACCTGGCCTCTGAACTCGCGAGTTGCTGGTTCAAACTCGCCCAAGAGGTTCTTCCGCACGGGTCCTGTAAGGAAGAATTTAAGTAATGAGTCTCGAGAATGAGATCTCAGGCTCGTTAAAGAATTTCAAGCCTAAAATAGGGTCTCTAGGCAAAATCTTATGAAGTTTCTGGCTTTTTCTGTTCTCCTTTACAAAACAAATGTAATTAAATGCATATGACTGAGTAGCATCTACAGATCCTAGTTGTAAAATTTTCTGTCGAAACATGCCGAAACAATATACAGTATACATATATACTACACATAGATATATATATGATGATGTGTTCGGCTTGGAGGCCGGTCCTGCCTTGGGACAGAGCCCACAGCCCGACCGAGGATCACTAGGCCGGATGATACCGCGGAGGGTGGCCAGTTCCTTTCGCTGGAATATATATATATATATATATATATTATAAACATCTATGTATATAAAAATGAATGTATGTGTGTGTGTGTGTGTGTGTGTGTCCTTTATGCATTACTACACCATTCATCCGATCGCCATGAAACTTTGGGAAGTTGTTGGGTACATTCCCGGGAAGGTTTCTGTCATACTACATTTTTAATTTTAGCTTCCGTTCGCGAGTTATGAGTGAAAACGGGCAGAAAACGTGTATTTTTTGCGTTTTCGAAGCATCGGTTTTCAGTAATACATTTCAATGCCAAATCAATTACGGTAGGCTTTGGCTATTTTTGTCATACCTTGGAAATTAAACTTTCGCGATCGCTTGAATGTTGTAGCTCACTCTGGTCGATTCATTTGTTTACCCATATAATGTCAAGGCCGCAGACATATGAAATTTTCAACCTACACCGAAGAGGATTATTATTATTATTATTATTATTATTATTATTATTATTATTATTATTATAAGAGGGATAGTCAATATAGGCCTAAATATGGTCAAACGTTGTTCGATTTGGACGAAACTCACTATACAGGGGTTTTCTGGGCCAAGGATCTCGAATCTGAGGTCGCTTTTACCAGGTGACGCTATCTAATCGAGGTATGTATGTAATATAATAATTTAACTATTATGCTCTTAATTTTTAATTTTTAAAATAATTATCGCGTGCGAAGCCGCGGGCACACGCTAGTACTTAATAAAAATATAATTAGACTTACATGGCTAATACAATAACTGTGGGGTAAGATGGGGAATAAAAGTTATATATATATATATATAAACATGAAGTTCTTTAACAAGCTTAAACTCTGGATATATATAAATATATAAATCTCGTGGTATATATATATATATATATATATATATATATATATACATATACATATACATATATATGTATATGTATATACCCCGAGATTTACATCATATATCTAGAGTTTAAGCTTGTTAAAGAACTTCAAGCTTAAAATCTTATATACACATATATAGTTTCCTGCATTAATACTAATTACTTAGCTAGTTACTTTTCACTTGCATGGCAACAGGATTACGTCATTTCGCTCTGTCCTTGTTGGTACAGTAAGTATTTTTATGGCTTTTTTGGGTTGTAAGATTTTTACGGTAAGTGGCTTCGATTGCCTGAAAGCTGCTGATACCCATATCCATTTGCCTTAGGGTTCGGCAACTTATTTGACTCCGTTGCACAGCAGAGAAACGCACATGGCGGGCGGCTCTTGACACGATGGGACCGCAACATTTACGTCAGACTTGGCTAAGCATGCTGTGTGTACAGAAATAGTACGGCCTACTTAACATGTCCCAATCTGAGGGACAAAACAATCTTACTGCCTACCGGCTAGAATTTGCTCTCACTCTTATAAATATGGTTACATCGTATTATAAAGTACGCGATTTTAAACCATGATCCCAGAATGAGCCTTTTGTCAGGAAAAATAAAATAAGTCTACCAATATCTATTCTAATTTAAATGCATAATTTCAATTCCCTGTTTTTACCGTTCGCTAAGAATTTTTCTTAAATAATGCAGTATATTCCTATTAAATAGCATTCTTGTTTTGTCAAAATGCGACAATTATTTACAATCACACTAATTTTGAATTAATTGTACTTGTAATAGAACTATCTCAAGCGCTCAAAACCCCATAGTCTTATAACAAAGAATATAGGTAGAAGTCGCAACTTACACGGCACATTCATATTTAATATCGACGCTTATTTAAAGCTTCAGGCATTTCAAGTGTTTCAGGCAATAAGACTTATTCATTACATATATTATACCAACAGATTGGGTCAAGTGAATAAACATGTAGCAATTGCTTTTACTTGAAAATAACAGAATAAGCTTCAAAATATGTGAATAATAATATAGAATATGCTTGTACTAATTAACAAAAGAAAGTTGTTGTAGCAAATGCTGAATTTCCCAGCACTTGCTTAAAAAGGTGTGAATAAAACCAAGACTCTGCCTTGACTTCATAGCAAATGCTGCAAATTTTTCAAGTGTGGTTATACCCATGCTACAGTTTTAATTTTATTGGAAATGTAAATGATGAAATGGCTGCTTTTATGCAAGTGAGAACTCTTAAATATCGCAGGCGTGTTCGGACTCTTGAAAGTGATTATCATTCTTCAGAATATGAACAAATTGTAACTGTTTATCACTTTCTTCATTTGTCATAAAAATTTCAGACTCAGAAGATGACATTTTGATGTTGATAACAATTAAAAAATACTCACATGTTTCCTACTATTTTCATGACCTGCTAGATTGATGTGTATTTTTAATTATCTAGGGGGCCTTTATCCACAGAAAAGGCTAAATTTTTCCAGCATTTACTAGCTAGCACTAGTAAAAGATTATTCACACAAAACTGAGCTAATGCTAGTGCTATTACTTAATGCTAGATAGCAAATGCTTTTGCTTACACTTAATTCTAAAAGCAAATGCTTGCTTTTTATTCACTTGACCCAATGCTAATAATTTTTTGAACCCCATAACCATGCAACAGTAGAGCAATAAGTTTTTTTATTTTTTTTTATTTTAACTTCCTAAATATTATATTATGTTATCTTATTATATTTTAAATAATCATTCACGCAATTCACGCAACATTTAAAAATTCTTGCATAGTTCAAAATAATATTTAAACGTTTTGAAATAAGAGCTTCTTGAGTGCAATGCTGATTAATCCTTTCAGAGTTGAATTTGTATTTTCATATAAGCAATCATGATGTGAAATCAGCATTGGGCTCTAAGTTTAGAATCAACGAGAACAATTTGAGTAGAATAGCTGGTATGCATGAATGACGATTATAACATGAGGGGGAAATCCTCTTATTTTACATAAAACAACAGTCTATTAGTCTTATATTTCTACTCGTATAAAAACAAATTTAGACGTCGAATTTTACGGCAGTGGCAGTGAAAAGATAACTCTACCAAGTTTCATTTTCACACGTCAGAAGTGCATCTTCCCCCTTGCCATGAGAATGGGATTCCTTACTCATCAGAGAAAAATTGCCTTATTTATGGCCCCTGTCGTACCTGTTTTTTACCAAGTAGTCAAATGGTAGCAAGCAACAGGCAACAGGGGGTGAAATAAATGTAATTAAATTCGGGTGATCATAACGATAAATGGTTTCGGCAGAACAAAACTGTAAAAGAAGATGGATAAGATAAATATAAATGTATGGGGAAAAGAGAGAGAAAACCAATGCGTGTATACGTGTATATAGTGCTGTATAACAAAATAACAGAATAATTATATAAAACTGAGAATATGCATAGGAGAAGCTGAGTGGAAAAGAGACAGTGGTGTACCGCTGGCGCCCCAACTCAGTCGTGAACCAGACAGCAGTGTGGATACATGTGATTTCAAGCACTTTCAACTAATTGACGTATTTTGCAACATTTTATTTATTTTACACTTGCTATTTTGTGCTTATGTGTTTTTGGTTATTTAACTTTTATCTTGCGCGTTTCTTTCATTTTTTCTAATCTTTAGTACCAAAATCAATATATTTTTTGCCATTTGTGTTTTAATTTCATGTGTTTTAACTTTATGCGTTTTAGTTTTATGTGCTTTAAGTTATGTTTTAATTTTATGTGTTTTAACTTTGTGTTTTATTTTTATTTATTTTTACGTTTTACGTACTTTTATATTACGTGTTTTAATTTTTAGTCCACTTTCCTTATTTGTCTCCCCAGTTTCCCTCATAAATGTATTACGTTTGGAAGTTTAATACATATTCCAAGGGAAAACTCTGTAATTTTAAGACCTGTAGAAAGCCATTTCGATTTATCACGGAAGCTAGTCATTACAATTGCACGTAATTAAATGCAACTCCGCAATAAAATATCTGAAGAATTGTCATGGACATAACTACAACCTAGTATGCAAGTGGACAGTGTATTGGTGCCGTGTGAATACTGTTAATCCGTTTAAATATATTACTAGCTTACTTGACAAACATACTTTCATCATAACAAGTGAAATACGAGATACAAGAATTGCTGTTTTTGTTGTTGTTAAAGTGTAACTGATCCTGTAATAGACCAACGAACAATAACGTCAGCCATTATGTGCTGATTTATCCGTCTGAACTGAGTTTCTCGTCTGCTGGGTTAAGATTTTAGACGGGCTTCCTATTTTTTAGAGTACAGTAGGCCTAATTTAGAACTCCTCTGAAAGAGACCAATGTATGAAATTTTGCCACCAGTTCGTAATGAAGGTAATTTTCCAGCAGTTTATTTTTCTCTTTTTGGGGATATTCATCCCATTTTAGATTTACTCTATCCAAAGCCTCGTTTTCTTCCATTTTACTGCTTCTTTTTAATTCACAATTTCCTTAGGCCTATCGAATATATTATTTCCCTTAGGCTTAATATTTTTACTTCTACATTTAATTTCAATTATGTACAATTAAAGGAACTAGCGGTACAATTTAATTTGTTTAACATACAAAAATTGAAATAACACATTAAATGTACAATTAAAGGAACTAGCGGTACAATTTAATTTGTTTAACATACAAAAATTGAAATAACACATTAAATATTTTCTATTTCCTCTTCACCTCTCTCGTCGATATTGAAACAGTTTAGTTCTATAGCTGATGGCACGCAAATTTAAAATTATATTATTTTCAGAATATGCTTTATATCTGTAATCTTTATTTCACACTGAAATGATATGGGCCTATATAATTTCAACGAACATTTCTGTGACCACCAGCAAGATTAAATCAAGTTCTCATTGTCTGTTATATCCTTTAATTATATGATCCAACAAATTTCATGCTAGGTGGTATCGTGGTTATCTGTTATTTGAAATTAAACTGCAAGTGAGCCTATACAGTTAGCTAGTATTTTGGAAAATAAATATGATGACCACATTTTCCGTAAACTTCAGAAAAATAGGCAATACGTGGAGGAAATAAAGTGAACAAATATTTGTGAACATCTGACATTATTAGAAAATATATAAAAATTACGAATTTTCTGTGACGAAAAAGGTGGACTAAATAGCTGCGAATCGAACAATGATAGAGTATAATTATGATTATTACGAAGTAGACAAATTGAGCTGGAACGAAATGAGGCATAATTCCCTGAAAAGTTTGACTATTTTAATGTCGAGATGCGAAAAAAGGCAGCATTTGTGAGACCTTCTGGAGCCTAAAAGATAAGTTATAGCTTAATGCAGTATTGATATTTTATTTTTAGCGCCGAGTCTAAACTTCAAAAATAGTACTTTGTACTTTAATGTGAAGGAAAAGTGTTTATTTTTATTTTGACAAATAATTTTTTCTCTTTAAATTAACTGAAAATAATGAATACAAATACAAATATCCACAGTGTGTTGAGTTACCGGTAACCTTACAAAGTGGAGTAATTGTGAAGATATCAAAGTTTAAATAAGCTTTCTTCATGAAAATGGCAGTTTTATTTTCCTAAAAGAAATTGAATTACAGCGTTTTCCTGTATGTGTTCTTTGTTTCAAACCATTAGTAGTTATTATTTCCACTGTGTATTCAATTTTAAATCCGCTTTTTATGTAACTGTCTTATAATGTAACTAAGCTTAGAAGATCATTCTTGCATATTACAATTGAGTGATCTGTTCCGATTAGATTTCGGATAATATTACATTAAGATTCATTTATAATTTAAATTATAAATATCCCTTGTATACCTTCGGGTAAGATAGGGCTTAACCCAATTTTGGAAATTCAATAATAATAAATATGTAATATTGACTCATTTAGCTAGCTTTGAACTTTTACAGTCTCATATAAATTTTAATCCATGAAAATATTTCTGTTCATTCTTCTCATAAAATGAACTTCTTATAAAGTTTTCTAGGAAGACGTCAAATCGTGTTTCAAAAAAAATAAAATAAAATAAGTAATCAAAGGCTCTGAATGAATAATCTATTTCTCATTGATAATAACAATCATAAAACATATTAAAAATTAGAAAAATAAAATAATGACAACGCCCATTTTCCTGTTATTTGTTCTCATAATGAACTTTAGATGTCTGTTTTATTTAGTGAATTTTAAGTGCTTAAATTATAATAGTCTATATCGTTAATTCACTCAATTCTAGTTATGGGAAGTTAATGATTATCTTGAAGTGTGCAGTAAAATCAGCCAAACCCTACAGTAGGCTCTCGTGATAAATCTATGGAAGAAAAGTGAACGATTACATTATCTCTGTTGACATATTCCTATAAAACAGAAAAATAAATCAAACAAATAGTATGACTATTTTGATCGGATACAGATTATGTACTTCGTCCTCAGTCACTCTCTTAACACTTCTATCTTTTCTCCTCACCTTCCTCCTTTTCATCCAATGGCTCTGTTAATCTATTCGTCTCAAAAGAGCCTTTAATAATCCTTCTGTTAATTTCCTTCAAAATAAAATGTTCTATTATTTTGTTGATTACATATTGGGCCTATCCAACATTCAGAAATGTGGCTTTATAAATACGCCCGCTATCGCATCATCTGTTAATAAATCACTTTATAATTTCTGGCATGTCTCTCCACTCAAGTTGAAATGCCGCAGCGGATTTAATCTCAGACTGAGATCATGTCAAATGCATAATTTAGCTCACTCCCGTTTGGATACATTATGCGATAAATTACTTTGTCAGAATATTAATTCAGATGTCATTAAGGCAAGGCTATACCGAAAATATCGAGATTCTTAAATTTTTAACTACAGTAATTTCATTATCTTGTCCCTAGGTGAAAATTTTCATAAGGCCTATGCTATTTTAAGCAGCTTTAGGTTTGTTCATTATTTGATATATTAAACTGTTGTATAAAACTTTTAACAAAAATTATAGGAAAATTTTAAAATTCAAGATAAGAATGGGAAAGACCTCTACGTGAGTTATAATATTTACAGAGTTAGGAAGTTCATGAAATTGCATATTTTTTTAATATTGTTATTTATATACTCATAAATATTTTGTACGAATTATAGTCTCCTGAGAGAATTGTATTGCACATATAAATACATATTTGTGTCCTTTTAAATTAGTGAGTCATATTTTAGTAAATTTTTATTTATTTATTTTATTATATTTTATTTTATTTTAAAACTACATAAATACATAGATATAAGGTCCTGAAACCCCGAAAAAGGAGTTCGTGCTCGGGGGAAGTTCCATGTTTATATTTATATGTTTTACATTATTTAAATATAATCTTAACCTAAAATTACCTTAAAACTAAATAGACAAAATATTTTAAAAATAGTACTAGGGGAAAAGACAAAAGCTGAGAGTAAAGGCATGACCCAATTGATATAAAAATAATTATAATAACGAAAAATAAATTATCATAATAGTAGTAGGTACCAAAAGATATAGGCTACCTATTTTAAAAGGGATGAAAATCTAAGTTATATGAAATTTTTAATTTTAGATTTAAAGACTTCATAACTGCATTTGGATAAAACTGGATGTAATGTGATTTTAGAATTATACAGACGAGAACCGAAACTAGACCATCAGGAGTGAAACATTTGGGTTCTACTAATGTACCAGTTTTATTTCGTCTAGTGCTGTGTTCATGTGGAACACCTAGGAAGTTTGTCTTATTTTCATGGCCGAATTTTAATAAGGAGTATCTATAGATTTGATCAATGCTAAACACATTAAAATCGGAATAGATTAGTTCAGTTGGGTAGTCCAGCCGTATGCTTATTTGGCATATTTCAATACTCTAAAAAAATATTTTATAATCTTTGGGATATGTAAGTAGGCCATGTAATTATTGACGTGCCACTGTATTCTTTTTATATTAATAATTATTAACACTCTTTATTCTCAACCGAAGCGGATAATAAAAATAAGCTTCCACATTACATCATTAACACTCTAGCTCAAAATTCATCGTTAATCGCTTGAAGAGTTAGTGAACACCCCGGCCAGGTAGTTAAAAGGGATGTGATATCGCCTATAGCCTATGTCGAGAAATATGGAGTTACCCGCCTTGTTGGGAAAGATCTAGAAAACATAGCGGTACGATTGTGTACAGTGAAGTTTTCTTGTGTTAAATTTTGAAAATTTTAGGTCATATTGTTGTACACATTTCGTACATTTTAAGGACATACAATAGAACTCTAACTATCCGGATCGCTTTGAGACCATATCCAAGTTGTTTTAGCAGTAGCGAGCATTGAGAAACCCTCCTTCAGGACCGATTACTTGCGAAAAAGCGAACCTTTCATCTCACAAAATCGACATTTTTCATCAAGACAACTAACTCAGACCGATATGTCCAATATAAGAGACTCTACGTAAGTACAGTATTATAAAATTTAGTTTTCTTTTTATATTTTAAAAAATTACCTTTTTCGTGATTTATTCAATTATCCGGATATTGATTTTCCGGATCTGGTCCGTTCGCAATTAATCTGGAGAACTAAAGCTCTACTGTAGTTGCAAGAGTTTTAGAGCTTGAACTTCCTAGCCCCGATAATTTAGTATTGCCACTACCATTATTAAATATTTTGATGCGACTTGATGTTTTTTATGTATAATTTGTTACTTAACAAGCAAGTTTTGCCAATTGGCAACCTCTCAATGCAGGAAGTAGAAGGAATTCCTTTCTGAATAAATAACATTTCCCACATTGTCATATACAAGAAAATATCTATGAGGGTCTGTTTTCAATGCAGGCGTAAAATTATACTGAGATGCAAAACTGCATCAAGTGATGCATTTATAAGTTGGCAAAAGAGGAAAATATACTTTCCAGATTTTATTTTTTAATGTAAATGTTAATAGTCTTATTATAATCATTACCTGATAATAGAATTCTATACACGGGAACATCCTGTGAATATCCGAAAAAGTACTAACAAATAGAAAATTTGAAATTTTCAAATTTTTGGCCAAATTCCAATATAGACTTGCCTTAATGTGTTAATCAACGATATGAAAGGTAATGATCTTTGCGTAAGATTGAAATAAACACTGTGTGTAGGGCAAGATTCATTTACAAAGATCTTAACCAAATTGTGAATTGGTGCACTGAAGATAATGTACTAACGAGATTCGTTTTATATCGTCAATTTTAATAGGCTATTCTTCCACATGATACAATAACACGGTCTGGCTGATTTTTCTTGCAGCACTAAACCTGTGAATGTGATGCTAGTAGATTAGTATTTCCAGCTAGAAGTTCCTGTTCGTCACGCAAGATGAGAGAAAAGACACCCCCATACAACTTCTTCCAAGATGAAGGTAAGCTAGGTGTCATCTTCTGTTAATTGTAAGTAGACAGACCATTTTTAATCCAATAATGGAAAAAAATAAGAAAAATTATACTCGTAGTACTAAAATGGTGTATATTCCTTACATGGCAACACTCTTTATTGTATTTATGGCAATATATTAGACTTTTACATTAGGCCTATTACAGAAATACTTTAGTACACGCTCTCTAAAACAGCTGCTTATGGGACTGGTAACACGCCGAAAAATTGCATTTTAGGAACCAAGGCCGCTAAAATTGCATAAAAGTGCATTCAAACTGCATTCAAAATGCACTTTTATCGGCCTTGTCCTTTAAAGTCGTCATGGCAATCTATAAACAAAACCCAGATGGCATTGACCAGTCACACCAGCTTTAACATGGATTTACGCATATAATTGGTCATAAAACAACAAATTTAAGCCAACACGTTTCTTTATGATAATCAGAAACTTTACAAGGATTTTTCGCAAAATACGGTAGCCCACTTCATCACATGACAACAAATATAAGCCAACAACTTTTCACATTTTGGTTCACATGAAAACCATTCCTTACCATGGACGCAACAGCATTTAAATTAATTTCTTGCACGTGTAGGCTATGAATTCCTAAAGAAACTATGACCCAAAATAGTCTATGTATACTTAAAATAATTTCTCGAAAACCATAACATTTCATACACAAAATAAAGTAGTCATTTTTCTGGGGATAAATAACGCTTTTTTGTACAAGTAGCCTATACACCTGCATGACTAGTCGAAATTGAATTTAATGTGTTTTGCCCAATCGACTTAGATCGAAACTAAACAGGTCCCACAGATCAACGGTTTAATCCTTTGTCTTTCCTGTTTAAAGCATAGAAAACAAAGTATAAAATGTGATTACTCTTCCATGTAGATCTGTCTGTTCGTAATATCGGAAATAAAATGAGTAGCTATCGACACCACAATAGTGTGTAATTTTAAGCAGGTTTCATAAGCCCTGTATCTTATATGCTTTCAGCTTACTTCAGTTTACATGGGATTACATGTAAATTGTCTTATTGGATTAAAGATGGGTTTCCTTTGAAAATGTGCATATCTAAGTAAATTAACATTCTACATTTTTTCTAATCAACTAATCCTCATAAATCTTACCTACTAATACATTAGCTAGTGTTATTGTATGCTTGAATGTCTAACTTGATTGTAACACAGTTTCTTATAATTTTGTATCCATGTAAAACATTCATTAATTCAACTTTTATAGAAAAGAAAGAGGTGAAATATAATTATTGTTAGCATATGTTAAAAATCTGATGGATTCCATATAAATTGTCTTAAAGTAAAATCAGTGTGACTTAAGATAACTACATTAATTTGGAATTAGGCAATATCGTAAACATTTATTTTTAGCTTGAATCATAAAAGCCGTTTTAAAGATAAATGTCATTTCACAGAAAAAAAATTATAGGTATGATAGTTTTCATTTTTTAAATACGTGAAAATAAAACATATTTTAATTTCAATAAAGAAATGTTATTCTTTCGGTTCATAACGCATCGACCCCATTCATACCTTCTGCAGAACTGGGCAATGAACTATAATATTTTGATAATAATCTGAAGATACAGAAGAATCTAAACAGAGTTTGAGTCTAATACATTTCCGAAATACATATCGAAAACTTCACCTGTATATTAAGTGAGTTCTTACGCTATATCTAGGAAAATATTCCTGAAGCAAGTATATACTACAGCAAATTAACTTCCTGAATGCTGTTATTATTTATGCCCTTGCAAACAAACCACAAAAGAATAAGAGAGAAGAAAAATATTGTATGGTTCTTAACACAGCAAAGAATGTGGAGAAACTACCTTACAAAAGAGTTAATAATAACACGACAGCAAATTGAATTATCAACTTGAGCATCCTGCAATACATTTTGCGTGAGAGCATTTTTTATTTTTAAAAATTCAAAACTCTTCTTAGTGTTTTGTGGTGAAATTTAAAAGAAAAGTTTGATAATCCTAATTATGTTATTATCTTGTTAAATAATTAACTTAAATTATTTAATATTTTACCTTAAGTAACAAATAAGATTACTGGTAAATATTTTGTTTACGTCTTGATTGGTGTAATATAGAAATTATTTTAATTTTATTAAACTAAAATCTGCATGCTAGAGTACGATTACTTCCACAAAGTCTCTGGGTTTTTACATATATACCTTGGGAGCGAGTGTCACCGTTCCTAGAGTTCTTGTCTAGGGGAGGTAGCTGCACCCTGATTGGCTCAGCTCTTCTATCCCTCTCCACGTGTTGTCTGTCTCTGTCTCGCTGCAGCATTATCCCTCCACTCAACTACTCGTATTGTATTTTCTATGACTGGAAACGTGCTGCATGATCTTCACTCTGTGCTCAATATTAGCAAAGTGATCTTATGCGCATGCGAGTCTGCTCAAGCTGGTAACGAGACGTAACTAGAAGCTCGCTGGCTGGGTAAGTCTTCAAGGCCAGAGACTTTGCGGAAGTAATCGTACTTCTACCAATAAGACTACCGGTAATAAGACTAAAGCATTAAAATGTCTAAATGTATACTGTAAATAGTAGTCTAGTGTGTCAAATATTTCATTACAAACTAATATATACTGAATACATTCTTCTGGAAAATATATTCTGTATGCTTAGATAGTGCTTTAATTGGGAGGACGCGTTTTTGAAGTTTAAAAAAATACATTAAATTTCCATTTAATAAACAAAAACTATTTTTCAGGAACACTCTTATAAACTACATATTTAAGCCAAAATACTCCTAAAATGTTCATTCTCTGTAGTACCCTTCTTTAAGGAAGCAGCTATAGTAGCCTAAAGCTAAGGTGAATCCCACCAGATATTTTTCCCAACTAAAGCACTGAGCTTATATTAACTTGTTTATGAAAGAAATGTGTGAGTAATGATTCATCGAGCAATGTATTCGCCTCCTTGGATAATATAAATCAGAGGTCTTCAAAATACTGCCCGCAGACCGTATCCGGTCCATTAAGAAGTGGGATCCGGCCTGCACCCGCGGCATATGAAAAATTTAACAAAATGGATAACGAGAAAATTAAGATCATGGTAGCCATGTTTTAAATGTGGCGCGCAATTCTTGCACTCAAGTCAAGTGTTCTTAAATAACAGACTGATCTTTTTATCTGACGTTGCTCTCCATTTAAATAACTTGAATCAAAAACTTCAAGATGAGGGAATATTATCCGTGACCTTTACATTCATGTTAAAAGTTTTATGCAGAAACTGGTGCTTCTTGAACGGAACATTTCCCAGAAACATGCTGCACATTTTATCAGTTGCCAGTCACTGGAAGGTGAAAATGATGCAGAGTCTCCACTCTCCAACATCTGTTTGATTTGAACATCCTCAGTGATCTAGAAACAGTTCACAGATTTAGATGCACATTCCAAGGATATTAGACTTTCGAAAATCCATTTTCTTGCGAAATTGAAGACGTTCAACCAGAATTGCAAATATAAAACGTTGACCTCCAAGCGGATGATTTCATGTAGGACAAGTTCGAAGAAGAAACCTTGCTCAGTTTTACAACTCCAGTAAAAGTTCACATTATCTCGGTTGATCGACATAAATAAATTCTATAGGGCATTACAGGATCTCACCGACAAACTTTGAAAGGATAGAGAGGATAGTTTTTGTTATGGGATATATGTTGGCTGACATGGCTTTCAGGAACTATGAATTCCATAGTTCAGAACTTTTGTTTCGGCAGAAATTAAATTAAATTGTCCATGTATGTATTCACAATTCATGCCTGGAAAATTTAAGCTCAACTGTATGCTTTAAATTGTAGGGGAAATAATTTTCATAATATGCAAGGAGAATAAAAGCTCAATTACAAAATTATAACTATGCAATGAAAAAGTTCTTGCATGCAAGGAATTTTAAATTGAATTTCTGTTAAACAAAACAAACAAACATTCCTCAAGATCATGTCAGAAAACATGTCCCATAGCAAAAAAGTATCCCCTCTATGTGATCTATCATTCCTCAAAGTTTGTCGGTGAGGTCCTGTTACACCCTGTATAGGCTCTATCAGTGTTATATCAACAAAAACTTGACAAGTTAAGAGAGAAAATCAGATGTTATTCCATAATAATAATATTATTTAAGACAGATATATAAGCATTCATGAACCACAGATTATTGTCTCTGTTGGAAATTACATGAGAATATTATAGGAAAAAAAATCCTCCAACACTGAGACTTGAACCCAGGACCTTTGGCTATTCGCGCCAATGCTCTACCCACTGAGCAAAGCCGGAGTTCAATTCACAGTGCCAGGTGGAACCTCTCTCCTATGACTAATTGCCCTAATGGTCTCCCTCACAGACAGACAAGTTATGTCATATGCAGTACTGTGAGGCACACTAAGTAGTGATTTACTGTTTACTGTGATTTACTGTTTACTGTTATCGTACCACTGTTATCAAGTAGACCATGGTGAGGCAGACCTTTAAGGGCAATCATTGGTGGGAGAGAGGTTCCATCTGGCGCTGTGAAGTGAGCTCTCACTTAGCTCAGTTGGTAGAGAAGAGGCACGGATAGCCAAGTGTCCGGGGTTCAAGTCCCAGTGTCAGAGGAATTTTCTCCTACAATATTATCACGTAATGCCCAACAGAGACAATAATCTATGGTTCATGAATGCATATGTAAATATCTATTAAGAACTTATGCCAAATTGTAATATAACAATATATTCACTAAGGGATTTTAAAATATGAATGGATTTTTCACAGAGATTCCGCGAGCCATGTCTGGCTCGTGTGCCATATGCCAGAAGCAGGCCACACAATGTTGCTCCAGCTGCCACACGGTGTTCTACTGCTGCAGAGACCATCAGAAGCAACACTGGAAAATCCATAAAACCCAATGCACTCCATACAAACTCAACATCTCCGCAGAACTCGGATACCATCTAATCGCGGCCAGGGATATCCGTCAGGGCGAGGTCATACTCCGGGAAACACCTGTGATGATCGGTCCTAAAGTTGTTTCCTTGCCACTCTGCCTTGGATGTGGTAGACGTCTCACAGTGAATGAAGACGAAGAGAATTACATGTGCAATGGCTGCGGATGGCCTTTATGTGGACCTCAGTGCGAGAGAGCCCCAACTCATATACCTGAGTGTAACCTAATGAAAGAGAAAGGATACAGAGCCAATATAAAGTTTCAAGGACCTGGTAAGAAAGAAGCCGCATATTGTAGTATAGCACCTTTACGGTGTCTTCTTCTGAAGAAACTAGACACGCCTAAATACGAAACAATCCTGAAGCTTCAATCTCATATAGATGAGAGAAGGGACACTACTCTCTATAATATATTCAAAAACAACATTGTAGGATTCATCAGAAATGCTTTGGGTATGACAGAATTCAACGAAGAGACTATTTTGAGAATTACAGCAATTCTTGACACAAATGCTTTCGAAATACGGCGCTCTGAAGGTGATGTCAAAATCAGAGGGCTATTTCCAAAAGCTGCGATGATGTCTCATGATTGCAAACCAAATACAAAACATGTGTTCACAGGCCCGAAGTTTGAGGTTGAAGTTATTACCACTGTTCCCATCAAGAAAGGTGAAATCATTTCTATAACATATACACAGACTCTGTGGGGTACGTTGGCTCGGAGAGCACATCTGAAACAATCCAAATGTTTCGACTGCACTTGTCAGAGGTGTTCAGATCCAACTGAGTTAGGGACTTACTTAGGGGCAATCCTCTGCGCTCCTTGTAAGAGCAAAGGTAAAGACAGTAAAATCGTATCCTCGAGTCCTTTGGATCCTTCTGCTGTTTGGAAATGCGAAGAATGTGGGCATTCCATTCCCGGAAGGCAAATATCTTGGGGGAATGACGCGATACGTCAAGAGATTACTGCACTGGATAAGTCAAAGCCAGAATCCCTGGAAAAATTCATCGAGAAATATAAGGATGCTCTTCATCCAACCAACTGGCACATGTTGGAGGTGAAGTATGCTCTCAGCCAAATGTACGGCAACATGAAGGGATACCTGCTATCTGGTAAGTCCTTTGTTTTTCTTTATATACTGGCAGTGTTTAAAGTGGGCTTTATGAACCGAGTACGGATTCAAAAGATGGGACAAAAGCCACTAAGGCACACTGTTAATAATATTATTTCTCCAAGCCACACCTGGGGTTGACTCAGCCTCTAACAGAAATGAGTATTCCTGGGGGTAAAATAACGGCCGGTGCGTAGGGCTGACAACCTTGCCACCTTCATGTGCCCTATGTCACAATCTGGGAGCCTTAACCTCCTGGAAACCCTAAGTGTCTCCATGGCCCATACAGGGATCGCTTTACCTTTACTTTACCTCAGGCACACCGTTAATAATATTATTTGCCTTCATATCGGACATGTTTCTTTTCTAATTGCTTTTTGATGAACCGCTTTTTAAGGATTAAAACATAATAACTAGCTCTGAGAATCAATAAACCTATCAAGCACTTATTCAAAAAATCTTAAGGCTTAGAGCCTACAAATTAAAAAACTAACCTAAAATTCTAAAATCTTGTTATGATTAAAATTCCTTTGACGGCAAACGTAGAAATTTTCCTAGTCGATAATTTAATCAAACTGAATCGTTTTTCATCATTTTAATATCACGAAATCTGTATCAAATGAATTTGGAAATAACTTATTAGGCCAAATACACTCACGGTAAAAACCTAATATTATCATATTAGTAATATTTGCTATTAATATACAAGTAATTTTCAAATGAGAAGCGTTTTCCTTCACCGCCAATCACGTGTACGAGCTAACGAAGTACCGCTAGCAGGAAGGGTCTTCCTTCCGTCTCGCCGTCTCTGATTGGACCGTGTATCTAAGCAGGAGAAGAACAACCCGCTTGTCATCTGCAAAACACTTGTAGAGCCATGAACTCATAACTAATAATATTTGTTAATGTTCTTATGAAACAGGATACTAATATTACTCGTATTATGTATTTCCTAATATCAGTGTAAAAGTTCAATGGAGTACGGTCACTCGAATATTTCTAAAAATCGTGCAATATACTCATGCCCTTTACGTTATGAAAGATGGGTAACCAGCTAGTAATGTATAGGACGTGCACGGAATATCAACCAATGGCAGTCCTCGTATAACAGACATGATCGCATTGCAATCTAACAGCAAAAAGGGTTTCATAATCGATCCTACCATTCGTTTCGAACTTCATGTCGGCCAACCTGAAAAGGTTAATATCGAAAAAAAAATTAATATATGAATCTACCATTCCAGTTTTACAAACAAAAATACCATCTAGATTCTATAGAAGTAAATGGCCTCATGGCGGGTGCTCAAGAAACTATGCCTTCATTTTTTATGAAATTTTAGAAAGAATTTGATCTCACTAAATCAGCAATTGAGTCGCTGGTAGTAATGACAATAACCGGAGTTATTTTTCAATTATATTAGATACCTTATAGAACCGCCGGCGTGGACGTTAGCGTCGCTGACTACAGATCCGTCGGCCTGGGTTCGATCCCCGGTACCTCCTCAGTTTTTTCTGGGGTAGGGTGGTCTGGCAGGGGTGCACTCAGCCTCGTGATTCGAATTTAGGAGCTACTTGATAAAAAAGTAGCGGCTCCGGTCATAAAAACCACCATTAACGGCCGTGGCATGCTGACCACGTGCCTCCCACTCCTGCCATCTGCCTGTGGTAGACGACGCAGCGGTCGGGTGGTAAGCCAAATCCCTCCAGGAATGTAGAGCCACGGAGTTTAGTTTAGTTTAGACACCTTATATTGTCAAAGGCAATATATAATTATCTTAACTTCTGTGTTTAAAAATGTGTTTGTATTTACTTTGCCCGCAGTGGCAGGATATTTTTAAACGTATGTTGTACAAATCAATAAATGGCAAATCAAAATATAGTGGCAATTGTCAGAACCTAGGTATTAAAAAGTTTAAATAGAAGATGTAATTACATTAAAATCTTGAAAATATGGTTCCGCTGCTTTCTTTTCCCTTAATTTAAGGAAAACTCAATTACTTTAATAACGACCAAACTCCACAAGGTCGCAGGATTTTACCTCGATCTTACAGTAGACAAGGCCAAGTTTCTTTAATGCTAACATAGTTTGAGTACAGTAGCTTTAAATCTCAAAATCGCATAATGATATTAGCACTTTCCTGCGGAATTGTAACTTACAAAAACAATTCCACTATTCTTTCCATGCCGCAGAAAAATCTGAAATATTTCAGCAGACAGAAAGAGAATGGAGTCATAGTCGCAACTCTATTACAGCATAGAACATTCTCTGCAGTTAATATCTTATTGTAAAAGTCCCTCCAAAACCTGACCTTACGACATAGCTACTTGGCGCTGCACTAGTTGGCCCATATCCAGTCCAAAATCGTGCCAACATTTGCCTACTAATTCTTAACATCCTTTTGTTTTATGTCTGTGTCCCGGAAACACGAGCACTGCAGTCTAATGCTTCAAATTCTCTGCGTTATCGTATTGATTCTACAACAGGTTAAGAGATGAGCTATAGCAATTTCCGACCTCCACATCTACCTTTATTTCGGACTATAAGACGCACCTTGATTTTAGGATGGAACAACAGAATTACAAAATATGGAATAATAACGTAATAAGCATAATAATAATAATAGTAATAATAATAATAATAATAGGAAGAACAATATCAACTACAACAGTCAGTAACAACAATTATAATTAAAAATCTAAAATCTACTAGACATAATATCTATGAGTTCCTCGCTTTCACTTTAAAATACTATACATTGTAAAGTAAATTTCTTCATAAATAGTTCCAATATCAGAAATCCCGTCATTATATTAATGTTTTGTTTCAGAACTGTCCGATAAGATGTTAGAACGAAAGGTGAACCTGTGTACTGAATTACTGGAGGTGGCTGACACGCTTGATCCTGGAGCTTCCCGTCTGAGAGGATTGCTGTTATATGATCTCCAAGCTGCAATGGTAGTTCAAGCTAAGAGAGACTTGGAAAATGAGAAGATAACCAAATCTGCAGCACAGGTGAGACACGTCAAACCCAAAGTCCCATTTTTACTTTCTCATAAATAAGTAAAAAATCCCTTTAGGCAAGCCTACAGGCTGAGGTAGATTTCGAAGTGCTTTCGGTTTAATTTACTGTCGCTGCGTAGCACTCTTCTACTTTAGCCTTGGCATGACAAACCCGCAATAATAACTGCAAAAAGAGGAAAGAGCACTTTTTCAAACATTCAAATCTCGCCTTGTATGAGAACTATCAAGAAACTAGTTATTGATTTGTAGAGTACGGTACTCATCAAGAGCTTTTCAACGATCCCCACAAGACGTAGTTTCAAAAATTTCGAATTTCCATCCCCCCACCCCCACTCGTACCCCCAAAACCCCCGAATCGTTGGTGTCACTGTGAACTCCTTAGGGAGTACTCTAATTTAATCAAACGAAGTTTCCCTCTATACTTCATAGGGCCTGAGATATAAATGTTTTTAAATTTCAACCCCCTCCCCCGACCACCCCCTTGGGCCAATTTTGCTCATTAACGAACTTGTCCGAACTATTGGTCCTAGAAATAACATAATAAAATTTGGTTCAAATATTTACAAAATTACGGCCGCTAGCGTGTAAAGATATATATATATATATATCACAAAAAATAAATTTTGAACAGGCGGTGGTTTCGTACTTAGGGAGGCATGAAACGTAAAGATATGAAAGAATTTTTCGAAAGTCATGACATGGTATCGATTGCAATAGGTAGATTTTTCTTCGAAATCTACCTAACAATAAGAGAATGTAGTGTGGTCATGGAAATAATAATATAAACCAAGAAAACAGTTGAAAAAATGTGTCTCATGATTCCTGGATTCGGAATTAGCGCCGTCTGTATGTACAACCCTGTTGTGGTAAACAAAACAAAGAAATGGTTCTAAATGGCACTTTGAATAATTATATCTAACTTTTACATAATATCTTCATCCTTGGTTTCTGCAATGGCATAAATATAAATCTAAAAAATTTTCGTTTTGCCATTCTGTAGTATTAAAATATTTCAATCTGATGAGAACATTGTTTGTATATTTGTATAGAGGTTATTAATTAAGGTAGGGAGTACACAAAATATTGTGTTATATTATACCCTCTGAGGGGATGAAGCTCACTAATGGTAGTAAGCAGTGAAAGAAATGGGGAAAACCAGAGGCGGTATGCTATCCCAAAATTTTCCCTACCGTACCTCAATTTAATAATAAAAAATAAAAAATAAAAAATAAATAAAAACCTCCCTTACAACGTAATTATTATGCGATGTGTAAGAAACTGATCTATACACTCAGCAGTGTTTTTAACTAACTTCCTACGAGGGTTGATCCAGAAATAAGGTTCCCATCAATTTTACAAATAGACAACATTGTTTATTCTGATAGTAATGTACATCGTTGGAAAGAAGACACTTTGCTCTATTTTTCGACATATTCGCCATCTTTTTTTAGTCATTTTTGTAGACGGTGCTCCAATTTTTGTATCCCTATGTCGTAGAACTCCGCCGCCAACCCGTTGAGGAAGCGTTTCACCCCGTCTTTGACTTCATCGTCGCTTCGGAAGCGTTGGCCACCCATGTGTTCCTTTAACTTCGGGATCAAGTGATAATCGCTAGGTGCGAGGTCCGGACTGTACGGTGGGTGACAGTCCACCCAAAGTTTGCCAAAAGGTCCTGGGTTTGACGGGAGACGTGAGGTCGGGCGTTGTCGTGAAGCAGCGTTACACCGGCTGTCAGTCGTCCTCGCCGGCGGTTCTGGATAGCTCGCCTGAGTTTCCTTAGTATTGCACAATAACTGTCTGAGTTGAATGTTGTCCCAGGTTCCATGAAATCGATCAGCAGTATCCCCTTACGATCCCAAAACACACTGGCCATGACTTTGCCAGCAGAAGAAGTTTGTTTGAACTTCTTTGCGACTGGTGACCCTGAGTGACGCCATTGTTTGGACTTTTCTTTCATTTCGGGAGTGAAATGAAACACCCACGTTTCGTCTCCCGTAACAATGGAGTCCAACAATCCTTACGGAACGAATCTCGCGCTTGGCGGGAGCAACAATGAGCACCTCCATTTTGGACGGCTGCTGAGCCAAGGCTGAGCGGGGCAGCAAAGCGCGGCCAGCCGGAATCGAGAATAGAGGAACAGCCGCGCACAGCGGTGTTGCTGGATTTCGCCTAGCACCTTCCCGTGCGGTTGGAGCTCTTTGGGAACCTTACTTCTGGATCAACCCTCGTACATGAGTAACAAACCCTGTTTTTAAATGATCACCAAGCAGGAACGCCAAAGTTACGGACATCTTATACTGTTAATTGACAGATCTTTATTTATTTCAATTGATATATTTTCAAAGTCTCTATAAAAGTTACAATATTATAACACCGAGAAATTTTTAAAAACATCAGATCTAGCGGTGTTGTCATTCAGATGCCAACATAGGCCATCACAAGTTACTGGTAATGGCTATTGGTGAAAGTGTACCAGTGGATGAATGATTGTGAAAAGTAATTATTAGGGGGCGGATTTCTATGACATGTCATATTTTCCCCCTTTGCATTATTTCAGGTTTCCGACTAATTTAAACCCGATTCCAAGCATCCTGGTGAAAATGGTACGGCTTTTATTGTGGATATAACTGCATATTTTGGAAATTTTCAACTATTGTAGCATATTTAGGTCATATTTTGGCATATTTGTGTGCATATTAAAGAAATTTTGAAGTTTCATATCATTTTGTAAATTTTGCACTATAATGATACTTTTTGAGAATTTACACATATTTTAAATAATTAACACTATATTTTAATAAAATGTATTGTAATGAAACTCAAAAAAAATATACACAATGTGTAAGTGGAAAAGTCATATTTTAAATTTTATTCGTCATATTTTAATGTTTTTTAGGTCATAAATGCATGCATATATCCTATTTTTTAGGTCATAAAAATCCGTCCCCTAGCAATTATATTATGACTCAACAGAATGCGACATTTTTTTGCTACGAAGGAACATTTTTTTTTTATTAATGGTAGGCCTATGTTATTTAAATATTGAAATCAGTACTAGTACTCCATACCGATGCATACTGCCTCATTTTCCTCACTGGTAGTAAGAGTTGGCCTAAGTGAAAGTTGTTGAAATTCTTTGTAACACATCTGCAGAAGAATATAAATAGGTTTTGATATTTAAATTTTTAGCTATATTGCTGTACATAGGCTTGCGCACATATACAAACATACAAACATACATACACACATGCACCCTGTTTACTTGGATTTTTGTACATGGGGACTTATAATATTACTAGCTTAAAGGCCCGGCGTAACCTGGGGTTTTTATTTTGTAATTGAAAATTATCTTATGAAGGACTTTCGATTTTTAAATTATAGGTCATTATATAGGTATTTAGAATTTGAAATAGGAAGAACGACTTATCACACTCAAACTATTCCCTCAGAAAACACTTGGTATATCTTTTTATGACTCATAGAGGATGTAGAATTTTGAATCCCATGGCTTGTACACAGCAAGCCTGGTAGGGGTTCAAATAAGAAGAAACAGAAATTCCGGTATCATAATATTGTATTGTCTTTGCGGAATATTTTATTTCTCACTCTCATGTTACCATAAAACCGTTTTGGGGATGAAATTAAACAGAAATGCATTTATAACATTAATTATATTGATAGCTTCTCTAATTTGTTAAACTTCCATTTCATTTATTTCCAAACCCATCTGAGACCAATTCCAACAATACACTGTTGTATTGGGAACTGTGATTTGGATTTGATAATTCTGTGTAAAAAGGTATTAAGTATTCTCAAAAACATTTAATATTTGGCCTTTAAATCAAAATTTTGCAAAATCCTTTCTTAGTGAGCACATACATTATGAAACAAAGGTACTTCAAAATTCCAAGTCCCTACCTATTATAGTTTAGGCTCTGCATTGATTCTCTGTCATTAAGTCAGTCAGTCAGTCAGTCAGGACAAAGCCTCTTATATATATATAAAAATGTATTTTTTTGTGATAAACCGAAATCAAACACAATGCTTCCCAACAACAATGTTAATTTATTTTTAAGTAAGGTTGGGATGTAACTCCAAAGAAATCAATTAATACATTTGTTTGCTTTAACAAAATATCCATGTATAATTTAAATTACATATATTAATTCAATTTGCATTCCTATAAAGATAATGTTGACTACATTCGGTTTTATGAATAATCATCTCCATTGTTATCACAGATATTGTCACTAATTTTTTTTGGCAAGTTAGAACCGGATATTATACTTCTTTATAGGCTACTCAATCCATCTTTCCCTTTGGTTTCTAATTGCTAGTTCTTGTCCTTCTTCTAAATTTTAAGAAGCTCCCTTATAAAGACTTAAATTAAGGCATTCTTTCTATATGACAATTTTTTAATATCACCCTAATATTTATGACTGGTTTACGCCATGGTATAGTGGTTAAGGCACTGCACTACAAACCAGAAGGTTACAGGTTCGATTCCCTATGAGGTCAGTGGGATTTTCCATTGGCCTAATCATTCTGGTGGCACTATGGCCCTGGGGTCGATTCAGCCTCTAACAGTAATGAGTACTAGGAGTATTCCTGAAGGTAAGAAGTGGCCGGTGCGTATGGCTGACAACCTTACCACCTTCCTGTGCCGATGTCTCAATCTCCCATAAACCTTAAGGGTCTCCATGACCCATGTGGAATCACTTTAACTTTACCTAATATTTATGACTGACTTTCTGTTTAACATAATTGTTTTAACATTGTTTCTTAACTCCCTTGTAAAACATATATCTGCTCTAAAGAATTCATTTCTACAACACATCTTATCTCACTAAAACATAAAAGTTGTGTACGTTTGAAATAAAATGTCTATCTTATAGCTAACATTTTAGCTGTTACGTTGTGTACCTAACAGTCTTATAATAATGTTATTAACGTTTCAGGATATTATGGCAGAATCCATGACACTTCTGCAAGAAGCAGCAAATATTCTGAAAGCAGAAGAAGATATGAAGAAGATTCTTGAAGAGAAGCTTGCCACCTTGGCTAAAGAACTTGAGTTTGAATAACATATATTGAACTTACTGTTTGCCAATCATCGAAAATTCTTGACAATCAAATCTTTTCAAAGCAAATAAATTTAAATTTTATATGATTACGTCATTGGTTATCTGTAAGTAAGCATATTTGAATACTTCATGTCATTTTATAAAATTACTTCCTCTCAATCAATTTTTGGATTTTTGGATCAATTAAGTATAAATCCAAAACCAGTCCCCACACTTTGATTTCCAGTGATATTTTCAATACAATTTCACTCACACGTCACTCTTTCGGTTTGGGTCAATAAAGCATATGAACGTATCTGAAATCAGCCAATCATAGTGTTATATTATGACTTTTTAGCTGATATGTCTTTCTTTCAATTTGGATTAATAACATATATGAATGAATCTGAAATCAGGCAATCACAGATCTGCTAATATTCTGAAAGAATATTCTTTATTGAATTTGCTTTAAAACTTCCTACAAAAGTGATAAAAACGCATCCGTTTCTCTTTATATTCTAATCACTCTCTCTAGGCAATGATCTATGCATACGTCATCACCAGGGCCCGGATTCTAATGACATGTCATCTTTTTATTGATGCTACCTAGACATTGCCAACTTGTAGATAAATCCTAATCATAATCTCTAGATTATAGAAATGCATTTTTATTAGGTCATTTTTTGTCATTTTATGGAATTTTATATTTTTAGGGCATTTATTTCACTTTCAGGTCATTATTTTGTCATTTTCGTGTCATTTGCTTCCTTATTTTGTCATTTTTATGCATTTACTTTAAATATATGACTAGTTTACTATAATGCAACATTGTTGTAGAATCTACTTTAAAAACAATTTTCTTATTTTTCTTCTCAAATGTTCCATTCAAGAACAAAGATTTTAGACATACGATATCCTTTCTACATTTACAGTTTTTAGAATTATGTACAAATTAGTCTATACCTTTGTGTGCACAATAATAATTTTTATAAATGAAATATGAGTTTTTTGGTCATTCTTTGTAATTATTAAGTCATTTTCTTTAAAATTTAGGGTCTTTTTATAGGTCATTTTTCAAACAATTTTAGGTCATCAAAATCCAGGCCCTGATCATCACTGTCACGGCATGTTAGGATTCATTCCGGAAAAAAGTGAATGTTACACTTACATCAGTTCAGGAATAAGCATTATAATATTTTATGGGAAATGTAATTCCAAAGTTCAGCAATATTGAAATCACCTCCAGTAAACATAATCTCATCAGAATGAATGTATACCGGTGCCTCCCTTTCGATAACAAAGTCGACCAGGCAATTAAGCATTTTACATCCGTTCCTACATGCATGGTATCTTTCAAGAAACGGTACTTAGCAATATGCATCGCTAGGAACTATAACAATAGTATGATCATGTTTTATGCACGATATCATAAATATTTAATTTCAGCAAAAATACTTGAATAAATGGATGTTTATTAAAAAGATCATTTTTTGCTCACAGAAAACAGCCACAATGATTATAAGTCATGAATGCATTTTAATAGTAATGCTGTCTCGATATAAAATGCTATTAAAGTAATTCAATCTCAATACATTTTATTAATTACGTATCATTTTTTAAATAGATATTAGTTATTAACTCATTATGCAACTAGTGCTTTCATCAATCAGAAATTTATTGGCAATTTTCAAATTATTCGTGGACACCTTTGTTTTGGCTGAATAGTTCTCGCCCTTCCATTTTATTGGGTAGGCGTTAATGGCCAAATTGCCTGTGACAACTGACGAGCAGTGGATATCACACAAGAATGAAAAATCTTGAGTCAAGGCAAACCAAACGAAAAATTGTTTGTTGAGAAAATCCTTGGACTACAAACTAACGGTCAGCATGTTGCAAAGCATAAATTTATAAAAAAATTAATGAAAATTTAAAAACACCTCTAAAATTAGCCTACTCACCATCTCACCATTGACTGCCATAACATGAAAAGCACTTCTCACCTGCATGCGTTTATTTTTCAAGAGACATAATTTAAATATTACCAACAGGCTTATGCAGCGAGGGAGATATAACAATAATGCAATTAAATGACTTCTTCTGAAATAAAATGATTAGAACTACACCTTTTTAAGATACCGTAACTCAAATGGGTCAAGCAATGCTTGCTTTCTTCATATCAGCTACATAGATCATCATGAGAACATATTTTTGAAGAATAATGGCTTTAACTCTGTCCTACCCAAGCTATTTTGTGTCTATAAATACCTGAGGCGAGTTTCTTAGGCTCACTGATACTTTTCACTTATTCTGTCTATCACTAAGGTCAGACAATAATGAAAATATGCTTAATTATCATAAATAATAAAATAACAATAAATTATACCAAAATAAGTAAGAACAGCTGTGTTCTAGAATCTCTAAATAATATTTTCCCGAGAAGAATATGGTTAAAATGACTCTTCACAGACTTCTTGTGTAATATTTTTTCTCCATCTGTCGCCAATCATATTTTCTCTACGTTTCATCATTCAGCTACTCTACTAACATTTTTTGTAATGATTTATAACAAAACCAACCAAATTATTTTGTTTTTATATATTTTGTATAAACTGCTTTAGATGCATTCTGTAGACCTAACACCTAAGAGCCTCTTACACTCATTACTGTTATTCCTTCCCCTTGCTGCATTTCCCATTCTTGCTTGGCTGAACACAACAAATGAAATTTTAAATTTCAAATCACTCTTACAAACAGCAAAGTCAAACAAAAATGAAACTGCAGCAAGAGAAAATAATAACACTAAAGAATCTAAGAGACACATCTTGGGTGTTAGTGCAACAAAATGCATCTAAAGCATTTTATTTACATATAAAACCAAAATAAAATGGTAATGTTGTTATAAATCATTACAAAACACAAAATTAGGAGAATAGCTGAATGATGAAACCTCAAGGAAAGTTTTATTGAAGACAAATGGAAAAAATATAAAACATTGAATCTGTGAGACTCATCTTATTTGTTCTAGGATTAAATAATTAAAATATAGCATACTTCGCTAATAACTTAAACTTGTTAATTTTTTTTTTTCACTTTATTCATGAAATAGTATTTGTAATAGCATTACATATAGATTATTTTTGCTAAGTTTGTGTTCTTTTTTCCTTTACGTTGGTCACTGTCTCAAGTGAAATATCCTCTTTAGACATCCTCTGCTGTTTTAATCATCATTTCATTCTGTTCTGCCTATGCAGTATGTTCAAAAATTCTATGCTCAAACTGCTTAGATAATAGAGGAGACCAAAACAAATGTATTTCGTTAAAGATTCATTTCTCGGAAACTCATATTGATTGAGTACAGGTACTGAACCTGTCCAGATAGTAGGGGATTAAATGAAATTATCGGGTGTGACTGAGAATAAAGAATGTGACATGTTTTTCATTACTTTTTTAAGATTGTTAGCGTTCAATTACAATAAATGTTCAAAGTGACCATAATGGACTTGTTTGTTTTGGTCTCCTCGAGCATCCCAAGCCGTTTCAGCATACATGTTTTGGTCTCCTCGACCATCCCAAGCCATTTGAGCATTGAACTTTTTAACATTTAAAGTTTAAGCACTTTCCTCAAGACCTCTAACTAAATCTCTTCAACCAGGTGAATACACAACTTCTTCATTCTCATTCTTTTTACCCTGAAAAAAAACCTGTCCTCACTCAGTCTTGTTTAATCTTGGGCCTTATGAGCAAACATAGCCTACTTATCATTTGAAAACTGAGGACGGCCACAGAGCTTATATACCGTGAAATCTTCCAAGAATGAAAATATTGAATCTAAATGTACATATGTAGGATCTGAGGTTTTCCTGGCGCAGAAGCTGAGTGAAGTTTTCTCGGGCAGTCAGCCAGGTGTTTGCGTCAATTAAACCCGACGTTTCAGAAGCCAACGCTGCCTCCATCTTCAAAGGCGTTGAAGTGCCGAGTGGTCGTCCTGGGGTCGTATATATATTAAAAGCTACTTGGACCGTACCGACCAATCAGGTGTCAGCACGGCTCTGTGTCTTCCCATTGGTCCGCTCTCTTCTGTGCTTAACAGTTTGGAGACAATTCTTCCAAATCGGGCTGATGTTAATGCCCACGTCCCTATTCATGTTGTCTGGTTCTAATTTAATTTCTAATTTCAGCCTCCTCTACCTATATAGGAAACTTGTTCCTGTATATTAGAACTTTAAAAGATAAAATTCTTTAAATGAAAAGTACAATACACATGCCTGACTAGGAATCAGTAAAAGGTACACAAATTATCGTAGGCCTACATAGTTTACTAAGGTCACACAGATCCTGACAGTGAAGTCACTGGGACACTGTGATACAAATTAGAAGGTTGAGGATTCATTCACGTAATTGACAGTTTTTAATCGGCCACCGATTAAGCTTCTAATCGAAATCAGTAAAGGCAACCGATCCAAAAGGCACCTACCCACCTTCATGTACTGAATGTCTGAAAATCAGGAAGCTTCAGCCCCTGGAACTTTAACAGCCTCCTCAACCTATATAGGAAACTTGTCCCTGTATATTAGAACTTTAAAAGATAATATTCTTTAAATGAAAAGTACAATACACATGCCTGACTAGGAATCAGTAAAAGGTATGCCTAGCCTTTACACACTACTTATCGTTATCACAGTTTAATTTTCACATCATTAGTTTCATGTGTGTGTCCCTTGGAATATTGTTTATTTTTATCTGTCCCCATCAACTTTCATATTGTAACAAATATAAAGAAACAATTTTTTTTAAATCATTCAAATAACTATAAAGAGACTGTAGCCCAAGTGAAATAATTAGGAAAATGCTTCAGCCATTTATAATGGAATTACACGTAACCAGAGCAACCCACATTATGCTTTATTTTTTCATAACTATGCTTTATCTTTTTTATGATTACGCTTTGTTATTTTAATGTATTTCTTTCATACACATAATCTTCTGTAACTTAATTTTTTTTATTTATTTATTTTTGTTTGGTGAAAATAAAGTAAGTTAGTCTAACAAAAATAATATTAAGTTTTAAAAACACACTACAATAGGTGAACAATGCTAAAGAATGAAAATCTAGTCATCTATGTCACTCTCACTCTATGTGTCATTCTCTTGAGGTTGATTAATTGCAAGTTTCCGGTGAAAGCTTTGACCATTTCTTTTATATTATCCTTTGAACCTTCCATATGCTGCCTTACTTGAGGTATTCTACTGATACATATGTGCCTAGAACTGCCTGAAGTTGAACCGCTCTGTTTTCGAGATCTAAGTTTAAAATTTTCCACATGATTTTGCACAATGGATTTCTTTTAAAATCGGCATGATGGTGTTCAATAGATGTGTAATGCTCTGATTCAGATTGTACACTGATCATAAAATCATTGAACTTTATGTACAAGATGTTTATTATTGGTGAGAATATTTTTAATTTTTGCATTCAATCTTTTGTTAGATTTTAAACAGACAGTTAATTTTTCAAGAATTGTGCTTTACATTACACTAGCTTAAAAGGCCCGGCATAACCCAGGTTTCTTTTATTTTGAAATTGGAAATTATCTTATGAAGGACTATCGATTTTAAATTACAGGTCATTATATAGGTATTTAGAATTTGAAATAGGAAGTACGACTTATCGCACTCAAACTATTCCCTCTGAAAATGCTTAGTATAGCATTTTATGCCTCATAGAGGATGTAGAATTTTGCATCCCATCGCTTGTACACAGCAAGCCTGGTAGGGGTTCAAAGAAGAAGAAACAGAAATTTCGGTAACATAAAATTGTATTGACTTTGCGTAATATTTTATTTCTCACTCTCATGTTACCATAAAATCGTTTTGGGGATGAAATTAAACATAAATGCAATATCACTTTCATACTTCTTTCTCCAAAAACCTGCGATATAATAATATACACAGGATAGAGAAAGTTATGTGACTGCATTATTTTAGTGGATTTCATTCCTTAATATTTATTTACAACATGAATTATATTGATAGCTTTTTTATTTTGTGAAAGTCCCACTTCAATTATTTCCAAACCCATCTGAGACCACTGGAAACAATATGTTGCCATGCCAACTGTGATTTGGATTTGATAATTGTGTAAAAAGGGATTAAGTATACTCAAAAACATTTGATTTTTGGCACTTACAATAAAAATTTTGCAAAATCCTTTCTTAGTGAGAATTTACATTATTAAACGAAGGTACTGTCAAAATTCCAAGTCCCTACCTATTATAGTTTAAGCTCTGCATTGATTCTCTGTCAGTCATTCATTCAGTCAGTCAGGACAAAGCCTTTTATATATACAGAGATATAAGAGATATTGTGTTTTTATGCTGTATTTTTTTAAATTATGATTTAGTAGTAGTAGTAGTAGTAATAGTAGTAAATGATTTATTTTTCCTAGCAGAGTTAAGGCCATAAGGCCTTCTCTTCCACTCAACCAGGTTAAAAATATATACAATGTGGATTTACATTAGTAAATATAGTAATGGATAAGAGACTAATACTAAGATTAAGGCTAATCATAATAATTCCTTAATTAAGTAAAAAGCATAAGTTTCATAAAAAACACAGGTTTCATCAAAATTTAAAATTAAAAATATATCTTACAAGCAAAACAAGGAAACTGTCAAATTAAGTTATAATGAAACTTGGAGATTGTAAAATAAAGTTGTAGGCAGTTATAAGAAGAGACAGTGCTAAAATTATTTAGGTCAATATTGTGCTTGTTCTGGATAGCAACCTAATATCTAAAGCCTGTTATCCTTTTTATGCTTGTTGTGCTTTTGGGTTGCTCTGCACATAACATTGCATTCTTCAAATTTCTTGTTTATATTCATGGGTTCGTCTTGTTCTACATATAGTCAATGCACAGTGCTTTCTTCGGTTCAGGACAGTGGAACCAGTGCTGGTTGTCCGCCTTCCGGATAGGTTCCAATCTGTGGACAGGTAAGCGTGGTGTTCGAGGCAATGACAATGCACTAGAACCCCCAAAGAGCCACCTTGCCAAGTCTGAGGATCGAAAAGCCTTGCGGAAGTTCTCATTTGTCAGACCATAGATGAAGGGATTGATGGCAGCATTAACGATGAATAGATAGTGAGAGATGAGCCATAGCGTATTATATGCATTATCAATCTGTAAAGAAAAAGTAGTTTTATATAAATTTGATTTGAAAATAAAACATAATGCAAACTTAGGCAGCAGTATAGTTAGTTTTCTCATTTAGAAGTGCAATGGCTGATTTATATACAAAATTTACCAAGGCTTATATCAGCCTGCTTCATTGTGAACAAAGATGAGAGCAAATAAAATATCATATTTTGGATTTCTGCCAAACATCTAAAACGATGAAAATAAAAACTTTAGTTTTCTCGAACATTCAAAAAATAACTCATTAAAATATATTATTTCAATATAATGATAACTAATAAAAGAATTTAAAAATATATATTAGGAAACAAGTAGTTTTATTCAAATTTGCGAGTAGTAGTAGTTCTGAAAGAATACGTCTTTTATTTTAATTTCATGAGTGATTCTTGACTAGAAATGGTGGAAAATGTTAGAAACATTTTAACTTCTCACAATTGTGCAAGTCAGGAAATTTTTGCAGAACCCTCCTTGTTGCTCTCGCTACCCCCTCCCCCCTCTCTCTCTCTCTCTCTCTCTCTCTCTCTCTCTCTCTCTCTCTCTCTCTCTCTCTCTCTCTTTCTCTCTCTCTCTCTCTCTCTCTCTTTCTTTCTTTCTCTCTCTCTTTCTCTCTCTATCGCTCTTTCTCTCTCTCTCTATCTCTCTCTCTCTGTCTTTTTGCAATATCACACATTTACTATCCCTTTCTATGACTAGGTAGTAATTATACTCAACCTGGTTCATCCTTTTGTCATTCCTTTGTTGCAACTCTGCTCTGTAGAAAATAAGAGCTGTAAAAGGTATTCGACAGATCAGAAAAGCCAACACAACCACAAAGATGGTGCGGGCCACTTTGGTCTTGTAGCACATAATCTTAGGATTAAATCTACGCAGGACTCTTTTCTCATATTGATCCAGCTGGAAAAAGTGAAATCAGGATCACATAAGAAACACATTTCAGTAGGAGAAACTTGACCCTCTTCTTCGTTAAATGTTTTCTCACAGAATACGTCAATGCAAATGAATTAACAATTGAGTAAATTAAATTCACTTGGAATGGGAAATCACAATGAAGTGGAACTATATTAAAACATACTACCTTGGAGAACACTCACTACTTCATTAACATTCATTACTTACTAGTAACTGGTTTTCGTTAGGAGCTCCCTACCATCGTCAGCTATGTCCAATGGTACTTTCTGAGATTGTTTGGTGGACGGTAAAATGTCTGTCCGTCTGTACACACGATAACTCAAATACACTTTATCGGATTTTCATGAAACTTGGTACACGCATTTGTATTATCCATGGGAAGAAGCCTTTAGACCAAATCATTTGACCGGTACCGGATTAATGCTCAATTTAGTGCTATTTTATGGTAATATATTAGAAAGAATTTATCAAATGCAAATGAATTCTCATGAAAGCGTATTGTTTTACATTGTTCATATACAGTTGGAAGTTGCAATACAGTTAGCTTTGACAAATAACACTACCCACATATTTCTTCACATATGCTTATCAACCTAGACCTTCGTTCTTCCATAAGTCCTGCTTAATGGAGCCAGTGCCGTATTTAAGCCTAGGCAGACTAGGCAGCTGCCTAGGGCAGCAGATTTGAAGAGGCGGCTTTTAAGCTGTTACTGGTATTTTTACATTAAACATTTTACTCATAACTCTTCAAAATAGTAAAATAATGTAATGCACAATGAAATAAAAATGAATAACATTTACAACAATACGCTCAAATTTAATCAACGATCTACCAACGAGTAACCTCCTTTGCTCAAAGCAATTAGCAGTTCCATTGTTGTTGTCAATGAAATTGGAACTCTCTTTCCATTTAACCACCTTTGATTAAACTTTGACATTCTGATTTCAAGGCGGTCTTCGTTATGAGACGCCGCTATCACTGTTATAAGACTAGCCAGTATCAGTAATTCAATACTCATCAGTGCTAATTCATATTTATTATTATTGCTATTATTATTAGCCTACTATTTCAGTTACAATAATGCTTAGTGTGGGTTACTTTGTAGTATTATACATTCATGTGGAAATAAGGGGGCGAAAATATTTTTCTCTGCCTAGGGGCGCTTAAGTAGCTAAATACGCTCCTGTCTGAAGCCTAACTCAGAAATCAATTTAAAAAAATAACTGATTTTCTTCATATCATAATTGCAATTATCACTGATTAAACAAAAGCATTCTGGCACTTTGTTACATCAGTTTACCAGATTTTATTATTATTATTATTGTTGTTATGGTTACTGTTATAATTTTTGCTAATGTTATTGTTGTATTAATTATTTTTGTTATTATCATTACCAGTATTATTATTTATTTATTTATTTTTTATTGTTTAAAATGTAAGTTTCAGGAAATGGAGATTTTTGTATCAACAGTGAAAAAGATTTATTTATCTTTAGGTCAGAGCAAGGCTGAAAAATAAAAAGGAAACCCATGACTTTCACGAGATCAAATTAAATAGACTGATTTACAAACAGACTCACCTTAATGAAGAGGCCTGCATAACAGAGGACCATGATTGCAAGAGGTAGCCAGACTATAAAGACTATTATCACATACCAGTAGATAGGCATCACTTCTGTATCCTCAGTACAGTATATTTCGTAGAAATTCTTCCACTCTCTTTCCTGTAAATACACGTGGATTATAGCTATATGATTCAGTGATGCCTAGAAACTGAAAAAAGTTTTTTTCTACTCCTGTACTACAATGTAGTTATTTATTTAAGAAATGAGGGTAGTTTTGATATAGATTTTCATCTAGATAGAAATTAATTTAGCGATGTTATTTTTTAACTGTTTACTCATCACTAGGGGGCGGATTTTTATGACCTAAAAAATAGGATATATGCATGCATTTATGACCTAAAAAAACATCAAAATATGACCAATAACATTTAAAATATGACTTTACCACTTACATAGTAGGCCCATGTATATTTTTTAAGTTTCATTACAATTCATTTTATTAAAATATAATGTAGGCCTAATTATTTAAAATATCAGTAAATTCTCAAAAAGTATCAGTATAATGCAAAATTTACAAAATATGATATGAAACTTCAAAATTTCTTTAATATGCACACAAATATGCCAAAAATATGACCTAAATATGCTACAATAGTTGGAAATTTCCTAAATATGCAGTTATGTGCACAATAAAAGCCGTTCCATTTTCACCAGGATACTTGGAATCGGGTTTAAATTAGTCAGAAACCTGAAACAATGCAAAGGGGAAAAATACGACATGTCATAGAAATCCGCCCCCCACTCATCACTTTACCAAAACATTACATGATAGACAAACGTGTTTAAAATAACTTTCAATTCATCGAAAAATAGTACAAATTTTAGGAATAATAATATAGAAAGCAATGTGCATATGTTATTCTTCTCCAGTCCATAAATTCCCAATACAACTTTTCAAGTATCTTCTAGGATTTTTAGGTAACAAATTACTACTCATTTTCAAGGTGTGGAATTTGGTTCCACTTCCTCTAACTGGCTCATCTCACCAACTATTAACTAAAATATTATTAAAAACCTTTACAAATTTAGGTTTATATGAAATTGACTTAGAGGGTAGTTTACTCGAGCCCACTTTCGATTTGTCATGGCTACTTCGACTATAATACATGACAACGAAAATTTTGTACAGTAAAGTTGCGGAGGCAATACTAAAAATGCACATTTTTGTGTGACTTTAAAAAAAATAAAATTAGGCCTAAAGGTCACCGGGATAGAAAGTAAAAGAAAGTATGCTTCAATGCAGAACTTTTAGAAGGCTTCATAAGAAAAACGCTGCTCTTTTCATTACGGACTCAGAAACAAAAAAGGGGCAAATTTATTGTTGTGAACTGCAATATACCCTGTCGTAAAAGGACTAACAAACCAAAAAAAAAATAGTATGCCTAAATAATATACATTAGTATCCATATTTTCTCAAACAAATTTAAATGCAAAGAAATTTAAAGTTTCCACATTCACTATGACATAAATCTATCAAAACATTACCACCTAAGAAATCACAATTAAAAGTAGAGATGAGTTTTTTTTACCTTGTTGAATTTCCGTGATCTCTTATTTAATTTACCGTATCATCTTCAAAAATCTAAAAGGAGAGGCTGGCCAATTATTTATTCAGTTAATATGTAAGATGCTGAGGGAGAATTGAAACTATATGTAAATTGGGATAGTTTTAAATGGAGATTACAGGGATAGGCATTAATTTTGTGTTCTCTTAATAGGATAGGACGAATTTTTGGTAAAGAATGTGCAAATTTTTACTTATTATTATTACTTCTTTTTTATTATTTTTTTTATTTATTTATTATTATTATTATAATTTTTTTTTTTGCTTTAAAATATTCAGTGACATTTGTAGAATACATTGTAAAACAATCTGAGCTCTTTTCGGCCATTTTTAAAAACCCTGCTTCTCCCTTCTTTTGCAGTGCTGCTTATAAGTTTCCCTGCCCTGGAAATTACTAATCCACTTACAATGAAAAAGTATGGTTTATGGAGACACAGAAACAAAGAAAGAAGAATGCATAAACCATGTTTCCAAAGGAGAAAGATAGGATGTAAAGGGCGAAGCTTACAGGAAAAATTTTATGGAAATCTCAAAATAAGATACCTGAAATGTAGGCTACACTAAACTCTGATTGCTACTTCCTGTAACATTTTTTTTTTGTTGCAACATCCAGGCTAAAATTTGTACAAGGTGACACAAAAAAACGGGAACTTTTGAAATGCGTAGTGGCAGACATGAGAAGGTGGCAGCACTGCAGAGCAATGATGTTGAGCAAGTAAAAACTCCGCCATTTTAGTAACCATGGATCAATGGAAAGGGCAACAGCGTGCGTTAGCCATAAAAATATTTTATAAAAACACCTGATTTGAACAATTTTCCATATGTTCAAGAAACCTGGTTTCAACAGGATGGAGCGACATCACACACTGCACGGCAAACAATGGAAGCTGTGCGAGAATTGTTCAGTAACCGTGTGATCTCAAGATTCGGTAACGTTCCCTGGCCTCCTAGATCGCCAGATTTCTCTGGTTGTGATTTTTTCTTGTGGGACTATCTCAAGAGTAAAGTGTACACGACTCGACCAAGAAATCTGGGTGAGTTAAAACAGAGAAGTTGTGATGAAATTCACAGTATCCCAGCTGCGATGTTGCAGTGGTCAATGAGGAATCTCAACAGCAGGTTTCAAGAATGCATTTGTACCAGGAGGACACCATCTAATTTTTTAAAAAAGACAAATTCCATTAATGTCTCTTAAATGGCAAGTTTTAGGTTTCAATTATTATGAATAAAATGTTTTCTTCCATCACTCTTGGTTTTATTATTGGATGTTAAAATGTTCCCGTTTTTTGTGTCACCTTGTATATCTTTTGAACTATTACAGATACATGCATGAAATTTGGGCCACATTTTCTCTAAACTATTAGCAATTTTCGACAGAATTTGTATGATTTCATTGTAAAAATATGCATGTCTGTTTTTTTAAATAAGCAAAATAGTGTTAATAAAGTTTGTTTATCCTAAAAATATAGGCATTAATACCGAAATTCAGTAAAGATGCTTTTAAAAGTAAAATATAAAGAAGTGCTTGAATTTATCTTTAAAAATTCTGTAAAGATGCTTTTAAAAGTAAAATATAAAGAAGTGCTTGAATTTATCTTTAAAAATGGCTTAGATATATCGACTTTAGTAGAACCCTGTTTTGGTCCCCTTGTTCTAAAAACTCATTACCCTAAATTTTCCTGACATCCATTGAGTGATAACCATAGCTACTTTTCACCTGTACACTGAATAATTATTCAGACTGGATTTAACATTGCAGATCACAATAAGCTTTAAGCCTACGCATACGCCAGAAATTCAAGGCACTTAGAGGATGGGAAAATGGAAGAAAAGTTCACTACATAGCTAAGGCAAAACTAAAAACCATTTGCTCGATAGAGTGTTTTAATTACATATGCTATGAATGTTGAAGAAGCAACTGAACTCACTTCCCCCCCCCCCACACATAAGGGATGATTTTACCCTCAGTGACCTTATTTTCCACTCCTTTTTAAACTTCTGGAATTTCTAAACAAATTTAGACCTAACAGTATTGCTATTAAGTCTCCAGAAAACAATATTGGTGGCTGGAAGGACACTAATCTGATATCAGCAACGATCTACAAGCCTAACCTACTGATTTGCAATAACTTAGCCATTGAACATCAAAATATTGTTATAGAAGGGTGTTTCTAAAATAGGTTAATTGTATAGTGAGTGAAATTTAATGTTATTAAGAAAGGAAATTTGCCAGGACCAAAGAAAAATATCGCTAAATGCGGGTTTATCGTTAAACAGAGGTTTGACTGTATAAACGTGAAATGTAACACACATAACTAAAACCTTAACAGAAACTACAATTTCAAATTTCAGTTCAATACCTCAATTAATTTCTGAGATATCAGTTAATTTAATTGATTTTCTTAATACAAATTGAAATCTATCTCCCTCGAGAAATACTAAAACATGCATCTGCAGTTTAATGTTCACGGTACTTCAAAAATGGATTTTTTTACATTAAAATCCAACAATACCATTTTTTTACCAAATATCTTTACCAACACCTCTAGCATCCCTTAAATAACTAACATGCAATATACATAATATCCCAACAAGAATTAACATAGCCCTTTGTACAAAGAATGTCATAGAGATAGTTTGGCGCATCTGCATACTCATTATACAAACTGACCTTGTAAAAGCGTAGGAATATGAGAGGCATTCCTAGAAGCATGCCTGTCACCCAGGTGGTTGCCATAACAATGTGGGTCCCATGCACAGTGAATTGTGCCTCCATGGGGGTCATTATCGCAGTCAACCGGTCATAACTCACTGCCACCAAATTCAGAACTCCAGTAAGAAGCAATGCACCTAAACAGAAACACAACACTTTTTAATATAACCTTGCTTACCATCTACACTTCTGAATTAATGCTGGACAATAATGGAAATTAAAAAGTCCAAGCGTCTTATTCAACAAGAAAAAGAAATAAAAAAGGCTAAGATTAAATGCAAATGGATTTTTTAAGGTGTTTTTTAAGGTGAGAAGTCCAAAATTATTTTGAGAGAATCCAGATCTCGATTTAAGAGGATCATAATACATAACACACGAAGAAGTTCCAGGAATTGCTACTCAAGGGAGCACAAGGCATATAGATATAATCGCCTTTAGCCCTGGCTCAAAGAAGGCTTATAAACTGGATCCAACTGTCCGCTTTGAGACCAATATTGGTGGCTGGGAAGGACACTAATCTGATATCAGCTACGATCTACAAGCCTAAGCTACTGATTTGCAATAACTTAGCCATTGAACATCAAAATATTGTTATAGAAGGGTGTTTCTAAAATAGGTTAATTGTATAGTGAGTGAAATTTAATGTTATTGAGAAAGGAAATTTGCCAGGACCAAAGAAAAATATCGCTAAATGCGGGTTTATCGTTACACAGAGGTTTGACTGTATAAACGTGAAATGTAACACACATAACTAAAACCTTAACAGAAACTACAATTTCAAATTTCAGTTCAATACCTCAATTAATTTCTGAGATATCAGTTAATTTAATTGATTTTCTGAGATATCAGTTAATTTAATTCAATTCAGCCCAACCTATAGAGGTTAATGAGGTAAAGAATGACATTTACCAACCAACAGAGCCATTTTATAAAGAAAAATATAATCTCGATGAAATTGAAATTTTTGGGCTCCTTTTTGATGCTCAAGGAACTATTCCTTCGAATATGGTCAACGCTTGTTTTAAGCTGGGCATATCCAAGGAAACAATAAAACAGACCAGCCTTTCAGCATTAAAGGGTTCGATAGCCATTCTGAGGTACCATTTGTATGGAACTTGAAATAATTTTTTATACCCGATTGAAAATTTATTTTGTATATAGCTATTGAGTTTTTAAGTTTGTTGATTGTTATTGTGTAATCATTTCTGTTATATCGTTATTAATAGCCTTGTCTAGATGGTAAGCTTTGTCTATTCGGCAGCCTTGTAATAAAGGCTGTCAGTGACAGGAGCTCCTGGGATGGACATGGCAGTGGTTAGAACATCTGGAGTAGGCCTAATCAAATGTAAACGATGTAAAGGGAAATTAGTAAATGGAATAAAATGCAGGGACTGTAATAATCAATTTCATAACAGATGTGCAAAACTATAAAATGTTGTGATTTTACAAGATAATGTGATTATTTGCCGTGGAAATGGAAATTTACTGGTAAATGAAAGTGAGGTTAAAGATAGTGACGTTAAAAGCGATGAAGATTACTTTTTCGAAGCCTTACAAGGTATTATCAAATACTGTACTTGGTAAGGATAATGTTCAACTGCTAGATGAACTTCGAAGTAAGGTAAAAATATGAGTGAACAACTTGCTTTTGTAACAAATCTTATTTATTCTGGTGCAGTATTAACTGAACCTAAACATAATACAATACTATCCACAAAACTTGGTGATACATAAATTATACCTTTAAAAGTTATAACTGATGAAGGTAATTATTTTTAATTTCATGTAAATGCATAATGTAGTTTAGAGATATTGGGAAAATATAAATCGAGATGACATTGGAAAACCTGTTTCATGATGCCTAGAACCAGAGATTGCCACCGGGAATCCTGACCACGCTTCCAAGGAAGCAGTCACCACCACGTTTGTAGATATATTTATAATAATGAAAATACCTGGTGGTGCTGCCATGGTGGCCTTGTGTGAAGGCTGTCTAAGATTTCTCATTTCCAAGTCAGAAAACCCCCCAAAACAAAACAGATGGGTCGGCCCAAGTATTCTACACTGCTACCTCCCGAATATGAATCCACGTGTGTCCTGTTTGTTCTCCAAAATATGGAACCCAACTTTATGATTTTTGTAAATTTGCAATTAAAGTGCTTTCTTTTCTTACTGAAAGTTAATGCTAGATGTTAAGATCTTAGAGCCTAGTTCAACTCACATTCAGCAAATCCTTGGCCTCGACAACCTATTTCTCCCAACATGTAGTTCTGGAAACAGTTTACACTGAGAAATACCCATGGCAGAAGCAAAAGTGTGGTCAGATCCGCAAGAGCCATGTTTGCTATCAACAGGTTAGTGGGTGTACGGATGGAGCGATTACGCAACACAACATTGAGGAGAAGAACGTTCCCGATCACACCCACAATAACCATCACCAGGAACCCCGTTCCTTTCAGTGCCAGCTCCCAGTTGGGCTTCCTGATCCACATGACATTAGGAAACGAATAATTCCTGTAATCAAACTAAAAACAACTGTAAGTGTGTTGTGACAAACAATACTGTTACAGCTCTATCCACAATGTGCAGTCGGTAGTCGAAGTATAACATGTGGTGAGTAATGGACGCCATTCATAAAGTGCTGTTGCAGTTGGCAGTCGGAAAATTCATCTTTGACCATCTACTGCAAGTTACATATTACGAGATTGGAAATTATTTACTAGTGCAAATAAATAGATTAGCTTACTACAAAAAAGCAAGATATGTTTATCATAATATATTATGGGTTATAAATCAATTCCTCCATATTTTTGTAAAGTAAAATGTTTCCCAATCTCGTCTACATATTGTGGGCAGCTCAAGTGCTACTCCCAAGCGGTCGACTTCCGTGTATGGGACTCACCTTACCAGCTCTGGAATGTGGGGAAAGTAGGGAGACGGTGTTGGTGGTTGGGGGAAGGCCAGCAGTACTACTGAGGTTAATACATTCTTCACTTAGATTGGTTACAAACAAATTCCTATCATCTCAAGCACAGATTATAATGCCACATGCAGTAGGTGAGTCAATGTTTTTATAATGCATGTTACTGTCAGTCACTCTTCAGTCAAACCCAACCCACATTCCTTTCAGGGCTGTTAAGGTGAGTCCCTTACAATACCAATTACCGACTGCACAGAGTGGATACAGGTTGCAAACAAGTAGATGCATGGAGTAGAGCGAAACTCATCATAAAAACAAAGGAACCTTAGTGAAATCAAAAATGAAAGAACATTTTATAATAAATTATTAGGTTACTGTTTAGTATACCAATAAGACAAGCTTTTAAGATGCACTTACTGAACGAATACAGTATAACTAGTAACTTTCAAAAATAAGAAAACTCCAGGATGGGATGAAATAAATGTGGAGTTACTTAAATGTGCCTCTTTTAGAATTAAAGAAAACATTTTTAGGGTTACTAATATCTGTTGGACTCTTAAAATTCCAGAGGAATGGAAAAGACCAGTAATAAAACCCATATTTAAGAAAGAAGATAAAAATTATGTTAATAATTATTGAGGCATATATAAGGGCTACAAAATATATGCCAAAAATCTAACCAGATGTCTTAATAATAAATCGGAAATATTACTGGAGAATTAACAACACGAATTCAAAAGAGGTAGATCATGCTCAGATTGTGTCTTTACGGTATGACAAATTAATCAGGAAAGAAAAGAGTTTAATCTGGAAACCCATATCCTCTTTGTTGACTGCATAAAGGTATTTGATAAGATGAATTGTGAAAAACTATGGGATATAATGTTAAAACAAGGGTATCCGAGACATCTTACACTAATGATAAAAAATATGTATGAAAGAACAACGATCAGTATTGATAAAGAATGTACTGAAAGCGATACAAATGAAGTAGTTGCATTAGGAGTACGACAGGACTGCCCAATGTTGCCCACACTTTTTAATATTTATATGGATGCAGCAACTGCAGAATGGCAAAATCAACTAAGACATAATTTTAAAATTAATAGGCCTACAACAATTTTAAACACAATCCTGTTTGCTGAAGATCAGGTTGTTCTTGCAGCAAATGAGAATAAGCTACAAGTTGCCACATTACAGCTGGAGAAAACAATGAAAACATATAATTTAAACATATCGGTAATGAAAACGAAAGTAATGGCATCACAGGGAAAATACCCAAGAAGGTTCAAAATAATTATTGGTAATAAAATGATAGAACAGGTACAACATTTTAATTATTTGGGTTGCAACGTGACATTTAATTATGAAGAAAATTTGAAAACAAAATTTACAAATTTCAAAACATATGTGGGATGATAAAGAGAATGATAAAAAATAAAACACAAAAAGGAACAATGCCAAAATTTTATAAGACTATGGCAATACCTGTTTTGACTTACGGCTCAGAGAATTGGGCCATGAACACAAAAGATAGACGAATAATAGAAACAGCAGAAATGAAATTTCTTAGATATGTTGCTGAATATTTCCTCACAGACCATATGAGAAATGAAGCTGTAAGAGAACAGTTAAACATATATAATTTAAATGATAAAATTATGAATTACAAGCAATGTTGGCACGATCATATACTGAAGATGCAGAACAATAGACCGGCAAAACAGGCAATGCTATTAGGAATTAGAGACATAGGAAGACCTCGACGATGATGGTAAGATGACTTCTGAGCTGGAACAGGTCAATTTGGCCTATCTTGATGAAGATGACTGTTATGTGTGCATTTTGTATCTGCAATATTATGTAGAACATACGTGCAAGCACATAGGTTTTCTTTTATATATAAATTCTGCACAATGTCAAATGTAGTGCTCACTACCAGATAATGTGTCTATTGTATTCACTGTGCTGTGGGTTCATAATTTAATAAATTTAAAATAGGGGGAAACTGGGAAATTATTTAAGAATCATGAAAATAAGGTGTTACGGCCCTCGCCATGGTTGTAAAACAACAGTGATACACCTCATTCGTTAAAGGTCTAAAAGGCAGAAAAGAACATGCACGGAACCATGATGTGCTTGCTGCAGCAAACACAGCTTCATTCCTCGCAGGTTCTTTTCTGTCCTATAGCAGGCCAGTACAGTAGGTTCATTTGCTTAACAACACTAACTGCCATATTAATAAGTCAATAGTGAATATTATTGTTTTCTTATTGTTAAAGTGCTTTATCCTTCAATTTTTCGGGGGCTGCAAGAAAACATTTGCTAGCGTTGCCACTGTGATCCATGACAACCAAGCATTCTTCATAGGATTATTACTGCCTCACAGATAGCTGGTAGTAATCCAAGAAATCATTCTCTTAAATAAAGATCATTAATAAAGAAGCCATAGAGTTAGGACAGATGATCTGCTAAGTAAGGCTAATTAGCAAGTTAAGTGCAAAGAATAGTAGGCTATACTCACGCTTTCATATGAGTTGTTGCGAAATGTTTTATGGAAGCCAAAATGAATATCCACTTCACCTTCCTCCCAGGTTGTGGATGAGTTGCAGGTGAAATTGCAAATCTGTTCTTGCATAGGATGCTTGCGGATACACATGCCGTACTCAGCTATCAAGATAAACTATGATCTACCAACATTACCTGGGAATAGAGATTAGCCGCTATAAACTGTAAGCCTCTACTTACCTGGTAAAATGATAAAAAAGGAAGAAAGAAGAGAATGGATGAGAGGAGGGAAGAAAGATAGGGAGAGATGGTATCAGATTGGTTCTGAATCCATGACAGCTGTAATTATTTCTGATAGCAAAAGCGTTATCAGACAATAGCTAAGAGGCCTACATGATAAGAATTGCTATTTCATTTTGATTTATGAAATTCTTACCATAGGGTAGGATTAAATTAATTACTTTGTTGAGGTTTCCTATCCAGAAAAATGTACGATTTATCTGGAGCTGGTACCAATATACCAAAATACTCATTTACCTTGTAAAAAAAATCCATTAAAAAAGAATCCATATATATTACTATAAAAATATAATAATTCCCGCTAACAAAGGGCAACGGAAAACCTTAGTGAATGTACAGCCTCTAGTAAAACCACACACACATTTGGTGCTATAACATACTTTTCTATGTTCTGTAAAAATATAACGTTTCTTTTGATGTATGGTTTCATCCATAGGCGATCTCAATTTTTCATTAAGTTAACCACCTTCTGCTTTTATACTACCTACAGCTTCTGGCAGATTTTGGAGTATTTGACAGTTTTTTTAATTGACAAACACACAACTCGTTAGTCAACATTTCTGCTAATTGCCCTACACCAGGCTTATAAAACTCAACTCTTACTAAGGGCCAACTCGACTTGATGAACTGAAGTACGAGTACAAGGGCTGCATGTCGAAATAAACATATAAAATTTTGTTTTTATAAATTGTAACAAGCAACTACCCAGCTTTTAAATTTCAACACAACACAGAATAAAACAATGCATACCATTCTTGCCATTGTTGCTTTGTGTACATGGAAAATGTGTGAAAATAAAATTACTTACATATTTTAGGCTTACGTTCATTATTAATTAAGTGTTTTATGTTGGAAGCATAATTACTGAAGTTGGAGGCAATATGGGAATCTTGAAAATCCTGGTAGGTAGGAAAATTAATTAAGCTAATTAAGCTTGCCGCTTTCCAGATGCTCTGGACTTTAATTTAAAAGCCTTAACGTTATCGTATAATGAAATTACAAACTGATTTCCCCTTGTAATTTTAAATTTGTCATTTAAATGCCTTGCAATATCTACCATGAATGTCAAATCTTCAGCCAATTACTATGATCACATAGCTTATTGGGCGATTTGCCTTTCACTTCTAATTTCTTCTCGAAGGGATCAAATGCATTTTAAAACTAATTACAAGATAACCAGAAAATTTTATAGTAACATAACAAGCCCTCAAATTCACTAACTATAGTATTAATCAAAGTAGAAAGCTTATGTTGATTCAGTCCTCTAGAACAAATAAAATGCATTGTTTTCTTTATGAATTTCAAAATATAGTCCACTAGTCCTTGTAAACATTGCATTACACTGGCACTGCACTATATAGGCCTACCAGTATTTTATCAGACACTTGTTTTCTATAGCCTACTAATAGAAAACCAGGTTTTAGCAAACTTTATTTTAGATTACATTTTTTGCATACATACAGAATGTTAATGAATAACACCGAAATATTTTACCTGAGTATAGAGGGGACATAGACAAGCAACTTTTATTAGGAGACTTTTGCTCTATGGATTAAATTTTTCCTGTTACAGCATAAAATCTCCCAGGACATGCCCGCCACTGACGTCTAACATTTAAAAAAAATGCAAAACAAAGGAACTGCATTCTTAGCATTGGAGTTAGGAATAAAAAACTAGTGCAGTGGCGGCCAGTCACGTGATTAGTCTGTAAATTTTTCAAATTATGCAAACACTAAATTATGAAACAGCTGTTGATGAATGATTAAGACTCATGCTTTTTTTTCGATCACTAAGAAGGAATAAAGTCAATTTAATTAAAATTTTAACCCTATTTCGCTTTATTATTGGCTTATGAGCACCAAATTGTAATGACTTTAATGTCCTGTAGCATACACACTTTACGTCACAGAGCAAAAATTTTCTGATAAAAGTTGCTTGTCTATGTCCCCTCTATACACAGGTAAAATATTTCGGTGTTATTCAATAACACTCTGTATTCGTAAATTTTACCTAAAACTTTAGGGGCCGCATTATGTAACTGAGAGGGCCGCATCTTTGATATACCTGCCCCACACCATTCATCAGCTATTTCGCGTTTTATTTCCGAGAGTTTTATACTTCCAAACATCGTGGTAACCTTATGGATTAGACTCGTGTCAATCGAAATGTTTTACGAAGCAAAGTCAGCTAACCCGGAAAACTGGAGCCATATGATTAGTAGTCTACAGCACTTCCCCAATAAGTATTCTAAAAAAAAAATTGTGATTCGCAGTAGGCCTACTCTCCCACAGCCCCATATACGAAAACAAACAAACACATAAATGTACCCGTAATTCACAAACTTGGAAATTTTATCAGATTCAGAACATGTCAAGAAGATTACAATAGGGCCTGAATCTACACTATCAATCTAATTTCGCGGAAAGAAAATTCCACACTTGAAAGCTCTATATCTCACATAAAAAAAAATAAACTGAAGAACGATCAATGCTAAAAGATAAATTGCCTGACAAGCGATCCGAGATGCGCGGGTTCAAAACTGACTGAAGGCCTGGTTCTTTCGGGCGTTACATCCTGAGCATTACCTACTTCCCTCGGAACTGACGTAAATCTATATCATAGATTTCTGAGATTTTGAAGGAGAAATTTTCAGAGCAAAATAATCTGCCTGCCGTTTCACGTCTAATCTGTTGCTCCCTCTATAGCCCACTAGCAGGAAATTGGATGACCCCTTATTAATTCATTATTCTTTGAGATTCAATTTCTCAAGCAATAAAGTAAACTCTTGCCGGACTGCAAAGAAAATTGCTTACAGTAATCAGGTAAATAGTTCACTTCCTGTTACCTTATTTTGGAAATTTAAATTTCTCCTCTAATTTATTTTCCTTTGTTTTAACACAAAGTTAAGAGGACAGAATCCTATAGGACACATTAACAATTTATTTACGGGTAAATGATATGGTGTCTCGGCCCGAGGTACAATCGTCTGGTTCAAGGGTGTCTCAGACAAAAGCCTTTCTCTAAAATATTAACCTATCGTTTCCCATTCACAGATGTCAAGTAAGACTTACCACTCAAACAACAGTAATAATAATAAAAGTATCCTGCGATAATCCGAAAATTCAGTAGGCATGTTATAACCACAAGAATATATTAAAGGTTTTTGATAGCTAGTGGATGGAGTGAATATTTTGGAGTACAGGGAATATTTGATACTTCTCGTTTAAGAAAAATAAATCAATGATTCAATATAATAATTTTAAATCTTTTATATTTGAAATTTGTCAATATTGCTATTTAATCCTACTGTATTTTGAGCTCCTATTGGACTATGCTAAAAGATTAACCCTCTTATAGCCTAATTTCTGTATCAATATACGCGTACTCATAAAGTAAAATCATCGATGAGTTTAAGTCTGAAATTATTAAGGAAAATTTCAATGAGAGGTGCGTATACATTTGCGCTCTGTACGCGTACAGAGCGCAGATTGGGACGGCATTTGAGGTGTTCGTGTGACGACACGCGTACAGAGCGCAGACAGTACGCCGCGATCCGTCTCCTGTCGGTTTTTTCGACGAACACAAAGGATTTCTGATTTCATATTGGGACGTGTTTTTGGTAGTTGCGCTCCGTCCGCGTGTCATTTTCCTCCTTGCTCTCTCTCTGCTCAAGCATGTTGTTTTGATTTTGAACACCAGCAACAATAACATCCGGCAGCTGTGCACACAATGTTTATACAAAGTTCAATATTAATATCATTAGTGCACGGATTTTTATGTGCTTAAAAACTTACAAATATTTATTTTTTATGTGCTAAAAATGTTACAAATATATGGTAAAATTTTAAAAATATGTGCTAAAACTATATATTTTTTTTCTGAAAAAGGAATAAAAACACCAGAATGTTCGTAACTTACTAGAACAAATTATACTGAAAATCACCAATTGCAGCTAAATATCATATGTAAAATGCTGACTGGAGTTGCAGTGCACAACAAATGTCATCTCCAGATTATGGATCACAAATCCTTGCCTATTATACAAGAATAATGCCTTTGAGAAAAGGAACGTTCTACATCACACGATGTTAACCTTGTATATTTCAAGAGGTGTACTGTATATCACTAACACACACACACGATCAAGTTCACTTATGATTTGACCTTCCAAAACTTGAGCGACTTTGCAGAGGGTTTGGTAGCCACCATTTTTCTCAAACATACCTTTAAATTTTGTTCTTAGAACTTTTATTTTCAAACCTGAGATAGTGTTAAGTTGCCTTTCAACATATTGTATTTCTTTAACTGAATTACGCAATGTTGAGATTGAGTTCTGTTCTTCCCCGACAAGCAAGTGCAAGTGAATCACTTTCACCTCATTGCAATTTCTGTTGAATTCTTTCGAGATAGATATTTGTGTTGTAAAATGTTAAAAGAGATTGAGGAAAAGTACTAAAATATTTATTTGTGGAGAATATAGCGAAAATATTTATTCACATAACTTTTTTTTGTAAATCGTGTGTTTTTATGTAAAATAAAATAGAAATTTGCGGTTGTCGGACCTTGACAAGAGCATCAGAAAAAAAAAATTACATAAAAATCCGAAAAAGTAGGCTACTAAAATATATATTTATGGAGAAAATATCGAAAATATTTATTCACATAACTTTTTTTGTAAAATATGTGTTTTTATGCGAAATAAAATTTGTAATTTGCGTTTGTCGGACCTCGATTTGGATATTGAACTTTGTTTTAGGAATGTACGCATCAGGAAAAAAAAACCTTTTATTACATACAAATCCGAGCCCTAATCATTATTATTATTGTTATTAATTTCATTATTATTATTAAGTTAAATCCCTATAATATAAAGCCACATGGCTGGCTGACTCACTCACTCACTCACTCACTGACATTAATGTTTGCCCACTTCCAGATGAGCTAGAAACTTGAAATTTGGTATACATATAGCTTTTAGGCTGTAAACTGCAGAAAAATTCCAAAAAGTTTATTTTTTTTATTTTTAGCCCTAAAAACCCCCGAAAAAGGGCTCACTCACCGACATTAATGTTTTCCCACTTCCAGATGAGCTAGAAACTTGAAATTTGGTACACATATAGCTTTTAGGCTGTAAACCACAGGAAAATTCCAAAAAAGTTTTTTATTTTATTTTTAGCCCTAAAACTCCCGAAAAAGGGCTTGGTTTCCATGGGAACGGTATATCAAACTGTGTTCACGTAGGGCTCTGACAGATTAAATACACGCACTCTATCTCCCATAGATCTTTTAAAAAACCTCTCCCGAGAACCTCAGTGGAGGTTTGGGGGCTCCGCCCCCCAGCGAAGCTAGTTTTAATATAAAGATGTTGTGGGCCCTATATTAGGGTTATTGGGCTGTGATATGATTTTTATCACAATAATAATAGTAATAATAATAATAATTATTATTATTATTATTATTATTATTATTACAAAATGTTCTAGTTATTACAAATCACAAAAATACAAATTATTACAAATACAAATATAAATAACACAATAATAATAATGATGCTGGTGGTTCGCAATATGTTCGTCGCTTTCCTATGGATAATTTCAACGTACTGTTCGCGTACTGTACGCGTACAGAGCGGAACGCGAGAGGAGCGCAAATGTATACGCAGCTTGTGGCGAATTTATACGTCAGTAGCAGTGGAAAGGTTAAGGCTCAAACATTTGTAAATGTTTCTATGCGTAAAATTATTCCTACATTTCAAATAAAAATAATAGTTTAAAGTTTAAGAAATAGACTGTCATTATTAGACTGTAATAATGGCTGTAACACGTTATATGTACATATGCACATATCTGCAGGAAAAACGTATTTGGAAGAAAATAAATGAAAATTAAAATAATAGACTATATATTTTGGGAGAAAATAAGTTTATATTCAATTAATTTAGTTCAATGTAAGGCAGAAGGTCACAATACATTAAATAATGTCTAAGAGAAGTTACCTGGTTCCAGACGACATGCTGCTACTAGCGAAGTGAATTCGAGTCATCTGCCATCCCTAAATACAGTATTATCAGCGGTGTTTACAAAGCTCTTCACAACGTTACCTCATAAAAGCCATTTCTATTGACTTAGAAGCTTTATGATTTACCGGGGGAAAATCTATTGAACAGCAAAAGGTACTTCATAACCTTCAGTAACACGTCATATCAAAACCACTTAAAGGTGTGTTCTACGAAGTCGTTTCTAGTGTTTTCGATCTACGGTAATGAATTGTGGAATATTATCTGTACTCGCATGTAAAATAACTTCTGTAATAGAAAACCAGTCAAGAAAATTTACTCTATCCTAAAGAACCAGTGAAAGGAAAACGTTTCTTCCTCATTAGAAAACATGAAATTCTACAACTTAATTTATACATTTTTTAAATTCAGAGGTCATATCACGTGTGTTAGGTTCTGCAGGTATAGGCCTACCAGTAGGCCATATAATTACCGATGTGCATGTTTTCTTTTGTTGAAGTGTTAAGACTTCTGTTAGTTTCATTGACGTTCAGTTCTGATGATTACGATATAAGATTAAATAGCAGCAATAAATCGTGGTAAGCAAATACACAATTTGGTATTTGCCTTTACGACCCGAGAAACCATGGGAAAAAAACCCAAGTTAAATTGTTCGGCCACGGGATTTGAACACGTGATCTCCGAAAAAGCGAGTCCAAGACGCTACCGTCTCGCATTCCTCGATCGGTTAGGCGTAGGCTATTAATAATTATTGTCTTAAGATCAGACAGAGCACAAAATCTGAGGTGGGAGAAACCGCAGCTTGTGTCTAATGGTTGTTGCATTGTGTACTTCTGACCAATAGCCTGGGGGCAATACTTGATGGATATGATGAAATTTATAGCCTATTTCTCTTTTTCGTGTGATGTTTTTACCAAATGAATTAAATCAACTTATAGATATACGAAACAATGATATAGCTCGTAATATAATGACAGTTGAAATATCTTACCAATTATTTTACGAGCTCTTTTGAGACATCAGCCGCTTTTGTAGAGTACGCTATTGCTATACTAACAGCAATACAGGGTGTTAAAAATTACGTTTACAACGTTTCAGGGATAGAGGAGGTAAAACAAACATTTTATTTATGTGACAAAACTTTGGCATATGCGCCGTTTATTGTGTAGGCCTACATAAGTGTTAATTGAAACATTCGAATTTTGTTAGTATTATCCAGAAGGAACGAGGTCAATTGTCGTTTTAGAGTGGTGTCCGAACTGCTGTTCATTGAAGGCATTGCACAACTGGTATCTTCGTGCTATGGACTGTCTGCAACGCCCAAAAAGGCAAATGAGGTGGGCTTGGGTTGAGTTTGAGGGGTGAAGGATTTCTTCGGTAAAAGTACTTACTTCAATTCCCAGTCGGAGTCCATTCTGTTTTACGCGCCTCAACTCCACGGCTGCTGTACTCAGTGGCAGGTGCACAAATCATCTCATGGTACTATCTTATAGCTAGTTACTACCTGAAATAATAACTACACTATAATTCTTTATCTAACGGAACTTATTTATAAACTGGTAGCTTGTAGTTTGTGTTGCTGTGTGTATGTCGTTCACCACTTGAGTTTCATATATCATTACTTACGTGATATTTGTTTTGTCTTGCTAATCACAATTTAAAGTAACTCACACGATTATACATGTCCTGTATGTATTGTATATGTGGCTTGTGGAAATCGCCATAGCGTAGGTTTTAATGCCGCGAACTTTTTCAAGAGAGCACGACACGACGGTCTGTGCTGTTAGACGATTATTGGTGGAATGAGCTTCTACCAACGCTCTGTTTCGCGCTGAAGAATGCTTTTCTCTGATTGGCTACACTCTCCCTTACGTAATGCCTTTTTATTGGCTAAACCAATTCGCGGTTTGGAATTACGAATTTGGTACGTTGTATTTTGAATATGTACGTTTTGTTTACAGTTAATATTTCAAATTTGGAATTACATAATAATAATAATCTGAACGAGAATTTTGATATGGAAAATAATAATAATAATTTCGATAACTTGAACAAATGTTAATTAACTATTGTTTTATAAATAAATCGAAAGGGTGGAATAATTCCAGTTTCACAAACATTGTCTCAAATAACATGTGCAGCTTCAACAATGCGAGCAACTAATTTTTTCTGCCGTATGGATCGGTGTCTCATACACAAGACGTTTCATGTCTCCCCACAAAAAGAAATCCAGTGGAGATAGGTCCGGTGATCGAGGTGGCCACCACTGTACCGCCCCACCCCTGCCAATCCAACGATTGGGGAATGTAGCATTTAGATGATTCCTGACAGACGATCAAAGCAGTACAAACAAAACTAATCGGTGCGTGTTGTGACGGCAGTTAACTCATCTACCCTTAAGTCCGTCTAGCGGCAAAACGGAGCATATGCCAAAGTTTTGTCACAGAAATAAAATGTTTGTTTTTACCTCCTCTTATCATCCCTGAAACGTTGTAAACGTAATTTTTTAACACCCTGTATAAACACTGTGCGTAAATACGTCAACTACAGTTTTTCCTCGTCTATGAGACGAATGTCGGTCAACTTGAAGAACTAGTGTTCCTCGGATATCGTCTGGCCATTTACCATTTTCGTCCTATCCACTTCTTATTCAGAATGAGTGTGTGCTCGACTGGAATGTCTCATCCTGTGTACGTGATTTTCCGGAGGTGGCCCCGGCATTGGGCTGACCATCCATCCGGGGAGGCCTTGTATGGTCAAAAAATGTGTTTGTGATTTAACGGTATTTCTCTCCTAACAGGTGCTCTTGGAACTTAATCCAATATTCTTCTTTCACGCATTATTTTAAAATAATTTGAACATTAGTAAAATTGTTCATTCAAAAAGTATTATAAGCAAAGATATAAAAAGCACTAAACTTCATACTTACACTTTTGTTGCAAAATTTACACATAAAAATCTTCCCAATTATTTTAAAATAATTAGATTCGGGCACCCAATCACATATTCCATAATTAGGCATTTTTAGAATATAAAATTTCATATTTTGACGCTAGTCATAATTAATAGCAGTTTTCAGTCTTATCTCATTAAAGGGATTTATATGATGTATGATGTCTTATTATACAGAAAGGGCCAAAAGTCCCAATAAGAGATTTTGTAATTAGTTTAAAAAATAATAAAATGTCACAAGTAACATTAAAAAATATTTATTGAACTTGTCAATATTAAGGAATGGAAATATGTAGACTACAGATAATAAAAAGTTACCAGGGCCTATGAATGTCATTGTTAAAAGTCTAATGTTTCGGTATGCGTAATGTGTACCATCATGCACCACCATGTTTGTCTGCTTGCCTGCCTGAGCAATTTGGGAGTGATCGTTCTGATCTGAAGTTACGGATAATCACTCTTTTCAATTGTTCAACAGAATCCTTCTAATTGTTTATTTGTCCTCACAAGGCCCTGATCTATAAATGGGTAGACTGGGCTTTTCTCAAGGAAACAATTCTAGAAAGGGCAGCAATTTTTTAATAATATTAAAAATATATATATTACCGGTATATAACAAATTATTGAATCTCAAGACTATGAAACAACCCTTCAATGCAAACAGACATAACATGCAGTTTGCAGGGTTTGAATGACTGTATATGAGTTTTCAAAGAGAAAATCCAGGGGAAAATTTGAAACATAAACTTTATATGAATTAAAAGTAAGAAGAATAAATAACTTGAAACAATTAAAAAAATGTTAGATTGAGATTTAGATTCTCATTGTAAAGCAGAAATAAACCAAAACATTTTTTGGTCTAAAAATATTGGTTTTAATATACTTGTAGTGTAATTATATTTTTCATGAACAATTAATTAAATGCAATTTTGCATTTATGTTTTAAAATTAACAAATATATTAATGATGATATGTGTAAATTTTCAAAGACTGACTACAGATAGCGAAAAAAAAACGGACCGAATAAAATATCTAAGTTGCCGATATGAGCCACTGCATATGCCTAGCGGAATTCACAGGATAGCAGGAAATGTATTGAAATTTGTTCTAGTGTCGACTGTGGACTTAGCCCATTTCGAAACCCATTAGAAAATAAGCCATTAATTTGTCGGTGTGTTTTCAGACAGACAAATGTACAGAAAACAGATGTATATCAACTGAAATCAGCTAGAAGAGTCCACTTTTTTTCCCTACCTGTACATTACATACTATTACAAATATTTTTAGAGTTTTCAGGCAATTTTTGTAAAGAAAATTACAATAGCAATCATGCATTTTTCACCAAAAATTCTTTTTTTTTAGAGAAAAATATTTGTTATTTTTATTTTTGTTGTGTAGTCTAGATAGTGACTGGATTACTCGCAATAATAAAATGCTATTGGAATACTACTGTTGATACTTCGGTAAAACCCAAACTTAATACTAAAACAATAACTTTGGTATGGGGGGAGGGGAGTAAGAAAATAAATAAAGGAGCAGTTATACAGATCCTTGCCCAGAATGCAAAGTACCTGAAATCAGGATCTGTCCACCATTGCTTACAACACAAAGCAGTACAATGGTTCACATCAACAACAATCACCTAACAAACCTTCATGTCTGGCTTACAACTGAAACATAAGAATGTCTTCAAAATATTGGAAAAATAACAAACTAATATCACAAACAGTATATGAAGGAGGAAAATACTCCTTTGAGCCTAGAAATAGTTTTTAAATTAGTTTTCACTTTCAGAAAGTGTGTTATTCCAATATAAACATTATTCGACATTTGGCCCTCTCTGTATATAAATTTCTTTGATGAGATAGGACTGAAAACCTCTCATTAATTAACACCAGTAGAAGTTTTGGTAACTTAAACCATTTAATGAAGTAATCAAAGTTATATGTCAGGGATCATAACAGGTTAGGGCCTTAATAATAGTTGAAACAGTGACAAAAAACTAAAAGAAAGTTACCAATAGTGACTTTTCAATACGATAAACCGTGGTTACTTAGAACCATTAAAAAACATTTTTAAAGCTTTTTTATGAAAAATTGGAACAGGGAATTCCAAATTCCATATATGAATGTGGGAATATTTACAGAAAATGAACAATAATAATAACAGTCACACCTAACAGTTAGTGTGAGAAATCTTAGTTAAAAACTGTGGGCCAAAGTTACCTGGTACATGGGGTTACTTTGATCTACCTCTGTTTTCTCACATATAAACACAATAAAATGGATGTGGGTCAATGTAATACCGCACTGGGGAAAATTAACTACATAATATTAAAAAATAGGTTGGCCTGAAGCACTAAAGTAAGCTGGCAACCTGTCTGAGAACCAGTTGCCGGCTCTCCCCATTCCTTGTCTACAGAATGAAAGGGAGTGAGTGAGACAGCAGTTGTGTATTGAAACGTTGAGTTGCAGGTACATCTCCTACACTATGTTCCTACCCTGAATCCAAGTATAGAAAGTTTTTCTTACAAATCATCTGACCACAAATGGCCACTAAAATGTCTGAAATGGTATAGAACGAAGTACTAAAAAAAGTATGCAAAATATAATAAACAAAAGAAAATACAGTTTTGTTACCAATATATTCAGTTGACACATTGAAAACTAAAGAAACCCCTTGCTTTGGCCTGAGTCAATGAAGCAACTATCAGCATAGAGAAATGCTATTTTTTGTTCGACCATCTTATTACATGTGATGGTACCATAATGATTTAATGTCATTTCGGCACTGTTTCTCATTTCGATATCAGTGTGGTATCGATTGATCGCCGGGTGGTCTAGTGGTAAGCATTGCTGATTACAGATCCATAGCACCGGGTTCGATTCCTGATACCTCCTCGGATTTTTCTGAGGTAGGCATGTTTGGAACAGGGTGCACTCGGCCTCATGATTCAAACTGAGGAGCTACTTGATAGAGATAGCGACTCCGATCATGAAAACCACCATTAACAGCTGTGGGTGTCAGCATGCTGACCACGTGCCCCCAATCCTGCCATCTGCCTGTGGTAGATGAAGCAGCGTTTGGGTGGTAGGCTTAATCCTTTCAGGGATGTAGCACCATGGAGTTTAGAATTTAGTGGTATTGATTAATATCGATATAAATAAAAATCTGTTGGTTTGAATAAAACAGCAAAAGAAAGCCATCTGATGCCCTAAGCTGCCATCTCTCGTAGGAGGCATTGCTCGTTTCAAAACATACTCATATCTTAATAAATGCCATTATAGGCTAGTTGCATAATGTACAATTTTATTATTATTATTATTATTATTATTATTATTATTATTATTATTATTATTATTTTATTATTTTTTTTTTTTTTTTGCAATATAATATACAGCAAAGTGATTTTATAATAATCGGGTTTTGCTTATATATCTTATATGCCAATACTTTTCAGTTTCGAACAATATTCTTACATGATTTTTTCAATCATCAGTATCAGATGGACAGAAGAAAGTGCCACAATATCAGTTTACTACTTATGTAACAGCAAATATCATCAAGAATACTAATGTGAAACAGAAACCATTACAGACAATTCTTAAAATAATGTACTGTCCTAACGCAGGCTGAAATGAATGATTCGAATTAAACTCCCGACATGGTAAAATTTAAAATATTTCCACATGTAGGTCAAAGTAACATGCTCTGGGCCACTTTAACCCTGGTTTACAATGGCTAAAAAAGGGACAAAATAATGACTATTTTTCTGTATTTCCACATTCCAGGATTTTCTTCTTTAACACAGACAAAATTAGACACACTCACAAAAAAATAAAATAAAAGAAAAATTTCAGCAGACATAAGTAGTTATGAAAAAACTACACTATTTTCTTAATACAACAATTTTACTTTAGCTTCATAATATCCCCCAACCAGTTCAAGGCCTGTTGAATCAAAGCTGAAGCATAGGCTGTTAACTAACATTTTTTTAAACATGGTTGTAAAAATACTTTATTGCTAGTACTTTACTAGTACTAGTACTTTTAAAAAAGCTTGTCAACTTGTGTTACACATTTATTGGCATGAAAATAGCAATATACCTGGTATATAATATGTATATGGTATGCAAATATTACTAAACAATTACTTTTATATGACAACGAATAGGCTTATAACCGTACAAGAGGATCTATTTCACTTCTTGAATACTTAAGCTTTGATCTGGATGGGGGAATGCAATTTTTAAATTTACTGTTGAATGGATATATGTATTCATGAACCACAGATTATTGTCTCTGTTGGACATTACAAGAGAATATATAGGAAAAAAATTCCTCTGACACTGGGATTTGTATCCAGGACTTTCGGCTTTATGAGCTGCTCTACCAACTGAGCTTAATCAGAGTCCATTTCACAGCGCCAGATAGAACCTCACTCCTATGACTAATTATCCTTATTGATCTACTTCACTGACAGACAAGTTATGTCATATGAAGTACTGTGAGAAACACTAATTAGTGATTTTTGTGATTGGCCTTCCACTGTTATTGTACAGTTTTCCCCTATAATACTCTTTATTGTGGAACATAAAAAACTTTGTGATGAGATCAGTTTCCTTTTTTATAAATTTTAGTTTGAACCTTCTCAGTCTTTTCCTTATTTTCTTCCAATTCTTGTCGTAACTTTTTCAGCCTTTCAAGCATCCCTTGTGCTACATGTACTTTGGCCGTGCCACTGCCTTTAATGGCATCTTATAATGCTTCTGATAAAAGTTCTTTTTTAGCTTTCCTTTTCACAGCTTCTTCTCTCTTTTTCTTCTGGAGGTCCTTTTCCATTTCCTCACTCCCAGCTTTTTCTTTAAGTTTCTTAAGCCATCTTCTCTTCCTTTCTCCATTTTTTCCTTTCTTCTTCTGGAGCTACTTCTTCCTTTTCCTTTTGTAAGTATGCCTTATAATTATGACCAGCAAAACTTGTTTGTTTGAGAAGCTCAAGATAATTGGCATGAGCTCTGGTTTGTTCCAGTATTTTTTCATACACAGCAAAATCATCAACTTGGCAACTTGGCACGATTTTCTGCTAGCAATCGGCCAGATAAAGAAAACTCCCTCCCTACATCTGCATTGCCATGACTTAAAGACAAGCACGCCTTCACTACTTTAGCTATGTTTTAGTACTTCCAGAAAAACTGTTCCCAGTAGTGGTCGATTCATTGATCTCTTTTAGTGGTCATACATTTTTTTTTCTAACTGCAGGAATTTCCATTCATGAAGAGGTAACTAAGGATCAACATCAACTAGGAGGAGGTTTCCCAACTTAGTGATATACGGTACACAGAAATGCTGACTTGATATTGCACAGGATCAAGACAAGTAAAGTACTTTGAAACAGCTTTTGAGATGGAAGTACTACTCACAAGACCGCTGGCATGGTCTTGTGGTTAGTGACGCTGACTACAGATCCGTCGGCCCGGGTTCGATCCCCAGTACCTCCTCGGATTTTTGTGAGGTAGGGAGGTCTGGAATGAGATACACTCAGCCTCGTGATTCAAATTAAGGTGCTACTTGATGGAGAAGTAGTGGCTCCGGTCATGGAAACCACCATTAACAGTCGTGGATGTTGGCATGCTGACCACATGAGCCCCAATCCTGTCATCTGCCTATGGTAGATGGCGCAGCAGTCGGGTGGTAGGCCTTGTCCCTTCAGGGATGTAGCGCCACAGTTTTAAAGTAGTACTCACAATATGTTCATAGGCAGCAACATAGTGATCTTAAATATCCTTCTTTATAAAACTTTGTTGCTTCTCAGACATATTTTTCAAATTTTCACTTGCCTGCTGGCCACACTCAACATGCGAAAATGATGCAGAAACCACATTCTTCTTAGCAAAGCAAAGGAATAGTTTTATCCATTTCCTCTAGTTTAGAATGCATAGCACGTACGTGTCTTCTGAAGTGTACCTGTAATATGTGTAAAAAACTTTAGCGCTACATATTACAAAAATTAGGTTTTGTTGTAGATCTTTCAGAAGCTTAGTTATAGACTGGTACTTGTGAGATGCCATTAAATATGCATTATTTACAGATATGAACTTCAAAAAGTACTCAATCAAGGCATACCATTGCTCTAGGATTCTTTCATATGTTTCCATTAATCTGAGCCACCTTGAAGTTACATGCTTAATTAACCTATGTTTAAGTAATGACAGTTTTGACTGGATTTGGGAATAGCCGATCCAAATTCTACAAGTCCTTTCAAAAAAGCATTGCAAACTGTGTGAACTGTACAAGAATCTAAGTCAAGGGGCTGCTTTATGCATATGGCTTTTACATCCTCATTTAAGATATGATCTTTTTGACTTACACTTGGCCCATCTGATCCAATCATAAGTAATGACTGTCTGGGAAGTCAAGCATTGTCAATTGCTAAGTTGATCTGTTTTACAAGATCTTCACCTATTGCTTTGTTCATGTAAAATGTTTCCAAGTGACTTATTCTACCTGATTACTGGAAAGTGACCAATATCTGACCATTACTTGAAGCTCCTTTTATCACCACTGTTAATCGTTTCATCTTACTGGAATGTGTTTAACAAGGTGATTGAGGAACATCTAAACAACATTTTCTTTGAAATAGGGTCCAAGACATTATCAAGTACCTCATTTTTCCCGCAGACAAGGAAAAAATCACTAGAAACTGATCTGGAAACATGGCTTGAAATGTATCTCGAATGTCATCAGATGAAGAAGCAGAATAATCTGCAATTAAAGCCTTCAAAATCCAAGTTATCTCCGCTCTTGTGGCAGTGGCTCTTGCACTATACAATGCTATTGTACAGATGCTGTATAAGATGAAGTTGATGTCACACAGAAACGTAGCAAAGTTTCACTAGAAGCGAAGTGTGACTCCTCATTAGCAGCAGGGAAGTAGGGATTTCTCGTGCAGTACTGACAGCAATAAGATGAAGTTGATGTTTTGTCTGAGCATTTTCCTTATGCCTACTAGTTGCAGTATGCTGATACAAACCAACAATTCTTTTGGTAACACTAATCTTTGAGTCACAAATGACACAAAATCCCTCACTGTCAATAAATTTCTTAACTACTTAGAATAAAGAACATCATTACAATCAGTTTTTAAAATTGAACTCCCCCATAGTTAATATCAAAGGAAAAAAAGCACACAAACAATCAAAATGGATCACTCCTCAACTTTTAATCTAGAGCCACGTTATTCAATATACTGGAAAGCCTGAAAGAAGAACCTACTAGACATGTAAAGGTAGTATACATGTATAATGTTAATGTCATAGTAGAAAGCTCTCAATACACATGGTATACACAAATGCAAATATCAATATTCAAGCTTAAAGTGGTTTATTTAATGTACCACTAATGTAATCTATTTATAGAGCAAAGAACTGTCGCCAGCTCCAGTAAGGAAAATTTTTAATACTCAGGCTTTCATAATTTTAAAATGCAAAGATCTTAATAAAAACTATTCAGGCTTTTACAAATAAATTTTAAAATTCAAAGATCTTAATTGAACAAAAAATTCAAAACTGGATGGCATTACTAAAAGCTTGCCGTAGCCCATGCCCTAGATTGTAGAATACTTTAATGTAATTATCTATTATTATTGTAATAAGTCCTGTTATGAGGGTCTCTATTATGAGTAGAATAATGACTTTTAGTTAATTTTCTTGTAAAACGGTGACCTTTAGTGATAAGCTATATAAAAAAAGGACTTCTAGTTGAAAAAGTTACCTGTTATGAGCCCTGTATGCATTCTTAATGACGTCTGTAGATGTGCAAACATCTGTAGTAAAGTTGTAGTCAAGGAATATTTGGAGTAGGACTGGGTATGTACTGTGGGAGCTGAGTGGTCTGGAATCAGCACACCAAGCTGAAAGGCCAGGTTCAATTCCTGCTCAAACATAAAACAAATATATTCATATCACATCATAAATTGACATTTTATTTATATTATTTACATTCATGTCATGAGCATTGAGTAAGATGCTATTTACTAAAGTAAAAATTAACTGAAGTGCAAAATCAGTAAAGGTAAATGCAATAAATATTATAATCAGGGCCTGGATTTTGATGACATGTCATCTTTTAACTGGAACATCATGGACGTTGCCCACTGGTGCAGATATTCTGATCAATATTCCTATATTATAAAAGTGGTAATTTTTAGGGTATTTTTTGATCATTTTCCCCATTTTTAATTTTTAGGTCATTTTTTGTTATTATTTGGTCATTTTTTGGTCATTAAACGGCCTTTTTTCCCACATTTCATATTTTTAGGTACTTAAAAAATATAAAGTTATTATTTTCTTGTTTTGTCTTGGTTCTTGCATTATACAGAGTTTTTATACATTTACTTACATTGAATATAAACTGAAATCTAAATAGGCAGATCTTCATATGATTTTAATTTAGATACAGAAAGACGTGTTAGCCGTTTGCATTTAACTGTATGTACCAATTAACTAATTACAAGCCTATAATTGGGTAAACAACATGAATGTATGAGTGCAATAGACACAAATCTGATAAATAAAGTAGTATTTTCATACAATTTTTTATTTTATTTTTATTTTTTATTTTATATATATATTTTTTGCAGTCATTTTATAGCTCATCTTTTAAGTATTTTTAGGTCATCAAAATCTGGGCCCTGATAACAATTATAGAGAAAACATTGGAATGCTATATCTATTACAGGTAATTCAAGAAAGTCATTATTACTATAAAAAGAATGTTTGGTAACTTTGTTAAACAGTGTAATGGCTACAATGTACAGTGTGTCCCACGCAAGAGTTGGCCAATGACGCGGGTTCCTGCGGCGCGGCGGGCACAGCTCCAACTCCCGAGTGATCGGGTGAAATATCTACGCTAATAATGCCGCGGTCGGAGTAATGATTCAGGTTCTCACATTTACAGTTAAAATTACAACGAAAATAACCACGTACCTCATCACAAGAGATGTTGGAAATGCTCTCCTCTTGCATCCACACAATACTGACACCTTTTTAGGAAATTTTCTTTCACGCGCATAAGTTCAGCTTCCGAGACAGAGTTCATTTCTCTTGTGATAGGCCTATGTGATATTGTCTATTGTCTTTGCGAGATAAATCACATGTGGTTATCTTTGTGAGAACCATAATCATTACCATCAGCGGGCTTTATTAGCGTAGATATTTCACCCGTTTCCTTTGTAATGTACGGGATTTTGACCTATACACTTTATTTTTCAAGTTTCCCCATAAATAATATTCACATACTGTTAGAAGAACTTAAAGACAATATCACATAGGCCTAACACAAGAGAAATTAATTCTGTCTCGGAAGCTGAACTTATGCGCGTGAAAGAAAATTTCTTTAAAAAGTTCCAGTGTTTTATGGATGCAAGAGGAGGACATTTCCTACATCTCTTATGATGAGGTACGTGGTTATTTTCATTGTAATTCCAACTGTAAATGTGAGAACCTGAATCATAACGCCATTAGCGGCTTTATTAGCGTAGATATTTCACCCGCTCGCTCGGGAGTTAGAGCTGTAGTCGGCGCGACGCAGAAACCCGCATGATTGGCCAACTCTTGCGTGGGACACACTGTATATAGTATGTACAGTATTTTGATTTTGTTAAATTTACAGGTGACTGGTTTATAAGACGGTTATTCCTAATCTGATATTAGGCACATCTCTTGAAAGTAGCAGAATCAAGATTTTTATAGACGTGAATCAAACAAGTAAAGATATACTACATATAAATTTTATATTGAAGTTTATAAGTAGTATTTATAAATTTGGTTATTGTAGCAATTTTCTATTTATATACATTTATTCTTTTTCACCTCAATACGGGGGATTACACACTGGGCACAGTAAAAAGATTATTCTTATGACTTATGAGCCTGCCTTCAATGACTTAGTCTCTTAAAATATGAAAAGATATGTATAAATATCAATGTACCAAGTATTTTTAATCATCATTTCAAAATAATTTTGTGAATGATTAATTTTTGTACTGTTAACTGATATCTGTAGGGTTGGAATTATTAGTTATTAAATGCACGATTAATGTAATCTGCTTTGATGTTTTCATACTGTCACCTGGCCGAGGTCTATTTGCAGTAAATAATGACACAAATGTTATTTTTCACATAAAACTGTGATGTATAATCCCTCTTAAAGCATAATATATATTACAAAATCATACAGTAGAGTCTCGATTGTCTGAACTTTGGTCATCCAACGTTCTGTATTATCCGTCACTGTTCGTCATAGATGAAATTTCTTTACTGTATTTTTGTGGACCTAATGCTATGGTATCCTGTGATGTTGAGCTGTAAAACTGTGAAAATAGCATTAGAGCAAAGGAAAAAAGCACACAAGCTGACATACAATGAAAGTTTTAGTGTCTTATAGATGTGCCTAATTTAAACAGAGGCTAAAGCTATGGATATAATTATTATGATATTGTTTTATTACATATTTGTTTGTTTTTCTGCATTATCCAACATGTTCAGTGATTTAATGTACTCCAGGTCCAGTTTAGGAGAGATAATCGAGACACTACTGTGCAAAAAAATAACTTGTTCACAGATGTTAACCTGAAAGCATACATATTTAACACCTCATTCAGTTAACATAATTTGTATTGTGGATTTAGATTCACTTCAGGCTGTCAAGTATTATTTTACACATTATTTTCTCTAAGAAATCCTATTAAATGAAAACACTCAGGTACAAGCAAAAAAATCAGGGATTACATTACACACTAAACTCATAGGGCAGTAACATATAAACACATTGAGTTAAACTTTCAAGTCTCGTTTATTTATAAGACACATCATTTATTTATTAAGATACCTAAAGCTTCTTATTCCCCAATCACACCTTAAAAGTTCATATTATGCTTTCTTCTATAGTATAATGTCCTAAGGTATATATGTATTTGAGGGAATAGCAGTGCAATTTACAATGTTCTCATTCTTTTAAAAATAAAAAAATAAATAAAAATAAAGAAAGCTGTAGGAATACTGACTAACATTCCATATGATACACACTATTGACCCTTATTTATTAGAGAAGAAATTTCAACAGTTGTAAATTAATGCACATTAAATTATTTATTACGAAAGAAAAAATTAGCAGCTATATTAATTAGGTGAAAATTACACAGTTATACACCAAGTATAAATATCATCTTTCTGATTCATTGTCTAGGCTGTCCGACATTGGCCTACAGACTTATCATCTTTCTGAGCCAAATGTTGGTTTACACAAGTCAAAGAGAGGGTTTAACTAGATTGCCATTGTCATATTCAATAAGCTAGCACAAAATGTGCATGACTTACAGTTCAAACAACTTAAAATTGTCATGCAACGTTAGCTTACAGAAAATTCCTTCTACAACATAAAGGAATTTTTTTGACACTTCTGTAAATATTAATCTTTAGTAACTGTATGTTTGAGTGTCCATTCTTGATTGCTTTAACAAAAGTTAGTTGTTAAATTTTCACTTGACAAGCAAACTTAGATTTACCTTTGGTAATCCGGACGGCCGTTTCGCACTATTTTAGTGCATCATCAGCGGTTTTCGAACTGCTACTGGTGGGTGCCTGTGTTGTACACCTAGGTGGTGTGGGTGTTGCGTTGGTCTTGAGGTGGGAGTGGGAGTATTTGGCGGTGTTTGAATGTCAGGTACCGTGTCAAAAAGTGTGTGTGATTTGAAGTGTAGTTGGTCATTCAGTATAGATGTGGGGTGATTTTTTGTGTGTTTATATATTTCTAGTTGTTCTATTGTGTTTAGTTTGTGACTTTTGTGGAGTGTGTGGAGAATTTCCATGTTCGTGTCTATGTTAGTGTAATTGTGGTTTGTGTCAAGTAGGTGTTCTGCATAATTTGATTTTCTGTTGTGGGGGTGTTTGAGTGCTTTTATGTGTTCTTGGAATCTTGTTCTAAAGGATCTGCCAGTTTGGCCTAAATTTAACTAATCTTTAGTGTAAAATTTTAGTATTAATTTGTATTATGCCTTACTTCGGATTTGTATATAAAGTTTGGACTGTTTGTTATTTATAATTATGCTACATTTGTATTTGTATGGTCATTTTTAATTTGTTTTGAATTTGTAAGCTTGTCATTTATTAATTTTTGTAATAGCCGACAGCATCTTCCCGTGATGCTCACAACACATTAAATAAATTAAATAATGAAAAAAGTAAAATAAACAAAACCACTTTTCCCAGAGCTGTTATAATAACCACATCTTCCACAGCATATCACTAGGGCCCGGAAGTTAGTTAAATAGAGACAGGTTTACCTTCTGTATATCTTCTAAGCAATTTTATTTTGTCTTTTTTGCCTATTTTGGCTTCTGTTGCCTATTTAAAGGTTTAAAGCCTTTTTTGCCTATTTGGATTATGGGTTTTTTCTGTACTTATATTCACATTTTAAAAAACATATAAGAATTTCAATGTATGGAAGTGAAAAAATGTTACCCAAATAATGAAATTACACATTCACGCACGAAAAAATTTACAGAGGATCTTGCTCCCTATAAATCCATTTATTTGTTTTCAAGGAGTTGAAAACTTATCTCCTCAAATGAATCTATCAAGCTCATTACATAGCAGAACCTGTGAAAGGAATGCAGGGAATGCCGGACATAACGAATACCAGGAAAGAGACAGGAAGAGGGAAGTAGGTAATCCCATGAGCTTCCTCACATGCTTCTGCTTGTAAGGCTGATGATACAAGCTTGAAGAAAAAGAGAAATGGTATCTAGTTCAGAGAAAGGAAGAAAATCAGTTCTCTTAACAGACAGCACTAACTTCTGAAATGGAATGGATAGGTAATAGTCTGCTGATGAACTTGTTACAGGCAACTCGAGTGTCCGTACTGATTTATTTATCAAGTGTTCGAAATTAAGTTTATTATTGAGTAGTAGATTACACGGCATTGTTCATGAATTCGGATCAGACGTACTCTCCACTGATGGAGTGCTCTACTGCAAGATCTGTGAAAAAGCCATTAATCATAAAAAAATATTTCAAAATTCAACATTTCACGACAGCTAAACACAAATCTATGGTCTTTAAAAGGCTGGGCTAAAAACACATTAATATCAACAGCAGTTGCAACAACCAACAGGCAATCTAAATTTTCCCTGGATCTATGCAAGGCTTTCTTGGATTCCGGATTCGTTCTGAAAAGTTGGAAACTAATCCCACAGAACATTTCTGCATTAGTATACAATATAAGAGATTCCAACAGATCCACACAACAAAAAGCTTACTTGGATGTCTGCTTTGAAGAGACCCTACAGACGATTCAAAATGGAGTTGCGAAAAAGGAAATATGGATCTCTATTGATGACACAACAGATGCAATAGGACGTTACATGGCCAACATCGTCGAATGCTTCAATCAGATGCGAAGAATTTTGATCTCTAAGAATTACAAAAAAGGACATTAAGAGTTGTTGCAGACAACACATCACTCGAGGTGTCTGTTGACAAGAAGGGGATAACAGATTGGCCTGAAGCGTCTGGCATACAAATAAACCTACTTGACAGGCACAGTGTTTCCAGGAGAAGTGAAATGTCAGGGTAAGAAACGTCAGTCACACATAGTTCGACTTTTCAGTTCTGGGCAGGATTCAACAATACTTCTCACAAAAACATCGAACTCATGTCATCTCATAGAACTGACAACCCAAAAAACCGGTTTAAATTCTTTATCATGGTAGCACCTTACAGCTGGTATATTTAGCATTTTTAAATTGTGCAAATTGCCAACATCAATGATCTTGTAAGTAATGAGTTACAAGGCCACGGAAATAGCTGTGATACGGGGATGCATAAAAACTTCAACCAGACTGAATAACATTTGTTGGCAACATTCAGTATCGATGGAAGACTCAAACATGCAATACATGGAATATAACTTTATCAGAAGATATTGGGTCAGTTAAACTGTCATGGATGTCGGAAGTCTCGTGCCGTGAAAGAAGCGTTTAAGTTCCCTGCAGACTCTGCATGTTGCAGTACCTAATACTGGAGACAAGATCATGCTCCATCAACTGCCGAGCTTCGTTCTCCAAGTATGCTATGAAGGATCCCAAGGCCAGCTCAAACAAGACTTTCTGTTGAAGTTTGACCGACATCTAGTGGTTTACAAGTGTCATATTCCTAATCAAAGTGGGGACTACAATGCAAGAAATAAAGTGCACATTTAGATGACACAAAAAACCTAGGGATTAGCCCTTGCTAAAAGGATAAAAAAAACAGAAATGGTGTCTTAAAAAAATACAAAATTAATCTAATGCAAGTTCTCTTCCTTTCTTTTATAAAAACTATGTTCCGTTTCCAGAGAGTGCTGGTTCATACTACACAGTGTAAGCAATAGAACTCTGTGATAAATTGACAAGCCCAACAGCGGAAACTCTTCCAGAAAAACGCTTCACAAAGCGTGTGTCATGAATAGAATTATTTTTTTTCTTCTAATCCTTGGAATCCTATTGAAGGATTATGAAAATAAATTATACCCAACTCTAAAACACGATGTGGGTTGGATGAGAATCAATAGAATGGATGGTATTTCAGAGGCAAGCTGCCTAAGTATGAACCACTAGAGGCATTTTGAATAGTTACCAGCTATTACACATAGAATCCAAAAAATCGAAAACTTCTGCTTGAGAGGACAATCTAATCCAATAGCAGGTGAAGTTCGGATGTCTCCAAGGTAATGACTCAATGAAACGGCTATCATGGAATCTATTGTTCATCGTACACTCTATTACTACCCAGCTGAGAAGAGGAATTCGTCTAAGGACATCATCTATTATTGTATTCGGGGTGCCATGGTTGAAATTTACAATGAGTGTTTTAACCCCATAATGTCAAATGTTGCAAATGTGCATCATACCAATGCAATTTTTTTCTATCGAAGCATATAAACAGGTATTTATTTTACTCCCCCAAGTAGAGGTTAATTCAGTCATTAAGGGGTTAATGCTTACGTACTAGGCAATTAAGAATACTACAAAATGCCGTGCAAGATATGATGCAATTTTTAGATATTCAATTGTTTCGAAATTTGGATTATTTTCCAGGAGGGATTTAGATTTTCATAGTGTAAAATATCACAGAAATGCAAACATTTCAGGTGAGTGCAAGTTTCTTGAATGAATTCTAAGTCTCAAATGCAGTGTCTTTTTAACTCCAAAAACTCTAGATTTTTACACAAAACAGGGAGAATCTTCTTCCATTCATATGCGGTTTCATAGTTCAATGCTTTCAAGCTCAGTGATCGCAGATTCTTGAGCTGTGTTAAACTAGACAGGTCTATATGTCCCTTGCAAAACAATTGAATTTCAGTCAGGTGTGATAACTTATCAACAATTAGATGCAAAGTATTTTTATCTCTAAGAAAAGAAAAGAACTTTAAGAGTTGTTGCAGACAACACATCACTCCCAGTGTCTGTTGACAAGAAGTGGATAACAGATTGGCCTGTAGCGTCTGGCATACAACCAAACCTACTTTATAGGCACAGTGTTTCCAGATGCTTACACTGAAGGAGAAGTAAAATGTCAGGGTAAGAAAAGTCACAGTCACACATAGTTAGACTTTTCAGTTCTGTACAGGATTCAACAATACTTCTCACAAAATCATCGAACTCATATGTCATCTTATAGAGTTGACGGGGAAAAACTGGTTTAAATTCTTTATCATGGTAGCTGCACCTTACAGCTGGTAAATTTAGTATTTTTAAATTGTGCAAATGCCAACTATTTCAATGATCTTTTACGTAATGAAGTTACAAGACATCCCTCCCCAGGGGACTTTGTCTCATCGAAGCACTGTCAGTGCAGGCAGGGAGTTTTGCATTCTTCAATGAGGCGGAGAGCTTTATCGATGGTAGCTGCTACCAAAAGGGTCACCCATGTCGGGAAGGTCCTCACAGAGAAGCCAGACGAAGGTGTCTTGCAACAACCTATCTTCCAAATCCCATCCTGTTTCCTTCTCTTTTTCCTACCCAAGCTAGTGTTTGGAGGTATCGTGCCAAGGGCTGGTGTTGCGAACGATCCACTTGGGGAACCAGGAAGTACTCGACTGGCCCCAGAGATCTTTATGTAGACAAAGGGTTGACTTCTTAGGAGTTAGCTTTTATGTTTTAGGTCATGGGTTATACAACATGGTCATTTATCAATGGATAGAAAGTGAAATGCATACATGTCCTTGTATTCTTTACTCTACTAAGTCCTTTTATTATTATTATAATGACAGCAGACAATACTATGAAGTCTTGTTTTGATTTTCATTGAGCAGAGGAAAAAACGTATTTTCACCAACCATTTTACAATTACTAATATAGAAACTATAGTACATAATACTGTATGGTAGTACGCAGATCATTTTGCAGATTTCTTAGTAGTTCTGAATACTATTCTAAGAAAATTCCGTTAAATGCAGCAAAAACTGTTCTGCTTCTGTTTCTAAATACCGCCCTATTCAAAGCATTTAGTGCCTATAAATGTCAAGAGCCGATCACTAAAATAACAAAACTTCCTAGAAAATAAGCTGTTGGCCTTGAATTCTCAATAAGGGGGAAAAGCATCTGTAAAAGCATCAATGCACTAAGCAGCACAGAAAAACTCACCAGGGTAGTGTGCCGTGTGTTTTTTGGCACCTTGCTTTCTTCTAGTTCTTGTTATACATTTTTTTTTTTTTGTATTGTTTACTTACTTTTGCCAGTTGCGTACATATTTTCACTTTCTTTGCGGCAGCCATCTTTCTTTTGTTTAGTGTGTGTTTAGTTTTTCTCTTTCTTCTTCAGCGCCCCCTATATAGTTTTGTTCGCGGGCTTGATTATTTTTCCGGCGCAGCGCCTCTCGCGGCCGGTTCGCGTATACTTCTCTGAGGGGCGTTCAAGAGAGGAGTTCAAGTTTGGATCTCGTGGAAGTGAGACGTGCCCTGTCATCGTCCCGCTGTGAGACTTCTATCCAGCATGCTGTGATCTCGTAACTTCTTTATTCCAGCAGGTACTTTATGTTTTGTTTCTAAATTCTAGTTTTGCTGGTGGGTTTTTGTGTTTTCTAATTATTTTCGGTTTCGCCCACCAGCTTTGAGTTAGTTTTTTTTATTTATTCCATTTCGCTTTGTCTCACGTTAGGTTTAAATTTTCTTCGTTTTTTTTTTTGTTAAAAGAAGGATGGCTCGCCGGTTAATTTCCACAATTCTTCACAGGCCCTAAGCCTTATGCGTTGGACCCTCAGTCTTGTCATTTTGGATCATTTTGGCTAAAGTTTTTGCTGGTAATAATTATTCTTGAAGCTTTGTATTTTGACTCATGACAGGCCTTAAGCCTTATGCGTTGGACCTTCAGTCCTATTGTTTTGGGGAATTTTTGCTATAGCTTTTGGTATTAATGATTATAATTGAAGCTCTGTATTTTCAATGAATATAGGCCTTTATCTGAGCTTTTGGTATCAGTTTCCCTTCAGGATTTTGAAAGCTTGATATTTGTAGTCTATTCTGGATTTTACTGTAATTTTGCTGTAGTAAGCTACCACTCCTTGTAAAATAAAATTTGATTCTTGTGTTCAGAATTCTTGTATTGCATATTGATCGCGCATACTATTCTATCCTGACTCACATGATTTTGACATCCTATAATACAGCTCTTGGGAGAAGCCCTTATGGCACGCGTTCCAGTAGCTTTCAGAGAACACCAATAAACATAGATTGCTAGCGGTGTCACACTTTGAAGCCCTATTGACACTGTTTAGTGCACTAAAGTTTTTATTTCAGCAATTATTTTATTTTGAAAAATTTACGGCCATTTAAACTGAGGAGGGTGGCATGTTTAAAGGGCACGTATGCTACACGAGGGTGAATGTCCGATCTGAAGAGTTGACCAGCCCGGAACAGTTGCAGCCAGGCGAGATTGTGTTAGTATAAATGCAGGTAGTAGCCTCCTAGTGAAGAAGCTTCTACTTTTTGTCAACAATAGTTTGTATAGTTTGCGAGTGTTGTTGCTTTCTGCTAGGATCTTTCTCAAATTCATTATGAGTGAACGTTCAAGAAAAATTCTTAGTTTGGCTAAGAAAATGAAAAATAATTCAGGTTTGTTCAATTTACGTATTTTACTTATCTACTTGATATTTTATGGGCATAAGTGAATACTTGCATTTCACTTCAATTGCAATGAGTATAAAAATGTTTTTACTTTTGATACTGGAAATTCTGATGACAGTTTGTGTGATCCTTTTTCTGAGATTGAAACAGTTATACCATTCACTTTTTTTTATAAATTTCATGTGATCCTCTTATGATTTTTAATTTTGTATTAATTTGAAGTGATTTTCTTAACATAAAAAAAGAGTAATTTCATCTAATCTTTTATTCTATGTGTAAATAAAAGTGCATTTGTTAACCTTGTTGCTCTGCCAAAACCACGAATGTGACAAAACCAATCCATGGAAGGGGTTGTATTCACAATTAAATGAACATTATGGTATACATACATTTCTAACTGCTGATAAGACATATTCCAATACAAATATTCACTTATTTTTTAATTATGTAATTTTGCTTAAGCTCTAAAGTTTCAATTGCGTTTTTTTTTTAAACTAGTAAAATGCACATTCTTGGTTATGGCAGAAAGGTGACGTTATTGTATCTGCTGATCTTCGACTAAATTTGACTAATATTGAGCCAGATATCCAATAACTCTGCAAGAGGCGACAAGCTCAACCGACTCATTAAACGTGAGTAATAACGTAAATCCTAATTATATTATCAAATTGGTAATAAATATTAAACTGTCAATAGTTTACTCCCAATTCACTAACTGTGTTTCCGTTGAATAAAAAAAATGTATTTAGATTTATTTCGTTATAATGACCTATAATTAATACCCCAAATATTAAGAATATAGACATACATATAGGCATATCCTACTTTTAAAAAGGGATGTAAAATTAGGGGCCCGTAAAAAAAATTTAGACATTTTAGAGGTCCTCGGGTTCAAGAAGGTTGAAAAATGCTGATCAAACTCGTATGTCATCTCATAGAGTTGAGAGGGAAAAACTGGTTTAAATTCTTTATCGTGGTAGCACCTTACAGCTGGTAAATTCAGTACTTTTAAATTGTGCAAATTGCCAACTTCTTCAATGATCTTGTACATAATGAAGTTACAAGACATCAATTCAAGCCCATGTAAATAGCTCTGGCCATATCAATGGCAGTGACATGCGGATGCATAAAAACTTCAACCAGACTCAATAACATTTGTTGGCAACATTCAGTATCAAGGGAAGACAAAAACATGCAATACATTGAATGTAACTTTATCAGAAGATGATGGGTCAGTTGAACTATCATGGATGTCAGAAGTCTCGTGTCGTAGAAGAAGCATTTAAGATCCCTGCAGACTCTGCATGTTGCGGTATTTGCTACTGGAGTCAAATCATGCTCCATCAACTGCCAAGCTTCGTTCTCCGAGTATGCTATGAAGGATCTGAAGGCAAGCTCAAACAAGCCTTTGGGTTGATGTTTGACAGACATCTAGTGGTTTATTAAGTGTCGTGTTGCTAATTGTAGGAGTGACTACGATGCAAGAAATAAAGTGCACATTTAGGTGACACAAAAAACCTAGGAGTCCTAGGGATTAGCAATTGCTTGTAAGGATAAAAAGCACAAATGTTGTCTTTAAAAATCAAATACAAAATTAATCTAATGCCAGTTTTCTTCCTTTCTTTTATAAAAACTGTGTTCCAATTTCCAGAGAATGCTGCTTCATACTATAGAGTGTAAGCAATAGAACTCTGTGAGAAACTGACAAGGCCAACACCGTAAACTCTTCCAGAAAAACGCATCACAAGGCGTGTGTTATGAATGGAATTATTGCTCTTCTTCAAATCCCTGCAATTTTATAGAAGGCTTATGAAAATAAATTACACCCAACTCTAAAACATGATGTGGTTCGGATGAGAACCAAGAGAATGGAAACAAGCTGTCTAAGTTTGAACCACTAGAGGCATTTTCGATTTTTACCAGCTATTAAATACAGAAACCAGAAGAATCAAAAACTTCTGCTTGGGAGGACAATCTAATCCAATAGCAGGTGTATACTACGTAGAAGTTCGGATGTCTCAAAGGTAATAACTCAATCAAATGGCTATCATGGAATCTATCATTCATCGTATACTCTATTACTACCCAGTTGAGAAAAGGAGTTTGTCCGAGGACATCATCTATTGTTGCATTCAGGGGTGCCCCGGTTGAAATTGAAAATGAGTGTTTTAACCCCTTAATGCCGAATGTTGCAAATGCGCATCATAAGAATATTATTTGTTTCTATCAACGCAAATAAACAGGTTTTTATTTTACTCCCCCAAGTACACGTTAATTCAGCCAATAAAGGGTTAATGTTTACGTACTAGGCTATTAAGAATGCTACAAAATGTCGAGCAAAATATGATGCAATTTTTAGACATTCAATTGTTTTGAAATTTGGAATTATTTTCAAAGAGGGATTTAGATTTTCATAGTGCAGAATATCACAGAAATGCAAACATTTCAGGTGAGTGCAAGTGTCTTGAATGAATTCTGAGTCTAAAATGCAGTGTCTTTTTAGCTCCAAAAACACTAGATTTTTAAACAAAACAAGGAGAATCTTATTGTATTCATTTGCAGTTTCATAGTTAAATGCTTCCAAGCTCAGTGACTGCACATTCTTGATCTGTGTTAAAATAGACAGGTCAATTGAATTTCAGTCAGGTGTGATAACTTATCAACAATTAGATGCAAAGTATTTTAATCTCTAAGAAATACAGAAAAGGACTTTAAGAGTTGTTGCAGACAACACATCACTCCCAGTGTCTGTTGACAAGAAGTGGATAAGAGATAGGCCTGTAGCATCTGTCATGCAACCAAACCTACTTGATAGGCACAGTGTTTCCAGATGCTTACATTGAAGGAGAAGTAAAATGTTAGGGTAAGAAACGTCACCGTCACACATAGTTCGACTTTTCAGTTCTTTGCAGGATTCAACAATACTTCTCACAAAGCCACTGAACTCATTATGTCATCTCATAGAGTTGACAGGGAAAAACTGGTTTAAATTCTTTTTCATAGTAGCACCTAACAGCTGGTAAATTTAGTATTTTTACATTGTACAAATTGTCAATTTTTTCAATGATCTTGTGTGTAATTAAGTTACAAGACATCAATCCAAGCCCATGGAAATAACTCTGGTCATATCAATGGCTGTGACATGGGGATGCATGAAAACTTCAACCAGACTCAATAAAATTTGTAGGCAACATTCAGTATAAACGGAAGACTCAAACATGCAATACAGGGAATCTAACTTTATCAGAACATGATGGGTCAGTTGAATTGTCATGGATGTCGGAAGTCTCGTGTCGTGGAAGAAGCGTTTAAGTTCCCTGCAGATTCTGCATGTTGCAGTATCGGCTACTGGAAACAGATCATGCTCCATCAACTGCTAAGATTCATTCTCCAAGTATGCTATGAAGTATCCGAAGGCCAGCTCAAACAATCCTTTGGTTTGAAGTTTGCTTGACATCTAGTGGTTTATAAGTGTCATGTTTCTAATTGTAGGGGGAACTACGATGCAAAAAATAAAGTGCACATTTAGGTGACACAAAAAACCTAGGAGTCCTAGGGATTAGCACTTGCTTGTAAGGATAAAAAGCACAAATGTTGTCTTTAAAACAAAATATACAAAATTAATCTAATGCCAGTTTTCTTCCTTTCTTTTATAAAAACTGTGTTCCAATTTCCAGAGAATGCTGCTTCATACTATAGAGTGTAAGTAATAGAACTCTGTGAGAAACTGACATGGCCAACAGTGTAAACTTTTCCAGAAAAACGCATCACAAGGCGTGTGTCATGAATGGAATTATTGCTCTTCTTCAAATCCCTGCAATTCTATAGAAGGCTTATGAAAATAAATTATACCCAACTCTAAAACATGATGTGGTTTGGATGAGAATCAATAGAATGGAGACAAGCTGTCTAAGTTTGAACCACTAGAGGCATTTTGGATTGCTACCAGCTATTAGATATAGGATCCAAAGGAATAAAAAACTTCTGCTTGAGAGTTCAATCTAATCCAATAGCAGGTGTATACTACGTGGAAGTTCGGATGTCTCAAAGGTAATGACTTAATGAAGTGGATATCACGGAATCTATCGTTTATCGTATACTCTATTACTACCCAGTTGAAAAGAGTTCGTCCGAGGACATCATCTATTGTTGCATTCGGGGTGCCCCGGTTGAAATTTAAAATGCTGAATGTTGCAAATGCACATCACACGAATATTATTTGTTTCAAAAGTCAGAGACTATGGTTTTTGTGGGCTTTGCCCGTCTGGCCCTTTTAAGCTGTTGAGCCATTGTTGGTTATGGCCTACTGCCTGTTGGCGTAGGCATTTGGCTATTTGTTTTACATGCTTTTTATTGGTTTTCAGCATGTTTTTATTATTGTTCGTTTTATGACGTTTGGTATGTATGGCGTGTCTCCATACATTCCAGAGCGGAGAACAAACTACTAGTAATTAAATTTATATTATTTGTTTCTATCGGTGGATATAAACAGGTACTTATTTTGCTCCTCCACGTAAAAGTTAATTCAGCCATTAAGGGGAATGCTGCAAAATCTCGTGCGAGATATGATGCAATTTTTAGACATTCAATTGTTTTGAAATTTGGATTACTTTCCAGGAGGAATTTAGATTTTCATTGTGCAAAATATCACAGAAATGCAAACATTTCTGTTGAGTGTAAGTTTCTTGAATGAATTCTAAGCATAAAACGCAGTATCTTTTTAACTCCAAAACAATAGATTTTTACACAAAGCCGGGAGAATCTTTTTGTATTCATATGTGGTTTCATAGTTCAATGCTTTCAAGCTCAGTGACTGCAGATTCTTGAGCTGTGTTAAACTAGACAGTTCTATGTCCCTTGCAAAAAAATTGAATTTCAGTCAGGTGTGATAACTTATCGACAATTCGAATCAAAGTATTTTGAACTCTAACAATTACAGAAAAGGACTTTAAGAGTTGATGCAGACAACACATCACTCGAGGTGTCTGTTGACAATAAGGGGATAATAGTTTGGCCTGTAGTGTCTGGCATGCAACTAAACCTACTTGATAGACACAGTGTTTCCAGATGCTTACACTGAAAGAGAAGTGAAATGTCAGGGTAAGAAACATCACAGTCACACATAGTTAGACTTTTCAGTTCTGGGTAGGATTCGGCAATACTTCTCACAAAATCATCGAACTCATATGTCATCTCATAGAGTTGTCAGGGAAAAACTAATTTAAATACTTTATCATTATAAATTTAGTACTTTTAAATTGTGCAAATTGCCAACTTCTTCAATGATCTTGTACATAATGAAGTTACAAGACATCAATTCAAGCCCATGTAAATAGCTCTGGCCATATCAATGGCAGTGACATGCGGATGCATAAAAACTTCAACCAGACTCAATAACATTTGTTGGCAACATTCAGTATCAAGGGAAGACAAAAACATGCAATACATTGAATGTAACTTTATCAGAAGATGATGGGTCAGTTGAACTATCATGGATGTCAGAAGTCTCGTGTCGTAGAAGAAGCATTTAAGATCCCTGCAGACTCTGCATGTTGCGGTATTTGCTACTGGAGACAAATCATGCTCCATCAACTGCCAAGCTTCGTTCTCCGAGTATGCTATGAAGGATCTGAAGGCAAGCTCAAACAAGCCTTTGGGTTGATGTTTGACAGACATCTAGTGGTTTATAAGTGTCGTGTTGCTAATTGTAGGAGTGACTACGATGCAAGAAATAAAGTGCACATTTAGGTGACACAAAAAACCTAGGAGTCCTAGGGATTAGCAAATGCTTGTAAGGATAAAAAGCACAAATGTTGTCTTTAAAAATCAAATACAAAATTAATCTAATGCTAGTTTTCTTCCTTTCTTTTATAAAAACTGTGTTCCAATTTCCAGAGAATGCTGCTTCATACTATAGAGTGTAAGCAATAGAACTCTGTGAGAAACTGACAAGGCCAACACCGTAAACTCTTCCAGAAAAACGCATCACAAGGCGTGTGTTATGAATGGAATTATTGCTCTTCTTCAAATCCCTGCAATTCTATAGAAGGCTTATGAAAATAAATTATACCCAACTCTAAAACATGATGTGGTTCGGATGAGAACCAAGAGAATGGAAACAAGCTGTCTAAGTTTGAACCACTAGAGGCATTTTGGATTGTTACCAGCTATTAAATACAGAAACCAGAAGAATCAAAAACTTCTGCTTGGGAGGACAATCTAATCCAATAGCAGGTGTATACTACGTGGAAGTTCGGATGTCTCAAAGGTAATAACTCAATCAAATGGCTATCATGGAATCTATCATTCATCGTATACTCTATTACTACCCAGTTGAGAAAAGGAGTTTGTCCGAGGACATCATCTATTGTTGCATTCAGGGGTGCCCCGGTTGAAATTGAAAATGAGTGTTTTAACCCCTTAATGCCGAATGTTGCAAATGCGCATCATAAGAATATTATTTGTTTCTATCAACGCAAATAAACAGGTTTTTATTTTACTCCCCCAAGTACACGTTAATTCAGCCAATAAGGGGTTAATGTTTACGTACTAGGCTATTAAGAATGCTACAAAATGTCGAGCAAAATATGATGCAATTTTTAGACATTCAATTGTTATGAAATTTGGAATTATTTTCAAAGAGGGATTTAGATATTCATAGTGCAGAATATCACAGAAATGCAAACATTTCAGGTGAGTGCAAGTGTCTTGAATGAATTCTGAGTCTAAAATGCAGTGTCTAAAGCTCCAAAAACACTAGATTTTTAAACAAAACAAGGAGAATCTTATTGTATTAATTTGCGGTTTCATAGTTAAATGCTTCCAAGCTCAGTGACTGCACATTCTTGATATGTGTTAAACTAGACAGGTCAATTGAATTTCAGTCAGGTGTGATAACTTATCAACAATTAGATGCAAAGTATTTTAATCTCTAAGAAATACAGAAAAGGACTTTAAGAGTTGTTGCAGACAACACATCACTCCCAGTGTCTGTTGACAAGAAGTGGATAAGAGATAGGCCTGTAGCATCTGTCATGCAACCAAACCTACTTGATAGGCACAGTGTTTCCAGATGCTTACATTGAAGGAGAAGTAAAATGTCAGGGTAAGAAACGTCACCATCACACATAGTTCGAATTTTCAGTTCTTTGCAGGATTCAACAATACTTCTCACAAAGCCACTGAACTCATTATGTCATCTCATAGAGTTGACAGGGAAAATCTGGTTTAAATTCTTTATCATGGTAGCACCTAACAGCTGGTAAATTTAGTATTCTTAAATTGTACAAATTGCCAATTTTTTCAATGATCTTGTTGTAATTAAGTTACAAGACATCAATCCACGCCCATGGAAATAACTCTGGTCATATCAATGGCTGTGACATGGGGATGCATGAAAACTTCAACCAGACTCAATAAAATTTGTAGGCAACATTCAGTATAAATGGAAGACTCAAACATGCAATACAGGGAATCTAACTTTATCAGAACATGATGGGTCAGTTGAATTGTCATGGATGTCGGAAGTCTCGTGTCGTGGAAGAAGCGTTTAAGTTCCCTGCAGATTCTGCATGTTGCAGTATCGGCTACTGGAAACAGATCATGCTCCATCAACTGCCAAGATTCATTCTCCAAGTATGCTATGAAGTATCCGAAGGCCAGCTCAAACAATCCTTTGGTTTGAAGTTTGCTTGACATCTAGTGGTTTATAAGTGTCGTGTTTCTAATTGTAGGGGGAACTACGATGCAAAAAATGAAGTGCAAATTTAGGTGACACAGTACACCTGGGAGTCCTAGGGATTAGCACTTGCTTCTAAGGATAAAAAAACAGAAATGTTGTCTTCAAACATCTCTTCCTTTCTTTTTTAAAAACTATGTTCAGTTTCCAGACAGTGCTGGTTCATACTACACAGTGTAAGCAATAGAACTCTGTGAGATATTGACAAGGCCAACAGTGGAAACTCTTCCAGAAAAACGCATTACAAGGTGTGTGTCATGAATGGAATATTGCTCTTCTTCAAATCCCTGCAATTTTATAGAAGGATTATGAAAATAAATTATACCCAACTCTAAAACATGATGTGGTTTGGATGAGAATCAATAGAATGGAGACAAGCTGTCTAAGTTTGAACCACTAGAGGCATTTTGGATTGCTACCAGCTATTAGATATAGAATCCAAAGGAATCAAAAACTTCTGCTTGAGAGATCAATCTAATCCAATAGCAGGTGTATACTATGTGGAAGTTCGGATATCTCAAAGGTAATGACTCAATGAAATGGATATCACGGAATCTATCGTTTATCGTATACTCTGATACTACCCAGTTGAGAAGAGTTTGTCCGAGGACATCATCTATTGTTGCATTCGGGGTGCCCCGGTTGAATTTTACAATGCTGAATGTTGCAAATGCACATCATACCAATATTATTTGTTTCTATCGAAGGATATAAACAGGTATTTATTTTACTCCCCCAGGTAGAAGTTAATTCAGCCATTAAGGGGAATGCTGCAAAGTCTCGTGCGAGATATGATGCAATTTTTAGACATTCAATTGTTTTGAAATTTTGATTACTTTCCAGGAGGGATTTTGATCTTAATAGTGCAAAATATCACAGAAATGCAAACATTTCTGGTGAGTGTAAGTTTCTTGAATGAATTCTAAGTATAAAACGCAGTGTCTTTTAATCTCCAAAAACAATAGATTTTTACACAAAACAGTGATAATCTTCTTGTTTTCATACGCGGTTTCATTGCTCAATGCTTTCAAGCTCAGTGACCGCAGATTCTTGAGCTGTGTTAAACTAGACAGGTCTATATGTCCCTTGCAATACAATTGAATTTCAGTCAGGTGTGATAACTTATCAACAATTAGATGCAAAATATTTTGATCTCTAACAATTACAGAAAAGGACTTTAAGAGTTGATGCAGACAACACAACACTTGAGGTGTCTGTTGACAAGAAGGGGATAATAGATAGGCCTGTAGCGTCTGGCATGCAACTAAACCTACTTGATAGACACAGTGTTTCCAGATGCTTACACTGAAGGAGAAGTGAAATCTCAGGGTAAGAAAAGTCGCAGTCACACATAGTTAGACTTTCCAGTTCTGGGTAGGATTTGGCAATACTTCTCACAAAATCATCGAACTCATGTCATCTCATAGAGTTGTCAGGGAAAAACTAATTTAAATACTTTATCATGATAAATTTTGTACTTTTAAATTGTGCAAATTGCCAACTTCTTCAATGATCTTGTACATAATGAAGTTACAAGACATCAATTCAAGCCCATGTAAATAGCTCTGGCCATATCAATGGCAGTGACATGCGGATGCATAAAAATTTCAACCAGACTCAATAACATTTGTTGGCAATATTCAGTATCAATGGAAGACTCAAACATGCAATACAGGGAATCTAACTTTATCAGAATATATTGGGTTAGTTGATTTGTCATGGATTTCGGAAGTCTCGTGACGTGAAAGAATCATGCAGATTCTGCATGTTGCAGTAACTGATACTGGAGATGAGATCATACTCCATCAATTGCCGAGTTTGTTCTCCAAGTTTGATATGAAGGATCCCAAGGCCAGCTCAAACAAGCCTTTCTGTTGATGTTTGACTGACATCTAATGGTTTATAAGTGTCGTGTTCCTAATTGTAGGGGGGACTACGATGTAAGAAATGAAGTGCACATTTAGGTGACACAGAAAACCTAGGAGTCCTAGGGTTTACACTTGCTTGTAAGGATTAAAAAACAGAAATGTTGTATTAAAAAAAATACAAACTTCATCCAATCTAAGTTCCCTTTCTTTCTTTTATAAAAACTATGTTCGTCTCCAGACAGTGCTGGTTCATACTACACAGTGTAAGTAATAGAACTCTGTGAGAAATTGACAAGGCCAACAGCGGAAGCTCTTCCAGAAAAATGACTCACAAAGGATGTGTCATGAAAGGAATTATTGCTTTTCTTCAAATCCTTGCAATTCTATTGAAGGCTTATAAAAATAAATTATACACAACACTAAAAATATGATGTGGGTTGGATGAGAATCAATAGAATGGATGGTATTTCGGAGGCAAGCTGTCTAAGTTTGAACCACTAGAGGCATTTTGGATAGTTACCAGCTATTATACATAGAATCCAAAGAAATCGAAAACTTCTGCTTGAGAGGACTATCTAATCCTATAGCAGGTGTATACTACGTGGAAGTTCGGATGTCTCCATTTTTAAAAATTTGGGTTATTTTTCAAGAGGGATTTAGATTTTCATAGTGCAAAATATCACAGAAATGCAAACATTTCAGGTGAGTGCAAGTTTCTTGAATGAATTCTAAGTATAAAACGCAGTGTCTTTTAATCTCCATAAACAATAGATTTTTACACAAAACAGTGAGAATCTTCTTGTATTCATACGCGGTTTCATAGTTCAATGCTTTCAAGCTCAGTGACCGCAGATTCTTGAGCTGTGTTAAACTAGGAGTTGTTGCAGACAACACATCACTCCCAGTGTCTGTTGAGAAGAAGCGGATAACAGATTGGCCTGTAGCACCTGGCATGCAACTAAACCACTTGATAGACTCAGTGTTTCCAGATGCTTACAATGAAGGAGAAGTGAAATGTCAGGGTAAGAAACGTCACAATCACACATAGTTATGGCTGTATTACACGATGCCATAAAGCGTGCAATCTATTGCATGCCACCTGGCATGCAAGGAAATATGTTCAATTTGCACGAAAAAAGGCATGAAAACAGGCGAGTGTTCTATCCATTTGGTGATAGAAAGCGTGCTATTTTTGCTGCAATCTCGCACGGAATTTTCCCGCCTTTTGACAACAGCACCCCTCAACGGAGAGGAAAGGAATTACAAAACATAAACACAAGCGGAAAAACATGGCGGACTGCAAGATGTGGTCTCGTAACAGCATCCAGCTGTTAATTTCTTTATATGAGCAGCATTCCTGTTTGTACAAGGTGTCTTCCCCTTTGTACCACAACAGGAATAAAAGGAGGGAGAGTTTAACAATCATTTCTGGAAGGCTGCAAGCAGCAAGACCTGGAACAACAGCTGAAGAAGTTAAGGCAAAACTCCACAGCCTCAGGTCATCGTTCATAAACGAACGCAACAAGATCACGAAATCAAGAAAAAGCGGTTGTTCCACGGATGAAGTGGGTGCCAGATCTTATATTTTCTTGTCTTTTCGTATCACATTAGCCATTATTTCAATTGTTGTTCTGAACATGTTTTGTTTGGATACGTATGCGCAAAACTATATTCATCTGTTTTTCTTGCAAGGACGCAGCCATCAAATATTGCATGGTGTAAAACGAGCAGAAATAACACGCCTATTTTGGTGCCATTTTTCATGCATGGAAACGCGCAATTTAAAACTGCCTGCAAATTTTCACGAAAATAAGCATCGTGTAATACAGTCATTAGTCTTTTCAGTTCAGGACAGGATTCAACAATACTTCTCACAAAATCATTGAACTCATATGTCATCTCATAGAGTTATCAGGGAAAAAGTGGTTAAAATTCTTCATCATGGTAGCACCATACAGCTGGCAAATTTAGTATTCTTAAATTGTGCAAAATGCCACCTTCTTCAATGATCTTGTACGTAATGAAGTTACAAGACATCCCTCCCCAGGGGACTTGCCTCATCGAAGCACTGTCCGTGCAGGCGGGGAGTTTTGCATTCTTCAATGAGGTGGAGAGCTATACCGATGGTAGCTTGGTACCAGAAGAGTCACCCATATCGGGAAGGTCTCTCATGGAGAAGCCAGACGAAGGCGTCGTGCAACAACCTATCTTCCATATCCCATCCTTTTTCTTCCCTTTTCCCTACCCAAGCTAAGGTGGGAGGTATTGTGTCGAGGGCTGAACGGCACCAGGGTCAGATGGTGTCGCAAACGATCCACTTGGGGAACCAGGTCGATCTCCATTGTACTTTAGACCTTCTACTTCTGCAGGGGGTTCCGGGAGTAGAGACAGATCATCCCCCATACTCGTGGGACCAGCATTGAGTCTAACATTTCCAAACATCCAGAGCGCTCCTTAGCTGAGGACTCTTGATAGCACTGTAGTAGAAATGACCATGGTGAGCTAGAGCGCTCCTTTACTGGGGACTCAGGTTCTAAGGGGAAAGTTGCAGTGAAAGTAGGAGACCGGAGGGATCCCTAATGGGGGACTCCAATGACGAAGCCTTGGGGACCTCGCAAAAGGAGGAACCCAAAGCTAGTAAGGCAAGAGACACCGACCTCGGAGAGCTAGCCAGCACGGTGGGCTCTCTAAAGATCTAAAAGAAAGGATTAACCGGAGCGGAGAAGAAGAGGAGGAGGCTGGCTAGGCTAGAGGCGGAGAGAGGTGCGAAGGAGACTTTGCCCTCTTCTTCTGCTGCAGTTGGCTTGTTCTCTTGAGCTCCTCTAACAAGGCGACCACACCTTCTTCTTCCACTCGGAAGCGACCAAGGCCTTTAACCACTCCGGAAGAAGGCAAATAACATAAGAGACCGAAGGCCAAGTATTATAGGTGGCCCAGGCTGGGTTCAGGATGGCTATCGTTAGCGAGGGCTATCCTGAGGTACAGATTACTCTAGAACACCTAGTGAGTATTCAGGCAGCTGTCAGCAGGCTTGTGGAAGACTTACCGGACAATTCAGGCGTTGTTCCGCAATTTGTTGATTGCTACCTGGCCAAGGGGGCAGCCACAGTGGTTTGTCAGGACAATAATTCTCGGACTTGGCTTACTGGTATGGTGCCTAGCATTAAGGCGTGGGAGGGCTCCAACCTCAAAGTGGTTAGTATGGATGGTGTCCCTACATAGAAGAGGCTGATGGTCTGGATCTCAGGACCCCGTGTAGAGACGGACGTCATCTTCAGACGTCTGGTCTGTCAGAACCAGAATATTGACACATGGTAGTGGAGGGTGCTTGAGCACAAGGTGGAGCTTTGACTCGGCTGCTGCAAAGGCAATCCTGGAGGAGAGGAAGGGGAAGCTCTTCTGTGACACGGGCCAAGTGGTCTTCACCCTGCTGGGAGCCGGAGCCGAGAAGAAGAAGAAGACGACCGGATAAGGCATATGGTGAGTACCACTGCTGCTATTCACTGTGTGCAAGCTAACCTCCAGCATAGCTTTGTTGCCTCAAGGGTTCTTGTTCAAAGGCTATTAACTGGAGGGATACAAATCGCCCTGATACAGAAACCATGGATTCGTGGGGGCCGTATCATGGGTCTGATTGTGGCAGGTTTTTCTACTTTCAGTGACCACACTACAGATAGGCATAGAGTATGCATCCTAACTAAGGGTATGAGCGCATGGGCACTGCCACAGTTCTGTTCTCAGGACATGGTGGCGGTTCTTGTGAGGTATAAAGAGGGAAGTGCAGAGAGGCAATTAGTTGTCTGCTCGGCATTTTTCCCTTATGATTCTGAGGGTCCTCCTCCCTCAAGGAAGTTTGAGGACCTAGTTACTTATTGTGGACGGGAGGGACTCGACCTGGTGGTTGGATGCGACTCTAATTCCCATCATGGGATTTGGGGTAGCACCAACATTAACGCCAGGTGTATACTACATGGAAGTTCGGATGTCTCGAAGGTAATCACTCAATGAAATGGCTATCATGGAATCTACTGTTCATCGTATACTCTATTACTACCCAGTTGAGAAGAGGAGTTTGTCTGAGGACATGATCTATTGTTGTATTCGGGGTGCCCTGGTTGAAATTTACAATGAGTGTTTTAACCCCTTAATGCCGAATGTTGCGAATGCGCATCATACCAATATAATTTGTTTCTATTGAAGCACATAAACTTAACCCTTAGACGACCTGCAGGACATATGTGTCCCGTTAAGGAGTATGCAAATACCAGTGGGAAAATATCAGTTTTATATATATTATGTAATTGTCCCACTGGTTCAGGAATCAAGATAAGACCATGTAGTTCCTCAAACTGCCCACAGATGGCAGGAATATGCTGATTATCACAGATCAGAGGAAGAAATCAGATGTTCCCCGCTTATTTCTCTCCAGTGGTTGCATTCATCAGCTTTGTGGTGCAGTTCTTTCATTTGTTTTATGTTTATTGATTGATACACAGTTTCTTCTCCTCCTCAGATGTTATTGGAATAAAATGTTAGAATCTGGTAAGTAAATAAATCATAGTAATATGTAGTTTTTAGTGCTGGGTGATGTATGTCCCAGTGGTTATGTCCAGTGGGTTATATATGTCCCAGTGGTATTGAAATTTCTCTTTCTTTTTAAAGTATATATTTTACAGCGGTTTCTTTCTATTAGTGGTGCCCTTTTTTTATTTGAGTTTATAGTTTTTTATACTTTCTTTTAGGATTGTGAAATGAGCTATAAAAGAACATTGACAGACGAAGAAATAGGGTGGCTTTCGGAAGAATCTGACTCTGATGTTGATATTTCTCTAGATGGTACAACAGATGATAAAGATTACCAAGCCGAATATGACAATAGTGAATATGAAAGCTCTTCACAGAGTTTGGCTGAAGATAGCAATCAACTGGCTGACCAACCTATTGATGAGGTGAGTTCAGACGAAAGTTCTAATACAATACCTCCTCAAAGTCACCAGAGCAATATTCCTGTAGTGTGGTCCACGATAAATGCATCTTTCATGCCTAGGAACAGTCTCTCAAGACTGCCCAACAACCTCATTATCTAGACTGAATAGGTCTTCAGATGAAATGGATTGTTTTCTGCAAGTATTTCCGCGCAGTTTGATGACATTCATTAGTCAGTGTATCAACAAACGTTTGGATATACTACGCAAAGAGAAAAAGAGACTGAAGACTCTGATCCAGTAGAAATAATGTTATTGCTTGGTTGTATGATAGTAATGAGCTACAATAAGGTACCAAGCTTATCGGATTATTGGTCTCATAACCATTCTTTGGGAAATGAGGCAATAAAAAGGTCTATTGCACGCAACCTGTTGCTATCCAAAATGTATTTCAACGAACCCCAGAAACCTGTTGATTGTTCAAAAACGTACTATATAGATGAGGTCGTTGCTTGCCTGAAACACACATTTCCAAAGGCAAGGGAAGAAAGCCCTTACGAGAGTTTAGATGAATCTATGACGAAGTTCAAAGGGAGATCTGCTCTAAAGCAGTACCTACCTCTACGTCAACTACACAAGTCCTACTTGTAATTTGTTGATAATAAATAAATTCTTAATTCTTAATTCTCAAGCCCATAAAGCGGGAGATAAAAATTTGGGAACGTTGTGATGCAGTAACAGGATATGCATACAATCTCAATATACCTGAATATGCAGGGAGAGAGCTGGGACAAAATCTACCAGTTAGGCTACTAATGCTCTAGGGGAGAGTTGTATTGCCTCTAGCAGACACAATCAGAAATCCAGATGTCACTCTTGTTTTTTGACAGATTTTTTACAAGTGTGCATCTGCTAAATACCATCTAGTTTCCATCGATTGGTACTGCCATCATTCCATGGAATGAAATGCCAAGATTTTAAGGAAAACTGAAAAGAGGGGAATTTTAATTTGTCGTGAACCAACATGGAACAATAGCAACAAGGTGGCAAGACAGTAAAGAAGTCACTATTCTCAATAACTGTCATAAAACTGAAGTTCAGAAAGCTCGCCGCAAGCAAAAGGATGGGAGCAAATTGGAAGTGGACTGCCCAAGTCTAATTTGTTTCTATAACAAATATATGGGAGGAGTGGACATACCTGACCAAAAGGTCAGTATATATGACTTTGACAGGCGTTCCAGCAAATGGTGGATGAAAGTGTTCTACAAACTCCTTGTGGTGTCTGCAGTGAATATTTGGATTTTGTTTGCAGAAGTCACCAAGAAGAATGTAAAGTTGCTACAATTTCTTGTACCACTTGCTGAGAACATGATGGTAATTGGGAAACAAAATAGCCGTGTGAAATGTAAGAGATCCAGAGGTAGACCATCAAAAGTTGCAAAACTCATGCTGAATATTCATCATTACCAGTTGAGGGAGCAACAAGAAGACGATACTCAAGATGCACACAGAACAAGGTCGAGAAGAGGACCAAAACTGTTTGTACTATGTGCCAAGTGCCACTGTGCAAACAGTGCTTCACACCCTACCACATGTAACTTCAAAGAAGTTTCACTTGCCATAAAGTGTTTTTAAATTTTCATAAAATAAAGTGTTTAGTACTCAATCTATCTGTCAATTATTTTCTTAGGTAAAATACCAATGGGACATAATTATCCCACCTAAAATAACCAGTGTCCCACTGTGGGACACATGTGATCCATACTTACGCCCCACCCCCATGCCATATGAATAAGATCATGCACAACTAAACTCTACGAAGTCTACCCAACACGTCTATGATAAAATAGAGGTAGAAAAATAAGAATACAAAAATGGTAGTCTAAGGCCGGTATTCATAGTCGGCGACTTAAGAACCAACTTTATAAATCTGAACTTATTTGCCAAGTCGACTTATATGTTTTTCGTAGTCATAGTCTTCTTTAAAGTCATACTTTATTAAGTCTGACTTCATAAAGCTCCACTTACTCTACATGCTAAAGTCGAACTCGATAATATGAAAAATCGCACGTTCATTGCCAAAACAACTCAATCAGTGATTCGTTCTTCAGGTTTTTTTCAGTTTTCGTGTTATGCAAAGCCACCTGAGAACATATTTCGCTGTGGTGATATACAAATACAGGCGGCGATGTTCATTGTAAGCAAAGATGGCAGAGATGAAGAAAAAGAAGTAGACATTTCACCTCAGTTGAAAAGGAAGTATTTAAGGAGATTCTTAAGAAATATTCTGCAGTTATTGAGAATAAGAAGTCCGATGCTGTGTATGCAAAGGAGAAGGAAGTAAAATGGATCAAATTTGCAGAGGAATTCAATTCCTCTATACATATTGTGCAGCACATAAGTAAGCTGTTTAATAGTTTCTTGAGAAAATTTTGTGTGTGTATATATATATATATATATTATATAAGCATGCACATCATTCAGATGTATTTATTTTGATATTAATTATTGTTCCAGAGAGATTCCAGACAGCTCAGGAAGCTTTGGGTCAACATGAAATGCCAGCAAAGAGAAGTCCTGACAAAAGAACGCCAAGCATCTTTATCTTTATCATGGTAGCACCTTCCAGCTGATAAATTTAGTATTTCTAAATTGTACAAATTGCTAACTTTTTCAATGATCTTGTACGTAATGAAGTTACGCCCATGAAAATAACTCTGGTCATATCAATGGCTGTGACATGGGGATGCATGAAAACTTCAACCAGACTCAATAACATTTGTTGGCAACATTCAGTATCAACGAAAGACTCAAACGTGAAATACATGGAATCTAACTTTATCAGAAGATGATGGGTCATTTGAATTGTCATGGATGTCGGAAGTCTCGTGTCGTGGAAGAAGCGTTTAAATTCCCTGCAGACTCTGCATGTTGCAGTATCTGCTGCTGGAGACAGATCATGTTCCATCAACTGCCGAGCTTCATTCTCCAAGTATGCTATGAAGGATCCGAAGGCCAGCTCAAACAATACTTTGGGCTGAAGTTTGCTTAACACCTAGTGGTTTATAAATGTTGTGTTCCTAATTGTAGGGGGAACTATGAAGCATGAAATAAACTGCACATTTAGGTGACACAAAGAACCTGGGAGTCCTACGGATTAGCACTTGCTTCTAAGGATAAAAAAACAGAAATGTCTTTAAAAAAATACAAACTTAATCTAATGCAAGTGCTCTTCCTTTCTTTTATAAAAACAATGTACAGTTTCCAGACAGTGCTGGTTCATACTATACCGTGTAAGCAATAGAACTCTGTGAGAAATTGACAAGGCCAACAGCGGAAACTCTTCCAGAAAAACGCATCACTAAGACGTGTGTCATGAATGGAATTATTGCTTTTCTTCAAATCCCTGCAATTCTACAGAAGGCTTATGAAAATTAATAAATAAACTGGGGTAGCTTTGCACCAGGGGGGGGGGGTTAACTTTGCAAATATTTGATACTCTCTGGTGTACATTCTAGCCATGATGAGGACAGAGTTTGGAGTTCCATTGCTAGATGGCACCCATATTCACGTCCTTTCAATCCTGCCATCTGGTGAGATGAGTTTCAGTTAGTGTCAGCTGTTTATGGTGGAAGGTGTTCTACACCGTGATATTTTTATCAACATTAATCTATAATAATCGGTAAGTTCATTAATAATTTTAATAATATCTATTCATTGTGCGCCAATATTTTATTTTTAATCAGTTTTTTATCACTTGGCGCACGGAATTTATTAACATAAATTTTGGAGAAGAAATAATTATGTAGGAGGCTTTGTTCCTCCACTTGTTATATCGTAAACATATTATAGTCAGCCCTGAACTTGCAAATTGTTAACACACTCTGTTGCGTCATCTAGGCTTGGTATAATACAGTCTGTCACGAAATTACAAATCGTTGTCGTTTCTGTTACGTAATTATCTATTGTTACTTGTGCTATAGGGAGACTTTGGTTCTCCCGAGATTGTGGAGTGTTTTCTGATTGTTAAGAGCACTGACGTAACAAAAGGCTTGTGAATGTATAAAAGATCGAGGACAATGGTGCCTCGGTCTCACTCTCTGTCTATCCTTCATTCTGACTTCTCGGATTCTGCATCTGGGTGTCATCTTGATTTTTATCTCTATCCATCGGGCAATGGACGTCGACCGGCAAATCTTTGGTTCAGTGGGATGTAACTTCAGTCTCAATTAGGATTCTCTATTCAGAGGTATGTTCTTGTCTTTGATATATTTTCTCGGGTATTATGTATTGTGCTAAGTTTGAATTAAGCCTTTCAGGCCGATATGTATATGTGCTAGGCGGTGTTTTCTAAACTTGATGCCTGTACGTCTCTGTGTTTATGATGGCTTTAATTAATATCTCTATCGGTTCCCTTCAGCTTGTGTACCTCTGTTTCTTGTGTAGTTTATTATCCCTGAACCTTGTGTCTATGTCCATTGTGCGAGGAGAATGAGCCTTCTTCAACCACAACTCCGTGGATGGAGAAGCTGTTTTTGCTTCTTACAGAAATGTAAGTCTATAGTGTTTATTATGTAAATCTTCATGTTATAAAAGTATCGCAATTATGAAATTATGAGATTGTCTGTGTAATATCTTTCCAGGAACTGATTATTCGTGAACTTATGTTAAATTCAAAAGGGTTATTAATTTGAGTTTTGATATTATGTATGTATTTTAGGCCCTCAGCCGATTTGTAACATAAACCCTTTCTCTTTTTAATAAGCTTCCACTTATGTTTTCTGACTTGTTTAGAGAACATATTAAATGCGAAAGGCATTGAAACTTGTTTCGAAGCCTTTCGTTAAATATGTTGCCTCTTTCTCCAGTTTTCCTTTAGTCACTCTTATTTAGATCCTCTGTGAATGGACCTGGTATCGGTAGCAGAGAAAGGAAGTCCAGGTAATTAATATTCGACTTGGTGACTCGACCGGAGGAGTGGTGCAATTGGCTTGTTAACTAGTCTCTTGTTTGTTGAATGAAATATGATAGATATGATTTAGTTACACTTTGTATGAATAATCGAACGTAAATTATACCTGTGCAGACTTGAGATCATTTTGGGGTTACTTTGCACCAGCACAAATTTGTACATTTATTTACTTCTCACAACTGCTTTTGCAATAGTTATGGTTAATTTGAATATTAAACATATTATATGACAATTTTACAGTATTCTTTTGATTTCAGGTCATGCCAAGAACGTATAAGAAGACTATTGGTGAAGAAATTACCAAAATTATACGAAGGAAATGCTAGAAGAATGTATTGAAAAGATACGGAATGGCCAAATGTCCCAGAGATATGCATCTGAACATTATAAAATTCCAAGGAGAACTCTTAATTATAAGCTAAAACAAAAGCATATAAAGAAGGTAGGTAAGCCAACTATTTTTCCGGCCGAAGAGGAGACGGCTCTAGTTCAGTGCTCCATCTCCATGAGCGATTATGGATTTCCTGTAGATTCATTCGACTTACGGCATATCATGAGATCTTATCTTGAAACACGGGGGAGAACTGTGGAGCAATTCAAGAACAATATGTCTGGCACAGATTGGGCTCGCAATTTTCTCAAGCGACATCCTGAACTTTCAAATAGGTTTGCTAGTAACATTAAAAGGGCAAGGGCCTTAAATAATCTTAAAGAAGTTGTCGATGGAATTTCACCAGAAAATATATGGAATTACGATGAGTCTAACTTGACTGATATTCCTGGCCTGAAGAAAGTTCTGGTGAAAAGAAGTTGTAAGTATCCTGAACAGATCTGCAATACCTCCAAAACTAGCATCTCACTCATGTACTGCGGCAATGCTGCAGGAGACATTCTCCCTCCTTATGAGGTCTACAAATCGACCAACATGTGAAGAACATGGACTGAAAATGGACCTAATGGCACCTGCTATAGCAACACTCCGAGTGGCTGGTTTGATAGTACAATGGGTCGTATGAATAAAGATGAGAAATTACTTTTTACTCCGAGTAAAGAGAAAATTCTCTCATCCGTATCATTAAAATTGACTCATCTTAAGAGCAATTTCTCTGGCTAAGAGAATTTGATCAACAACATTCAGCGTTGTGCAATTTGCTCACTTTGGTATCATTAAAAATTACTTTTTACTCACAGGTTGGAGAAATTGCTCACAAATGTTGGAGTAACCTCAATAGGTGACTTCAAATAAACTGAGCAACACTAGTTTACTGCAATGGCAACGTATTTGATAGTTTAGATGTAAAAAAACTTGCAGAAACTCATCGGTGATTGATTATAAATTGGGTTCCGATGTTTATGAAAAAAAAAATGGAAAATATGACTGCAAATATGACCTTAAAAGTGACTAAATATGACCCAAAAATCCTAAATATGACCTCATAAAGGAACATATTTTCTAAAAATAAATGTTCCACATTTAAACGTTTAATGACACTAAATTATTATATCACATTAATTCAATCAGATAATCACTTTTTAACAATTTTACAGGTGATTTACAGTTTTGCTTGTAAAAACTTCTAATCTGTTAGTGTTTCTAGATGCCACTGCAAATGTGAACTGTTAATATTTTTAAAATATGTATATTAGAAGTTTTTAACTACAAGGAGGAAGAGGTATTTGTTCTATTACATGTTGTTGTCCCTTCACATTTCAGTTACAGTAAAACCAAAATATTTTAGTCTTTTCTGGAAAAAATTTAAGTCGACAATTGAGTGCGCATACTGTATAAATGTGCTCTTCTACCGCGTTTATAACTGCAATATGACGTTAAATTACAAATATGACCGAAATATGACCAAGACCATGAAAATGACAAAAATATGACACTACATGCAAAATGAAAATGGTCCTATTAGGATAACAAATGTGCAATTCATGTTTAATTTGTGTTTGCGGCGAGAATGGAGGTCAGAATAAAAATATGACAGTTCATAAACATCCGAACCCTAATTACAAATGTCTACGCACATTTTGGGAAGAAAATGTCAGATGGCTACAACAAAACTTTCTGGGTCTGGAAATTAGTGAAATAAGAGAGGAAGAAACGATGTGAATTTTCTTACAATGCATAGACGATCCAGTAATTCTGACTGTAGTAGTAGAAGATGTCTGTGTGAATCAAAGTGCAGTACTTCTGATAATTTATTGTGTTATTGATGCAGTAATAAGAAAAGCACATAATTTCCTAAAAATCTCCATTAATGTGAATCTGCAAAAGCTGAATAGCAGCAACGATATAGACTACTTTTCCTGCTGCAATAGGATCTATTTATTGTACTCATGTACCTATCCATATAGAAGCCTAGCATTCATACATACGACTTTTTTTCCCCTCCACCGCCCCCGGAGCCTCAACCATAGGCCATACTCCGGTCCCAACAACTTTTCGGCGCTTGTGTTCTATTGCTCTACTTTTCGCTCTTGTGTACTTTAAGCTTGCGGGACCTAGGTATTTTAACCGAAAAGTGGTGGCCAGTAATGTACAAGCTATTTGTAATTCTAAAGAACTATTCACTAGTATCGACACTACTTGGCCAGGTTCAGTACATGATTTGCGCATTTGGAAAATTCTGATGTGTATAAATTAACGATGAAAATCGAACACATGCATATTTTCTGGGCGATGCAATAGCTTTTCAGTTCATGCATGGACGTCCGCAGAAATTTTGTCAAGGGGGGGGGAATGAAGAAATAAATAGATCCTATTATTATTATCCATATAATCATCATCATCATCATCCAAATCCTTGATTTGATGTAGTTGGCCCATGAGTATGGATACACAGTAAAAATTTAATATATTATCTACCCCTTACAATTTCACAGATTGACCTACTATTCACATAAAATGGGTCAGACTACATCCATTGCTTTACCTTCATTGCAATAAATTGCTTGACAGGAAATGATTTCAAGTTTAGTGGGATTAATTATTCCTAAATGTTCATATCAATTTCCTGATTCATATCTGAGAAGTCAGCTGTTACCACTCGTTTTTCTTGAATTTGTCCAAACAACTCATATTATAGTATGTGGAAACCTAAGCCTCACTTCATATTAGTTGTAATAGTTATAATAATTTAGTTTACAGATTTATGTATAAAGAAAATTTCCAGAGGGGGCTGCGGCCCCACCCATTACGCACGGCCTTGGGCTCATGGTATTCGCCGAAATAGTATTTCCCCACAAGATAAATTTTATAATAAGTGTACAGACTAAGTAATGCAAGTTTAACAACTAAAAAGAGTTTTAAGCAAGTCAAACAATTTCCTATTTTTCAAAGCAAAAGAAGAATAACAATAGCAAAAGTTCCGTCAGTTATGATGTGCAGTTTTTGTTCTCCATCTAAATTTAGGTGGGATGGACTTCTCCAGTAGGCCTACAACTTGATGATCTTTAAAAATTATTTAATATTATATAGAAAAACAAGATTGTAAAATGCATTTAAAAATGCGTTATAACTTAAATGCTGGTATTTAGACAACCTTGAATTAATTAGAAATAGTAATAGTTACTTTTCCTGAAGGGCAGGGATGTGTTTGAAAACGTATGACCTAGCATAACACATTTATTTTGTGCATGTGATATGTGTTGATGAATGAAGAGCTTCTTTGTTTGTTTATCTTAGTCATGTTTAGCTGTGAAAAGAACTGGTGGTGAGGGGAGGTAATTACTCCCATCGAGGAGTAATTAGTCAGCCGTCACAGGCAACTTTTAATGATACCAAATGGAGAAATTGCTCTTAGGTTGAGTAAATTCCTTTTTACTCAAAAGAGACTTCTCTGGAGAAATTGCTCACTTTTATTCATACGACCCAATGTTTACAGACTGGTTCAAATCTCTTATGCTCCCAGCACTTAAGAAACAGAATGGGAAAAAAATGCTAATTGGTGATAATCTTTCATCACACATAACAGACGAAGTTCTACAGTTGTGCAGGGCATAGGCGTAACCAGGCCGACCATATGGGGGGGGTTATAACATCCGCGGGGTCTGGCGAGTATGGAAGGAGAGGGGGGTCCGGGGGCCCTCCCCCGGAAAATTTAAAAAATTAAGATGCAAAATAACGAGTTTAAGCTTCCGGGGGTTCTCCCCCGGAAAATTTTAAAAATTAAGATGCAAAATAACGAGTTTTAAGCTTCCGGGGGTTCTCCCACGGAAAATTTTAAAAATTAAGATGCAAAATAACGAGTTTTAAGCTTCCCACGCTTTATACTTGTATTAAGCAATTTATGGGCAGACTTAAAAAAATTATGCAATTTTCCTTTTTTTAATCAATGGGGGGGGTTCAAACCCCCAAAACCCCCCCCTCGCTACGCCTATGGTGCAGGGAGAATGACACTTATTTTGTTTGTTTGCCTCCAAATAGCACACATTTAACACAGCCGTTAGATGTTGCATTTTTTCGCCCACCGAAGCAGAAATGGAGGGAAATATTGTCCGACTACAAAGGCAGTTCTGCTGGGATGAATAAAACTGTCATCCAGAAACAAGACTTTCCAGCACTGTTGAAAATTTTACATGAGGGCATTCTGAAAAATGGTGGATCAAATTTGCAATCCGAATTCAGAAAATGTGACATCTACCCTTGTGATTTGTCTCCACTGCTGAAACGCCTTCCAAAATACTGTCAAGGCAACACAGAAGACATTGGGTCGTATGAATAAAGATGAGAAATTACTTTTTACTCCGAGTAAAGAGAAAATTCTCTCATCCGTATCATTAAAATTGACTCATCTTAAGAGCAATTTCTCTGGCTAAGAGAATTTGATCAACAACATTCAGCGTTGCGCAATTTGCTCACTTTGGTATCATTAAAAATTACTTTTTACTCACAGGTTGGAGAAATTGCTCACAAATGTTGGAGTAACCTCAATAGGTGACTTCAAATAAACTGAGCAACACTAGTTTACTGCAATGGCAAAGTATTTGATAGTTTAGATGTAAAAAAACTTGCAGAAACTCATCGGTGATTGATTATAAATAGGGTTCCGATGTTTATGAAAAAAAAAAAAAAATGGAAAATATGACTGCAAATATGACCTTAAAAGTGACTAAATATGACCCAAAAATCCTAAATATGACCTCATAAAGGAACATATTTTCTAAAAATAAATGTTCCACATTTAAACGTTTAATGACACTAAATTATTATATCACATTAATTCAATCAGATAATCACTTTTTAACAATTTTACAGGTGATTTACAGGTTTGCTTGTAAAAACTTCTAATCTGTTAGTGTTTCTAGATGCCACTGCAAATGTGAACTGTTCATATTTTTAAAATATGTATATTAGAAGTTTTTAACTACAAGGAGGAAGAGGTATTTGTTCTATTACATGTTGTTGTCCCTTCACATTTCAGTTACAGTAAAACCAAAATATTTGATTCTTTTTTGGAAAAAATTGAAGTCGACAATTGAGTGCGCATACTGCATAACTGTGCTTTTTTACCGCGTTTATAACTGCAATATGACGTTAAATTACAAATATGACCAAGACCATGAAAATGACAAAAATATGACACTACATGCAAAATGAAAATTGTCCTATTAGGATAACAAATGTGCAATTCATGTTTAATTTGTGTTTGCGGCGAGAATGGAGGTCAGAATAAAAATATGACAGTTCATAAACATCCGAACCCTAATTATAAATGTCTACGCACATTTTGGAAAGAAAATGTCAGATGGCTACAACAAAACTTTCTGGGTCTGGAAATTAGTGAAATAAGAGAGGACGAAACGATGTGAATTTTCTTGATGCAATAATAAGAAAAGCACATAATTTCCAAAAAAATCTCCATTAATCTGAATCTGCAAAAGCTGAATAGCAGCAACGATATAGACTACTTTTCCTGCTGCAATAGGATCTATTTATTGTACTCATGTACCTATCCATATAGAAGCCAAGCATTCATGCAGACGACTTTTTTTCCCCTCCACCGCCCCCGGAGCCTCGACCATAGGCCATACTCCGGTCCCAACAACTTTTCGGCGCTTGTGTTCTATTGCTCTACTTTTCGCTCTTGTGTACTTTAAGCTTGTGGGACCTAGGTATTTTAAACGAAAAGTGGTGGCCAGTAATGTACAACCTATTTGTAATTCTAAAGAACTAATCACTAGTATTGACACTACTTGGCCAGGTTCAGTACATGATTTGCGCATTTGGAAAATTCTGATGTGTATAAATTAACGATGAAAATCGAACAAATGCATATTTTCTGGGCGATGCAATACCTTTTCAGCTCATGCATGGACGTCCGCAGAAATTTTGTCAAGGGGGAGGGGGGAAATGAAGAAATTATTGCCACCCCCACCAACACTATGCTACTATAATAATAACAATAATAATAATTATTATTATTATCAGTATTATTATTATTATTATCCACATCATCATCATCATCATCATCATCATCATCCACATCCTTGATTTAATGTAGTTGGCCCATGAGTATAGATACACAGTAAAAATTTAATATATTATCTACCCCTTACAATTTCACAGATTGACCTACTATTCACATAAAATGGGTCAGACTACATCCATTGCTTTACCTTCATTGCAATAAATTGCTTGGCAGGAAATGATTTCAAGTTTAGTGGGATTAATTATTCCTAAATGTTCATATCAATCATATCAATTTCCTGATTCATATCTGAGAAGTCAGCTGTTACCACTCGTTTTTCTTGATTTTGTCCAAACAACTCATATTATAGTATATGGAAACCTAAGCCTCACTTCATATTAGTTGTAATAGTTATAATAATTTAGTTTACAGATTTATGTATAAATAAAATTTCCAGAGGGGGCTGCGGCCCCACCCATTACGCACGGCCATGGGCTCATGGTATTCGTCGAAATAGTATTTCCCCACAAGATAAATTTTATAATAAGTGTACAGACTAAGTAATGCAAGTTTAACAACTGAAAAGAGTTTTAAGCAAGTCGAACAATTTCCTATTTTTCAAAGCAAAAGAAGAATAACAATAGCAAAAGTTCCGCCAGTTATGATGTGCAGTTTTTGTTCTCCATCTAAATTTAGGTGGGGTGGACTTCTCCAGTAGGCCTACAACTTGATGATCTTTAAAAATTATTTAATATTATATGGAAAAACAAGATTTTAAAATGCATTTAAAAATGTGTTATAACTTAAATGCTGGTATTTAGACAACCTTGAATTAATTAGAAATAGTAATAGTTACTTTTCCTGAAGGGCAGGGATGTGTTTGAAAACGTATGACCTAGCATAACACATTTATTTTGTGCATGTGATGTGTGTTGATGAATGAAGAGCTCCTTTGTTTGTTTATCTTGTTTATGTTTAGCTGTGAAAAGAACTGGTGGTGAGGGGAGGTAATTACTCCCATCGAGGAGTAATTAGTCAGCCGTCACAGGCAACTTTTAATGATACCAAATGGAGAAATTGCTCTTAGGTTGAGTAAATTCCTTTTTACTCAAAAGAGATTTCTCTGGAGAAATTGCTCAGTTTTATTCATACCACCCATTGAGTCAAGTTTCATGAAATATTTGGAAGAAAACAGATCAAACCTTACTTGCAACGGAGGTGATGGTGCAAAAAGAGGAAGGAAGAAGGTGAGGATTGAAGCTGGGAAAAGTATTGCTCATGAAGGCATAATTGAGAACCAGGACCATAAGGCAAGACCATAATTACTGCTGTTCATAATGCTGGTGATATTGGAAAGGAAGTAAACACAGGCAAGAGGAGAAGTTCAAAGAACAGCAGTAAGAAAAAGAAAACCACGGGCAGGGAAAAATTGACAGAAAGAGAATTGAATTTCAGCACAAGTTCATCTTCTGAATGTGGAGAAGTATCGTTCATGGAATCTGGTGAGTCTGATTTTACTGAAGAGGAAGATGATGTAGAGGTTCATGACAGAGAGCAGAATGAATGGAAAGAATTAAAAAGGAGTGTAGGGCAGTTTGTAGTTTTCCGTTATGAGGGTGAGTTATTGCCAGGGGAGAATTTGGAAGTCACTAAAACTGGAGCAAGAATTAAGGCAATGCAGTGATCACTAAAATCATGGAAATGGCCTCAACATGAAGATATCATGAACTATGAGTGGTGTGATGTTATCGGTGGAATAAATCCACCAACCAAAATGTCGAATCGAGGACAATTCTGCATTCCAGAATTAGATAAGGTGTGGAGGTGTAGATACATGTTTTGAAGTTGTTAATTTGTTTTTCCTTTATATTATTTAATTGTTAATACCAATATGTAACAAATTTCTATGAAATGCAAGTTTAAAATGGGTTGAAATCCAATCGAGGTGAGCGAAATAAACTGCTATAAAGTGCATGGTGTAAAGACAATTTTTGAAATATCTATGCCATGGTACAATGTAAGATATGTGACCTTTCTAGGAGAAGGTGATTCAAAATCATTCAAATCTATCGAAGAATCATCTTATGGTGAAATTAGAAAACATTGGCCATACCCAACGAATGGGTTCATGGCTTCAATATTTGCCAAGACAAGACTTAGCAAAGAGCCACTCGCTGATGGAAAACTTGTGTGTGTGGAAATCCCATCAGGTCACAAACGACCCCTGGTGATCCCTGAAGGGGATATTCTCAGTGGATTTGTTTCCGGAGTGAGCCAGTCCCCTCCCTAATACTAAAAACGAAGTACGACACACACACCCCATAGGAAAAAAATTTCCAACCCAGCTGGGAACTGAACCCAGACCACCAGGGTGTAAGGCAGGCATGCTACCGACTCACCCATAGTGGCAGACGGAGATTTATCATTTCAAAGTTCATGCAGTGCTCCATGGATATTGAGATGCTGAGGAAAGCAGCGCTGCCATACTGTGGACTTGACAACTTTTTGCCCCTGGAGTATGATGTATGTCGTAATGCAAGTTGCTGTACCAGTTCCTTCAGCTTGCGATATCAGTCGTGAGGCTGTTGTTTCAACATGGAACTTCAACAGATGTCTTCCAGTCCGTCCAAGTCTTGATGCTGTTGGCAATTGCCAGCCAGAGTATGACTGTGGAAGGAATGGATATTGTTGGGAACAAGAAACATGTGATGGCTATAGATAGCATGAGACCTGAAAATGTAATTGCTGTATCAGAAGTGTGTAGGAGCTGAGAAACTGGCAGCAGTGAGAACACTATGTTGGTGTAAGGGTGTGTCAGGGTATTTGTAGAAATACATTAGAGGCCCGATATAATGCGATTGATGGAGGACATACTTTACCTCCGCATTATAATTACCATGGTATATGGAAATGTGAACGAAGAAGTGACAAAAATCGACCCCGCGAAGGGGAACATTGTTTCACTAATAAATTACAATGTTATACAGCAATATAAAATACAGTGGTTTTAAAAATTACTCCCCAGTTGTGCTATTTAATCCAGTCCTCTAACTGATCTCAATTTACTGCTATTCTTTCGCAGATGGGGCACGCGAATTTTTCTAATTCCCAAGAGTAACATACATCGTTTACTAAAACATACACTGTAATAGTCAGGTATAATATTCCAGTTAGCCCGTTTTTTACACTATAAATAATTTTCAGTTTATCTCCTACTGAATATGCTTTCTGCTTCTGCGACATTTTGTATTCCAAACTGGCGACTTTACAGCACTCGATATTATCAGAAGTTGCTGCTCAGTGCTCGATGTGTAGATCTTACATTAATATCAGAAACTAACACAAATACAATGGTGAAAGTATATCATGGACTTATATTTTTCCTCTATAATAGCGTGTGTAACACATCAAATTACTCTTTCTTAACAATAAAATTCTATTATCTCTGAACAGTTAAAATCATCAGTTCTTTAAGAATGGTGTATCCCTGTGATTCCAGAGTTTTTGCAATACCAAACTGAGAAGCCTGGAGCAACACCCACAACTGAATAAAGAGAAAAATACACAGGTATGTAAATACCAAAAATAATATGAAGTAAGGAACGATTTCTTATTTGGCATCCCAAGTGGTGGCTCAAGAAAATCTCTAAATTTTTGGCATTGAAGGGAGACACTGATGAATTAGAAAACATACCCACATGGACTACAAACCACAGACTTTTGAGGACTGGCAGAGACGACTGATGGAATTGAGGACTGGCAGAGACGACTGATGGAATTGAGGACTGGCACGAGAGACGATATGGAACGTAGAGGAAATGTGGGATGGATGGAACCACCGAAGTTCTGGTCAGACAGCAAGGACTTCATGATTCAAGAGATAGATCCCATCCATTTAGCTGATTTGTTGTTAGAGCGCTTTGGATTTGAAAACAAACCAAAAAATTTCTACCCTTTTGAAAGACCCCTTTATTGCGACTTGCATTCGCCAAAAAGCCTGGAAGCGTTTAGGCAGCATTTTTAAAATATCAATGTTCACGGTAGCAGACGCTCAGTCCGAAAGGTTTGGTGTCACAATCCGACCTTCTACCACCCGGCAAACCGAGCTTGCCGATGGATGTACCGGGACCCGCTGGGAACAGTTGGGGCGGCTGCTTTGCTCAAGTACAAGGGAGATACTGCTTACGGTTTGGGCAATTTCAGTTCTCCTGCTTCTGGTTTATATTTCAGTCATGATCACCCCTTGGAGACAACAGTTCAGGCCATCCACTGGGCAGACATCGACCACCTCCTCGTCCCCTATCTCACCACCCACGACACTGCAGCCGCCAACAAGCTCCACATGGCATCCTTGAGGGAATCAGAGTTGCCAGCTCTATCCCACTGTAGACCCGCCGACAGACAAACTTGGCAGTCTTTATGTAATGACATAGGGTCTATTTTGTACAGCGGCAAATGGAACTAGCTCCACCTAGAATACCCATTCTGACTCAGGAAATAGATGTTTCCAAAGCCGTCTGTTTTTTCAAGGCCATAAGAGCTTTTCCTGAGGACCCAGAGTATGTGCCGCCGATTGTACTCAAAGTGCAGAAAGGTATTTGTTCGGCGACCACGGATGATTTGGTGGAACGCAAATTTAACAAGATGAAAAAATCCTTAAAAACCCAGTATTTCCAAGAGGAAATACTTTCTGGGAGCTTAGGGTCACTGATGACTTGCACTGCTATGCCGGCAATGCTACCATAGATCTGTTCTCCCTCATCGGGGGCAAGTATGTTACGGTGTAGCCCCCTCCCTCTTTGATAGGGAGGCGGTTGTTGAATTGGAACCTCAAGGTACTGCCGCCCTTCCTTTGCCACCGCCAGTCATTTCTCCTCCCGTCCAGCATCCTCTTGTCGATCCTGATGCAATCGCCTTTGAGGAACAGCAGGTGGTGCCGTTGGATGGCTTTGATCAAATGCGCCGGTTTGTGTTTACATATACCCAGACTTATCCTGACATGAAACTCATTGCCAGAGAGTTTCCTGGTGTGGTAGACCGTTGGAAGCTCTGCGACATAGATGAATGTCCAGAACTGGCACGCTATTGGCGTACTGTGGCCAAGAATACAAAGGTAGTGGAACACCCACCATACTCACCAGATCTGGCCCCTAGTGACTTCAGATTGTTCCCCAAACTCAAAGAAGATATTCGTGGAAGACGATTTTCAACTCAAGAAGAACTGCAGGAGACTGTAAATGACTGGTTTACAGGCGTTGGAGAAGACTTCATCCTGGAAGCTATACAAATGTTGGAGACACGATGGGAGAAGTGCATCAACTTACAGGGGGATTATGTTGAAAAATAAGGTAATTGGCATTTACTTATCTCCACTCTAAATGGGTCAGGGGTGGAGAATACAGATCAACCCTTGTATTTAAATAAACAGTGCATAATCAAATCTTATAGTGCATAATGTGTTGTAAAATAGGCCTATGTATCATTCAAAAATTAATGTACAACTTCCAGGTTAAATAGATTTTGGGTCCTACCAAATTTTTCGTAAAATATTCTCCTTGTGCCATCACAAAATATTAAATAAATAAGTAAATAAATAAATAATAAAAAGAGTGCAAATTAAACAAAGTCGATATAATGCATAATTTAGGCTCATTTTAATCAGGCATATTGCAATTTTAATTGGGAACATTTTCATTGATCTGTGTAGGCCAAGTAAAATATCTTAAAATTTTTCATTTCCTGTTTAAATATTTGTAGCTTTTTAATTTTTATTGATAGTAGGGCCTACTGCATTTCCACAAGAAAAATGTAAATTATCTGATTTCTGCATATTCGGATCATACCAATTTCAATTAAATTGGAGTTCTACTGTAACTGCAAATAACAACAAAGAGATTAATTTTTGCATACACATATTTTTAGGCATATTATGGGATGGTCCTGGTCAAGAGGAGAAGCTGCTTCTAATGATCAGCGATGCTGCACCATACATGGTGAAGGCTGGGAAAAATCTAAGGGTGTTTTATCCGGAAATGCTACATGTGACATGCGTTGCTCATGCTATTCATCTGGCTGCAGAAAAGATAAGAGGCCAATGTCCTAATGTTGATGCATTAATCAGCCAAACCAAGAAAGTTTTCCTAAAGGCGCTTTCAAGATTGAAAGTGTATAAGGAGCTTGCAGGAGATCTCACCAGTACTCACCCGATGGGGAACTTGGATTAATGCAGCCTTATTTTATGCTGGCAATTTTGACATCGTTAAACTGTAAGTGAATTAAAATTTTCTTTATTTGAAACTAAAGTTAAAGATTTAAATGATGGAAAGGTGGAACATAGTGTTATATTTTTTTTTGTGATTTTTATACTTTTTTGCAGGTTATTGATAGTTTTGACAGTAAAACCGTGAAAGGAGACCTGGTATATATACTGGCACATTTTGCCACCGTACCACTGTGCTGGAGAAGTTGGAAGCAAAGAACTTCCCATTGATGACATCAGTCAAGTACGTAGAAGGTCTGAAAGAAGAATTGGATCGAGTTCCAGGAGCATCTGGAAAAGCAGTTGCTACAAAGTTTTCTTTGTTGCTGGAAAAGAATCCATCGTACAGTACTCTCCTGCAAATTAGTAAGGTGCTTGAAGGTAAGAGTAGTGAAATACCAGCAAACATTAAGCTGCCAAATGTAGCACTATACAAGTATGCTCCCATTACATCATGTGATGTGGAGCGATCTTTCTCATCGTACAAAACAATTCTTACCGACAGAAGATGCAACCTTTTGCCAGAAAACATTGAAACGCTGCTTGTATCTTATTGTAATAATTGATGTGATGTGAAAAAATGTAGGTGAATAGAATATTGTGAATAATTAACGTATTAATTACCAGTTAACTAGTGTTTTATTTTCTCCTCTCATTGTGAATAAAGTAGATATTCCTTTGTGTGTTGTCTTAAATCAAATAACAAATACCATATATGCTCGAATACTGGACTCCTCTCATCTGAATTTCGACATTTATACTATATAGGTACAATATAACACGTTTTGTAGTAGCATCACAGTAGCGAAGCTGGAAAGAAAGGAAAATGAGACAAAGAAGACGCTTTCTTATGCACATGGTCCGCGTACAGATCCTGGTCAAGTTCGGTGAATTTCCACTCGACTTAGACCTTGGGTCGGACGCACGTCATTGCGTGTGGATTCCCGCTGAACAGCTGAATTGAAAGTGTTGTTGTTGAAAGTCTTACGCTGCGCGTCTGAGACGGCGAGATTTCGACTGCTGTTACCATGCACGTTATTTTAACCTCATATTTAATTATTTTATGATATGTAATGTCAGTTATAACTGTTAATTAAGAATAAAACTGGCAAAATAATTTTATATATGGGCCTATAGATTTTTTTTTCCCTTCAAATTCTCTTTCGAAAAATTTGGGTGCGGGTATTATTCGGGGCCGGGTATTCATATTTTGCATAAATAAATTTCATATTTTGGCAAAATTTTCTTCATATTGTGCCAGTCTCTATTTATTAGATTATCCCAATAATGGGACCAGCCACAGCAGAAATGCAATTAGTGAATTGCAATGTGAGACCATTTTCAAAAGAAAAAATACCTGACATGACTTATGCCTTATCCCTCATATTAAAGGCTAAATAATATGATTATGAAAATTATTGGTTTCAGTATTCATCATCAGGACTGCAGCTGATTTGTACAAAACTGGAGTAATGCACTGTCTTAGCTCACTGGATGGCATTAATTCATAGACTATGGAACTGGTGTTTCAGTCATGCTGCTGTGATTTTCCTCAGTTTAGTGCTCTCTGTAAAATGTGCTGTGTTGTGCTTTTACTCAGGCTTTTAATAGTTTTCACACTTACGAGAGCTAAACTGGATTATTCTTAAATATCTTCAGGTTGATCAGATTAAGAAACCAGTACCAATACACGGTTTTGATAAGAATTAATTTCACAACGTAGCATGCTTTGCTTAAGAAGTTCATCTCTTACAAATTGAAGTCCTAAGAGTCTCCAAAGTAATGCTATTCTGGAATCTGTGTTTTAATCTATTGTGTTCATATAATAAGAAAGATAATCATACTAAACTTTATCTTTTGAATACTAAAAGTACCAATGTCTGTTGATTTTAATAAGCATAATACAACAAACACCTGAGGGAACAATGTCATAAGTTCTCGGCAAAAAAAACAAAGATAATTTCTATATAGGCTTATGTTATATTCCCTCGGCTGCCCACCAGCAAGAAGATTGAGATCCTGTTGAATATAGGAGCTGAACTTGTCATGACATCTGTGGAGCTGTGTGAAACAATAATCCAGGCACAGGTAGGTCCAATTGATGTATTGTGTGCTGAAGGGAATGAGACTGTTCCCCATGGCGATGAAGAAAGTAAAGATGAAGTAAGGTGACCAAACACTATATTGGTTCTGCAAATATTTTCCACTTTAAGAAATTTATTTTCATCTGATACTGGTATGGCTCTCTGTAATAATTTTATTAACTAAACAAAAAAATAAATAAATAAAAATAAAATAAAATAAAAATAAAAATAATAATAATAATTCAATGAATTGTCCTTTTGAGCATTCATATTTCTATTCAAATTAAAGGCTTATGTTGATATAGGCCTCCTGTTCATTTGGCCAATGTCACTCTGTACTAATGAACCCAAATTTGGTATGTTGGCAAGAGTGGAAATTTTAAAATATCAATATATTATCAACAATGGAATATCACTAAAAGATTCTTTTTTTCATTTATTAAGTGTAGTTCAATGTTGAGTGCCAAGAGAGATAGAAGTGTAAAAATTGTGTTTATTATGTAAAAAAGTTTTAAAATGTTAACTAGAGGAAAAGTAATGGTGAAAATGTGTCTTGCTTCACAAACTGAAAAGACAGGTGAGAAAATATTATAATATAAGTAAATAGCTTATCATTTTATCAGTCCACTTTACCACTCTTAGCTTTCTCCCAAGTTATGATTCGTTAATAGCTTCATTAGATAAAAAATCTTCCCTAGCTTCAGACACTGCTGGTAGCTATGGTATGCAGGAAGAGAATCAAATGCCTAATCCAACACCAAATCGGAATGCAGATTTACATCAAGGAAATCCTGCATTACCCTCAGATGAAGAATTATATTAAAGCTCTGATGACTATGTAAATGACAGTAGTTCGGAAGAAAGCAGTGATTCCATAGTCAAGGGAGAAAATAGGAAAAATAAAAGATTTAGAGAATTACAAGATAGAAATGTAGAAGTCCACACAAATCGGAACTCTCAAGAACAAAAAAGAATGGATGTAGGAAAAGGAAAAAAGATGTCCGAAATTGGGAAAAGAACAAAAGGAACAACCTGTAAGACACACAAAAAGTAAAGGTAAAATCATCCCTCCTAAAGAATTTAAACCTCCTTGTAATTGCAGAAGAAGATGCATTGAAAAAGTAGACAATGATGCTTGAAATAACATTTTTAGGGACTACTATAAATTGTCCGCAGAGTCATAACCAGTTTATAGCAAATTATGTTAGAGAGTGTGAAACGAAGTTTCCAAGATTAAGAAGGGATACGAACATGGGCAAAAGTAGACATAAATCTTCTAGGAAATATTTTCTACCACTTCCTGAGAATAGATTGGAAATATGCCAGACTATGTTCCTCAATACACTTTCCTTAACACTGAAAAAAGTGATTCGGCCTCTTCCCATGTCTTTCTTGTATGTGGGCCGAAGAGTTCATAGTAGATGCCAATGCTAGTCTCATTCTGAGGTAATCATTTAGGAAAGATTCCTTAGCCAACTCTTAAGCTAGTTGGAATTTATATATGTAACAACTACTTTCTTGCTGCTTCCTCTTTTAATCGAACTACTGGCAATTATTGGGATTTTGAAGAAAAAATGTATTAAGTTTTAAAACTTGAACAATACCTGATAGAATTATTTTTCTTCCTCTTCCTTTACGCTTATGTGGCTGTGATTTAAATCCCCCTAACTATGAAGACCCTTGTTTGTTTTCATAGCTTTGTTTATGCACGTGGATGTTCTGTGTGGGTAGCCAGAATAGGAACTCTCTCCTCTGATTCGCACGTTCCTGTTGAGATTTTTTTTTTTGCATATGACTAGTGAGTGACTACATCTCAGCAAGAATCTCACTTTCTGCTTTACTTTTATGCATATCAGGCAATGTGAGATAAATTGTAACAAAAGCTGCTTTTGACATTGGAAATGTAGTTACAGAGTAAAACAATGAGAGTAATATTTCAGGGCATAATTCAGATAATAATGAGGCAGAACCAATTTTAGTAAATGAAAATTCTGAAGTACCGGGGCTGGAATCTAAGATAAAATGTAGGCGAAAATGACAAAAAATAAGAAAAAATTAACGACAATAAAGGTAATTGTACTTATCTGCAAAAGGCAAACCTATTGTTGGATGGTCAAATAAACGGAAAGATTGCTCAAACTGTGTAAGAAAATGCAGATCAAAGTTTTCTGGCACTGATAGGCCAGAAATTCATGAACAATTTTAGAATTTTGGTGATACAGAAAAACAGCGGTTGTAAGTTCCCTTTTGGAGAAGAAAGAGACACAAAGTAAAAGGACTTCTGCAGGATCTACTGGGAGAAAATTTACAAATAAATACTTTTTAACGGAGGATAGTAGAAAAGTGCAAGTTTGTCAGGCAATCTTTTTTGCAACGTTTGATTTGTCTGAATCATTCTTCCGGCAAGTGCTGTTTAAAAGGAATGAACATAACATACTTTGAGAGATCAAAGATGATGGCACAAATTAGCTGTGGCTAAGTCATATTATACTCTAAAGAAAAGAATTAGATCCCATAATAATACAGTAGAGCCTCGGTAATTCGAGCCCCGGTATTTCGAGGTTCCGTGTAATTCGAGCTGGTCTTAAGAAAATTAAAATTTTCGATAAAACTAGATTAAAATCCCGTTTTTATACGGTGTCCGCATGTAAGCTTTACGCACTTCCGAATATGTTACATTTTGAGCTTTCTTTGAATTTTTCCATACACAAAAATGCAGGTAAAACTGTCCCACTTAGGGTTTCGTTCATAATACACAGAAATTATTTTAAATGTTCGCCAATATACATACAGGCGTAACACAGGTTGGCCTATGTAGGCCTATTTAAACCATTATCGTGCACATTAAACATTTATTTATGATTTACCCATTGATCTAGTGACATTTCCGTATAATCCGAGTTTTTTGTAATTCGAGGTAGCCTCAGCCCCAATTAGCTCGAATTATCGGGGTTCTACTGTAGTCCCAAAATTACCATCATGTTATGCCGGAAAAGATTCAGAGTAGTATTGGCCACGTGAGTTGAATCTTTAGAAAACGTACCAAACTATATTGTGAAAAATGTGAAAATGATGGCTTCACTCCTGAAAAAGAATCACTTTAAAAGTTTTTACGACTAAATTTAATTTATCCTTCCATGTGCCTACAAATGATTGTGCGATACATGCTATAGATTTTCTCATTTGACTGCCACAGAGAAGAAGCTCAACCAACATTATCAAGATGTTCACACTGAACGGAATGTATAGCCAGGGCTAAAAATGACAGTGTTAAGGCAGAAGTGGCATCTGGAAGAACCTATTGAGCTGAATTTGATCTGGAGACTGTCTGTTACTGTCCAAGACAAATGCTAAAGCATTACTTTGGCAAAGATTGGTTGTGTAGGACATAACTGTATGTAATACAACTTCCAGTGAAGCTGAATGTTATATGTGGACACTCTGTGCCACCTATGGCAAGGATTGGAATTTATTTCTTTTCTGGCACATGTGGCAGACAAATCACAAATGTAAATATGTCTGTTATGTTTCTGCATGCTCTTGTAAATAAATAAATAAATAAATGAGATTTTATTGTCATTCAACCTTGCAGCAATAGACGTCACCTTACAAATTGTACAAAACATATATATACACTATATTACATTAGAAATATATAAAAATAGACATGTACCTTGATATCCCCGTCATCAAGCATAATATGTTCTTTGAGTCAGGGCACTCACAAATTGAGTGTGACTCCATTCACGCCTCAATAGAGAAAAGAACAATATGTCTTGACATATTCAACCCATCGGGATGGTTCTCTGTGGTAAGAACGACGAATAAAAATTACCATGTGACTGAAATTCAACAGAATGATGCATTTGACTTTCCAGAACTGATGTACCACAAGATAAAAAACAGAAAAGATGACAGTGATTGGAATTATATCAACTGGCTGAAGATGACTTGGTTCCAGTACAGACTTGAATGGTATGCCTGTAGGAAAGCAAGGTCTTGTTTACAGACCTGAATCCGATAATTCTCAAGGATGTGAAGTGCTTGAAGATAGCTGCAACAACAGGACAATTCAACTACAAGTTTGTTCGCAACTGGACAAAAAACTCCAAGAGTTAAATACAGACGTGGGTGTAAATAGCTCAACTATAATGATGATGCGCAAACCTGAGAGATCGCGTCCCTACAGATAGTGATCAACATGCTAAATAAAGACCTGAATGTAGCCCACATGGAAATACATAAGGTGAAAATGGAAAACACTGATCTCAAATCCAGAATAAATGATTATGAACATGAGGGAACCTATGCTACTGTGGCTACAAAAAGCACCCTGCATTCAACACATAGGCCTAGTAGTCCAGCCTCCACTGGTACTACATCAACTCGAAATAGATTTGCACCATTATAGGGCACCAACACACCTAAACGCTCGGTAAATAATACCACATACAGAAAATGTGCACATGAATTCCCACCTAAACAATCCCGGGAGACCAACCACAAGAAGGGGAACATCATTGTACTGGGAGACTCCATGCTCAAGTTTTCAAGACAGATATGCCAGGAAGCTGGTCACAATGTCTTCTGCTATCCAGGTATCAGGGTAGAAGAATTGAGACACAAAGTAGAAAAAATGAATCTCAATATTGAGAAACCGGCAGTAGTGGGAATTCACATAGGAACTAACAACATTAGAAGAAGCGTGCAAGCTGAAGAAATTATGGGAGATATTATGGACCTAGTGGACCTAATAAGGTCTGAAACCCCAAAAACCAAAACTGTTATTAGTGGGATCCTGAACAGAAGAGACATAAGCAAAGATAAATAGAATAAATTGTGAGTTAGATTGGCTTTGTGAGGTTAGGAATTGCCTGCTTATGGATGGTAACTGCTGGATTGATGATCGAGACTTGGTAAGCGATGGTATACATTTGAATCACAGAGGAGCTTACAAATTGGGTAGCCTTCTCTGTAATGCCTCAACAGCTATTGTTCGGAAAATGAGTAAACAGTGTGGTGGATGTGTGTGGTACTTGTGACACTCTAGTAGAAAAAGTTTCAGATAAATCACCAAGGGTAAATACTGCTATAACTTATTGTAGGACTCACAACCATAAAGATGTGCCAAAGGATAAATTGCGCATGAACTGCATGGTAGAATTAGGTAAGCCTGACACACTAAATGGGCAAAATGACATGCATGAAAAATCAGGGCTCATTAAGTCCTCTAGGGTTGCCAATTCTGTAAACATAACCTGCATAACCAGGGTGTCTACAGGTCAAGAAAGTCAAGAAAGCCAAGAAAGTCAAGAAAAAGTCCAGAAATTGAACACTAGGTCAAGAATGTCAAGAGAAGTCAAGAAATGGCATGGCAGGTCAAGAATTATGATGATGTAGCCGAGACACTGAGGGATATTAAAATGCAAGGATCAAAATCAATGTTAGTAACGGAAAGTATTTTCTAAAGATTTAACAGACTTTTCTTCTATTCACCTGTGGTGACATCATCATAAACTATGCCTGGTAAATGTTCATTCCAAGAACACTGGTTAAGTGAAGGAGGAAAAGACTGTAAATTTTGGCTGCGACCAGTGGAAGGTGACAAATTCAAAGCTTTTTGCAATGTGTGTGAGACTAAATTTGATGTAGCATGCAGTGGTTTAGGATCTATAAGGACCCATGAAAAAGGAAAAAAACATTCAGAACTCATTGGTGCTCTCATTTGTGGTAAACAGTCTCAGCTGAACTTCAGGAGTGTTGCTCCAGTACCAACCAGTGCAGCAAAATGCTTGTTTGTCAGTTCCACCAGCGAAGCAAACTGCTTCTACATCATCTTCATGTGCTCCAGTTCTAGTTGTACAAGAAACTGTTAGTGTACCATCTACAGTCTTACCTTCGTATTCTGGAAGAACATCTCAAGCCACTTTTCAAGAACATATGTCTCATAACACATTAAGCAATTTTCTTATAAAAGATGATGTTACGAAAGCTGAGATTTTGTGGGCTCTAAATAAAGTAATGAGCCATTCTTCAAGCAGAAGTAATGGTAATACAACAGACTTGTTTGCACTTATGTTCCATGATAGAGCCTAGCATAATTTAGGGTGACCAGACATCCCATTTTTAATGGGACTGTCCTTTTTTTTCATTAACTGTCCCGGTGTCCCGACAAATTTTTAACGGAATGCCAAATGTCCTGTTTTTTCAAAAACTTGCAACAAATATCTGTTCAATGTATCCGATTTAATTTCTTCAAATATCCTACTTCTATAATATGACAGATTATTATTATTAATAATTTTAATTGTTGGCAGTTGTAAATGTAATTTCAGTCATAAAAAATTTCCTTTAGGCAGGCCTACAGGCTGAGGTAGATTTTGAAGTGCAATTGGTTTAATTTATTGTCGCTGCGCAGCACTCTTCTTCTTTAGCCTTTTATTAGTAACGAGAAAACCATAAATTAAAGACGCATCATACATATAATAATATAAAGCATATTAAGTCAACTTTCATCGAATATAGTACATTCTAAAGTCAGCATATCAATAAATGAGTGAAGCATATTTTATTAAACTCTCCAGTCAATTTTAATCACTTGAGATGTATATTGGCATCAAAATGGGCAGAAAAATATAGCAAAGAATAATAACAAATAAAATAATATATTGGAAAGAAAATGTTAGAAACTATAAAGACTTTTGGTTAAACAATAGGACCCTGACTGTTAACTCAAAATCTGACTTCCATAATCCGATAAACCAACAAAAAACTACAAGCTTTAATGTTTTCCGTTGCAGTTAATGCAATAAGGACTTAGAAATGGCGTTCCCAAGCTAAAGAAAATTTGAACAACAGGCAATGAAATGATTTTTGAGTCAATTCCACGAGAAACTACAACCAATTGTGCCATTATTACTTTGAATAATGACACGAATTGTTTCTGTCATAAGAATTGCCTGATGAATGATGAAAACTTAATATATAAATGTATCGTGCACTTTGTAATGCGCGCTAGTGAGCTGCTTAAATACTCCTGCCTGTTCATTTAGTGAAGTTCCCCTTTATTCTCCGCGCCCCTCTCTTCCTTATGCTCAGCCGTCTCTTTCGTACGCGCTGGTAAATTTCCATTCGTGCAGTCAGCTGCCTTGCACCGGCATCTTGGTCGCAGTGATTCTAGTCTCCAGTGTTTACAACGAGATATATTATTTGTTCTCACATTGCGACTGTCAATTTTTATTAATAGTATGTAAAGTGTTTTTCAATAAGTCAAATATGTCCGCAATGCAGTAAAAAACAACTGCACATCGGAGTCGAATCTATATAGGAAGCTGGGAGCCCGCGTTTTGTTCTCTTTGTACTTCTGAGCTAGACCAGTATGGTCGCGTTCCACAAACAATGCCGTAATGGCGCCTTGCAAAAGTTAACCAGACCAGCTTGGAGGTGAGTGAATTAAATCTTTCTCAATCTGTAACTTCAGTTTGTTGTTTGCAGTTCATTTTTAGCTTTAATATAATATTTTGGCAAAGCTATATGATGAACTGTACTTAGATTCTGTTAGCCTAAAGGCTTGTTATATTTTCAGCCTCGTGTCAGTGCATTTTTTTAATTAAGTAGCCATTGTAAAAGAAGTTTGAAATTAATATGGCTTAATATTATTTTACACGAGGGACTGTAATGTAATTTGGTTGAGGGTTTTTCTGCATTAACATTTTATTGTTTCAATTTAGTTTGGGTAGGTTCCTTATTTGCAAATGGACATTTTAATTATTTTGTTGTCGCTCACCTCCCACTGGAAATCCGTTTATTGGTTAAACTTCTAAATTTTGGAAGTGCAAAGAGCATTCTCTTGTGGGGGCCCCCAAGAGAATGAATTATTGGTAGTAAGTATCTGGCCCAACTGAATTCAGGTTAGTAAATAATTAATGTTATTTTAATATTTAGTGTAATTCTGTTGGCTTTAAGGAAATACCATTGGTGCTGTTATAAAAATGAATTTAATTAATCAAGTAATTATAGATGGTATTTCCCTAATGCAGATTGTTGTTATTTAAGTAAAGTTTCAATTTATTTATATGTAAAATTGAATGAAGTTGTCCGTCCAGAATAATTTTTAATATTGTACATTTGAAGTTTTAATTTGATTATTAATCAGTAATAATTTTAAAAGGGTCTATCTGTCCTGTATAAAATATTTATTTAAATTTTAAAATCATAATAGCATGTAATGAAATTCAGATTTTGAAATTTATGTATATTATTTAAACTAATTGAAATAAACAAAAAGGAATGAAATTTTGCTTGCTTAATGCAAGATAATGTATGGAAGAAAATGATCTGATATTATTCCTGTATGTAAATTAGTAAATAATCCATTTGGTTTTATTTTATTTGTACAGAAGTAATTTTATTGTATAAAATTTTGAATTAATTATCAGTAAGCATAAATGTGTTCAAATTTAAATATTTGGTGATTGTATGAAGACAGTGGCATGTATTATCAATTCAGTGTTATTAATTAATTGTATAAAGGTTTGTTTATTAATATATATGGTTTTTAAAAAATTAATCTTTCTTATTTAGGTGTTTCCACTAGTTCGAAGAGGCTAGAAAGTGTTTGTAGGCTCTTCGAATGTTTTTGCTTTGTACCATCCCCAGTGCATTTATTCGTTTCCAGAGCCTCTGGTGCCCAGCGATAACCTTCCACAATCCTTACCCCATTGTTGCGCTGTGGAGGTGGTGCACAATGCAAGGACAAAAATTAAGTCTGAGGCTAGTTTCAAAAAGCTTAGGACTCCGGACCGCACATCAAGGCACTCTGGCATCCACCACCAAGTCATTCTGGCATAAATTCTCATCAAGGTATTCTGAAGTCCACCATCGTTCTGGCATTAGCTTTTCTGGTGTTCATTTTCATCAAGGTATTTGCATTCGTAGAAGAACTTATTAAGATTTTATTTGTGAGATTATTAATGTATATCTTAAAAGACACATACTGACTAATATTAATAGATCATGTTGCCAGAAAGTATCAAAATACATTAAGCTGAATACCTCAACAGAATAACTGAGATATTAATAAATTTAAGTAAACTAAAGGAAATTATTGTGGACTGTTTAAATCGACCAACGAATACCATCGTGCCTTGTGTATCCTATATTTATTCACTACCTTGCACCGCCTCCAGTGTTCCCCATCATCGTGTTTGTACAAAGAACCCTGAGACCACAAGAGTCCATCATAAGCTCTACTGAAAAATTGCATCTTTACCTATTTCATCAGACCCGACTGTTAACATCAGCTGCAGATTAGCAATGAACGGTCCTAAGCGACCACACTGTAAAACATAGAAGGGAAACATTTAATATTTTTTGTAAGTTATTAATTATAATTTTTCATTATTTAACATTTACTTTAATAACTTTTTAAGGACAACCTCCCACAAAACCGAAAAGCCCACCATGTAGTATAAAGATATTTTCTGCTGGTTTTTCACTGTAATTGAATTATCCAACAAATTCACGTTGAGGGACCCAGATCCAGGTTAAATAAAACACTAAGTAATTTCTCAGAAATGGCCACAAAAATAGGTAACAAGTTTCCAAGCGACGTCTATCAATGGGAAAGAAAAATATAAATAAGTCTGATTGGCTGCTGCTCTTACAAATGAGCTACCTGACTAACCTCCCACAAAACCGAAAAGCCCACGGTGTTTCCACAAAAAATAAGTAATAACTCTTCAAATGCCCTTTTTAATTCATTCACAAAATTAATTTTTAAATCTTCATCCTAATTTGAAAGTTTGCAATATTATATTGGTTTTAAAAATTTTGTATATATTCTTAAAGATATATAACAATATATAATTACCAACAGTAGTAACAAAAATAATTAATAGTGCAGCAATGCATGTTTTATGGATAATTATAAAATCTATATTTAAAGACCATTGATGGTTCCAGAGTAATTTAGTCTTTCACAAAATGGAATTGGGTGCACAAAGAATTATATTTCATGCTATTAGTACTATTCATAGCTTCCATTACCGTATTTACCCGTGTAATGGACATACCCCAATTTTTCGCTTTAAAGAATTTAAATAAAAATTCCCCGTGTCAAATCTCATTAAAAAAAAAAAAATTATTTAATAACATCTAAAGACGTAAGATTGGATGCCTGCTTATATCTGAATTCAAGCTTTTAAATTAACAATGCGTGGAACCAGTAATTGTGACTGGTCCTTATTAATGCACAAAGTATACGATACTCAACGATTACCAAAAATATCGCAGTATTCCAAGGGCATATGCAGTGAATAAAATTGTGTTTGGACAATGGATAAGAGCCGACCGAAATATTCAAGTTGTAGAGTGTTTTTTAGGCTGAAAGTTATCAAATACAATGACAAATACGATAACAGAGCCGCTGGACGAGAATTTACAGTGCCTTGAGTGTAATTTGCATAAGCGTTTCCAGTCTGTTATGCAACTGCTAACTATCGATCATCATATGTGCAACAGGATATACAGGGTCTTTATTATAAGTTGAGACCGGGCGACCGGTGTTTTCACTCTCCGCTACGGAGTCCGCATTAGCCGCCGGTGACGCGCGTGCGGCTTCCCTGCTTAAAGTGTAGGCTATATAAAGTATTACATATCTTACCTTATAACCAGAGCCCGGATTTCCATGCAAATGCATGTTTTTATATACTTTGGTTACACTTCTCAAACTTTGTAGTTACACATTATATGACTTATGGATTCCAAATAAACATATTTTTTCCGTGCATGTTTGCATATTTCGGCCTTTTTATGGTAAAATTCATGCATAATGCATGTTTTGGATTTTTTGGGTTTAATGTAGCATATTCAGACGTTTTCAATGCATATAAACCAGCATTTTCTGGTTTCAGTGCATAATATCAAGTTACCATGCATAACTGTGCATATTATGAATATGCCTCCCTAAAATCTTGGCTTTTCAAAGAAACGTAAAAATGTTGTATTGCATTACCATTGTTATATTTTGATTGACTTGGCAACAGAGTCTGCCACCTGCATCAATTTGAGAGTGCAAACTACTGTTTACCCTAAATAAACAGTAATATAATAGGCCTACACCAGGCTACAAAAGAAAATGCAGACTTGCAGACCCCCACCACCTTGCATTGAAAGAAAACTGCTAAACAGAATGTTCACTGCTTGAATTTGTCAGTCACTAGCCATTGTTGAAGGCTTTGAATATTTTAGAATCGTGTTGTGGAGAAACGGGTGTGACAGTCAGGGAAAAACTTAGTTCAAACCCTGATCTTAAACTTCTGAAAACGTGAAAGACGTATTATGTGGAGAAAATGTAAAATACATGGAATTCGATAGTGCATGTTTTGCCCTTCATTGTGCATATTTAGAGATACGATAGTGCATGAACGCATGCATATTTTTAAGTTTGATAGTGCATGAAAATCCGGGCTTTACTTATAACATATGTTGGAAGTGTCGTCCTTCCTGTGTTATACAGGCATTGTATCTGGAAACCACATTCTGGCTGACGCGAGTGAGTTCTTCCACCGTAATGCCCATAATTTCATTCATAATGTTTTCTTTCAGCTCCTCCAATGTGTGAGGATTTGTTCGATAAACCTTATCTTCATCACGTACACGTCCAGCAGACTCGTACTTAAAATAATGTTTCCACACAAAAATACGATGCTGCAGTGAAATGGGTCTCACATGTTGACACTTTAACAATAAATGCACGTGCCGATGTTGCATCAAGGTCAGACCGGCTGCGCGCGCCTTCCGTCGCCCGGTCTCAACTTATAATAAAGACCCTGTATTAATCATGGCCGCTATATCGATACTGGCTATATGTGTTTTTTTTTAACAATATTTTCATTGCATAAAAGAAGCACCCTAGTTTTTTGTTATAAAATCTGGGGAAAAAGTGCATCTATTATGTGAGAAATACAGTACATTTCAAATTCATAATTTCAAACGGTCATCCACAATTTCCTGAACACTGACTTAATATGAAATGTGATAAAAAAAAAATACGGTGAATAATTTTATTAAAAAGAAAGTAATAAGTTTACAAAGAATTTGAATTAATCTCTTTCAAAGTAGTGTCCTTGGATAGCGATGCACTTGCCCTAACGTCAAATCCATGACTGGAAGCATTTCTGGAAGGCTTCTTTCGGAAGGGCTTTGTGCTGCTGTGTTGCGGCCACCTCAATGTCAGGAATGGTGTCAAAAGTTTTCCTTTTAGCATGCTTTTTATCTTTGGGAAGAGCCAGAAGTCACAGGGTGCTAGATCTGGTGAGTAAGGCAGATGTGGACAGACAGGAATAATTTTTCTGGCCAAAAACTCGCGAATCAAAAGCAACGTGTGGCACCCAATTTTCTGGTCTCTTAGATGTTCAGTTTTTCGGTAAGCTCTCGAATAGTCATTCGCCTGTTTGAACGAACAAGTGCTGCCACTTTTTCACGTTTTCATCTGTTTTTGCGGTCGATGTCACCTTCAACCGACTCATTTCCGCTTTTAAAAGCACGACAGACACAGTAAACACGACCTCACTCTAGAGGCTCTGGAAGCTGATTAACAAGTCAGAATGTCTTCAAACTTGACACTGCCTGTCTCAACAGATCAGACTATCAGAAATATCAGGCTAGGGCTCCACTAGCTGTATTTGACTGCTGCCACAAGCAGCATTCTACTGCCTAGATTTTTACCACAAGAAGGTGGCTTCACTTGCTGTAAATTTTTTGCGAAAAAAGCTGTAGTTTACTGCTCCGCTCTGCTCAGCCTGGCTTCACTAGCAGTTTTGTACACAGCGTTGTGGGGTTATTGCGTATAGAATGTAGACTGTCTTGTGATAAGTGGTGGAAATGAGTGCATTGTATCAGTGGCGTTCCTAGGGTGGGGCGGTCCCATTTACTATGGGGGCCCCCATTGATGCACTAGAACTGAACTGAAATTAATCAAAAACTATTTGCGCTCAACAATGAGCCAAATCAGACCAAATGAACTAGCAACGCTATACGTCGAGAACAATTTGGCTATGAAAATAAATGTTAATGAGACAATTAGACATTTTTCGGGTGTAAAACCTATAAAAAGGCAATTATAAACATGGCTCTTTATTCTGTCTATTATTTTTTCGTATAGATTAGGGTGTGGAGAAGATCTGAAAGACCAAAAATCTAGCCAAAGAAAAATAAGTTAAAAATAGCCGTGTGGTAGCTTTTACTTTGGGAGGGAGCCTCAAAAATAAATCCGCCCCGGGCCCCAAGTGGTCTAGTTACGCCACTGCATTGTATATCTTAAAAGTAATTGTATGTTTTCTATTGGTTCGCCGTCGCCGGAGATTGCATAAAAGAAAATGGTGGATTCATCCAATATTAAGTCACAGGAAACGTGAAGGCGTGTTTACTACAATGCATCACAAACTTAGGGAATATCCAGAATTTTTTTTTTTAATTCTACCGGATGTCGGAGGGTTCCTTTGATTACCTTCTATCTGTGGTTTCAGGCAGGGTGCTCGAGACATTCGTCGAGATGACTTACTGCCGCTGCAAGCAGATTTCTACAGCGAGTGAAGCCAGATTGCCGTGGCAGATTACTGCGCCAAAATGGAACATGTCCTATTCCGCGGAAGTAGAAATTTTTACTGCCGCAGTAATTGTGTTAAGAGTAGTACGACGACTGCCCATATAGCCACCTAGACTTGTTTGCGTGTGTTCCATTTTCAGGCAGTGGAATGCTGCTTGCGGCAGCAGTCAAATACTGCTAGTGGAGCCGTAGCCTTAGATCAAAAGGATGTAGCATCAGCAGTTGCTGCTATAAAAAAGCATTCACCATATTTTTTTATCACACCTCGTGTTGTCCTTAATTTTGCCATCAACAGTTGAGAGACTTGTAACGGTCAGCAGACCTACAAATCATGCTTGTAGCAGTTCTTATTAGGCCCTAGTTGAAAATCACATATAAATCATACAAATCATGATTGTAGCAGTTCTCATTTAGGACCTAGTTGAAAATCACTTATAAAATGAAATAACTAGCATATTGAAATAATCCTGGGAAAAAGAGGAATCTGATAGAATTATTCATGCAAGATAATTTACACATATAAAATCGTACATGGAATAATAAATTCCATTTGCAATGCAGTAATTCTGAAATAATAAAGTATTGGAAGAAATGTAACAAGAATTCGCTTTACGAGACATGAGTTTTACCAAGGCTATTGTTCAGCGGTAGAAAGTCGCAACTCAGGTAAGGAGGGATAATGGCTAGCCCTTAGAAAGTAAGACCACAATAACTTAAAAGTATAATACTTTTCAGTCAGTAAGATGAGTCAAGTATTCATGTAGAGATACTCTTTAGGAACAACAATATGGATTTATAAAGGTTTTGGTTTTAACAATAATGTACTTCATAGAACAATCCTTTGTAAACGAAAATAAGGTACTTTACTCAAAAGACTTAGAATAATGTCTGCACTATACAATGCACGAAGTTAATGGCAAGGTTGATGGTTAAAATTACCAATATGTCGTACTTGGTATTAAAATATCAATAGTCCTTCCAAGTAAGATTTAAAAAAAAACCCTTAGTTGCGAAAATGGCGGGAAAAATTAAAACTTGTTTTCAATATAAGAAAAGAGTGTTTTATTTAAAGAATCCAAAGAAAACTTCCAACTCATTAATTTTTTAAAAATAAAATGTACTAGTTGGACAATGTTCTTTATTGAAATAACCTTTACCATTTTTATTACAACTGTTTTTTCTCAGCAGGGCATTTGAACACAATAAAACTATTGAAAGGCATATGAAAAACATATGCTGTATTTTATAGTCTATAGCCTATATTGGTTATCGTTATGTAGTAGTGGGTCGCAAAAAATGTATTATATAGCCTATATTGGTTATCGTTATGAAGTAGTGGGTCGCGAAAAAAATTTCTAGGTGAAGGTGAGTCCCAGGACAAAAAAGTTAGGGAACCGCTGCTCTAGAGGATCAGTGTACGGTTGTTGGAAGTGATTGTACAGTACAAAGCTCCGGCAATTTCTGGAGCTTGGAGTGATAGTAACATTACTTTGGTGTTAGTGCAGACGGAATTTTTGTTTGGTTTAGTGGTTTCTATATCCTTATTCTTCATTTACTTCGGCCCATTAGGGTTGTAAATGGGCAAGACTATTTCGGTTACCAGTGCAATACATGATGGGGGGGGGGGGGGGAGGCAAAAAGAAAAAGAAATACCTACAGCCTCTGGTCCAGAACAAAAGAACATGAACACAGACACACAGCTTTTACACACATACACCACTCACAATCTTTATCCATATCAGATATATCTGGAATCCGAAAACCACCAGGTGGGCAATTACCACCTGCTAGCTTTGGTTAAATTGATGTTTGAGGTGTCAATAGAGAATATTGCCTCAATATCTCGTATGGGAAGGAATAGAATTAAGTGGTTTTCCATGATGCTCACTCAGCAAATAAGTTGCTCTCACATTCCTTTTTGAAACATCATCATCTTAAAGTGTACATTCTGTACAAAGCATTATTTGTCCAAGGCATCATTCGTGGCATTGATACCAATCTGAACTTGGTTAATATTGCTCCCCATATTTCCTCCCCCTATGGAAAGGTGGCGGATCTACACCATATAACTCGGAAAGTAACTATTGGTGAATCTACGGAATTCAGGCCTACTTAATCTGTGATTGCTTCCTTTCGGGGGTAAATCAGTCCCGGTATATGTTCAGTTATATAAGATGGAACTACAAATCATGCAATGTGGACAATGTTGGCGTTACGGTCACCGCTCGCTGCAGTGTAGGGGTAAGCTTCGGTGCCCCTCCTGCATAGATGAACACAAAGAGGAAGAGTGTCTTTCCCCAATATTGAGTTGCGGCAATTGTAGGGGTAAGCACAAAGCATAAAGCAGCTAAAGATAAATGAAATTATGACTAACCATAATCTTGCATATTTTGATGCATCAAAATTCTACCATGAGCAAAGGACATATGTCCCTGCTGCAGGGGCTTTTCCAGCTCTGCAGGCTACAACTTCGTCTTTGGCAAACACGGAGACAGACAACGAAATAATCGTTCTATCACACCTGGAATATCAAGTAATTTGTTTGATACTAGCGAAATTCAAAAGCTTCTGGAGAAAGCACTCTGTAAGTAAAACAAATTCAATTAAACTTATTATAGGCCTACTTTAAAATGATTTTTATCCATTTGTTCGTACCGTCACTTTTATGTTAATGCAATTTAGTTACCGGTACCTTATTTGATCCCGTAGCGTAGTGGTTGAGGCGCTGCGCTACAGACTGGAAGGTCGCGGGTTCGATTCCCGATGAGGTCGTTGAGATTTTTCAATTGGCCTAATCCTTCTGGTGGCACTATGGCCCTGAGGTCGACTCAGCCTCTAACAGAAATGAGTACCAGGAGCAATCCTGGGGGTAAAGGCGGCCGGTGCGTAAGGCTGACAACCTTACCACCTTCATGTGCCGAATGTCCAAAATCTGGGAGCCCAACCTCCTGGAACCCTCTGGGCCTCCATGGCCTGTATAGGGATCACTTCACTTCACCTTATTTGATCAGCCTTGGTGACACTTGTCCTTACGTACAATAACGCATTTATTTTTAGCGAACTATTACTTAAGTTAAAAACAGCTAAGATTTGTTACTGATAGTTTAATTTTTTTTTTCAACCCTTGCTAATGCTATGGAGTCGGTTCCTATTGGGAATCTCAATGTAACAAGAGACACAAGTGACAATGAAGGCAGTAAAAGAGTATTGGAATCGATAACTACCGCACCTGAAGATCCTGTGAAACCAACCCCACAAGAAAAACTGGACCTCATGACATCTGCACGACCTATTGACAGTTTGCTGAGATGGGCTCACTACTTTGTCCGCTCAGACTTTGGTATTTTGTGTACTACATGTGAAACGGTTTTGCAGTATGACTTTACATTTAAAATATGACCTAAAGCACCATATTCTTTCTGACACTCATAAAGAAAGTGTGAAAGTATTTCAGAAACAAAAGTTGAACGATGAGCTATCTTTCAAAGAAGGGAAAGAGAACGCTCTTAATTGTGCACGTGCTGCATATCTAACCTACAAATTAAACACTTCTTATAAGTCATATGAATCCGTAATTACTGTAAAACTAGACTTATGGAAACATCAGCTCACCCTTGGAGACACATCACATTTTCCAAAGTTGTCTACAGTACGTCATCCAATTACAGACATGAATAATTATGTGCAAATATTAGAAGAACTGGGTCTGGAATTTGATTGCAGATTTCAAGAGTTTGCAAAACTCCAATCTGATATTTGCATATTTGCAACACCATTTTCCGTGGATATTGACAATGTTCCAATGTCATTGCAACTAGAAGTTATTTATTAATCATTGTATGGAAGTTTACACAGTGAAGCTATATTATTAAATTAGAAGTTATTTATTTGCAAAATTATATTGAAATAAAAGACAGCTTTCAAAGCAAAAAGGATCTACCTTACAGATCTATCTTATAGAAGATTTCCCCAGACAAGATTCCCTCGATTACATATATTTGCTGCTAGAATGTTGAGTATATTTGGATCGACTGCAAACCACAACATAGAAGATCTGCATGAAGATCTGCAAACCACAACATAAAACCACCTATCTGAACAGAACTTGAAAAATGTTCTTCGTTTGTGTGTTAGCCAGACTATGACTCCTAATATTGCAAAATTAGTGCATGAGAAGAGAGGAAAAAATCTTGACAATGCCTTGAGATTGGGCACGATAGTGACACAAAGTAAGGGTGTGTATCAAAAGTCTGAATAGGCCTGTACTTTGCATACTGCTCACAAAGGTGTAAGTTTAATTTCTATATTTTGTGTATTTTGTGTAGTTTGTATCTTTTGTTTATTTTATATTCTTTAACATTTTTCAATTTCTGAGTAGACAACGTCTGTAAGTAAACAAAGTATCCTAGGTAAACACTTCATTGCGGGAAAGTTTCAAGCTGGTCATTAGACATGTGTTTTAAAATTAAGCTTAATACGTTATCGAACAAGATCTAAAATTTTACAGAAATTCTGTTGCGTTTTGTTTTTTGTCTTTAATTGGAATGTGTAAAAACTTGCAAAACACGATAACATGTTTTGTATCAATAGCTAACAATCATAAACAGTTTTCGGTCTTTTAAGTATACAGTTTTCGGTCTTTTAAGTATTAAAGTCACCATAACATTCTACAGTAAAATACATGTTCTGTTACTGGGTTATTGTTTAAAGCCCGAACAGCTAAACTTATTCCCGGAATTCTAACACGTTCACATTGCATGTGGATTTTTATTATTGATTTTAATCTTTTAGGGTAACAGCCATGTAGGCAATTTTGGGCCTCATCCGGCTTTGAGAAACCAACTGGAGGACAATTTGTTGGCGCAATTACAGCAGCACCCCGAAACAAGTACACGTCATTCACGAGCCAATTTGGTGTTTCTCGGTCATTGGTATGGTGAGCGTGTGGAAACGAAATGGCCTCAAGGCTTACCACAAAACTAAGCTGCAGAAGCTACACGAAATTGACTATGCACCTCAAATGGAATTCTGTGAATGGTACCTTGAACAAAACCAACAGGAGCCCAATTTTTCTTCGATAGTAATGTTTTCCGATGAGGCTGCATTTAATCAGGATGGAATCTTCAACTTAAAAAAATAACACTTATTGGTACAATGTTAATCCACATGAAACGTACGAGCACGGTCATAAAGACAAATTTAGTGTTAATTTATGGGCTGGTATTTTAGACGACCACATAATAGGACCCTACATTTTGCCCAACCATCTGAATGGCCGTAACTATGAAATGTTTTAGAAAGAGGTTCTGCCAGAGCTGCACGAAAATGTTCCGCTGGAATTAAGACCCAACATGTGGTTTCAACAAGACGGAGCCCCACCCCACTATGCTCGCGTAGCACGAGCCTTTTTAAATCACGCATATCCAGATAGGTGGATTGGACGACTAGGACCTATTCGCTGGCCAAGATCCCTAGATTTAAATTCCCTCGATTTTTTTCTTTTGGGGTTATTCATGCAAGCTATGGGTTTTACTAGTATTTTAAATTCATGTCTAGTTAGTCTTATGTTCAAACTCTCCGCTAAATCTATTCCCGCTTAGCCAGTTATTGCAGCGGAGTGATACAAGTTATTTCCGCCTGTTCTCTGGTCTCCCGCCTCAGCAGGTGTTAGCTTATGACTAGACCTGGGATTTTAGGGCAAATGCCTATTTTGTTCCTTAAGAAAAAACATGAAATTTTTTTAATATGTCGACGTTTCATGATAATTCACTTACATTTATAGAGTTTTATAGTGCCCTAAAATGCCTATTTGGTCCTTTAGAGCCTATTTCACTGTTTTAGTGCCTAAAAATGCCTATTTTGTACATTTAAAATAAAATTCTACTTCTGTAATTTTTACAAACATATAATGGACATCCCTGAATGAAGAGCAGAACGGCAAAACAGCAGGGGGTGGGTTTTTCACACAAACTTTATTTTCCCAGACAACTTTCACCAAAGAAATGCTGACTGACGGGGGAAGGGGGAGGATTAGCTCAAAAGAACAAGTAGCAGGTAGTAAGACAGAGCACACTGTGTCAATTCGCCAGTGAAAGAACAAGTGAAGTGTTTAAGTTCGTTCGTGATGCCTAAAACAAAATCAACTAAGAGCTTGCTTATACAGCAATGGCTTACACAATATCCAGGGATGGTTTTTGATGGCAAGATTATTTTCTGCCAGTACTGCAATAAACAGGTATGTGTATTTTTCATATTAATCTAAGACCAAGGTTTTGTCGATATTGGCTCCTCTAATTAATTTTAGAGACCTCGTCCAGGTGGGATGTGTTCGATTTCCAGAACCGGTAGTAATTTAGACAGCTATGAGGTCTGGAACGGCGCTGACTCAGCGTCATGAGGACAGTTGGGAAGCTACAGTGAGCAGTGGTTATGGAGGCAACACAATACGGCTGAGGGATGTGTCGTGCTGACCACACGACCACCCAATATCTGCAGGCCATGAGCTGGGCAGCAGCCGTTATTGAAAGCCAACTTTCTTAACTGACAAAATAAACTTTGTTGATCTTAATTAACTTCAGAGTAATAGTGGCTTAAATGAAATAGTTCAAAATTACAAATTTTATTGAATAGCTATTCACCTTTTCTATTCCTCATTTTAGTCTCAAATTTGCATCACCTTTATTGTGTTTTAGATTTCACATGAGAAAAAATGCCACCTTCAGCAGCATGCAGATAGTGCCAGTCATAAAGCGAAATCAGCCATGAAAAGTAACATTAGACAGACTCTGCTCACACAAACTATATCTTCCACAACCCAAAATGGTTTCTATGCTGATATGTGTAGAGCCCTAGTTGCAGCAAATATTCCCTGGAATGCTGTGCACAATCCGGTTTTCAGAGATTTTTTACAGAAATACACCAAGCAGCACATACCATCAGCATCTACATTAAAGAAAAACTACTTAGATATTTGCTACAATGAGGTCATTTTGTCAATCAGGGAGGATAATGGGGAGTCTTGCATATGGTTGTGTGTGGACGAAACCACAGACTCTGTGGGCAGGTACATTGCCAATCTTATAGTAGGAAAACTGGAACCCAATCAGGCATCTACTGCTCACCTTCTTTGCTCTAAGCAGGTAGAGAAAGTCAGTAGTCAAAGCATTGCATACTTCATCAACAAGGGGTTGCAATTGTTGTGTCCTGGGAGTGTTGATGATTCTAAAGTCCTTCTTGTCTCCGATGCTGCTTCCTACATGATGGCTACTGCACCTCTCCTAAAAACTTTCTACCCTTCTTTAATTCGTGTTACTTGCATGGCACACGCCTTGCATAGACCCGCAGAAACAGTTAGGGCCGAGTTTCCTGCAGTAAATACCCTCGTTTCAACAATGAAGAAAGTGTTCTGTAAGGCTCCATCAAGAGAAACTCCCCTCTACTCCCCTTCCACCACAGCCAATCATCACCCATTGGGGTTCCTGGATGGAAGCGGCCCTCTATTAAGCAGAACATCTTGAGAAAATCATGACTGTGATAGACGATTTGCCTTTAACGGACAACTCTGTATCTGTCAAAGAGCTGCTAAAGGATTATTCCAGTGTTCAGAGAGACATTGCATATATTCAGGCAAATTTTTCATTTCTTCCAGTCACCATTACAAAAATGGAGGAAAAAGGAAAGTCTCAGTCAGCAATTTTCTGTAATTGAGGAAGCTGAGAACTATATACAGAGTGCTAGGGGCAAGGTAGGGGATAAAATGAGACAAGTGGGCTAATGTACTGCAGAAAAATCCAGGTTATTCAGTGCTGAAAAGAGTACACCAGGTAATGGACGGGGAAAAAGTAGAGTTACCTAGTGAAATTGAACTGAATATGTAGGTAAATTTTCCTATGCCCCTCTAACGTCTGTGAGTGTGGAGCGCTCTTTTTCTGCCTTCAAAATGATTTTAACAGACAAAAGACACAGCCTGACTGTGGAAAATTTGGAGAAGATCATCGTTATGTACTGCAAAGCAAATTACAAATGAAAGTGAATGTTCTTCGCAAATACTTCGTTAGGGGATGCCTACAGTGCTGTAATTATGTTCAGTGATTTTAGTATTAAGGTTTTAGTTTACTACTGATGATTTTTCATATAATCCATAACTATTTTTAATAAATTCCTTTTTAATTCTGTCTTAATTTTGCCGTTATTTCTGTTAAGAATAGGTATACCACATTTCTTACGGTAAAAAAAGATCACGTTACAGTTTAAGTGTATATTGTGATATTTTGAAGTCTATTTTCTTTGTATTTACACATTTTAAAGCATATTTTGAGTGCCTATTTTCTCTTTTAAAAGCCTATTTTGAGTGCCTATTTTCTATTTTAAAAGCCTATTTTACTTGTTTTAAAAGCCTATTTTAGGTGCCTAAAACTAATTTTTTTAGAGCCTAAAATCCCAGGTCTACTTATGACGCCTCGTGCATACATTACAGCGTCATGCAAAGTCAGTTAGAAGCCAGCATCCACATGAGACAGTCTATGTTGGATCGCTCTCCAGATTCGCACCATTTGTAGACAATAGCCACAGTGGTTTTCCTATTAAATCGCGAATAAATACATAATACTTACAGATACAAGTATTATCGTGTGCGAGTATTTAATCTACACTAGTTGCAGTAGATTCATCATTATCGGCTTCTTAGATTCTTCTAAAGGCTCGTGTATTAGTTCGAGTGCACTGTGCAACCCACGCGTTCACAGTAAATCAGCTATACAGTGTATTATTCTCCAGATATCATTGTTAATCCATCCTAAACGGAACACAGCAATTATTACAAGCATTTTGATATAATAATTAATACTGGCAATAAATACAGAACATTTATTCGCCACGTGACCAGTTTTCCCGCCAAGTGCATTACCTTGAATATTGCAAGTGTAGCAATCAGATTTCAGCCTATATTTCATTTAACATTCTTCATTTAGTGCAGTGCATTATTTAACCTACATCATGTGAATAAAGAGTTACATTGTATTGTTACATGAATAAGGTTTGTTCCAATATTACATTCCGTGGACCTCTGTTCCCAGCAACCTCGATCTAAGTCCATCTAGCTCTCATATCTTTATTATTATTGTTTTTTAGCAATAATTGGTCCTCCGCTACCAGAGATTCTTTTTAACATCCCTTCCCATCATTTTCCCTCTGCGGCAGGGTTATATGCCGTTCTTGTACCCAACAGGGGTCGTATGAAGGAGCTGGTGTACAGCATGCCAGTAGAGGATGAAATGGACCTTGTTGCCCGCATAGCCTTAGCTGCTCAAGTAATTCAAGATACAGAGGGTGTTTTTGAACGCATATGAGAGAGAATGATTCAACGATGCAATGTGTGCATCCAAGTAAACAGTTCTAATGTTGAACACCTTTTGTAAACATCGAAAATCTTGTTTTCACTGATGGAAAACAAAAAGTTTATTTTTTTGTTGTTGCACATATTTTGGTATTACAAAATGCTTGATACTTTTCTTTTCGTGTTCTTTTGTTTCTTCAAATTTAACGAATCTCAATCATTCAGAAAACATCAAAGGTATTTAAATACGAGAGAAAAACGTTTTTGCTGAACTCGCATGTACATTTACTTTACAGTACCGGTACTGTACTTTGCTGTACCGTAATGTGGTCTAATAACAAATAAATAGCACAAATGATGTTTTCCTCTCTTTATTTTTGCACATCTTTGTTAACATACTGAGTGCGATACAGCTAACAATGTGTGTTACAATACTCACAGTACTTTATTTTGTCTGTTGGTTCTTCAAAAAACAAAATAAAATACTGTACAGTACTGTTCGTGAGTAAACAGAATTACACCATTTCCTAACTTTGCGTACACCTACAATACTTAACAGTAATGTCCTGTACGTAATTGTGGTCTCGTAATGTTGAAGCAAAACAAAATTTATTTTTTGTGGCAAATCTGTGTTAAGAGACTGAGTGCAATAAAAATACATTTTTGTTACAAAGCGCAAGTTTTCGTTGTTTTATTTTTCTGTTGTTTCTTAAAATTTAATCAAATAAAATACAAGAGAAAAGAAGTAACTGCTCAGCATTGCATACATCTGCTTGACAGTACTGTACATAATTGTGGTCTAATAGTACATAACAGAAAAAAAGTTTTGTTGACACATAAGCAAAGAAAAAGGGTTGCTGACATATGAATGGAAAAATAAAAGAAAGGGAAAAAAGGGGGGGGGGAAACCTTCAACCATACACGCTTGAGTCGCACACACAGACACAGACCCACAGTGTTGTGACAATCGACTGTCACTCTGAATGCTTAGATGTGCGTCGGAGTCAACAAGCCCAGCAGCTCGAGGTGTCGTCACTGGTAATGTCAAATGCTTCACATCTGTCATTCATTTTTAAGGTATTTCCAGACATATGCGGCCCTACATGTCCTATATAAAATTACTTGCCTCAATGTCATCTACGTCGCTACAGAGAGATTTAAACGTTAATAGCCTACAACCCTGCAATGTGATTTGAGAGTTGTCAAATTTGGGAGAGGCCGACTTTGGAAGGCCTATTAATAAATTTTAAGCCAACAGTTTTGCTGATATTTACAAATAAGTTGCCTTATGTTGGTGCACCACCTTTAAATTCCATAAATCAGGCTTTGTTTTTTTTATTTTATTTAAATTAGACTATGACTTGCATTTATCTATAGCCTAGATTTTCAAGGATATTATAATGTAGCCTATAAGTAACAACCAGCTGCTGAGGACTTGATTACTTTGAATTATGTAAAGCTTTGCATAAAGGCTTTTGACATCACATCCATCATTTAGTCAAGTATCTACCTCACTTCAGGTGTAAATGCAGCTTAGGGATACGGCCTAAACACCTGCTTACCCCTGAAAAATGGACACTAAAGGTCGTATTTTCTAGGCAGGCCTCTAAGAAAACTTGTAAATATTTTGTTCTGAAGATTATTTAATAAGATGGTCCATGCCACCAATGTCTTTTTTATGTTTGGAGGGCAGGATCATCATAAGCGCCATGGTTTAGTTGGTTAAAGCACCTGTCTGTGAACAGGAGATCAAGGTGTTGTATAATTTTCTTATATGCTGTTGTTTTAAGTAGTGAAAGAATTTTATTTGTAAGAAAGATTGTGTTTTTTCAGACAAAAACTTACCGAATGAATGTCACCATATCATGATTTGGAAGTTGTCTAGCCATTTAAGGTTGTGTATAGGAAACAACTGGCAATCTGCACGAGACGACCTGTGCTGGTATACCCATTGGTTGTTAATATTGTTAAACTTATTTAAAGCAGAATGTATGCTGTTATCGAGTTTGGAGGTGAAGATACCAACAAAACTGCAGTGGTAAGAAAAGAATGGCTTACCCCACAGAAAGAAGAAGTATTTTGGCCACCATTCAAGCTGTCAAACCACTTTAACAAAGTGTTAATTGAAGGAACCTGTCCCGACAAAAATAAACGGAGTCTCTATCCTGTGACTGTGCTGTGATTTTAACATAAATTGTAATTTATTGTATAATAAAGCTTTTGTATGTACACAACCAGGTTCGTTTATTTATTTGTACTTCTGTCCTTTGTAACCATGAGGTAATGTTCCGATTCTACCCTCCATCACTTGCCGTTTTCTATCCTCTGAAACAAGTGCCAACTTGCGTTGGTGGTATGGAGGTCCAAACCAACTGTTTCTATACAATCTTAATTTCAAATTTAATTGGATAAAAGAATTGCTAGCGCACACCTAAAATATGATTTTGTCTACTTGACATTTACCAATATCGTATTACATGACTGTTGCACAAAATACAGCCTCTAAAAAATAAGTATAAGTTATATTCTGGTAAGTTACATTATAATTGAAGGCTCAACTATAATTTACTATTGCAAATTTGTTTGTTTCAGATGATTTACTGAAAGCAAGGCAGAATAAAATCGAAGCAGAGGAGTCAGATTTAGTCACCGAAGACGAAGACAAAAAGGTCTCAAACTTTGCTATGCAGTGACTCGGAAAGAAGCTACCTACTGCAGAAAACTGATACCTACTGCAGAAAACTGAACTATCCAAAATCGCCATCAATAACATGTGACCTTGTGTCATCAAACAATGGGATAGTAACAGAATGTAGCAATCAGAAATCTGCCGAAAGCCTAGGTCAAGCTACGAGCAGTTCGTTTTCCTCAAATTAAATTTTATTTTCTTCTCCTTTAAATGCTCAAACACTAACTCCAACAGAAGTTCTTGATTGTACCTTTCAGATGATTTACTGAAACCAAGGCAGAATAAAATCGAGGCAGAGGAGTCAGATTTAGTCACCGAAGAGGAAGACAGAAATGATGAATGACTAAGAAAGAGGAAGATAAAAAGTTCTCAAACTTCGTTAAGCAGTGACTCTGAAGAAGCTACCTACTGCTGAAAACTGAACTATCAAAAATCACCATCAATAACATGTGACCTTGTGTCATCAAACAATGGGATAGTAACAGAATGTAGCAATCAGAAATCTGTCGAAAGCCTAGGTCAAGCTACGAGCAGTTCGTTTTCTTCAAATGAAATTTTATTTTCTTCTCCTTCAAATGCTCAAACACTAACTCCAACAGAAGTTCTTGATTGTATCATTCAGATGATTTACTAAAACCAAGGCAGAATAAAATCGAAGCAGAGGAGTCAGATTTAGTCACCGAAGAGGAAGACAGAAATGATGAATGACTAAGAAAGATGAAGATAAAAATTTCTCAAACTTCGTTAAGCAGTGACTCGGAAGAAGCTACCTACTGCAGAAAACTGAACTATCCAAAATCGCCATCAATAACATGTGATCATCAAACAATGGGATAGTAACAGAATGTAGAAATCAGAAATCTGTCGAAAGCCTAGGTCAAGCTACGAGCAGTTCGTTTTCCTCAAATTAAATTTTATTTTCTTCTCCTTTAAATGCTCAAACACTAACTCCAACAGAAGTTCTTGATTGTACCTTTCAGATGATTTATTGAAACCAAGGCAGAATAAAATCGAAGCAGAGGAGTCAGATTTAGTCACCGAAGAGGAAGACAGAAATGATGAATGACTAAGAAAGAGGAAGATAAAAAGTTCTCAAACTTCGTTAAGCAGTAACTCGGAAGAAGCTACCTACTGCTGAAAACTGAACTATCCAAAATCACCATCAATAACATTTGACCTTGTGTCATCAAACAATGGGATAGTAACAGAATGTAGCAATCAGAAATCTGTCGAAAGCCTAGGTCAAGCTACGAGCAGTTCGTTTTCTTCAAATGAAATTTTATTTTTTTCTCCTTCAAATGCTCAAACACCAACTCCAGCAGAAGTTCTTGATTGTAACCATAGTAAATTCAGGTAAACCCTTTAGAATTCAATATCACATTATAAAATGTGTGCTTGGTCAACAAGTGATAACTTTTGTTGTTGGTTCTATTCCATATTTAAAAAGGAGGAGGTGTCTTGTAATTTAATTGACAATTTGTTTTTATGAAAATGTATTTTCTTTTCGTTTAATTATTTACAACTGTGGCTCAAAAACTGCATTGGAACTATGTAGCAGTTCTCATTTAGCCCTAATTGAAAATTATATATTTCTATTTTCTAAATGAATACAATAGTAAGTCATCAGTAAAACTTCTTGGAATGCACCTTGATGTTAAATTGAACTGGTCCATACATTTAGAACAGTTATGTAAAAAACTATCACGTGTATTATTTGTACTACGGAAACTAAAAAACTCTATCAGTGAAAAGATACTACTTATAGCATACTTTGCTCTACTTCATTCACATCTTCAGTATAGGATTTTATTTTGGGGAAATGCGCATGCAGCGAGTACAGTTTTTATATGGCAAAAGAAAACCATTAGAATCATAAAAGGACTGAATCCTTCCCACACATGTAGAACTGCTTTTCAAGAACTTAAAATAATGACCCTACCATCACTCTATATCTACCACTATTTAATCTTTATTAAAGAAAATACAGTAAAACCTGCCATCAGAGGAACCTTTATGAACCGGATTACTGTCTCCATGGGAAAAATTTCCTGGTCCCATAAGTTACAATGTATTATACATATAAATTTACCTGTAACTACCGGAACCCGTCTGACGTGGAAACGGAAGACGAATTTGCGGCTTTAATGGAAAATGTTTGGTTTTAAACCCAGTAAATACCAGTACTGTAAAACAGGAAAACACATTCTGAATTACTTGGACAACCCTAGTAAGTAACGAAAATAAGTCTTTGGACATCCTTGAATTCCAATGGCCTGTCACTTTTGTCGCGTGGAGGGTTGACTGTCATGTAACGGTACTCTTTAGAGCATGAGAAGGAAAACTGGAAAATCCTGCAGTCAAGAATGTACGATAGGTCACTATACCTGGAAAACAATACAGTGATGTACGTTTAGAAACCGTGTTTCTGTTTCTGTGCTGTCATTAAGCTCATTGAAAAGGTAGTATCCGTGTCATCAAAATGGCAGTTTTAGATTTAAATACGAAAATAAAAGTCATTGATGCGAGTGAAAACGGTAATATAAATATTAGATGGAAATTTACAGTGAAGTGTTGAAATCTGTAGGAAGATTGAGATCGGAAATATACACACTAAACTTCACTAAAAAGGTATATTTACCCAGGATGATCATTTCAACGGGTCTTCCTGCCATCATCAGCTGATTCCGACTGGCCCTCTGGCGGCGAATGATTTTTTGAATTTCCAAATAAAACAAAAATCAAATAAACTGAACAAAAAATTCAATCAGTTATGGCAGAGACAAAAGAAAACCAGGGAGTTGGAAAGGTTGGCACAACATGAAAACAGGGAGTTGGAAATACAGACACAAGGTTATAACAGGGAGTTGGAAATGCAGACACAAGGAGAAAACAGGGAGTTGGAAATGCAGACACATGGAGAAAACAGGGAGTTAGAAATGAAAACACAAGAAAACAACAGGGAATCGGTAATGCAGACACAAAGGGAAAACAGGGAGTTGGAAAATTCAAAAGATATAGACACAAACAATGTTGTAAACTTGTCAAAACAGAACTTCACACACCAAGAATTAAAATCCCTCAACAAGGGCCTAAAGACTTGTGTTAATTATTCCACAACATAGAAGATTACATAGCAGACATTGAAACTGCCATCTATCATTTAGATGAAGAAGACCAAGCAAAAGTAAGGAGCAATTGCAATAAAATTTTAGAGGGTATCCAAGAAAACAGCAAACATAAAAAACAACAGTACAAAAAGGTAGTAAGATCCCTCAACTCCAAAGATGTTATTTTTCCAAAAGCTTATAAAGGAAATCAAATAGTAATTCTTGATAGGGAAGACTATGAAAATAGAATGAATTATTAGATGGTGAAGAATTCACAGAAATCAACGGAGACCAAACCAAAAAATGTACAGCATTTGTCAACTCAGTCATTAATAAAACAAAATTCATCCCTGATAAAGAGAAACAAAAATTAAAACCAAGCAACCTTACAACCCCCAAAATATACGGACTTCCTAAAATTCACAAACCCAGAAATAAAATGAGGCCTATAATAAGTTACATTGGAGCACCTACCTACAATTTAGCAAAATGGTTATTGAATAAATTTCAGGGCCTCCCAAAATTTGATACTTTGAGTGTACAAAATTCTTTAGAACTTGTGGACAAAATCAAGAACTTACAATTGACGACAGAAGACAGATTAGTCTCATTCAATGTTTGTTCACTATTTCCAAGCATTCCAAAGGAAAAATTGATGGAAGTACTAAAAAGTTGGTTATTGACCACAAATTTGGAAAAAGAAGTTATTGATGAATATATTGAATTAACTAATTATGTATTAGTCAAAATTTCTTCAGTTTCAGAGGACATTATTATGAACAAAAATCGGGTTTGGCAATGGGCAATCCTCTTTCCCCCTTTTTGGCCAATTTATTTATGAGTAATTTTGAGAAAAACATCAACAAAGCATTTCCTTGGATGTTCAGAGTCTGGTTTAGATATGTAGATGACATATTTGCTGTTGTAAAGGAAAAACATTTAAATGATTCAGTAAAACTCCTCAACATTCAAGAAGAAAAAATTAACTTCACCATGGAAATTCAAACAGAAAATTACTTACCTTTCTTGGACCTAAAAATCTACAACAGAAACAACAAAATAGAAATTGGAATCTATAGAAAAGAAACCCACACAGACAACTACATTAAAGCTAACAGCTACAACCCCACTTCTCATAAGCAGGCAGTATTTAACAGTCTTGCACATAGATTGGTCAACATTCCCATGGGCAAAAATGAATATAAACTAGAGTACAATCACATAGTGAAAATTGCAGAAGAGAATGGTTTCAAAAAAGATTTGATTGACAAAATAGTAAGGAAATTCAAAAAACAGAAGACGGTAAAAGAGAAAACTACACTAATAAATGAAAAAGAAAACACAAATCACAAAAGATTCACCTATCACCCATGGGCAAACAACAGATTTCAGAAGATTTTCAACAATGTAAACATCAAATTGGCACCACAGAATAAATTCAGTTTGAAAAATCTTATAAAAACCAACCAGAAAGATAAGGTCCCTCATTACAAAAAAGCTGGAATTTACAAAATTAATTGCAAAGATTGTGGAAAATTTTATGTTGGCCAAACAAAAAGGAATTTAGAAACAAGGAGAAAAGAACATTTTAGGAACATTATGAATAAACAAATTGAAAAATCCGCTTTGGCAATGCATTTCTGGGAAGTAGGCCATGAAATTGAAAATGAAATTGAACTATTAAAACAAGTTGAAAAACCAATAGATCTTATGGTTTGGGAAAAAATATTCATCAAAAAGAACCGAGAAAATCTCTTAAACTTTGAGACTTCAGTTGGCATACATGGAACCTTGATCGACAAGTTCATTCATTCGCCGCCAGAGGGCCAGTCGGAATCAGCTGATGATGGCGGGAAGACCCGTTGAAATGATCATCCTGGGTAAATATACCTTTTTAGTGAAGTTTAGTGTGTATATTTCCGATCTCAATCTTGCTACAGATGAAAACGGTAAGTTGACGGTAAAACAGATTGTGACTAAATTTAATGTTGGCAAGACTCAAGTTTACGAAATTCTAAAGAAAAGATCGGAACTAGGGGAGCAATGATTAAGTGGCAATGGCAAGATGAAACGACAATTGAGAGTGATAGGGAATGAAGAGGTAAACAAAATTGTTTGGGAATGGTTTGTGAGTGCAAGGGCACGAAATTTGCCCATTTTTGGGCATTTATGGACCATTGTTTATAAGTAAAAATCAGCCCCACCGCATTTCAAAATGTAAGTAGTCCTAATTATTAGTATTTCTTTATGTAACCTTTACTCACCGGAATCCTGCCTATAGCGGAAAACAATTATGGTCCCTTGCAATTCTGTTATAGACAGGTTTCACAGTGTAACTCAATTCAGTGAATGAAACCAAATACATACTTATTACACAAGGAACACAAATAATTTGGATATTCCACACACAAGACTTTCGAAATCACACAAACACTGCAGGCATATAGGCTTGAAACTTTACAATATTTTACATCATAACATACGCTCTTTCGGTGAAATCTTATAAAACCAAATTAAAAAACATACTCCGGAGCGATGTAATTTATATTACAGAATTTCAAGATGTAATAGTTGGTGTTACTTAACTTACTCTATATATCTAACCTGGTACTATGCTTTCAAGAAATTATATTTTAACTGTGATACCTTAATGTGTACATATATTTAACTTTGTATTTTGCTACTGAATGTTATTTGTTTGTAAATTGTTTATTGTATCATAATTGGATATTTTTATTATCTTCTGTATCTTAGTCTGGATCTATTGCAACATTCTATTCCATTCTGTAAAATGAAATAACTAGTATATCAAAAAAGGGTATCAAAATAATTCTTGGAAAAAGAAGAATATGATATAAATGTTCATAAAGATAAATTTTACACATATGAAACGATATAACATGAAATAATAAATTCAATTTGCAATGCACCGTCTTTGTTGAGATATTTTGAATAGCGGCGGTGGCGGTGGTCAGTTTCTAGGTAGATCCGTGTATTGTATCATGCAAATATACTCTATATTTGATGTTACGTATTTTGGCCGCACGCAGTTTCGGTATATGAGAATATATAATACATTATCGGATTTATTGTAACAAGAACTGCTCTTGACAAACCATCAATTTCTTCTTAACGATTTTCAAAGAGTGAATTAGTACAAACCCTAATTTACAGTTACTCAGGGCATGAAGGGAGGAATTTGTGACCTGTCACTTCTCACAGTGTTGTACTGTGTTCTGTGGTTGTACTTGCATGTTTGAGATTGTGAATTTTTGCAAAGTTTATGTGGTCGGCTCTTGTCAGGGAATATTTTCAAATTGATAATAGGCCATTATTGTTGAAGGAGAGTAATATTCTTGCAACATGAGTTTATCAAAGTGGTTAATTAAAAGACCTTCTCCAGATGAAGAAAAAAACGCTTATGTAAGCAACAAGAAAGAGTTAAAAGTGTCTCAATGTGGTGAGGTGGTGGTGAAGATGATTCTCACATGATGGCCAGCAACTTGAACACAAATGGGAAATCGCAGCTTCCTCAATGTTGGTCTGAAGAACAATCTAGGTACTTCACTTCAGATAATAAATGGTTAGTGGTAGGAAATAAGTTATTAGGCTGTAACACTTGCTGCAAAATCAGCAAACAGGGATTGGGGACATATAAAGGAGTAGGTCTTAAATTTTCAAAAAATTTCAAAGAATATAAAGTTAATTTCAATGGTGACATTAAAAACAAGCAACAAAAGAGCCTGAGAAAGATTTGTGAACACAAAGTATCCATATCTCATAAAAATGCTGAAACCATTCTACTTGAATCACATGAAAAGAAACTAGAAGCTGTTGTAGACAATATGAATGATAAACAACTGGATACCATGGTAAGAGTTTTCTGAATGGCATATCAAATTGCTAAATGAAACAGGCCATTCAACAATATGTCTAGTGATATTGAACTTCAGTCAATAAATGGCTTAGATATGGATAGGATTTTGCACTCAAATTTTAGTTGTGCCAATATAACAGACCATATATCAAAACAAATGAGAAAAAAACTATCTGAAACAATCATTCAAAATAACTTGAAAATAAGTACACTCGTAAACGAATCGACCACAGTTAGCAAAAAATCTGTACTTGTGATATGTCTAAGAAAATTCTGAAGCAGTATTTTATTTCTGGGATCTTGTAGAACTCCATCAGACAACAGCAGTAGCCATAAAATAAGCCATTATAAATAATGTAACATCGCATGGAATGAACAAAGAATTTTTAAGACAAAATCTTGTTGCTTTTGTTTCTGATGGGGCTTCAGTTATGTTGGGCAGAAGAAATGGTGTTGCAGCTGAATTACTCAAGATATTTCCAAACCTAATTGTTTGAACCATCGATTGGAATTAGCAGTACATGACACCAGAAACGATGTTCATGGTATCAATTATTTCCAGTCATTTTTTGATAAACTTTACTTTTTGTACAATATGTCCCCAAAAAACCAGAGGGAGCTAATGGAGTGTGCTGCAACATTAGAGCAGCAAATAAAGAAAATAGGTAAAATTTACACAATAAGATGGGTCTCAACAAGTCTCAATACTGTGAAATCCGTATGGTACAGCTATGGTGCACTAGCAACACACTTCAGTATTGCCAAAAATGACAAGGCAAGAGATTCAAAAGAAAGAGCAAAATACCAGGGTCTTCTTTTACTTTATCATCAAATGAATTTGTCATGAATTTGGGAATGATGTGTGATGCACCGACTGAATTGAGTGATTTATCACTGCAACTGCAAAACAGAAGTTTGGCACTACCTGACACAGATAGTGCTATCAGGAGAATGGTCAGATTCTTGGAATCTATGTGCAATGAACCAGGAAAATTCCTTGAAGAGACTATTCAAGGCTTCGCAAACTAAGAAATTTAAAAATATCTGTCTGCAGTCTAATTCTAAGTTGTGACAATAAACAGTGGCCAGTTCTTCAGGAGCCTAGCAGATAATCTGAGGAACAGATTTGTAGAACATGAAAGTCTTGCGTCTCAAGAAAGCTGTACCTCTGCATTTGGCAACCAAAAGATGAACATAGGTTCTGATTTGAAAGTTTTATACAAGAAAAACTGCCCTTCCAATGTACATATCAGGTATGGTGAGAAAAATAATATAAATTTGTGCGAGCAGTTCCAACTTCAAGAAGAAAGAAGAATGATTAATGCTTTTCGAGAATATATTGACAGCAGTGTTATTCCTGAGGATTTAAAGCCTATGTTGCGTATAGTTGACACCACTCCAATATCAACGTCACAGTGTGAAAGAGCTTTTAGTGCAATGAACCATATAATGACAGACACAAGAAATGCATTGCGTGTGGCACGAGCCAGTGGATTTATGTTCATCAGCAGCGTTGGACCTCCAGGTAAGGAATTCAACCCAGTTCCTTATGTGAAATCCTAGTTGAGGGAAGGAAGGAGTTCAGCAAACGAGACAGCATGCCGCGAGCCAGAATCTCAGTATCAATCAATATGGATGCTGTTAAAATGAAGGTGAGCTCCCCCAAATATTTTTTCCAACTAAAGCACTGACTGTTGGTAAGTACATAACTCACTCTCATGCTTCAATTACAATCTTTCATTCGTCTAAATCAATTCCGATACCTGTACCACAGTGACTAGTGCTACCTACTCCGACCTTCTGAAGAACCATTTGCAGCCAGCAATATGAACAAAGCGAAGGGAATTGCTGAGCGCAGGTGTTTTGCTTCAACATGATAATGCCCGTCCTCATGCTGCTCGTGCAACCATGAAAACCATCGACAACATATGCTTCAAGTGCCTCCCACATCCGCCATACTCGCCAGATTTGGTACCATCAGACTTAAACATCTTTGGTCCATTAAAGGAGCACCTTGGAGGGCAGAAGTTCAAGTCTGATGAAGACGTCCAATCGGCGGTGCACGAGTGGCTACAGCGTCAACTAAAAGAACTTTTCTCATGCGGTATCGAAGCATGTCCTATCGAACAGCGTAAGTGCATTGAACTGGGAGGGGACCATGTAGAAAATAATGTACAAGCAAACATTCTACCTGCATTGAAACATTTAAAACAATTAATTGCGGTTTTCATTAGATTCTCCCTTGTATTTATGATAAATTTAAATTTCGCATAAACTAATTTTTCTGTTACTTTTGATTTTCTCGGAAAAAAAAGTAATCTTTTATTGAAATACAACTTTATTTTATTACTAGAAGGTCATCCATATGAAATCATCCAATAATAAAATAATTTGTTGCTGACCTATTTTATTTTATTTTTAAGTATATATTTTCTGTTTCTATGTGTATCTGGGAGTACAAAACAATTTTTTTCACATTTTTATCACTAACGCTTTGGCAAATAGTGGCCATTTTGCTTAGAAGGAACTGTTATTTTTGGCATTTTCAAAGGTTAGCGGTAAGTTAAATAACTATTTTATTTATGAAGATATCAACTTGAAGTAAAAACCATCTTAATCTACAAGAAACATTCTACAATTCATGTTATGACCAAAAATTTGTTAGGTCTTAAGGAAATAATCTAAAACTTTATTAGAAAATGCAGTTCCGATTAGAAAAAATTAACAACATTATAAAACTTTTTTTCATTGAAGGTATGAAAACACATGTTTCATATTTTCCCCCCACAAAGATATAGTAGATCACTAGATGCTAGTAAAATTTTAGATCATGTATGTAAATCCTTTAGGTTTTATGAGTCTTCAAATATCGAGATTTTGCAGAATTGTTGATTTTCAAATTAAAATATCTCAAATGGGACTGAAGAGAAAAATCTGAAATTTTCTCAAAATATTCTTCTAGTGCCTAGTAATCAACATATAAAATTTCATCACTGTGTTCTGAACAGAAGTATTTTATTTTTAATAATGAAAATGCTAAAAAATAACACTGTCAAATGAGTGAATAACAGTGTTAAAATACAATAAAAATTGTCAAAAATAATATAATTATTTGTTGTTGCTAGTAAAATTAAATATGCCATAAAACTAACATATTAAATGTTCCATGGTAGTAGTCATAGTGATCAATACTCCAGCAGAAGGAGACCATATTGCCACATTTGCTAAGCAAGCAAGAATATGCTGACTTGAAAAAGGCAAGTCTCTACAGACTCCTCTGTAGCTCCTTTGTTCAGTAATCAGTAGCTGTGCTTGACTGAAGATATAAAAAAGTTGCCCCTTCAGTTAAAAAAATTGTTTATTTTAGCGATGGAGATGGTAGCCAGTACAAAAACAAAAAGAAGTTTTTGAATATTTGCAATCACTTTGAAGCTGAATAGCATTTTTTTGCCACTTCTAATGGAAAGAATGCTTGCGATGGGATTGGAGGGGATACAAAGAGGGCTGTCTAGGTGGCTAGTTTGCAAAGACCATACCTTCAGCAGAAGAAGTGTTCAAATTTTGTTCTGTAGAAATTAAAGGTATTTCCTATACACTTGTATAAACATTTTTTAAACCTTTGGCTCAGCTGTGGAACAGACTTCTAGCATCATAAGGTGTTACATTCACTCAAAAAGTGATATTTATGGTGAACATAGTATTTCCATTTTGTCCAAATTTGAAATAAGACCTTTCGAAGTAAAGGACATTGTTGCCTGCATTATGATCAGAATCTGGTGGTTTGGTGAAATTGATATTTTTTTAAGTGAAGGGGCAACTTTTTTGATATTTTCAGTCAAGCACAGCTACTTGAACAAAGGAGCTACAGAGGAGTCCGTAGAGACTTTCCTTTTTTTAAGTCAGCATATTCTGGCTTGCTCAGCAAATGTGGCAATATGGTCTCCTTCTGCTGGAGTATTGATCACTATGACTACTACCATGGAACATTTAATATGTTAAGATATATAAGCATTCATGAACCACAGATTATTGTCTCTGTTGGACATTACATGAGAATATTATAGGAGAAAAATTCCTCCGGCACTGGGACTAGAACCCAGGACCTTTGGCCAATGCTCTACCAACTGAGCTAAGCAGGAGCTCAATTCACAGCACCAGATGGAACCTCTCTCCTATGACTGATTGCCCTAATGGTCTACCTCACAGAAAGACAAGTCATATCATATGCAGTTCGGCTTAGCTCAGTTGGTAGATATATAAGCATTCATGAGCCACAGATTATTGTCTCTGTTGGACACTACATGACACTATTCTCAGTTGGTAGAGCATTGGCACGAATAGCCAAAGGTCCTGGGTTTAAGTCCAGTGCCGGAGGAATTTTTCTCCTATAATATTCTTTAATATGTTAGTTTTATGACACATTTAATTTTACTAGCGACAACAAAAAATTATATTATTTTTGACAATTTTTATTGTATTTTAACACTGTTATTCGCTCATTTGACAGTGTTATTTTTTACCATTTTCTTTGTTAAAAATAAAATACTTCTGGTCAGAATACAGTGATGAAATGTTATATGTTGATTACTAGGCACTAGAAGAATATTTTGAGAAAATTTCAGATTTTTCTCTTCAGTTCCATTTGAGATATTTTAATTTGAAAATCAACAATTCTGCAAAATCTCGATATTTGAAGACTCATAAAACCTAAAGGATTTACATAAATGATCTAAAATTTTACTAGCATCTAGTGATCTACTATATCTTTGTGGGGGGAAAATATGAAACATGTGTTTTCATCCCTTCAATGAAAAAAAGTTTTATAAAGTTGTTAATTTTTTCTAATCGGAACTGCATTTTCTAATAAAGTTTTAGATTATTTCCTTAAGACCTAACAAATTTTTGGTCATAACATGAATTGTAGAATGTTTCTTGTAGATTAAGATGGTTTTTACTTCAAGTTGATATCTTCATAAATACAATAGTTATTTAACTTACCGCTAACCTTTGAAAATGCCAAAAATGACAGATCCTTCTAAGCAAAATGGCCACTAGTTGCCAAAGCGTTAGTGATAAAAATGTGAAAAAAATTGTTTTGTACTCCCAGATACACATAGAAACAGAAAATATATACTTAAAAATAAAATAAAATATGTCAGCAACAACCATTGGATGATTTCATATGGATTGACCCTAGAGTAAATTTTAAACAACGAATTTTTTCTCAGTAAATAAAGTAAATTTGAATTTATTACATAAGTCGCAGAATAGCAGGAGAAGCACAATTTTAGTGAACTGAATATTAAAATTTAAAAGGGATTAAGATCATTTTTTTTATGCAAGTTCATTGGAGCTAATAGTATCATGTCCATTTTATTCATGTACTGTATTTTGCATTTTTGTTAGTCTTAAGGAAGGAGAATGGTTTGTTAAAATGTAAATGTACTTAAGGAATGGGAAATAATAAGCAAGATGGCAGATAGCCAGATTGGGGAACTTGAGGGAGGACAGAGTCTTCTTAGCCAAAATTTTGAAGTTTTAATGAACAGGCAGACAGTGAGGCAGTAGGAAATAACATGTTTTCAGATGCAGAGCTGACTAGACAGAATGGCACCGTCGAGCAGGTGAGTGAAGCAGAGGATTGTATTGTTGACAAGGTATAAGCTGTCTGTCTTGAGAATAGGGGAAACCAGACAGTTCCTAAACTGAAAAGTGCAGATTTAGTACCTTCAGGTATAGAAGCTATGTTCAGCAGTTTGTTAGGGGAAATAAGATCAAATAATGATAAAATGCGAGAGAAGATTAAAAAGCAATTAAGAGACACAAATGATAAGTTTCAGGCTACGAATGAACATTGAAGATAAGTAATGATAAAATTCAGGAGGAAATTAAGGTGCAGTTCAAGTCAAATAATGATAAAATTCAGACTTAACAAACAGACAACAAATGGTAACGATAGAAAGAGATCAAAAGTCGGAATTCTTAATGGTAGAGAATGGAGTCCCAAAGGGCTCTATTCTCGGACCTCTCTTATCCATAATCTACGTAAATGATCTACCTTACTCTCTACCCTCCAAAACAATCATCTATGCAGACGACACTACCTTTCTTACATCTAATCTTGACTTAAACGTATTAAATATATTAAATAAAGACACTTTTGAAAGATCAACAAAGTGGTTTCAGTCAACCCAATTACAGTTAAATGAAAGTAAAACTGAACAACTATACTTCACGCTAAGTAATACAAAAAGGATAGAAGGCGACAATAAGTCTGTGAAACTGCTAGGCATATATCTCGATGAGAGGTTAAACTGGAATGAACATACACAAAAAACCTGTTCTAAACTCACAAGAGCCCTCTATGTACTAAAAAAGCTCAAAACATGTATAAGTAGCAATCTTCTCCTGATGACATATTATGCTATCTTTCATTCTCATATACAATACGGAATACTACTATGGGGAAATTCAGTGGGAGCCAGACAAGTGTTCCTATGGCAAAAGAAAGCAGTCAGATGTATTAACCCTATTGGTGCCGAGCCCTTTAAACAGGTCCTACTCGTGAGTGCCGCGCGTCGATACAGTCGACTGTGCTATACAGAGCGAAAAGTGCCAGCGTCGATCCCATCGACACAGTTTTTGTGAGACTGTGAACCTATTTTTGAAACACCTTATAGGGGCGCGCGTTTCACCACTGAAATGAGGAAACCTTCTTCTCTCTAACTGTATGTTTCAAGGATGTTCGGAGGGTTCTTTTATTATTTGAAGGACGGAATTTACAGCTCCCACCAATTTTGTTTAACCTTACCTCAATGCATTGCTTTTCCAGTTCAGTTCAGTTTTGACTGTATATACGTGAATATGGCAAACAGTTCCGGGGATTTTTTTGTGCTGGGGAGAGACGATGATAAAATGTTGGCGTATTTAGACGAGTGCGATATTGATGCTAATAATTTGAGTGACAGTGATAGTGATTGTGTACCTGATACACCTCCAGGGTCACCACGTGCAAAGAGGAGATTTCTCGACTTGAATGCCCGTTCTGACACGATTGCCAACAATGACGATGATGAAGATGATGACAGTGATGTCAGTCCTAACAACAGTGACGCAGAGCAGGACAGCAACAATGAGAACTTCAAGGAAATTTTTCCCATTAACCCTGACCCTGTTGCTCAACTTCCTTTTCTTTTCAGTGAACTTCCCGGCCCAAAACATGCGCCACCTCCAACTTCTTCTCCAATATCTTATTTTAATTTATTTTTTACTGCGTCATTGTTGAGCCTCATTGTTACCGAAACAAACAGATACGCGGATCAGTTCCTTTCAACGCGTGTTTCATCACCAGGATCGAGAAACAAGACATGGCGGCGGACAACAATGGACGAAATTAAGGCATTCATTATTGTGATTGTGAATATGGGAATGATTAGAAAACCGACTATAGAATCCTATTGGAGCAGAACTGACCACTTTAGCACACCCTGGTTCGGAAAAATGTTTTCTCGGAATAGATTTCAACTATTATTAAAATTTTTTCATTTGATTGACAATAATAAGTTATGTCCCCCTGGCACCCCCGATTATGATCCCTGTGCAAGATTTCAGCCATTACTAGACCATGCAAACAGAATTTTTCGACATCACTACACTCCTCACCAACAACTTTCAATAGATGAAAGTCTAGTAGGTACAAAATGTCACACACAACTACTTCAGTATATGCCCAATAAGCATCATCACAAATGGGGAATAAAGTTCTGGATGGTTTGTGATTCTATTTCAAAATATTGTTTAGGTTTTTTCGTATATAGAGGGGCAAAATCATCACACGAAAAGTCTGCAGTAAAATCTAATGGATTAGCCTACACAGTTGTAATGAAACTTCTTCAACTTGGAAATTATTTAAATAAGGGATATCATGTTTATATCGACAACTTCTTCACTTCAATTCCCCTCGCTAAACAGTTGTACTCATTAGGAACCCATGTCACAGGAACAATAAGAAGAAACAGAAAGGGAATACCGGAAGCACTAAAAACAAAGTTCAAGACAATTTCAAATAGATATTTTAGGCACGGTTCACTACTATTAATTGGATCTAAACAGAAGAAATCACAAAAAAATCAAGTCATTCTTCTCACTACTAATGGAACTGCAACAGAGTCTCAGGTAAACCCTTCTCCGAGGAATAATAATCAGCAGCTCACTAAACCAGATGTGATTTCTGCCTACAATAGTTTCATGGGAGGGATTGATTCAAATGACATGATGTTGTATTTTTATTTAGATGAGCGAAGAACTCTCAAATATTGGAAAAACGTAGCTTTTAACATCATTTCAAGAATGATCTTGAACGCATATTTTTTATATTGCGAAAATAATACGGGGAAGAAAATGACAAGATTCCAGTTTTACTCCTCAATAATTGAAACTGTAAGTTCCGAGTGGTTTCTAAACAGAAGAGAAATGGCTGAAGATACAATTAATAATCATTCCCCTTCTCCATCCTATGGTGTTAAATTATTGCCAAAGAAGCAGGAACGCCAGTGTACTGTTTGCTTTACGCCGGGACAAAGAAAAAGATCGCGTACTATATGTGTAAAATGTGAGAAAGGATTACATCCCAAGTGCATCAATTTGCATAAGTGCACAAAATAGAGAAATAAGTGATACACAACTGAATCTAATCATTACTTATAGTTAATTTTTTTGTAATAAAAGTAGTGTAGTGTTTTTTTCCGCGGGTTGGTGTTTAACTGTAAAAATATTTATATTTGTTAAATAGTGCTTTATTCTTAATATTCTGTTGGCCAGACGCGATTATTCAGTATTTTATGTTTACGCAATAATGTATATTCAGAGTAGGAAGTTCTACGGTGTGGTGTTAAAACTAGTGCCGAAAAGCTACGACCATAACTGAAGAGTTTATATTTTTGATGCAAAACACGCTCCAGTCAGCTATATTGGTGAGTTATATTTTTAATATTTCTATATAACCTAACATATTTTAAAGGTATGTTTATACTTATTTTAATTGCAATGGAATATATTTTTATGTAGCGAAACTGTCATTCCTGTTAGTTCGATAGAAATGTGTGACATTTGATCCCAAACTACAATAGGAAAATTACTATTCTTTGTTGTTATAATTAAATATGCGCTAGATGTCAGTTCACTATCTGACAATTCCTCTACTTAATATAATATTGAACAGAAATTAATCGGGTAAAATCCATTCTTTAGATCATCATTTTAACATTAATATTACATTTTTAATTAATTTTTCCCTGAATGCTAGTATTTTACGGAAGAGAAGTCTGGCATTTTTCATCCCTGCTACTGTATTTGATCTTGGCATTTAAACACCGGGAAGCGCTGTCGATCTGATCGACGCGCGGCAGCAAGAGGGTTAAGAACCTCGAACAGTCTGCATCGTGCAAACCTCATTTTATTGACTTAGGCATCCTAACAGTAACTAGTTTGTACATACTAAGTGCGCTTTTATATATTAAAGGAAATATAAAGAACCTTAACCTGAGAAATGACTATCACGAACATAATACCAGGCTTAAAGACGCTCTGGATATTCCCTCTTACAGATTAACTACAACACAAAAACACTACACCTATACTGGCATAACCTTACATAACAAACTACCACTCAAATTAAAAACTATGAACAATAAAACATTTAAAAAAGTAGTTACCAAATGGCTTAAAAAGAAAGCATTCTATGACATCACAGAGTTCCTTCAATGCAGTACAGATGATATTTGAAGACTAGTAGTATAGGAAACAATAAACTGTAAATATTTGTTAACCGTATGCATTACCTTATCTATTATCATGTATTTGTTATGATAGTTTGTAAGTAGACTTAGAATAGCATTTATACTGACGAAACCAACATCTTTATGTAAAGATCTAATGGTGAATAAAGCTTATTCTTATTCTTATTCTTCTTAACAAGCATTAGTAAAGCAAAATTACTGGAACCTTTCATGGACGAGAAATCGATCGTTCAGTTGGTGATTCAGCACTTTAGACCGCACATTCACAACATATTGATAGTGTCAAATTCATCGGATTACAGCAGGGTTCTTTAATTGTTATCAAGTTTTTAATCACGCACGAGACAGTTGAAGATAAACGACGAGATGAGCAAAGATATGTGGCATCTGAGCCGAAATACCGTACAGAAGGTAATACTATATACGATAGAGGGGGTTATAATAACTCGCACTATACACAGAGAAACGCAGAGGGGAATCAAGCCTCAAACCCGGGGACCCAGTTCAGGGATCACAACCAAGGGCAGGGTCAAGCTAATAGATCAGCTGGTCGTGAGAACAGAGTAAACAATATAGAGTTTGAAGTGGGTGTGTCCAGAGGCAGAAATTTCAACACTATCAACAGCACACGTGGCAGATATGGGCATGGCACTAGCAGACAGAGGAGCACCTTCCAACGGGAAATAATACGGCGTATATTAACACAGGGATGAATGGAGATTTAAACCCGGAAGCTACTGAATATGCCCCTGACATGGAAATAGTAAACCCAGATAAACAGGAATGAGAGTCCGACAAACTGTTAAGTGGTTCCTTGCAGGATTCCAGCGCATCCACTAGAGAGACCAGTTTTCTCCATAGGCCGCAAGGACTCATGTATTGAAGGACAGGAAAGGAAATGCACAATGTATTTGTAAATAAAAAATACAGAAAGCAAGGATGAAATTTCAGCATACTCATTAATAGTATTATGAAACCACCCTAAGTAAAATTGAAATAGGGGAAATAAATAAACAAAAGCACTTACTGACATGAAGCACTTATTCTGAAATGAGAGGGGAGTTTTGCAAAAGGTTGATGGCTATGAGATTTAAAAGTTGGACACCCAAAAATTACAGTCTAAAGTAAAGTTTTTTTGTAGTGATCTTAGAATGTAACACAATTCACCCTTCTTCCTGTTACTTCCTGAAGCTATCTTCATGCCAGCTGATATGTGATAAAAGAACAAAAAAGAGTACCACTCACAAACAACACTGTCTCTCGATACTATAAAATTTCTCCTTCTTCAAACATTTAGCCACTGCTGGCAATCAGAAAATTGGTCCTGCAAATACCTGCCAGCAGGAGACTTTTTTGTTTTTAACCAAACTTGAATTAAACGTAAACTCAATCAAATTTCAGGCTCGCGCACAATATTTATTGCGTCTATAATACCTATACAGCTAGAGAATATAACAAGATTTAGTTTGTGGAAGAAGTAGCTTATAACTGCTCTTAGGGAAATTTCTAAGAAATAATGTTTCAATTGAAAGTATTAGGACTTAGTACAAGCATTTAAAATACAAAATATATAATTGTCTATAATGGCCAAACAAATTTCTAAGAAAAAAGAAAGTAATCACCATTAATATCACTGGAATATGTTCTGACCATGTTTATGACTTGAAACAATATCTTAAATTTGTATATAATTCTTCCATAATAATACATGAATTAACTAATATGCATTAATTTATGATTACTTACACGGCAAATCACTGGCAGATTAATCAAAGCAGAGATTTTCTGCACTTTCAGCAGGAAGATTTTGCCCACAACTTTGAAGATGATCCTCTAAGGCAAATTTTCGAGCATAAGATGCTCCACATACCTGGCACTGATATTTCAGAGGATCTTTACCATGGGCACCTTCTTCATGAGATGTCATATGCTTCTTTACTGCATACAAAGATGAAAATGGACGATTGCACTTCACACATGTGTACGGTTTTGTATGACTGTTCTTATGCCCTGATAGCTGTATCTGTGTGTTGAATTTCTTTGGACAAAATGGACACCTGTTTCACAAACAAAATAAAAATAAAATATCACAAGATGCTGCAAACTCTCAATTATCTATTGTAATGGAGGGGAATATTACATCTTTAACTGTTCTCACATTTCAAGGTGTGAAGTGAGATATATTTTGATTAAGGTGATCATTTTTCCCCGATTTGGTCAGGGTAGAAATTTGGTCCCAATTTATATTTTTAAAAAGGGCCAACACTATGCTGCTCTACTTTTAAAATGTATTATTATTATCAGTTAAGATAATATGACACTTAAAATCGACATTTCATACAATTAAATAATGTCACATGAGAGGTGAATAATCATTATAACTAGCGCTTATAAAAAAAATTAAAATAAAATAAAAAAAGAGAACATAAGCTGCATTTCCCACAAAGAAAAAGAAAGTAAATGGATATGACATCACACTACCCTATTATAATGCATAATTCCTTTGTTGTTGGCATAAATATGGGAATTGTAATGAGCTATGGGATATAAAACAAAAGATTATGGGAAATAAAGCAGAAAAATGCTTAGCTTTTGTTTAGTCACACATTGTCGGTCAAGGTATAGGCCTACTTGGGTCATGCTTTTTCTGGTAAAACCCATTTGTGGGTCACTGCATATTGGTCACGGTTTTTCGGGTCATTATTGTGTTCTTTGGTTATTCATCCTAGGCAAATGAAAAGAGAAATTAAATATATCTGACCGGTAGTATCTGAGGAAGAGAAAAAGACCAGAAGTGAAAGAATGAAGAGGTTCTGGGAAGAGAAGAAGAAGAGATCAATCAGATAGCCTTAGGTTCCATGCGGTCTACAGACGGCCAAAGTCGGAAAAGAAGAAGAAGCCACTAACATAAATGAATAAGCAATAAAATTCCGAATGTATCCAGACTAGCATGTAAAAATTTGAAATCAATACTCTTTATAGTATCTTACTGATAGCCATTTAAAATAAGTATTGTCCACAAACAGAATAACCAGCTTCCAAGCAGGTAGTGGGTTAACTAGTGGAGGGGGGTAAGGTGACCAAAGTTCAGTATATCGTGTACCCCTCCTACTACCTGAAGCTTTATGTTGAGAGAGATGGCACTCCACTCCCTAGTTAAAACATCACTGAACAGACAATACCTTGTTCCCTTGAAGAAGGTAGCAATCAAAATCATTCTATAATTTCAAGTGCAAATAATATGATGATTTAATACTTACTTGTAAGCTCGTTCATCTAGATGGATTTTAATATGTGCTTTATATGCAGTTCCTGTTCTGAAAGTCTTGCCACAAAATTTACATCTGTAAGGTCTGATGCCAGTGTGTCGTCGCATATGAAGTGTAAGGCAGTACTGTACACGGAATCGCATTCCACAAACTGAACACACATGAGGTTTCTCTCCAGTATGAACTCTTTCATGTTCCATTTTACTATGGGGACGGAAGAACCCACGTCCACAAAAATCACACATATAAGGTCGATACTCTGGATGAGACTCAAGATGAATTCGTAAAAATCTCCAGTTTGGGAAATTCTTATTACATTGGCTACAAGTGTAGTCCTTTTTGTCTTTATGAATTTGTATGTGCACTTTGAGGAGTCCAGGTTTGTCAAACCTACTGTTGCATATTGGACAAACCCATTTTGACTGTGAAGAACGTTTCATCGGGTGTTCCTGCAAAGCAAAATGTAATAAAAGAAAACAAAATAAATAATGCAAAATACACGGCACAAACTTTTTCATATATGTATTATGACTTGTACAGCAAACTGGCTGGATGAAATAACGTTAGCGCTGTTAGCCCAGCTAACAATTCTAAAGTTAATTAGCTTACATTAAATTCAAATACACGCTAGAGTTCTTTCAGAATGAGATATAAAAATTATCATTATGAATAAGTTTAAGCTATTGTTGGCTCTTATGAATAGGTTAAAGCAAAGAAACTGAGATGTTCGGAATCCATTTCTTGGTTTGAGTTGCACAGTGGGCAGTTTGGGGCATACTGAAAGTCGTGATCAACATTTTTTCACAAACTTAATCTTTATTTGTAAGTGAAGCCAAGTATATCATCTCAATCTACAGACCTCTCCGTTTTTTGCACACATTTCCCATCGTTCTGCTAGTTTGAAAATACCCTTGCTCTAGAATTCCGTTTCAGCTGCCCATAGACACTGATGCACTGCTTGCCGAATATCCTCCAGTGTCTTGTAGCGTTGGCCTCGCTTATGACCATGGTTATGTTTTGAACTATGGATATGAAACATCGCAAAATCTGTTGGATTTCATGAAATGTGTAATAAGCACGAAATATGTTCCCTCCAGGACGAATATTGAGAAAAGTGTACAAAAATATGATTTAATAATTAACTATATGATTTAATAATACTGTTAAAGATGGCGCCCGGCAATGAGATCGCGTATAATTCAGAGAACAATTTACACAACGATGGAGGAAATACGAATGAAACTGCAGAAGATAAAGACGTCAACGAAACCATCACAGAAGGGAATTGTTGCTCAAATAAAAGCAACAACTTTGGCAAAGCGAAATTGGAGGAAAAGCAACTGTTTGGTTCGCAAGCCAAGGAGGTCCGCGCGGGACGCCAAGCCGAAGCAATAGCGTCACTCCAAAAGGTCATCGAAATTCTAAACAATGACTTGAAAAGTGCTCAAAACAAAATAAGAGCACTGGAAACTGAAATCTCAAGTCAACTCTCCGTATTCTACAATCTGTCGAAAGGAGCTGCCGAGGACAACGAAACCCGAGTCTATGTATCAGCCAACAGATTTGAGGTGCTAAGAGATTTGAGGGATGGAAGTGAGCATAGACCTACAGGACATGAAGAAAACACCAAAAGAACAGCCGGTGGAAAGAAAAGAAAAAAAACTCTTGTAGCAAAAATGTGTTAGTACTGGGGGACTCGCTACTAAAATTCACCGGGACTGTATGCAGAGATGCTGGACATGTGGTACAATGCTACCCAGGAATCAGAACAGAAGAACTCAAACATAAAGTGGAAAATCTGAAATTAGAAGAAATACAGCCGGAGGTGGTTGCACTCCACGTAGGAACCAACAACATAAGAAGAGGAATAATGGCGGAAGAGATAATGGGAGAGATAATGGGAGAGACAATGGACCTAATAGATGAAATAAGATCCAGGTGTCCACGGACATCCATTGTGGTAAGTGCAGTGCTGAATAGACATGACATAAACCCACAAAGAATCAGACGAATTAATGAGGAACTGGACTGGTTGTGAACAGCAAGAAAAAATTGCATAATGGTGGACGGTAACTGCTGGTTAGGTGATGAAGACATAGGCAGAGACGGAATCCACTTAAATCACAAAGGCTCTTTCAAGTTGGGTAGATTACTGCGTGATGTGATTGAGAAAAGCCAGGGAAACCAGTAAACAAAGAGGTGGATGAATCAGCAATAGTTTGTGAAACCTGTGGAATGAACGGGGAACATACAGCTTAAAGGTAGTATGTTAGTTGTATATTTCTAGTAGTGGTATAGTAAATTATAAGTAAGGGGAACAAATCACAATGTTAACTTGATAATTGTAAATTAAATTCTAATTGACAACATAATAGTAAAACTTTATTGCAAACTTATAGTTTAGTGTATAGGAAATTGTAATTGTAGTAAATTGTAAGTTTTCCTAATTGTAAATTAGATAAAGTTAGTAGTTTAAGAAATTGACGATTCCCATATCATTGTAATATGATCCAGAGGATGAATAAAGAATTGAATTGAATTGAATCTTAATTGTTCGAGTTTGTAATTTCTATTTCATTCTCTTAGGGTTCGAACAAGACGCAGCTTGGTTGACCCCCTTCCTGGTCGCTACGCTGTTGAGGCAGGCGCCGAGCATAAAGTGTGTATGCGCAAGACGCAGCCTGGTCACTAACCGGCAGTCACATATGTGTGGGCAGTGGCATATTATGGATTAAGTTTCTGAATCATCTCCATTTTTTATTTTTATTTCTTTGTTATTATCTTCTCATTCATAAGGTTTTGAAAATACAGAAGACAATGAGAATGAGTTTATGAATTTAAACTTATCACAGGAAGCTTCATCAAAATTAGTTACATGTAAAATATGTCACAAGAATATTTCACTGTTTCACAGAGTTTCTAAACTGAATGTGTATTTTATAGTAAATTTAATGCTCTACAACTTTTGTTATAAAAGTTTTTGTTGTAAACCCAATACTTTAGGTACTAGGGCACAAAGTTCGCTAAAAAAGTGGTGTAAAAACTTTAGTTTTTTGGCAGGGAATATTTTTTAAATGGTTTGGGATGGAGAACCAATATGTGGATAGAAACTTATTCTTATTCTTCTTCTTCTTATTATTATTATTTTATTTTTTTATTATTTTGTTGAGTTGGTGTGACCATTGAATTCAATCTTCAGAGCACAAGAAGACAATGAAACGAACACACTTAACCCCTCAACATGAAAATTAACAAATATAAAATTATTACGTTACTATAAATTATACCAGAATACTGAATATAAACAATACAAGTCAGTAACTGCAGCCATGACTGATCTCTACAATCCCTTCATTGAGTAGTTACAATATTTATTCTGGTGGTCTGGGACTGATTACAAAGGATGCCTCTTATAAACAGTCCTTTGTTTATTGTCGCGATTGCATAAGTACACACATGCAACGCCTGATTCTAGACTACACGCTTGCGGCTGGCCGCAGGAAAAAAGAGAGCTAGCATTTGCCCTGACCAGATGACTGGCAAGAGACCAACCAAGCAGCGTCTTGTTCACCATCATATGAAGACATGACTTCATTCTTCCTGCAGTCTGAGGCATGCGACCATCCCGGTCCCGTCTTGCACATCCCCTTAGTAGCATGCTCTCCTTTTATGCTGTCTCCATGACTGCTGAGAAGTTCTAGATACTTGCGATCAACTACAGCAATGATTGGTATGTGGTATTCAAATAATCCATACTTCACAGAATGTTGTTGACACTTCTGTTAGTAAATGACTGTTTTATTAACAAAACCTTCCCTTATTAGAGGCTACTACATGAACAAAGTGATACCAACAATAGAACTTAGTTAAAATGAAAATTGAAATAGGGTATCACAGATATAATGATCCAAAATTTAAAAATACCCCTACATAATGCATTATAAATCTTTCAACACTGAAACTAAATTTTATTTTCATTGTCAAATAATGTTTCATAATAATTTTGGCTGTATTTTTCACCGCTATATTTGAGTGTTAATGTAAATAAAGGAATAACCATCTTACGGGTTTTCTTCATGATGTGTAAAATATCCGTAATTAATGTCATAAACTTAAAATATATAAAAAAAACCTCATGACTTTAACTTTGTTCCATGTTTGTTCCAATTTAACAAACTGTTAAAGAATTAGAATACCCACTGATGCAGAATTCTAATCTAGAGCTTGTTTTTGCAGAAATTCAATTGAGAGGAACAGCTCAACAGTGGTCTAAGCCACTTTTTTTCTTTCTTTCTTTCTTTCTTAAGTTTAGAGAAAAAGCAAGTTAAAGTTCTACAATTATGGTTTTTCATACAATTGAAAAATAGTTTTGTTGGTAGTGGAGTGTTCTATGATGCTTGGTCAATTTAACTACAATTTTACATAGGTTACTGTTCAGATTTTTCAGAACCATTATTTTTATGAGACCCTGCAACATAGTTTTCTTGATTAGACCACTGTTGCACTGAGATTTATTTCTACTTGACAGAGAAGAAAAAATTATTTAAATGAAAGTTGGAGTTTTACATGCAAAGAAATATCTTAAGAGGAACAGGCTAGTATTAGTTCCAATGATTATTCAGTTTTACATACGAAGTACATGAAACAGTTTACTGCCATTCCTACACCACCTGTCTAGCTACAGAAATCAGTTTGTCATGAAATTGATGATGAACGAACGGTACATATTTCAAAGGATCGTTAATAGCGTCTAGTTTCTTTGGATTTATTTATCCTGGTTCTCAAAATTTTGGTTGCCCTTATACAAGAGGAATTTTGTTTCAGGGAATAGACTATCGGCTTCAAAACTAGTTACACCAGACGTAATTGGTTCAACCTGAATAGAAGAATCAAGTTCGTCCCCAGATCATGCAAATAACATCACTATCTAATTTTCCATGTTCCACTGTTGCGCTGACCTACTCAATTTCTACACCCTTGGCTACAAACATGGATCAGAAACAGTAGCTACTATTGACAAACAGAATTTTATTTCACAGCATATTATTTCAATTATTTTGAACCTTCTTGTCAACAATATACAGTACAAGCTTGCAAAACTAAAATAGGAAAATTGATATTTAAAATTCATAGACTTCTTACTGCAATAAAGATGTATAACGCAAGCTAGCTGAACCGCATGGGTTCACTAACAATTTAACAGAAGAAAAGCAAGAAATAAAATTATATTCACTAATTATGAATCAGATAAATGCATGCTTACATTTGTGATACTTCAAGAGCTGTGATAATGCAATGCAGCTACAATGAATAGACTCATTGCATAATGTACAATTTTCAGTGAAGCGAAATAATTATACAACCTAAAAATGCTGAAGAATATAATTATTTTCCTAAATAAATGAGAATGTCATAACTTTTTGATGTTATTCATTGACACATTAGTAATTATATTACTCATGTCCCCTCACAGGTGATTTGTCAACAGTAACAATAACACTAAAAACCATAGTGCTGCATCCCTAAAGGGTTTAGGCCTACCATATGGCAGGACTGGAGGCCATGTAGTCACCATGGCTGTTAATAATTGTTCCCATGACTGAAACCGCTACTTACGCAGCTTCTCTTAGTTTGAATCACAAGACAGTGTATCTCAATCCAGACCTCACTACATCAGAAAAATCCAAAGTACTAGGGGTCAAATTCGGGCCTGTGGATTCATAGCAAGCTAGGCTAACCATGATACCACACAGGGTGGTCACCAATTGAATCTTTTTTTTCTGTAACTATACATCTCACTTTCTTTCAAAATAGAGTTATGGTCAGGAACCCACTTATTAAGTATGGGGTGTCTTTTCCAGATGAAAGTGCATATGTCAATGTATTTCTGACATATCTGCCTACACCCACTGAATACGATTTGGAGAAAGTGCACGTATCAGTGACATTAGCGATTTTATGTGAAAAGAGTAGGCATGAAGTACCGAGCAGCAGTGCTAGGTGGGAAGCAGAGGGCTAAGGTGGAAAGGTTCAAATGAACAACCTTGTTGTATCTCATATTGAGAACGCCTAGTGGTATACCTACTAGTTGGAGAATTTAATGTTGTACCAGCATGTTGCCATGATAGCTCAGTTGGTAAGAGCAGCGGCTCGGAGAGCCAAAGGACTGGTTCAAATCCTGCTATGATATTGAATTTTTCAGTCTAACTTCACCTTTTCACCTTAGCCTACACAGCCAGTTTGAAAGAATTATCATTCCACTACTAGTGGTTTACTATGAAGCCCGGCCCTTAAAGCATTTACAAATTTGTAAGTCGCCGCTGGGTTGTATCTCAAATTGAGAATGTGTGGTGGTATACCAGAATATGTGAGTCAGTTGGAGAATTTAATGTTGTACCGGCATGTTGCCAGGTTAGCTCAGTTGGTAGGAGTGGCAGTATGGAGAGCTGAAATTGTATAGTTTATTCTAGAGATAATTAATCAAGTAATTCTTGATACAGTTAAGAATCATGTTTTCTCAGACTCTTGCACAGGGCAAAATCGTAACCATGCTGTGATACCATTTTTCTTAGCTTTGGTATCCATGGGAAAATTTGAAATGTAAATCAATATTATCCACAGAGAGGACATTCTTATTTACCTAATGACAATTTGCTTTGGTACAAAGAGTTGTAAGATGAAGTGATAGGATTTATGTTCCTAAAGAATATACTGAAATTATTATACTGTATTATTCACAAAAGAAAATAAATTTACCATTAAGATGGCAGAATCTCCAGATAATATCAATTCCAAAACTTGGTGGCCATTCAAGAAAAACTGTCTTTCAGTAGAAACAAGAGGTCGGAGAGTACAATATTTCCTGATTTCTCATTTTAGTAATTTCACATACGCAAGAGACAAACGATACGCTGTTGAAGTGATCCTTCATAGATGGTATGATTTTTATACTTTCAAACTTGGAACCAGTAATTCAAATATCCTAAGTCTTCCTACATAGTTGGAATATCCAGAAGGACGAGTGCCTAATGATCAAAAGAAACTGCAAGACATAAGTTAGATAATGGAATACATTCCAGCAGAACATCGTGATTTTTACAGTGAGAATCTCAACTGGCCTACTGCTACAGAAGAGAATGATGAATGAAGTAAGTTTAGGTCAGGTAATTTAAATTAATGGACTAGAATAAATTTGTGTGACAAAATTTAAAATAATGTCTCGTTATTTGGAAAAACAACACATGTCACAGAAGCAAAAACCTAAATCTCAGTACAAACACTTGAAAACCTGTATAAAAAAGAACAAAAGTAATCTGACCCCATATCTCAGTCCCTGCTACCATTATTTTCCCAGACATTAGTATATCTAGGGTGGCCATACGCCCAGCGTTGTGCCGGATAGTCCGGATTTTGAGCTAATTGTCCGCCGTACACCACCAACTCATGCCGGACGTTAATTTGTTCTTTTTTAACGTTGTGTCCCCGCAGATAAGTCAACAATTCCTGCATAGCCTGCAGTTGAGCATTGTTCTAGTGTTGTTCAGACGTGAAAGTGTTATTCTGTAGTTTGTCACAACTAAAAGAAAACATTAGGATAGAGATAAACTCAATAACGGAAGAATAATTAACGCGCATTAATCGGAATTTCCTATCACGATGCCAAAAATGTGTGGATGTAGGAGGAGGACACTTCCAGCATCTCCTGTAATAAGGTAGGTGCCTATTTTTGTTATTTTCAAACTTATTTCATTTATTTTCATTGTCACGCACGGACAAGTCAGTCAACTGCCGGGCAGTTCCTTTGCTGCATACCGGGGATAGGAGCGTCATCTGGGGGGAACCCAACGCGCGGTGCTGCGGATCCAATCTGACTGAGACTCACTGTATATTCTTCTCATTCTATGCTAAAAATTTGTCAATTAACTTAAAAGTTCAGCTTAATTTTGATTATTTTATAGAAAAATCAACAACCCTCCAATCCCTCTAGAAATTCTTATTTCCTGTCTATTTCCACGATTCTAACAGTATATCTCAGTGTCTTGAAAAGCAATTGTTTGTTCATTCTGGGCTGTACACTACACTTTCCGGCATGCCTTCAAAGACAAGGCGAGCTTGATCTTAACCGGAGAGTAAAAGTGATTCATGGGAGTGAGCAAGATAAACTGTTAACTCAGTTTATGAAGTTGTTCAAACTCGGTAACACTCAGATATAGGAGTATGAGATTCTATTTGCATGGACTTAATTACAATGAGAATTAAATATATATTTTGAATTTATGAAATGTGCTTGTCCTAATTAAATCTTATCTTCATTCAACAGAAACCTGGCTTTAATGAAAAAAATGCCCTGGACCCTTAGAATTCCTTTAAAGGCAGATTTTACTGTATATGGTAAATCCCACACCATTCACAAAATTGTAAATATTTATTAATTATTTTACTTAACTGGCTGGATGCCATATTTTCAGAAAACTGGACTGGTTTCAGAGTGCCAAATGGGCTTTATGCTCATCGGATTTGAATTCGATGGACAAGGCTTTCTTGGTGTTTGTGTTATCTCTGATGTACAGTGTGAAGATTTGTGATATAGTTTATCTTCGCATAGAAATTCAAGGCAATTGGCCCCAATTATGTCCCCCATGCACTCAATGATTTGAGATTCTGTTTAGAAACATGTGTAGAACTCAAAAGAAAGGACATTGAACAAATTTTACTTCTGATGTAGGACTTTTCGGACACTGTATATCTATTGTCACTGTATGAGGATAACTGGGAGAAAAATTCCTCCAAAAATTCCAATGGTGATAGATGGAACCTTTCTCCTATGATTTCCCTTAATGGTCAACCTCAATGAGACACTTTTTAAGTTGTAAACTACTATGAGGAACACTAATTTTGTGACAAGATTCTCATAAGGGTGAGTAGGAGGATTAATTCAGAGCTTGGAATGAGATCGTTGGAATGAGTTGTTTTCCAAGTTCTGAATTAATCCTCCTATTCACCTGCTTGGGAGCCCAATAATAAATTATCCATTCTCAATAGAGAGGAAGTCACACAAAGTTCTCATATATAAACTTTGCAAACTTGATTGGCTTAGTGCCATATGAGCTTAATCCACAATTTGAAAAACTTGTTCTTACAAGTTGAATAATTTTTTCACAAACGGTCTTGCTATAGATGAAATAATTATGTACTTTGCAACACAAAGTATACTCATTCAGATGTAGAATTTCTCCCCTGCCCCCCACTTTTTGACTTCGAACAAAAATATAATATAAAGATTTATAAATCTAATAAATGTGGGTTAGGCACCTAAGGCACTGTGCAACTCATTTATCTCCATCTTATACAGAACTGTATAACCTACAGCCGGCAGCAAACAGGATGGCCAGCCTAAAAGTATAAGTTCCAGATACAGAATACTGCACATGCTTGTCTCATCATCGCCTGCAATAACACAAACTGGCTTTATTTTGTATAAGAGAACGATATCTGTCATTAAATCGAATGGAGAGTAAATTCTGGATACACCAGGTTGTCTGAAGAATTAAATAAGAATACTGTTGAGCAACATAAAATCCACTGGTGCCAATATGAGTGGGCAATAATGGCTTTACAGTCAAATCTAAAGCGATCCTTAATTATTTTAACTACAAGTTTCTGATCATGTCTAGCATACAAACAAGATATAAATCCCAACAACAAGCCTTTCTTTCATATTGCTTATGGCTAAAAAAAATCTGTATTTATTTCAGTTTCTTTCGAGAAGTTCAAACTAGCACAACACTGTTTATTAACAAATTAGAAGAAAGAGAGGCCAAAACCTTTGGTGCAGAAGTTCTGTCAATGACCAAACCACAGCAATGATTGAAAGTTCATTTTTGTGAACCGTTCCATAAACTTTAATTTTTAACAAAGAAGAGCTAGTCCATCATTTTTGCAGACGGTGTACAGTGGGAACCCAGTCAAAAATCACTATAAATTAGTGCGCATCATAGTATACAGGTCATTCCACACAAAATTTAAAAGTTGTAACGGGGGGGTCAGGTCTTTTGTACATTCTAGGATGTCAATTTTTAAGTTCCATATTTTACGGACTATAAGACGCTCCGGACCATAAGACGCACCTTGATTTTAGGATGGAAATTTAAAGGAAAAGAAATCTAATTTGATTCTGAACGAAAAAATTTAAAGGTAAAGAAATCTAATTTGATTCTGAACGAAAAAATTTAAAGGAAAAGAAATCTAATTTGATTCTAAACGAAAAATTTTAAAGGAGATAATGTACTTCATTTCATAAACAAATTATAACCTTGTACAATGGAAATCAGTGTAAATCACTTCTAGCTTAAAACCTGCGTTGTACGAAAATCTCTTCTGTACAGGTGGCATCACCTAAAATTTAACAATTGAACTGATTTCTCATGAAATACTGAAAATATCTTTACACCCTCTGACCGTCAATTCAGCATAAGGTTAGTATACAGGACAAGGCTATTTAGAGGCCATGTTCTTCATTTAAACCTCCCGGCGGAGACAACTCCTTTCGTATAAAAGAACTCAACATTACTTTCTTTTCGCATTGTACACCTGGATTCCAGCTACCCTCATTTTACGGTTGTGACAAGTGCAGTGATGTATAGTCAGTGCCACCTTGTTTATGGTGGAATTATGGTGTTCCGGCAATATTTACCATTATTTTAATTTGTTTAGTGTACTTCGGACCATTAGACGCACCCAACTTTCATAGTTCATTTTTCAAGGCAAAAAAGTGTCTCTTATGGTCCGTAAAATATGGTAGTGGAAAGTGAAGTGGCCATGTATAAAAGTAATAACTGGTAATTTAGCTATAGTGATGGATGAAACATTAGGGTTGTTAAGATGCACGTGTTAATTTAAAGTATTCTGAAAAGCACATGCTTCATGACAGAAAAATAAAGGGTATATTACTCTAAAAAGAGATATGCCTATTTTAAATCCTGAATAATTTTAAGCATGTTCATCTAGAGCAGTGGTTCCCAAACTATGGGCCGCAGCCCACCAGTGGTTCACGGGAGCAATTTCGGTGGGTCGCGGAAAGGGTGGGAAAAATTAAATGTTCTTCAATTTTATAACCTTTACCATTTTTATTTCAACTGTGTTTTCTTGGCAATAAATATAACTAAATATAACAATATATAACAATAAAACTATTGAAAGGCATATGAAAAACATGTGCTGTAATTTATATAGACTATAGCCTGTGGTTATCGTTATGTAGTAGTGGGTTGCGAAAAAAAAATTTATATAGCCTGTACTCGTCGTTACGTAGTAGTAGGTTGTGAAAAATATTTCTAGGTGAAGGTGGGTCCCAGTACAAAAAAGTTAGGGAACCGCTGACCTAGAGTACCGTAGCTATGAAAACTGGCAACAAATTAAATAAATATTTATATGATACAGTGAGAACATTTTAATTTGTTACAAGCTCATTTTTGTAGATTCTGGTATGAAACTTTTACAAAATGCATAATATGCACTACTAATATTCCTTTAAAAGTTTCAAACCAATTAAGAAGTTCGTTTTGTTATTGACTAGAATAGCAAAAGGTACCAATATCAGTAATATGAAAAGAAATCAGACACCTAAATATTGCTGACTGGCAAAAAGAATGGGAGACATTCCAGAAAGGGAAGAAAACTGTACGTATAAACTTCGCTGAACTTCACTACAATGGTAACCGGCCACGTGATACTGTGCAACTACTGCAAATGATTCAAAATAACAGAAGATGCAAAATGCCGGTGCAACTGAAGCGAACAAACCACATACCACCTACTGCTTCAGTGCAAGAACCTTGATACAGAAAGGGCTAAGCTCAAAAGAAGCATCACAAAACAGAAAGAACTTGGCTGCTACCGAGTGAAAAAGTGAAAAACTTTCTGAAAGACTTTTTCAAATTTGTAAATACTGTAGACAATAATTAAAGTTTTTGTTTGAGTTTCCTGAAGTAATATCAGTACATAGAACACCAATTAACTATCTAAATCATAGTAAGCTTTATGATATTTCTTTGTAATATGAGTGTAAGTCAATAAGTATCCGCACTCTATTTTTTTAATTTATTGCAACAATACAAAACTTTCAATTACCTCATTTTTCAACATAGTCCCCTTGCCTCTCAATGCACTTGATCCATTGTTGCATAAGCTTCCTGATGCTCTAAGAAAAAAGTTTTTCAGCTGAGTAGCAAGCCACATATGCACTGCTTCCTTCAGTTCTTGGTCTGTGGTGAATCAACAGCCCTTAAGGCATCGTATTTATTGTTGAGCTCTTCTCCAAGTAATGTTGCAGTATTGGCCCTTGTGAGTCCCAGCAGGAAAGTGTGAGCATCACTTTTCCTGTGGAGGGTTGACTCTTGAATTTCTTTTTGACTGGCGATGCAAGGTGTTTCCATTCCATACTTTGGCATTTGCTTTCAGGCTCAAAGTGATGGATCTACGTTTTGTCTCCAGTGACTATTCGTTTCAAAAAAGCTTCACCTTCAGATCACTGCATGGTGTTCTTTGGTGCAAACGCTGAGGGGTGCAGCCATGTTCAATGTGCAACAGCACAACACTCAATGGAATCATAACGGTCAAACATTCCACAAGCAGATACAAATGAACAACACATTGACGTGCGCAAGCACAAAGCAGTACAGTCAACCTACAAAAGATTTTGTTTAAAGTGTAGATACTTATTGACTTATCCTCATAGATTGTAATTTAAAGTAGTGATATGTGAAATCCAAGCATATAATATTCTGTATAGAATGGAGCATGCAGTTTATGGTCAATCAAAAAGTAAATAAAATCAAGTAAACTTACATAACAAAGTGCCAGAATGCTTTTGTTTAATCAGTGATAATTGCAATATTATGATATGCAGAAAATAAGTTATTTTTGTAAATGACATCAGAGTTAAGCTCCAGATCAATTCATTAAGCATTCAAGGTCTAAAGTTTGATACACATATGTGAAGGAATATGTGGGTAGTGTTATTTGTCAAAGCTAACTATATTGCAACTTCCAAAGCCGTATATGAACACTGTAAAACAATATGTTGTCATGAGAACTGATATGCATTTGATAAATTCTGTATAATATACAAGGTGCGGCAGAGGAAATGGACGTTTTTCAAATAACCATAACTCAGAAGATTTTCAAGTTAAACAAAATTTAATTACACAGAAATGTAGCTTGTATAATGCAGTTTCTGTTGACTATTTCAGAATTACCTCTGAAAAATAACGTCCGTCAAGCAACGACCTTCTTTCTGTATACACTCTCGTAACCTCACTTCGAAATTCTGCATTGCTCTTCCCAACATTTCTTCCTCCACATTAGTGATTTCTACACAAATGAACTCCTTTAGTTCTTGGATGTTGCGGGATTTGTTTAAGTAAACGTTTGATTTGAGGTAACCCCACAAATAATAGTCACATATGGACAAGTCAAGGGAGCGAGGCGGCCAATGAATGTCACAAAAACGGGAGATCACATGTTGAGGGAACATGTCGCGAAACACTTGCATTGATGCTCTAGCAGTATGCGCTGTGGCACCATCTTACTGGAACCGAATTTGCTGCATGTTTACTCTTCATCAGCGTAGTTCTGGAAGCAGGAACCTGTTGAGCATTTCACTGTAGCGTCACTGTCACTGTGGTATTGTCCTCTTCAAAAAAATAAGGACTGATGATTCCAAATTTAGCAACACTACACCACACTGTTACTGGGTATACCCAGAAGAAGGCCACAACATGAGGGCCAAAACGTCGCTTTTAGACATGATGACACGGCACCACCCAGACAGTCAAGGTTATTATTAATGAGATTGCAAGTTAGATAATTCCATTGTTGTGTCACTTGACGGCATTTATTTTTCGGAGGTAATTCTGAAATAGTCAACAGAAACTGCATTATACAAGCTTCATTTCTGTGTAATTAAATTTTGTTTAACTTTAAAATCTTCTGAGTTATGGTTATTTGAAAAACATCCGTTTCCTCTGCCGCACCTTGTATTATCATAAAATAGGTGCTAAATTGGGCTTTACTCCAGCACCAGTCAATCGATTTAGTCCAAAATCAATAGGCTTCTTCCCTTGGACATTATAAATGCATATACCAAGTTTCATGAAAATCAGTTAACGTGCTTATACACACAAAAGCAAACATTATCCCATCCCCCACATAATCTCATAAGTACCATTCTGGCACTTAATAAACAAATAAAAGCTGAACTTGGAGCCAGACTTCTGCTTGAGACTTTCAAGTGGACAAGCAGACATCAGAAGACTGACAAATCATGCAGGCTCACTCAACTCACTGAAAACTTGGATGAATCATAATCTCAAGAAGTAGGATTGAAAATATTCATTCTTAGTTATTACTTCCTTTTTATTTTGAGGCTAGCAACATTAGTGTCTTATAAACTTCCATACATTGTTATTGCACAAAACTTGATACTGATGTGAACATTCAGGCTGCTTTGCTGTGATGTGTTATTAAATTTATATCTTCTTTCACAATATCTTATTAATTACACTGTGTATTTGAAAAGTATGTCCTGCATAAATTAAAAACTGCCTTAATAACACTTTAGCATTAGTTCGCAGGCTTCCACGGCTGGTGTTATACATAAACTGATAGTAATTGCTATCCGGGTTGGGCCGCGTCGTGTTTTTAGCGTCTTCTACATTTATGTTTTTAAGTTTAAGCATAGCGCTTAGAAGGGAAAAGTGAGATCACTAGTAGAGTTTCTATGGTCCAGCCGCAGCGTGGCATTAGCATCACTAGTTGTTGTTGTGAAAATATACATGTAAAAAAGCAGAAAATGGGAGAGAAACATCAGGCAGATGTTCAGTTTCCAAACAAACAATTTAAAATTTTTACTATCATCTCAATGCCTTCCTCCATGCCTCGAAAAGATCCTGCGGACAGCCTTTAAACATTGTACAGACCCATGAATTACTAAATATAATTTGTTTTCACGAGTACAGTTTTAAATTTATGAAAAGGGAAAGTTTACCAGGCTGTAGATCAAGTTTCACTCTTTCAGAATATGCATTTGTAAGTTAGGCACATGTAATATAGTTTTAAGATATTGCATTATGATTTTTAAAAAGGTTAAATTTACGACTCCATATGAATGATGTTAGTATGCCAAACTTTACTTTTTGCAGTTTTAACAAATAATTAAACAGAACAATATAACAAAGTTTAGGAATGAAGTTTTTTGACAGTGAAACTATACTAATTATTCAAAAGTAGTCGAACGTTTGAAACACTTTTAGCTCACTTACGTACCTTTACTAGGACATGTTTCAAGAGGTAAGTACCCTCCCATCGTCGGCTAGCGGTCGACTGGCATTCTGGCGACTGTGTTGTGTGAAGTTCTGTGTGCTGCCATCTGTTTTCTTAGTGGTGAGTCTCATTACGTCATCTGCGGATGGGATCTCAAAGTTCATGGCATGGTCTTCATTCTTGATGATGAAGATTTTTTCCCATACATTCAATTCGGATGTTTTTTTCACATGTTTTAATAGTTTTATATCTTTCTTAACATGGTGGTTTTCTGTCCAGCAGTGGTGAGCAACTGCGGATTTTTCAGTTTGCATTAGTCTCACGTTTCTTAGATGCTCCTTCAATCTTGTCTCTAACTTTCTCTTAGTTTGTCCAACATATACCTGGGGGCAGTCATTGCATTCTATTTGGTATATGCCTGAGAGTTCAGTTTTTTGTTTGTTGTTTTTCAATGGATCTTCGCCATTATTCCAAAAAGGTTTGCAGAAGACTCTGACTCTGTTAAGCTTTTAAACTTACAAGACTCATCGATAAAATTCACAATGGAAATGGAAAAAGACGGTTGGCTACCTTTCCTAGACTTGAAAATCATGAAAGAACAGAACAAACTGAAATTTGGAATTTATAGGAAACCCACACATGTAGATAACTACATTAAATACAACGAACATAACCCCAAAGCCCATCAATTTGCCATCTTTCACAGCCTTATACATAGACTCACAAACATACCAATGACCAAGACAGAATATAATTTAGGGTACCAACATATACAGGAAGTGATAGTCACTAATGGTTTCAGAACAAACTTCATAGATAAGATGATCAATAGACACACAAAGAGGAACAAAATCAAAGAAGTTAGTACATTAGAAAACCTAGAAACAACAAAAAAAAAAAAGTTTTCAAGAAATTCAGTTACCCCCCCAAATTGTTTCACAAATTTGAAAAAGTTTTTAAGGATTACAACATTAAATTAGCACCACAAAACAAATACACCATTAGGAATCTACTAAACCATCCATTGAAAAACAACAAACAAAAAACTGAACTCTCAGGCATATACCAAATAGAATGCAATGACTGCCCCCAGGTATATGTTGGACAAACTAAGAGAAAGTTAGAGACAAGATTGAAGGAGCATCTAAGAAACGTGAGACTAATGCAAACTGAAAAATCCGCAGTTGCTCACCACTGCTGGACAGAAAACCACCATGTTAAGAAAGATATAAAACTATTAAAACATGTGAAAAAAAACATCCGAATTGAATGTATGGGAAAAAATCTTCATCATCAAGAATGAAGACCATGCCATGAACTTTGAGATCCCGCCCGCAGATGACGTAATGAGACTCACCACTAAGAAAACAGATGGCAGCACACAGAACTTCACACAACACAGTCGCCAGAATGCCAGTCGACCGCTAGCCGACGATGGGAGGGTACTTACCTCTTGAAACATGTCCTAGTAAAGGTACGTAAGTGAGCTAAAAGCGTTTCAAACGTTCGACTACTTTTGAAGGATTAAGAACAATATAACTTCCACATGTAAGGTCTTGGAATCGTAATGGAAATGTCATGTATGTTAGGAAACCTTGGGTATTTCTTTCATAAGAAGCCCCCTAATGAGGAAAAATAAATTCGTTTGCAGTACGCCTCTTGAAAGCCATAGTGAACGTTTAGTCAGTTTAAGTACCGTATTTATCTGAATATAAGCCGCACTTTTTTTCCTACATTAAGCCCAGCAGAATATGCCTGCGGCTTAAAATCGCGTACAAGTCTTTTCAGGCAATAATGGTAAAAATGATCACTATATAGCCGGTTGATCCATCATAGATGGTTCCCCTCCTCCAAGCCCCGCCATCTATCGATTATCTCGATTCTCCAGGACTATTGATAAATTAATCGATTTAACATTGAAAATATATCGATTTTAATCGAAGCATCGACAAGATGCATAAGCAAGTGATGTTTTGCGTATTTTGTCATTTTTGATAGCGGTATTACAGAATATGCATGTATTTTGAGCTGCTCAGAAGTAAAAAGATGCTGTAACGTATGGGAATGTGAATAAAGGCGATTTTGAGCTGAAGGTAACTGAAAGTGCACTTATGAAAAATAGAAAAATCGCACGAAATTCAACACCGAAAGTCATATGAAGTGTAAAGTATTGATTTCTGTTTTCTTTTTCGTCAGAATTATTTAATTACATTAAATATAATTAGAATATCATAACTTAAGTCAGCTGATACTTTATTTTTCTTATTTCAGGCCTATTTCGGCTAAGAAATGTGTTACTTTAATATTATGAAAATGAGGCAATTTATTTTTTTCCACTTTGGGGTTAATTTAATTATTTTTCCTTTACTTTACTGCTAAAAAGGCAGATGTGGCTAAAATTCAGGGGCGGCTTATATTCGGATAAATACAGTATTTCCAGTTGTTTATTAGATCACTTAGAGAGGCCCAAACTTGTAATGGAGATGCAGTAAGTACCACAAAGCAAAAAAGTTGAAACCTCAGAGATGATGTGTTGTGTTTACTGCTACAGGAATGTGATATTGATCTCTGCCTTGATAAGCTTCACCAAACCAAACTAAATTACTAAGATATGTGACAGTAATTAAATTATGTATTCTGTTTCATAGTTTTTATATAGAAATGAAAGTTTTGTGTTTTTCCATTACAGTTGAACCTGTTGTTGGAATTGACACTTTTTCTTGGCGTTTCTCTAGTTTTGGGTAATTTTCTAACTTTTTTATAAATAGCTAGGCAAATTAGGAAATAAGTTTGGAACCATGTTGGGCTTAAAATTCCATCTTAGTCTTTGTATTTCAACTTTATTTTCGTTCACAACAAATGAATCAACCTTAACAAGTAAATTGTCTGAAAAATAGTCTTTACAAACATAAGATTTGTGATTAAGAGATCTATCCTTTCTGGGGATTGCCCTCGCCTATTCTGAAAACCTTTTTTCATCCTTTGGGGGCCTGAAGAAACGTATATTGTTATATGAACCTTTGCCATATCAGTTTCTACACCCTGGCACAAACTGGATGGCATTTTAACTGATTCTGACTTGCACACCAGTTATTATGTCCGTATTATAATTAACAAATAATGCCTACATTCAGAGAGTCTGAACTCACAACAAGAAGTAACAGTCACGCCAAGGTTTCCTTATTTTCCGGCAGTCCCATTCATGACATGCATGCCACAAGCGATCCCACTTTCTCCTCAAAAATATTATGCAATGATATTGAATTAGTTGTCACGTGTGGCCCTCATAACAAAACAAATGTGACCAATATGGCCCTCGGAGGACTCTCAGTTTCATATACCTAGTGTAAGGCCTACTCAAACCTAACAGTTTTATGTGATTAGGCTCAATGAAAGACACTGTAAGTCCATAAATCTTAACCTCTAATCCCCATTTCCACAAATCTGAAAAATCATAATCACCAAACACACAATAAACAGCCTACCATAACGCAAGAACTACAAAAGGAGACTTTCATTTCTGTCTTTTTTTGTTGTTGTTGCTAATAGAGAAGTGCAGAATAAAAAATGGGTGAAATGAAAGCATGCCCATTCTTGGAGAAGGGTTCCAAGTATCACTGTTTTCCGCCTGCAGCAAACCCGTGGTAGTTACTCATACATTTCTAGATAAAATGTATGAAACTTCTGAAAAAATGCCAATACTGTAAGTTAAAACTGCATTCTTTGTTTCATCATTCCCATTGACTCCCAATGGACCACAGATTGGAAACCATTGCCTTAGTCTTAATACAAACTACGGCCCAGCTTCATATACTTGAACAAAACAAATTTTAAAATACTCTGAAATATTTATAAATAAAATCTCACCTCTTTGCATGAGTTGTCTATTTCTTTGTGGCACTGGGAACTAGGAGAAGTATCCTTTTCAGTAACATGAGTTTCTAATGTTCCTGGTACTGTCTGCTCCTGAGAACTGTTAAGTTCTTCCAAGCATCCATCATTTTCATTCCTTTCCACTACTATGGTAGTATGCTCCTGCCAATGGGATCTCAAGTCTTCATTGTTTTCAAAAGATTTACAACAAATTTTGCACACAAGATTGCTGAGAAACTGTACACCTCTGGTGTTTATACTCTGTATGGCATTACTTTCCTCGAGTTCTCTAGAAGGCAAAGGCTTATCATGCACCCTCATGTGCTGACTTAGGGTTCTCTGGCTGGAGCAAATATTATGACATATAACACATTCTTTTGGAAACTCATCTGGATTTAAATGGGATTTCTCATGTACTTTTAACGCTCTGACACTTTTAAATGCTCTATCACAAGAACCACATTTCAGAGGCTCAGGAAACAACTGTAAATTATATTTTTTTTTTACCTTACCTGACATTTCAGTCTTTGTGTTATGAGTTACTTCCATATGCAATCGGAAGGTTTTCATATCCGGAATGGTGACATTGCAGATTTTGCAGATTAATTTGCAAGTCCTCGTTAATGGGCATGAGTGTCTCTCGAATGCTACTACGTTTCCAAACTCCTGCTGGCATGAGCTACAAGTAAACACAGAAATTGCATTTTCTGCTCCTTCATCACCTGGGCTCATAATAACTTTGACTTCTGGTATCCTGCTTACTCTTAAGAACGAATCAGGTCTAGTTCTCCTACCACTTGGTGCTTTTAATAAATGGTTTCCACTGAACAACTTTTCTATACTAGTTCTTGCATCTCTCCTCACTGGTCCTCTATTCTCTTCACTTCTTATAACACCAGGCAATTCTGTAGTTTCACTTATATTTTGTTTAAGTCTTGCTTCTCCAATTTGATTCTCCCAGAACCTTCCAATTTTAACTTCCTTACTAACATATCTAAATTCATTTCTTGTGGATGCTTTAACATTTTCTACAGACTTAGCACTATTAGGATAAGCAATTCGCTTAAGTCTCTCTTCATCCGCTACAACTCTAGTCTTTCTTTTCCTTATTAGTTCAGTAGTTTTAACAGCACAATTCCCCTCTATGTTCTGAACTAGTATAGGCTTTGCCATTTCAATATTTTGAGCTTTAGCACTACTGCTTGCATCAACTAAATCTGTTGTTCCAGATATTTGCACTTCAGTATCCTCAGATAAGAAAACAGACTTATCTGTCTCTGGTACCTGAAAGTGAAAACAAAAATAAAATATTCAAAGTCTCAATAAAAGCAAATAGATTCTTATAGAGAATCAGATTATAATGTTTACAAAGTTGCAATTGTGAAGCCAATACAGTAAAAGCCCACTCCCATTGCAGCAGTGCAGATAATACAATGTATTTAAATGGTAAGCTGAAAAATGTAGTATGACAATATGGTGCATTGTGTTGCATCATGGTGAAAATTCATCGGACAGAATAAATTTCAATTTTCTAACCACTTGTTAACATTTTGAGTGCTGAGTCGTTCTGTAGTAGCCTTGCATAAAATGCTGGCAAATTTTGCAATATTTCAAAACTAAAATTTTAAAGAAGTTAAAGTTACACAAAAACAACATTGACATGGTTTGAAAGTTTGAAATTTTCTCTTTTAAAAGGTGTGTAATGATATCGAATATATTAATGGAACCTCTGATAAAATAGAAACATTAATTGAAGATTATGCGCGAACAAACGTCTATGCTACAATTTTGTGAAAATCGAGACATTCATGGAAAAAACATCTATGATGTGGCCATGATCCATATTTGCAGGTAGTATGAGCATTTCTCAACAGATGGCTTCAGTATTCCGGAAATTGTGATGCAAAATTCGTTTTAAAACTCTTGGAACAAACGTCTATGTTACAACGCTTCCCATGCGAGCGCAACAACAATGTTACAATTGAATACATAATGAACACATTCTAGTCAAGAGGTTTGCTGTGGTGTTTTCTTCTGTATATTACTAAGTTTATTAAGTATCTTGAAGACAAAGTGGTCATATTTCTATATTATTTCAGTTGGGACATCAAAATCTGTCTCCTTATATGAGGAGTGTATGTAATTTGGGGATTTTTGTAAGAAGACGTTTTACTCTACACTCTACTTTTCCTTTAAGAGTAAATCTAAACCTGACCAATTTCCCTTAACTTTCTACCAGTGAGAAATATTCCTACAAAATGGTTATAAATTTAATAAAGCATAGGTACTGTGCATAGAAAGATGTTATCCCTATATTTCAAAGATGGCTGTTTTCCTCTATCTACTCCTCCCCTGTACACTCAATATAGTCATTTACTGGCTTCATCCACACCGTTTATTTCTTCAATAGATTACCTTAAATAAGATTAAACTTACTTCTAGCACCACTTCTTGCCCATCATGAAACATTTTGATGTGGTCCACAACAGATGTAAAGGTCACTCCACAACCTGAACAAGAATACTCTTCAGCTATTGCAGACACTCCCGGCTCAGAAAGAGTAGGGTTATCTTCTACGTTGGTAACTGCACATTCCTCTGGATCTGGTACAGTCAGGTTATTTTCTACCTTAATTGTTTCTACTTGAATATTCTTTTCTTCCATTTCAGAAAAATCTGGAAAATAAAACATTTTTGTTGATTATGTTTGTAAAAAAATATCACCTAGTTTATTTTTGTTAAGAAGGCTTAACTCTTATCTTAATACAGATATGCTAATTAAAGTATACTATGGACTAGTGTATCCTTATCTTTCCTATGGTCTACTGCTGTAGGGTATGCAGCAAAAACACACATGGACAGAGATTTTATTCTTCAGAAGAAATCATTGAGATTATTAGCTAAAGTGAATCTCACAGAATCAAGTAAAAATATATTTATTGAATACAATATTTTGACAATTTATGCTCTGTATATATATATATCAAGTTATCATGTTAGTAAAACAAGATAAAAAGTATACAAATAAAAATAGAGATAAGCCCTATTCATAGTCATAATACAAGAAGAAACGTAGACTTTTTCCGAGTGAATAGAAATACAAAAACAACATAAAATAGTCCTTTTGTTAAAGGTACAATCTTTTTTAATGCACTACCTCAACAAATAAAAGTATTGGAAGGAAATAATTTTAGGAATAATTTGAAGCACTTTTTAATTAAGAAATGTCTATATAATTTGCAATTGTAAATAATGACTTTGTTACTTATTCTATACAATCTATATAATATTGTAATGTAAATGTGTATTTTATAATTTAAATGTATTGCAATTATGAATATGTAATATTTTAAGTATTACTGACAATGTTTATGCATGTAATTACATGTTTCGAGCAATAAACTATTTTCCCTCCTTTCTATCATGTTAATATTATTATTATTGAATTCCCAAAAATACAGAACCCTATTTTACCAGATGGCATATTAGGGTTATAGATTAAACATATATACAGAGTATACAGTAAACTACATATACATATTACAATTTTGCAAAAACACTATTCATGAAACTTAAAACAACTTTGTAACTTTGCTTATTTAAGAAGAGACGGGAGATTGGTGTAGTAAAGTCAAAATTTAGAAAATTTAAATATAATATTAACTGATAACGTTCGTGCGTAAATAATGGACAATGAAATAAGAGGTGCTTAACAGATTGACTTTCCTCTTTACATTTACAATTTGCAGAGGTAGAAATTTTAAATCTATGTAAGTATTCACCAAATTTCCCATGCCCTGTTAAGAATTGAGTCGTAATGTAATCCGGAATCAAAAGTGTACAAGCCATTCTATCTTGCACTCTAGGGAAAAACAAATCTTTCGTTGTGCTGCCGTTATTCGTTTCTTGCCAAATCCGATCCCATTGGCTGTGCATATGTTCTCTTAATGTTTTCTTAATGAAGAGTATAGGGCATAAACTATAAGAAGTTTTAACATTTGAAGAAGCACCTAACTTAGCTAATTCATCTGCTTTCTCATTTCCTAAATTTCCCATGTGACCTCGGACCCAGGTTAAACAAATATGAATTGTGCTTGTATTTAGTGCATGTCTAATGTCTGTGGCTAGTGCATCCTTATTATATTTATCATCTACAGCTTGTAAAGCCGACTGTGAGTCACTGTTTATACAAGCACTATTGCTACTATCAATACACCATTTAACAGCTTCTTTTATGGCGAACAATTCCGCTTGAAACACAGAACAGTGTGACGATAGTTTATACAAAGCAGAATAAATTTCAGAAGCACTATTATCATAAACCACAAAAGCACATCCCACCATAACTTCCTGAGTTTCACAATTAATGTAACGTGACCCATCTGTATAAATGTAGTAAGAATGTTGGTCTACAAGTTCAGAACACAATTGCATGAAACTGGTGTTATAATGTGCTGGATGGCCGAGTAAACTCCAATGTACCGGTGTTTGTAGTTGTAAATGGGAGACAATATCGGGGATCTTTCGACCTCTCTTAATATTATTTATACTAGCCAAGAAGAGTCCACTCAAATATAAGGACTCTATGGCAGCTATAATTTGGGCAGCATCAGTAGAAATTGTACGATAACCTCTTATCATTCGTAGAAGAAATCCTCTTTGTATTTGCTGTAATTTTTTCTGAGCCCATTTTTTATGTAAAATTTCTTCATAGGCAGCAACACAATATAAAATCAGAGGCTCAATCGCTCCGCGATAAATAATTTTCAGTATGGAGTAATTAAATCCCCAACTAGGTCTGGACGCCTTAGATAAGTTAAGAAGTAGTTTACTGGCTTTGTTGGCAATGTGATTCAAATGTGATCGAAATGTTAGCTTTGTATCTAGTATTACACCCAGATAGCAAAAGCTGTCAACCATTTTAATGTTTTGTCCATTCATTATGAAATTCACAACGTCTATTTTCCTTCGCTTGGTAATCATCATAGCAGAAGTTTTCTCAGGATTAAATTGAAGTTTATTTGTTTGACCCCATTCAAAAATGACTTGTAGCCCATTATTTACTTTGTGCTGTATATCTCCAAAAGTGCTTGATTTTGCAAGCAGTAAAGCATCATCTGCATACGCTATTAAGCTGGAGTCTTCTGGAAGCGTTTGTTTAAGAAGATCATCATATAATATGATCCAGAATCCTGTGTTAATAACACAGATTTACATAATCTTAAAAGGAGCTATCTGCAATAAAATATAGTTGACTTAATTAAACAGATTTTTCAGTCTAAGCAGAATTGCAATTATTTGATATTAATGCAAGGCTTGGTTCTCTATTGCCGAATCTAAAAAAATGCAAATATTGTTCCCACTTACTCCTCCCTGCAGAGCTTTGTCTTAACATTCCTCTCATGTTACTACAAAAATGAACCAAATTTCATACTTCGTTGTGAATGCATGATGTCAAATTTTGTTTACCAGTTAATCCTAGAACAGCACACAATGGTGTAGTGGTATTATGTGTTTTCAACTACAATAAACTAAAGAGAATCAAAGTATGTCACAAAGAAGTTAGTTAAAAATGTCGTGTTCTTGTGGCTTTTTGTGACAAAAACACACAAAGACGACATAATTTTCTGGAAAGAGAAAATTCACATCAGATATTTGAAGCATGGGTGAAAAAAATCAGAAAACGTTATACACTATCCAGAACCAATGCTGTATGTTTCACATATTCTTAAGAAACAACTTTAATGGAATTTAAAGGTGCACTAAAAAGTCATTTAATGAAGTATATTATTACATACCAGCAATAAATAAAGTGTTAAGGTACGAACATGCCGAACATGCCTTGCAGCTCCTGGTCAAGGTGTACATCACAATATACATCGATGACCAGATGAACATACCAGAGAGGTTATCCTTTCAGTGTTATGTGCTGTATCTCAGTTGGTAGTATCATTTTTCTCTTTTATACTGTACTTAGTTCTTGTGATTAAAGGATTCACCAAAGGTGGTTATTATCACTGATTATTTTTATGTTATAGTTGTTGTTAAGCAAAAACCTTTGTTTTAAACACCTCTAGGGCAAAATATTGTCATTTTACATGAAGAGAAGAGAAAACTCTAATAATAAACAGTGCTGCTTGAATAATTCAAAGTTGTCTTCTGGACACTGCATACCCGTCAATCCTTACAGGACAACAATCAAAAGATTATGATGCATAAATATCTTTAAAAAAATACAATATTTACGGTGGAAACTAATTATTTAATTTATGTACATATGTGGTGTTGTAAGATGGTCAAAGAATTCGCAATCATGCCAACATCCCTGTAAACAGTACCCCAGGCACCAAACAAAATATCATGTAGAACAAAAGTATGATGATTGTACCAATCTTGATATTTTTCCTTGGGGTATGTCATATAACTTTCATAGATGGCCTTTTTCTCCTGATTTACTTTAGACTCTTGAAGTGTTTCATTGTTCTTAAAGCGTGTTGTTGGATCTAGTGTATAGGCTTTAGTTCGTTGACAACCAACTCGCAAGCATGACAGGTTAGGACTGTGCGCATGGTGTTCAACGTTAGTGGTCTGTGCCAGTGAGGCATATGCCTAAGAAGTATCCAATATTTTACAGTGGCAACTTGCTTGTATCGGCAATCTGTAGTTGTGTTTACTATTGTAGTTATTTATGATGCAAGCCTGTTACAAAGAACTTAACAGACAAGCACAACAAATACTAGTGAGATTGGATAATATTTTTTTAATTTAGTGTTTTTTTTACTATTTTCAGGACACAAATTCATTTTTTATTTTGCATTTTTTCACTATTTTATGGTCATTAAAAGCCTTACCCTAATAATAATAATAATAATAATAAATTATAAATTATAACCATCAGCATTTTGTGAAAAAAAAATTTAACTTAACTTCTCTGGAAACCGTGTAACATTCTTTATGCACAATACGACGAAATAAAGTGCGGGGCATCTAAATTAAGTGCAGGAAATCTGAGAATTGTGTGAAATTACAAAATTCTCACCAGGTTATATACATATTACACTCGCTAAAGGTTAATTTACAAGGATAATTTGCTAACACTACAATCCATTTTACAAAGAGGCTTGCAAGTGGGCTTAAATAAAAGCTCCACAACAAATCTACCAGATGAAATTTTGATCTTATAATTCTAATATTATAAAAATCTTTAGAGTTTTAACTTTCATTTTAAATTAAAAATCTATGTATAAAGATACTTTTAAAAAATTCAGTTTTTAAAACACCATGAATTTTCAAAATCCATTAGAACTTCTTAAAAATTCCCTGCAAATTTTGTGGAATTATATTCAATAATGTCTAAGTCAGGCTACTTGACCTTAAAGGTTGAAAGACGTAAACATTTTCTTTTAGCGAGAAATGGAGAAAGAAAATCAATCATGATTTTATTTGCCTTATGCGCAGATATTTTTAATTGGCTGCCAATCAACTGTTCAACTGTATTATAATGAGATTTTTAATAATTAAATGTACAATATTACTTTTTGCTATAACTGAAAATTCAATTTTTAGTCTATTTTCTTCACTTATGTTGTAAGTGTCCCTCATGACTTCATTCTCCAGACGCACCTGTATTATAAATTGATTGAGACAGCATACTATTATGATGTGGTTTTTAATAAGTAAATCTACATTACTTAACAAAAAGTAATAAAATAATATAATAATATATACTGGTATGATAAAGGAAAACTCCATTTCTTGTCCATGTTTTTAGTGATCACAAAGGCAAAATGTCCAGTTTTCTTGAACATTTGTGAAAAGACGAAAAGTGTGATAGCATTGCTCAAGTTTACTAGTAGTTAAAATTTAGACGAGGCAATGCTCAAGGTGCAATAAAAGTGCCCATACAATAGAATTAATTATAATAAAGAAAATGTGCCTTTTATGTAACAATTACAATTGCAGTTCTCTTGGGATCCCACATCTTTTTTTGTAATTCAGTGAAGGAAGAGCTTAGAAAGAGCGATTATGCTAATTCAATATTAGGAAGTTTTTACATGATATGAAATGAGCTTGTGAAAACTACACGTTTAATCTCCTAAGTATAGTCTATAGCATTCTTCCTCAAATGTTGATACACAAAAATGGTTAACTGAAATACAACCTAACAGTGAATAGAAGACAAAACTGACAGGTTGATTGCATTTCAATAAAATTTCAATGTAGCATAGTTTAAACTGATGTATCTATCAATGAAATTTCAAGTTAATAACTGTAGACTGCATTCAGTTTGACTCTAAAAATAAAAATAAATAAAATCACAGTTTGCCTTTTAAATGGCTATTAATAAATGTAAGGAACTTACATAATCTTCATATTCTTTTATCTGTAAAAATCAAAAAGTTTTCAAATAATATATAACTCACTTTTTAAACCAATTAAATTTTCAGAACTTACATATTTGACTTTCAGATTCCTCCATGTTCTGTTCTACCATGTCTTCTGGATTCGTAATTTGGACATTATCTCCAAGCACTTCAGTCATAGGAACTTCACTGTGTTCTACATATTTATCAGTGTCCATTTCTGAGATCTCATCTCCAACAATGACAGTTTCAATAATTTCCTGCAACGCATAAGTTATGTTAAACATAAGGCATTCACTTTCCTTTTTTCTGTATGTTTGTAACTGTCCCTACAAGTTACAAGGTATTAGTACAATACAGTAGAAGGTCTTCCAAACTTGATTATCCAAAAGTCTATACCATCTGAGATTCAATTAGAGCAGTTAAAGGTCCCACAACTTACTGTGGAATCTATAATCACTTGCCAAGTATAGCAGCATACCCACACCTACAGTATTTTTCATATGAGAAGCATTTTCCTTCACCACCAATCACGTGTACGGGCTAAAGAACTGCCGCTTGCAGTAAGAGTCTTCCCTCCGTCTCGCCGTCTCTGATTGGACCGCGTATCTAAGCAGGAGAAGGAAGAAAGGGCTTATCTGCAAAACACTGTAGCTGGCAAGCCCCTTGCAGATCTATAAAGCCCTGCTAGCTAGCAGAGGGATTTTATAGCGATATGGCAACTTACATGACGTCAGGTTAAACTGGCTACATCATACTGATCAACATGACAGGGAAAAAATCAGTATAAATTTTTACAAGTATTTTTTTAAACATTTATGACGAATACTAAACATTTTAACAAAATCTTCTAGTATTACTATGATAAGTGACTACCTTAATAGTAATAAGCAAAAGAACATTGCATTATTCGAAGTGGAAGTTGGCAATAGGGATATTATGTTATGATGGCCATGCGGAAATTTTTCTGCTAGTCTCCTCCTGCTTAGAATATCTTTGGTAAAGATAGTAGGAAACACCATGTGTTCAAGAGGCCAGCAGGAACCGGTCTTCTTCAAATGAGATTTGTAGGTGAGGCTTGAGATGTGGCAGCCCTTTATAGATAATTTGCCAGAAGTTAGAATTTATGGAGCAGTCTATGTATTCTCACTGTGCCACAGCATGCGCCCTTTACAGATCATTTGCCAGAAGTTAGAATTTATGGAGCAGTCTATGTATTCTCACTGTGCCACAGCATGCGTCGCATCACAGGTTGAACCAGTGGTTCTTTCTCCTAGGTTGCATGATGTGCAGTGACCAGTTCATTTTAGAGGAAAAACTGAATCTCTGTCGCAACATGGCCAACTCATTCATTTGTTAAATTAATATAACAAGGTAATAATACAGCAAATATTTCAATTATTCCTTAAAAATTAATTAACGTTCACATTTTGTCCAAATAAAAGTTTTTGCTGGAATCTGTTTAACAAGTAAGAATATTATTTTTCACATTAGAATTCGTGTCGTTTCACAATTTGAAAGTACGTTTTTTTAGAATTATGGGAGGGAGTAAAAGAAGTTTGCAAACATTTGTCAAAATGAGAACAATTTGTGTTGTTGCATCTCAGAATTTCACAGATCTCTATTTCTAATACCGTACATGACTACCGAGCAGATGTTCCATTGATTATATTGTTAGCCTTGAAGTATAGTGACTACCTATGAGGCTACAAAATATGTCAAATAGAATAATTTCTCATTGAAGAAGAGTAATCCTTCCATCGACTTCTATGAGTTTTTCATATGAAATGGAGAAATTGGGTTTTTGAAAGAGTATGCTTAGATTACTCTAGAGCAAGTGTTTCAGAGTAGTTGCTTCCTTTTATTTATAAGACCCATCATTCTGTCTGGTCGAAGTGTCTTGTCTTCACTATTCTACAAATTGGCCGATAATGCATGCAGTATTGAGAATGGTATCTTTCTGCATCATTCTACATACCTTAAGGATGTAATATTAAGGCATAATGGGCATAAATCATTAAATAGTTTTATGCCATGCACTAGGCTCCTCCCACCAACACTCTCAAGGGATCTGCCTGGGAAGGAGGGGTTTAGGGTTTCGAATGTCTCATCTTTGTAATGCAGAAGGTGAAATTTTTCCTTTATTTCCTTTTTGTTTTACTTTTCCTCCCTCTTCCTCCCTTTCTCTCACCTTCTCCTCGCTCTACCTACCTTTTTGAGATCAATTCCTAACAGTAAATTTTGGATTGACCGGGATTCGAACACATGATTACTAGCACCATAACCAGTAGCCTTAAACCACTACACCACAAGCGAATGCTGAGCAGTGAAGGGAGAATTCAACTATTTAAGTTTAGAGAGTATTATAGTACATTAGAAATAACCATTTAGGTGCAAGGGTAATTTTCGGTATATTTTACTTTGTGTACTTTTGATATGGTGCCAGGATAATATTCGTAACACACTATGGTTTTGTATATTTTTATGTGTATATGATGAAAGGTACAATGGTACAACAAAGAGGTGTGTGCGCAAGGCTCAGTAGCAAGGGGAAGCAGCCAGTGGGCAGAGCTTGGCTGGTGCACGGCATAAATCTATCTTTTGCCAAATACTGCATGGATAATAATAGCATAAATAAGGTGGATATTGTGTGGAAAAATATAACCAGCTGAAAAATGTGTCTTTACAGGAATAAGCAGGATACTGTTTTAATTTGGTATAAAAATCTGTTTCTGTATTTTAATTAATAGTGTAGAAATAAACCAATGAAGTAACAGAAGTAATTAAATAATAATAATGGTGTACACTGTAATTAGATATGTCTTTAGTAACCAATGTAATATTATATTACAATACGAGTGTCGTAAGTTTAGGAAGTTTACTAAAAGACGAGTCAATGTAATCTTTTTAAATTTCCAAGATTCCTTAATGAACCTAAGGTATATGTATAGCATGCTATTTTGTGTATGAAGATTTATTTGACTATTGAGCTCATAAATATATAAGAACATGTGAAATATCAACAAATTGTAAGTGTCTATAGTCACAATGTTATAATTCTGTTTTATCACTTTCATTTTAATGCACCTATGTGCACTTGTATTTATGCAAATTCACAAGAACTGAACACTGAAACACCTTTTTACCAGTACTTACCTAGCTTCTTTGAGATATATTTATTTTGTTTTTATCTTGAGATGAACAATTGTTTTACAAAATTAATAGGTCTATTGATTTTGTAAAACAATTGTTCAACAAAAAATGTCCATTTTAATATTCTGTACAACTTGACTGTGCTAGATTTTCATGTATCGCCTATTGTAATAGAGATAGCCTAGAAAAATTGAAAATGGATAGGAGTCAAGTACCCCCAATTCATTTTTTTACAGAGAATGGATAAAGCCATTTTATTAGTCATAAATAGAACTTTCAAATTTTTCATTTTTATTAAAATCGTTAGCCATTTTTAAATCAATTCTTTTAAAGTTTTCGTGAAAAGTCCTCTTAATATTTCAGTTAAAAAAACAATTACTGGGCGGTTACATAGAATTTTAAAAAACCTAATTAAAAAAATATATAAGCTTAATGAACCACTTGTCCACAGACATTCAGACAGATGGACGGACGGACACATTATTCCAAACAACACTTTTTTTGCTTCTAGGCATCGTGATACATGATTTCCCAGTTTTATCTCGATTTTGATTTAACTACGTAACTTATATGCGAGAAAGTAATATTAGTTATATCATTTTTAATACAGTGTGTAGTTTTACCTACATGATATGTAGATCAATACATGTAATATACTGATGTCACATGTAACAATTAGTCTGCTCAACTTACAAATGAAGATATGTCAATAACCCATTTTTTGTTCTTTACTTTTTATAACACCATCCATCTATGATAACAAAAATGTTAGTTATGTGAAAATAAGTAATCACTTAGAACAGCTGAGGAGCATCATTTCAAATCATACTATGTCCAAAAAAACAAAACTTTACAGGTAGAAGAAAAAACAGGTTACTCCTAAACTAGAAATGTTTTCACACAGCAAAAAAAATAAGTTATTATGCTTGATGCATACTCATAGGAAGTTGCAAAAAATTAAATCGCTTCTCAGTTGTATTCTACAACTTTAAGGAAAATGTGTTGGACAAAATATATTTTGATCCAGCAATCGTAGTGAAATGCCTATTCAAAACCCTTTAATGAGATAAATACATAAAAACCAATCAATATTGTTATTATTATAGAAAAATATTATCTGCTTAAATGCAAGATTAGCATTTACAGCTTACATTAAATAATTTCTTGCTCCATATTGGAAATAATTTTCTGTCACAACTCACAAGGAAAATACTTTATATTCAGTATTGGATGTGTACCATTGTCAAGAAAAGAGCTCGGGATTGACAGTATTACCAACAGAAGAAAGAAAAAACTAATAATAACATTACACAAACATCATAGTATTAATACTGGACATAATATGATTTTAAACACACAGTATAAAGGACTGAATACCATATGAAACAACAGCTGTTTTACCATGCAGTCATTAATGCTGTCAGTGAATACGATTTGAAACAAACAGACTTCACAGCGTGAAGAAGCTCATCAAAGAGTGTATCAAACTCAATTCTGTCCACTGGTGGACATAATACAATATGAAACAATTCTCCTTAGCTGTTATCAAGATTCAAAAGTACCAATGTGATTGATACATCGATTACCGTACTTCAAAGCAGGCATTGCGCAAGTGCACCAAACCAAGATCTACATTGCATGGCATTTAGAAGGTTTTGCCAAATTATGAAAAATCTTAAGTTCATATTAAGAAATAAAATGGAAGTGAAGAGAGGTAACATTCAAATTGTAAATTTCAACTTAAATATGGTTATAGGCTATTATGTGTCTGCAATAGATCAGAAGTTACAGGCTTTGATATCGTTTTCGTTCTGGCAGAAGTCAGTAAGTCCAAAATCTTGGTTTTGAGATAGGCCTACAGCTGTTTTCAAGTGTGAATAAACCATTGCATGTATGGACTTGGTGACAATAGAAGTAACTTATTAGTTACCCGGTATTCGGAAACGGGTCAGATATTAATTAGCAAGTTCTACCTGCCTATAAAGCATCCTCTCATAAATGTAGTACCGCTAGTATATATATATACACCGTATATATATATATATATATATATATATATAACTCAAAATACCAGTAGCCATTTTTGAGTTAGTGACTTTTGCCAGAATGATGATATAATGATTGAACTAAGTTAGGTTAATGGCACTGGTGTCAGGTATTTGAGTTTCCCCATGATAGCATGAAATATTGTTTTTTCATTTGTTCAGCACGAGAATTGAATTCAAAGCAAAAATTTAAAAGAGTGGTCAATTCCCATGGCATAATCTAGGAAAGGAATTACCAAAAAAAAGTGGAACTCATAGGGTTTGTAGATCGATACCATGTAATATACTGAGGGCACATGTAACGATTAGTCTGCTTAATTTACAAATGAAGAAAACAGCATTGGAGGACAATGTGTCCATTTACCAAAAGAGGTGGAACTCATAGGGTTTGTAGATCAATACCATGTGATATAAGGATGTCACATGTAACGATTAGTCTGCTCAACTTACAAATGAAGAAAACAGCAAGGAGGACAACTATAGTCCACTGTGTTGTTTCCACATTTCTTTGGGAAGCAATTACGTTAGTAACTTTTTGCACTAGATAATTCTCTTGAGAAAAACAAACAAGTCAAAAACTACTTTAAATCTAAAATTTTCTAAGTTTTCAAAGATACTTACAGGTACAATATGTGTGTGCTCAATATGCACATCTGATGGATGTCTATTTTTCTCCAAGTTTTCATTTATCTGAATCTCTTGGCTTTCCTCCCCACATGGCTTATCCAGGTGATTAGCAAGCTGAAGAATACTGCCAAATCTTCTGTTACATTCTGGGCAGAAAATATTATCTGCGACACTCAGTAAATGGTATTTAAGTAATAACCGGTTTGAAAATTCTTCATCACAGCAAAGAGCACAAACCAAAGTCCCCATACTGATAAATAAACCCTGTAAAATAAAACAAAATTAGAATTAAGACCTATAAAAAAAAAAGAAATGAAGTTTCAAAACTATGTAGAATTGGCACGAGAAAAGTAACAATTTCTATACTCTGATACATGTAACTTACAACTGTGTCATGGGGGGGAACAAATGTTAGCCTACACATTCCACTGTTTTCTGAATGTGAGGTAAGTACATGTAAGTTATTTAACTAACAGGAAAATTTCTAAATATTTTTTTTAGAAATATAGGCCTACAGTGAACGCCGCTTAATATAATCATGGATAATGTTATCAGTCGGGTGATGTTATCACTTTTATGAAGTCCCGAACGGATTAATACTCATAGGCCCTACATTGAAAAGAATGAGCTGTGATCAAAGATTCACATTTTCAGTTTTGTGGCTTTATTGCCAAAGATTGTACGTCATACAAAATTTTGGACGTTTGGTGTCATTCAAAAATTGTTTAAGGATTTCGTTTCTAACTCAACTGTATTGTGTTGTATTAGAAGTAAGGGTAGTCTATTGTTCCCAATAGAACGACCTGTTCAAGGGGGTGGCATTCCCTTTCTCTTTTAAGCAGTAAAACATCATTCACCCCTTCGTTTAGCTATTGCTTTTGTTTTGTGAAGGTCACAGTGATGACATGCAGTGATGGTGAGTGTAAAAAGAAAAGACTTGAACAGAGAGACGTTGGATGTTTTGTTAAGCGGTATTTACCACACGTCAGTAAACTTCCAAAAAACACTATGAGTATGAAACATTGGTTAATGGACATCAAAAGGAAAACAGAAATAAAAGTTTTTTATTGATTGGGAAAATAGTTGTTTACAGGATTTTATGAGTGGCTGAATGATTCAGAGTTACGTATTATCTTGCATGTATGAATAGTTAGCTTTTAATTTTGTTTTTGTAATGTATTATCTGATGTATTAATATAATATCCTTCAATTAATTCTTTCGGATACTGTTATCAATCGGTTCATATTATCAGATTAGCTGCATCCCAAAGTGATCACAATAAGCGGCGTGCACTGTACAGGGAAAAAATCATACTATCAGGGAAGAAAATAATGTCTATACAGAAGGCATAACATTCCAAATGAAATTTGTTTTACACAGGGGCAAGCTACATTTTTATGGATATCCATTTTAGTGATGGACTTTGATATATTCAGTAGTTTGATTCATATGGCTATCGAAAGATAAGACAGAACAAAGATTTTGGATAACACACTTCATGAATTCCACAAATTTTGTGGATATAATTTGTTTGATACTGAATTTTAAGCATCTATAAAGCTTAAAGAAGTTTTTATAAATTTTGTGCTTATCGCTGTTACCAAAACATATGGTCCTTAATGGTGTAGTCTAATATATGGCTCTTTTGAAGACCTTCTGTCCCAGAATATGCACATGTCGTTACGAAAGTTCTTGCACCACTTATAAAGAACTGATGAATAGAACAAAGGCAGCCTACTAACATAAGAATAATATGTGGAAAGAAAAAAAGGGAATCTTGTAAACCGCTATTTGAAAAATTAAAAGTCCTCACTCTTACAGGGGAATATATATACCGTACTCTGTTATGTGTTATGTAGTGAATAATATTGATAAATTTCAAACTAATTTTAGTGTACACGGACGTACTACCAGAAACATGAATGATCTACACAGACCAAATAACTCGTTAAAACTCTTTCAAAAGGGTGCTTATTATTCTGCAGTACAGATATATAACAAGCTTCCAAACAACATTAAATTATTATGTATTCAAAGAAAGAGCAAACCTTTCAAAACAGCTGTCAAGGAATTTTTAATAACTCACACCTTCTACAATTTGGAGGAATATTTCCAGCTTGGATAAATTTGGCAGCTTACAGTTTCTGTAGACCTATATGGGTCATTCCATGTCAAGTGAACCAATTTTTTGTCAATTTTGAACATGACCATCTCCGATTTTAGTCATACTTGGTTGTCATGAAGTACCACCTGAGATATGTTAAAGTGCAAAATATCAGATTTTTATGTGTTGTAGTTTTCCAGTTATACCCTTCTGAAATATGGAAAAAAACCAAATTTTCTGCATAAGTGCAATCACAAAATGACGCATAAATCAAGCTGGAATTGACATAGATGAGTGGGAAAAGTACCAAAATGTAGCTTATATTATGAGCTTTAATTTGATATGTCACACGAGTACTTTCGAAAAAAAATATTTTCAAGGTTACCCAAAAAAAATTTGAAAACTGAATTTTTCAAAAACCTATATTTTGAAAATTTTGAAAAAAATCTCACAGAAACATACATATTTCAGCATCATGTCCTACAAGTTTTGTTATGGGATCGAAATGGGATCATATTTTTTTACATTTATAACAAATACTATGCACGCTGGGTAAGAATATATGACACAGGAATATTGCACTTAATTCTAAAATTTCATTACAATCAAAAAGAAAAACTTACAGAAAACATGTTACCTTCCCTTCTTCAATGACAAAAACGTGAATTTATTGTCTACAGTAATTTTCTAGAGCCATGGTTGCCGCATCCATCTCTTCCTTCGAGAGGTAATAACTACGGCCAGTGGGACATGTAGGTTGCACAAGGGTGAGGATCTGAGAGAGAGGCACAGTCAGTTTATTTGGACAGTCACTTTTGAAAGTAAATGATGGAGAAGGACCTGCAGGGTGCAGAAACATCAGTTCCACTATCTGTGCTGTCTCATTTTTGTCCACAACTACACCAAGCCACCAATGATTGTTGTTCTCACATGTAACATATCCTTTTACTTCTGCTAGCTTCAGCCTCTGTTGCACACGTGGTCCTAACACTGAAAAAGTGGATGACTGTTCACTTCTTGAAAATACCTTTGTCAACAACACTTTATCTGACAATGGGATGAAACTGTGGAACTTCTGTGTGCCTGGTATTGCTTTTGTAGACAGAAATCTGTCTGCAAGTATTTTTTCCTCTTTGTTGTATTGTGCTTCATTGAAGAAGAAGAACTGCATGGAGTCGATGTTTTCCTCACTCCATGTAAACAGCTGTGCTGGTGTCATGATTTGATGCTCGTATGGCCGCTGTAGGCTTGCCTTTCCTGCAAGTCTTTTCACAGTACCACCCAGACCGTCACATACTCCTTTCCCATGGGCTGTTGCATAGAAATGCCACTCTGCCTCAATTCCAAAATCATGAACATGGTGGCATAAGTTTGAAAAGTTTTTTCTGTTTTTAAATTGCGCAGCTGCACCATCTGAGAAGTAGTAAATTTTTTTCAAATCTCTAATTACTTCCAACTTCAAATGAGAGATAAGCCTTTTCTGGAATAAATGAACAGCAGTGGTGTCATGCTGTAGACATTCAGAGATACATACAATACTTTTGTAGTGTATATTATGATCATTGTAGTAGACTGCTATAGGAAAAATAGTTGCTTGATCATTGTTCCAATGAAAAGACTGGGCTTCATCCTGTAGTACAAACGAATAATTTTCTGCAAAGTCCATACATACCACAGCTTCATTTACTCCAATATTCTGCTTCAAGTGATTATAATATTCTGCCTGTCTTCTTGCAATAAAAGAATGTCTCTTCAAAATCAACAACTGTTCACACAAAGTTTCTATAAACTCATCTGCAGTTTTGATGAAGGTTACTAAATTACATCTGTCAACAGAAACCCACTGCTTGTATGTAATGTTGTCCACCAGTTCATTATCTAGCAGCAACTGTAACTCATCTTTCAAATTATCTACACCTGGACATGAAGGACATTCATTAAGGTGGCATGCTGTGCCTGGCTCTTCACACATTAACTTCGCTAAACAGGAATTATAATTACTTATATCTGTGCCATCATTCAGTGTAATTTGTTTGGATTTCAACACTTGTAGCATTAATTTAACATTCTGATGCACTGTACAAACGCATACTGTGTGGGTACCACTTCCTCCAGCCAAGACGCAATGTTTAGGTCGTAAATCAGCAAATTTCGAAAATCCAATCTTATCAGTAGGATTTTTGTTTTTGAACAGCTCGTACACTTCCTTCAAGTTGCCCATCACTAGCCTCTTCTGTACATGAATTCTACTACTGTCACCCGTTTTCACAGAAACAAAGTCTTTTTTTCCAGGCATAAGACGGCTGACATCATCACTGTTGTAGAACCCTATTACCTTCTCAATCACAGATTCATTTAAAACCTTTCCTGGTTTAGGATTTGGTGTTGCCAGAATACCCTTCGCTTTCACCAATGCTTTAGCTTTTCTTGCCATTCTGTTGCTAACCTGAAATTCATTTTGTATTTCACTGCATGACCAGCTTTTAGGTAGTACTGTTAAAATTTGCAATTTTTCACTAACACTTATATTTTCTTCTTGAAACTTTTCTTTTAGCTGACAAATGACTTCACATGATTCTGATTTATGGTCAACAGTTTTCTCTGTATTTGTACTTGCTGCTGTTAGTACCTTTTCTGTCAAACATTTTTTTATTTTACTGTATTTTTTATCACAGTATGATTTCATTTGCAACTTCCTCTTAGCAACAGGTGACTCCTCTAGAGAGCTTAGAGACTTATTAAGGTACTCTAAGGTAACATCTAAAGCTACAAATGATTCATCAACATTAGTAGGCCTAGTGGTATTGGCTACTGGTACTAAACAGTCATCTGTTGTATCTGTAACCTGTTTCTGCTTTGATAGTTCTTTCCTACAACTGTCACAAATTTTCATACCTACCACAATGGTGTCAAACATGTCACACATCCAGTCAGTAACAGGCCTCACACTTCTTTTCACACCCTGATGTCTGTCTTTCTTGAAAGGGTTGCAGCAGAAAATCTTTGCTGTTTCACTTACTTTTTCAGCCATACTGGGGAAATACACAATGCCTATTTTAATCACTGAACCCACTACTTTACATGCAGCAATACAGTCTTTGTACAGCCTTTGAAGAAAGGAAGCACACTGCATGAGAGTCAAGGCACAACTGAAGCCAGGTCCAACAGGTTACAACTTGCATTCCCTGGCTGACTCACATGCTTGCAGACTGTGTTTACTCATACCCATTTGACCACTTGCACAAGTTGGTATATGCATGTTGGTAAACAACTCCCTGGACAAAGGAATGGATTTTAGAATTAAGTGCAATATTCCTGTGTCATATATTCTTACCCAGCGTGCATAGTATTTGTTATAAATGTAAAAAAATATGATCCCATTTCGATCCCATAACAAAACTTGTAGGACATGATGCTGAAATATGTATGTTTCTGTGAGATTTTTTTCAAAATTTTCAAAATATAGGTTTTTGAAAAATTCAGTTTTCAAATTTTTTTTGGGTAACCTTGAAAATATTTTTTTTCGAAAGTACTCGTGTGACATATCAAATTAAAGCTCATAATATAAGCTACATTTTGGTACTTTTCCCACTCATCTATGTCAATTCCAGCTTGATTTATGCGTCATTTTGTGATTGCACTTATGCAGAAAATTTGGTTTTTTTCCATATTTCAGAAGGGTATAACTGGAAAACTACAACACATAAAAATCTGATATTTTGTACTTCAACATATCTCAGGTGGTACTTCATGACAACCAAGTATGACTAAAATCGGAGGTGGTCACGTTTTTCCATTGGTTCACTTGACATGGAATGACCCATATTATTGTTATAACATGCATGTATTTTTTTGATCTGATGTGTTCTATATCCTTGAGCCCCGCTCAACACAGGATCTACAGGACGAGATATCTACATCTACATCTCTCAGAATTTCAACATTTTCCTTGAACCACTTTTTCGGTTCGGTTATTAGTTAAGTTAGGCTATGTAACGAGGATGTACTGATAATTAGGACTATGACTAGCATCAGTGTGCCAGACATTTGTTCATTAACACTTTCTACACCATGCCCGTACGTGATACGTTCTGCATTTTATTCCCGTGTGAACCAAGACCGTATCCCTTACGTTGCGCGCGTTCCCGTGCTAAGCAATGGGAGAATACTGGTGTAATACAGGATTTGAACAGATAAACACGAAGCTTAGTTTATGAACTTCCCAACAGAGTGTGCTTCATACACTTTTATAGATTCTTGTTCAATTTATATCTACTTTTTTTATCGAATTTATATCGGCCTTCTGCAATTACCAAAACATCAACAAGAAGATAGGTTACCATTCGTGAAGATGTCCAAGAATATTACACATGTTAATTACTAGACGATATGCAACCAAAATGTTGTCAGCATTCTATATTAGGCTATGTATTCTTTCAGTAATTTTAGTTAGTACTTTTGCAATAAAAAGGTTTTTAACCCTCCAAACCTTGAAAACATTATTTCCGAAAAAAGTAATTCCTCAAAAGAGCCTCCCATTTACTTGCCTGTGATATATTTATATGAGAGTGAATACAATAAAGAATATCATTTCTACAAAGAGGAAGTTTCAATCTTCATGCGTAAGTAATTCATTATTTTGTAATACATACTGTATGTTTTTAAAAAAACCGCAAAATCGGAAGAAAACACCCGGTTCACAGGATGAAAACGCTGAAAAATGGCGAGGTGTGGAAAGTGATATATATATATATATATTTCTTTACACGCCTATAACTTAAATCTAAAGACATGGGACTGCCATTAGGTTTCCAGCATTGAATAGTGTCCGCGTGACCCAATGCCCTCTCCCAGCTCAACAGAACATCAGCGCAAGGAGATCGTGATCCAACAGCGCAATTTTAGATAAAAATTTGTGTTCACTTTAGAGTCTTCATAGAGATGTAAGATGCTTACATATGGAATCTACAGGTTCTAGAGAATAATACAATATCAAATCTGGCTGTTTTCCGTATTCCTAAAACGAAAGTATCACAAGGAGCAGTGTGACCGAACATCCCTGCAGATTCTTCCATATCACCCAGTGAGCTGCATTACCGGAACTAAGCAACTTGTGAGGGGAAAGGTTGAACGGCTAATGGACGTGAAGGCCAGGCTAATTAGAACTTTAGGTCGCCCTTGCACCAAACAATATTTCACAATTATAAAAAACGCTGTATATAGGCCTATGCTAACAGAACCTTTCACAATTATAAAAAACGGTGAAACGGTAATTTATGCCGCGCACAGGTTTTCCTTCCACTGAATAATAAAAGACCCTTGCAGCAAACATAATATGTCACAACTATAAACAACAAAATAATATTTCATAATGAAAAAAGATCCATGCACCAAAAATTAAATTTCACAATTATAGGAGTGGGAGTGGGACTCATGCGCAGCATAAAATACAGACTTTTTCCCTAAAAAAATAATAGGCCTATTTCATAATAAAAAAAGACCCTTCCACCAAACATAATATTTCACATAGAGAGTAGGAGTGGGGCACTTGGGGATGACCTAAATTTCCATTTTCCCGAAGGCCAGGCTAGGAGACAATAGGTGAAGCGGGCCATCGCCATGGCACTGCACCACAGACTGGAGTGAGAGCTAAAGTGCCATATGTATTCATCTTTCGCTACACATTCTGTGGATTATCTTGGAAATATTGTTTCCAATGCCATGTCGAAAATTGGTTAGGCACTTGGCGGGTCCGATTGCCAAAAATGGGATTGTATTAGAATGGGCTCGTATTCTGATTGATTTGAATTCTTAATGAAAAGTAATGGGAAAAACCAAATATCGGGTGCCAAATAGCCTCCTCCCATACTCGCTATCGGGACCCGCCCGGGAAGGAGGGGTTTAGGGCGGGGACTAACTAAATGAAACAGTGGGAGACATCTAGTAGGTAATGGTGGAATTAGTAGTAGCGGCGCAGAGACATCTGGCGGAAATAGCAGAAACACAAGAAAATTAATTTTTTTATTTTCTCCTTTTATCTCTTTTCTCCTCTTCTCCTCCTCCTCTCCTCCCTATTACCTCCTTTCTCTCCTTCACCCTACCTACCTATTTGGGACCTATTCCTATCCTACTAATTTTCGCACCTACGGGGATTCGATCCGGGGAGCGTTCTTGTCCATCGCCTTGACCACTACACCACGAGGCTCGTTGCAATAAAAATCGAGAAAACTTCTAGCCTTTGTACTACAGATCCTAATGGTGCCTTGGTAATTCGTAAATATAATTTGTAAATACTTAGGTGGGTATATTTGGTACAAGGGGCATCTCGTATTTTGAATATTTGGTACAAGGGGCACTGTCGCATCGTGGGAATCGTATTTTCAATAGGGATAGTGTTGACTGTCGAGTGAAGGCGGGGACACGGTCGGTAGTACGTTCGGGAACGGTTGGAAGAAGATCGGGGCGAGAGCCGAGCGAGAGGTCGCCGGCCGACAGCTGCTGTCGCCGTGGCAACGGAATGCGGGATGGGCGGAGCCTATTTAGCACCCGGGGAAAAACCAAATATCGGGTGCCAAATAGGCTCCTCCCATACTCGCTATCGGGACCCGCCCGGGAAGGAGGGGTTTAGGGCGGGGACTAACTAAATGAAACAGTGGGAGACATCTAGTAGGTAATGGTGGAATTAGTAGTAGCGGCGCAGAGACATCTGGCGGAAATAGCAGAAACACAAGAAAATTATTTTTTTTATTTTCTCCTTTTATCTCTTTTCTCCTCTTCTCCTCCTCTCCTCCCTATTACCTCCTTTCTCTCCTTCACCCTACCTACCTATTTGGGACCTATTCCTATCCTACTAATTTTCGCACCTACGGGGATTCGATCCGGGGACCGCGAGCGTTCTAGTCCATCGCCTTGACCACTACACCACGAGGCTCATTGCAATAAAAATCGAGAAAACTTCTAGCCTTTGTACTACAGAGACGTGTAATACATGACGAGTAATAAGAATGATAATGTTCTTGTAAATACTTAGGTGGGTATATTTGGTACAAGGGGCATCTCGTATTTTGAATATTTGGTACAAGGGGCACTGTCGCATCGTGGGAATCGTATTTTCAATAGGGCTAGTGTTGACTGTCGAATGAAGACGGGGAGACGGTCGGGAGTACGTTCGGGAACGGTCGGAAGAAGATCGGGCCGAGAGCCGAGCGAGAGGTCGCCGGCCGACAGCTGCTGTCGCCATGGCAACGGAATGCGGGATGGGCGGAGCCTATTTAGCACCCGATACTTGGTTTATGCCAGCACCCGATATTTGGTTTATGCCAAAGTAATTACTGCTTCATGGTGAGATAGATTCTGCGTACCGTTCCCCCACCACACTCAAAGTCATGACCCTAAAACTCACGACCACCTGCCGAATCTAGTGAGGAACCAAGTACTGTCTAGCAGTGAGCGAAGGCCGAGCTGGTGGCATAGTGGGGGAAAGACAGAGACATTAAATGCAAGTGCATGGTAAGGTAGTGGGGGAACGCTAGATCGGCCTTCAGCTAGCCGTTAGACAGTAAGCCTAGGTTATAAATTAGGATAGGCTACGCCATTTTAGGTTAAAAAGTGTCCACTTCATGATCTCTTTCATTTCGCATATTTATGGGAACAAATTGGGTTTATATATGAATTCTGTAGGTTCTAAAGAAATTATAACCTCACATACGGCCGTTTTTCGTGTTTCAAATTTCTTTTTTAATGGGCAGTGTCGACGGCGGCGTCTTTTATTCAGTTCGTCTTGAGTCGTTATTCGATTGGTCCAAAGTTAGAGTCCCAGAAATAGATATACCCCAACCTGCCCTAACATAACTTAATAATCAGGGTAATTAATAATCCAACGCGATGTATGAAATAACAGAAGCAAAGATAGTCTACATGTGGGCCGGTCCAGGCTCTGAAGCAATGGTTGGTGTATTTCCATGTGTATGTTAATAGAAGAATTGGCACAAATAATGTAATATGCTTAATGGTACACTGGTAATACAGTTATGTTAATACATACATTATAGCTGACAGAAATCTATTATTTTTGCCTTTGCCTTATGTCAGTAATAAAAAGTAAACCTACCCTAAGAACATACCTTCAAGAGTCAGAGGACATAGAATTCCTTCCAGGAATGTTAGAATTTGAGTAAGAAATAGTCTTACTAATTGATGTGTACGTAAAACTCATCGATTGAGAATAATAATGTTATTAACCATATGAAATATAAGACAGATAACAATTTGCGACTTTAACCGCTCCACGGCTTCACGCACGCTTCCTGCATACTGCAGTGTTGCCAGATCTTTCCTGACTTTTCAGTTGATTCTTCGGTAGTGCTGATAAAATTTCCCTTTTTCACCTGGAAATTTCTCGCCATAAAGTTACAAACCTTTTAAACTTTATGACTAACATTTAAAGCAAAATCTAACTCTACTTCATGTACCCTACTATACAAAATTTTCACTTCAAATTCGGATATAGAATGAAAGTAGTCTGTGTTATTCTAAACAACTTTTATGTTAATATTCCAATAATAATAATATAGGGAAAGCGCACATTGTGCATTAATCGTTCTTCCGAAGATTTTACACTTCGCTGCAGAATTGTACAAGAGATTTCCCCCTGCTCTTGCAGACTGTCATATGGTAACGGTCACAGGGCATGTTACATAGTTCACATGAGCACAACACTTCGTTCGGGGTGTGGAACTCCTTCCTCTTGCACACACGATGGTGAAATCCGTGGACTGCGATTCGCGTAACGACGTGTCTCAGCTCGTAGTTTGCTTCCTTCCACTCTGAAGTCGTCATTGCCTCTGTCGCGTAGAAGTCTAACCAGATGTCCTCTTTCTTCGCTTGGAGCTCTGTTAGCAGTTCCTCATAGGCTGCTGTGGATGGAAGTAGTAGCTGGAGTCTTAGCTGCTCTATGAAGCATGGCTCGTTTGCTAGCTCATACGTCAGCCTGGATGGTGTGAATTTGGAGACACATAAAATTCTCTTCAGAAAGGTTGTCTTTGCCTTTTCTATTTCCTTCAAGTTGTTCACGGTCAGGTTGTGCCATATGAGTTCCATTCCATAAGTTATTATGGGCATTACTTTGGATACGAAGATCTTCATAGCAGTGGCTATGGATAGCTTACGTAGCAGAGTTATGTCGTTCATGGCCAGTAATGCAGCTGTGGTTTTATTCTGAATGTGCTTCGTGAATGTGGTGCCTGTTGTCTGTAGGGTAATTCCCAGATAGTTGAAGTCATTTACAATTGCTAGAGGTTCTTGGTTAAAGAGTATCTGATCTCTGACAGCAACTTTCCCACCTCTCCTGAATATCATCTGTACCGTTTTGCTGTTGTTTATTTGCAGGTGGTTCTTCCTCGCCCACTCAGTTAGACGGTCCATACATACTTGTAGGTCTTCCCGGTTTGGTGAGGCTATGGCCATGTCGTCTGCATACATATACAGCGACACTCGCCCTTCCGTTGAGTCCAGAATCTCTGTGACATCAGCTGTTGTGATATTAAACAGCAACGGGCTTATGGGGTCGCCCTGAAGGACTCCATTGGTCTGCGTTACGGGGGCGGAGAATTGTAGGTTGTCTGCAATGGTCACGGTGTTGTATTCCAGGATGTCGGTTATGATTCTTTGTAGATAGTTGTCTTTGCCTAGTCTGGCCAGGAGCTTGTCCTTGATGGTTTGTCTGTCGAGCATGTCGAAAGCCTTTCTGAAGTCCACGAAAACAACATGTAGTTTTCCTTTGCTGTGTCTGAGGGCATCGTATATGTCTGTCATTAGGTTCCTTATCGCCTGTAGCGTTGATTTGCCTTTCTGGAATCCAAATTGTTGCTCTGGTATCACTCCTTGAGTTTCCTCTGTGAGCCTGTCTGTCAGGATTTTGGTAAAGATTTTGAACATTGTACTCTCCAAAGCGATCCCTCTGTAAGAGTCCGGGGATTCCGCACTTCCTTTCCCTTTATACAATATTTTCATATAGGAGTTTCTCCATTTCTCCGGTATCCTCCCTGTTTCGAGGCACTTGTTGAAGAGGGCTACCCATAGCGCTCCCATGTACGGTAATGCTTCTTTCAGATGCTCGTTAAATATCTCGTCAGGACCCGCCGCTTTGTGAGTTTTCAGCTTGGTCACTGTGTTCACCACCTCCTTCTCCGATATTACAGGGAAGTTGGTTATGGGTTCCACGTCCGTTGCTCTGTATGGTCTCCCGTTGTTTAATATTTTGTTGAAGTGATCCTCCCACGTATCCATAGTGATTGTTTGTGAGAATTTCGGGGTTCTGGGCTTGAGTGCCATGAAGTGATTTTCGGACGCTCGTTCCACTAATCTTCTTCCTTCTTCCTCCACCCACGCTGCATGTTTTTCCTTAATCAATATTTTGTATGCTCTCCTTCGTTCGCTGTAGACCTTCAGGCTTTCCTCTGATCTGACGTTTCTGGTTGCGTGCAGGGCTTCTAGAACTACCTTCCTTTCCCTGTGGCATGTTTCATCGAACCATGGTTGCGACTTTCTTTCGGATCTACTGGTCCTCTCTTGTGCTTCCCTCAAATTCTCTTCGAGCGTTTCCGAGGCGGCGTCTATATCCCCACGTTGTATTGCTTCCAGTATTTTGGCTCTGTTTCCCTGTGTAATCTTCTCAAGGGTGTCGATGTCCAAAGTGCGCTTGATCCTTACTGGTTCCTTCCTGTTCTGTTTTGCAGACTGCGTGCTTGTTCTGTTGCCAGTGACCCTTGCAACTACTGGGATATGCTTCCTTAGGGGTGCCACTTCTGCTGTGTCCAGTGTTCGGAAGTCCCTAGCTTTTACATATGTGTTAGTGAGGATTAAGTCGATTGCACTTGTACCATTGTGGCATATGTAAGTTGGTGCTTCTTTCCTGTTCACCAGGGTGAATCCTTCACTCTCCAGGTATTCTAAGACTAGTTTGCTCTTTTCATTCGCGCTGTCTATGCGGCAGTTAAAGTCACCAGCTATGATCGTTGATTGATAGTGACTGTTATGGCATAATCTAACTGTTGCATCTACTGAGACAAACACTATTAGAATGACACTTCTTTTTTCTTATTACCTACTGATATAAATGAAGTTAGCAACATAATTCATACTGTTGAGAACAAATATTCATACTTGAACAGACTTGACAAAATAAATAAACTATTATTATTATTGTCATTTTCTCAGCTGTTTGGCTGGTGCTAGGAGTAGATGCGAGCCATAGCCAAAACATCCTCACTCTTCTACAAATTTGCGCACAATACATGTAGTGTTCAGAATGACAGCTTTCTGCATCGTTCCAAACAGATTCGCCCTAGTAGCACAGATCGTTGGGCCAATGTTGGGAAATGATCGCCATGTTTCGTTGGTCAACGGTTAGGAATGTCCGTCGGGGTTCCGTTGCCAAGGAGCGTTTTATCCAACCAATTGCCAACTGTAGCCAACCAATATACAACAAAATCCCAACAGTTGGGAGACATCTATTACGTAATGGTGGAACTACTAGCAGCGCAGAGACATCTGGCGGAAATACTAGAAGCACAGAAAATTTAGTTTTTTATTTTCCCTTTCATCCCTTTTCTCCTCTCTCCCTCCTCTTTTCCCTATTACCTCCCTTCTCTCCTTCACCCTACCTATTCCTATCGTATAAAATTCGCACCTATGGGGATTCGATCCTGGGACCGCTAGTGTTATAGTCTATCGATTTAACCACTACGCCATTAGTGATCGTTGCAATAAAAATCGAGAATTCTTCTAGCCTATTTACTACAGAGATGTGTAATACATGATAAATAGTAAGAAGGATATACATCTCGTATTTTGAATATTTAATGTGAATATATGATAACGTTATTTTCAGAGAACAAATAAAGGGCCCTAATATTAATAGAAGTAAAAACACCATTCGGATTCTTCAACATATCAAGATGGCGAATAACCGTTGTATCTTTATCGTCTACGTGATGACCTACGAACTACGCCGGAAATTGCCGAAGACTGGCAGGAAGAGGTGGAGAAGTAAATTTTTAGCATGTAACGCGCACAAAGAGCTCGAATAATTAATGAATTAACACTGTTTTATTTTATAGGAAATGAAAATTTAACGCATATAATGTTATTTCAACACTTTTTAATTTTAACATAAATGCGATTATATTCCAACGAAATGTATTGCTGGGCCAACAATCCTGTTGGTTGGTAACGCCAACGGAGGCTTAGCCAACGAATAAATCCGTTGGCAAAACCGAGGAAATTACAACCAACCTTTTCCCAACATATCCCTTCCATGCCAACCAAATCCCTCCGTTGGGCCAACGAAGTGTGCTACTAGGGCGGATCCAATCCCAAGGCTTTGATGTTCTGTAGCAAGGCTGACGGAATGATACCTGTGGTTGAAATTACTACTGGCAGGATGTGAGCTTCGTTTATTATTATTATTATTACATAACCTTACCTATAAGAGACGATGAGCACACTATTTACTACCACACCTTGTAATGAATTAATCTATCTTTCAATGAAGGCATAATGCCTGACATTTGTAAAACTTCAAGAATTGTACCTATTTTTAAGAGTGGTAATAAGATGGATGTAAATAACTATAGACCTGGTATTAGTATTCTACCAACATTATCAAAAATAATAGGAAAAATAATGAAAAAAGGCTATTATCATATATAAATAATCCAAACCATAGAATTTTCAACTCAGCTCAGTATGGTTTCCTACAAAAATCTAGCACAGTAAATGATAGTGTTTTATTGCATGGTGTGTTAAAAAACAGTGAACCCCTGGTTTCTAGGTCTCTCAGCTAGTGGAATTACTAACGTATAATTTTTCTACAATTATTTACCATTCACAACAAAATAACAGTAGAGTCTTATTTATATTTGGATACCATATTGCAATACATTTTTGTTAACAATATAAAGTATTATAATCTGTAGTTGCAATGTAGCAAATGAAAAAAAAATAAAAGGCAAAAGAAATGCACATTTATGAGTTTATACAAAACATGCACAACTAAGGAAAGAACAATAACATAATGTAGTCTTTAGAAAGCCAAACCTCCATCTTCATATGTGGCAAATATCTTCAATATGGCTGATATATAGGCTGCCTTTCGAATGTCAAAACCCAAATTGAAAACCTCAGCAACTTTCAGAATATTCTGAAAAAAAAAAATTAAGTAACAATTACTTTCTTAAAACATGAAATAATAATAATAATCATCATCATCATCATTGCTGTTGTCATTATCATTATCCTCGTTAATGTTGTTGTTGTTGTTATTATTGTTATTGTTATTGGCATCATCATCATCATCATCATCATCATCATCATCATCATTATTATTATTATTATTATTATTATTAAAACCAGGTCACCTTACCGAATAATACAATTTCCAATTTTTTCAGTTTTTCTTTATTTCAGCATATTATTTTCATGAATAAAGCATTCAATTGTTACAATAATTATAATAATAATAAAGCACTTGGAGAACAAATTGCAATTATTAATTACTCATAGTAAGGTCACTGTTTTTGTACTTTTCAGAACTATTTATTTGCTTGAGGACAGTGGCTCCTTGTGGCTAAGAAGAGAAGAGAAGTGGGAAATCAGTTTCTGAATTTGGATAGTGATTTTCTTTTTATCTTACCTTATTTCTTATAGGTTAGGTCGAGTTCAGTTTGTGATGTCGCCAAATCCCCCATTATTCCAAATGTTCTTCTTCACTCTTAATAAAAGGCAAGCCCAATAGAAAAGTTTTTGTACAAAAACTACCACATACTATGTATACTGGCTATACCAATTACTTCTAAAGTGTAGCTGATAAGATTCTACTGACTTCTTTTCTCGTTTAATACTCATAGATAAAATTGGGGTAGTACAATTGAATACCATCTATCCTGTTTGCACTAACGAGAAAACAATGTCTCTAATAATGAACACACTACATCGTTTTCTGGATTCATTTGTAAAATCAACGAAATTTTTAAAATATGAATAGAAATTTTAATTCTCTGAATTCACTTGTTTTTCTCACAGAGCAAGAGACACTGAGTTACTGCCTGTTTTTGGAGGAGCTACTGATTTTTTTCCCCCTTGGTTTCCATTATACAAGGAATATTTGTCTTCAGTGAATCATATTGCATATGCCTTTTTGGCATCTTAACCGAAAATTGAAAACAATCAAATTCCACTTAGTGCAACAATATTAACAAACTATAATAGTAGATTTTTTTAAATATTTTTATTTAATACTTTAATACTTACTGGCCCCTGTCCTGGATTCCTATTAGAGGCCTCTACATGCACTTTACAATTTTTAACTTACTAATTTATAATTACTTAGGTTATCTAAACTGTTTATAACTTAATCTAAAGTATATGTATAAGGAAAGAGAGAGAGGTAAAAAAAAATTAACAAGTTAATAGGAAAATAAAACACTGTTAACTTAATAACATACTAACTACAGTACATATCAAATACGGGGTTTTTGTGGATTTGTGATGATGAATGGGAGGTCGCACCTAAGCATAGCACACCTTCATAGATGCAGTACACTCCGCGTCCTTACCACCATCTCATCATCAACTAGGTGAGTACCAGCCATCATTGGAATCCTTAGTCTGGAAGCCAGACTTCAGGCATCAGCATCGACCAGCAGGTCAACCTGGCACCACAAAGTCATATCCGGGTTTTTTGTCTTTTATTTATAATTTGTCTAACGTTGTAATGTGTCCTTGTGTGACTTATACCATCTGTCTTATTGCCTTTGTCCGTGTCTGCTATTTATATAATCTTCTTTTGCTTTCTGGGAAACTCTATTTGCTGCTTCATCCAACAACTTCCAGGAGTAGGGGTCTCTTATTATGTTCCCTATTTTCCTACCTTGTACTAGTCTCTAAAAGGGCTCCCTCAACTGAGCAGTGTTTTGGCATTCCCAAACCGCATGCTCAGGAGTACCTATTCCCCCACACGAGCATGCGTTAGAGTCTGCAATACCCTTTTCCTTTAAGTAAATGGCCCGTCAGATAGTGGATCAAACCTTGGGATGGTTGTAGATGTTGCAGTTCTATAGTCTTTCATTTACGTTCATGAAAATATTGTAAACCCTACATCCTGTGTTGCTTTCTTCCCATCTGGTTTTCCAAATATCCAGTATCATATTCTTGACATCCCTTGTCGTTTCAACTCGAGTGTCAAGTATTAATTCTGCTTGGGCCTGTAATCCCTTTTTAACCCAGAATGTAGCTGCCCTTTGCCTTATAAGGAGATCCAGTGTTTGACCCCAAGGAGTGTGGTTAAGGCATCAGTCGCTGTTGTTCTGTAAGCTCCTATTAGTCATAGAAGGATTCCCCTCTGAAGATTACAGAGCTTCACAGCTGGCTTGATGTTTTATTAACCAATGTCCCCAAATGCCTGCACCATATCCCACTATTGTTACCAGTATTGCCTCATGATACAATTTCATCACCCTTGGGGGAAGACGAAACTTGGTCATTCCAAGATTGATGAATTTGTTCATCAGTCTATTGGCTTTTGCACTTACTCGTTCAATAAGGCCATATGGGGCATGAAAGTAAGTTTTTCGTCCAGGTCAGTCCCTAGGTATCTCACCATTCTGCTTCTCCTTATGCTTTGTCCATTTATATTGAGTGTTGCGTTACGAAGAAGCTTCCCTTTAAGCAAAAGATAAGTTGTCTTTGCTGGTGCCAATTTTAGTTTTAATTCTGCACACCAGTTACCTAGTATTTCTAGAATCCTATTGGTTCTACATTCCAATTCTCATCTTGAGTCTGCCTCAAACGCCAAAAGTAGGTCGTCTGCGAAAGCTACCAGTCCAAGTAGGTCGTTTGATTCTTCCAGTCTTAAGAGTCCAGGTTCCATTCCCACATCCCAGAAAATAGAGCCACAAACAGATCCTTCTGGGCACCCTTTGCCGAGTTTTTTTATGGTTCTGTAACCCTGGCTATCAATCATGGCGAATCTTTCTTGGCAGTAGTCCTTGAAGATGTATAACTCTGCCGGGCATTTAAGTTCCCTCAGGCATCCAAACAAGGCTGGCCACCAAAGGTTGTCAAATGCCCCTGAGATATCTACGAAAACTCCTACAACATATTTCCCCCTTGCAGATTCTATCAACCTAATTGCACGATCAATAGCATCTACAGTAGATTTCCTTGTTCTGAAGCCATACTGATGAGGATACATTCCCATTTCCTGTCTATGTCTTTGTAACCTATGGCAAAGTATTTTTTCAAACACCTTATCTAGGGCATTGAGCAGACAGATAGGTCGATGGGATTTTGGTAACTGTGGATCTTTATCCTCCCCTTTATGTAGAATAATTATTTCACTTTGTTTCCATATGTTCGGAAATTTTTCTTGTCACAAGCATTCACTCATCAGTTCAGCTGCAAATGGTGAAATCTGTTGACAAATATGGTGGAGAATTTCTGATTTTATTCCATTTATTGATTATTTTTGTTTTTTCAGCAATTTGATGGTCATCTCTACTTCCTGGTGTTATAGGAGTATTGTCAGAATGTTAGGGTTTATTCATTTCACTCCTTAGAAAAGTGTGTCCAGGGTCATCACTCCGAGCTAGATAGTAACAATCAAAAAGTTAAAATGGCCAGCATAAGTCAGGATTAGGCCATAACAACATGAACCCACAAAAACAATATTACTTTCGGCCAGTTGCAACTTAATCCAAAACAGCAAAAAGTCATCGCAAGTATCTCTAAGCTTGCAATCAAATATCTCTGGTAGAATTTGACATTATTGTTGCATGTATTTTTGCTATCTGCTAAAGAAGAAGAAAAAACTGAGCGAAATAATAGGCCTATATATTTTTTTCTAGCATAAGTAACAAATTCCTCAAAACCAGGACATTTGGATATCCCGAAAAACTTTCATATGACATGGGGACAATATGATCAAAACAGAGGTCCACCCACCACCGCCACGATCACCACTACCACCACCGCCATTAGCAGTTGAAAATGTGGACAAAATCCAAGAAACGTATGTTCTGCAAGAATGTAAGTAAAGTGAAGTCTAAAGTGTTTAAACATGAACCATAATTAATATAGTATATTGCTTCTCTGTATAAAAGTTCCATTATTATACTGTTGACATATTATGTCATGCATGTGTTTTATGAATACATGGGGTTTTTCTGAACCCCAGATTTTCACATTGTGGTGATCCACTTTCTTGAAAAAATGTAGCTATCTGCTTTCCTTGAAATATGAAAGGTGGCCTCATCTGACAAAATTATACATGACAAAAGGTTGTCATCAACAATGTGGTTCAACATAGATATTCCTAACGATTCTCGCTGTGGTCAGTCATCAGGCTTGATTTCCTGCACAATTTTTACCTTCACCTTGTCGATGATGAAGAACTTTGTGAATTGTTGACTTTTCCAATCCAAGTTCTCTGTCTTCTTGTCTGACTGACTTCTGTGGAGTTCTTTTGAACAATCAAATCAAATCAAATCTTTATTCACCTTTAAATACAATATATTTGTATAATAGGCTTCGTCAGTTTTTGGATAGTTTTATATAATAACAAAAAAAGCTAAGAATACAAATTTATATCCATAATATTTTCTGGTATATTACTCTCTAAAAATTCTTCTACGGTGTATATCGCTTTGCTTTTGAACCAAATAGATAGAATATTGTACAGTTGTTTTTTTTCAAGATTTCTTATCTTTAATGGAATTTTATTTAAAAAAATTATCTGTTGATAGCAGTGACTTTTTATATTTGTACTTAAGTGAAATTGTGGTTTATCTAAATCATTTTTCCTTCGCGTGTTGTAGTTATGCATTGACGATCTAGTTGTAAATTTAGTGCTATTTTCTTTAACATATGTAATATTAGCTAAAATGTACATAGAGGTAAGTGTAAGAATGTTGTACCTTTTGAAGTATTGTTTACATGATTCTCTTGGTCCAATTCCTGCTATCAATCTGATAATTTTTTTCTGCCAGATGAAGATTTTGTTTGCTGAATGGGAATCGCCCCAAAGCATAACCCCATATAGTAAGTGTGGTTGAACAAAAGCATAATAAGCTGTTATGAGCATTTCAAAATTTACACATTGTTTTAACTTTCTCATCAAATACCATACACTTGCCAGCTTTTTACATGTGTACAGTATTTGGTCTTGCCAGGTAAGCTTTGTGTCCAAGTATAGGCCTAATAATTTTACAGACTTTATCTCAGTAGTGTTGCTAAATTTTGGATCTATAGAGAACATTATAGTTTCAGTTTTTGATTGATTTATGCTTAAATTATTGTAGAAGAACCAGATTTTAGCCTGTTCTAGCGATAAGGTCATTTGTTGAGTTAAGTCTAATATGTCCTTATTTGCTTCTATAAACGTTGTATCATCTGCATAAATAATGGGGGTACAGGAGGGGCCTACATTACAATGTAGATCATTTATATATACAAGAAAGAAGAAGGGCCCCAACACCTGCTATGACTTTTCCTATTTTGGAATTTTTATTATCTACAAATGTAATTTGTTTTCTATTATTTAGGTAGGATGTAATTAGATTAATCTCTATACCATTTATACCATAATATTTCAGCTTATCAATAAGTATATTGTGTGACACACAGTCAAAGGCTTTGCTTAAATCAATTAAAGTAGCTCCTGTTACTATTTTATTTTCAAAATTATTTAGTATTATTTTGGTTAAACAATCAACCGCCTTTATAGTAGATAGATTTTTTCTAAATCCAAATTGTTTATCATAAAAGAGATTGTTAAAAGAAAAGTAATCATATAGTTGTTTTAAGATGGATGCCTCCACTACTTTTCCTAGGATGGGGATAATAGTTATGGGTCGATAATTTGAAGGGTTTGTTACATCTCCCTTCTTATAAACTGGTATGACCTTTGAAGTTTTTAGGCACTCAGGAAAAATACCCTGTGTTAGTATTTGATTTATTAAAAGTGTTATCGGTATTACTATTGTGTTGGCTATCTTTTTAATAATATTATTGGTAAATCCATAAATATCTTGGGCGTTTGAAGGGTTAAGATTTTTTATAGTATGTGCAACCATATTTGGTTGGACCTCGTACCAAATGAAATTGTTTTCACATATTTGAGTTGGTAATTTAAAATTTTTAAGCAGATTAGAAAAATTTATAATGGTTCCATTTGTGTTTGTATCCGGCTTGTTATTATCATTATTTATGTTCCCCATTTCTTTTGATACATCTATAAAATAAGAGTTTAGTATGTCTGGGGCAATATTTATAGTGGACTTTGGATTTCATTGTCCTTTTGCATTGTTGATTACCGCCCAATCTCTACACTTTATCTATCACCCCATCTTGGATGCCGAGATTCCCACTACTGTATCCTTTCAAAACATTGCAAGTCAGTAAAAATGTATCATACCACTTCTTTATAGTCTTAAATGTCTTATTGTACACAGGACGAAAATTTCATTGCACTTGAATAATTTATTTTGTTTCTGCATACCATCACACAATCTGAGCACGATTGTTTGGAATTGGCACTTTAGAAACAATCTATTGTTGCAGCGCCACTGTGGCTCAGGTCCACACTACAACATAACAGTTTAAACTTGGCAAGTTTCTGCTTCTGCTCCTTTTAGAATAACAGCTGTAGAACATAACATGTAAAGATGTAGACTTTTTAAATTGTTGGAGTCTCATGGTGGACACAGTGTATTAGAATGTGAATTAACCATGAGAAAAATTGTTTTACTTACCGAGGTACTGTTATCAAATGTCTGCTCCAAACCACACTTCACAATGTCTTTTTCTGATGCTCCACATACCCTGTCGAGAAATTCTTTGGTTGGGTATATCCTCAAATCAGTTATGTGTTTTTTTAAGGATTTCTCAACCGAATCTAGAACAGTAATCAACAGAGTAATTAAAACTGAATTATAACTGAACTACCCTAGAATGTTAACCAAAATTGGTGATGGCAGTTAATCTACATACTGAATTATACATTATTTAAATATCAGTAATGCTGTCAATTACATTTAAATGACTGCAGAGTGAGAGCAGTAGGCCTACTTAAAAATTATTTGTAAGCTGCCTATACCAGGTTAACATAGAAACTAAGATATTTGAAATCCCTATAAGTGATATCAATATATAGACTTATTTAATTAATGAAGGAAGTTTACACAGTGAAGTTATTAAATATGTAAGCATATTAAGTCTCCACTCATATGCTTACATATATAGACTTAACTTTATATAAATGAGGATCTTACCGAGAATATGGAAATTGGTGTCCTTGTGATATTTGAACTTCAGGCGTCCATATGATGTGTGCTGCAAGTTCTTGAGATATTCAAGATAAATAACTGATACAGTACCAGCACCACAAAATATATCTGGTAATATTAGGACATTTCTCTTTGCCATGAATGTCTCATGTGCTCCCGGTGTAATGGCTCCATTGGCACCTTCTGCTATTATCTGAAATAAATAGGACTTGTAAGCCTAATATGGTAAGAGGGAAAATTTGTTCAGAACCAGAAAATTAAATCATACTACCAATACAGATACTTTTTTTTAACAAGTCTCTAAGAGATTAACAGCCTAATGGCAGACTTTTTCCATACGCAGAAGAAACGAATTCTTCTCCTACTGTCAAGATTTATCACAGATTTGAGTTTTGGTGAGATGAAAATACATTTAAGCTTTAAAGGAACATATGGCTTTATTAAGTTCCAGAATGATACTTTCTAAGATTGTATGGTGGATGGGAAAAATGTCTGTCCATCTGTCTGTATGCACGACAATTCGAATACATTTTATCAGATTTTCATGAAACTATTGATTTTGAATCAAATCGGTTGACCAGTACTGGGGTAACGCTGGATTAATGGTTTAAAAATAGCAAATATACACTATACTACAAAGTCATGTGTCCAACCGCCAGGATAGCAAGGCCTCCCAGTTCAATTAAGAGGTCACATACACGTTATCCACAGCAGGCCGGGTTCGCTAGCAACAATGTATGAGTCATTATGCGGGATGAAAATTGTCGTTTTATACAGAAATAGAGAAAATGACTAAAAAGTGTTGTGTTCCTGGATGTACCAGTATTTATGCTAATGGGGAGTCTGTCCAAGTGTTTAAATTTCCCAGAAATGAATATAGCTGGCTTAAATGGATAACTGCAATTCACAGAAAATATTTTGTAGGTACTTTCAGATAACTCAGTAGTAAGTAAACCAAAACACTGATTTTTGTTAAACCTAAGAGAGTAACTTATTTTATAGTAGCATTCCTATTTATTAAACGTAGTCTATCATAATATTTACTAGGAACGTTAATCAGTGCTTTTTTTCTGGAGGTAAGCGGGGGTATGCATACCCCTTAAAGATTTTTCCAGTTTCATATAGGAGAAAATCATTATTTCCCACAATTTTGAAATCTGGTGAAGTTTGTGCCAAACAAAATAACGAAAGTTATTATAAGCATCGTTTGCATTAAAGTAGCTATTTTCAGTATTACGTTCATTATCTACCCCATGATTTTAGAGACGGGGCCTGACTTAGCACTGCGATCGGGAAAACAAGCGAGCATTACAGCACCGTTGCAATGGTAACCATGACTAGTCGCCGATGTTACTGATTCAACAATAGCATATGATCAAGAATTTGTTGTATCCCTTTCTTCTTGGCTTGATATTGTATTTATTTGCAGTAATGCTGCTGCACATGTCGCTCTTTGTCTGGCTATTCTGCAGTTGTTTTTCATGCATTAAAGTATATGTACCCTTTGAAAATGACTCTGCTTATATGCATGTTAGAAGATCAGCAATATTCCACAGTAGTTCCGAGGTTGGTCACAAACCTGTTAGGCCCCAACTCTTGAAAATAGAGGTATAGCTACTTTTCATTTTAAATTTAGCTTCTTCTGGTGAAATGTGTAAGAAACCCTGTGAGCGTATCATAGACTAAATTGCAGCATACGGGTAGAATTGATATGTATGAACTGAATCCACCTGAGAGGACTTAAATTCATATAACCTTATGCATGTTGTGTGATTCTACTTTCATTATAAATATTTGGGTAAGTCTGGCAATGTTCCATCAAGTCAAAAATGAGAGTACCCCTTAAATCCTTTTTAGAAAAAAAGCACTGATGTTAACAATAATATGTGTCCATATTTTGTTAAACCCATATGGTGGTAAAAAGTCTGAAGCATATTGTGATTTATAATTTGTGAATGTACAGTATGATAATTATTTACAATAGAAATTTGTGCTAGCTAAAATTTAGCTAGATTCATAATGTTGGTATGATTCTTCTTTTTAAATGATTTTTCATTGTGCATCTACTCATACACTAAATTGTAACATGAATGATATTGCATTTTGCTGGCATAAAGTATTTTATTTAAATTACATGTACAAACTTGTGTAAAATTATAGTCATAGTAGCTATAACATGAATCTTATTTCTCTATTATAAACTTGTTTTTGGACTGAAATTAGTACGTATTAGGTCAATGCATACCCAGATTTGTGCCTCTTCTTAACCTTAATTCACACTTGCATACACTGATATAAGAAATTCTTAAAATATGTAAAGATTTCACAAAATAAGTTACACTGGCATTAATATTAATAATGTAAGTGTACGCCTAAGATTCACTGACATGTTTGTTAGAGGTTTAAAGCAACTGTATAGGTTACAAATTCAATTCAATCTAAAAACAATCCGTCATGAATTACATTAGGTCTATTACTTGCACATAAATATAATGCAGATATTGTTAGCCATACCGATAGAATGCACAATATTATATCAACAGCAGCTGAGTTTAATTATTCAACAGCTAGTGTTTTTTTTAATGCCGTAATATTTATTTACACTGACATCGACAATTTGGTAGGTTATGTGTAGGATAGAGCAGGCCATGCATATTATGCCCATTATAATTTAAGAAGGCTATTAATAAATGGTTATAAGGTGTCAAGTGGACAAGTAATAAAGTTTAAGTTATGTAAAGTACCAGTTGGTTAGAACTTTTGGAAATAAAAATATGCTCTTCAGTAAGTAATTTTGTCTATTATTTCTACTCACAGAAACTGATACATCTGAGCTTGCCTTGTTTACTTTAGTTACAAATACTTATGTTTGTGGCAGCTCAGCCACTGCTTGGTTGTCCTCTATAGTCAATCAAATTTTTTCACCAGAAGTTTCTAATAAATACAAAATTTTGTGACAAGCCAACAGGTGAAAAAGTGTAAGGTATTTTAAAATTCTATTAAAAAAATCCATTTCACTTCAGTTTTTTTTTAATATGGGCATGAATTATGTGTTTTCCAGATAGTATTTATTTGCTGAACGACTTTTCCCTGCAATGTATTTAGTCTGGAGCAATGTCAAGACAAAAGTTCAAAACAGTTAAAGGTCTTTTACAAGTTAACTACTACCATGATTGTAAAACTATTAGACTTTCAATATAGCCTACAGCAGATATGTGCAAGTTGGAACTGGGGTGAGCCAATCATAACAATTTAATAGCCACATTCAATATAGGAACTAGTTCATATTTTAAAAGGTGATTTATTTATCACAACAATGCTGTAGTATTAAAATTTTTTAGAAATTGTTTTCCATAAAACAAGGTTTTAACAGAAGAGCAAAATAACAATATAAGCATAAGCAAATAAATCCCACTTCAGTTTAAGAGGTTACATAAGAAATACGTTTTCAATAACTGATCAGGTGGACAGATTTGCTTTTGTGCACTTTTCAAATAGGATTGATTCATTAGGTAGTAGGCTATGATAACAGTATTGATTTTTTATGATCCTGCAACAATAAAAAGTAATCATAAAACTAAATTCTATTCTTGAAATTGTCCGTTGGACCATCAAAGAATCTGGTCAGCCTAATGTAGGCTTGCTGTAGGCCTAAAACGAAACTATAAACGTACCTTTGCCTTCATTTTGCTTGCTACTTCAGCAGTAATTGTTTTCTGAGTAGCAGCTGCTACAAAAACATCACATTCTTCATGGAGCATTGCATCTGCTGATCCCCTGTATTTGTCAGTTTTTGTATAGTTGCACAATGAACCTTCTAGATTAATATGATTCAACATATCCTGGAAAACAATCATTCATTTATGAATCAGATGATCATAATAGTTATCATAGAATGAAAGTTACAATCCAAAGGCCTGGCCACATGGAAAATGGCTTGAATGACACTGCTTGCAAATTGGAGTTGCCGGTCAAGGCAAGGCATGGCATGGCAGCAGAGCAGTCACTCAGGTCATATTTTTTTCACAAACAAAGCATGGGCCCAGTTTACTGTTAAATACCGGTTTGTCAATATTGTAAAATGAATAATTGAAGGTGGCCTTGTTCTGCAGCCATAACAACCGAGAAGCAAGAGCATTGGTGAAATCAGTTTTTTCAACACAAAGTAAAATTGTCGATCACTTTGATTTTGTTAGCCTGCTCTAATAGATTCATTTGTTATAATGTTGTGCGATGCAGAGATCTGATTTTTTACATAGGTGAAGGGAAGAGAGATAATGAATGTAGGCCAAAATAGGAATATATTCCAAGATTTGAACGAAATTCACTATGGGTGAGTTATTTGGGTCAGGGAACTCGAATCTGAGGTTGTTTTTTCCCGGGCTGTGCTTTCTAATCATGAAATGCACCCCAAAGCTGGATTTTTAGATGTTTAGTTATTAATCATTTGGTTTATGAATGATCTTTGTAAATGTTAATAATGTTTTAATTATTTTGCTGTTAAATAAATTATTTGAAAATCTAGCGATTGAACTAATAATTGTGGGCAAAGCTGCAGACACCTGCTATTTTGTAAATAAGCAGGAAATACATGCCCTCCAGGATGAATGTTGAGAAATTTTAATATATTTTAAAATTTTAATTCTTAATGCTTCAATTACAATTTTTCCATTTCCTTTTATGCTGTCTCTATGACTGCTCATCTAAATGAAGCTAAATGATCATTTACACCAATGTCTGGTACTCAGAACAAATTCCATATTTCATGCAATGTACAATACTTGTCACTTTTGTTTATCTTCTCTTATTGGCTCAGGGGCTGAGCCCTTACGGGCTCGCGCACGTAGGCCTCATAGGTGGGTCCATTGTACACCCCCTAGGGAACGAATGATATGCATGCCCTAAGGCCACGCAGTCAACAGACTCCACCATGAGCCCCCATGGAGCTCCCCTACATCCAACAAGGACCAGTACCATTCCATATGCACCGTATCCCTGGGTCCCTCTTACAAGAGCCCCATGGGTGCAGCACACCGTTACGTCCCTCTGAGAGCCCCAGACACATGATACACCACCAGCAACTCTAGGACCACAAGCAATGGGGCACGACGGGAGAGGCAGCAGGAGCTGGCCCAAAAACCAGTAAAGGGGAACGGGATGATAATGAGGGGGAAAGGAAGTTGAAGTGGAGAGAGTTGGTGGAATGAATGAAAGAGGGAAACAGGAGGATCCCTGAGAAAACCCCCCAATGATCACGGGTTCGTCTACCACAAATGACACGCCCGCTGGCCTGGGGATTTGAACCTGGGACCGCTTGCATGCCAGGCCTACATGCTAAGCATGAGCCACCGTGTCAGCTCACTTTTGTTTAATAATTCATGTAATTCAATGTACCGGTATCTATCACGATATTTTTCCATGTCATTGTGTAGCCTATAGGCCCATTTCAAATACAGTCTTGTTTAATTTAATGGAGCTCACCATTATACTCCTATTGTGAAATAAATTTTTTCAATATCAGATGCAGTGGCCTAATCGATAAAATAATTTATTTTGCAATATATCCACCTAAAAAGAAGAAGTTTAACACCAAAATCAGCCGAATTATTATTTCACCAAATCAACAGACACCTAACAATACAACATTTCATTTTTTAATCAATTATTGAGAAATGCTTAAAATTTAATTACTGGGAATACTTTTATTCAATTTGTGTTCTAATAAACAAAAAGAACATACTGATACCTCAGAATGAAGTTTTCTAATAAAAGGGAGAAAGATATATTTGACAATATTGTCATAGTAGTTGATAGGTATGTCTATATGTCTACATTTGAAAAATTTGCTTACCTCTACATCAATACCATCTTTATTGTAGAACGATGAATTATGAACCTTAACTCCTATTACTTTTGCACCTGCTTCATGAATGTATTTTGCAGCATATCTACCCATTGTCCCAAAACCCTGAAAATGCATAAAGAAAGCATCTGATTATGAATAAAGAGCCAACCCACATCCTCAATGTACAATAAAGTCTGACTTGACTTGACGGTTGTTCTATTATGTGAATTAAGACCTAAATTTTGCAGAAAAAATAAATCTAATTCATAAAATAAAATTTCATTATTAATAAATAACAATAATACTTTGAGACATTATAACTTAAATTATATTTATGTTCTATATTATATAGCATTAATATAATTGGTATGATACAACACATTTTTTGAAAACATTTTATCACTTATGGGATTTTCAGAAAATTATACCTAATATCTCAAGGCTGGTGAAAAATGGCTCATAACCAATGGAATTAGGTTAAAAATGTTCACAAATCAAAACTCATAAGTTACCAGAATTTAATGCGGTATTTGGGAAGCTTCAGTCTAAAAATCACCTTAAAAAGAGGTATTACATTTTTAAAATTCCATATTAAACTTCTTAAAGTAATCAAGAATTCAATATAAAGAAACAAAAGGTTTCCTTTCTAAAATTATGAGTAATTTGATATATAATCAGTACCTATAACACATAGGGTCGATTGTATAAACAGGTTGATCTGAGATCAGAGGCAAAACTGATCTCAGTTCACACTGAACTCAGAAATTTTTGTTGTATAAATGTTAATCTGAGACACAAGGCTGAAGATGGTTTTTTAAAAACCGAAATGCATTCCTCACTACAAAAGTAAATAATACTTGGACGTTTTGCCTCCTGACTTTCTTCAAGAAAACAGCAATATAGGCTCCAGCGGAAGAGGACAGCAACAACATCAAGTGAAGCAATTAATAGACATTGTGGTAACCAAGTGCTTACACATTTTACTAATTTTAACGACTTTGACTGGTAATAGTGATATTACATACATCAAGGACAACACACATTTTTAACTTTACTGGCTCTTCTTATATATGTTACATTGTTTTTAATCGTAAGATTAATTTTAATAGGGACATTTTATTGTAATTTTAATTCTTTGAAACAAAAGAGAAATAAAACATCCATATCGGTCCCAAATTTCCACTGAGTCAAATCCAATAAAAATATGTGTTTAAAAATATTACAAGTCAGTGGATAAAAGTTAAAATTACCACACAACGTTTCAACTCTCCCCTGGAGTCTTCCTCAGGTGACTTCTCACACAGTACTGATCAAGTCACCTGAGGAAGACTCCAGGGGAGAGTTGAAACGTTGTGTGGTAATTTTAACTTTTATCCACTGACTTGTAATATTTTTGAACACATATTTTTATTGGAAAAGAGAAATAGGCCTAAGTAATTTTAATCTGGGACAACTATATATTATATACGTAATTTTATGTTAAAAAGGCAAACCATCCAAGCACTATTATCTTAAATGAGGGTATAAGGTGGGAAAATTATAATTATTTTATTATCAGTCAATGTTTCAAATTTTACCTGAACAATCACAGTCTTATCTTCCCATCCGCAAGTTAGGCCTAGAGGTTTCATCCAGCTCTCTTCGTTGATGAAATTATTCAGAGCATGGTACACTCCTCGGCCTGCTGCAAAGTTACATCCTCTAATTCCACCCTGTGTCAAAGGCTTTCCACCAATTGTTGCGAAGGAGTACAAATCATCAAATCCTATGCAAAATATCCCTGGTTTAATAATAAAATCTAATACTAAGTTGTATAATATGATGAGATACAAAGTACGTATTTTATTTTCTTGAATTAATAATGAACGCCTTACATTAAGACATAGATTACTAACTTTTAGGTGTAATATCCTAGAATTGATCATGTTTATGATGGAAGTCAGTAAGAAGTCATGACATGACCAATACTTAGAATATTAAATTGTTGGATTGGAAATTAATACAGAAAAACTAGGTATATGGTCATGAAATATCAAAATAATAATACTAAATCGCAGGTGCGTGGGCAAAGAGAGTTAAGTCCACCATCCTCAAAAATTGAGATATGTCCATAGAGTTCTAGTAAAAATGTTCTCTACATTTGTGTTAAGTTCAGTAAATCATATTCACAAAAGTACGGTAGTTATGGACGTGTGCCTCATGGGTTTATCCTTCTCTAAAGCGATGTTGGGCGGCTAAAGTGTGTTATGTCACTCTAATTCTCAGTAACTAGAAAGTGGACTTAACTCTCTTTGCCTGCGCACCCACGAAATATTAGATTAACTAATAAAGTATTTGAACAAGTGGGTAAATCCAAATATCTGGGAGGAATAAATACAGATACAAGTAATATTAAGGTAGAAGTTAAGTGTTGACTAAAATCAGGAAATGGTTGTTTTTATGCAATTCAGAAACTTTTATCTTCTTTTCTTCTTCAATTGAAAATTATTTATGGTCCTATTCTTTCCACTATGATTTTATTAAAAAATAATATAATACAAACAATAATACTTATTTACAATAGTGGATAAAACAATCCCCTCCAACACACAACGTTTCAACCTGCCCTCCAGGCCTTTCTCAAGTGTACTGAATTGAAAAAATCATAAACAAACTGCCGTAACTATGTTTATGATTTTTTCAATTCAGTACACTTGAGAAAGGCCTGGAGGGCAGGTTGAAACGTTGTGTGTTGGAGGGGATTGTTTTATCCACTATTGTAAATAAGTATTATTGTTTGTATTATATTATTTTTTTTCTTTTCTTCTGTCCAGAAATCTAAAAATAAAAATTTATAAGACAATTATCCTGCCAGTTGTATTATATGGATGTGAGACATGGTCCTTTGCTCTTTGGGAAGAACATAATCTGAGAGTGTTTGAAAACAGTGTGCTTAGGGAAATATACGGACCTAAGAGAGATTAAAACAGGGAGTGTAGAAAACTGCATAATGACGAGCTCCATAACCTGTTCTCTTCACTGAATATAATAAGGTTAATTAAATCATGGAGGATGAAATGAGCTGGACATGTTGTGCACATGGGGGAGGAAAGACATGTCTAAAAAATAACGACCGGGAGACCTGAAGGGAAGAGACCACTTGGAAGAACTAGACATAGGTGGGATGACAATATTAGACTAGATTTAAGGGAAGTAGAATTTTCGAGGGATGGTTAGATGGAGTTAGCACAGAACAGGGTTGAATGGTGGGCTCATGTAAGCATGGAAATCAACGTCTGAATTCCATAAAATAGACAAAATTCCTTTAGCTTGCTTAGGAATTGTCTATTGCCATTGAGTACATAAGTAAGTCAGTAGCAAGGACATATTTAAGGGGGGTCCTGGGGGTATGGACCCCCCAAAATATGAGATTTTAAAAGCATTAGTCAGTTAGTTCTGTGCCACTTAGGAAGGGAAGATGTCAGCACTTTATGGTCAATGAGATTTTTAAAGAATTAAAGGTAGAAAAAATCAATGTATTGTGTCACTCAGGAAGTGAAGATGTCAAAAATATATGGTCAATCAGTTTAGGATCCCCCCAAAACTAATTTCTAAATATGTGCTCGGTAAGTAGATACACAAAGTAAGACCAGTAGACTACATTGTATGTAAACTAGAAATACTGAATAGAAAGGTGTACAAGAAAAAGCAGTCAGATGTCAAAGAAGAAGATACATGAAGGAACATTCAAAAGAAGAAGTGAAGATTTATTTTCAAATCATTATTGTAAACTGTATTGCAATGTAAACTTCTCCCCACTCAAAGCTCCTACTTCCATGCCTTTCCAGTGGTGATTTCATAAAGATGATCGCATTTTGACAAATTACCAAATAATTGGAATACTGGTATCTTTCTTACCCACTGTCTTGGAATAGGTGTCTGCCATCCAAGACATCTCTCTAGCTCTGGTTTTCATATCTGGCCCAACAATATCAATACCAGGACCTGTAAACAAAACAGATGTGTTTCATATATAATTAATTTGTCCAACTCATACACCACTTCTACAATTTTCACATAATCACTGTTTACCTTTTGCCTTTTATTTGATGAAATGATCTTATCTTTATGACCTGCACATGTTTCCTTTTCATATGCCTGAAGTATAACTCCAAACTTGTTTAGTGATAGCCAAAACCATGGCACGTAGGTACTACACTGAGACTTCTATTAAATGACTACTAGTACTGAAGTTCCATGAAAAATTAATCTTGGATGTGGGATTTGCATACAGACCTCTTAGCCTATTAAATAGAAAGTTGCCAGCCATATTACTTTTGTGAGATGAGCTGAAGAGAAAGGAATGGGTAGAAAAGTGGAGAGTGTTGATGTCAAAAATTTGGGAAATAGAAGAACCCGAGGAAAGCTAGAAAATCCCGATTTTGTCTACGAACAGGGTTTCAGCTTCCCTGAGATTCAAACAGTAGATGCAATCATTTTACATTCAGATGTAATGAGAGTCCTACCTACAAATCCTCGTTTGGCGAGTTCTAGTATGTATCTTCTCAATATCTTTTCAACTTCAGTTTCGCTGTAAGGTCCAGGACTCATCCTGATGCCACCTCCAGCACCTCCTAGGGGCACACTTACACAGGCATTCTTGAATGTACTGAGAGCTGATAGAGCTTTTACTTCGCCCATATCCAAAGTAGATGATAACCGTACACCTGTTTACAAAATTTAAAAATTAATCCACTCTCTTTACAAACACGTACTTAGAACACAAACAATATGGCTTTGTTAATTTTTTACCATCAATCAATCACCTATTCTTTATTCCAATAACAAATTGAAGAGCGTGTTTTCAAAAACCGACATCTACATAAATTATAGTTTTGAGATATTAATTTTTTTGCATATATTTGAAATTTTTAAGAATTTTTATTTGTGTTTTTGTTATAAAAATGTATATGCTAATACCTTTATGACACCAATACTTTCAGAGAGAGAGAGAGAAAAATAATGTAACATTGTTTATTTCATCACAAAATATCCAAAATTTTAACAAAATTCAATATCTGCACAGGACAATATACTGTATCTACAGATTAAACTTTTAATTGTATATTACTAAAGAGAATTTTTTTAATTTGTTACAAATACGAGGTATGCAGCCCTTATCCTGAAGTTTTTCTTAAGAAGTACAGACATTATTCCTCTAGAAATATTAACATTCAGTGTGAATATCCATAACAGAGCAACAAGCCTACTTAAGAACAGAAATAATATTAAATTAAGAAACTCAGTGGTCACCTAAGAAAATGCAGTGATACTTAAAAACAAGTGATTATTGATGAAACACCCAGAATAAATCTGAATGTTGATTTCAAAATAGTTTTAAGAATAACTCTGTTATTACATACTAAAAGTGTTCCATTCATTTATTTGTTGTGGCCATCACATCTGGATAAAATGCTTTGGCATCATCAGGGACTGCATTAGTTTTTCAACATCCCATTTCTTTCTGACTCATGGTTTACTTTGGGAAATTCGTTGGTTTCAGTAAACACTTTTAAGTCTTTGGCATCTTTTTTTAGCACCTCACATTCAATGTACAGGTAGGAGAAAAAAAGTGGACTGACTAAAATATCTAAGTTGTCGATATGAGCCACTGCGCATGCCTAGCGGCATTTACAGGATAGCAGGGAATGTATTGAAATTTGTTCTAGTGTCGACTGTTCACTTAGCCCATTTCGAAACCCATGAGAAAATAAGCTATGAGTAGTAAAATTCATCATTGTGCTACGGAATTGCTTAACAACCAAGGCTCTGAAATCAGCTACAAGAGTCAGTCTGCTTTTTTTCCCCCTACCTGTACAATCCAAAATAAGTAGACTGAAAGAAGCACTTTACTTTCCCCTTTAACTTTTCTTTTTGTAGCGTAAGAACGTTTGCTGCCGAAATGTGAAATGACAATTTGGATATCAATGCCAGACTAGAAGTCTTCTTAAAATCCTGTATTTTCCAGTCTTGACCAAGCATTTGTACCGTTACATGTTTCTTCATTATGTTGCAGTACTGTTGAGGAGAAATAATGTCTAAAATCCTGTAATTCTTCTCTATTCTTCCAAACACCCGAACAGGTGGCATGTTACTATGACCAGGTACCAACGATTAATGTAGCCACATGATAAAATTTGCCTATCCTTTATTTGCCACAGATATTGGATGTTGTTAGAACACCTTAAACATAAATATTGGATTTTGCAAAAACTACCGTTTCTACCATTTCTGAGTGGAATAGATATCGGAATATGAAAGGACCAGTGTAATCATTGGAAAGGCAGCTACCGGTACTTAAACTATACGAAACAATATATATCTCAATTTCATTAAAAACTGCAGTTATCGGCTTTTGAAAAAAACGCTCCTCTACTGTAAAGATTAACAATATTGTTTGCATCAAAAAATACAATTTTTTTAAACTCAGGCCTAAATCTATTCTGAGTTTCATATTCATGAATATCATTGTTACATGTACAGTCAAGTGCTCAGAAGGTTTCCGATGCTTTTGGTTTCTTCTAGTGTTGTTCTTCATTTAAAGTTGGCATTGAATCTCATATTATTTGTGTCCCACACCAGCTCTGGGTGAGCCAATCTCTTATTGGGCTGAATTAAAGTCTGAACGCACACATTAGCTTATGAACAACGCCCAGACCTAGGTGAGTGGTGAAATAGGAATGGAAAATGGAAAAATTTCATCTGAGTGGGTTAATGCACGTCTTACAACAAATGTCCGAACCAACCCCTGGGTGAACCCGACTCGTATTGGTTTAATGTCAAAACTCTGGCATTCAAACATTAAGCCATGAACAAAGGTCTGCTTCAGATTTGGGAGAGGAGTGAGGGGAAAAGGCAAACATTAAACGGAGGGTTAGCACCATTAGCCTCTGTTGCGTATCCACCAGCGCGAAAAAGGATATGCTAAGGGGCGGGGTTGTGGCCTGGAGGAGCCGGTTATGCGCATTATATCGGAAAGATTCCGTGCACTTGATGTACATTGTACCACTACCCTGTAAGGTGCCGCTGCGGCGCCGTAGTTACAGATACTAGAAGTCAGAAGGAGAACTGCAGACACACACCTCCGGCGATGTCGCGACACCGTACGTCCAGCTTGCGTGCAGTCTGTATCGCGGTTCCCCACAGCGCCGCAAGGGTACCGCACGGGCAATTCCGGCCTCATAGTGTTGTACCGAAAGATAAAATAACGGATATTTGCACCAGGCCTTAGGTGCGGCTACGCTATTCCGACGACCTAGGATGGGGGGATGATTTTTAATGAATGTAGGAGCCAGGGGATCCTTAATCCTTATTTACTAACCAAACAATGTTAGCCAGAGAACGTATTTATGAAAGATAAATTTCCTCATAGCTAGACCGGGAATTGAACTCAGAACTCAAATCAGAAGTTCATATCACTTGACCATGAGGCCGGTCAATAGAGAGAAGTTTAAATTCTGGACTTTACAAACATCTATACTTCCACTGAGGTCTCAAACGTAAGAACCATGAGGATGTGTAGAAAGTTCCTGAAATTGGGAACAGGCATATTTTCGAGCTGTATCACAATTATTCTATTAGCTAATGCAAACAAAGTAAAAGAAAAATTGCTCTCCTGAAGAGAAAGATAAAAAAGAAACGAATGCAAAAGAGAACCTCAGTGTGATTGTATTAAGTAATGCTATTCAATCTTCTAAAAGAATAAATTAGTATATAAAAATAAAATGAAAATTTTGCTATCTATTGACAAGAAAGCAAGCTCAACTCTGATTACATTTTAAAGTACTGGTGGAATGAGAAATTCCCTGAAGCTCTGCTTTTCCTGCAGCGCATGTGGCTTAAAATGGAAACTTTTCTCATAACCCACTATTCCTCAGAACCAGCAATTTGTAAAATGTAAAATGTGAATAAAATATTTTAATAATTTTATTAAATAACTACAATTCTACTACAAATTAAATTAAAAGTATTTTCATTTTCTTGTCAATGTAGTTCCGCAACTCTTATGGACTGGCTGCCGGTGCTACAAAGGATCTTCCGTGTTTACTCAAGTATCCTGCATCACCACAATGAGCGAGGATTTCTCTGTCACATAGTCTAATGGCTTTAGTATTCAATGAATTAGTTCACATAGTAATATTAAAATAACACTTATTACTGTAAAATATAGCATATGATTAATATGGGTTCCAAAATGTCAAAAAGTTCCTGAGTTGATTATGAATCATTATAATTTAATTGGGGTGCACCACGGCGTAGTGGTACTGTGCTAGAAGCCAGAAGGTCGCGGGTTTGATCCCCATGAGGTCGTTGGGATTTTTCGGGAAAAAAACAAATATAAGGTACACTTTCGCATGAGACGTATCCCGCCCAACCCACCCTCAGCGAAGCAGTTCCTTTTATACCACGATCAAGGGAATTCTTCGAGCATGAACAGGCTGACAAACCGTTGGGTACAAGGCAAACCGTTGGGTACAAGGCAAACCTGTGGGTACAAGGCACTTATTCTCGCATTTTTAATATTTCGTACAAGGGGCACTCTCGAATTTTTAATATTTGGTATAAGGGGAACTCGCGCAGTTTTATTATTTGGTACAAGGGGCACTCTCGCATTTTTAATAATTGGTAAGGTCGGGAGTGTCGGCGACAATATACAAGGATAATTTGTCACCCTGCTTCGCTGAGAAACAAAATGTGAATATCGAGTGGGCGAAGCTCAAAGTGCACCTTGTATTTGGCTTTCGCCGATTTTTCAATTGGCCTAATCCTTCTGGTGGCCCGGGGATCGACTCAGCCTCCAACATAAATAAATACCAGGAGCAGTCCTGGAAGTAAAGGGACCTGGTGCTTAAGGCTGACAACCTTACCACCTTCACGCGGCGAATGTCTAAAATATAGGAGCCTCAACCTATTGGAACCCTAGGGCGTCTACGGCATGTATAGGGAACACTTTACTTTAAATTTTAATTAAGGTTCAATTTATCTTTAACATTATATCATTGTACAATTGCACGATACAAAAATCAATTACATTACATCATTATATTGAATTGGATTAGGTTCATGCGTTAGAAATAAAGAATGCATCAATTTTATAAGTTACTAGGCTTAAAATAATCATAAGAGGATGATTACTGATTGACAGTTATAAAGTGGTTCTGTAAGATAATACAAAGGAGAGACTGAGGAAGCTATAAAACATTATTTTGATGAAAATATTATTATCTCGCAACAATCATGAATTCCGTCAACATAAAAAATCGTAATCTCTTGGTTATTTTTCACTTGAACGCATACAAATTCATAAACAGATTTTCAACGACTATAGAGGCGCCAACTTCTACAAAACATTGGATGAGGGGGAACTTTAACAGCTTTCAGATGACATTATTATTCAAGACAAACCTCCAAATGCTGGAACTCTGTGCAGACTGTGATGGATTCTGTAACCTCGAAATACTTCATATCTACCATCGTCTCTTTTAATGGGGAAAGATACTTCAATTGCACCAGCACACAAACTCATAAGGCTGATTATGGCTTCCACTCTATGCTTCACATTTTCTTCCTTCATTTTGGGATGTCTCTCTGTAGTATCTTCTATTAACTTCGGTTCAGCAATTTTAACAGCTGAATGGAAATAGTATTCAACCATACTATTGAAGTCAGGATTCTTTTCCTTGGCAATATTTTGTAGCCTCTCTGGGATACTGTGAGTAAATCTTACAAGCGTAAACAGATTCGGAACTTTTGAAGAACGAGTAATATAACGTCTCAAATACATTACTGCTTTCAAATATGCTAGATTTATTAAAGTAAACACACCACCAATAGGTCTATGCAATGTTACATCCTTGAATGACTATTGTTTATTAAATAGGCCTATAACAGCACCAGTACACTTCAGCCATTTAAACTTAAATGTACTTTAACAATATGTATGAACAATGACGCATCAGTTCGTTACATCTAAATGTCATATCGTAATGAATGATGAATTGTGAGATAATTCAGAAGGCCTTGCTAAGGCATTATAATTGTGTGTAAAATAATCGGCAGTGATTTAGATTTCGGATGTGTTTTGGTTTGTACACGGCCTTCATTCCCTCTGGCTTGGTTGCGGGAATAATAATTTATGAATGTAGTAATAATAATATTGGTGTTCTGTGGTAGCCAGGTTAACCTATCTATGAAAGATAAAATTCACTGGAATCGTACCCGTAACCTCTTGACGAACACTCTGAAGCTCTGGCAGAGATTTTGGATGTATGGACAGAAATGTTCCAGCCTTTCTTGTATGTAACTTAATATAAAATCTGTACGCGAAGCCCAGCGAAATCTACTGAACGCAGAGATCTTAAATTTTAAACGTAGATCATCTGAAGGGTGGGTTAATGCACCTCAAAGCAGGATTTTTTATTTTCGCTTTCGTTCGCGAGTTATGAGTGACAATCTGACAAAAAAAAAACTTTTTTTTCTCTATCCAGCATCAGTTTTCAGTAATGCATTTCATTTGACAAATCAGTTGCAGGTAGCTTTGCCGTTTTTTGTCATAATTTGGAAATAAAAGAATCGCTTCATTTTGTAAGCCCACCCTGTCGATTCATTTCTTTGTAATGTCAAGGCACGCAGACATCTGAAATTTTCAACCTGGACAGAAGAGGGCAAACATTGTTCGATTTGGATGAAACTTACTTTGCTGGGGTTTTCTGGGCCAGGGAACTCGAATCTGAGGTTGTTTTCCCCACTCTGAGCTTAATCGTGGAATTCGCTTTAAAGTCGGATTTTTAGCTGTTTTATTAATTATTAAACGTTTAGTTTAGGCCTATGAATGTTTCGCGTGTAAGTGTTAATAAATATAATGTTTTGATTTTTTGCTCTTAATTTTTAATCTTCCAATTAATTATCGTGGGCGAAGACCTGGGGATCTGCTAGAATTTAATAAATAATAATGATTTCAATTGTAACGAAGGAGCTGAGGAAGAAATTTACAATTGAGGTACTCACATTCTCCAATTTCTCTTACCCCTAGGCCTATGCATTCATGCAGCAACAACAACTACAATATAGTAATAACAATAACAATCATAAAATTAATAATTTTATATTCGTCCATTTGATCAATTACACGTGTAGAGTACAGTTCATTTCGGAAACGTCGATTCTTATATGCTAAATATCCTATTTACCAAAGTCATCTTCATGCATCTAGGCTTACATACACACGAGCACCACATATTCACTTAAAAACATATTTAATGGTTTGTTTATTATCTTAAACCCTGTCTTATATCTCTAAATTCCAGATTATGACCAAATACATATATTCTTGTTCAATGTTTGCGACCTACACAGAATCCTTCTGTAGACTGTCTTCCTTACTAGATGGCAGCTGTGTGCCATAACTCGTTAGAGGCGGAGACTTAGTTACACAGAACTGCCACTTAACACCTAATTTCATATTCCAGACAAAGACAAATTCGATATCCGTAAAGGCCTATAAAGCTTGAAAGTCGCCATCATTCAGGTGGGAATTTAAGATTTACTAATAAAAACTAATTTAATGTTCTTGGTTAAGCTGATTTCGTCATTTTTTAAAATTAATTAATTTGAAAAAGTGAAAAACTTTATTGTAGAAAATATATGTCTGTTACAGCTGTAAAGTCAAGAATACAATAAACACAAAAATATGACCAGGGCCGTGGAAAGAAAGCCAGGGCCCCAGGGACAAATTTTCCCGGGCCCCTATCAAATTTTAAATTCACTACCCAACTCGCCCTTTAATGTATGCAACAAAAAGATTATGTAATGATATTACATAATTAAGTGCCAGAATGGTAGCGATACTTTATGAGATTGTCTGGTAGACAGTACTGTCTGTCTGTCTGTCTGTCTGTCTGTAAGCGCGATAACTCAAATACGCTTTATCGGATTTTCATAAAACTTGGTCCATTTATAACGCCCAAGGGACGAAGCCTATTGATTTTGGACCAAATCGCTTAACTAATGCCGGGCACGAAACAGAAAATACATTAAAATGAACTAATTAGAAACAATTTTATCTGTATGAACCAGTTTAATCTTTTGAAAATTATGATTTTAAATGACGAACGTTACTGTTGAGTCCAAAAGGATTTCTGCTTCTACTTTTAGAAAACAGCAATTTTTCTAAAAAAATAATACGTTTCAGATTAACTGACAATTCCGTGTCACCGTTATACGACAGGACAATGCAGATAAAATAAACACATAAAACATAACTTAAGCTTTTTATTGACTTATAACCAATTTTATTATAGGGTAAATTTAGAAAGTAAAAAATAAAATCTGGTCGGCCGGGCCCCCTTTTGGGCCCGGGCCCCGGGGCTGCAGCCCCGGCTGCCCCTCCCTCTCGTCGGGCCTGAATATGACTAGGTCATAATTCAATGATAGTCCTCCGCTTATTTATTGATGAACGTTTAAAGATCACTCGATATCGATATGTTATCGGTTATTTAGGCCTACTTTCACTCAATTACTGTCCGTGCATTTAGACATGAACACTGTAAACACAATGCGCAGTGGTATCAGTCTCACGTGATCCATACTAGCAACACACTCCCCTTCCGTCCCGCCCTATCTCTGCGGCGCATGCAAGTGTTCACGTCTAAATGCACAGGCTGTACATAGCCTACTCTAAAACAGAATTAAGCAAATTAATAAATCTCCTCTCCGGGTAGGAAATCCCTAAAATTCTACTTAGATTGGCTATGGGATATGAACACTCGGTATCGAAAGTTCTTAATAGCCCAAAAAGCGTAGGGGTAAAATGGACATTTCCTTAAGAGTAGGGCCTACAATCCAAGCCTACAACCTAACATACTTAACCATGCGATTATTAGACCTATTCAGGGAAACTTTAATTATGTCCCAAGGAAGAATATTTAGTTAACATGTAATCTAAACTAAATTAAACTAAACTAAACCTCCTGACGCTACATCTATAAGGGGCAAGGCCTACCGTCCATCTTTCAACTTAATTAGCAAATGACACGATTGGGGACAAGTAGTCAGCATGCCGACTCCCACGGCCATAGCCTAATTGATGGCTTTCTTCACTGGAGTCATTATTTCTTTATCAAGTAGCTTATCACTTGTCCTTACTATGCTGAGTGTGCTCAGGTCCATACTTCGTGCCTCAGAAAAATCTGCGGAGATACCGGGATCAACCCCGGCCTACAGATGCATAGACTAGTCATCAATGTTACCACTAGACCACGCAGGCGGTTACATGTCCAAACAAATATAATTTGAAATACATTATTATTAGGGCCTGGAAGTTTACGAAAAACCTGATGTAAAACATATATAGTTGAATAGAAACACTTTCCTTAACGCACTTCATTGACCTTGGTAAATTTCTGGAGGGCCGTTCCGCAGGTGGTGTTCCTGCATCATCAGCAGAGTGCCAACTGAGGTCTCTGGAGCAGGTTTCTGCTGATGATGCAGGAACACCACCTGCGTAACGGCCGTCCAGAAGTTTACCAAGATAAATAAAGTGCGTTAAGGAAAGTGTTTTTATTCAACTATTTAATACACAACGCTAAAGTCGGACACAAGAATGAATGTAAAACATATACCGGTAACTTCCTTGGCCCAAAAAGAAGTGTTGCCTCTTAGTATAATATAGGCTATTATGTTTGACATCCTCTTAATGCAAGTGGGTTGTAAAAGTGAAGAGAACGTCTTTATCCTATCGCATCCCTGATGGATACACAACCAACAAAATCTGATTAATGTATTCACGTAGCTTAATTTTCTTCACCCTAAGCATGGGCAACACAACTTTCTCACTTCACATACTGATATAGAATAAGATGCCGTATTGCAAAGAGCACGTATTCAATTGTTTCACCCTGATACAAAGCTTTATTATTCACCAGGCAAGATTGAGTTTCTACAAACAGTGAGCGTCTTATAACTACACTTCAGAGAATTTTTTAGAAAAATTATTTCAAATAAAACTTTTAGCTCTTATACCCTTAGCAAACAAGGAAGGCGTTTGGGGTCAGGTAGGTCCCTTCACCCGCAAGCACCCTCACATTTACAAGCGCAGGGAATTAGGATCAACCGTAATTTCCGCCCCATGAGTCACCTAGTCTACTTCAATCAATCAGTTAATCAATCTTAGATTTTTTTAGTATGTCATTTTATCTTAAAGTGTTTGTTATAGGCTATATCAATTCTACATATAATTACAAGAAAAATGACACCAAACAATGTATAATTTAGTTTAATAGGAACATTTCTAACAAACGATGAAGTTTTATAGTGACTTACTTCTTCATTTGTTAGAAATGTTCCTATCAAAGTAAATTGTACATTGTTTGGTGTCATTTTTCTTGTAATTTTGTGTAGAATTGATATATAACAAACATTTTAAGATAAAATGACATATTAAAAAATCTAAGATGATTGATTGAAGTAGACTATGTGACTCATGGGGAGGAAATTACGGTTGGTCCTTATCTCCTGCGCTTGTAAATGTGAGGGTGATTGCGGGTGAAGGAATCTACCTGGCCTCAACCGCCTTCCCTGTTTGCTAAGAGTATAGTATAAGAAAATTTAAACAAAATCGTTAGAGCAGTTTGGAAAAACCGCGAAAAACGAAATTTTCTTCATGTATATGGTAGTATAAATACAAGAATTTCTTGCTAATCTTCGTGTCACATCCACAAAGAGTACCTAACTCAAATTTAACATTTTGTTTTCATACGATTTTTTCGTTCTGGAGCTAGTCTGTTCACAGGCACACAGGCGCACGGGCACAAACACACAGACATGCTTCTGAAAATAGTATTTTTGGATTCAGGGGACCTCATAACGTGTATTTATGTTAAAAACTCAACTTTCAACTCAACTGAACTCAATTTCGGGGTCGAACACAATATTAATTCATCCACCTATAGTACCTATGGTACAGGCAGAGGAAGTAAAAAATCATATATTTAATAATGCATCCTATTACATGCTTGTGTTAAAATGTGTACAAGACACGAGAGAAATAACAGAAAATTGAAGGTTACATTTTGCATATTTGTGCATATTATGTTAGTTTTGCGATAATGCATCGTACTTGCTTGATATTAAAATACTTGTGCATGTTTTATTAATTTGTCATATTTTTAACAGCAGATTTCTGACAGATTTAAAATATTGTGCATATCTCTGTTAATTCTAAGAATTACAACATAGCCTATTCGTATAAGCGAATTTTTTTGGGAACAGACTGTAGAATAATTGACAGTACTTCTCGGAATTAACTGCATAATATTAAAACGTTTCACTTCATTGGGTTTCAATTTACTAAAATAATTCTTGCATTGATTTTGTTTTTGAAAAGTTTTGTAACATAATTTATAGAATTTTATACTTTTTTGTAATTTAAATTGTAATTCAGCTAACAAGAGAAAGTAAATTGTTATAATAAATTACTTAAATGGTAGAGCATACTTCACTGATTCCTGATCATTATTTGCAAATTTAAAGCATATTTCATCTTCTGATAGATCATTAACTTCCGGACCTTACTTATTATGATTATTTCTACTGTGAATTTTACAACAAAAAAAAAAAAAAGAAAGAAAGAAAAAAAAGATGTATTGAGTTCAAACATACCAACAGGAACCAACAGGAATAAGATGGCACTGCAAATCGTGGTTGTTTCTAATATTGTAATATTATGAAACATCTGCCTACGTTCCAATTATTTTTTACCCGCTCTCGTTTGAAAAAAAAATACCCCGCAGTGCTATCGTAGTTTTTGCTGGCCTTGAGTAATATGAATCCGTAGGTTGGTAAGCAATTAGAGCCCACCACACATATTATTTGCATACCTGGGCGTTGGCATAGCAGCCTACACGTCCACTCACCCCTGTCTTCATTCTATATAAGGAATACCGCGAAAACCTAATTCTTGCACTTGTGTCTCGACATTTTCAGGTGTATGGCAATGCAGCTGTAACAATAGTAGCTACAGCAAGATATACCAGCAACGATTTCATATGTAACTAGCATGTGTTACAATAGTCGTTATAGTATTATTAATAATATAAGTAGTAATAATAATAATCGTCAGATTTTTTTCTCAGTACGTGTTCAGTGTTCAATTCGGGGTGGCTCTTTACCAATAACTAAGTTACACGTGATTTAGCTATAGTTTGATAGAAGCTAAGCTACTTGAATCTTTAATAATAATAATAATAATAATAATAATAATAATAATAATAATAATAATAATAATAATAATAATAATGACTACCCATATGTGATGTGGAGAAATGTAATAAATAATAATGACGCAATAATATTATTATTATAACAACAGTAAAATAATACAAATAAAAATAAGTATAATAATAGGCCTAGTAAATAATAATAATAATAATAATAATAAGAAGAAGAAGAAGAAGAAGAAGAAGAAGAGAGCTGTAGTTCTTTAAAGAAACAAATGGATAATCAAATAATGACATTAAAGTCAAGACAAGGCAATTAAAGAGCCATAAATTTACGCGCAGTGCAGAGTAGGCCTATATAATATTATGTAATAGTGGAATACAAACAGTGAACCACCTAATATATGAGGAGCTTGCGATCAAAAACACGTTTGTCCACTCATGAACAAAAATGAGTTATCTATGGGAATGTGTTGTTATTAATAAAAGGGATCCACAGCATCGGGAAAAACTTTCGTTATCACAAGTCTGTTAGGCTCACTGTGACATAGGAGAGAAATATAGTGTTTCCGTCAAAACTAGGTATGTCCAGAACTTTCTTATTTTCATAATTTTGTTAGTACATTTTCAGTCACAATTCACAGTCTTCCTGCAATTCAGACAGGAGTCTCACACCAACAAGGAGAAAAAGATGAAAGTTGTTGAATTTATTAAAACGTTAGAAACAAAAGAAAGTCACTATTCAAGGAATAAAATATGTGTGTCCTGATCTCAGTATTGCTCGTCTTACCATAATTTATAATCAGGGAGTGGAAGAGAGTTTTCGAGTGAAATATAGCATGTTCTTCAAAGTTTTCTCAACACAATTTAACATTGGTTTTGGGTCACCAGCTACGATGAATGTAGTTTCTGTTATAGGATGAAAAATGGAATTAAAGCAACAAAGGATGGTATAATAAGGTAAAAATGCAATTAATGACTGAATTTAGAGTGCATACTCTTAGAGCTAAACAGTTCCATTTGCTGATGAAGGAACAACATGAGGGAACATTATCCTTGTGTTTTGACTTACAACAAGTCCAAAACTTACCTATAGATAAGTACAAAACTTATCTATACAAGAAGCATTTTATGCCAGACAACTTGGGTTTTACTCCTTATGCATTACGGATGTTCAGAATGCTCATCCCGTTTTTTATACATGGACAGAAGTTGAAGCTGCAAGAGGACCAAATGAAGTAGGCTCAGCATTACTACATTGTCTCAGGACCTTGTAAATACCAAGGGAAACTACAATGATCAAACTAATGGATGGATGGATGTTCGGGTCAAAACAAGAACACTCACATTGTTCATGCTTTGTCACTGTGGATGTCTTCTTTGATAGGACCTTACAATCTTGATGAAGGGTTTTGAGATTTCATGCTCGTTAAAACCTAAAGTTCAAATTGTATACGCGTCGTGTTACTTGACAGTATATGACTTAGCTTTAGGAACAGATTTGGTATAAGCGAAGTTCTGACAAGGAACTCAACATTCGCTATATTTTGTGTTCACTTTTAAAACCAATGTTTATAGGTAAATCTTACATCTAAGTCATCATATTGTTTGTATCTTGCTCAATTTTCATTACCAAATGACGTTTGATCTCTGTCATGCCGTCCTTCGAGCTACGAAATAAATTTTACTAATACCTAGGTACACAAGAGGTTTCCGATTAGGTAATCGCCAGCGATCGTGCTTACCGTGCAAAGGTCCCGGTTAAAATCCTGTTGGAGACCTCCATTTTTCGTGGAAGGCAGTGAGAACTACTGCGGAACCACCTTGCCTAGAAAGGTCGTGGAGGAATGTGATTTTCATCCCAAGATACCTCTCACGGTCCCCAAAGCGCGTTTCACAGCTTATATGGGACTACAGTATTTTTCAAATGAGAAGCGTTTTCCTTCACCGCCAATCACGTGTACGAGCTAACAAAGTGCCGCTATCAGTAAGAGTCTTCCCTCCGTCTCGCCGTATCTATGCAAGGAGAAGGACAAACGGCTTGTCATCTGCAAAACACTGTAGATATGTGATGATCAGATGACTGCAGTATGTTTTTGGAAAAAGTCATTGGCTGCACATCAAGACTAACTGTAGTAGAAAACATCGCAATATCTTTCTGTATTTAATGTCATCGAACTTTGATCCAGCTTATAAATTTATAGAACCTAAACGTGAACAAAAATGGCGATCCTTCTTACCACAGTAAGCATGTGCATATTGTCAGTTTCGCTGCGTGACGTATGCGCACAATGCCATTTTTCAGCATACAATGTGCGCACTAGAGCTGGATTATCTGGACTACCCCACTCATATGCCGCGTGTTTGATATTGACCAATAACGCTTAGCAATTCCTCGGGTATAGACCATCACGATAATTTATCTTATAAAATGATTGCTATTAATATAAGGGTGGGATTTTATCTGATAAAATGGTCAGCTCGTTACTGGACACGTAAGCATCAATGTGCTGTGATTAATACGTCACATTCTGCCATTAAGCAGCACGAAAACAGATTATTTTATACAACATAACTTGTTTGAAAATTGAAATAATAGAAATGTACATTGATTAAAAACAGAATTTCGATTAGCTCCAAGCCAGTTAGTGTGCTTTTATTCTGTTCTGCTGTTAGCTTATCTAAATGAAGTTAACTATGTCTTATATGCACAATTGGTAGCACTGGTCACAACATGGTAAATGGAATCGATTCATGGATGCCGTGATCTCGCAGCTATTAGTTTTGTTTTTATATAAGAAAGCACGAAAGTAATTATTATTTGTATAATCCGTTACATTTTTATTCATGGAATAGTCTTAATAGATCCAACTCGAGTTAACGAGTTTCATCAGATAAATTCGAATCTATCGATAGACTTGTAAACTCTCGTGGGATTACTATGATAAAAGTTAATTGGACAAATAATTGCTCAAATTACCACTATCTCTTATCCAATTAACCAAGTAACAGTTAACTAGATAAATGGATAATGATGTTATTTTACCGAGTTTTCCAGATATTTGTGATTATCCAGATAACTGCTAAAAGTTAGCTTAGCTGATAGTACCAATACAAGAAGGTTGTTGTTACAGTGGGCTAAAGGGGACGAGGAATAGAGAAAGGAAGAGAGAGAGAGAGGAAGAAGATTGGAGAGTGACGAACCCGCAAACTTGGGAACAGTTAAACACCTTACGGCAAGGTGTGAGCCCGGGGGGGGGGGGGGGGTAAAGAGCAGGGAGCTGTATTTGCAGCTGTGATAGACTACTGACTTGGTACATAGGCATGACTGATAGTACATTTATGAGTATGCAATAGGCTGGGGGATCTTTGTTCACTCCACCGAAGCCTACGTGAAGAAGTATGGCAAACACAAAAGCGTACAGTACATGGATCCGGAGTAAAAATTAACTGTAATTAATTGTCTGTCTATGGTTAACTGGCATAGAAATCCACATATCTTAAAATAATATCCAGTTAACTATATGTTCAAATAGCAGTTTATCCCCCTCTGCAAATAACTGACTGTGCAGTTAACAGTTTCTCATTATTTGTGCCAGCACTAGTGCATACGCGTCGTGTTACTTGACAGTATATGACTTAGCTTTAGGAACAGATTTGGTATAAGCGAAGTTATGACAAGGAACTCAACATTCGCTATATTTTGTGTTCACTTTTAAAACCAATGTTTATAGGTAAATCTTACATCTAAGTCATCATAATGTTTACATCCTACGCTCGTCATAGCCAAAGTGTTCCTTGGGTAAAGAAAACGGTGTGATCAATGCTTCTTTATAAGATTGGCTTTTTATCGAAATACAGCACCATTATTGGTTTACTTCAGTCTTTAATTTGTATAGGCCTATGTTATAGGTCCAAACTGAGACAGACGGATGAGTGAAATAATCACATGTAATTAGATTATATGAATGAAGAAACAGGATAATTGTTTTTATAAACGTACTGTATTTCACGGTACTAGGTGTGAGATTCAGGTATTAGAGCCAGTGATTTGAGCTAAAAGATCTGGCCACTACTCATGAACATAATTATTATGTATGCGTGGGAAGATAATTCGCGCCCGCTGATACAGCAGTACTAAAAAATAAGCGTGAACAAGTAGAAGCTTGGGTGTCCAAAGTGTTGTGTTTTACGTTGTAGGCTATAAAGAAGTTTTATTTCGCTCATTCAATTTATCAAAAGATAGACTTTGACTATTTTCGTATGGACAAGGGAATCATCTGACCATACTAAGTACAAAATAACAGACATGTTTATCTAATCTATTCATTTCCCCCTCGGAGGAGGAAACATTCAAACATAAGGAATAATCTAATTTAAAAGCGGATAACATAGGGTGAATCCTGGTAATGTGACATATTAAAATTATACATAGTCAATGTTTAATTAAGCGCTTTAGATCATTAAAAGATACTAAACTACAATAAAGATTCAATGTTGATACATTTAATACTAGTAGGCCTATGTACAAAGAAACAAAGGATACAAAGTATATTGGTAAATAAATTAACTGAAATAGTACAGAAAGGCAAATAAGGATTGTGAATGTACACAGTACAATATATGTTAGTGGTAGGTGGTCAAATGGTTTTGTTCCAATGTCGTGAAATTTTAATAGATAGTAGAAAACGGCTGGTCAAGTAAGAAGGGGTTGTGTACAAAATATAGAGAGAACATAGAAAGAGAATAACTTTAGAGGTGACAGATGTTCCTACCGACGACCACTGCATCATGATACTACGACTACTTGTCGTAGTATCATGCCACTGCATTGCAAGCAAGACGCCCATTAGCCTACGTCAGTGTAATCCAACTGGCGGCCCGCGGGCCACATCCGGCCCGCGGGCCACATCCGGCCCGCGTTAGTTAATAAATAGTCCCCCGAAACATCACTTTTTTGCATTTCTTTGTAATTGACAGGCAGTTTGCTTACAACATTGTTCACTTTCATATAGCATTGACAGCGGCAATACCTTCTATATTTTTTGTTTTTCCTGACAGAGATTCAGAAGGCATTTACTTCAAGGTTTTCTGATTCTAATGAACATCAACATAGATTTCTTTTTCTGTAACAACCCTACGGAGGCACCTCCGACCGATGATCCAGATATGAAAATGGAGCTATATGGCTTACAGAGTGAAAGTCTTCTTATGTCGAGAAATTGTCAGCCCATCGAGTTTTGGAGACAAGTTAACAAGATCAGTATCACAAACTTGCAAAATTGTGCTTTGGTAGTACGTATATGTGTGGTAGGAAATTGTTAACAACTAGTCAGAGGAATAAGTTGTCACAAGATTTACTGAAATCGTCACTGCAGCTTGCCATTACTCAAATGGAAGTAGAAATTCAAGCTGGAGTAAACCAAAATCAATTTTCTCATTAAGTCTATGTGATTGTTATCTTTGTATTATTTGAGTTTGTAAAATAGGCATAGGCAATCTAGTTATATATAAGAATATGATAGATATATATATACATATATATCATATTCTTCCCATTTTATAATAATTTAATGTTTAATTATTCTGGTCAGCGAATTAATTTTGAAACTGTCATCTGGTCCTTCACCCAAAAACAGTTGGACCACACTGACCTACGTTGTGAAGTTGCTGGAGTCTTTATAATAGGTTTACGTTTAAACTTTGAAGTATGTGATTGTTGCCTGATAGGAGTCAAACTAGCAATAGACTATAATTTATATTTAATTAATATATAAATTGTGTGCTTAGCTAAGGAGGGTGAGAATGCAGCAAATTGTGCTACACTCAGTATGTTATACGAATTCGTTAAATGTCTTTTTTATCATCAGCATGTTACTACCTTAAGCTCACTTAGTAATTTAGTTACCATTATTTTGTACCAGAAACAGTTGTTACGATGCTGGGAAAAACTTATTGCTTCGTAGCTCCTTGGTAAAGCCGTCAAGTGAAAGCATGTAAGAAACTATCCTAGGAGCTTATACTTACATGATTTAAGCTAGGAATTCTTTAGCGAGCTGTAAACTGAGATTCGGAACTAATGTTAGAGGAAAGGACTTAAGAAATAGTACCTGTTCATATTTATTTATTTACTTATTTAAATACGTTTTCGTCGTGATTCTCTCGGAGATACGTTAATGTTATGATCATATGAAATAGAACACAAAGTAGGATTAATAGTACATAATTATAAGCTTAGTTCATTTTCAGGGCCACTCATTCGCAATAGGTAACAGTAGTTATAGTCGATTTTACAATGGCCGCTGTCTTCCGTCCTTCAACCAGGCTCCCGTTCATCTCTTTCCTCCCTTCCATCTTTATGTAGTTCTCTTCTCTGCATTGGTTCCTTTACTTCGTCCCTCAAGGATCTTCTTGGTCTTCCTCTGCTTCTTCTGCCTATCAGACTCCACTCGGTAACTAGTCGTTAAGCAGTGGGCTCTTGTGAATCCGGCTGTTCGTTACATTTTAGAAAACAATAGAAAAGTAGGTGCTGATGTAAAATGAAATAAGTTAAATCTTTCACATAGAGATAGACTTCAATAAAGGTTTACAAAATCTCTAATAAATGAATTAGAGGTTTGCTATTTTAAAACAATATTTAAATTAAGCTTTTTATTTAAAATATATAGGCCTTCAGTTAAGAAAAATAGTTTGTATATTTATTTCATGTACTTTGCATGTAACAACTCCTCTAATAGAATTTATTATTAATTAGAACATCTTGAGGATGCAGAGATTTCAGCAGTTATATTCAATATTGTCGGAGTTATTTCACCTTGAAGACAAATAACTGTAAACTGTAAAACTGTAATTACAGAAAACTGTAATTACTTTCTTCCGAATTGCAAAAAGAAATTCAGTCGAGAGTTCATCTTCCAGTTGCATAGGTCTTTAAAATGCTGACTTCATGTTACGATATGAGCTTTAAAATTTAAACCTATGCGGATTAGATTTTTTTTTAAATTTGAAAATCATAATTCCATATTAAATTTTTTTATTATCTTCTTAGGCCCGCCTTTAAGGTCCCTTTCGGGGTTTTGATTACCCCTACTGAAGGCTTTCCTGTCCCCAACAATTTCTTAACAGTATTGGGAATCAGATGCTATCATGTAACCGAATCCCATCTTAACATCTAAACAAAAGGCATTTGGATATGTTTAAATAATAAAATATATACATATGGTTACCACGAGCCCACTGAGGCTGAATTCTAAATAGGAGGGTGCAAACCCCACTGGCCTCCCGATAGGCCTTTCGTATGGTGAAATCACAACCTTCGACTGTAATCAGCCTGTTCTCAAGAAAGTCCTAGTAACCTGGTTTTAGACACACTGGATTTAGTAGGAACACAATTTACATGGTAAATTATATAATATAAAGTATGAAACTGTTTTTATTTTACACGCTTCATAATGCTTTGGCTCGTTACACCGATTTGTACATTCCTGAAGCGAAGGTGCGGTTAAGGTCCTCCCCCGCTATATGAGAATGACTGAAGGATTGGCTTTGAATAGCCTCTTCGATTTGTTTCTCTTTCACTCCACGAATATTTCTACAGCAAAAGCTGCATATGCACACAGCTATCTAATGCGTACATATTCCGTTCTTGTCTTCGTCTGTTTTCAATTAAACTAGTCCTTAAGATATAGCTTCCTCATATTCCGATTAAAACCGTAAAATGATGTAATCAAGTAGTAGTCAATTTATTATAAAAAAAAAGTTGTTCGAGGAGAAATCGTATTATGCTAAGTGCAGTTTGTGCTTTAAACATGAGCTGATGTGAATCACTTCTGATTCAATATAATTCATCTTCATCACAGGGTGATTCCGCCTCTTAGAATGTTGGTTCCCAGAAATATGTAATAAAAATGCCAAAACCTCTTAAAAAGTAGATAATCTTTTGAGGAATAACCCTTATAAATTACTGTTTATTTATATCAATTACAGTTTCACATTAATTAACTTATATAAACTAAACTAAACTCCGTGGCGCTACATCCCTGAAGGGACAAGGCCTACAATCCGACCGCTCTGTCATCTGCCATAGGCAGACGGCAGGATTGGGGGGCATGTGGTCAGCATCCCGACACCCACGGCCGTTAATGGTGGTTTCCATGACCGGAATCAACTCATATAATTTACTTGAATAACAATTTATCCGAATTATTATTATTATTATTATTATTATTATTATTATTATTATTATTATTATTATTATTATTTCTATCAAAGAGAAGACACGTAAATGTAGACATAGAAAATTTCTGTCACTGACACTATTCTGACGATTAGAGTGCTTGATATTTCAAACACTTTATTTATTGTACATACAGTACAGCATCGATTATCCGAAACAATTTGGGGTAGCTGGTTTTTCGGATAACCGATATGAAGCAATATGAAACAAAGAATAAACAAACAAAAAATGCATAATTTTGTTTAACGCATCTTACAAATAACACGGAGAACTGACTAGCCAAGTTTGACAAGTTCAATGGTCATTAACGTAGGCCTAGAGTTTAGGAAGGAAGATTTTTTTTCTCCAGGGAGGGGAAACCGCAGAATCGATCGGCCCAGCGCTAGATTTCGTGCGTGCAAATTTGAATTTGCCAATTGTACAGACTTATTTATTAAAAGTATATTTCCAGTCGAATAACCAGGTATTAACTCTCTTACTGTTGCCTACACGAATATAAGCATTTTGTTTCAATTTAACGACCAAATTAGGGGGAAATATATTTTTAAAGAATTCCTGCACAAAGAGACAGAAAAAGAGTTCAGTGGGTAAAAGAGAACGTCTAGCCATCCTACTACAGAGAATCTTGACGAAATTGTAAGGTGAGGTTGTTGAAACAGCGAACGTCAAAACTTAAGCAATGGGCCGCATTATAGTATGAGTTATCACCCCAAATGTATTCATCATGCCGCCAAGACAGCAAAGCTCCTAAGATGGCAGTATAATCAGCACGAAGGAGGAAATGTAACAGTTGCAGAAGCGAAAATTAAAATATCTCTAAACTTTAAAATTTGTATGTATTTTTCAAATTTTAATTTGTTTTTCAAATCCACGTAAAAGTTTAACGACGCGCTTAGCGCAGCGGGACCCTGAAAATCAACAATTTACCATGAACAAGGCTACTACGAAAGAATTGTATGAGTTAATATGTTGTGATGTTTAAAATATGTAGTTTTAATATGCGTTTAATTTAATATAAAATTATATAGCCTAGTAACTTAAAGGAACCTTGATAACAATTGAACTAAGGTTTACTATAATACCTACTATGAATTAATTTGGTTCAATAGGATTTCTTGCTCTTTCTCTCTCGAATGTAAGTTATTCGATTAAGCAAATTATTGTAGCTAGTGGTTGCTAATGAGCGGTTCTTCAAATAAATGCCCATGCCAGAATAATAATGTCATTACGCCTTCACTAAGTACACATTCCCTTCACTGTATTTCCAAGTAAACTGTGGTATATCTTAACGATGTTAAGAGGGTGGTAATTCCGACCCGTCAAAGGTCAATTCTTGGGTCACTGAATAGCTTCCTGGAAGATGCTGCCAACTGGACAGGCCTCCCGAGAGAATGCGTGAATTATTGCAGCAGACAGTATAGAAACACACAGTTTACATGGAGAAGTTCCACTTACATGTTATTTTCTGCTCGAAAGACGTACATTATTTTCTATTGATTCGCCTTCATCTTTTGTTCATTTTCTTTTCCTTGCTCTCCTCCTCTTCCTATTCCTCAGCATATTCCAGGATCTTATTTACGGTAGAAAACGAGAACGGGATGAAAACCTAGACAGACCTACTAATGACTATACAAGGTATTAAAAGAAAACTTATATAAAAGCTGGGCTGTCAAACGTAAATATGCTTTAAATGCTAGGTTTTACAAGAAAAAATGCTAGAAAATACTAGAAAATATTTTGTATAAGATTAAAAAAAAGCATTTTACTTATCAGTTGTGTTTTAATAATTACAGATAGAATCATAATTTGAGTTGTAGAATCATAATTTGAGAAGTCAGTTCCACGTCTTCTGGGGCCTTTAAGCAATCAGAATGATCATCAGCTGAAGACATTGTGGGGGGGGGGGGTGTTGTCATATAAGTCCATTGTTCCAATTGTTCCAATCTTTCAAGCCATATTTTACTCCAAGAATTGCTGAAAGTATGGGCAGCAGCAATTTGTTTATGAGTTTATTTTTCATGAATATTTATTCTGCTGAATAACTGTTTCACTTCAGCATTAGAATTTTGAAAAATTAATAAACATACGGTGAAAGTTTCAAGTTTTTTTAAAGGGGTTGTCTCTCATTAAGAAACTCTAAAATCAAAATACTTCAAATCAAGATCTCTCAGTCGTAATATCAGTCCATTTAACCAAGTGTATGCAAGTTTACTGAATCTCAATTGATGACTTCATTTCTTCCTCTTAATGAAATAAGTCTAGCAGGAGAATAATAGGTTTCTTAATATGTATATATTAAGGCTTATATTCTTCAAAATATCAATATTTTTACCAGGCGATTATGCAGCTCTTTTTGTAGGCTAATCAAAAAGTTTAGTCCCCTTTTTTGGAAGTGAGTTATTTGAGAAGCTTTAATTTTTTGTTGTTGCTAATCTTAAATTCCCCAAATCATTTCTCAGATCTATAACCCAGCTGTAGATTTGGATCAAGAAATTCTTCCATGCTAGTGTTAGGATCAAGAGGATCAATCCTGCTTGTTGACGATTCTCTGTCTCGCTGTAGTAAATTTTCTGTGTTTGTCCACCTTGTTTTTTTCGATTTTCTGATTCATAGACTTAACTAAAATAACTTAAATAAAAATGCTTAAAAATTCTAATTAACTTTGTTGTAATGCTGATTTCTCTGCTAAGAGCTAGGTCCAAATATTTAATGTTAAATCTTGAAAAAATGTTCTCTGCACAGAACTTATTAGAAGTTATTATAGACGTATGCACATTTAAAAATAATTTTCGCTTTTATAGTATTAATTATAAATTGATTGAGCGAGGTAGCCGAGATGGTAGTAGTTTGGACTCCCGGGTCTAAACCCCGTGGCTGATCTATTTTACTTTCTTTTTTAACGGTTTCTATGTTCGTAAAGGCAAATACCGAATTTAAATTTACTTGCCATGATTTATCACCGCTATTTCATTATGTATCACGTCCAAAAAAATAATATAGATGAAATCAACAAGCCACATCAGTAATAACAAGCTGATGCACATCGATAGTTACATGGCCCTATTGTGGTATAGGCCTACCTACAGATCCTGAACTTTTGATATGACCTCGATGTTCAAAGGAGTATACATAAAACTGAATTTAAAAAAAATAGAAACTTTTACAGTAAATAAATATTACATTGCGTAATTATTCCAGCACAATCCTAAAAATTGTTTCATTACTTATTTATTGCTCATATTGCTGTCTGCAGTAATGGCAATGCGTTTCGGTTTTATAGACTACTAGCTTAAAAGGCCCGGCGTTGCCCTGGTTTTGTATTTTGTAATTCTAAATTAACTTTTGAAGGGCTTTCGATTTTAAGCTCTATGACCTTATCTAGGTATATAGGATTTGAAATGAGGAAGAACGACTTATGGTACTCAGGACTATTCCCTCAGAAAACGCTTGATATAGCTTTTATGGCTCAAGAGGACTTCGAATTTTTCATCCCATTGCTTCTACATACCTTTGGGAGTGGTTGAAATAAGAAGAGACAGAAATGCTGGCAACATAAAATTATACTGTCTTGTAGGAACTGTTTATTTCTCAATCTCATGTTTCGAGGCTGAAATAAAAAATAATTTCAATATCGCTTTCGTATTTCCCTCTCTCGTTTTACATGCTTAGGGCCTATGATAAACATCCATATTTTTCAACTAATATAAAACATACAACTATGAATAACCTATCATTGGATACGATTTTTTATTGATTTCTATTATAGCAAACACTTTGGCACACACTCAGGCTAAGACAACTGGATTTAAACAGTCCCTGCAATACGAGCTCTTATTCTACATCAAAATATGAAGTGAGAAAATGATATTCTCCATGTTCAGGGTAGAGAAAATTATGTGACTGCATTATTGTGCATTATTTTCGTGGATCTCATTCTTCATTATTTATTTAAACCAATGTATTACATCGATAGCATCAGAAATTGTTAAAGCCCAGTATTATGTAGCTCCCAAAGCCCTAATGAACACTGTAAACAATACACTGTTGTCATGTGATATGAATTGCATTTGATATTCAGTGTAATATTTTGAGAGATTATATAATTTTTCAAGGGAAGGAGTAGTTTGTTTGAATTTTAATGTTGACTGCATTATTTTCCGGGCTGAACTGGGTACGTGTGCAAAATTTCGTGCAGAAATTGCTCAAGAAATGTAGATTTGCATAGGGAACATACATACCCATATATTCACACATATCCACATACACACTTTCGGTTTTATATATTAGAGTATCAGACAATATAAACAACCTCTTCCCTCCAATACAACAAATAAGACGTGAGAGCTTAAGCAGTAACTGCTACGAGAAGCAATAATTTACTTTAACATGCTACTGCATTAAACAAGAATGCGTTTCATAACTTTATTGTCGTTCTATTACTTTAGTTGGATGCTAGATTTTATTACTTAGTTCTTTAGATAGGTAGAATTATTTACTAGTATTGGTCTATTACTTTAGTTGGATGCTAGATTGTATTACTTAGTTCTTTAGACAGGTAGAATTATTTACTAGTATAGTATTGGTATTTCGGCGACCGAAATTCGGATCGTATAATATGCTCAAACTCAGACGGTTGCGGACAGAACATTCGACAGCGTTTTTTCGGTCCATGTAACATGAGCCTAATAGATCGGTCATAAGATTTTGGATTAAAAGGATATAATTACATTCTTTGTCTACGATGATATTTTTTGTCATAATTTCCCGTTCATGTTGTCATATTGGAAAGTCGAATTTCCACTACGTTGTGACTGCAACCTAGCTTACCGCACTCATTACCACACTACTTACCATACAGGTGCGTCATTATCACTGTCTAGGAACTAACTACCATGCGACTAGTGGCTCCTAATTTTTTTAGTAACAAACTAATTTAAGCACACGCACAATAATAATTATTATTATTAACAACTTGTGAGAACCGCCAGGCAAAAGTAGTCGATCGTTACCAAGCACTGCCTACGTGAACATGTGTTAGATAAAGAAGGCAGTGCACCAGAATAAAAGGTTGGCAAACGTGGAGCCTAGATTCTCGAACAGATGTTTGTGTTTAATTATTTCACATAACTTTCAGGTTTTTTCCCTTATCGTTGAAAACATTATAACAGAATCTCGGGAGGGGGGGACGCGACGTCCTACCTTTTTTCGACCTTTTCCTCGATTCTGTTAAAACACACTTCCCACGCAACAATCGCAGAACACTACAATTATCTGATGTGACCATTTATAGTATTCAAATAATATTAGCAGCGAAAAGATACACATAAAATCAATAAACAGTAAGTTCGTATTCTATCGACTACAGGAATATTATCTTCAAATAACAACAATATTTGAAAAAAATGACTTAACCAAAATCTATTTATATTTATCCAAAAATCTGTCATTTATGAATATTACATGCAATACCCTAGTTTCTAGAGTGAAAATGTAATGATTATTATTTATGTGAGCACAACATGGTGTTGTCAAGACGTGGGCCCATGCATGACACAAAAATCCTTTTTAAGCAGGTAAACAATCTATTATATTCTTCAACAAACCCCTCATTCATCATAAATGCAGAATAGGCCTATGGAATTAGTGTCAAGATCCAGAGGAGTTATTTTGCATTCTCTACAAACGATTACATTTCTGGCTTGCAAAATTTAAAATAACTTATCACTGAAATATTAGCAGACGGAATGCAAAGCAGATAGATCTGGACGATTATTGCGGCAAAACCACATTGCTTTATTAAGTCCTGACTGTAAAACAGATGAGAGAAATAAAGTTACAGAATAGCATGGTTGTACAAACAAACATGAGGGACGTACTTAAAACGTCGTGAATATTTTAAGGTTATTACTACATTCCCGTCTACGGCTTGATATCTATCTTTCAGCTTTTTATAGGTAGGCACTTAACCTTCATCCCTCTGGTAACGCACTATATACTGAATTTTCATATTATCTATTATTTACAAGGAAATAATATTGTAATGTCAGGGACCCTTAAACGCACATATATGTACACTGGTTTATCTGCATAGATAAACAGGTACGTAATTTATCGCCGACAGAACAAATTGGTCTGCAGCACGGTTTGCGGGTTCGGCTTGTGAAAGTTTGGCGAAAATTTGAATTTACGCAGACAAATCTTTGCTTACCTGAACTTTTAACATATTATAACTTATACTATTACTATAGGCCTATTAGAATTTAAAAATCGGTTCAATATTGATTTCTAATAATATTTTATTTAACACGTTGTTAAAATATTATATTAATATAGTCTAATCAAAATGGTATATTACATTATATATACGCCCTATCATATTCCCTCTGCCAATCGCGTTCCAATTTCATCGTTGATCGCTGAATCGTCTTGTAAGCAAATTTACTTTAGTTTGATCATGGCCAGATGTTTGTAACCACTCTTTAGGATGTTTAATTCAAGATTGTTGGAAGCCTGGTTGAAGTCGGAACGTGTAAAAGCGAAATGAACCGTGCACACCCGGTGCGCAATCCGTCAGTGCAAACATGGTATGCACAGAGAAACTTAACTGTGTAAAAGGCCCTTTGTCATGAACTCTTATCCTCACGCAAAACCACCACGGTCGAGTATCATAAAACAGATATAACATATGGAAATTTCAAAAGATTGTAAAAATGTTTGCATGGATATCAGTATTTTTCCTATTAAGTGAGCTTTTCATTTTTACGACGGTTATTAAACGTGACGTAAGAAAAGGATAAAATTAGTGACCATGAAAATGGCAGAGAATTTAAAAGAAAAACTCACTATTGTGACTGGTGAAAAGCAACATGAGTTGTTATGGATATTATAGCTTTGTCATTTATATTCTTATTTAATTGGATTTGTAATATGAATGTCAAGGTAGACCTTTCTATTACCTACAATCTCCAACAAAATAAACATACAGTACTTTAAAATACCTTAAATATTACTTAAAAATATATTACAAATTGTGAATTGCCACTAATTCTTTGTTTTAAATTTTATCAAATAAGAACTGAAAGTGAAACAACTTAACCATTATTATTTATTTGCCTAAGGCTTTGAAGTATTCCGAAAGCAATACGCACAAATGCATTCCGAGGGGAGAGGGATGTTTATCAAAGGACAGAAGTTTGTTGATATTTGGTATTCCAAGTTATTCAGAAGATATGATTAAAACTACTTTGTTAAAGTGCAGAACAAGTGATGGCACTATCAGAAGGCTGTTAGCAAGAAACTTATAATTTCAAATTCTATGTTCAAAGACTTCAATCAGTTATGCAAGAAAATTTATGCCAAGGAGTCAGTTTGCAGTGAGTTATGCTAAGAAGGTTCATTCGACCCCCCCCCCCCCAGTCTATGCTAGAAGAGTAATGCCTAAATGAAACTGATGATGAAGATATCACAAAAGACTTAGATCCTGACAAACAGTATCACTTCAAAACAGTTTCACTTCAAAATATAATTATTTATAAGAATTATGAAAATTAATAAAAGTTGAACAATGATTATGTACCTGTCTGCAATTAACCATTAAAAAATAGTTCAAGGAACAATGAAGATGGAAAGGTTGGTCAGTCTTAAGCACTGGGAGCCATTATTTAGGATTGCACCTGGTACTGAGTCTAGGTGGACTCAAGGGCCACCAGAATATTAAGTAATTTGAAAAGTCCCGAAGACCTCCGCGGGGATTTAACCGCGACCTTCCGATTAGCCGTCAGTACATGAACCAGCTGTGCCCTGGCATACCATATTAAGTTAATACTAGATAAAATTACACTTAAGTTGAATTTTTGTACTTCTTATTTGAATTCTGTAATAAATTATTTACGACTAGGTTTATATGTTGCCAAAACTTTGAATTAAAAATAAAATAATAATTAGTGGGGCACACATAAGCTCTTAAAAGAGAATTTGAATTTGAATTTTCTTTAGAAAGCATTTAACTTCTAATTGGCCCAGAAAAATATTTTAATGATTATATTCAGAATGTTATAAGCCAACAAAATGTATAGTATTTATGAATTTGACCATAAAGAAATTGTGATTTCTTCTTCTACACAAAATCTCCCTTTTTGAAAAGTTAATTGCAGACCCAGTACATTTTTCCAAAATATTTGTAGGTTATACCTTCTTACTTTAACATAGCTACATTATTTAATTTCATTTTGGGTTTTAAATGACCAGCGATATCTCAGTTATGATCAATTTCTAGAAAATTGAAAAGAAAGAAGAATAAATAAATGGTGCAAAAATACGTTGCACAAACTTTCTCGCATATACGTGTTAAAGGCTAGCACAGAAAAAATTAAATTAAAGAGACAATAAAATTTTATTTATTACATTTTCATAAAACTAAGAAGTATCTAGAACGGAAACCATCAGAGTCGATCTTCATGTTTAATGCTTTTACCGTGAAATAATAATAATGAATGACAGTAAAACTGCATATTATTAGTACTACTAGTATTACTACGGGAAAATTAAAATATAAGTCGCACCTTGGGATAAATCGGCACCACCCAACCCACCCACCAATACAAGGACAATTGGTCACTCTGCTTCGCTCAGAAACAAAATACATCACACAGTAAATGCAAATGTGAATATCGAATGGACGGAGCTTAAGGGGCGACTTATATTTGAATTTCGCTATACTAAAACTAAAACTAAACTCCGTGGCACTACATTCCTTTAGGGATTTGGTCTACCAACCGACCGGTGTGTCATCTACCACAGGCAGATGGCAGGGTTGGGGCATGTGGTCAGCATGCCGACCCCCACGACCGTTAATGGTGGTTTCCATGACCGGAGCCGCTACTTCTCTATCAAGTAGCTCCTCAATTTGAATCACGAGGAAGTGTACCCCTACCAGACCCCTCAACCTCAGAAAAATCCAAGGATGTACCGGGGATCGAACCCGGACCGACGGATCTGACGCTAACCACAAGACCACGCCGGCGGTCCTACTGCTACTACTACTACTTAGGTTATATTGCACGCTTTAACTGCATTGTAGGTCATGTAATGTGTTTAGTATGTTTGCGTGAACTATTAGTCTATTGTAACAACTCATTCGCGTCATCTGTTTCTATTGTTTAGTGATGTCTTCGTATGTGGCATTCAGTTTAAACGATTATAATATCCAGTGACGTAGCGGCGATGAGTTATGGAAAATAAGCAAGTCCTATAAACCCGGCGTTTGCTTTTGCGAGGTAACCATGAAAAACCCAAGTCAATTTGGGCGGCCACGAGGTTTGATTTGAACTCAGGACCTCTTCCCTGTTAGCCCATAGGCCTACCACATCGCTGTAATTGGTTTAGTGTGTTCAATGCGACTGAGCTAAACTGATTGCATTTCACAACAATAAGTACATTAGGCCTATAGTTTTCTTGTTGCTAGTGGCAACAAAATGCCATTCATATTTTAATTGATATGTATGTTCTGAAATTCGCATTTAAGCTGTACTTATTTCGTTTTTATCTTGATATCTATTAATTGTATAAAGAAATGTTTTAAACAAAAAATTTCCATTTTAATTTTCTCTACAACTTTACTGTGGTAGGTTTTCATGTATCACTTACTGTAATGGATATAATCTAGAAAAACTGAAAATGGATACGAGTAAAGTGCCCCTTAAGTCATTTTTGCGGAAATACGGATATAGCCATTTTATTAGTCACAGATAAGACTTTACAATTCTAAATTTTTATTAAAATCGTTAGAGCCATTTTTTCAAAAAACAATTTTTTTAAAAAAGTTTTCATGAAAAGTCCCCTTAATATTTCAGTTGTAAAACTAAATTTCTGGGCGGTTCGACAAAATTTCGAAAAAGTTCTTAATTCAAAAAATGAAGTAAATACAACGAGCCGTTTACCCGCTGTGCTTGTCCACGGACAGACGGACAGACGGACAGACGGACAGACGGACAGACGGACAGACGTCATTCCAAAAATACTTTTTTCGGTTTCTAGGCTTCATGAAACGTGCTCTCCCGGCGTTAACTCAACTTCGATTTTTTGTCACGATCACAATACTTTCTCTATACTCCGTATAAGCGAGAAAGTAAAAGGAGAATGGAAACATTAAAGTTTAATGTTTACCCTAAAAACACAGCGCATGCATGAGACCAATTCATTAGAAAACATACATAAAGTATATCTATATTAATAAAAGGAAGTGTCTGTCTGTCTGTCTCTCAGTCCGCGATGCCCAGCGAAATCTACCGAACGCAGAGATCTGAAATTTTATACATAGGCGGACTAAAGGGTCGGAATGTGCACCTCGAAGCCAGAATTTTAATTTTCGCTTTCGTTCCTGAGTTATGAGTGAAAAACTGGCAGAAAACGTGCATTTTTTTGCGTTTTAGAAGCATCAGTTTCAGTAATAAATTTCAATATCAAATCACTTACAGATGGCTTTGGCTATTTTTGTCATCATACCTCATACCTTGGAAATAAAGCAACGCGATCGCTTGATTTTGTTAGTCCATCCTAGACGATTCATTTGTTTAGAGTGTCAAGGCCCACAGACATATGACATTTTCAACCTACACGGAAGAAGGATAATCAACCCTAAATATGGTCAAACATTGTTCGATTTGAACGAAACTCACTATATAGGGGTTTTCTGGGCCAAGGAACTCGAATCTGAGGTCGCTTTTACCAGGGGACGCTACCTAATCGTGGAATGCACTCCACGTGATTTAGGTGTTAATAATTATAATGATTTAACTATGCTCTTAATTTTTAGTTTTTAATTTTTCAAACAATTATCGCGGGGGAAGCCGCGGGCACATGCGGGCACATGCTGTTTGTCTGTCTGTCCACGATGCCCATCGAAATCTACTGAACGCAGAGATCTGAAATTTTAAAGATAGATGGACTGAAAGGTGGGCGAATGCACCTCGAAGCCGAATTTGTAATTTTAGCTTTCGTTCGCGAGTTATGAGTGAAAAACTGGCAGAAAACGTGATTTTAGCGCTGTCGAAGCATCAGATTTCAGTAATACATTTCAATGTCAAATCAATTGCAGTTGGCTTTGGCTATTTTTGTCATACCGTGGAAATAAAAGCATCGCGATCGCTTGAATGTTGTAAGCCCACGCTGGTCGATTCATTTGTTTAGAATGTCAAGGCCCGTAGACATATGAAATTTTCAACCTACACGGAAGAGGGATAATCAATATAGACCTAAATATGGTTAAACATCGTTCGATTTGGACGAAACTCACTATACAGGGATTTTCTGGGCCAAGGAACTCGAATCTGAGATCGCTTTTACCAGGCGACGCTATCTAATCGTGGTATGTAATTCACGTGATTTAGGTGTTAATAAATATAATGATTTAACTATTATACTCTTAATTTTTAGTTTTTAATTTTTGAAATAATTATCGCGGGGGAAACCGCGGGCGCCTTTACCAGGCGACGCTATCTAATCGTGATATGTAGTCCACGTGATTTAGGTGTTAATAAATATAATGATTTAACTATTAGGGTTATGCTTTTAATTTTTAATTTTTTAAATAATTATCGCGGGCGAAGCCGCGGGCACATGCTAGTATTTTTATAAAGTAGAGGAATCAGGTTTTCATACGAGACCAAATTTTATTTCAATTCCAAGAAAATAGTCAAATTCAAGAGTCAATGAATATCTCAATAAAGAAATAATGTTGGAAATTACTGTGAGCTGCAACTAGATCTTCCACAACAAAAAATTATATTCCACTGCGCCTACTAGCTCCCATTAAGAAAAAATTAAAGATTTCAAAGTAATAAGGTTAATCTAATTCATAATTCAGAAACATAATATATCAATATACCGTTTATCTGAAAGACCTATTGATTCACTTTTACAATGAAAGCTCACTAATAAACAACATACCGTTTGGTAGTATCATATGAGAAAAATTCCTCCGACACTGGGATTTGCACTCAGGATCTTTCGCTATCCGTGCCAATGCTCTACCAACTGAGCTAAGGCAGAGTTCAACTCATATAGCGTTTACACAGAAACATAAATGAAGGGGCAAAATTAGAAATACACCATGGATTTGGAGAAGTTAACTGAGAGAAAGGCATTGGCATATGAGATTTGGAAAATTTAGTATGAATCAATGTCATATCTTTATATCTTAAAATTAACTAGATATCGGTCGTTACTTGTATGCGTTATTATTTCAAGAGAAATGACATCTTAGTCTCTTTGATGACTATCTGTTTGTTACAGGTCCGTTCGTTGCATTAACAGGTAGGACAGAACTCTGGGAGAAAGTAAACGAACATATTATTTCCGTATCCCTTTTACAGCCAAGGGATAAGGTAGAAAAAAATTTAATGAGGGGCATTATATATTGAGAAATGTGTTATCTTTTCATCTAATGTCATATTTGAAAAACGATTCCATGAATTCTTATTAGTTCTGCATATACTAATAATTATGTTTATTACAATGCTACAACCATAATAGCTTTACATTTTGAACTTCTATAATGAAAAAGTCTGATTTGTATTTCTAGTGCATGACGTCCTTTCACACACACTGTATCTATGTATTTTAAAAATAATTACATGCTGAAAAACATATCAAAAATATCCTTGTGGTCGCATTCTTTAAGTTTCTTACGTCTTACGACTTGGAGTAATATATTATTTTACCTGATCTGTAAGAAAACAATATATTATTAAAAGAAAACACTGTGGACACTCACTTAATTTATTTAGACATTTTTATCTCCTCAGGAAGAGGAAAAATATATTTCGACAATTTTTTGTTTTAGAATGTGCCGTTGGAGCATTAGTATTACTGAAAAGGCATTTACTGTTTGAAAATTATCCAAATCTGTGTTGGAGACTTGTTTTTCTTCCGATGTTGGTTCAGGCATTTGATTTGTATGTAGTGGGAATTCAAAAAGCCAGTTGACTGTTGCAGGATTTCATCACATCTGGAGGGGATACAGCAAACCGTTTTAAGACATTTTAGACATTTTTATTATCTCCTCAGGAAGAGGAAAAATATTTTTCGACAATTTTTTGTTTTAGAATGTGTCGTTGGAGCATTAGTATTACTGAAAATCCATTTACTGTTTGAAAATTATCCAAATCTGTGTTGAAAACTTGTTTTTCTTCCGATGTTGGTTCGGACATTTTTGATTTGTATGTAGTGGGAATTCAAAAAGCCAGTTAACTGCTGCAGGATTTCATCACATCTGGGGAGGATACAGCAAACCCTTTTAAGTCTGAAGCAGTCTTGCTGTCATCTCTATGTGTTAAGTCTAACATATGTTTTTCCGGTTTGATTGCTTTCGTATTCCAAAGAGTTAAAAGTCCAAATATTTTCTCTTTCGTTTTAGGATATACCTTACTTTCCTTTTTCGATGACGTTTTAGCCCTGATCTCATTCCTGCATTGCATTTTTTTCTTACTTTTCTTTGTATTGGAACTTGTAACTATTTTAAAGTCGTTAATACATTTCATTTTATTTTCAGAAACTGATCTGCTATTTCTTATAGTGCATGGATTTCCATCCGTTTCCTCCTTGTCCCTTTTCCTTAAAAGGTTAGCGGTATTTTGTGTTTCTTGTTCATCGTGGGTTGCAAAGTTACAGTATTCTACTGAACTGATATCATGATTGCTGCTAGCGGGTTCTGTCACTGGCAGTCGTACAGTTAGATGAAAAACGGGCGCATTCTTGTTGAAGATATTCACACTGTTTTGTACTGAATTTGTTGAATCAATTACTGATGTAACTTGGTCATGCACGTGCATCTTAGTATACGAAAGATGGGGGTTTTCCTGCATTTCTTCTGGTAGACAAATGAAAGTATTTAATCTTGAGGCATTGCTTTCTAACTCTTCGCATTCAGGATATGTGGGAATAAAAGTACTTATGCGTGAAGTTTTGCTTTCTGTTACTTTATTCTCGAGACTTATTTTATAACTATCTGCTGAAGGAAATTCAGAAATAGATCCTTCAATTTCTTCTGAAGTTGTATGTGAATCTGGAACTTTATATAGTGTTGTAGTACTTATGACCCGTTTTTCTATAGGTGTGCTTGTTTGAACTTGAATGTCTACTTGAGAAGTAATACCATATTGTATTCCACTTTTATATTCAATATAGTTTGTATTGTTTGTTAGATATTCGGCTGTTTCTTTGCTCCCACTTTCAGATATCATAGTTCTTGTGACGTCACATTTTGTTTTCATTTCAGTGTTTTCATAGCCAATGACATCCACTGCTTTATCATCATTTAGATTGTTACAACCTTCTCTCTCATAAGTTAGTGAGATTCCTAACTGTGGGTCTGAAGTTTTGCATGAAACAGGATTTTCAGAATCCTTAAGTGAATTTCTGCCCATTTCTTCAGCATTCCTTTTCAACAATTCGAAATTGTCCTTATTCCTCGTATTTAATACCATTTCAGGTACCGATCTGCTATTTCTTATAGTGCATGGATTTCCATCCGTTTCCTCCTTGTCCCTTTTCCTTAAAAGGTTAGCGGTATTTTGTGTTTCTTGTTCATCGTGGGTTGCAAAGTTACAGTTTTCTACTGAACTGATATCATGATTGCTGCTAGCGGGTTCTGTCACTGGCAGTCGTACAGTTAGATGAAAAACGGGCGCATTCTTGTTGAAGATATTCACACTGTTTTGTACTGAATTTGTTGAATCAATTACTGATGTAACTTGGTCATGCACGTGCATCTTAGTATACGAAAGATGGGGGTTTTCCTGCATTTCTTCTGGTAGACAAATGAAAGTATTTAATCTTGAGGCATTGCTTTCTAACTCTTCGCATTCAGGATATGTGGGAATAAAAGTACTTATGCGTGAAGTTTTGCTTTCTGTTACTTTATTCTCGAGACTTATTTTATAACTATCTGCTGAAGGAAATTCAGAAATAGATCCTTCAATTTCTTCTGAAGTTGTATGTGAATCTGGAACTTTATATAGTGTTGTAGTACTTATGACCCGTTTTTCTATAGGTGTGCTTGTTTGAACTTGAATGTCTACTTGAGAAGTAATACCATATTGTATTCCACTTTTATATTCAATACAGTTTGTATTGTTTGTTAGATATTCGGCTGTTTCTTTGCTCCCACTTTCAGATATTATAGTTCTTGTGACGTCACATTTTGTTTTCATTTCAGTGTTTTCATAGCCAATGACATCCACTGCTTTATCATCATTTAGATTGTTACAACCTTCTCTCTCATAAGTTAGTGAGATTCCTAACTGTGAGTCTGAAGTTTTGCATGAAACAGGATTTTCAGAATCCTTAAGTGAATTTCTGCCCATTTCTTCAGCATTCCTTTTCAACAATTCGAAATTGTCATTATTCCTCGTATTTAATACCATTTCAGGTACCGTATCATTTCTAATCACGCCGTCATTGAATTCATACTTTTCACAAATATTCTGGTCCAATGATTTCTTCATTAGAGAAAGTGTACACTTTCTATGGATGTCAGTTTTATCTTGAAATTGCGATTTCCCTGGATCGTGTTTGCCCTTTATGTTACCTATGTCTGTAAGGAAATCTATTTCTTATTCACCTATTAACTGTGAATCGTTAAGTAAGCCGTCGTCTTCGGACAAACTGCTTTTATTATCTCTCCTTTTGTTTTGAGACTTGGACAAGTTTATTGTATTTATTGTCATATCCTGTCTTTTTGTCTCAACTTTTCTATCACACAAAGCAACGGCACCAAATGAACCGTTTACGGAATAAGAATCCCCAACCGTTATTGCTGTTGCTGGTTCAGTTTGTAAACCATCTGTACTTAGTCGTTTATCCAATGACGTGATATTTCTGCCCATGATCAACTCCAAGGAGTCGTCTCGGCTTGTTCTCTCACTTTCGTCATTACTTTTCATTATTGAAGAAAAAGGCTTCTCTAATCGTGAAGGCCTTCCTTCAGTTGGGTGCCGATTAACGCCAATCAGTACAACATTCGGGTCGACAACTGCATTTTTTCCACTAGCAAATGATAGTACATCATCACCGACTGTTTTCAGGAAAACACTTTCTGGCAAGATATCCATGTCATCAATGTGTTCTCCTTCATCTTGATCATGGCTGTTTTCTGCACCTTTCTGTAATTCGTCGATATATTTATCGTCGTCAACATCTTCAAATTTATTTCTAACATAGAAGGCGTTGCTGAGTGCCTTTTCAAATGTTAATGTACCGATACTTCTTCGTATAGGTTTTGTCTCTTCCTTGTTCTTTATGGCTGTTGACTTTGGTTTCCTTCTAATTATACTTTTCAAACTTCCTTCTCTTATTTTACAATTCCAGAACAAACTAGTCCGTGAACGATTTCTACATTTAAACGGGTGTAAAGCTAGCTCTGATATTTCTCTTTCTTCCCCTTTCCGAATAATAGTACTCAAATAATTTACTTCGTCTTTGAGTTCTTTAAGCTTTCCTGCAATTATATCAAAATTCTTCATAATATCATTCCACGTTAGAAACAATTCAGAAGTAGTCTTTCTTTGATCAGGCACGTTTTCAACTACTTCCCGACATCTTTCTTCTTGTCTCTTTAAATTGTAATCAATCCATAAAATTTCAGTCCCATCTAGTCCTTTCAGTCCATCTGCTATCATTTGTCCATCTCCATTTTCCTGTCTTTCGTAGGTTCCTGTTCCTAACTTATTGCTTGTCTCATTTTCAGTAGTTGAACATTCTGGTTTTTCTCGGTCAATAACGACCATTTCATCTTTCAAAATAAAGGAAAGACGTTTTCGTTTATCCCCGTGAGGGCAGAGGTGGTTTCCGCATTCTCTTATATTTTCACATATGCAGTTTTCTAAACCGATAGCACAATCACATCCTCCTCCTGTGACCCTCAACATTTCGTCTTCGTCGTATTTTGATTCACTTTGCTTATCATATTTATGTGTGATTTGGGTGTTTTGTTTCCCTCTATCATAATCTGAACTAGAATCTGAACAGTTCCTTCTCGGATCTTGAAGCTTTGAATTTCTGTAAAATACAGAAGTAGATAAAGATGATTCTATGTCTTTCCCAATCGAATTAGTTTCCGATGTACAAATATCATGTTCAACGCCACCAGCATCTTTCCTACCTTCACCGTTCATGTTACCCGGACTTCCTGTGCAGACAGAGAAACAAGGCATACCTCTTCTGTAAATTCCATTAACCCTTCTTAAGCCGTTTCCCATTCGCATATTTGTTTTTCCGACCATTTCAAGAAGCTCAGGAATTTCATATATTTGGTCAGAATTTGAGGTTGTCCTGTTCGTATACTTGTAAGAGTCCATTGCAGCCTCTGGTATAGCAAAAGGTCTGTTGAAGCAATTAATTATAGCACTGTGATATTTAGTGTTTATTCTGGCTGGAGTATGAATTGTCCTTATTTGGCACATGTTGACATTTGTTTTCCCCTACTTCGTCGAAATGAAAAATTTCTATGGCGCTCATTTCTGTATTAGTAATTTTGTTTTTTAATAAACGTACAGGCATTTCGTAATATAAATTGTTGTCTCATTTTTTTGCTTCTGGTTCTAAATTTAAAAATTCTACGCAGTCCATTCTTTCCTTGTTGGCTCTATGGTTCTTGAGTTTGTCAGTCGTAAATATTTATTTTCTTTACTAAGGATTTTCTATTGACTGATCTTGATTCAGTCGTTTCTAAAATTTCTAAAATTTTGATACATTCCTCCAAAAAAGGTGTGCCTGAATTGAATTTCCGAATATTTGGCCGTGTCACGTATTTCCATAGAAACGGAGCAGTCTATGTATTAGGCCTATTTTGTATTGTTAACATTCGTCGTTTATTTACAAAAAAACATGCCAAGTTACTTTTTCATTTTAAAAAATTGAGTTATGTAAGCTCTACAGTACATTTCTATTCCTAATGACGTTCCCCATATAGTTCAAAAAGAGGCCATCTGAATACTCACTAGTTTTACAGATAAATGGGTGACATGGATCATTAGTTTTCGACCATGGTACACATAATATTGTGCAAAGTACATTCATGCATAAAATATTACAAAATGGAGACGTGCTTGCGCATCTAGCCTAAATGAAATATGAAATTGTCACATTTTCCTTTTATGAATCATTTAGCTAAGTCTATTACAGTGTTATTGTTTACATGCTTGTTTGTAAGTCTATATTGCTTTATGCAATAAACGCTCAAAAGTTTGTAATAACAATTTCACATAAATATAAATTTCTTTACAAGAACAATTCAGTTGTTCAACTAACATATACTCCTTGGTAAGTGGTATAATATGTAAAGGATTATATATTCTAATTCAGTTTTAGTCTGGACAAGCAGTAATAAAATTTAGTTACATATTTGCGACGACGGTGATGATAACAATAATAATAACACTAATAATAATCATAATTATCAAGTGGCTACCTGCAGAGCCCATAGGAAAGTATGTATGTGATTCATAGGAATTCCCTCCTCCGACAGGTCGCAGTCCTTTAGGGCCCGGGTAGCGTGGGGCACACAAATTTCCCTGCAACGGGGGGGATTAAACTCAGAGAAAAAATATTTATTCTCGGAAACGTTTTAAGAAACCGTATGTAAATAATATTGACAGCCCTTGGGAAAAGCGACCCAGGTCTCTTACGGACTGTCACGTTATTATAATTTTAAAATATAATTTTTCTAGAGTAATACAATTTTAATTATATAAATATATACTAAAATTAAATAATTCCAGTCCTATCAATGTGCATCTTCATATTTTTATTTCATGTACTGTGAAGTGTGAATGATGAAGAACAACTTAGCATAGATACTTTTAAAGTAATGTTATGAAAAAAAAACTGTTTTACATTTTCGTTAATAATATTACAATGTTTAACAAAATTACAAATCCTACCTGTAAGCAGCCTAGAGTCGAAGACCAGAGAAGTGGAGGGCCACTTGTGGCTCACAGCCGGCAGTTGAACCATGCTGTTATAAAATAAAGGTTTAAAATTGGCGATCCTTGAAGCTTTTTCTTGCGATCCGCGAAGTCAGTTTGAAAAATACATTGATTAATATACTTTTTTATTAAACTATCATCAATAAGTATTAATATTTCATTAAATTAATTTTAAATATCGTGTTTTCTTTGTATTATTACCCAATTAAAAAAAATTAAGTTCAAGTTAAAGTTAGCAACTCATAATTTAAAAGTGAAATACTGATAGACCTTTATGATTTAAGGAATATTTTAGGGGGGGGGGGGAATTTCACATGCAATGTAACAAAAAAAACAATATTCTGTAGTTTTATGAATACATAATCATCTATATTATATAGGCCTAAGGAAAATAAGATTAGTTCAATAATTTTTATCTCATTACTAGCTGGTTACCCAAGCTTCGTAGGGGTGAAAAAGTATTTTGCACCTTACCCAAATAACATCACGAGGAAAAGTCTTATATTAAAATGCAGATTTCTTCTTACACGACGCGTTTCGACGTTAATTTCGTCATCTTCAGGTATATTGAGTAATACCAGGTATGGGATAAATTATGTTTTTTAAAATAGGTTAGTTGTCTTAAAATTTTATTACATGCTGAGCATAGGTTGAGTGTATATTAACAAAATCAAATTATACAGCTCAGTAGGAAGATGAAAATAATTGAAATGCGCTTTTCTACCTCTATTTGCTTTACCAGTGGACCATGAAATATTGTTGTCCATCTGTTTATATTGTTATTGTATCATGGGTAGTGTTCATGTTAACTGATAATGAATTTTAATGATTGTCATATTAAATGAAGTAGGCTATAGTCTAATAATTTTGACGGGTGTAAAAACTATGTCATACAGAATTTTAGCTCTACCAGTTTAATTTTTTTGCGACAAATCGGAACAGAGAAAGATGAAACATTAGATTTTTATGTAGGTATATTATGATTTAAAAATTCGTATAATTTTATCCTAAATAATTGTGCGGCCCATCAGTCAAGATCTGTACATAATATATATCCTAAATTGGAAACCCCTGTTATAGACAAATAACTAATAGTGCTGCATATTAAGTTTGTCCTTTACTCAAGTATGCATTGGTTTTACTTTTATTTGAGTTTCCTTGAAAGTGCGAGCGGTTATTACTTTATGCAGAACAAGAAATGAAGCTGGAACTTGAAAAGCTAACAGAATTCCACTTGATGTGCATCTTGTAATATAAATCGATACAGCAGAACAGGTGTGGCTCTTATGAGGTACACATCCCACATGCACACATCCTACACTACAAATTGCTGTCTCTTCTAGTTTAACTTTAAGGGATAAGAAAAACACGACCTCCTTAGAGTACCCTGATCAGAAGCACCAGTTTAAATTTTAATTCAGCTGGAATCTAGTAACTGTCTCTTAGTGCCATATTCGAAATCTCTTCTCTCTCTATATAAAAGGCTTTGTCCTGACTGACTGACAGGAATCAACGTAGAGCCTAAACTATAACAGGTAGAGACTTGGAATTTGACAGTACCTTCGTTTCATAATGTAGGTGCTCACTAAGAAAGGATTTTGAAAAATCTTGATTTTAAATGCCAAAAATCAAATGTTTTTGACTATACTTAATCCCATTTTACACAGAATTATCAAATTAAAATCACAAAACATATTGTTGCCAGAGTGGTATCAGATGGGTTTGGAAAAAAAAAAAATGAAATGCAAGTTTGACAAATAAGAGAAGTTATCAATACAATTTATGTTATAAATAAATATTACAGAATGAAATCCACGAAAATAATGCAGTCACATAACATTCTCTACCCTGGACATAGAGAGAACAAAAGAGGTATGGTAATGTGTATACTGTATTATTATATCGCAGGTTTTTGGAGAGATAGTTTTATGGTAACATGAGAGTGAGAAATAAAATTTTCCGCCTCGATATTACAATTTTATGTTACAGGAATTTCTGTTTCGTGTTATTTGAACCCCTACCAGGCTTGCTGTGTACAAGCAATGGGATACAAAATTCTACATCCTCTATGAACCATAAAAAAACTATATCAAGCGTTTTCTATTTCAAATTATAAATACCTATATTAGGACCTAGAATTTAAAAATCGAAAGTCCTTCATAAGTTAATTTCCAATTACAAAATAAAAACCTTGGGCGACGCCGGGCCTTTTAAGCTAGTAAATAATAAAACAACACTAATACAAAGTACCAACAATATTTTAATTGAACAACAATTTCATAACAACAACAATAAAAACATTAATAATAACAAAATAATACTAACAACAATAATGATAATAATAATAATTTGGATGATATTTCTAAGACTCTAGAAATGTGCATTTATTAATGCCTAAAATTACTAAACGTAAGCCATAATACAAACTCGTAAAGCTGTTCGATTTTCATAACCTTGAATTCGGAGTAAAAACTAGAACAATAAAATTAAAATAAATGATTCTTTGGTATCTATCGTATTATTTAGGTTAGGCCTATAATAAAAGCCCGAGAGATCTGGAATAAACTGGGTTTTGCATGAGAGTGAAATGACTAGTTTAAAATGTCCCGTTAGGGGCAATTGCCTCCTCAAATTGGGTCTCTCAGGCGGAGACCTACTCCACGTATGAGAAATTTGGGTGGTTGAGCTTGCTTACTTGGTTCACTTTCTGTACTGTTTTGCTTTCTGTCCACTTACCTACAGAGAGATTATTTTTGCGATGTGCCGAGAACACACAGTCGGCGGCCTGGAAGCAAGTCGTCGTCCGGTAAAGGCGCTCCAGTGGCACATCGCAAAAATATTGTCTCTATATCTTCATATACAATGTCTTCTTAACTCTTTCCAGTCTTTCCCATTTCTCGCTCTGCTTGACCAATGTCTTCCTATAGCCTAGGCATTGAACTGATATAAAAATCGTACCGAAGTACTTCATTATTAACCTGTAAGGATTTGTCTGTTCAGAGCTTTTGATTTTATCCTTCTCTCTATATGAACCGTATTTATACAGGCTACACCCCTGAATTAGATGTGTGGAAGGCTGAATGAAATGTGATACCAAACATTACATCAATGGAACTTACGGCATGATCTCATGATATTGCTCTGTCTATTTAAGTGGCCGTCATCTCTGACTTCAGTATCTGTAGTCTATACGATAAATGAAGGGTGATATGGCAATACAAACTGTTTTGCAATACATCGAGAAGCGAATGCTATAAATGCCACATTATTGTTACAGTAATTCAAATATAGACTGTATTCAGTAACGCCCTTCTTTTAGAATTACAGGATATCCTTTCTGGACTATCTTTACCATACATTTATAGACATTGCATTTAGACGTATTCCTTAGTAGTATTGTTATTAATCCTAAGTACGAATATATTTATTATGGAAACGCATGAATTAGCTTTATATACTTATGTAGGCTATAACATGTTTTCCTTTTTAATAAACAAAATTGTAACATATCAGTAATATTGGGACTAAGCCATAAGCCATAAGGGTAGGCATATCAACAAATCTTTTGTTTTAATTACATTTCATAAGAAAAGTATAACGTGTAAAGTCGCATGAATATTTAAATCACGACTGCATCATACGTACTATACGTTATATTCATTAGGAAGGCTTTATAAGAACCGTACAAAGATGACAAACCTTCGTATGGAGGTACTGATTCTTCAAGAATGTTTTTCGTCACATCTTTTCACCATTACTAAATTTAAAGTGACTAGATATAATTTTCTATGTGCTGATTTCGACGATAGTGTTTTTCATCCCTTTCCCGTTCATGCTACCACTCTGGAAACCTGAATCTCCTGCACCCAGCTAACTTATCTGCCATCTTTTGACCTCTTTGCAGCCCACGTGTGTCATTATATCAAACTGTCTAATGTTTTATATAACTACCGGAAAATTATTGCAGCTAAGTAGGAAGAGACTAGTGCGCCTGCACTGAATGATCGATGAATGGATCGCCACCAAGATTAAAATAGTAATTACTTTTTAAGATTGGTACAAGCGGATTCGTAACTGCTAAATCATGCAGGTGGTCACTAATAGTACTACTTCTATTACCACTACCAATACCACCACTACCACTACTACTGGTACTACTACTACTACTACTACAAAAATTAGTATAGTTCATCTTGCAAACTCTAGTGAATATATAATTTTCAAATTAAAACAAAGAACACGCTGAATTCAGTATTTTGAATAAATGATGAGCGTAAAGGGTTTTAAGCCGCCCACTTCTCTGACAAGCATACAATGGAACGGCATGGCGCCTTCCTATTTAATGGCCAATACATTCAAAAGAAGGAAGCACTTGCAAGTTATTCCACTTACACAAGTAAATTATACGGAAAACACTAACTGCCGTTATATGAGGTAGCCCGTCATGAATCTGACAATAAATAACCAGGCACTTAACAATTCCAAGGGAACAAGTAGCGAAGCCGTTACCAGTATTCTTAAAAATAGTTTGCTATTTACTTGTAACATGTTTCAGCATTCAGCGTGCTTAAATTTATACAATTTAAAATAATCATATCCTATTGGCCACCACCTTAATTCAGCTATTACATTTCCCGGCTATGGATTTGGAGAGGGGTTCCATCCCCGGTACCTACTCGAATTTTCCTAAGAAGTCAGCTTCGTGAGGATACTGAAGGGGTTCAAGATCATTGATGTGTCAGCTATTTAGTTCGTTTTTCATTCATACATCCACCAATGATCAGTTCGTTATTATTTCTTGTTTTCCCCTCATTTTAACGGTATACTTTTGTATAATTATTGCATTTTGCATTTTGTATAACACTTGCGAATGTGTGAGTCTCTTATCTATGTTATTCTGTATAACTGCAAGTCCAATGTAGGCCTGATATTAAAATAAAAATATAATGAACTTTCAAAGATTTCCTAACACATTTCATTGGCAATTAAAAAATGTTCTAACAGAAAAATAAGTGAATACCAGTACCCTACTGTCACTATGTAATTTGACACTATGTAATTTTTAATTTGCTCATGCCTCGTTGTGTAGGTAAGTTAGTAAAAATAAATAACTATGGAAATTAAAATATAACTGTGTATTAATAACCGAACCTACTTTTACCCATATTTCATTTAATGTAGGCCTATCTGAATTTTTATGTAGCCTAGTTTTTTTAATTGCACTGGTACAAACACTATTTTAAAATAATGGACTGTTTGTGACATTCTTCTCAAAATATATTACGTACAGGCCTATATTAGTACGGTTTGTATGTGCAGGTTAATTTTAATTATGCCAAAGATAATGAACAGGATGTCAATTGATTGCCAATGGAGTAAGTTCAGGACTTTCTCATGACATTTCTGTTGCATCTTTTGTTAAATCAGGGTAGCCTCAGAAATTTCAAAATAAATTTCCCTGACTTTTCCCTGATTTTCCTTGACCAGGAACTTACATTTCCCTGACCACAAGAATCAATGTTTTCAACCATATTTAACTATACATTTCACTCAACATTTACCAAAAAGGCCTAATTAGAAATATATAAGAAAAATAAGATTAGCTGAAGAACTGAAAATAAAATTGCTTGCACAGTCTGGGTTACAACAGATTGGAGCAAAACACATTTCCTTCACATTTCGTTCACTGGGACTAGTTATTTTCCATGACTTTTCCATATTATTTTACAAATTACCCTGACTTTTTTCTTTACTTTACAAAATTCCCTGATTTTCAATGACCGATTTCAATTTCACTGACTTTCCAGAATGTGGACACCCTGTAAATCCATGACCTCTCGGTAATGTTCGCGGCATAACGACAAAGGTATTTTTCATGAGCCTCTACCTGAAAGCCAGTTATATGAATGATATAGATCTCCATAAATTTTCAAAATAAAACAACAAATATTTAAAATTTTCAGTGAAGTGCTGTAGTCTATATTAAGCAAGTCAATTTCCAACGGTCTTATGGATTCTGAGAAAAATTAATTACGTAAAATTATGTAGGCCTACTACGGTAAGTTGTGCCTCATCCCTCATACAAAATGGATTAAACTTTTCATCATTAGAAACAATTACGATATGGCATAAAAATATGGCAAAACTATCGATAAATCAAGAGTTTAATTTATCTTTATTTAGATTCTGACACAAAAATATTCAAGACCATTTACCCCATTCCACTACTTTCTCTTTACTTTCACAACCATCTGTTCATTTTCATTACCTTTTCATGACTTTCAAGAACAGTAGACACCCTGATGTAAATACGCGAGCCAGCACGGTTACACGAAACACAGAGTGAGATTTACCTGCGAGCAACTTCTTTGAAGAAAGAGTATATGACCTAATGGTATTCGCAGTGCAGAAAGCCGCTGGATAATAAATTAAGCTGACGAAAAAGAGCTAACAAATAACAGAGGTGAAAGTTCGAAGAATATTTATTTCCTTTCAGAATATGTGCGACTAGTCTGCCCTCTTTTATTCATACTATCCTCTTGTCACATTTTATTCTCTGACCATATGTTACATCTATTTAAAATACGACGTAGTGCAGTTCTGAAAAATGAACACTCAAATGTCAGTAGACGTAGAAATATTGTAATTTCTAAAACAAATCGTATTCGTCTGACTTTATTGTTCTGTTTCTCCAAGAATGTTGCTTGTTACTTTACAAGTAACACTGAATAATTAATTAATATAATATTGGGAACTGGGATGGAAAATAGTGCTTTGTTAAAATAAAATATATTTTAGTTGGGCGAGAGCAAAGCTCCCTTTTCTCTTGAAGTGGTCAATTATTTAAAACATCATAAGGGTTTAAGCCACCTCTACCAAATTTTACACAACGATTAAGGATAAGAAAGACCATGTAAATAAACAAACACTTCAAAAACTACTCGTAGCATTAATTAATATAATCGCCGAAAATCTGTGACATATTTAATCCACGTTGCTATCTTAATGGCTTTCCGTTTGTGGCAGATTATTTTTGGCAACCAAATAATTTGTATTCACATAAAAGTTTCCGAATTTGATGATCCGGATGATAAACAATATGAAATCTTTGATGAACTGAATGTTGTAACAAGTTCGGTCAAGCTCCATATTGCAAAAAATAAAAATATCTCTATATGACAAGTAAGTGAAAGCCGTGTATACTCGAACCTATAAAATACCACTTTAAAAGAACACATATTTAATAAACAATGAACAGTAAATTTGTGATTTACTCATGTTTAGGATTATGCGGTTCTGTGCATGAACCAGCAAATTTTCAGTGTCTTTACTTGTTCCTCAGTATAATCGAACCAAGAAAACTTCCAAAGAAAATGTTCACTATTAGGCAATAAGTTGCTGCTTCTCTCCAATTTTGAGCTTAAGCCAAATTGTAGAGTAAATATACAGGTGAAAAAGTTTACCATTAATGTTATTTCTTGGAAAATATTTGTATAATGCATAATGGAAAGAGGGTATAAGATGGGCACAAAAAATGGAGTTAATATATTTTTAAAAGTTTCAATTAGTGTATGAGGTCTTAACACAAGTAGTTTGTGCACCAAATTTAAAGATAGAAACTAGATGCGTTTTAAAAAACAGCAACAACAAAAAAACACATAATTCTCTTAATGTTTAGTCCTAGTAAGAAGAAAACAGGAAGAAAAAAAGTCGGCGTATTTTACTTCATTTCTGTTGACCTAAAACTAAAATTTTGCTTTTACAATATCTTGCATTTTCGAGTTACACTTTCTATTTAACACAAATGAAGTGGGAGGGAGATACGGGGAGAGGGAGGCGAGAAAGAGAAAAGGAGAGGTATCATGGGGAGTGGGTGATTGAGGGGCAAAGGAGAAGGGAGAAATATATATTAAAGGAAAGAAAGAGAAAAAGAAGAGAAAGGACGACAAACGCAAAAATATATTTCCGCAAACAATATTTTGGATCGAGTGATTTCGAAATATGTATTATTAGATTTCAAGGTCGAACACTGTTTGATCTACCTGTACTAGTAAAAAGAGATAAGTTTTGAAACGTTTCAATTTAAAGCTTGAAGGTTTCTGAAAAATCAGTATGATACAAGTAAAGAAAACAGACTATAAATCACGGCATGAAATATTACTAGCCTAGCGTGAGGGGAGACTTTGAGACTGAGTCTACCTAAATAAAGTGGATTTATAAACAAATAAATAAAATCATCGTCAACCAAGTCATTCATCATTATAAACCCATTAGTACTATAATTAAAATATTTTCGCCGCTGCATAACCAACTTCCTACTGTTATTTACATGGGGTTTTGTTTTTGCATTTAAAATTACATATTAATCGTCTGTGTAATAATATTTGAACACAGAATGGTTAGCGTCAATAACCGTAAATGTACAGTTCAAACCACACCGGTTGACAACAATGAGCCATAAATTTACCGTATATGATTCCCATGTGCATTTCGTATACATGCAGATAGTTAAGAATCGGTGAGATATATCCTATAGCGAGAGAACTTATAAAAATATTATGTATTTCACTTATGTCCTCTTAAAAATCTGAATTTTATTACCTACATGGAATCATTTGACAGAAATACTTGAACCATGTACAAACTATATGATTGTAGTCTATCTCAGGTACTATTTTCAGTACGCCCTTGCTTCGGACCGATATATAACATTTATGTAAATGATGCATTTATTTCGTCGTAAAACTGAAAATGAAATAAATTTGAATAGCCTGTGGACTAAAACTTGTTCTGCACCGCTATAAATGCGAGCTGGACCACACAGTTGAATAAGTTGAATCGTCTCATTTGAACCATAACTTAGGAGCGTTTGCATAAGGATATTAAGTGTAATAGTCGTAAGGAAGGAATTCATTAGGATGTAGAAGCTATAGTGCTTATTCTTGCTAAATTGTATATTGAGATTAGTGTACGTTACAAAATCTTCCTTTGAACATATTATTATGTTCATATGTTCATTATGAAGCAAATTTATCGTGAATGTTAAAACATGATTTTAATTTTAATTTATTTTAATATCTTTTGTTATTTATTTATTTTATTTCATTATTAATTTGTTTTTCAAATTTTAACCATTCATATATTGAGCTAAGTGAGGCGAGAAAGTAATTAAAAACTGAAAAAAGACACTAGCAAATCACTATTTCGTTTATGCCGGACACAAGTAGCTCCCAAAATTGCTTCATATTCTTCCTATTGCTAATTAAATGCGGTACATCTAAAGTTTTCAGTTATAGATCTTTAATGTAATTTCAAAATTTCAAAATGTACCATTTCCATAATTATTGTTTACAAAATGAACAACGACACTTATATAGCCTATCTGGTCCTTACGGCAAAACACAAAGCAATTTCTACGTTGCTTTGGACTTGCATTATTCCCTAACTAATATTGACAAGATTTGATATCCCCTGCATGTGGCTGTACAATGGGCTCTTCTATGCACTTCCTATGAGATCGTAAACTCGTCCATATCTCATAGATCTGCAAAATAAATTGCATCGCAAACCCCACACGATGTTCAATGCATCACTGTCGGAAGTCATGACCATTACGTCATCGACCACAAGGTGTGTTTAATTAATACTTAGGAAAGTTCATATTGCGCCTTCATTACACCGGATATGGCACAACAAGATATTCATAGTCCCTTGCAATTGTCATGGTTATTACCTCAAGGGGTTTCTACTTAATCATGAATACTTCATCTAATCGTTGATGGGACTATTATTTATTATCATTATATTAAATACATGCCCCAACACAATGCAATATTACATGTTTCTTTTATACAAGGTACAGTTTAAACATTCCTCAATTAATATGGTTTCTTACGACACATTTTGATGTGATATGCAGCAAGAAGTTTAATAAGAGGGTTTATAGCTGCAATTTCTTAACTTAACAGCATTCACTATCGGTATAATATTTTGCATGCACATTAAAAATACACCCAATGCTACATATTTTCTCAAGAACAAGAAATTATGTCATGATTAGACCTAGGAATTTTAGACATGAAAAATTAACATTTTAGGCATCTTAAATATGTTACAAAATGATGCAATTAGGCATTATCCTTTAATATTAGGCAATTCTTTTTTTATTTCTGGTACCTAAAATAATCCACAAAACGATCAGTTATGCATAAAAGTAAGTTTTTTTTTTTACATTTTTATGTGTGTGTGACGATAAGCATCACACGTTATTTCTTAATTCTTTCTTTCTTTACCTTAGTTTCACTTCGCCCTTTTAGGGAGTTTTACGCGACTAACGCCACAACTCGCAAGAAGAAAAGGTCTTAGATTTTACATCTCTTAAAAACAGACTTAAGCTAATTTGTGACCGCGTGTTTGCCTTAAAATAATCTGAAAGCTATTAACTAATAAATTAGTTACCCGCTTGCCTACCTTAACAAAGAAAATGTCTAATTCATACCTGTTTGTTACATAACAACAAATTTTTCCATCGTAGACCTACATGAAATCACAGTGTCATGCAAAGCTACCTGTGTAGTCTGAAAAATAATCTTGTCGTGGGGAATGTGTACATACAATGTGAATTCCTTTTGAATATTATAAAATTACTTTTAAAGCCTAATATAAATTTATGATTTGTTATATATTATGAAACCGCACATCGCATATACAATACTTAAGTCTAGGAGTTAATTCCTTGAAGTTAAGTGAAGAGTTTTTAATGTATTTTTGTTTGATGAAAATTAATTCTTGAAAGGAGCTGTTATTTGTGATACCGTTTTAAAAGGAGGTACCAGTACCGATATTTATTTTACAAATATTCGTGAAATAATTTATTAGACACAACTCCTGGTCCTTTTGTGGTTAATTTCTGGAGCGGGAACACTAATGGAAAACATTAATAGAATGGGAACATAAGGTGGTTTTGAATGGAAGTCGGCCTGGAAACTCGCCCTTGATATTGAGTTACCCAACATAGGAACAGCTAATAGCCCAGCATTGTCAGTCATCGAATGCGGACACCACGCTGGGTTCGACCCACGCGTTGCTGCAGATTTATGAGGCAAGGTGACGGGTTCAGAGCCGAGGTGGGCCGAAGGACGCGTTACAAGTGAACGTTTAATGATGGGCGGACCATAGGCGATATTTGGGACCTGCGGAGTCCAAGCGATCTTCCGATAAGAAAGCACGCATGTCTGAATGACATTAAACATAAAAACTTATGCCGGAATTAGGTTCCTGTCAATGATCCTCAAAGATAAGTCTGCTTTTCTTAATCAAGCTTCAAGAGGATCAGATATATGCATGGAATAAAACATCGAACAGATAACCTGAACATTAAGCAAGGCTTCATTTATTTCAATATGGGATGAGTATTCATAGCTAATTGTTTTACGGTAGATGAATTTCGGAGACTTTTCCACCAAGGGAATTATTTATAAAGTTACCTTAACGAAAATAATTGATAAAATTTAAAAACTATTGAGCTTAATATGCAGCCTGTAAATTGAGTACTGTATTAAGAACTATAAATTTTACCCAACCATCAGTGCGACATTGTCAATATGTTGTTTGCTTAGGCTAATATTGTCTCACTTGGTGTCCACATGTTTTTCATCTGTAACACTTGAGTACGCCGTGCTTGCGAAATAACGTTAAGTTAACTTTTGAAATTCGTTCAATATACTTTTGTAGTTTTATAATCTAGATTTTATTATATGCTGGATCACTTTGGTCTCCAACAGTTGTAGACAGGTGTCAATAAACAGATAAGTTATATTCCTTCTCCATTTTAGTTAATTTAATGTTTGTAGTTAGATGTCGTTACTAGACCTAACCAATCAAAAGGTCGTGAAAAAACGTGGCATAGCAATCGAATTATATAAAATACTGCACTAAAATATTAAATGTCTTATAGTAGCTTATTGTCTGTTGCCTGCATTTAATCTTTCATTTATAAAATATATTTACTTAATGGAAGGATGGATGTCAACCTGTCACTCTGCGGACCGAGAATAGGGCCTCCTAGTGGAGGTTTCATTACCGAGGACTAATTTAGTTAAGTTTTTTTGCAAAGAGGATAGGCGTAGGCCTACAGGTAATATGTAAGGATGGTAGATTTTCACTCTAAAAAGAAATTTATATAGAGAAATTATATTACTATTATAACTACTACGAATATAATTTTTACACAGTTTGTACTTGCAATTTAAATAAAATACTTTATGTCAACAAAATGCAACTTCGTTCTCGCAAATATATCGATAAACTCGTAATCTCTCGTGGGTTTACCTATGAGAATCTCGCTTTAAAGTAAGAGGGGAGTTGATTTGTGATTTTACCGGAACTGTTTGCAGTAGATATTCTCATGCAATATTAACACATAACTATAAACTGTGGAAACATTAATATATAGCTCCTTAATTATTTACTTATTAAGTACATAGGCAACAATGTCGCAATATAAGCAATTTGTTGCATATTGCCTTTTATCGTCCACGACCGCTCACTATTACCTGCAATCTCTACCAACCTTGCCTGTAGTAGATGTGATGCAATGATTCTGTAACCTGAACACCCATGCATGCATTACGTTTTGAATCCCACATCCATGGAACAACTACGGAAGCCATTCCATAGCCATTATGTCAGAATGACCCGATTCTAATAATTTTCAATATTTTACGGTGCCACAGTAAACACATGTGAGTATCTCTGAGTAGGCGTTGGACCTCAATTTCGTATTACACAACACGTGGTGCAGGTTCCTTCGTGTCCACTCACAAACAGCCTACACGCGTAACGTCCATCCAATTACTATGTTCATACACAGCTTTCAAAACTGCAAGACTTAACTTACATATTCAAATATGCACAGCATAAACGCATTTATAATTCCCTCCATGTAATAATGACTTCCTTTTATGATAGCCTACTTCGAAACACACCTTGATCAATTAGTACATTTATTGCCCGTGCATTTAGACGTGAACACTGTAAACACGATCCGCAGTGGTATCAGTCTCACGTGATCCATACAAGCAACACACTCCCCTTCCGTCCCGCCCTATCTCTGCGGCGCACGCAAGTGTTCACGTCTAAATGCACAGGCAATACATGCAAGATTCAGATCGTCATGTAAACGCGGACTCAGGCCGGAATGAAATTTCGATCCGATCCTCTGCAAATGGAGGAACGTATCGGATTCAAGCCGTGTTTAATTCCATGTAAAAGCTAGCGGACTCAATCCTGATGCGCGCGCATAAAGTTCAGTTACTCATTGCATGGCCAGTCCAAGATCAGTGAACTATACAGGTTGCGTATTCCGGGATAGACCAATCGCAGCACTTGAGTGTGTGACGTCACAAGATTCCAGATCTCGCAATTTTCAGATTTTACTCAGTCTAGAAAATCTTACCCCGCGTGATTAAACTCGTAACCTTTAATTAACCCGTGGTCGGATTCCTGTGAAATTGATACAGAAATAATCTACACACATCAGCCCTACTGATGGTTAAAACAGAGCCTTAAAAAAGCGGACACAAATGTTTTTATTTCATTTTATAAACATCACCCGTTACACAAAATTCATGGAGGGAGAAGCAAATTTCACTATGCGACAATTTTTTGTATTTTTGTGTCCCGAAAAAACTTCAAGCGAGAAAGTTTTAGTGAAATAATTGAATTTTAATACAAATGAAGTTCCAGCCCCATATCTCGAATGGTTTACGAGTAATTAAGTGGTAATTATTCCATGCGCTTCAGTGTCGGAGTGATTTGCGACGACCGTGAAATGTTCAGGAAGAAGCATATTTGACTATGCGACAATTTTTTTATTTCTGTGACCAGAAAATGATTCAAGCATGTGAGCTTATTTTATTTCTGTGACCAGAAAATGATTCAAGCATGTGAGCTTTAGGGAAATATTTGAATTTTATTATACATCAAGTACCACGTTTATATTTTGAATGGTTTACGAGTAATAGAGTGGTAATTACTCAAGGCGATAAAGCTATCGGAACGGCACAGAGGTATTTTTTATTCTATGAAATAGGCCTACTAGCAATTACGTAAAAATCCTTAAATATTTTAATCGTGGACTCAATAATAAAGGATATTAACTGGCTACTTGTACCCATACTGAAAGATTGACCCGCTGGGGAAAAAGAATGAATTAAACTTTTTCCTAATCTTGTAAATCTGCACTACTGTTATTTAGATATTTGTTGAATTATTTATTTTATTTTTTGATCCTTTGTGCTAGTAACTTTTATTTCTAATTACCTTATCAAATGCCTTATTAGTTTAATACCTTGTTACGCCCTTTTCATATTTTAATATAATTTATCAACATGAAAACGTATTACAGTTAAAATTGAATTGCCGAGGCTTTAAGAGCATGCTATCGGGTTATAGTTAGGGCAAGACGATGATACTTTTTAATGAAAAATTCATGGAAAAATCCTTTGAAATATTGTGTGATTTATGTAGAATGCATTGCGAAGCAATTTGTGTCCTTTTTGTTATGTTGAGACGTCGATTTTAAAGATCCTGCGCCTCTTTTCGTTGTGCTGCTCATGAAAGTTTCCCTGCCCTGCAATTCACAAACCATCCCTTAGTTTATTAGGTCTATATTATCTCTGTCGTCACATAATTTGTATACAGATGTACACTTTTGGCCGTGTTTCACCAATCATTACCTACATAACTTACCCCAAATAACCCGGAGAAAATTATTATTAATATAAATGTATTGCTTTGATTACAATATTAACACAAATTAATACTCTACAATAGTCTACGCAATGTAATAATAACATTAGTACTGTACATGTTAATATTGACACATAAAAATTCCCGTAGTTGTTTTCTACCCTTATTATAAGGTACAATTTCTATACAAATATAGGATACATTCTTTAACAAATTTTCATCAAATTATACTAACATAACCTCTAGAATGAGGAATATTTTCTAGGCAACAAAATATTAGAACAAATCACCCTTTAGCTGTTATATAGGCCTACCTGTATTATATAATTTCTATTCAAATCTAGATCCTTTGGGAGATTTTTACAAGATTTTAAAGACAAATGCTGTAGAATCAGAAGAACATTTTAAGTAACTTGAATAACAGAACAGTTCACATCTTAGCTGTTTTCTACAATCTACAAAATTACTGTTACACACTGCCACAGCACATATCTGGCCCGGCATAATGGTTCAGTTAATTGCACTTTCTAAAGCACCTTCCATTTGTATTATTAAAAACAGTATGTGCTGGTAATATCTATCCTAAAAGACTGCGGTCAAGCGGCCGAGATCAGTAGGTAGAAGCTTTGTCAGCTGCACCATGCTCTCTACTGTCGTGCTTGAAGCGCCAAATCATTCTGACACCTTGAAGCGCCCGGAATAATTACCACTCAGTTACTCGTAAACCATACTACTAACAAGGATATCAAGGGCATTAGACTGTTTTAAATTACCTTTTACTCTTGGTGACGGTGTGAATGGATGATAGAAAGTATTATTGCAGCATTGAAAACACTAGAAGAGGATATGGAATTGAAGGGAAAAAAAAGTATACTCCTCCTTCATCACACTCCTTAACCATGTATTCATTTCATGATTTGAGTTTTTAAGACAGTGAATTGAACTTTGTCTTCACGATTAATAATGGCTAACTTTACACAACGAAATAAGTAAGCAGGTGACGTAAAAACACTTGAGGATGTTGTAGTATGTGTGATCTTATAAGAAATTAAGATACGATTACAAGACCCGGACACTGAGTGACTGCATGTCTCTACTGTATGACGCCTGTCCCGTAGCATTTTGCATGGACTTCACTGCAGGAAGCGGCACATCAAAGGACTTCACACACAAAACTCTTATCTGTCCAGTATTATATGCATAAAAAAAATAGTGTTAATTCGTATGCGTAAAAACTGTCAGAATTTATATTTACATACAAAAGAAGACGGCCGTTTCAAGAGTGATTGTAGTACACTCTTGCCCCTTTCAAAAGGAGATGGAGAGAAATAATGTTCAAAATATCTATAATTAGGCGTGATTCTAGCACATCATTGCCCATTTCAATAGGAAAGAAGAAGACTTGATGGCTCAAGGGTCAACGGCCTTTTCTGGATTTCTACTTTGAGTACATGATCTTTGGTGCAGAAAAACAATCCTTTTATAATGATTCTTTATCATTTTCGCTACTGCGATTTCTATGTAATTGCTTATTTACCCTTTACCTTTACTTACTTACTTACTTACTTAATGGCAATAGAGAAGTCCTAAGCAGACTAAAGGAATATTAACTATTTTATGGAATCCAGAGGTTCATTGCCGCGCTTGCATAGCCCGCTATTAAACCCTATTCTGTGCTACTCCATCCAACCATCCTTCGCAAATCCTACTTATCTTATATCTATCCTAAATTGTCCTCCCACCGACGCCTAGGTCTTCCAAGTGGTCAAAATAATGGAGTACTTATAATCAAATAACACATGTCGCTTAAACATCCCTATAAGGGAGAGGTAAAACTAAGGAAAAGGAAGAAAATGACAGAATAATCGATTAATCGATTAATAAGGATCATGCGAATCGTTTAAGTAACTAACTGCGAATGCCAAAGTAATCGTTTATACAAAGTCTGGTTTTAGAATTCCCAGATTACGATAATTATCGAACAGGGCTCGGATAGGCGATCTTCCACGACTAAAACGAAGCAGTAGACCTATTGCTTAAAATATATCTGTATCAACGTTGAAATAAGGGAGAGCAGACGGAGGAGGTGGATTTGGGATGAAGAGAAGAAATGAGGTGTGGATAGGATGAGGGGGGGAGGAATAAAGGAGAGCAAAGCAAAAGAAACAAAATGAATAATAAGTAATTAAATGGGTACTAAATGGGTTTGCAGCAGAATAGAAGATATGTGGGTGCAGAAAATTGCTGAAGCAACTTGTAGACATAATAGGACAGGAGCCTAACAAGTGTGAACTGCCTGGGGCGGGCACGAGCCCCAAATAAGTTGCGTAAGGTTTAACAAAGGTTAAGTCAGCTGTGGTGTTTGTCCACGAATCTCCTCTTGTTGGATGTGGGACGTTGTTTTCAATATGGTGAGACATACAACCTTTCCTAAGTGGCGTTTAACGCCTTGGGCTGCTTTTTCTAGGCATTGCTTTCATTCTGCAGATACAGAAATGTTTTTACTCGTTTTTATGCACCAATGACTCGAAAAAGTGTGGTAGCCAAAACAAACAAATAAAAATTACCCAGGCAGAACGCTTTATGATTTTCAACACAGAGTCACTAATCCTCTTACAGTACTGTATATTAGATTTGTTCCTATAAGCCATGCGATGCACTGTCAAGAACTGCGACGCAAGCGCATATTGTCAGTTTCGCTGCGTGACGTAGGCTATGCGCATAATGTCACTTATCTTAAAGTAGATGTTAAAAATGATCCATTGTCGGATGTTAAAAATGATCGTATCCGACAATGATGTATAAATTTCATACGCACGAAGCTTCGTATTTTTAAATCCTCTTAACACCGAAGTTTTAGAAATCCCTAGCCTACTTCCTGAGCTAAACGGCTCATCAGTGATAAAGTGTCTTAAAAGTTCGACTTTCCGTCCATTTAACATTCTTACCTTTGTCAGATTACCCCCCTTTAATTCTTTTTCTTAGATAGTCAACATTTATGGAAAATGTAATGTCCAAGTTATTTCGAAAAAAAATTAAAAACATCCCATCAATCAATTCTTTTGGCTAAGTTGAAATGCGTGCTCTGCGACCCAGAAAGAATATAATAGAACCAAATTTCGGGTAGAGCACTATCTCCTTGCCATTGCAATTTTCCTTCCTGGAACTGGAAACTTCATTAAATGTTATTCTAAAAATATTTTATATTTCAACCATGTGCACTAGTATTGAGAGAAGAAATAAATCGATGTTGAGAAGGAATCAATAAGATAAGCTTATCTTATTGATTCCTTCTCAACATCGATTTATTTCTTCTCTCAATACTAGTGCACATGGTTGAAATATAACATATTTTTAGAATTACATTAGCACTAGCTGAAAAATGAAATGTATTAATATTCATTAAATGTACTTACTTTTGTCCAAGGAATTGATTAAGGGGGCGAAATTGCTAGATTTTAAAACTGTAGATATTATTTTTACCAATTTCAATCAGTTCATTTTTATTACGCATAAAACACGCCAGCCATATTATGGTTCTGAGTGAAATAGGATGAGCAACTGCGAAGCAGGATGACCACCTAATCTTCTTGCATTAAGATACGTAGTGGCAGGTAGATTCTATTTTAGTGGCGTTTAGGTTAGGTTTGTTAGGTTATGAACAGTGATATTAGTTTTGTAGGGCATACCGAATTCAGGCGTTTCGAAAATGTGCCATATTATATCTCCAGTGATGTTTTTCGTGTTGGTTAACCTGTTTACCCACGTAAGATGGCTGTCAGTTATATGTTATTATCATGAATTACATATTTTAAGGTAAGAGAATTACAGGATATATTCTTATATATGAACCAATTTCGCACCTAATTATAGCCTAATCCTTGCACCTAGGGACACGTTATTAACATTGTTTCCTTTATTAAAAATTAAAACTGTAATGCTAAGGAGATAGTGCTGGTCCCCCAATTTCAAAACTAACCCAAAACCTTCTACAATTTGACCAGGCAATCAATGAATCAACAGCTTCCTGAAGGCCTACATTATAAGTTGCATCCGCGCGAACGGTGTTTTCACTCTCCGCTACGAAGACCGCATTAGCCGTAATCGACGCGCGCGTGGCTTCCCTGCTTAAACTGCATAAAAAGTATTAGGCCTACATATAATCTGACCTTATAACATATATTGAAGGTGTCGTCCTTCCTGGATTATACAGGCATTGTATTTGGAAACCAGATCCTGACTGACGCGAGTGATTTCTTCCACTGTAATGTTACAAATTTCATTTGTAATGCTTTCCTTTAGTTCTTCCAATGTGTGAGGATTATCTTTCAGGTTATCCCACAAGTAAAAATCACACACTGTTAGGTCTGGGTAGCGAGGTGGAAAGAGACCAGCACTAATCACTCTGTAAATACTTCCGAAATTTTAAGAAGGAAGACTTCCGCTGTATGAGCGATGGACGAATCTTGTTTTCTTCTTCCGTCAACTACTGCAAGAAAGGCTCAAAAGTCACCTTGGTACATCTCTGAATCTACTTCGTCTCGTAATAAATGGAACCATTAGGTAGTGTGTGATTTTTACTCGTGGGGTAGCTTGAAAGATAAGGTTTATCGAACAAATCCTCACACACACTGGAGGAACTAAAAGAAAACATTACTAATTAAATTAGAAACATTGCAGTGGAAGAACTCACTCGCGAGAACCAAAATGAAGTTTCCAGATACAATGCATGTATAACCCAGGAAGAACTACACTTTCAGCATATTATGTTATGACGAGGTAAGATTTTAAGCCTACAGTTAAAGCAGGGAAGCCACGCGTGCTTAGATTGCGGCTAATGAGGGGTTTGTAGCGGAGAGTGAAAACACCGCTCGCTCGGATGCAACTTATATTGCAGGCCCTGCATTCAGCTCTTAGTGTTAATTTTATTCAAATTTACTCTGTTATTGTAAAAATAATCGTGATATGACTTTACTGTTTAAACTTCCATAACATCTAAAAACAATAAGTCACCGTGATGATAATATCTGAGTAAGTTGAGTGATCAGAATTCATAAATAGTTAGGGAAGCCTTATTTAATGTCTAACGCTAATTCTAGGAATCAAACGCATCGCACCAGTCCCGCTTACCACAGTTTTCAGAATAGATGACAATAATAGTCGGCTTAATCGCAGCTTATATGCTGGAATGCATTTTTTTTGCGTTTCCGATACGATGGGGATTGGTTAATTCGATAGGTGTCTTCAGCTTTGAGCGTTCACCTCGCATGCTAGCGTAAAATATCGAAAAGTTAAGTTTTTACTGTTATGAGAAATTTCAAGTTCACCTCTGTTTTATCAGGGATTTTTTTCTAGAATACCTGAGCTTATCCTGCCTATTCTGACGCTTCCCTCCTGGTAATTATATTATGTTCATCTGCAGAAAGACCTATGCCAGGCCAGGGAAGGACTGCACTGGAAGTGCGAAGTTGCCCTTTCTCTCGTCCCCGCTACTCTCTTTCAATAGACGGGTAGGAACAACTAAACCGTTTGATTCTGGGTCTATTCGAACTTCAAGTGCCGTCCTTTCCGGGCCCGACCTATGTTATGTTTTCAATTTAAATTTAAATGGTAGAACTGAATCATAATTGAATAATTTTCATACAAAATAGAACATTTGTTGTGTAATGAAAGATTTTATGTTATAACAGGCGACTGTGGATCAAGAAAGAAGGACTGTAGTGTGAGTCATGGAACAGATACGCAACATTGATCCAACGTTTCAGGCCATAAGCTACTCTAATTCCAACATAATGTAGCATCAGAAAGTGTTAATTATACCTAGGTATTATAGAATAAGATATCGCTTAGGTCTATTGAATTGCAGACATCAGCAATTAGAATGGTCCCTACCCCTTGCGGACAATCTTGTAATTTTCCCTAACCTACTCTTCCTACCTATCGGGCCATGGCGATACTGAGTAAGCTGTTATTTAGGTGATTAATTAGCATAAGACCAGATTCTGATGGTTATAAAACGGTTTATATTTTGAAAGTAATAGCACGTCGCGTTGTGTTTGCTAACTCCTGAACTTTATAAGCTTGTAGTCAAACGCACGAGTCATGGGTAAAATATCAACATTTGTATGCGAAATTTGTCTGTTCTACAATAATACAGTATTTTTAGAACTAGACCTACAAGGAAATGATTCTACGAATGGACTCCCTAAACTGTGGATGCTTTTCTGTTATATCCCAAAGTACTTGTCAAACAAAGTGGAATTATAGGACTGAAAAGAATACTGAATATTGACTGTATATCCTAGCAAATTTACTTAAGTATCGAGAGCAACATAACTTGAGGTTATAATGTAGGAAAGATGGAAAGGAGTTCTAACGGAAAGCATAACTTAGCCAAGATTGTCCTACCTTCATTTTCCACTGCAATCAGGAACGAAGAGAGAGAACCAATCCATAAAACACTTTAACACTGGTAGGCTTATCACATATAAATATAACAAGCACAGGCATAGAACAATATTCACTATCGTTCACACATGATCACGCTAATTCGACACGCACACATTAATAACTGGCACTTTGTGATGGAAAGAAACCGGAACACCGGAAGTGAATTGATTGGCTGATAAAGAGATAAATGAGACACTACCGCCTTCTGACACCGCCGTCTCGAGAATTACACTGCCTGTCCTATGCTTTATTTTAACATGGAGTTTAGAGTATTGCTCAATTGCATAATTTCTCCAGTAGAGGCGACACAATTCACACCCAGATGGCAGCAATAACCGCCACCTATACAACCCCCGTCTCGAGAATACACGAGTAACAGAGTCTAGAAGGCATTGCCCTATACATTACCGTACATTGCTTCTATGCGTTTGCTGCGTCAAAATAAGCATTAAACCGACACAGATATTTGTTTAGAACATAATATTATTCCAGTATATGACACTTACCTTGAAATGGAATTTTGGAGCAATAATTAAAATAAATGTAAATTAATTATACGCATTGATAGACTATATTATGAGCACCGCCGTCTCGAGGAGTAATACAGTTTAGAAGGCAGTGATGAGACGGCGGTGACAGCACTACATAATCAACAATGTCGTAGCAAAAAACAAGAAGCAATCTGGGTGTGAATGGTGCTGCTATCTGTAATGTCGCCGAGTACGCAAAATTAGCCGTATTGGACAGGCAGTGTATACACGAGTAAACACGAGTGATACAGTCTAGAAGGCAGTGCCTTCTGAAGAGTTGTCTCACCCTTCCGGCGACAGATGTCGTTTGCTGTCAGGCTTAATTCAATGAACCATCCCTCAAGGCTATAAGAATATCGATCATTAATAGACCAGAGATAAGTAAAATATTTACTTTGTTTAATAGAGTTTTCCCAACACATCATTCCGCCTGTTACATTCCATGTAAGCGAATCTTCATCATTAACTTTATTAAAACCGACATTGTACACCTGCGACACCTAGAGAAGGTGAGATGGCACTCCTTTCCACCTGTGGAGGATGATTTGTGTGGTTATTGCCTATATCGATAACTAATCATTCCCTTTGCTTCCGGTTTCTATTGATCGCAAAGTTATTACATGTATTTTGGCGGGCTATCTAACTGTAACGTTGCCGTTGACTTGCGTGTGAGAAACAAATCATAGTTATTATAGTTTAATGCGTGCGATGTTTGCATTAATAAGCTGTGTGTTAAAGTTCTGGTGTTCGCATCCTGCCTCCGGTGGACGATAAGCTAGGAACACATCCAACAACGTGAGTTAACATCTAGTTCCTCTTAATCTAGGCTATACAGTGTGTTAGATCTACAATTACGAGGTCTATGAATGTGCAATATTTCAATGAAATGTCGTAGGCTATAGTTCATAACAGTGATCGTATCGCTACGGAAAATATCGGCATTATTTCAGTAGTAACTTACACTCATAGAATGTGATCATGTCAGCCGACCACGTCATACTGGTCACCTATAGACGGCGCTTTCTAGCTTGGTTACGATCAAAACATTATTCGAATTTAAAAAGTGTTTTAACATAAAATATTACTAATCAATAAGAATATATGAATAATTTTGAAAGTACTGGTACATGTTTTAAAGTTGTAGTACGCATCTAATTGGAGTTTAATCAGAATTACTGTTTTCTGTATGTCCCGTGACCTTTTCAGATGATTTATTTAAATCTTTTATTGAACATTAAAATAATTAAAACATATTTATTAACACTTACATCGTTTTTACATAAATTATTGCATGAATTACATAATTTTATTCTTAATTAGCGTATATTGTTTTCCCGTAACAAATAAGATAAATAATTAAAAGAATAGAACTAATCTTGTGATTCCATATGGGCATAAAGATTCGAAATGAACCTTACCCAAATCAAGCATAAAGAATTAAAACAATTGGTAGGCCTTAAGTAAGTACCTAAAATCCTGGTTTCGATATACATTTCACGATTAAAGTGCAATGCCTGGGGGGGGGGGGGGGAATACCTCAGATTCGAGTTTCCTAGCCCCCCCCCAAAAAAAACCGTTCTCCAAGTCATTCAATGCTCTTTTTTCCACGGTTGCAATGGGAAAGTAATCTAACAATTGAACACCGGTACTGTCTTGTTAATAGGGTGTGTTGTCTATGCGTTCATGACACATACACTATGAATGGTTTTTATATAGTAGATGATACTGGTACTAGGCCTTTTTTCCGTAATCAGGGTACACAGGAATATCACTGAACTATTAATTACATTGTTGTTTACCTATATAGTATATGGGTTATTCTCCAGAAAAGGGCAGATTCATGTCGCAGTTGATTTTCTGGTGTAAAATAAGTACTTATGGATTATGGATTATTATGATAAGTTAGATTGAAATAAGGTCTATTTGATCCCATAGTCCACTTTTTAAACAAAAGTTGCAATTTTCAGCATTTTAGGGCACAGTATGTGAGATCTCACCTCCGTGTCATGTCCCAATGCCTGACTTGTCATTTTCATTCTTTCATAATTCAGCAGGCTTTAATTTTTATTCCATTTTAGTGCTATAACAAGAAAAAACAGCTAAAAAAATAAGTCATTAATAACTGAAAAGAAAATATATCATTTTGTAAAGACAATTTTTGCACTAAACATGCCTGTCCCAAAGTGAGACCTCACCTCCGTGAAACAATATAAAAGTTCAATTATTTCCACAGATATGGCACTGTAGTCTTTCTATTTTCCTTGGACTCCAACTTTTGGCAGTTTTCTTATCATTTATACAAAGCCAAGCTGTTAGTGTACTTTTAAGTGTTGTTTTGTTTGTGTAAAAGGGCTAAATGCAGAGTTGGTAATTGGACTTCCTCACCTCCGTTACCTACACTCAACGGTAAAGTTGTATGTTTTTATATTTACTTTTGCTATAAATTATAATAATAAGGAATGCAAAGTTAAACTCTAGAACTGAGATTTTCTAACCTCAAAGGTTCCCAAGCTGTTTGACAAAATAGAGAAAAATCTCACCTCCGTTACTGTTACTCTCGAGTCCTATCCATGGAGGTGTAATTATTGTTGTAATTGATGACATATTTAACTGTCTGCATTTTTTATTTTTGTTTAAAGAAGATACTGGTATAGCCTAATAGTTTATGACAATATATCATGTTTTGATGTAAAGTTTTGATTTGAAGGTGATAATCTATTTTAACATAGATAAAAATAAGTAAAAAATGTGTGTTATCCATTTGAATGGTAATAAATAGGGTTCGGATGTTTATGACCTAAAAAACTGGAAAATATGACCTTAAATATGCCCTTAAAAATGACTAAATATGACCCAAAAAATCGTAAATATGACCTAATAAAAGAAAGTATTTTCTAATAATAAATGTTCCACTTTTAAACGTTTAATGAAACTAAATTACTACATCGTATGAATGCAATCAGGATCGTGTTTTTAAGAATTTTACATATTATTCACAGTTTTGCTTGTAATGGACATCTAATTTTAAAGCATTTGCTTCTGTGTGATTGCTTCACCACTTCAATATAATATTTTGTAGTCCATGCGTGTCCCTATAAAACGTGAAAAATTGCATTATTTTAAAAATTAAATTTCTATTAATTGGGCATAAACATTAAATTAATGAAATAAATTTCAAAGTAGGCTAATACGTACCAGTTTTCAGTCTCCTTTTTTGTCTGCATTACACTATACAACCACGTGCATTTTAAGATTATCGAATAGAAATCTTCTCCTGTTGTCACTTAATATCGTCTTAAACCGCGAGAAGCTCCTTTCGACGTTACAGGATGTCACAGGTGCATATTTGAAGAACGTCATTAAATCGTTTTGCAGCCGTCACTTTAATTTCACACACTTTGCAATACAAAATTTTCCCGTCGGTGCAGAAGTGGTTTTCTCCAAACTCCTTAACAAAACTTTTTAGTTTTACACTTTCAGAACACTTATTTTTCGGCATTTTGATGTTACCCGATACCACTGCAAGTGTGAACTGAAAATCTTTTAAAACTGTATCTATTGAAAGTTGTTAACAACAAGGAGGAAGGCGGTAAAACCCCGTGCATTGTGCTTCAACTACCTGCACTTGTTACTTACTGTCCCTTCACATTCCAGTTACAGTCAAACCAAAATATTAGTAACTCTTTCTCGAAAAAATTTTAACTCTACGATTTAGTGCCTACAGTATACTGTGCAATTGTGCTCTTTTACCGAATTTATTACTAAAATATGACGTTAAATTAAAAAATGACCGAAATAAGACCAAAACTATAAAAATGTCCAAAATATGACCTGTGCAATTGTGCTCTTTTACCGAATTTATGACTTAAATATGACATTAAATTAAAAAATGACCGAAATATGACCTTAACTATAAAAATGTCCAAAATATGACTTTATATGCAAAATAAAAACGGTCCAATTAGGATAACAAAAGTGCAATTCGTGTTTAATTTCAGTTTGCGGCAAGATTAGACGTCAGGATAAAAATATATGTCATGAACATCCGAACCCTAGTAATAAATATTGTTCTTTTTCATGATAACATTTAATACAGTAAATTAATTCTAATTCTCACATAACTTCTATACAATTACTGTTTCTTACTATTTTCTCACCTCCATGAATGCGCCATTTTCTAATCTTGTTAATTTAATGCAAAATACCACTCGGTAAGTAGGGCAAGTACCTCAGTAGTACTCTGCAGAAAGAAATATTACATAAAAAAATTACATGGTCCAAAATAAAAAATAATTTTTAACAAAATTCTAACATTGAAATCTGCCCTTTTCTGGAGAATGACCCATATGTAGGTTTACCACCCATTACGTTTTGACGGGACAGTCCCTGTTTGAAGGTTCCGGTCCCGGTGTCGTACCGGTTAAAATGCGTCCCGATTCCCGGAGGTATTTTATATTGCAGTATTGTAGTATTTATAAAATGTAATGTTGGTATCTAGTCAGAATAATCTAGTCTATATGATATTATTTTTTTAGTAAACAATCATTTAGCTTGTAATACGCTTGAATATTGGAAGAGAGCGCCACGTCATGGCATAGAGGATATTACCCTTGAATAATATTTTTCTTCTGTTTTGCAAGATCAACATAAATTTAACATGCCTTAAAGTTTTTGAAAGCATAAAAACTGGTGCGAAATTTTCAAAGAAAATCGTTTGTAATGAAAAATATTAATGGTGCAAAAAAAGGTGAAGTTGCGTTAGTTATAAGTAGGTAAGTTGGATTAGATTCCGGTTTTGTTAATGTAAACTGAATTTCAGATTTTTTTTCCCCGTTTTGGGAAATCAACAATATGGTAACCCTAAATATAGTAGCCTATAGGATAGTATAGTGTAGTGGTGATTATAAAAAGCATGTGACCTTTAATTGGTCGTTACTCCGGTAACGGTCAACCGATTTGGTCCAAAAGCAATAGGGTTCTTCCCAGGGACTTGATATGAAACTCTGATAAAGCGTATTCGAGATATCGGGCGCACAGACACATGGACGGACAGATTGTTTTTCCTGTTCATCAAGCACCGTATCATTTTGGCACTTTATAAACATGACCTTTCTGTGACAAACGGGACTTCTGACCGTGAACTGAACACTGGCCGTGATCATGCCCAAGACAGTAACGCACCTCTTGCATACCATTACGGGACGAATCGAGCAGAGTAGGTGATATAAGAAACGAAAAATGCCACCACTCCTACACTAGCACCCCAGGCGAACACGGGCTCGAATTAAGTGAGCCATGTCATCCAGTAGCCTCACTTCGTGACAACAGAAGGTCGTTGGTTCCAGCCCCTGCTACCTGGGTGGCATTTGTGTAGAATCATGGAATAAATAATTCGGTGAGGTAACTATTGCTTCTTCCTTATGCAAATATGGGTGCAACTTGGCATAAAATGGGTTTTAAAAATATGCCCCCAAGTTGTTGTAGTTAGAAAAAAATGCGTACAAGTTCAAATTAAATTCTCAAATTAAACATCATTCTTTTTCTATCGATTAAGAAGATGGCAAATCAAATCTACTGTACTTATTAAACTACTTCCCTTTTTCCCTTTCTTTTTAATTCTTTTTTCTTTCATACTTTCGTTCATTCTTTGTTTTGTTCGATCTGCCTTTCTTTATTTAGTTCGATCTTTATTTTCTATTTCTGTATATAATTTTTCTTTCTTTTGTCCATTATTTATTTATGAAAATAGTTGCTATTATAATGATTTATTTATTTCCTCTTATAATCTCATGTTAAGTAATTATATTTCATTTACTTATATGAAACCTTTTTATTTCATTTCAATTTTAAATTTATTGCTCATTCAAAGTAACCTAACATCAAAGGATTATTTATCATAAACATTTTCAAGTGTGTATTTTCAAGTGTGTGTTTCTTTATATACTTTTCAAATCAATAAAATGGATCAAATGAAATAATTTCTAAACTTAAAACTTGAAAAGGTTCGTGAACAGACAGCATATTCTCTCTGAATGTGAAGTCACTGAGATGCTTAAGCAACGATATCTGGTGGACTCTTTAGTTGTCTCTAGAAGGGGTCACATGGCGATATTGGAGCTGTTGAGTGACACAAAGGGTTGGGGAAATTCATGTCTATAAAGTCCGACAGCTCAGGGTAGAAAAGGATGGGAGGGAGGGGCAGGGGGAGTAATATTTGTCTACGTATTATTATGTATTATATTGTATTATTATTGTCATATCTTCTCTGTCATTAGTACAATTTTTTTTCTTTTCTTCATCTTTGTATAGCATTATTATATTATAAGTTATCGTATTATATTGTTATTGTATTATTTGGGTTACATTTCTCTTTGTCTTGTACATAGTAAAAGCACGAACGGCCATCGAATTGGATTTGTTCAATGGATAATGTATTTAATATGTATATTAGAATAAAGATGCACCTTACTATACCATACCAGGATTAGTATAGCGAGCCGAAGTCAGCCGTCTCCATTACCTGAACAAGAAGCTCGTGGGACGTGTCCATTAAATAAATTACATCTGTATCTAAATTACCATCTCGCTGCTCTGGTTGATTAATACGAAATTGATATTTGTAGGTGTGGACTTCAGTTCCATATATGTGGACCGCAAGTCACTGTTGTCAAGCATAGAAGAACTTCAGGTCTTATTTTCAAAATTATATTCTTTAATAGCTTGCTGCATCAGTGTGTCTAATGTTGTATATCGGTTAGCGGATTTCTGGAATCAAGTGAGAGCTGCCACGAACTTTTTCAGCATTGGTTTTATTCGTTAAGGCTTGTATTTTGCTGCTGGAACAATAACCACTATTTCATTAATCCCTGACGGTTAAAACCGTTAGTAAATAAACTGTACCTTAACCTGAAATAATCCGAAAATCAGATTCAATCTTAGAATAATGTCTCGTCTCCACTGTTCAGAGCAGAACAATGCAGTCCTTTTGCCTGTTGTGCTTTATGGTATTTCTTTTTACTTTCTCTACCCGTACCATATGCACTAGGCTACAGCTAGGAAGAGGAAGTATTGTATTCAACTCACAGCCGGTCTCCTTAGTCGCGGTAGCTAAGGCTTGCTTCCTTGGAGCCGTGGGGAAGGAGGCTGTGGGTTCGAGTCCCTCCTGGGTCATACGTGTTGTATGGAAAAAAGGAAAAACAATGGTAAAGGAAATAAAGGAAAACGAAGAAAAAAGGAAACGAGGGAGAGATTTAAAAGAAATATATATAAAAGTGGGTCATGAAATAATTTAAAAATACAAGTGGAGAAATTAAAATATAATTTTAAAAAAATACCTGAAATTCGATGTAGAGTTTTCAGCATTAATACATGTTATGAAGTCCCCGAGTCCATTGGATAGGCATCTCCACAACCTCTGTGTACAGAAGCAGAATTTTTTACTGTATGTTATAGACCGGTATAAGTTAACAGCAGAAACAATGCAAGGGCATTGCAACGCCATGGAAAGCAATATAGTATTGGTCAGATGTTCGGCCTATTCTAAGTTCCGTCATTTCCTCCCCTCACATTTTCTCATGCCTGGTGTAGAACTTTCTTACCCCATATTATAACCCTCAAGAATCAAGATTTACCGCTACTAATGAAATACAGACTACAGTCTTCCCATGAGTGTAGAAATTTAGTGCACCAACTTTCGTTAATTTACGTGCAGCCGTTTGTACGTGGTTGAAACTGTGAAAGACACATAGACCAGAAAAGACAACATTTGAAACAACAGAAATGTGATATACAGTTCCACGTGGATGATTACTTAACCATTATTTCATTATTAATTAATGAAATGGAAAGTTTACATGAAGGAATGATAACAATTTTACAGTTAATAGCCTATGTTTGTAGCAGTAAAACATTTCAAATAAAAAAATAAGTTTCAAATTATATTAACAGTAGGCCTATGACATAGTTAACTGACACTCCAGTTTTCGAATGCACCCGGTTCATGCCGCTCCTGTCTAAGCACTGAGTCATTAATAATATTACTTGTCGTGCAACAGTGGTCGTGTATAAATAATATTTAATGTGAAAGCTCAATAAATACTTCGAAAGTAAGAAATATTACCGTTTAAAATGCATATGCAGTATTTTAAGTGCATAAATCGGTTTTGTACGCAAATGCAGTAGGCCTACTAATGCAACTGACCACTCTAACGTGGGATAGAATAGGCCTACTGAAGCTTCTGCGAAATCTACAATCTTAGAATTACGGTACTCAATTTAACTTACATTTTTAACAAATAGGCCTAGTGCTGGATTCTAGTTTACATATTATCTTCTCTTTCATCTGGCATCATGCTTGTTAAACAAGCTTCATTTTCTTCTTCACTCAGTTTTGAATTATGGCCCTCAAATATGTTCGTGCCTGATTAATAAGCTACTCGTATCGCTTTTAATACGCCACTGATATCGTGGGCGTCGCCATGAGCCGAAAGCGACAGCGACTGGTTTTCGTACTAGTGAAGTAAGGCGTCCACAAGCTACTCAATGAGAGAACCGAAATCATAATCAACGGCACACACTGCTTTCAAAGTCTAATCACATAGAACTAGAATTGTTATGTAGTTTTCCATTTGGAAAATATGTAGTGAAAAATGATGGGTTATGTAACAATACAATTAAAATCTTAAAAACATGTAATAAATTAATAACACATATTTAATACCATTTATCTACGATTATGATTAGGAAACAATGATGCTTTGCATTATTCACCATAGTGAACAATTTCATTTTTCTTAAATTCTCTGGATACATTGACATTTACAGAATAAATATTCTTATAGGTGGAAAACGTCCTTTAATAATAATAATAATAATAATAATAATAATAATACGAGTAATAATAATTATAATAATAATAATTTTATTATCTGATTGCCGTACATACAGTACAGGTAGAATCGTCAAATAAAAACGTAAAAATAACAAATACAATACAATACAATTAAAAACTAAAAAAAATCATTTAAATCATAAAACGAATTCTTCAGTCTTAACTTGTACAGAGTCACATGAAGTAATGAAGGTAAAATTTAATAAAACAGTCTATTCTGAGGGATCACCAATATTGCCTCGATTTAGAATTTGACACAGACTAAATATACAGTATATTAGTGTAGGCAAACAACATAGGCCTACCTTTCACAAGATTCAGTAAAATCTGCCCAGAACTTACATAACCCCTGTGCGGTGGTGTGGCAGAAGATTGTCATATCTTGTCAAAGACTTATGCAACAATTAATTTGAATCTTAAGTTTAGGAGGTTTCTTTAACTGTTGTGGTTATCCCCTCATAGTAATAGCTGCCAGGTATAGTCCTCTTAATCCACCTATTGTCGCAAGCGACAGTAGGCAAAGCTTCTATTCAGAATTTCAACAAAGCAGTCTACATATATATAGTAGATATGAAAATGGTTAAATGTGTAATTTAATTAATATTACACTATTTAAAATACCTTTAAATATGTAAAAAATATGTAAAATTAAATTCATTAAAATAGACGTCTTATGTGCACCATGAACATTTATGGTTTCCTGCAGTAAGAAGGTAACGAGTAAAAGTTGTAATTAGTATTACATTATAACATAGAAGTCCTAGCTGTAGGTTTAATCACTCTAGATTCTAGAACGTTTTTCAAGCACCTATCATATGAGAATGAGATTGTAAGAAAATGACGACCTTCATGTATTATTATGGGACCACCATATGTATGATTCCTTTTACTGCCGATATATTCTTTATTTTACTTTTTTCTCGGTTTACACCCATACAAAATTACACGAACTTTCTACATTTCACTTTCACCACATGAGTTCTCATTTATTTTTAAATGTTGAAAAGACTATGATTGTCGCGGCCAATTTAGTGGTTTGTGTAATTACACAATTTTGTAGATGGCTCTCGTAAATATGACATCCTGAAAAACCAAAATTCTCATACGGTAGGTTAGATTACCTCCCGTACGAAATAGTTGCTGTATATTAATGAACAATATAGACTGAATCGTCAGTTTTTTTCTACCACCTACCGTCTATTGACAACTTATTCTACACCAGTATGAGCGGACAGCTGAGGTTTTTATATGGATACGGTATTTGTCTATATTACTTCCATAAAAATAGGCTATACATAGTATACTAAAAAGGGCAGGCTGTTTGGACTCAAACTTCTAATGAATTAATATCAATTTCAGGGAGTTCTTAGCGTTTCTTTAACTCGTTGCATGCTATTTTTATTAGTTAAAATCTAATAGTTTTTCATAATTAGATGAATCCCGAAATTTTACGCAGTCGCTAAATAGTAAGTATCATAAAACAAAGGCAGAAAACTGCTCCGTTAAAGAATTTCATTCGATCCACAATTGATTTTGGGATTTTGACTCTTTTTATATTGTATATTTTACCAAATATGTACTTTAGGTATAGTGGTATAGTTCACAATAATATGGATGAAAAAGAGAACCTATTAATCACATATGATTTGTACAGTATCTAGGAGAGGGATGAGAAAGACAGTGTCTTAAGGACACTGTTCATATTCCCCCTACTCTCCCTGAACACTACTCATGGGCGTTGTTGAATTTGAAATTAGAAACATTACGTAACTAGTAATACAGTGAACAGTAGTATTCGAGTCCAATATGAAGTAGAATAAAATAGGATCTGAGTTCATCTTGAAACGGAATAAAAAAATAAATATCTTTACACATGCGTCGTTTTTAATGACTTCATGGAACATTCGTGGCAAATTGGAAAGAAATCATACAACGCTTTTGGTCTTGACTGCTTTATAAACAAATATTAGGTTTGTTCGCAAAGCAGTCAGAAACCAGGAACAAATCGTTCGCGCATGCGCTCTTTCTCCACACGCGTTCGCAAAGCGAGAATCCGTGATTCTGATTTCAATCTTCTGTTCGCAAAGCTCTCACGGACAGTTTCTGTACTATAAGAAAAATTTGCAGGCTCTACCATGAATTGTTATCAGAGACATGCGCAGTAACTTATTTTCACGCGCCTGACTCCTCCCTCCAAATCCTTGCTCCAGATTTATAAGCATAGGCTACTTATATGTATGAATAATGGAAGATAATTAAAAGTTTCCCAAAATATAGTTTATATTGCCGATGTATATTGCATGTATAACATGTTAAAGGGAAATATATATTTTATTTGCATATCATATCGATTAAACGCAGAAACTATCGATTCCAAATTCTTCTAACCGTTCGCAAAGTGCAAATCACGGGTAAGTTACAGACTGGACATGCGCAGTACAACCAATTCTCAAGCAGTCACGGATTTGCTTTGCGAACAAACCTATTAAAAGCTAAGACATTCTTTACTTCTTCTCATCCCCGATTTAGGAAGTGGTTACCCTAAATTCAAAGTGGACTGTGCGGATTGTATGTCCATGTTTGGAAGCGTATGTAGTTTTGTATTATAGCTCATCGAAGGTATAAATGTCCTGCGCAGACACATTTTCTCTCCCACGCGCACATTCTCTACAGTCTAATCGCGGGGTTCATGATAACCACATCGGGGTTTTAAAACGGGCCTTATCAGCTTAGGAGTAACGAACCGCGTAAATAAACATCTGCGCTCTAACCATGGCTATTTATTAATTTGTGGAGCTATATGAAGCTATATAAAACTAAACATCGCTGAAAGATTCAGGTTAGGTTAGGGTTGGAAAATTAATTTTATCGTATGTTTTGTACCTTGTACCTTGTACCTTGTTTTGTAGTTTTTATTTTGTAATAAGTTTATTATTTTCGACGAACAAAGTCAACTTGACATAAAAAAAACCAAGGCTCCTACGGCCTCTGCTTTCATACCATGTAAATAATAATACTCTTTATAAGTTCGTCTTTCACCCCTCTGTGATTCATGGTTTCCTGTATGGCGAACTTCATATGTGAAACTAATTCTAAACTGATTTTACTGTTATGAAGATAATGTAAGGTTTCATGGTAGCTTTGTTTTATGAACATCGTGTGTTGAAGAAACAGAGATCCCGGAAGGGTGTGATGCATTGGTTATGTAAATTTGGTAGAAAAGGTCAGCTCAAGACGTCGCCGTGGAAACAATGACATAATTCAACTGTTAATCATCATCATAACAATTAACACTCCCGCAATGCTTTGACGCCATTACATGGCTTATATTAAATATCTTGCTCTAAACAGATTTTTTTCAATGTCAGCTTCTATAGTAATTAATATTTCCATCCGTCGTTCCTTTACTCCACCTTTTCTTTCTCCCTCTCCTCCTATCGTCCTTATTTCCATTTAGGCTTATTCTGCAGGCCTATATACTTTTTTTCTGTTTCTTCTTTCTTTCGTTTTCGCTTCCCGTATATGGGGTTTCTACCAGGTCCATGCTCGCCCGGGATAAGGGGGACGTGTCCCATTGCACCCTTTACCGGAAGCACTCTTGTCGCTCTTTAGCCTTATACTTATGACCCCGAAAAAATATATATTTGTAACTAAATTACTGTATACAAACAATTAAGGTTACAATATTTTTAAGATGTACCATGGTTGACTTGAAATTCTCATTTGGCTTTTATTTTAAAAAATGTATGTGCATTAGCCTAAATTAACTTGCAATAACTTAGAATAAAACTGTGGACTGCGAATTCCCCCCCTTTAATTTAAGGGTATTCTTTTTCGTATTGAAAAGGCGAGTAGAGGGAAGGTGAAAAGTGTATATAGTTGTAAGTCTGCCCACCCCATGTTTTATTTTGATGCATATTGAACAGAATATTTTGAACTGAATCTTATTTTGTCGTCGGCAAACTTTGTGTGCCAAGCCCTGAAATGAGGTGGCTGTTAGTTTTTTAATCAAATAACGGAGGACAAAATGTTTTCGTTAAAAAAGTTTTAATATATTTCTGTATTTTAAACCAATACGTAGGCTATATATTAGGCCTACGGTTCAGTAGGCCTATCAATTACACTTGCTTAGTTTGAGGTTTTTCTGGCGCTATCAAATGAAGAAATTCTTCTCGGTTTTCCAGCATGATGAGGTTTGTTTTATCCAACGTTTCGGAGCTGAAACTTTGTTAATACCAAACCTCTCACCTGACTGGAAACTCGAGAAGAGTTCTACATTAATTACATTTTGTATGTATTGTGGTAGGCCTATTAGTTTGCATACGTAAGTAACAACTAGTACAATATTTATATTTTTAGCTGAATTTTTAAATTAAATCTCTTTAATGCAAAAATGTAAAATCTTACAAAACTTCAGATTATAAAATAATTGCAAATGGGTTGTAACATGAACTTATTCATCTAAATATTCAACCTATTTTGTATTAAAATTAGTGCTGGGACACTCGAAATTGGTATAATGATACGTAGCCTACAGTTTCAGTCATAAGATTTTGACCTTTGGGAGTTTTGAGTTTCGAGCCTTTTGAGTGGGCTATTCAGGTGGGAGGACGACGCCGGGTCTTTTAAGCTAGTGCTGCATAAGAGCCTATTTACAGTTACACCACTTATCCCCGAATCACTGTAAATGATATTACATTTTTTAAATGTATTAAGACTAAATGCCTGTTAGGAAATGGGAGTTGAAGTTTTACAACGAATGTAATGTAATAACTAAGGTAAAAATAAAACGAATTACTACATTCATATAAAAGTAATGAGCTTAAACACTGTTATTTAAAACATTACTTTGACATGATACGCTTCCTCCCAAGCACGTTCTCAACATAAATGCTAATAAATGTTGTGCAAGAATTTCGGTCCAGGTAATAGATAAATAAAACCAGCTGTATGTAGGCGGTCGTATATCATCATTATGCTTATAATGGAGACACGGTCCATTTAAGGCTCTTCGGTATATTTACAAAGATGTTTCTCTGATTGAAAGAGTAATAAAGTAACCAGCACAAGTGAAACTTTCTCTGCGTCTTTCCTGTCGTAATGTCATATGATGAACCTCAATAAAGGATATGTCAGTGTCACCACCACTATCATGTTTATTATTATTATTATTATTATTATTATTATTGTTATTATTATTATTATTATTATTATTAATTATATTGTTATTATTCGTTACAATATCTTTTCCACTTATTGTGTTAAAACGCAGATTTTTTTTTATCATAGCCCCTCGACTATTCGTCCAATTTACTATTTTTTTAATTTAACGTGTTCATTATACAGTAGACCAAATATACAAGTACGTCCTATTGGGCTATTTTCATAAAAACTGTAACAAGAATGTAGGTCAGAACTGTGTTAAACAATTTTAATCTGTTAGAAAAGTTATATAATTACTTCAATTATTACCTTACTTCTATTATTAAGTGCCAAAATGGTACTTTATGAGATTTTGTGGCGGACGGGAAATGTCTGTCCGTCTGTCTGTCTGTCTATCTACCTGTCCGTGTCTCTGTAGGCGCGATAACTCAAATACGCTTTATCGAATTTTCGTGAAAGTTGATACACGCATTTATAACGTCCATGGGAAGAAGCCTATTGATATTGGAACAAATCGGTTGTCCGGTACCGGAGTAATGCCCAATTTAGAGCCTATTTTGTGCCAATATATTCGAAATAATTTACCCAATGCAAATCGGTTCTCATGGCAACATATTGTTTTACAGTGTTCATATGCACTGGCACTTTGTTACATCGGTTTACCTGATTTTGTTATTATAAGATTTTTTGTATTACCGGTACTTTTAAAATATAGATATAATTACTTTCAATATCCATCCACAGTTTACCTCAAAATTTTATAATGTATTATTGTAAGTATTGTATTGTAACATTTAGATACAGGAAAGCGTATGCTTTCATTAAAAAAAGAAAAAGAAGAAACCAATTTTTTTGACAATATTGTGATGTATGAGGCCTTTTCATTCAGGAATTTTTTTGTAAATGAAACCTTAGTCAGGAGGCCTACATTTCCATTATTGTATTATGACATGTTTAGTGTTTAGTGTAAATATTATAAAGTCATATTTTTCTATGTTTGTAATTCCATTTTCTGTATTATTGTAAATAATTTTTCTAGTTTATTTCAGCGTATTGAACTTAACCGTCCCCGAGAACAAGCTTCGATTTTTTTTTTGTATGCCCCGTTAGAATGTAACTTCCTTAAGATTTTATTTTGTAATTTATTTTATTCAAGGTACGCCGTTAGGAGTATGGAATTTTTTCATTCATTCATACTGATTCGTTATTAAAAACAAATACCGTAATACTGCAAACTTCAGTGTGAAATATCGCACAATAAACATTGTTCTTGCTTGATATTTTTTTATTATTATGACTAGGCCTATATCGATTTAAATCTATTCCATTCCGTGCACGGAGCACCGGAGCACGGAGGTTTCATTTACGGAATACAGCCTAAATGAAAAGGGTTCATAAACTATAAAACTGTCAGAAATTGTCTTTCCCTTTTTCGTTTCAAACGTTAACAGTATGCTTTCCTGTTTACAATTCTAAATGATTAAGTTACAATTTGAAGAAAAAAAAGTACAGTGTTTTGGAGTGTGCTTTTTAGTGGAAGTTGCATGTAAGTTATAAGTGCACGTCATAGCTTTAAACCCGTTTACCCAATTTTCAGTTTTTTTTTAAGAAAAAAATAATAACCATTTGCCTTAATTCATTAAAATGTTGCACAGTTCACCGTTGTTATTGATATAATCTTTAGGGTAGGACTTACTTAATAAAATAAAATATTGTGAGCCTAATACAAATTGAAAAAATATATTTAATGTGCTCAGTAAGATCCTTTAGAATATCAAATTTAAGGAAAAAAGTTAATTGACAATAACTTCCTTATTGTAGGTTATATACTGTTTAATTTAGCAAAATTCAAAGTGTAAACTATTGGGCAGTTATTAGATGTACTGTAATTCATATACCAATTTGAGAATCCTCTCATATAGAACGAGTATGCAAAATTTTATTTAAATTTGTCCAGTTGAAGACTAATTATTCAAGATTTTGTAAAAAGTGGGTATGCTGCTAAGTTGGGCTATACAGTAGCGTATGTGCTATGTGTTGATATCTCCTTGCCATAAATAATTTTCTTAAAAGCTGGGAAGAATATACAGTATGTATATATATATATATTTGTTTGCTACGTTACGCTCTCTTTCGGGGATATCTGTGATAGCTATGCATGTGTGGACAACACACAAGGAACGTTCGAGGTGGGTGATAAGTAAATTCCAATTCGCATCCCCCTTTGTGGGTGAATGGGGAAAGTCCCGAAAATACAGTCAGGCTACCTCGTATTTGAATATGCTACCTTCCAGATGCAAATCCGCCCGCAGTGTTACTTACCTCGGCCTCTTCAGACTTTCAGGTATTTTATTGAAGTTTTATTCATCAAGCTCAACGATTTTCATGTATTGTAAGTTGCACTTTCTGATATTCTTAACGCCAGGCCTATCTGTGAGTCTGTCTGTATATGTATCTGTATGTAGATACTCGGGTGTATCTCTGTGTGTGAGCCATTGATTTTCGCTCTCAGAAAGCACAAGTAAAACAGAAAGAGAGATATAAAAACAGAGAGTTAAAATCCGTTCACAGATACACAGCACTTCATTTAGCTCTTTATCTATGATTTTCTTACGGGACATGTGTGTATAAACAATAGAGCACACATCCTTTATCTTAGGTGCGGGGGGGAAAAAAACTGAAGTGAACAATTAATTCAGTGTGGTTACCGGTATAGTAAAAATTTAATTACTTTGCTCGCTGTAAACAAGCAACTCAATTATTGCTCATAAATTATTAGTGTGTTTTTGCACAGCCTATGCTGATTCTTTTTGCGGCGTGGAACATAACAAGGGGAATTGAATGAGTACCAACTCATTAACGAAGGTTGCTTGTATTGTAATATAATAATTAATGGCTTCGGAGTTGACCAATGAGATTTAATGTTCAGTGCTACCAGTCAAGGATATTTATAATTATTGATCATGTACACTGGCACTGTAAAAGGACGAATAAAAGTATAGTCTAAGCTAATAAGCAAGAACGTGAGCTGTACAATATAGAGTATGGACTAAACAGTGACTCTATAGTATTTAACTTCTCACCAACGTTATGATAGTTACAAAGAATTCACGTTCTTTTTTTAATAACGTTTGAAGTTTATGTAATTAGAATGTCGTTGTGTAAAATGTAACACATGTAAATGTAAATTTAGCCGCTTATATTCTCCTTCCACAAATTCCATACAATTCGACAAATGGGATTGAGTAAAACTAAATTTGATTCAACATACAGGGAATATACCAGAACAAACGAAGAACGAAATCAACATAGAAAGTACCCGGATATAAGCCAGTCATGCATTATAAACTCTCTAGGATATGGTGGGTAATTAGGTGATGATAAATTGCCAATTGGGAGGATCACAAGGTTGTATGGCATAACTAATTGCACGTCCCGAGTTCGAAACTCAGCGCAGGAGGTGTGGCCATGGACCATATCAGTAACAGTCAGCCTCCAGTAACTAAATAAAATAAGTGAACAACTTTACACCAAGCATTCAAAGCTAACTTCTACAGTACCGGCAGCGTTTTCATTAATTCTTTGAATGAGTTAATTTCTTCACCACAACCAGTCTTCAGGCCGATTTAACTCCATTTTTTACACTAAAACTCTGTACATCAGGAAATGTATGAATTTAGGTCTACAGTTAAATTAAATTCTGTTTATATATCTATTATTAAGTCTTGAGGATATAATTATATGCCTCATTCCTGAATTTTTACGTTCCAAACATGCCAGAGGGCGCTAGTTTGTGTATAACTTAAAATCTCGCTTCAAAGAACATTTAGGCTATGGGGCGTGAAGTAGATAAACGGGGACATACAGGTTTCAGCACGAAAAATTAGGCGAAATTCATTTCTCTCATCTTATATGTTCAGTATACAATATGTCTGCAATTGTTGACTAATTTCAGTTTCATTAAAAGTGGAACCATTATAGATAAATAAGTAGTTATAGTATTCTCATATCAGACAAAGTAGCCTAAATCTTGGACCCAAAAATACCTTAAAATTCAATAGATCGCCTTTGTGCTTCAGCTTTGCTGGCTCAAGATCCGGAGGCCGGTGTAGTTTTGGGTCCTCCTCCAACTTTTGTGTGGTTTCTACAGTCACGATAACCGTCGTTAATCGTCGAGGATGTCTGCTTGCTGACCACATACCCCTAAATCCCGCCGTCAACCAGTGATGCTTAGTATAAGGGTGATCTGAAATTATGTTTTTACCCTATTTTTTTATATAATTTGATTATTTTCTTCTTCTTCTTCTTCTTCTTCTTCCAAACAAGTATCGTGTTTTCTCCCGTTCTGATTTTTGTCTGTGATCAAATATTATTAAAATGTTTTTAAAACGGTTCCGTGTCTGAATTTTTTTAAATATCAACTCAAGTACATTATTTTAAAATGTAATTTAAATATCTTGATAATTTTTCCACGTTTCTTCAAAATCCTTTCATTTCAATGAGTGATATATGAATTATTTCACAAATTCCATGTAGAAAAATTGATGTTTTGTTAGGGAGGTATTATGCGAGTAGTGTAAATTATTATATTCCCAAATTTAAACAGTTATCTATATATTTTTAAAGAATTTATCCACTTTTCTGTTGTATGTGACTGAAATCTAACTTGCAGTAAATGCAGTTTAATATTCAGAATGCATCAGAAGAGTTAGCGAAAGTAACTTCACTTTAAAATGACATCTAAACATGCTAATAAACATGACGTATTCATGCATAAATCATTTTGTAATGCCTTCTTAATGCAACAGAAAATAAGTTTAAGCCAATAAACAGAAATTCCAGCATTTTTACCAGTTTAGATTATTCCCTATCCTCAGTGCTTTAGTTGGGCCGGTACGCACCGGTACTGCGTACCGGTATAAAATTATTTTCCTTCTACCATACCGGGAAAAATATGTGCTCCGGTACGTCGTACTGGTAGTACAGGAACGAGATTGTCCTAAAATACTTATTAAATGTCTAATTCAATACCAAAAATGACAAGCACTATTAAATTCTCCACAGATATGCGTTCTAATCTTCACCTTCGTGCGCATTTCTACAGTTACTTTCTCCTTAGATCACATGTTGGCTAGCCACCTTGTTTTCATAAAATGTGTGGGACCAGCACTAGACGTTTTTGATCCTGCTCCATACGTCAGGTCATGACTACAAGGAGGCAATAGGTCAGCAGAAGAAACTGCATGCAGAAAATGTCAACCGAAGGATTACATTCAGTATGAGGCGATATGGAAAATTTTGAAGTAAGATGAGTACCCCCAAAAAATATTTTCCAACTAAAGCACTGCCTATCCTTATTCTTCTCAGCAGCTGGTGATCTCCATTGCGGATTAATTAGGTTCTTTTAATGTGTACTGTACAGCACTTACAGTAAGTTGAACATTCAGTCAGATTAACATTCAGCGTATGATGTAAGTTCAATGGGCTGAATAAATCTTAATATAACAAAACATAGGCAATGTATGTAAAATCCAGGACTTGTAGCTTTAATATATTCTTTTCTATGAAATCGCATAAATGGGAAAGAGAGAGCCTTCTATTGAATATGTCAATTCGTAATTAATCCTTAAAACAAAACTCTTTTTTAGGCAATATAATCATATAATATATAATCATATAATAATATATTTAGGCCAAGTTATGACGACCAGTTCTAATACGATCGTTTTTCTGCAAGAAATGCAGTATTGTTCCCTAATTAAAAAATCTGTGGTAGTTTAAATTTGGTATTTTGTGGTCTTCGAATAATGCCAACATTTAGTTTCTTTGCTGATTTAGGAAGTATTTTTGTGGACAAAGCATGATCACCACATCTCACGCAAAAGCTCGAAGTCATTTTTCACTGTTGTGTTCTTTAATGGGAGCTCATATAACAAAATAATAACTTACACCAAGAAGTGAAGAAGCAAGCTGATAAGGCAGTATGGAGGATAGAATTTAGGGTAACAGATTTTTGACAGTAGAAAGTAGAGCAAGACTATATAAAATAGCAGTTAGGATAATTTTGGCATATAAAGCAGAAACCAGAGCTGATACAGCAAAAGCTAAACAAAAAGTAAGCACATGTGAAATAAAATTTTATGGACTATTCAAGGGAAAACACTATTTAACAGAATACGTAATATAGAAGATCAGCTGGTGAGAAGAGCTAAAGAAGATAGGCCCTTAGATGGGAAGATAGAAAGAGGAAGACTTCCAAAGAGAAGGGCAGATAGTGTATTCACATCTTCAGAGGAAGACGCTTGATCAGGGAAAGAAGTTTTCAAACACGGTTCGGTTTCATCACTATAAGCGAGAAGAAGACATATTTTCTTGGAAATGAGGGCATTAAAATTTGTCTGCTTATAGCTAATTGAGTTACAGTTCGCTGATTGATAGATATGACTGAATGAGTGAATTGCTGTAAGCAGAAGTTACAGGTAAAAGTAACATAAAATGTTTTATTTCTCTTTGAACCTTGAAACCCCAAGGAGGTTTTCAGCGTCGTAGGAGTCACAGATAGGGCACAAGCAAGTGATGCAACCTCATGGAAATAGAGAGGCACTTCAACGCGTACCCTCGTATTTAGTTAATTTTCATGAATTCTCTATTGTCATGAAATTATCTATTCAAAAGTGGTACGATCGCTACCAGCATTAATCTCAAAGAAGGTGGTGAAGGGAAATTATCATACTGTTAAGGGAAATCTAGCTCCACAGTAATCCTAACTAGTGGATTTGGAAATTAATATTAGCCTAGGCCTACTTTTAATATCAGGAATACTGCATGTAGCATATCTCTAATTAAATAATATAAAATCTAAACTCCGCGTACAATCCCTTGAGGAACTAAATTTACCATCCGATCGCTATGTCATCTGTCATGGGCAAATAGCAGGATGGGGGCCATGTAGTTAGCATGACTACTCTCACGTCCGTTATTGATGGTTTTCTCGACCGAAAATAAATAATATATGATTTTAATTAGTACGATGAAACATTTCAGGTTTTTATAGGTTTTATTGATAGGGTAGGCATAACATAGTTTTTACAATAAATAAATAAATAAATACTCTCCATACATCCACCCATGTCTCGATAGAATTTTAAAGAGAGTTACTCCAGATCCTTGATTCTTTCAAAATTCGCAAAGAAAGTGTTAAATGATTTAGCAAATGATTATTAAGTTTTAAGGATTTAGACTGTTTATCCAGTGAATTACAGTGTCCTTCTTTGTAAATAATTGTAAAAAAATTTAATTCAGATAAGACAGCTTATCAATAGAAAATAATTTTCTTACAAGTATTCTTTAAATAGGAACTCTAGACAGTCTGCATGAGAAGAGCTATCTTGTAGCTTCCTCCGCTAAATACGTAGGATTCTCCTTTTTCGTTCCTGCGTAGACAGTAAAAAACAGTCGGTTAGAAAAGACAATACCATCATTCTGTTTAGAGGTATTTTCAGATCTCGACAAGTAGTGTTAACAGAGGAAGCACTTTGTATGAGATTTGAATGGAAGTTGCATCCTACTCTTCACATAATGAGGGATAAGCCGTGGTGTAGTGGTTGCGGCATTGCGCTACAAACGGAAGGCCGCGGATTCAATTCCCGATGAGATCGTTGAGATTTTTCAATTGGCCTAATCCTTCTGGTGTCACTATGGTCCTAGGGCTACTCAGCCTCTATCAGAAATGAGTACCAGGAGCAATCCTGGCGACCAGTGCGTAAGGCTAACAACCTTACCACCTGCACGTGCCGAATGTCTCAAATCTGGGAGCCTCATACTCCTGGAACCCTTAGGGCCTCCTTAGCCTGTACAGGGAACACTTTACTTTATTTTACTTCACATAATGAATAAGGAACTCCTATAATCGTAATTCAATTTCACGTATTGTTTTTCAAAGAACAAATCTTCCTACTACTGCATCTATTACCTATATGTCAACGTATCTGATCATTTACAATGATTATTGCATTCAAATGTCAGATATAAAGATACTTCCATCCATTACTCCAACCTCCATAACTGGATTCCTTTTCGTCTTGATTTATTATTGTTATTTATTAGACGACTTGTGAAATAATTTTCTTAAATAATTTTATGCTTTTGTCTCCTATTCACGTTGGCTTGTGCATAAGCACTTAAACATATAAAACAAATTCTAACGATATCAGACAATGCATTTTACACCAGCCACCAAATATCTGTGATCCTGTCAGTCGTTATATTTCTTAGAAATTAGAGATGTGGAAGTGTCAGAGGAGTATAGTTAAAATTCCTCATACTATTTGAGCAAAAACATACGGCTAATTCTGTATCTTTTTTAACAGGCGATATCATTGCGATAGAAATTGCTCTATTTTTGCTTTAATTCTCTGGCAAATTCTGCTCTTTCTTTCTTTATCTATTATTTCCTCTCTCAATGAGTTTCAAGTTTTTTTGGTATGTGGTAGACTCAGAGACATCTAAAGAAGTTTGCAGGAGCATTTGTTTAGGGAATAACGAAGTCTATCTTAAAAAACCTGAACATTTAAGCGGTTTTCCTTAATTAAAAAAATTGCCTAACGTTATGAGCTATACTTTGGCCAAAGTCTTTTGAGGCAGTGGAAGGGTAGATATTATGGCTCTAGAACCGGCACAAGTAAACAAATATGTCTGTATACTTGCCAATAATAGTAATTCACAAGCTTGTATGAAAATTATGAAACTCTCTAAGCTCGTTTCATAAACATACTTGTTGCATGATATACTACTTACGCACCTTACATATTATAATAAATACCAAACTTTAAACGGCTAAGCCAGTTAATGTAGAGGTTGTATCACTCTTGTCTTGAGTTTGTGGAGTTTGCACATCGGAACAGTGCGTTCCCTTTTTAGGGTAAAGTTGTAGGAAGAGGTTTGGATGTTGGGGCCCACACATCACGTCCTTGCAGAAGGTGAAACAACAAGTGTTGGGACCGTGGGTTTGACTCCCTTGCAAGGCAATACCGGACCTGAGTAGGCGCTACCCACATTACCCTTGCACATTCTTATGAAACCTTCCTCAAATTATTTCGCATAATGTCAAACCTGCTGTCTGCTGCTTGACTTACTTTTACGTATATCTTATTATAGCATGTTGGATATCACTAGGTTTTGTTCAGAATCACATATATAAGCAGTCCGTGAAATCTGGTGCTTCCATTTTGTTAGTTCGCAGTAATAAAGGCAAATTTTGAACTCGGTAGAATTTATATTCTTGAATGGCCTTCAAGAACGCATCGTAATGCTAAAAATTCGGTATATGAAGAAAAATAAATAATATGTACAAATCCATAATAGAAAAATTGGTTTCTATCGTATGTACACTAGGTTGTTTGATATAAACTACGAGTATTATTTAGTTATTTAATGACGGGGTGTACTACTACTTAGGGGTATGATTTTCGCCAGTCTGCCGGAATTCTGTTATGCTGGACTACTTTTACATGCTTGTAAATCTACATGCATGGGAGTGTTACATTAATGCACAAGTAAATGCCGTCACCTGGGTCGGGATTGAACCCGCAGCCGTGGGCACAATATGCAAGTATATTCACTATTACTTACAGTAATTTATGTACTGTCTGTGAAAATTACACTGTAGAATTGAAGACGAAGACAGTGTAGGCCTAAACATTTCAATCTTCAAAGCGTGTTATATACAGTTGCCTATAGGGTTGCCAGATTTTTGGATTGGCAATAAGAGACACTTCATGCCAACACGACATAACAGCATTTGCTTAAGAAAACACTGAGATACATACTATGGTTACATTTTAGGCCCAAACTTTATTACAGTATTTAGCTGTTTCATTTTCTAAAAGCTTAAAACCCTTTAATTTGTTCCCTTCTAGCTTCTTCTTCTTCTTCTTCTTCTTCTTCTTTTTCAATAATGATGAATATCCCTTAACCAAGTCATGAACTATGACAACTATGATTCAAATTAAGTTAGGCTTGATTTTCCGAGTTGCTGAACATCCATTCCTTTCATCATTTTATTTGTTATTAGGAACTGAAAAAGAAAACTCTTTCAGTATCAGTATAGGTAGATCTAGCTCCATCATCATGTAGTTCAATCTGTGGGAAGAAAATTCTTCATAAAAGCTATCTAAATTAAAATCTGGATAAATTTAAGTAATTTTTAAATTAATTACAAATCCTGAAAATCTAAATAGATAACTTTAACCATGGTCAGTTGTTTAAATACGGGGGAGGGGAAGGTGTATATGCTGTTAAAACGGGTAAAACCTTATAATAAGGGGCACGTGGCAACCGCTGTCGTAGGTTAAAGCTAATAAGCGAACTGTTCCTTCAAAGCGCGCATAGACAACAAAAATAATATGCAAATTCCAGTATCGTTCCCAGTCGAAGCAGACTCTCTTAGACCAGGTCTACATTGCTCCTTTGATGAAATTAAATAAAACATGAACATTAAATGCGATGACTTTTGCAAGAAAAAAACACATAGGAAAGACCGCAAGTGAAATATTGCTATATGCGGAAATAAAGAAAAATGGCATATTTTTCTGGTTATAACTGTTTTGTTTTATGAAGACGTGATTACATTGACATTTTATTGTGGATAACAGAAATAATTCTTACTCTCTATTTCTTTCTTTCTCTCTTTATCCACCTGTTTCTGAGGTTAGGACTCCGCACTTCTTATAAAACTAGTCATAAGTGCCAAAATGTTCATCATAAATTGTGTTAGAGAAAAGGAAGACAACCGTTTGGTGTCAGGGGAATGTCACTGGCCTAGTCTCTTTTTTAGTTTTTTTAGTGACCTTTCGTACACGTGTTGTTTTCAATTATTTTATTATTAGATTATTGCTGATGTTAAGTAATAGGACTGCTGTATGTATCTTTGCTTTGGAGAAAAATAATACACAGTTTTGTACTTAGCAGTCTTTGCTGAAATGTACTTACAAGTAAAGCGTAGGGCAATGAAATTAGGTATATAAATTGCAAAACATAGTGCTGCGATAGTTTTAAATAGAAATAACGCCGCTTAACGTGTACTGTTAAAATATTAATACACCCTTTTTACAGAAATTATTAATGGTATAGGTTTCCATATTTGTCGAGAATTTACGTATGGTTTCTAGCGCGTCGAAATCGAACTGTGCGAGGAAACTTTGAGGACCACATTTACAGATGCTGCCATCTATCTAGGGAAACCTACATCTTATTAACCATATCGAAACTGTAATAACATAATGTAGGCCTATATTATCTTTGTCAATTAAGTCAATTTTACATGTTGTTTGCATGTGAGAACGCTTTGTTCAAAATTTTTGGAGAGTCTCTTTTACTTTTTTTTTTTTTTTAATTATGCCTTTGAACATTTCAGACATTTAAAGTCCTACTACAATGTGCATTTCTGAAGTACAAGCTTAAGTTCCACTATATTCATACGGCCCAATCAATTCGTTAAATTAAAACTTTATTAAAAGTCTGGCAGATACAGCATTAAATCGTTACGTTTGGTTAGCACAGAGAATAAATCGAAAGATCTAAGTTATAATTAAAAATAAAAATGAGTAAAAATGGTTTTATTTAAGTTAAACTCAACAAAATCTTTTAACTCGCTTTTTAACAAATAAATGTGGCTCTAGTTCAATTTATGTGCAAGTTACGAACTTGCTCTTTGTGCGTATCATGCTCTGGGATTAGAATGTAGAATTTTTTGGGGGTCATGATACCAGACATAAACATTTATTACAATTTCCAGTACATAGATTAGCTCTAGTTGAAAGATGTCCTAGATACATGGGCATGAAAGCATAAAATCATTTGTCAGAAGAAACAAAACAATTTAATGATAAACAATTTAAAGCAAAACTTAAAATAACATTTTTTGGAGGAAGCTTACTACTCAATAAGTGAATTTTTTCAGGACAAAAATGTATAATTTATATGGTTATTAAAAAAATGTTTCACCTCATATTTTACATTTTTCAAAATCTGTATTTGTATAGGCCTATATAGTACTAGTATTATACCATTGTATTTTCTTCTTCTTTGTCTTTTTTTGACGAGTCACCAGTTTACCAGCTTTAAAGCTGTTTGTAAATGTTTGTGACAATAAATTAGGCCTACTTACTTACTTACTTACTTACTTTTTAAACTCAAATTGTAAGTAAAAATTCATCCATATATTTTTATAGTGACTCGAACTTTAGTTATACTTACATTTTGCTACGCCAAATCCTTGCATGCAACTAAAATATAGGTTTAAAGTACCCAAAAGACTTTTACAGTCATTCTCATTCTATTCTATATTTGTTTATGAACGCTTGAAATCTTGGTAATAATTACGCCTTGTTTTAAGAATGGCCACCCAACACGTGAATGACGAGTGCAGAAACACAGTAGAATATAGTGTAGGTGTAGTGATATTGTTGTGAGTGTGCATGTCAGTCAGTCCACTCCTTTATTCAAGAACTCTCCATCGCGTGCCTGTCTTTCACCTTCAGTCTCTTAACACGTGCCGGTACTCGAACCAACTTCTTCCGCCTTCGTTTTCTCCATTCTGAGCAAAGATTTATCGTGTGTCAGAAAACTCAATAAATTCTCTTTGCTAAATAAACTGGCAGGATTTATGTAACTTTAATAAGTTATCTTAAGTTTATAGCTTGGTTACTGAATTGTGGGAATAAAAATGCATTATTACTTCTGATAGATAATAATTCATGTAAAGACTGCGAATATATATATATATATAGTGAAGTGATATTTTATTGATTTAATTGATGGCATCAATGGGCAGAATATTATTGTGCATTATTTTGTTAGGGATTTTCTACTCCATTCCTTTCTTCGATGTGGTTACATTTTAATTAAGGTTGAAAACTTAAAACTTTTAGGACCTGTAGTTTAGAAGACCACTCCCAACAATTCGGTCATCCCTTAAATCTATCTGGGTGCAGTAATCTATCTGCAATTAATTTCCTATTCGCTGATTTATAGGTCTAAGAAGTTGGATGAGATGAAATTTGGATATTTAATATACCAGTTGGGGCGGAGAAAGGTCGTTATAACGCAACCAGGATTTCACACATACATACACTTAATATATTATTCTTGAAAAAAATTCTCTTACAAGGTCCTTAATGTTCAAAAGAAGAAACACAAAGAACGTTTTCCATAACATTCACGTAGGTGTTTAAAATTCCTTCATAGCAGAATACTAACTTAACATGACGCCGTGTAAGACAATACATTTATCTGTCTAATATTTAATATTGTAAACAAGTAGCTGGGAATTTGTGCAACTTGATAGCATCTTCCTACTGAGATGTAACAATGAGTTGCTATGGATACTGATGTCTCGCCTGATAACCTATGTGTTGAGACATGACCCTGCTCATTATTAATAAGTTTAACAAGAATCAACTCCTAAAATGGCCACCTATGTCCTGTATCTTGGGTAATTTTCTTCTTCTGGTTCTATCACCCTCGGAATTAATAGAGTAAAACACAGAAAATAACTTTGCTATTTATAAGCCCTTCTCTCAGATTCGAGAGAAATGGTTTGGATTCCAGCACCATCACTTACGGCTGTGTTCACAAACACGGATCTCCATCGTTATTCTGGATATCAAAAACTCTTTATTATATCATTATCTCGGATAGTAAATGTTTCGGGTTACATCGTAAATGTATTATTTCTATTTTCGAAAACTTGAATTTTGCCTACTTCTTGTCTTACCCTTAACATTTTCATTAGGCTATAGAAAACAACGTCATCTTGTGAATTAATTTCCAGCACTGTCAACATTCACAGAAACATCTACGTGAAATACGAGAATTATCCACTCATATAAGTCTTAAAAATATCTACTGAATTTTTATTGGTTCTACCTAATCCTTAACTAAAATAAAATGCTATATCCTTTACAATTACGGTTGTAGAGAAGTTGTTCAAATCTGGGTGCATAAATAATGAACTCCCGTGTGTTGGTAACTTGCAACATAAACTGTGAATTTGCATTACGACACAAGTATTTATTTCATGGAATATCAGATAGGCTTATTACTCTACTCATCAGTCTAGATTCTTTATTGCATATTCTGCTTAATTTCTCGACGCTGCCATCTTCTCTCATGTAATTGGTGTTAGTGTGTAATTGGTACTGGTTTCCGATATTTAGCAACTCACTTTTTCTTCTAACATAAATGTAAATTGATTTCGAGGTTTTTTTTTTCAATCGGTAATTAATCGGCATTTCACTATTTGTCTCAGATGGTGCAATCGGGTTGTGTGGGTAAACATTCAGTTCCACAAAAATATCCAATTCACTCACACGCAAATATACTGTGTAAGTATATATATATATCGAGATATTTCATCTGGTGCCATGAATCGAACTCTGGTTAGCTCAGTGGTAGAACACAGAAAGCCGAAGCGGGGTTGAATTCCGGTGTCAGAGGAATACTTCTTCTAAAATATGCCTGCAAAATCTTTACTTAGTAAGGCTTATTACCCAAAACTGTACGAGATAATCCATACGACTAGATAGATTGTGAGTGACAGTAGACTAATATTCAGTGATACATAATAAAACAGCTAACGAATCGAAATAACATTTGCATCGAATCTAAAATTAACCTTGCTATGTCGCACAGAACTTAATGCATGTATAGTGTATAGGCGGATTAATTATACTTAAACCCGGAAGTTAATGCTCTATCAGAAGGCGAAACATGCAAGCAAATGTGCTTTTAAAATCTTTAAAAAATGCTCCGAAACTAGTGAAGTATGCTCTATCATATAAGTAATTTTAATATTTGACCATCTCTTATTTTTTTAATTATATGCATTATAAATTACAAAAAAAAACTTAGTAAAAGTTGTATAAATTACATTACTAAACTTAAAAAGGTTAATGCAACACATTTTAGTACACTTAAAACTAATAAAGTGAAACGTCGCTTTAATATTATACAATCAATTCCGAAAACATTAGGCTATGTACTGTCAATTATTGTACAGACTACTCTCAAAATATTCTCTTAGGCAAATATACTGTAAATGTTTGAATTAACAGAGATATGCACAATATTCAAAACCTATGATGAATTATGGCAAAATTAACAAAATATGCAAGAATATAAATACAAAATGAAAACCATCGATTTTCTGTTTCTTCTTCCATGTCTTGTACATATTTTAACACTAGCATGTAATAGAATGCATTATTAAAAATACGATTTTGTATAAACTTCCAGACCCTAATTATATTTATTGAAGTGTTTTAAGTAATTAGGATGTAGCAAATCATAGTTTCTATGTGAGCTACCGAAAACAGTTGTGCATAATATTTTATATTTTATTCGTAATGAGTTATTTTAAAACACTTAATGCATTGGTGATTGAAACACATTCAGTAGACTACATTCGATTTTTCCACCCAATAATTTATTTTTACTTTTTTATATATTAAGTTAGTACATATAGGCCTAACTTTTTTAGTTCTTATTTATGATGTAAGAAGTCCAACAGTTATGAGAAGTTTGTTACATGATGATCATTGAAATTCTTGCTAAATATAGAAACAGAGAACTCTCGAAAAACTAGTAAGTTTAATTATAAATTTGTGTAACACATTAAAATCTACTTTACGTAGTAAGTTACTACTTTATTTCCTTTAAAGCGCCTTCTCGTATTATATAACGGATATCTTCTATAGTCAGATTCAATACCTAATTTAAACTCTTTTAAGTATATCTCAGTTCTGATAAGAAAGCAATCAGGAGCGGTTATTCTTTGACTAACATGATGCTGGATAATTAACCTCGTCATCAAGTATTGTGGAGTTCGAGCTGTGCTTACAAAAAACAACTGAGAATTTCTAGCTTAGAGGCTTAGAAATGTGGACTAAAGGAATGGATATACGGTATCTTATGAAAGAACTCAACAATCTGCGGAAGAAGCGGCATCCTCAGCTGTAAAGAGTAAATCAAAAGAGAAATTTACGAGCGAAGATTTAATGGATTTGCTGACCACGATAGCTGTTGTAACTCCATTTTTTATTGGAAATTATGCGAGCTCAGTAGTTCATTAGACTCTTAATTACCTTCCGTGTGAAAACTTTCGAAATATCCGGCGCGGCGCCCGCCATATGTTGAGTGAGTGAAGCGCGCGTAGGAATGCGTCCAATATTTCCTCCTGTCATTCTTTTTATGCCAGTTTACAAGTTTTCCGTATTATTTACAGATCGAATAAAGAATTATAATTATTAGGTTTTGGTTATATTTACCGGTAATATTGTTTTTCCTGCAAAATTAATGAATGTATTGTTTTAATAGACAATTTTAACACATTTGGTTACTTCGAAAATTGTTATAATTTCTTCATGGAAGGAAAATGAAATAAGTTATGGCATTAATTAAGTAGCATCTCACTAAAATTAAATAAACAGGCACATAGAATAGAAATAGGCCTATCATATAAATAATTTTGTGCCGCTTTTTATTACGAAGATAATATGCCTTCATTTTTGTTTGGTTTCATGAAAATTTTCATTATTTACTTAAGTTTATTTATGCCAGGCCATCAGTACACAGTGCTGATCAGTGTGCTGATCTGTTGACCTCTTTACAGACCATGATGATATTTCAGCTTGCTAATACTCTTTCGTATGAATTATCTTTCACATATTTTTAAGTCCCCAGATTCGCACTTTTCAGCCTCAGTCGTTTGCTTTTATCCATTGAGCTCTTTTCCCCTCCTCATTTTTATTGTTATTTTGTTCCCACTATGCCTCCTACAATAGTTTGATTCACGTTTCGTCGACTGCCGACAACTCGCATGAGGTTTTTTCACACTAGGCCTACTTCTTGTTTCAGTTAACATCAAATATCTGTGTCTGCCTAGTTGACTGAAAGGGGTGTGCTTTTGTTGGTAAAATTATTTCCTATGTTTTGCTGTCTAGTTTATTTTCGTTTTCCTTTGATCTCACCTTCCTCCATTTTCATTCGACCTGAAACAGATCTGATAAGAAATTTTGTAAAAACTCTATTATATTTGTAATTTTGGTTGTTTACTATGAATTAATTGCTTTTATTGCACTTTTTCCTTCAGAAAATTATTTAGCGAATCCTCTATACTTGGGGGAGTGGGTGAAAATTACCTTAGCATATTCTTAAACTCTGTTACTAGGCCCTACTGTCTCTACTATTCACTATCTATTTGCATATTTACAGTTCGCTCCCAATATACCCGTTTAAATTGTGCTGAAAATGCAATGACAAGTGATGGACTATGAGTATGGTTTAAGAATTAATAACCTGGGTAATTTTAATCTAACAGGTGACTTTTTTTATACTAAAGACTATATTCCAAATTATGGCATAAACATGGACTAGACGTGCGGTGTTCATATATATATTTTTTACAGAATAGTAACTTCCTTTAAAAAGTCACTCTTAGATTATGACGTCATATATAAAGTCCTAGAATCTGCATATTGTTTGCGCGGGTTTAATATTATAAAATTCCAGACAGTGTCTACTTAGGTTGACAAACTCTAAAACAAAGTTTCATGTTTCATTTAAATAATAATATTTGTATTCTTGTTTGACATCACAAATCTGAGTTATTAGAAGTCCTGGAAAGACAGTTCAATGGCCTCTCCCATTATTTAGAAGACTTTTGTCACGTTGTGGCTGGCGCCACATGCTTTCTTTCACAGAGGTCGTGCATTTATACCAGGTACTTGAAAGGTGTGAAGACTCGATATTTGTCATTGTGTGTACGAAGGTGTTAATGTGCTACTTTTATATCTCCAATATCTTTATGGAGAATCTTATGAAGAATCTTATAAAGAGGTGAACTCTGCCAACTCTTCCATGTATATCCATCCACGTGGGCGTACCTTTGAAGAGTTTCCGAGGATAAAATTGCTACTTTGCACAAAGGAAATATTGTCTTGATTGCTTGGGTGTGAGCGTGTATAAAACCGTAATGATATAATTTATACCGTGGATATTGCGGTATGTTGTCGGAATACAGAATTATGATTCAAACAAGCAGATTAAGTCGTAATTTGTTCAAGAGTACATTGTCCATTAATCAAAGGGAATAAACTGAAATATAGTACAAGCAGAAGTGTTCATGAATTCAATATGAATGCTTTAAATAGTGATTTATAGCTTACTTTAAAACCACTAAACGAACAACTTGTTTTAGAATTATGGTCCATCGTTTGCTTCTTTTACTTAGGTTTGTCTTGAGTTACCATTGTGCCAGAGAAGCTAGAAGACACGTCTTTGCAGGTCTCCATAGTGAGGGCGTTAGATCGAATCAAGATCTGTAATACGTAGATAAAAATCTTGAGCAGGAAATTTAGCTTTACGACTTAAAAGCAAACGCTAGCTAGACACGTAGATCTCATTTTAATTTCGCCCCCCCTCCCATTCCTTCTCCGATTCACTGTTAACTGTTTCTAAATTGATGGATGATCACCAGCTTCCAAGTTCTTGAACAAGTATATGCATAGCTTTATAGTAGTTTATTACTAAAGATCACATATTCGTAGGTATAGGGACTTGTATGCCATAGAGTGACAGACCAGTCGGGTTGGTGCAAACGTTAAAAAGGGTGATTTACATTGGAAAGACCGAATTTGATACTCTGTACAGAACAAGTTGTATCAGGTTGTTTTCCTCGAGCAAATACAGAAATGACGGTTCCATTCTCACTCAACATCCTTCATTATTTTAAACATCATCTTGACTCATATAGAAACGATGCACTTATTTATATTATTGATAATAAGGTTTAAATTTTGTGTAGGGTAAGAAAGACAACTGAATAATCGCGAGTAAGAATGGTACCACTGCGTACCCGAGTGTGTACGCATTTCGAGATGACGGGATTTCAAGGGCACATTCACACCCACTTTAATTAGGAATATGATTGGTCACACGTAATATGCCTACGTGCATTTTGAAACAGGTCGATCAAGATCAAACTTATTGTATGCATGACGTAACAATATTACATCTCACAAGTCACAGTTCCTTAGCCTAATTAAATTGAGCACATGCAAGTAAGGTTACCCACTAGCCTTGAGGTTACCCTATTTAAAGAAAACGAAATTCTGATTTTCCGGTGTTTTTTCTCAATTAATTAGTTTTATTTCTATTACAGCTTCCCAGCTTCAAAAAAATTATATTTCCAAATACTTCTTAAATATGCAGCTACTAGTGGTTTAGGCTTCAGCGTAAGAAGCTGAAAGCCTGGTTTCTGTTGCTGCCCAGATCAATTTTCCTTCTATATGAGCGATGTTTCAAAAATACTGTACAAACATACTGCTCCAATTTCTCAGGAGAAGTTACATTTTGAAAATTTGAAAATTATTATTTTTTAAAATCCAATTGCTCAAAAACTACAAAATAACATACACCATGATTCATTTGCCTAATTTAATATACTAAAGGAAAGGTATGTATAACAATTAAAGTCTCCAGCTTTAAAAAATTACAAATAGAAATTTCACTAATCTCTCCCCCTCTTGAGAAAATGTGTAAAAGTGTTTTGTCCTGTCCTACTGTGGAATCATAAACGACTGCCAGGTATGGAGCGCACCCACACCTAGGGGCCTGCTATAAAATGTAATCTGTAAAGGCCTGTTAGCTATGAGAAGGATTTTGCAGCCATATGGCAACTGCGTAGATACATTACATTAAGCCAAACTGGTTACACCATAGTTACCAATATTGTCATATAAATTTGCAGTAATTTTTTAAACAATTATTAGGAACACTCCAGATTTTGTTAAGAAAATGTTCAGTGCTACTATTGTAAGTGACTACTGTAAGAACTTTATATTATTCAAAGTGGAAGTTGGCAATAGTGATGTGTTATGGCGACCGAGCAAAGTATCTTTTACTAACACCCTCCTGCTAAGATCATCTTTGGCAGAGATCGTAAGAAACATCATGTATTCAAGATGCCAACAGGAACCGGAAGTCAGCTGTTTCTTCTTCAAGTAATGGTTGTAGATGAAGTTGAGTGATTTGTAAACGTGGATTTTATAGATCGTTTTCCAGAGAGCTGGCAGAGTAAGCTTACCCGGCAGTCAATCATAGATTTCACCCTTGTGCCTAAATCCTTTAGAGTTTTACATCCCACAGCTATTTTATGACTACTGGTCATGCTACCTCATACTGTTTGTACAGTATAATGTCAATGTTCTGCCATGGGATACCTTGAATACTCATAGTCATAGTAATATATTTGTTTGAATTCTGCTGGGCTATGTGTCAGGTATGATGAGGGTCTATTTGCTTTATGACGTGCTTGTAGTTAGAAATGAAGATGATGTATAATGTTACATAACAAACATTTGTTTGATGTTAGATCATTACCCAAAGAAACTTCACCTTACGTGTGTCATGTGGATATTTTCATTGTCTTGCTGCCATTACATCGCTTCGTTTTTGTTCGCGATTCCATATACCTGATTGTGCTCTTCTTCATGATTATCTGCCGTAGATAGACCAAACAACAATAAAATTATCTAGGCCTTGATAATATCTTACTCACCATTTATTTGCTTCTAATCAAAGGTTCTTATAATTTGTAACACTCTATTTTTTAATTTAAAATTTATTCTAATTTAATTAAATCATAAAACAAATAAACATTCATAAAAACCTTAGGCCTACATGTGTACTTTCTTTGAAGGCTCCCAGATAAGCAAGTTAAATAAGAAAGAACGAGACATTTAAAAATATACATACAATTACATAAACTAAAAGCAGGTAAACAATTTTTACAGAAGTAATTTAAAGTAAGAACTTCACATTACAAAAAGTTAAATCCATTTTATAAATATGCCTATGTTATAAAAAACCCGGGTTTTGTATTTTGCTTGCATTTCGAAGTAAACTTATGGAGTAATCTGCTTCCGATTTTGGAACTCAAGGCCCTTCTGACTTTTGTCTGCAGGGTTTATATGTGTATATGTTTTCTTCGGTGGCATTTCAATAATTCTGAAAAAAGGAGAAACTTTGTGAACATGGATAAAGTGGAAAGGGCCCGAAGGTTACGTGTGCAAAATCTCATCAAAATCGGATTAAAACTAATCCCTATACAGGCCATGGAAGCTCATATGGTTCTAGGAGGTTGAGGATCCCAGATTTTGAGGCATGAAGATGGTAAGGTTGTCAGACTTAAGGGGGGAGGTACAATGTTAGCTAGTGCTGGAAATATAAATTCCTCTGGATCTGTAAGTCCAATGGGAATAAAAATTGGCATGCGCAATGTAGACTAGCCTATCTGTTTATAATTATTAACATCTGTGGAGTTTTTGGTTCAGCCCAGCAGCGTTTACTTGATGAATAATTCAAATACTGTATTTAAAATTTGATACAGTTCTGGTTTTGAGATTTTTAAATAAACATATCTACAACATACACGTACTTAGGCCTACTTAATACTTACTCTTACTCTATGGCAATAGACAATTCCTCAGTAAGCTAAAGGAATACTTACTATTTTATGGAACCCGAAGGTTCATTGCCCGCCATTCAACCCTATTCTATGCTAACACTATCCAGTCATTCCTCGCAAATCCTGCTTCCCTTAAATCTATCCTAATATTTTCCTCCCACCTACGTCTAGGTCTTCCACGTGGTCTTTTCCCTTCGGGTCTCTCACTCAATACTTTTGAGATATGTCTTTCCTCCCCCATGCTCGCAACATGCCCAGCCCATTTCATCCTCTGTGATTTAATTACCCTTACTATATCCGGTGAAGAGTACATGTCATGAAACTCGTCGTTATGGAGTTTTCTCCAGTTCCCATTTTCATCTCTCTTAGGCCCAAATATTTTCCTAAGCACCCTGTTTTCGAACACTCTCAGATTATGTTCTTCCCGATCAGTAATTTTCTTTCAGTAGTAAAAGTTATTACATGTAAAATATAATTTTATAGGATGGCAAAATAGTAAATTTCAGATAAAATTCCATTTCGCGGGACTTTTCGCAGGGTATTTTAAAAAGGTAGGATATTTATGAGATTTCCAAGCCTTTTCGTGGTTCGCAGAGTTAGGTGCTTAAAAAGAAGGAGTATCCTGCGAAAAGACAGGACGTCTGATCACCCTCTTCTATACTCATGTTGTACTATATGAAAATAAATTGCATTTTTTTGTGTGTTTACTTTAAATAGTTGAGAACCAGACCCGCACTCCCAAGAAACTGGAAACATCACTTTATAAGAATCAGGTTTTCATCCTGTCTGGCCATTTAAAACATCTCCATTATTCAGGAAACTGATGCATTTCAATGTGCTTTCCCTTCTAAAGTTGAGATTTAGAATTATTATCTGGATCTCTCCATCACCTACACAAACATCTGGTATGAAATTACGTGGGACGTGTTAGCCTAAAGCCTTGACATAAAATACATAGAATTTGAGTACTGGCTACTGTTAGAGAAACAGGTTTCAGTTTACTGCGCATGTCCATGTGTGGGTTGAACCTCTTGTGCAATGCCCCTTGTATAGTGAATATGGACAATTTTGATTTGCTACACTCTCTTTCTTGTGCTCGCATGTTTTATTTCATTCCTAACCTTCATTATTTATGTTTCCGGTTTTCAGATACGAACTCAAGTTTTGTAGGTCTAGGCTGTCGGGACGCAAGGGTGATGTGGGGATGAGAATATTATAGCAGAAAAATTCCTCTGAAACTGTGATTTGAACCCAGGACCTTTAGCTATCCGTGCCACTGCTCTCTCATATGATTGCCCAACAGAGACAATAATCTGTGGTTCATGAATGCATATATATCCATCTTGAATGTTAAAGAAGTGTCTCTGAAAGCCCTGAAAGGTTCCCTCTCTATACTCAGGAATCACTTATATTTCTGATTTGTATATACTTGTCTTCTAGTTTTTTCTTGTTGTTTCATAAGTTTTCTTGATATAGACCTAAGTAGTTAATGTGAGTTTTTCTTAAAGTTTATTGTAAATGCTTGTAAACACTTCTTTGTGGTGTATATAAATTTTTTCTATTACGCTTTGTCTTAGTGCAACCCTTAACTGAAGGAAGCTGAATGTAAAACATTAAAATATAACAGTGGAAGTCCGGTCACAAAAATCACTAATTAGTGTGCCTCACAGTACTGCATAGCCTATGATATAACTTGTCTGTCAGTGAGGTAGACCATTTAGGGCAATCAGTCATAGGAGAGAGGTTTAATCTGGCTCTGTGAAGCGAACTCGGGCTTAACACAGTTGGTAGAGCAGTGGCACGGATAGCCAAAGGTCCTGGGTTCAAATCCCAGTGTCAGAGGAATATTTCTCATATAATATTCTCACCTAATGTCCAACAGAGACCTTAATCTATGGTTCATGAATGCATATATATCCTCTTCATATGGGGATATTCACAGAGCAGTGGTTTGTTGCCACATCCACCCACATTGACTTATTACATAATTACTTGTGGCCAGGGAAATGCGTACTGGTTTTGTCCTACTCCCGGTCACATCATCATCGACCAGCGCGGTATCCACACTTCTATAGAAAATTATAAATAAACAAACTTTAGACCTCAGTCTTATCCTTATTCACTGCTTCCAATTTTGTAGGATAAGTGAGAGAAATAAACTTTTTAACACTACTTATTTAAATCGCATTTTGTTTGGGAATGGAAGGCCCAAGGTCTACTTAGGGTCAACAACGTGGTCATGGTTAATGGTTATGAGTGATAGTGAGCCGACGTCTTCTAAGTAATCATTCAAATTATTAACAATTATAGGGGCAGCAAATGTCAAATAAACCACGCACAGCCTCTAGTATTAGAAAACCATTCGTTGTGAGAATTAGTGCTATCACATACACTCCTTTATAAAGTACTTTATTCACCAATGTATAGTAAAGTAAATATACACTTTGCTGAAATACTTGCAGCTACATCATTAGTGGATATGCAAATGTAGGAAACTCAAAGGTTAGAACAGTAAAATTTGTTTTCAGGGTTATATTATAAAAGGGCATGTGAATTTAACCTGTCAATGCTCAGGATATCCATATTAAAAATCAACTGAGAAATCATACCACTCAAGAGTCCACAGTTGTAGGCAAATGAATAAAGGCTTTGTGCTGTTGCCAAAAATATTATGTTAATTTCGTTTCCATACTAACATACTAATATTTGTAGGTAAGGGACGAAACCTTGGTTCAACAGTAGACAGTATATGGAGGTACTTCCTGGTGAAGGCCAATTCCTAGGATAACACAATCACGTAGGACACCGAGAAGGGATTTCCTGGTGGGAGCCAATTCAAAGCAGGGACTCTCCTAGGCTCGTGGCTGTGGGTAATTAATATCCTCCACGATATTGCCAGAGGAAAGTATTAGGCGAGGGAAATATCCACTGTTACCAGAATTGCAATTATTTTTACTTCTTTTGGACATTTTATCAACCACTAGTAAGAGCTGATAATTGAGCAAGTCGTGAAACTGTACCATACTGTAGTACTGCTAGTATTCTCCAACGCGTCACTGGCACTGCTAGTCTGCATGGGAAGTAGATAGTAGTCCAGGCATATATACAAGTCTTCTATACCATAATAGTTGGCTAAGCTTCCGGGCCTAGTCATAATTAAAACGGTTTTGTATTGTAGGTCAATACATTCGCTTCACACAAAGTAATAAGTACTCATTGTAAATTTTAGTCACAAATTTGTTTAAATATTCCAATTTGTTTCATTTAACATGTTTAAATGAATTTATTTCTTAAAACTAAAAGTTGTTCATATGACTTTGTGTGATGCGGATTTGCATATAAAAGAAAAACCTCTCCAATTATGAAAGCATCAGTTGGTTATACATTTCTACGAAAAACAACAAACCGTTTGAGCTACTTTCATGGAAATCTTTATAAAGTAAATTTTCATAATGTTGCCTAAAATTACAATAAGAGCCACCGTTGGAAACTCGGAATACTTGGTGTCATGACAACAGCATGCGTCTAACTCAAAAACATTTCCTGTACGAGCTATGCTGTTCACTCGACCCCGAAATTCGATCTCATGTTTTCAACGTAAATACACTTTTTGAGGTTCCTGAATCCAGAAATACCATCTTCAGAATAATATTTGCGTGTGTCTTTGTGTCTTTGTCCCAGTGCGTCTGTGCCTGCAAACAGTAAAGCTCGAGAAGGAATTTTATATTTGGGTAAATACCTTCTCGGGTGTGACACGAAGATTTACGACGACTTTCCTTTAGGCCTACTTCTACAGTATTTTTCAAATGAGAAGCGTTTTCCTTCACCACCAATCACGTGTACGAGCTAACGAAGTGCCGCTAGCAGTAAGAGTCTTCCCTCCTTCTCGCCGTCTCTGATTGGACCGCGTATCTATGCATGGAGAAGGACAAACGGCTTGTCATCTGCAAAACACTGTAGTGCCACTTAAGATTAATAAAATTTCGTTTTTATTGATTTTCTCGAAAATGGCTATAACTGTTTTGTTTAAATTTTGTGCATAAAATTCTTATACTAAGAGCTATAAGTCTCGCGAAATGAGACCTGAATGAGGTTGAAACAAATGAATGCGCACTACTGCAATACAGCCATGATTGTATTGGAATATATTAAAGGTATCAGATTTTTCTCAAATAGTTTTGTTCCCGAAGGATCTTAAATTGTTTATTAATGCAGAAATCTTTCAAAATAATTTCAGGATTTAACACAATACTTTCTCTGAGTCAGCTGCGGTGGTCTTGAGGTAGCATGCCCGCCTCTAGATCCGAAGGATCAAACCCGGCCGCAGGACGTAAAAATCCTGGGCACGGAGTCCTCCGGGAGGGACTTTAAGCTGGGGGGCCCGTGTCGTAGATTTACGGCACGTAAAAGAACTCCAAGCCTACATTAGAGCCTCTGGATAAAATTTATCGGCCCTTTCACGTCCAAGTAATACCTTAGTTTCCGGAGGGGGCGATGGGCTTACCACCTGTCCCTCTTCCCTCTCTAGGAAAATAAGCGTAACAAAATTCACATCGGTAAACAGAAACCTCCACTTGGAGGCCCTTCGCCCCAACATGGGGGCACAGGATTCGAGAGAGATTCGAGAAGTACTGGCAGAAAAAGTAAAAACATGTAACGACATAATGATAATTTCATCTACATGAATACAGAATTACATATTTGAGAAGGCATGACGTACTGCAACTTGACCTCTACTTGACTCGGAAGTACGGTAATCACATGTGATCTGCTCTGGCATAACAAGTGTATAATATTAGTGAACAAATCCCCCGGAGTGCCTGTTGAAGTCCTTGTTTTATGGAACTGTGTAAACACCCAGAATCAGTGTCAGTGTTTAGCCCTGAACCCGTGACCTGCACTTTACGAATTTAGTATATTAATACGTACGCCCTAAGATAATAGCGATGTCCCGCCCAGGCGGAGGGGGTGCAAGGAGGCAGGAGGCGTGGGAATTTTATATGGGGTATCATTAATTTCCCTGCGAGAGATGACGAAACCTGTGACAAGTGAATGAGCATGTTAGCTTACTTTGCTCTTCCTGATCGTAGGATATGATTCTAGAGCAGATCTGACTCTTTGTGCTCCTTACTTGATTGACAGTACAAGGCAAGCTACCTATAAGTCTATTGATCGCATCGGCTCTTCATTGCGCTCCGGAGCAAAGTTGGATGTAGGCTTGTTTATAACTGAAACTTCCCTGATTTTTCTTTTCATTTATCTGATTTTGACTTAAAGAAATGATAGCCTTCTACATTGTGTACTACATATTAAGGGTGTGGGTCTGTAGGTTTCATTAGACTACTAAATATTAATGATGTTCCAGGTTTCTTATTTCTCATCAACCTATGAGTTATTTATCCAGTAATTTAGCATGCTCAATGAACATTTTTTTTACAGTTACTGTTTTTATTGCTACTAAAAGTGTAGTCATTATTGATAATTAGTTAATGGTAATGAGATAGCAGTGATGTCCGAGATTTGTTATAATAGTCAATGCAGACGATTTCTTCTACGACGAATATCTTGGGCGTTCGTCGGAATTAAATTTTAACTAAGACCACCGCATAGTTTCGAATATAGGTAATGAAATACAAAAGATATTCATACATATCAAATGGTTATTCTGTATCATGGCGGCCAAACTGAGAAATAATTTCCATAACTTCTCCCAAACAAAGATTGAATTCTTTTCAACAATAAATTTTGTGTTCAAACCACGTCCAAACACAATAATACCAAAACCTTTAGATAAGTGCTTCTGAAAGCTCACATGTATCCCAAGTAACTAAATGATTAGAGTGCCTCTGGAATTAAATTTCCGAATGCGCAAGCATTAAACGTTATCCTAATTTCAGCACCAATTTAATCCGTATTCAATTTTTAAAATTAACTCTTTATTTAAAACATTCAAACAAATTTATCGATGAATTTCATTTCAGTAGAGGGTTGGTAATATAACATGCATTCTTTTACAATGTTATACCCTCATGTGGTGGAAGTTCCATTGGGTCGCGAACAACCCCTGGTAATCCCGTAAGGGGATATTCTCAGCATATTTGTTTCGGGGTGCGACAGTCCTCTGCATAACATTTCAACCTCAGGACGAAACACACAGTCCAGAAAGGAATTCTTCACTACTAAAAAAATCCCCAACCCGGCCGGGAATCGAACCCGGACTACCGGGCTTACTACCGACACCCTTAGGCTATACCTTATATAAATAAAATATTCATACAATCTTCCTTTCATTTTATAAGATAAATTAGATTATACGTGTATAGTTTCTGTACAGTATATGGTTAATAGTTTACAATAAATTATGTATTAAGGATACAAAGTTAAACATTTAAAAACTAAAGTCAACTTACGAGGTCGGAAAAATAAAAATAAATTATAAAAGTTGAAGTATAAAATATCGTTGATCCATTTTCGTTGGAAATACTACAAATCAATCGAGAAACAACGTTGTAAATGCAACGAAGAAGAAACGCCTTCCGACTGTTACAAACCACTGCGAAACAAACCTATTGTACAAGTGTGAAAGCTTCAAATATTATATTAAACGTATTGTTGTTATATTTTTATATTTCCATTATCGGGCTATATGGCCGTGGTCTGTCAGTTGATATTGCTGACGTTTCGCCACGAACTACGTCGCGCATCTTCAGAGCTGGTTACAGCTAGGTGGTCGGCTCTAGAATCGGCTGCGACCACCTAGCTGTAACCGGCTCTGAAGATGCCCGACGTAGTTCGTGGCGAAACGTCGGCTCTAGAATCGGCTGCGACCACCTAGCTTTTACCAGCTCTGAAGATGCCCGACGTAGCTCGTGGCGAAACGTCAGCAATATTAACAGACAGACCACGGCCATACAGCCCGGAAATGGAAATATCGTTGAACGCCGGCCATGAAAGCCTTAGTAGTTATGTTATTTTTGTTGTTGTTACTTCTACTACAACAATTATTATTATTATTATTATTATTATTATTATTATTATTATTATTACAGATTTCTGTTGTTGTGGTCCAATTTCTTAAATCAATTCCCGGATCGACTTTTTAACCCAGTCCCTGCGATGCTGTATATGAAATGTATTCTAAAGCTTTGGGAACAATTACATGGGCTGGCAAAATGGAATACATCGTATGGGTTGAGAGACATGTAAAGAGCTGTCAGGCAGAACGAGAAGCAATTTGTTGATCAAGGGGTGTGAGAGCACGTGCTGCTAACAATTCCCTGCAATCATCAATCATTATACTTGCTCTCACTAACAATATGCCCCTCATGCCTGTCTGTCTGCACAATTTAACACGGGAGCAGTATTTTAGAAGTGAGTTATCTGGTACAGAGCAGTAACGATGATTATTGCAGTCCTGCAAATAAACTACACAGACTACCTGGAAAATTATACAAGAGGTCTAAATATTTACACACCAAATATCCCAAAGAAACAAATTCCCTCTTCCATTCTTTAGTGTTTGCACTAAGTAAATAAATTTTATTTAACTACAAGTTCAAATTCAAATTTTATTGAACAAAAATGGGTCAAATTAAAGCATCTTACATTTACGTTTTTACAATTATTTTATATTTGCAGCAATGACGAGACACTCTCGAATAAGCAACTGCTTGTGGCTGGGAGTGTAGATAACAAACATATATTTAAAACAATTGTTATAAAATTTTAAATTCATGTACGGTATATTATTTTTAACACTTTGTTTAACACGTTGATGGAGTACATTAAGAACATGTACTGATTTTATGTTTATATATTCATATTTAGGCCTTATATATGACTATAGCTCCGTCGCCCAGGGTTCGATCCCCGGTACCTCCTCGAATTTTTCTGAGGTAGGGAGGTCTGGTAGGGCTGCACTGAGCCTCGTGATTCGAATTGAGGAGCTACTTGATAGAGAAGTAGCGGATCCGGTCATGAAAGCCACCATTAACGGCCGTGGGTGTCGGCATGCTGACCACATGCCCCCCAATCCTGCCATCTGCCTTCGGTAGATGACGCAGCGGTCGGGTGGTAGTTTAGTTTAACTAGCAAAATGATCATATTTGATATATATATATATATACACTAGAGGTTCCCGCTGCTTCGCCCACGGCAATTCATTAGAAATTAAAAGCAAAATCGCTAAAACATTATATTTATTAACACTTGCACGCGAAACATTCATGGCCTAAACTAAACGATGAATAAAACAGCTAAAAATCCGGCTTTGAAGCGCAGCTTGGGAAAAACGACCTCAGATTCGAGTTCCCTTGGGCCAGACAACCCCTTCATAGTGAGTTCCGTCGAAATCGATCAATGTTTGACAAAAGAAGGCAAAGCCACCTGCTTCGATAGCGTTGTCTGCCAGTTTTTTACTCATAACTCGTGAGCGAAAGCGGAAATAAAAAATCGGCTTCGAGGTACATTCAGCCACCCTTCAGTCCATCTACATTTAAAATTTCGGATCTCTGCGTTCAGTAGATTTCGCTGGGCATCGCGCACAGACAGACAAACACTTACTCATATATATAGTGTATATAAATGTGTATATATATATATGTAAAAGCTTTGAAATTTTTACTTCTTGAAAAATTCATCGACCGCTGCGACCGATCCAGGTTTGAACTCGCAACCTTCGGATCCCAAAGTGGACTAAGGAAGCATCACCGTGCCCCGACACACCCTTCATGTAGACACGTTTAAATTTATTTAACTTTCTAGAATTGTGAATGTATTATTTTCTATTAACTTACATTTGTTTAACAAATGCTCTAAGAACTATTTTGTATTCGTGAGTTGTACATAACTAACCATAAACTTCGCAAGCAGCCAGGCAGAAAGTGATAATTTATATGAGTCACATTATATAGGTCAGGAATTGCACTTAACTCCTTTTCATGTTTATCGCCGTAGTCCTAGGCCTATATTTTGAATCTGGCAAAGTTCCTGCTGAATTTGGCGGGTCGCATCTACACCACGTACTAATGTACTATTTCTACCAGTATTCACGCTTGTGGAATGATAATTCTTTCACACTGGCCGTGTGTAGGCTAAGATGGACACGTGAAGTCAGAATCAAAAATTCAATGCCATAGCCGGGATTTGAACCAGGATCTTCGGCTCTCTGTGCCGATGCTCTAACCAACTGAGCTACCATGGCAACGTGCCGGTACAACATTAAATTCTCCAACTGACTCACAATCCCAGTCTACCACCAGGCGTTCTCAATATGAGATACGAACCCAGTGGCGACTTACAAGCTGTAAGTGCTTAAAGACCCGGGCTTTAGGCTATAGTAAACCACTAGTAGGTCACAGTGGAATGATAATTCTTTTACACTGCCCATGTGTAGGCTAAGATGGACACGTGAAGTCAGAATGAAAAATTCAATGCCATAGCCGGGATTTGAACCAGGATCTTCGGCTCTCCGTGCCGATGCTCTAACCAACTGAGCTACCATGGCAACGTGCCGGTACAACATTCTGACTTCACGTGTCCATCTTAGCCTACACACGGCCAGTGTGAAAGAATTATCATTCCACTGTGACCTACTAGTGGTTTACTATAAAGCCCGGGTCTTTAAGCACTTACAGCTTGTAAGTCGCCATTGGGTTCGTATCTCATATTGAGAACGCCTGGTGGTATTCTGGGATTGTGAGTCAGTTGGAGAATTTAATGTTGTACCGGCACGTTGCCATGGTAGCTCAGTTGGTTAGAGCATCGGCACGGAGAGCCGAAGATCCTGGTTCAAATCCCGGCTATGGCATTGAACTTTTAATTCTGACTTCACGTGTCCAGTATTCACGCTTGTTTGTCTCTGTACCACAATAGTTAGATGATGTAAAACTTAATTATAACAAGTTATATCATCCATTTTAAAACCTTTTCAGAACTGAGTAACGAATTATACGAACTTCCAAAGAGAAGATGAAACTTGTATCAGGAAAACCATTAAAAAATGAAGAACCAAAATCAGGATTTATTACAAAAACCGGGTGTTAATGCACTTCTTACAGCTTAGAGAAGATAGGCTATTTATTCCAGGATGGGAAACCCTGGTCTATAGATACAAATATGTTATGGCATAAAGCGTGGCATGGCCGGGCATAAAGCATTCACGTCATTAAACAGATCGGTCATTCTCGCTGCTCTAAAGAACTTAGGAAAAATATTCAATAGTAGTTTACATTAAAACAGTGGAGTCCAGTTGTTTGATTTTCGAATCTTGAAATAGTTACGAGTATTATTGATAAATTTCATCTTCAGTGTCTTTCAATGTCTATGTAAAAACTGCTTTATTTTTATTACTTTATGTTTTTTATTTTACAGTTTTAATTCAATTAATTGAGACAATATAGATCTGACCATATAAATGATTAATTCACTGTCCAATAGAATATATCAGCAATCAGTTCACATAATTTATAACACAATAAAGATAACAAACTTATAAATATTTGTCTTCGTTTTTATGTAAAAAGGTTGTCCACATTACTTTATATACGGGAAAAATTAACTCTTATAATTTGTAGTTACGAGTAGTTTACGTTACGAAATTAAGTGTAAGATTAAATTAGGATAGATTTAAGTGGTAAATATACGGCTACTTCAGGATGGATGCGATCCTATTTGGTCTTCAGCAGAGGTATACGAAGTACATTATTCTTCGGGAACACTTTTTGAATTTCAATGTTATTATCAAGTCATTAAAGCCCTCAGTATCACTTAATGAAAGACTTGCTGCTAATTTTTATTAATGAGACCACAAATTCGGGGTACAATCTAAGATAATGCGAGCAGAAGTCATATCTGGAATCCAACCGAATTTTTGCATTTGTTTTCACGGACATCAACGATCAGAATCCTGATTCACAAAGGTATATTGCCGGAAATGGATAAAGAGTATTCTAACTATGTCCTTCTGTATAAACTACCGATTGCGATCAGAGTAATTGATGTTATACATTCAATCATATATAAATTATAAAAAGCAATATTACAAAAAATTTATACATGACTGTCACACCTCCCCACTAATCTCGCTGCACCTGTTAAGGGGAGGTACACAGGTTAAGAACCCCTGACCTAATCAGTTTTATCAGTTAGGTATATATAGGTGGGACAGTTCCAGGAACGCAAGCTGTGTTGCATATCCTATTTTGTGCTGATCTAGCAAATCGTACTTAATGAAATTTTACTTTTTTCCATCCTAATCTATCAAGACTTGAACATAAATTCTCATTCTATGTTAAATATATTTGAATTTGGCAACTACGTCAATTATTGCTTCTACTTCCATTAGAGATAACAACGTAAACCATTCAACAATAAATATTATTTGAACACCAATTATTCAGTACTTGTAAATATACTTCTATAAATTTAAATTGGCACTTTCATAAATCTCTCAAGTTACCTCCAATATGAATAACAATTACTAATGGTCTGCCGAGGCTCCAAACTTGTATATTTCAATACTATATACTGTAATAAATTCTCACATTGATTGGATATAAATATGAAAAGGCTGTTTTGCGGGATGCGCTGTCTGTTACGTCATCTTGAAGATGCGCTGTTTAAATTTATCGCTTACCTCGTTTAGAGAAGAGTGATGATGACGTCATGCTTCAAGGTGCTCGAAAGCCGTGTTCGCACTTCTCCATTTTACTAAGATTAATATTACGTTAATTTAGAACACTAATCTCTGTTGGAAGAAGTTCAATTCCGATTTTCAGAATATTCCATTGCGCATAACGGATGTTTCCTAGTGCAGAATCATCCTCCAATAAATTGTAGCATGTAGAATGTAAGAACTTTAAAGCTAAAAAATTGTATTAAGTAGAATTTATTTTTTACCTTCTTTACTTCCCCTATCGAAAGGCTTACTTAATAATACCTGTAAAGAAGGGACGAAGCTGTGGATCAGTATTAGACAGGACATGCAGGGTGCACCACTCCTCCGGCGAGTCACCGAGTCGAAGATTAATTACCTGGACTTATTTTCTCTGCTACCGACGCCAGGTCCATACCCAGAGGATCTAAATAAATGTGACTGAAAGAAGGACCGGAGAAAGAGGCAACATATTTAACGAAAGGCCTCGAAACAAGTTTCGATGCCTTTCGCATTTAATATGTTTTCTTTTAAAGTCAGAAAACATAAAGGAAGCGTTTTAGAAAAGAAAAAGGGTTTATTTTACAGAACGGGCTGAAGGCCTGGAATACATACATGTAATTTAATTCAAAATAAATAATAACCCTTTGAAAAGAACATAAATTAAAGAACAATCAGTTCCTGAAAAAGAGGTTACACAGACAAACTCAATATGGCGATTCTCTATACATGAAAATTTACATTATAAATTTTAGTGACTTACATTTTTGAAAGAAGCAAAAACAGCTTCTCCATCCACGGAGTTGTGGTTGAAGAAGGCTCACTCTCCTCGGACAACGGACAAAGACATAAGGTTCAGGGATAATTAAACTACACAAGGAACAAAGGTACAAGCTGAAGGCAATCGATAGAAATATTAATTAAGGCCACCAAAAGCACAGAGTCGTACAGGCATCAACTTTAGAGATCACCGCCTAACACATTTACATAACGGCCTGAAAGGCTAAATTCAATCTTAACGCATTTCATAACACTCGCGAGAATATAACAAAGATAATTACATACCTCTGAATAAGAATCCTAATCGAAACTGAAGCCACATCCCTCTGAACCAAGGAGTCCCAGGTCGATGTCCATTGCCCGATAGATGAAGACGAACCCTCAGACGGAGGATCCAACTAGTGCCGATGAAAGGTAAAACGAGAGTGAGACCGAGGCACCATTGTGCTCGGTGATTTATACAAAACAAGCCTTTTGTTACGTCAGAACTCTAAACAATAAAGAAACACTGCACAATCACGGGAGAACCAAAGTCTCCCCATACCACAAGTAACAATAGATACAAAACGCAACAGAACTCACGACAATTTGTCAGTACGTGACATCCTGCATTAAATCAAAACATATGACGCAACACAGCGTATTAACAATCTGTAATTACAGGGCCGACTATAATATGTTTATAAAAGTAACAAGTAGAAGAACAAAGCCTCCTACATAGTGATTTCTTCTCCCAAAATTTATATTAATAAATAGACCGCGGATTTTTAGGTACTAAAAACTTGAGCTTTAGGCACCTAAATTAGGCGTTTATTATACCTTGTTTAGGTTGTATAGGTTACAAAATAGGCTCTAAAACGACTTTGAAATAGAGTGACAGCGTAAATTTTATTAAAATATGAATAGGCCAATCATATCTAAAATTTGATATAACTCACATTATTGTGTTTTACTACTAACCAAATAATTAAATTCACTTCAAGTTTAATCCACATTTTTCAGTATTTTGAATCACTTAGATTAATTCTCATACACCATAGTTAGCCGCACAATAGACTACAATACCTTTTCTATATTTTCCATTGTGAAACTCTGTCGTTTGTCACTTAAAATCAATTTATAGGCCGAGAATGAACGTTCCACATCCACTGACGTAACAGGAGCAAATTTGAGCCTGGCAGTATGTTGCATTACAAGTGGATGATCTATGTCACTGCCCTTTCCACTGAGTATATCTGCCGCTGCATAGAGAATTTGTAGACCTGTGTTTTATTTAAGCACATTGTCTATTTTTGTCCTGACTCTCTCCCCAACTTCACCTGGTGCATTCGTTGTCTTTAACTTCTTGAATTAAATCAATGTTTTCATATAAGGGGGTCCCTCTTCTTTCCAATTTTCAAATAATCTCCACAAGGAATGTGAAGTGAGCCCTGATATATGCCAAGTCATGCGGAATAGAGGAATCTTCCAACAGCTTCTTTGCTGTTGTAATGTAGGTCGATGCACCATCTTCCAGCTGCATTACAACACTTTTTTCTCGTGAAGATGACAATTGTAGTATTCAGCAGCTTTCAGCCACGTACCCCAACGAGTAAGTACAGGTTCAGGGGGTAAAGGGACATCAGGTAGCTGTTCCTGGAAGGCCTGAACTCTAGTTGGAGCCTTTAGAAATACTGTACCTTCTTTATGGTGGAAATCAATTTGTTGACCATTGGAAATTGTGACCTGACTTCCTCTGCTATGCGGTTGATACCATGCGCAAGGCAAGTCACGTGTACTAGTGCAGGATAAAAAAACTTGCAGAAGCTGCATAGCTGCTACCATGTACGCTGCCGCATCTGTGTATGCAAGAAGTACCCTGTTTTCGTCTATGCTATTTGGATACAACACTTTCAGACCATTGTTCACGAAGTTCGCTAGTTTGTTTGTTAGTTTTCTCAAGTTGCTTCGTGCAGATGAGATATGCCCTAGAGGATGAATTAGGGTCTAATTTTCCAACAATCAGGTTTGCTACGTATCGACCACGAACATCGGTGGTTTCGTCGACTGAGATCCAAACATACGATTCCCCTATATCCTCCCGTATCTTACTCATTGCGTCATCGTAAGATTGCTGCATGTAATTTTTCCTTATTGTTGATTCGGAAGGAACTGATCGATTGCAATACTTCTCCAAGAACTTCCTAAATGCTTCATTTTCAATTGTTCTGAATGGAATATTGGCCGCTATCATTGCATGACACAATTCTGCATAGAAGTTGTTTTTGTTGCTCGTCGATTGATTTAAGAGTAACTGTTTAGATTTTGATTTGCGCTCCTCATTGGCCTTGTGTAATGCCCCCTGGACATGCTGTGATAGATGGGACTTTTTGTCACTTGAAACCTAAAACAAAATATAAAATTTGTAAGGTGGTTTTTTACTTCTACTTTAATGTAATATTTTATATTAATATTAATGTATGACAAACTTCAGGCGATTTTCATTGTTTTCATAAAATGCACAACAAAAACAGCGAAATGCAATTTAGACTGGGTTCGAAGAGTTCTATACACGTCAGTTTACCGGTAACTGATTTACAGAGCAAAGAAATGTCTAACCCTAGCACTTTGGACAAAGAGATTTGATTTATTTAAATATGCCACCAGACTAAATTAATTTGAAAGTTAAAACAGGGAAGAAAGTAAGTTCACTTCTAGCAGTGTGACGTTCATTGCAGGCCTACTGAATTTAATAAAAATACAAACTTGTTAAATGTTTAGACTACATACCTCTTTATTACAAGCTTGACAGAAAATTACTTTCCCATCCGATGTAAAACACGGAAACTCGTTCAACCACTGACGAATCAAACTTGACTTTGAAGTCCCGATTTTCGGCATTTTTGTTCACTTCACAGTTCACACATTCACACCTTGGAATCTTCCACCAAACTGGTGTAGAGCAAGCGAAAACCATTTTTGGAGGCTCGTGGTCAGGATTTACCGTTAGGCATTGGTTCGTCACCCTTTAAACAATAAGACTTGTCCTTGACAGCTGCAACTGTAGGGTGAGTGCAACGTGCTTGGACCACTGTGTCCCTAAAATCGAAATACAGTATATTGATCTAAAATGTCTTCGTTTATAATTTTCCGTACAATTATAGCACAAAATATATTTACGTTCCATTTAATATGAAATAAAAAACTAAGGTTTTCGGGATTTTGTGTTAATTAGGTCAAAATAGTCCGTAACGTTGAAATAGGCATTTTTAGGTGCTATAAAATTGTGTTTAATAGACGTAGATAAGTCTGAAACATAAATAAACTTAATTATTTTCAGATATCTGTCAAGGAATAAAATAGGTAAAAACCTAAAGATCCGCGGTCTATAATAATAAATCCCGTGCGCCAAGAGATATAAAAAACTGTTTAAAAATAAAATATTGGCGCAAGGGACACACATGACATAGAACAGGACAGGGATAGGAAAGAGATTATGAGAATTTAAGAAGAACGAGTTCATTCCTTTCTCAGTACTTTAGACAAAACTTCTTACCTTTTGAACTTACGAATATATAGATCAGGATTTAACAAAAGTGGTGCTGCGTGCCAGTACGTTTAACGTACAAAAATTTTCACGAAAACTTTCGTAAATATTACCTCGAGTATCCTAAAAAAGTTTCACCTCAACAACATATATATATGAATCGGTTATTTATGAAAGGGCTCTTGTCACGAAAAGTAAAATGTTGGGGAATTAAAAAAAACTGTTTATTTTCCAACTAGTAATAAATACGAAAGATTTTTTTATTCTAGTTATTTTGATTCTACTAACCACTAATAATAACGATGACTAAAAACAATTATGTTGTTTATGTTGCATGATAGGGCTTATCAAAGTTGTCTGACAAGAGTCCTTTCATAAACAAAGGGCTGACAAGCGCCCATTCATAGAGACAAAAGTAAAAACAAACAATGCAATGAATGAGACTTTACGAAGGCTACTTATTTTACATTAAACATTGTATACACAAATGAGATTGGCTATAACAGATACATAATAATGGGTTTTTAACAAACACACCATTTACAGTAAAGTCTCATATCATTACATTTCACAGTTCTTTTTCAACTGAAGGCCACTGAATCACCTCGTCATAAAAGAAACCATGTTCCTCAGGGACGAACTGAACAAGCTTCTTTATATCATCCATTTTCGTTTTAGGAATAGGTATTTTTTCTGAGAAATGGGTAGGGTAGAGAAATGCTTGATTGTTTCGGGATAGCTACTGTAGTTTGAAACATGTAGTTTGAATGTGTCCACTAATAAAAGATAATACTGTTACTTTTCCTTTACTTGATTGCTGGAACGAGAATTCATGGTAGTTAGAAATAGTAAAATATTATCTTTTTCCCTTCTTTTCATATTTGGTTTCTTCGGAAACAGTACATTTTTTATAGAACTGAGGCCACCATTTTTTGAAAATCCAAAATATTTCCTGTTTCTATTAAATCAACAGTAAACTTTCCCTGTACTGAAGACATTAATATCATTTCACATACGTCTTTTATTGTGTAATATCGGTCACATTTCCTTAATTTTCTTTTGACAAGGCCAAAGACTCTGTCACAGGCCAGATAAGAGTGGCCCCTTATGGGCAGTCTGTACACAATCTTTTTGAATCGTCCACTGTCTGTAAGAGAAAGTAGGAACCTAATCAACAATACCAATAACAATGAGAAGTGAACAGAGACAGCTGGTTACCAGACCATTGCTGCTAACCATGCTTTATTTAAGAAAGGGCTCTTGTCATTGACATGAGCCGTTTCATAACTAAACACAGACTTGCAATGGCTGTATCTTGCAAAGTATTGGTGTGACAAGAGATCTTTCATAAGTAAACGATGCGTGGATGTTGGGACAATCCATTTTCATGATAAACTCGTTTTTCAAAAAATCATGACATGAGCCCTTTCATAAATAACCGATTCATATATAGATCTTCAGTGTTCTGAGAAAATAAATACTTCATTTCCTAATCCTCCTGAAAAATGGCCGACGTAGCCGAATCGTCATTTTGCTTCCTATTTTGGTACGACGATTGTAATCTTCTTCTTCTTCCTTTTCTTCAGAGTTTGAAACTTTTTAGATCCGTTCCGAACATTCAGAAATATAAATTGTCTCTCTCTAGGCCATAGCTTGCCTAGTGACTTTTTTATGATTCTTGCTTAAAACAATAGTTTTCCAGTTATTTTTCTTTCCTCTATTATATAATTTAAATTAAAGCTATGTAGCCTAATTGATTTCAGACTGTGAGGTTTCTTATTTAATCCATGCAAATTCATCCAGCTGTATATTTTAAAATATTTCATTTGTGTTCTATTTAGCGCCCATATTTCACGATCATACAATAATACTGGTGTGGCCATTACCCGTGAATGATTTTAGTTGCTGAGTCCGCACTGGTCTTATGTGTCCCTAATGCCGCCTGGCCAGGCAATCCCTCATTAAGTGGCTTCGAAGGCTATGTTATCATCATTTTAAAGCGACGGCACTGGCTCTACTTCTTAACACAGTTAAAGGTTCTTCAGCTGGTCCACCTCCAGCAGAGGAAAAGCTTTGGAGCAGGTAAAGTACCAGTGGCTCAAGGTTGTAGGGACGTTAACGGATAAGGAAAGTTTCCCTGGTGACCGTGGACATGCGCAAGTCATGTAGCCTATTTGGTAGTTTTTTTTTTTAATACTAAAGTGTGATGGTGAAGGTAATGAAATGAATTGGAGGTGGAGAATGACAGAGGGGATAAAAAATCTAGCAAAGCATTTGCCATGGCAGTTGAGGAAAACAGCAGGGAACCTCAGTCAGGTTGACAGGGCATGGGATTTAAACTGGTGACCTCCCAGATTGAGCTTCAGGCGCCTAAGCGACTGAGTGAGCTACCTCAGGGGGAAAAGGTAATCTGCGCCGCTTCTACTTTTTCCCCCAATCTACACGATGTAAACTGCATCACCGTCATATGTAAACTGCGCCACCGACATTTAAATGGCGTCACCGTCATACCAACGCACTTCTCCAGACTTAGGACTGGCTATAAAATTGCATAGGTGTGGTTAAAAATGTTAGGCTTAGTAGCTTTGTCATTTTAAAAACTATTAAAAACAATACTCTAATTTCTTTCGCATGACCTTTGCAACCCAAAGTTAGAGCAAATAAAGCACTCGTTACCAACATACATAGAACGGTACCAACCTAGAGACAAGTACGCTTCCATCACAACATGTGTACAAAATTGTTACTGAATGGAAACGAACATTCACATAATTATTATTAGATCTAACTTTTATTTGCTTATAACTACTGCCGCAACCAACAGATCTCCATGGCGCAGTTTACATATTCGTGTGCCGCAGTTTACATTTCTCATTTTTATTCTATTTCAAATTCGGTGTCAACCATGGCGCAGATTACATATACCCACCTCAGGGACGAGTATCCCATTCCGACAATTTTTGAATGAAAGTTGACCAGTGTTTATATTTTACGTTTTCTCTCATGACTTAAACTTGATTATTTTATAGGTCTACCACAAGGCTAACATAAGAATGAAGTAAAATGTAAGTAGGACATTAAGTAGAACTAAAGACTTGTAATAATAGTGTTTTAATAGCTTCTAATTATATTTGTCCTTCATATTTACTTTTTAAACTGTACAAATACGCCTAAGTTAACATTCGTAATCCCACTCAAACAATAAATTGTTTGTGCACGAAGAGTTAACTTAATTTACCTGTGACTAATTTCATTTTTACAGTAAGAAGCGTACAACAGTCGTATTTACAACAACAAACCCGGACTTTATTTATGGCACCTGATCGTATATCATGAAGAGCCTTCAAACCACCAAGATCGTTTCATAAATTAGGTGAGAAACCCGTCTTTACGCCTGTGGGGTTTTCACCGCGCTCTCCCGCAATGCGTCTATGTTAAAGAAGTTGCCATTCCTGAGGGCGATGTTCACTGATTGCATAAAACGCTCTCTTCAAATGAAATCCCTTTCACTGACTTAATTTACTTTTCAAGTAATGATAATTAGCTATTGAATAATGTACGTGGTTAAGCTACTTAAAATGTCGAATTGTATTAGACTAGGCAACCGTTAACTTCTCCCGCCTGATTACCGTGTGCTCCTGCTACATTACTTGTACATCGACAAGTATCATAAACGATTTCGGATCGAACAGTCATTTTGTGGATAGCAAGCCGTGCGTATTCCAAGAAATATAATTAGCCTAGATCGTGTAATGTCCATAAATGGCTTCTACATACATCTTATATAAGAAAAATGTTAATTAAATGCATTATATAACAAATAAGCGGAAGGGGATCCTTTCACGCAGCGGACCCGGGTTCGAATCCTGGTCGTGACAATTTACCTAGGTGGGTTTCCTACGGGGCTTTTCCTCACCTGTGAGATTACGGGTTAGTCTGTTGAAATTTGTTATCTCAAATGGGACTTATGAAGTCTTTTCCATGAATAAGATGTAACGGATTATTTAATAATATTTATATTCCTACTTGTATTGTTCAAAATCAAATCAATATTCTGTCAGCTGTGTGATTACTGCATACTAAATGAATGAACAATCAATGAATTTGCCTAGCGGATTAGTAATACAAAGATTCGTAACACTTGATTTTTTTAGGCAAGCCTACAGGCTGAGGTAGATTTCGAAGTGCTTTTGGTTTAATTTACTGTTGCTGCGTAGCACTCTTCTTCTTTAGCCTTGCCATGACAAACCCGCAATAATAACTGCAAAAAAGAGGAAAGAGCACTTTTTCAAACATTCAAATCTCGCCTTATATGAGAACTATCAAGAAACTAGTTGTTGAGTTGTAGAGCTTTTCAACGATACCCCACAAGACGTAGTTTAAAAAATTTCGAATTTCCATCCCCCCACCCCCACTTGTACCCCCAAAACCCCCGAATTTATTCAAGTAAAGTTTCCCTCTATACGTCATAGGGGCCGAGATATAAATGTTTTAAAGTTTCAACCCCCTCCCCCGACCACCCCCTTGGGCCAATTTTGCTCATAAACGATCTTGTCCGAACTATTGGACCTAGAAATAACATAATAAAATTTGGTTCAAATATCTTCAAAATTACGGCCGCTAGCGTGTAAAGATATATATATAATATCACAATTTCTTTTTGAACAGGCGGTGGTTTCGTACTTAGGGAGGCATGAAACGTAAAGATATGAAAGAATTTTTCGAAAGTCATGACATGGTATCGATTGCAATAGGTAGACTCAAAATGTTACGGTGGCCAGATTGTGTGTGTGTATGTATGAGTGTGTAGAATGTCTATTTTGTGCACAGGAAATATAATTAAAATTATTATACAGTTTTTAATTTAAGCGATGAAGTAGAGATAGATCTTCAGACGTAAAGAGAGTAGGTAAGAACCATATGTAGGGCAACAAATTACGAAGACTTCCTGTTCTCGAAACTGCGAATGATGACAGCAATACGTCCAGAAATACGCCAGGCACCATGCCACGTGTGAGACACGGAAATATCACCAGAAACTGGAAATCCGTCTGTCACAGTCACTCTGAAGTGCAAGAGTTTACTGGCAACTACGTTAAGGTTATGTTCTAGGTTTAATTAATCTTACTCCAAAATTGTGAAACTTCAAGTAAAATCTGATTATGATTTTAAAATCCCACATATTGATAGAAACAGGGTATTCTAAATAACTAAAATAGCAAGATGTTCATAGAATACCGATACTTTAAACATTGTTATTGTAATGTAATAAATAAAATAAAAAATGTATAGTAAATATATTTTTTGTTCGACCATACTATAATACGCTTATTGCCGAGTTTTATCTCAATGATGAGATTTACCTAGGTATATTAATTAGAAGAAACGTAAAAGAAGATCTAAAATTATGTATATGCTGAAAATTATATGGTTTTTATGATTTTATACATAGTATTCAACTACTGAAATTATTCTTATGTTTTTCTCATTTATGAGATGTCTTTACTACAAGATGGACTAAGAGGGAAAATATCTAATGGCCTGAAATACAAAGGCACGGGAAAATAATGTAAAAATGAATAATGAAGGGAAGAAATAAATGTTGAGACGTTTGAGCGACTTGAAATGTTTCATGATTAACTCTGTTCAACATCGCTTCAGCTCTGCAGTAAACTACTATGTTATAATTAACGCATGTTAACAGCCGTCGTGTGCGGGCTAATTTGATTTATTTTAATTAAGCATGGTTCCGTTAAACAAGTGGCTGATTAATGTAAGGATACAAGCTCAGACACGGATGACAGGACTTGGCAAACTCCAGCAATTTCATTATCTATTCGCAGACCGTGGCTACTGGGTGCGATACATGTTTCTTTATATGATAATTATGATATTGTTCCATCTAATGTATACTAAAGGTCTTACTATTACATTAAGTTAATTTTCAGTGATGAACTTATAACGTTTTAAAGGCATTTTGTGTTTCTGAACTTTAATTATATTTCACTTACCAAATAAACCATCATAGGTGTTTTTTTTTTCTTTCTTTTTTTTTAACTTTAAGGAGCAAAATATCGATAAACTTTACTATGAACGGCCCTCGTAATTCAGAAGCTGGATGAGGCAACGTTGCGTCTATCTTAAGACAAGGTATCCCCATCACATAGATATATTCCCTTACAACATTTTAAATTCATACACCAGAAGGCTAAATCCGGTATAATGAAGAAGGGATTCTAAATTTATATTTTCAGACATTAGTTTTGAATACGATGTAGACATAAACACACTCCTGATCTAAAAAAAAAAAAAAATTCAATATATTTTTCGCTCTAAATTTCGGTCCAAAGTTCCCTAAATTACCATAACTTACTGATAATTGTTGTTCTAGCTATATTTCGGTGAAGTAATTTATCTTTCCAAACGTTCAGTTCCATAACTATTCTTTAAATTCGCTTGTGTGGTGCACATTCTGAGCTGCCACACAAGCTTGATCATCCCAGACATGCTTCTCTGTAGTTTTGTTTCTGCAGGATTACGTCAACTTCTGCCAGTCATAGACTCCTTCTAAACAAAAACATATGTCCCGGTACCCAAGGTAATATTTTACACGATTTTTTTCTTCCGTCTTCCTGTGTCTTGTTTTTCTCTACCTTTGTCTTCTGTTTTTCTACTCATTTTTCATTGTCATCTGTTTTGTTACTTAAGCGTGTTTTATTTTCAAGGAAATAGACTGAAATGCCTCCCTATGCCTGCAAGATTGATGTTCCACTGTTGTCTGCTACTTTTCATGGATACGCCTACCCCGACTTGTAAAACTCCTAAACAGTTTCCATTCAGAGAAACTAAGATACTTGTGAATGGATAATTATGTACCACCAAGATATTTTACTCAATTTGTCATCTTCAAAACCTTGATCTTTGCGGTGCACTGCAGTGCAACCTATTACACGATAAATAACAATTATTTTATTGCATGTAATTACGTCATTTCATTAATCGTATTTGTTATGTTCAGTGAGCTAAGTACTATTATTCTTTTGTTTTAGATTGAAAACCGCCTTCTGTGGTGTCCAGATACTATTGTTATTTATTTATGAAGAGCATTATGTAGACGTTTATACCCTAAAGGTGACAGGGTTACAAACACCGGACATAGCCATGAATATGGACGACATCAAAGTGATGCCCGAGGGATATACAACATTTCATCTTGATCAGAGCGAAGCCTAAGGGACTAACCGTTTACTGATTATTTTTTTAAGGGCTGGCTCGATTTCTCCGAGATTATAGCCTAAGTTCAATTGACACCAAATTTTAGACATAAGCAAAAGATTAGGCTATATATTTCAGATCTTGACGGAGCCCTATTTTTTCCCCCCCCCCCCCCCCGAAAAGGGCGTCAGATAATCACCCTACGGGGCGGAGTGTTTACTTATGAAAGAAGGGGTTTGGAGCTAACACGAATTCTAAGAGTACGTTTGACAGTCACCGAATTTTAAACATAAGGATAGACCTGTGACGTTATAAACCCGGTCGTGACGGAGCCCGATTTTTTATTTTCGAAAAGAGTGCCAAAAACATTGGCATCAAAGGTGTTTGGTCTAATGCAAATTCTAAGCGATGGTATGTTCGATAGACACCAATTTTTAAACATAAGCAAATTACCTTTTAAACCAGGTCGGGAGGGACACTTATTTTACATTTTGGAAAAGGACCCAAAAAGTTTTCTTTTTTCGAGTTTTAAGCGATGGTACCTTCAATTGATACTAAGTTTTAAATATAAGCATATTACCTCATATGATGGAGCCTGATTTTTCCGAAAAGGGCTCAAAAAGGTTTTATTTTATTTTCGAGTTCTAAACGATGGTACGTTCGATTGACAGCAAATTTTATACGTATGCTTATAGAATTATCAGATTACTCAAGTTGCCAGGTGGATGCTTCGACCCTATCAATTAACTTGGTTTTATTTACATTTGTTTTGCTTGGCCTAACTGTGAGAGGAGGCAGACCTATCCTCGCAGATAGGTAACCGGGTAAGAAATTTAACAAATATTATTTACACGCTCTAGTCTAGGCCGGGGTCCTTTAGTGAATTTGAAGTTTCAAATTCTGGTTCCCCAGGTCCCTTTGAAAAATCCTTGCTGAAAATCTATCTCCTCTAAAAAAAATGTAAAATCCTTGCTGAGAATCTATCTCCTCAAAATATATATATATATTTCTCTTTCGGCTTCGATAGAAGCGCGATCTTTAGATACAGAGGGCAAAGTCAACAAGGTTGACAGATTTTAAAAATCCTATCTAAAACGCTCATATGACTTTCTAAACCCAAACCATCGAATTTGTGTTTTTATTATTATTATTATTATTTTTCGCTTTTTACAATAAGTAAGTAGAGGAAGTATGCATTCGGTTGCAAAGTGTCATTAAAAGTAAGAGAAATAGCCTTCAATCTTCATGTCACATTTTCGAATATAAAATTTATTTTTGATAGATTTTTGACGTGTTAACTTCTTAAAAATCGTTCCTATGGAGGAGTCACTAGCTTAATAAGCATACGGAAATAGATGTAACGCGAAAACATCTAGTATGGGCTAATGAATATAGTAACCATGACCTCAATAAGCTTTTTCCATTCTTGATATTGAATAGAGAGTTCCTTGACTACATTATAGTCAGAAGTTTGTAAATTTGTATGTCAAGCCTTGGATTAGATTCATAAATTTAACAGAGAATGTATGTTAAATTATAGCTATAATTTTTTTTTTTAATAGTAACTAAATAGCAGGCTATAAGATACGAGAAGCGAGTATACATTCTGCCTATAGGCCTACAGATTTAGCAGAAAAAAGGTGTGTTATATTATAACTATATTACTTTTAAAATACTCGTAGTAACTAAATAGCAGGCTGTCTTTTCTATTTACTGAAAATATGAAAAATCATAACATACGGATCGCGCTAGATTTAGGCAGCACCCACAGACGTTTCACGTATCCTGCGACTGTTTGTTTGTTCTGGTTTTCAGCTATGCTGGTCACAGATACACATAGATGCACACTCACACATTCTTCTGAACTTCTACCTTTAGTAATATGGTACTCGGAGATAAAGTAACAATAGGGTATAGACCTAAGTGTATTAAAAGAGGTGAAGTAGTTGGGAGATAGACATACTGAAAATTCAGCATGTCTGTCTGAAGGACGCTTATAAGAACTCTGACATGACAGTACGGGACAAGTTGATTTGCTCTCTGGTAGGTTTTATATTCTTTAGAGTTTTTTTCATTCAATTTGTTTTACAGAACAGTTGCAAATAGAGACCGCTTGAAGTATAAATGTGTAACCAAGAACATTTCATTTGTCTGAAATGTGGCATGGCATATTATTACACTCGAAGAGGTTTTGCGGTTGTCAAGCAGACGTCATGACCAGATTACATGTCGGCATTGTTTTATTGTAGTTCCTCGGATATGAAGTCAGTGTTATTACTCAGAACTCCCCGGGCATTGCAAATGTACATTTTGACTGGCACGTACAAAATCTGCACACTAAAATTTGCACATGCAAAAGTATATCAGTGTGCCTTGTAATTTGACGAATTTAACGCTCTTTTAATCTGCCCCTGAGCAAGCACATGTTTCGTTGCGGTAGCCGTGAGTCATATGAAGTCTTTTTAGCCCGAAGTATGAGAATCATATGGAAGTTAATTACCATATTCATGTAAAGCTGCACCCACAGTCCAGAGAAAATGTTGTGCCCCCAATGCTTTGTACATTTCGTATAGCCATTTGTGATTAAGTGAACATTATAACTATTAAAACTTGAAAAAAATGTAATATTGTCTTAGAGATACAAACAGAAATCATTAAATCTCATTGACTACCGGTATTTAGCTGATATCTTTCTTTCAGTTGGACCAATAACATATCTGTAGCTTGGTTCTAAAAGGGCCAATGTCAATTTCTTGCAAAAATGAGATTTATGCATTATTAGGCCAGTCAGTAGAGGTATTGTATGATGCAAAAGGTGGTGTAGAAGATTTTATTTTTTTAACTTGTATGTATAGGCCTAAATACAAACAAAAACAAAAATGCTAACACGGGCGACCTTGGGAAAACTTTTGGCAGCAAACAAAACTCGAAATATTAGGACTTTTTTGTTTTTAGTTTTTCCCCTATACCTCCTAAATGATGAATCCTAGCGTAAAAGTTAGGATTTAACTAATTAAAGAGCATTAAATTCTGCAAAGAGTAAGTACCACACAATAATTCGGTCAGGTAGTATGGTCGAAAACCACGGTCAAAGATCGACGATTTTTTCCAACTTTGCCAAAAACTGAGATATAATACTATTTATGAGTCTGCAGCTTGGAAATGAGTACTCTCAGAGAAAAACTCATAAAACGAAAGTTGTAGAGCATCAAATTCTGCATATTAAGCTCGACTAGTCTTTATCTTTCGTATAGTCTACTAAAAGTGCCAATGTCTGTTGCTATTAATAGACATAGTACAGAAACCTTAGAGGCCAATGTCGGAAGTTACTTTTAAACGTTACTCCTATTATGGCTTCAAAGTCAGTTATCTCAAAAGCAAGTTTTATGACAGAACCAAGCCACAGAATTGTATGAAAGAGTCTGAAATCAGCCAATCACAGACCTGATTCATTCAATATTTATCCAATTTGTGTTATCACCTCCTACAAAGCTGATTAATACACGTCCTCATTTCTTTATATTCTGATCATTTCGGAGACTCTGTAGGCAGTGACTTATGCATACATCACCATTCTCTCGGTACGTTAAGATTTTTTCTGGAAATACAGCGAAAATTACGCCTACATATTATTTACTACATAAATCCTTTAAAAGTTAGCCTATTATAGATGCAACTCATGACTTGGAACTCTCTATTCCCGAGTGAGAAATCGCTAGGGAATTTATTCCAAATCACTCGTGGTATTCCCTATGATAATGACCAGCAAATTTTTTGAATAAACATTCTTACAAAGTATATTGGATAAATATGTTAAATGGAAATACATATTCTTGAATATTGTCAACTTTATAATGAGTTAATTTGAAAGCAACATTTATCATGGCTTAAACCATTCATTGTTATTGCATAAAAAATAGAATAAAATATAAATGTATATAATGAAATGTTGCAGTAATAATTTTAATTTGTATGCTGACAACAGTGTCGATTTTGTCACGATGGTATTAGTTAGAGCCTTGTATCTAACAAAATTTAAAATTATATGAATCTTCAAAACCAAGAAGGTGGTAATTATATTTTATAGTAAAAAAACTGCAATTGAAGATAATAATTGGATAATACAGTAAAACAACAAATTACTGCTAAGAAAAGCAAACTCGCAATTAAAAGTTGAAGAAAAAACCTGAGTTATGTTGTAGAAAACGTCCATCCACTTTTTATCTATCTTTCTCTTTTTCTCTCTCCCCTCTCTCTCTCTCCTTCTCTCTCCCGCCCTCCCTCTCTCTCTTCCTCTCTCTCTTCAGCTATTACGCGAGTAGCATAATTTCTCCTTGCCTAAACAACTGTAAGCGAATTTGTATACAGTTTCTTCTGTCCATAAGATCGCAATACGAAGGAGCTGGTGAAACACAATTTTATTGAATGCCCATGTGGCTCGATAATACTGAATAAGTTGTTATATTTTATAGGGCTTTAGAGATTTTACGACAAGAGTGTCCTCTCCGAATTTCATTAGAACTGTCTCATTCCTTAGAGTACTTTGCTATAGGAAATGTTATTGACTACTTAAAAAACTAAACTCCAAGGAGCTCCATTCCCAAAGGGACTAGACCTTCCACCTTATCGCTGCATCATTCACCATAGGCAGATTGCAGAATTGGGACAAGTAGCTCCTCGGTTTGACTCACGAGGCTGAGTGAACTCCGTTCCAGGTCTCCCTACTTCAGTTAATGACTCTTATAGGAACGGGCTACATAATTAATTTAGTATCAAGGACATGAAGAATACGCGGTATCACGAATCTATGAGCGGTATAGACCTATTCATAAAATTTCAGCCCGAATATGTGTCGCAATATATAAGGCAAGGGTGAGCAAGTATAACGAACAATAATTAATCATTGCAATAGTAATATAATGATGAAGATGATGATAATCTCAATCTTAAAAATAATGGGGGAAATACAAATAAATACATATATCAAGAAAATAAAACTTTTTTGTGTTATTACTTAACTTTGTTTAATGATACTTTTTGTGTTACTGGTTGGTTTTGTTATTCATATATATTAGTTTTGTTTATAAAGATGCAAAAGTATATTGCATAACAATTAATTTATATGGTACCCCTCTGAAAAACAGATATTTAACAGGCCAACATCGTTAATGTATTTATGGTTTGATGAAAATAAACGTCCAGCCTATGGTAGTCTGTATAATAAATATCCTATAAATAGGTATGTATAAATTGTTTTTGATGCTTCCAGATAAAACCTTACTAGATTATAATTTATTTGATTCCTTAACTTGCTGTCACCAAAAAATAAAGAAAAGTAGAATCCACATTCAGAACAGCATATTGTTGTGTAGTAGAAGGCGTTCTATACTGCATAGTTGTTTGTGATAGAAAAATCATTATCTTATTTATTAGGTGCATATTTTCAACGTAAAACGTACTAACAATATCCATAATAATATATTAGTATGTCAGATTTATATCTGTCTTGGCTCTGCCTTTAACACCTGTAACTTCGAGTCTTGTGTGGAGTAACAACTCGATACATATCCTAATGGCCATAACTGGCATCACCTTATCAGTCGTAATAGGGGCGAACCTGCCGAATGTCATACAGTACAGTCAATCTTCTAGGTTTGGCTATCAACATAAATTACGCATTAGAATTCTTGGATCTTCAACTGTTGTCGTGTCTTAAATTTTCTCACAGCACGCACTTTATTTCTATAATAACTGCCCGTGACGAAACTTCAGGCCGCTTTTATACATAGTGTCGTTCAAAATCATTATTCGGTCTTATGAAGTAGATATGTTTTCATGTAACCATTTAATATTGTGACCGCTGGCGTGGTCTTGTGGTTAGCGTCGCTGACTACAGATCCATCGGCCTGGGATCGATCCCCGGTACCTCCTCGGATTTTTCCGAGGTAGGGAGGTCTGGTAGGGGTGCACTCAGCCTCGTGATTCAAATTGAGGAGCTATTTGATAAAGAAGTAGCGGCTCTGGTCATGGAAACCACCATTAACGGCCATGGGTGTCGGCATGCTAACCACATGTCCCCAATCCGGCCATCTTCCTATGGTAGGTGAAGCAGCGGTCAGGTGGTAGGCCTTGTCCCTTCAGGGATGTAGCGCCACGGAGCATAGTACATTACTTAATATTGTTTCTGTTGAACATTACCTGAGAATGGGGTAGTCAGAATCCCATTTTCAGACCGCTTTACGAAAAATGTGTTCATGCAATTTAAACAAAATCAAGCGTTGACAAATGTACTTGAATGGAAACGATAATATCTTGTATTTAGTCATATATGGTTTACACTTTACAGGACACTCTACTATTAAGGTGGGTGTATTTCTTAAAAATCGCAGCTTGGTTTAATGTCAAATACGAGAGTATAAATCCACCATCTTGCACAGAAACTACAAAAAGGTTAGATCAGATAGAAGGTTTAAGATTAAGTTTTTTTGTTTGTTTGTTTGTTTGTTTTTACCACGCCATACATCAGTAATCTCCAACCCGCTGTCCTGGACCTCAATTGGGCCGATTTATTTACCTCGAGCATTAGTAGAAATACGCTGAACCTATTATATTCGATAAGTTCAGATTTAATCTTAAGATTGTTGTAAACAATTCGTTCTTTGAATGGAAATGTCGCGTAAATAACTTATAATCAAAATTATATTACCTCGTAGGATTATGCTGCTTATGTGGACCATAGCTTTCAGGATAAAACAGTATCAGAATGCATGCTTACGTCCATAATAATAATAATAATAATAATAATAATAATAATAGTAATAGTTATATCGGTAGCAATTTTATTATTCACCTGGAGGACATATGCCTGTTTGTTCCACGATAGTTTGCACCTATGACTCTGTTAACTACTGGTTAGATAGCGGACTGAAAATTCAGAAAACTTGACTGATTTCCAAGTAGCGTTGTCTTTGCGATTTGCTCTGGTCTTAAATGAGGCTCACTCAGCCTCATGAGGTCAAGTATGGAATTACGCCTTAAAGATAATAGCTGCATTGCTGAAGAAGACGTTTATGGTCATGAATGTTTACTTTCTGTTACCGTCTACAAGTTCTGTTGAAAGTCAATGGGATGGAATCAGTGCTACAAAACCCTTACGCATTGCAGACCCCGACCTCAGGGCCTGGCACCTTTTAGGGTCCTCACGCAAAAGAATAAAAAAAAAATCTTCTTTAACGTTAATAATAATAGTAATTTTTAAGGTATTTTCAAAAATACATGTATATTTTTTTACCTAAGCGGAGAAAGAGTACTTTACATCAATGACTCAATAGAGAAAATACGCCCATTAAAATGTTCAGGACGTGAGCACATGCAGCTTACCCGTGTCCCAGCCAACTCTAAATCGTAGTATTTTTTAAAATAATTTCACTACAAAAATAATAAAATGGGATGATTAAAGCAATATTAGTTTACTAAATAAATTAAAAACTACGATATTACAAATTTTAATTCCTATTCCTCGTACTTCAAACACATTTCTTTTCTACAAATTATATTATAATTTAATTTTTAAAAAACTCCTGGAATTGACTTCTGTACAGGGTGAAAATCATATCACTGCACCTGATAAATTCATCTGAAAAATCCTAATAATATCTGCACAGGTAGGTTATGTCCTTGTGTAAAGTGCATGTTATAATAAACAAAACCTCATCTTACATCGCCATTGACATACTCTTCATCTTTTGCTGGTATTCTAGTTAGGCCTATAAGAAAATCTGGTGATTTGCTTGGTTCTTTAACTCACCTAAAAATAAATGCAATGTAATAATAATATGAGTACACCCTTCCTTCTTGGCTGCAGTCTATTTATAAATGTTCAGTCGACTGCATTTCCAGAGCCTACGAACGGGGACGTGAAGGATAGGATTTTCTGGTATTCCTTTCAACTTTAAGGCATTATAGTAAATTATAGGTCTAAATATTGCATAAATGTCGCTAAATTTTAAATGGAAAAGGAATAACAGACGTTAGGCTCCGTTATCGCTTCTGTGTTCGATGAACAAAAAAGCGATTCACCAAAGACCAACACTCTTTAAAAATAGACTGCCGAAATGTTGTATAAGGAATTTTATGCCTTATACCCTTCAATTATATATATATATATATATATATATATATATATATATATATATATATATGTAAATAAACCAAGGAATGTGATTAAATAATGTATCAATATGGGCATCTTTATGATTTCTTAAATTTTGAACTGGAATTCAAATATTTAACTTTGAATTTAATTTTTATTGAGAGGTGGTCTTTGGTCCTATTAATTTTTACTCTCTGCTTCAAATATTCTTGCAGAACAGTACAGGTACAGAATTAAATACAGGATATTCACATTTTGCGTAGACTTCCTCTTTCGCTCTCGATGTTTTTCTTCACCATTCAGCTGCATGTAGCGTAATTGGTTTTCAGAGTACTTCGTATTCTTCCTTCCTTGAAGTCCCATCAGCATCTATTGGCCTCTCCATTTCCATGAATCGCCGTGAAGTAAGCTTTCCTAAACTTGTTGGGTAACCTGTATGAAAAAGAAGCCATACTAAGATTATAATTGTTTTCATTAAGATTGCATGTAATGATCTCTCACTTTCTTAGTATAAACGTTTAGGGACGTTTATGCCGCCCACGCTTCCCGGGCCTTAAAGGACTGCGATCTGACCATGTAATGATCATTTAACATTATTTGTTCAAAAGAATGCACATGTGTCATGTACAATATGTAATTATATATATTTTTAATCTGCTGTAGACTTGCTCCAGATATTACAAATAAGTTTAGTTTTGAGATAACTTTAAAATCAAGTAATGAAGTACATGTTAACACACGGGATTTTAATGCAGTGCATTTGAGCAACATTTAAATTTCATTTCATTTCAGTAGAGACTGGAATTTACATACAATTGCTCGTTAAATAATTTAAGGGTACTCACAGCATATTCGATGTATGGTCAATGAATTTCCCTAATAATTTAAATTCCTTAGTTTGAAAAACCAAGTTTTCATTTCCTTCCATTCCCTTGATTTCTGAATCCATATTCCTGTTTAGACATATTTTAATCCTTAAATTATGTCTTTGTATCTTAAATATGTTCAAAGATCTACATTTCCGTGGAAACAGATCGATAATTGAATACAATCTATTGTTTTCTCCTAAAACGCGTAACATGTTAAGTAGGCTACTGTGCCACCAATATATAAATGTGGAAAAAATTAATGATGTGGATTTATTGATAACGTACAACAAAAAGCTTAAAATGCCTTATTCATGATTCTTTACACGAACCAATCCCATGTAGTAACATAATAGGCTACTTACCCATGCGCACACAGAGGTTGTTGATTTTCTGGTTCACGACTGCCAACAACCACAAGATATAGGCCTACAAAATGCACTCACGAACCTATTGATAAGCTCGTAATCTCTCGTGGGATTATTTCCGATAAGTCTGTAGTGCAATCAAGACCAGTGCTGGTGAGAGTTCAGCCCATTTAGGAATCTTACGAGATTTTGCTACCGAACAAGCCTTAATTAAGGAGATTCATAAAATTGTCATAAATTCATTACACGGGATCGAAGGCTTTATTTCCTTACCGATGAAAGACATGCTACTGATTTTGATTCATGAAATAGCCTTGCCCCTATTACTACATTAAAATATTCCTATGACCGATTAATTCTGGAATTTATAAAATTGTTAACGAATATACTCTATAAAATATAGGCTACGATACTATGAACCTTGTATATTACTTCAAACACATTTTATCCCGAGAAATACTGTAATAATTGAACTTAAAAATGCCTCAATGGTAAACTTTGGTATACTGTAGAAAGTATACCATTTATACCACTACACCTACTGATTAATTCATTTGAAAATTCTGAGCAATTTTTACGAAGGTAAATAAATCTATAATTGGGTAGTGATGTAAAATTCCCGGGAACTTACACTCGCCCGGAAATATTCCCAAAATTAATTAATTCCCTGGAATTTATTATTTACGAGCAAGATAACTCAAAGATGCCTATTCGTTACATAAAGTAACAAATAATTATTAAATAATACTATAATTTAATCATGATTAGTTTAAATAAAACTCAAAAACTGCTATAAGTTAAAACATTTAAATATAATTAATGAAAGAACATAAAAATTAACAGAAATTAATTACATATAAAACGTTTTAGAATATTTTTCTGGGTTTTCACAAATGCGATAATTAACAATTAAAATATGCCCTAGTTCTTGAAGGTCAATAAAGAACATTAACTCTAGAGTTCATTGAACAAACTGACTATTAATTAGTCACAAATAATTTGTAGCAATCATAAACAACACGGACCAAACAACTTTTAGAAATAGGCATATTTCCTTTTGTTAAATCTGTGATCTTAGGCCTATCTTCATCCTAGAAGTAGGCCTAGTCACTTTCATTAAAGTCCATTAGATTTTTTTCATCATCCTCTTCTTTTTCTTCTTCATCATCATCAGAAAGGATGCCAATATCCTCGTCCTCATTGAGGTCTCCTTCATCACTGTCATCATGGCCCTCATCAGCATCATCTAGGTTTTATTTTTGGTCCTTCCCTTCATCTGGATCATCTGGATTACCACCACTTTGGGTTTGAACTCCAGGAGATTCACTCTTCTTTTTCTTCTTCTGAGGTTGTGCATTCATCGCTTTCCAGTTGTACGAAAGATAACTGAGTTTAGTTGCTCTCTTAGACGACTGGCGGTTCCTCTTTCTAGAGTGCATCCCTCATAAGTCATGAAAGAACTCAATTTTCCCCTACACTACAATAGGATTAGCCTAGACCAGCGGTTCCCTAACTTTTTTGTCCTGGGACCCACCTTCACCTAGAAATTTTTTTCGCGACCCACTACTACTTAATGATAACCAATATAGTCTATATAAAATACAGCACATGTTTTTCATATGCCTTTCAAGAGTTTTATTGTGTTCAAATGCCTTATATTTCTTATATTGAAAACAAGTTTAATTTTTTCCGCCCTTTTCGCGACCCACCGAAATTGCTCCCGCGAAGTTTGGGAACCACTGACCTAGACCATGGGGCTTATTTCTGATTAATTATTACATTGTAAACTTATTATATTTTAAATTTGTGTTTGTGTAACATTAAAAATTGTTAATCGTAAGGTGTTGGTTTTTTGCAGTTTATTTTAAATACCAACACAGTCTATTAACAATTATACTAAATTACTTATCTTTAACCCTGTTTGAATAAACTGAGTGAGGTATTCTGGCCAAGGAAATATTCCCATTTTATAAGTTCCATCATCCCACAAGGTAGTCTCCTACCTCCGTTGTCCTACCTATATGGCCCCTACGACGAGGACATTGGGTTGGATTTTTGGTAGCTAAAATTGTTTTGCTGTTATTCCAATTTTAATAAAGTCCGGAAAGGTCCTTGATTCTTTAATATGGCTGAAAATAAATTCAATATAATAATAATAATAATAATATGAGTACACCCTTCCTTCTTGGCTGCAGTCTACTTAGAAATATTCAGTCGACTGCATTTCCAGAGCCTACGAACGGGGACGTGAAGGATAGGATTTTCTGGTATTCCTTTCAACTTTATGACATTATAGTAGATTATAAGTATAAATGTAGCATCAATTGCACTAAATATTAAATGACAAAGGAATAACAGACATTAGGCTCCGTTATCGCTTCTGTGTTCGATGAACAAAAAAGCGATTCACAAAAGACCAACACTTCAAAAACAGACGTATAGAAATGTTGTATAAGGAAATTCAGCCTTATACCCTTCAATTACATATGTAATTAAACCAAGGAATATTATTAAATAATTGATTGATATGGGCACCTTTGCCTTTATAGTGTAATACTTAAACTTTAAAAATGGTTTATTAATTTTGAACTTGGATTCAAATTTTTGAATTTTGAATTTAATTTTATTAAGAGGTGGTCTTTGGTCCTATTAATTTTTACTCTTTTTTTCAATTTATCTTTGCAGAACAGTACAGGTGCAAAATTAAAATATGAAGGTTATTTACACTTTACACAGACTTCCTTTTTCACCGTCGTTATTTTTCTTCAATCAGTTGTTTCCAGAGCACTTCGTATTCTTCTTTCAGTGAAGTCCCATCAGCATCTGTTGGCCTTTCCATTCCCATGAATCGTCGTGAATGAAGTTCTTACGAAATGTTGGGTAACCTGTAGGAAAAAGAAGCCATAATAAAATTACTACTTCCGTTATTTTTACATGTAGCCTTCACTTAACATTATAGTTTTAAAAGAACGAACACGTACAATAAAAGGATTAATAAAATCTGCACCAGATCTTGTGCAGGTTTGCTCCAGATTTTGTAAATGTTAAGTTAGTTGAAAAATATTATAATGCAGTGAAATACACGTTACATATTAATTGTAATTTAAGTACATTTGTAAAAAAAATTAAATAATTTTGTTCCTCCCTGTCCCTGTCACAAGCATAACTTATTAGGGAATATCTCGTTTATAAGTTATTGCAAATATAAATTAACAATTGTAAATTTAAGATGTTTCAATTAGACACATTTTTTAAATATAATGTGAATTTGAATGCAGACAGAAAGTTATATTGGCTTAGTTGTAAGTTAAACACCAGTCCAATACTCACTGCATATTCGATGTACTCCCAATCGATTTCTCTGATGTTTCCAGTTCCCTTGTTCAGTCAATTTCCGTTTAATACGTATCATCTTTCGATTTCTGAATCCTTATTTCTGTTTAAACATTTACAATGTGATCTTGAATACACTTTTTATTCCTTAAATATTTGACAGGAGATTTACATCATTTCCGTAGAAACAGATAGTAATATTCTTCTCCCTTTAATGCATAACCATGTACAACAATGCATATCAACAATACATAAATATGAAAATGAATTAATGGATGAATTAATTAATTGCTTTTTTATTGCAAAAAAGCCTACAAAATGTTTTATACATGATTCATTGCACGAGCCGTTTGGCCGTCCGTGCTACGTCTATGTACAAAGAAACACAAACAGAATTAAAATAAACAAAATGATTGTACACCAAATTTTGGATAAAATAATACCTATATATATATATATAGGCCTAACGCGGACTAATACAGCAAACTCCCTATTAGGCCTACCTATGTGAATTGGGAGTGGCATGCACGAATAATCGAATTACACGGATAATAATCTGAATATTAGAATTATTACTATATTGTTATCCCTTTTCGAGCGATATAGATGAGGCCTTGTTAACCTAACCTTACTTATAACCTCCGCTCGTCATGGTCAATATAGGCCTGTTTCTTTTGTAAAAAAATATGGCGTGATAACATCTCAGCGTTAGCTGTGATGGTGCTTGCTATCGAAATAGGGCACTATGGTTGGCTGATTTCAAATAAATTCTGTTGCGTTATTGGTTCAAATGGAAAGAGTAACTTAGGCCTACTAGTGAAATAGCCAGCAAAGGAAACTGTTATTTGGCACTCATAAAAGTTGTAACACAATAAAATAATTTAATATGACAAATGAACTAAAATGAAGTTTTATTGCTCGACAGAAGAATGGATTGATTACGTTGACCGACAGCTTGATACTTCGAGATAACGAGATCCATGCCTTCTAAACAATTCTTTACTTACAATATAAATAGCTCATTTACCTTGGGTATGCAGACACTCCGGGTTGATAAGTGGTAAGTACCAATGTGTCTCAAGGCTCATAAGGTCCATTCTGGAGCATAGTGGATGTGATAGATAAGAAGATGACAGTGTGGTCCGGCCTTATTAGTCCATGTGCCAGACCCATCGGTCATTATAATTTGGGGGGACTGAATGAAACGTATACCACACGTTCCTGGGGTCATGTGGAGCAAAAAAGTCGGGGGGGGCCATCATGAGGAGGTAGCTTTCAAACATGGCGGCCATTCAAAATGGCGGACGACTGTGAATTTTTAAATTCAAATATCTCGGGACTGGGTTCATCAATCTTGAATTTTGTTTTTTCAAAATGTAGGTTATTCTTCTGGCTACATGTTTGTTCAACATGTATGTGGCCAAAAAACCAATATTTATTGGTCAAAATTCTAAAAATCGGAAATATAGATTTTTTGACATTTACGTTTTGCGGTTTATTACTCTACCCGTTGGGTATATCGAAAAAGTGTCTGAAACAAACGTTGTAGAGACACATCTCACCTTTAAAACGCAAAAATGAAATCGAAGATAGGATCAATAGAATCCGAGATATCCAGATTCAAAGCGGGCGGAGCGGGGTTGAGCATGTTGACCGAGCGCTCGGTGCAGCCTAGTGAGAGGCGAGACTTGGCGTAAAATCCAGCGCTTTATTTATTTTCAGCCTCAGTAATTGCTTTATTACTAGATAAATTTACATTATCTACTAATGTGCACTATTTTGAACATGATTATTAAGCACTTTCTCATAAATACAATTAACAACTATATTGTTTATCTGGGAAATGGACGTCAATAATTACCAACTCATATAATATACTGTCAAGGCTTGAATATCCGATTTTTAAGATGAAATCGTTAAAGGAACTTCAAATAGTCGAAATAATTAAAAGAGGAAAAAAGTATTACAGTTTAGGTATATATCGGAGACTTTTAACAATACTTTCAGAAATGAACACAGGATGTAAGCAACTAAGAAATAAAAATTCCCATAAAATACCTTATACAATATTATTAACAATGTTGAATTAAGTCTTCTTCACTAGAATCACTGAAGTCAGGTATTATAATTATTGCTCTCGTCCTCAACTGCCGTTGCTTCGGCAAACCCCTTGCACCAACAGCTCTCGATGATTCAGATTTGAGTTGTTAAGCACGAGTAACTTTCTGGTGCACAGTTGATCTTGCAATGGCACCGGAAAAAGGAAAGTACGCACGCCGGGACTGGCAGACCTTCCATCCACTTGACTGATAAGTTACCTGAATCTGATGTGTCCTTTTCTCACCCATGAGTAAAAGTGTCCAGAATTAGTGGTTTGGTTTCCAGGCTTTTCATCAAAATTCCGGCCAGGTAGTTGGCACGTTTAGGCCTATTGTGTTTTCTCAAGGTGTCTTTACAAAGAGACATTTGGAAGCTCTCAATCTGGCCCTCTGAACATCTGGTAGCGCAGCTCATTTCACCTTGCGTTTGGGGGCATACGACTGGAAGACAAATTTTTCTTTGCTGTCATCAACATCATTATACATCATCCAATCTTTGCCTAACTTCCTGATTGCTTCAATAAATCTTTGTTCCTTTCTGCACAAAAGCTTTTAACTTTCCCCTGGCCAGCTAAAGCACTGATTGTGTCGCAGCCAGACCAGCAGTAATACCCAATAAGAGCTGTAAAAAGCTGTTCGCCTAAGGCAGATACTATCTGGGAAACTTGCATATCTGTTAAAACTGTTTTGTTTGTTTCCCGATTCAGAAGTTTTTGCTTTTTATGGTTTTGCAAAAACCTACAGCCAAAACTAATACATCTGTATTGATTAAAAAGCAAAGAACTGATTCAGATGATGTAGCGGCGTTCCTTGCATGCAGCATCATTCTGGAATCAGCTTATTCTTGAGTGCAGAACAGCTCAGGAACATTTTTGCTCCTAATATAAATGATCATGAAGCAGATCTCACCAACTGCTGCGAAGATTTCTAGGTTTCCAATTATGTTTTCAAATTTCTCCTCTACAAACTGCAAAAAAATAATTTTATCATTTTATTTTTGCCGTAACTGTTCCTTAGAAGCGTCCTCTAACAAACCACTCTGTAGCCACCCTTGATTTCACTAAATTTGATACCTTCAGCTGTTCCGCTTTTTTCCCGCTCCAAAGATTTGATCGAAACCTCTGAATAATATATGTCAACCCTCCGACCTATATTAAAAACCTGCTTGAGAAAATTCGTTGAGAATTCGTAAAACGTTTTTTGTTATCCTTTGATGGACTGAAGCACGGCTATTGAATCAATGATGCAGGCCAAATCTTTTTCCGGCAGACTGGCAGGGGTGGTGTATACTTCCAAAAAATTAGATAATACTGATTTGTAGGTTTTCTTCAAAGGCCCATTAACATTCGCCGGTGCCAGAGGATATCTGAATCCTTCCATCATGTCAAGTTCTTGGTTTTCTGCAATAAAGGTCATTTTGCTGAATAAATTTCGATTGCACTGGAGGATTACTTCTTTGTTTCCAACCTTGGTTTTTTTGCTCTTCTTTAGTCTACTAATCTTAAGACCCACTTTCTTAATACGTTTATGAAACCCTTCTCCTTTAGCTACCCGAAACGTGAACTCTTAATAAGCTATTTTCCCCTTGTTTTCCGAATCAATGTGATCAGAAGAACATATATTCCAGTAGGCAAATGTACAATATCTTAAGGGTTGGGATCGAAGGGGTTCGTCCACTCGGCTAGAAGGTCAGTGAGAGTTGTCACGTCTTTCTCATCTCTAAGTGTCCTTGGGCTTTGGAGGTCAGGGTGGCACTGATCTGTTTCTCTGGATGAAAGAATGCTGAGGAGGTTCTTTAGCTCTTATTCAGCATTAACATATTACCGTACTACAGCCTACTTTTTCAGACTGAAATCCTTAGTACCTTCAGGAGTTTGGGTGTCTTTGTTTACAGTCTCTTTGATGGCTTGGTCCACGGTAATTCTAGAAAATGGTTTGTTGCTTCTTATTTGTACTGAAAACCTCCTTCTACATAATATTGGTGAACATATGAGCTCTCCTTCTAGTTTAGATAATTCAAGAAAGTGTTATGATAGATAATGTGAGTAGTTCACTCTATCCAGCGCAAAAATTCAGGGCACAATTTTTTCAACAGCAGCTAAAAACAGAAAAAAAATGCCTTCTCGATTAGTCCGAAGAAAAACGGAAAGTAGCTCCACTAGGGCGATATATTTCATCCGAAAGGACAGCATTTCTTCATTACTTGTAAGAAGATGTATCAAGTAGAGAGGCTTGAACATGTTCATCTTGAAGTACAAAGTTAAGGGATGTATAGTTCATAATTAGTGATGTTCATTTCCCAGATAAATTGTATAATTGTTAATTGTATTTATTACTCAAATCCGATGCACCGAGAGCTGTGGGTGCAAGGGGTGTACCAAAGCAACAGCAGATGAGGAAGAGTGCAATTATAATAACTGATTACAGTGATTCTTATGAAGAAGACTTATTTCAAGATTGTTCATAATATTATAGGCTATAAGGCATTTTATAGGAATTTTTATTTCTTAGTTGCTTACGTCCTGTGTTCATTTCTGAAAGTATTGTTAAAAGTCTCCGATACATACCTAAATTGTAATACTTTTTTCCTTTTCTTAATTATTTTGACTATTTGAAGTTCCTTTAACGATTTCATCTTAAAAATCGGATATAAAAGCCTTGACAGTATATTATATGAGTTGGTAATTATTGACGACCATTTCCCAGATAAACAATATAGTTGTTAATTGTATTTATGAGAAAGTGCTTAATAATCATGTTAAAAATAGTGCACATTAGTAGATAATGTAAATTTATCTAGTAATAAAGCAATTACTGAGGCTGAAAATAAATAAAGCGCAGAATTTTACGCCAAGTCTCGCCTCTCGCTAGGCTGCACCGAGCGCTCGGTCAACATGCTCAACCCCGCTCCGCCCGCTTTGAATCTGGATATCTCGGATTCTATTGATCCGATCTTCGATTTCATTTTTGCGTTTTAAAGGTGAGATGTTTCTCTACAACGTTTGTTTCAGACACTTTTTCGATATACCCAACGGTTAGAGTAATAAACCGCAAAACGTAAATGTCAAAAAATCTATATTTCCGATTTTTAGAATTTTGACCAATAAATATTGGTTTTTTGGCCACATACATGTTGAACAAACATGTAGCCAGAAGAATAACCTACATTTTGAAAAAACAAAATTCAAGATTGATGAACCCAGTCCCGAGATATTTGAATTTAAAAATTCACAGTCGTCCGCCATTTTGAATGGCCGCCATGTTTGAAAGCTACCTCCTCATGATGGCCCCCCCCGACTTTTTTGCTCCACATGACCCCAGGAACGTGTGGTATAAGTTTCATTCAGTCCCCCCAAATTATAATGACATGGTCGATTTTGGGGGTCTGGCACATGGACTATATAGGTTGACGCCCAACAGAAGTGAAGTTGTTATCAAATAATTGAAAGCACACGGAACTGGCCCCTCATTTATTAAGCGTTTCCATCACAACCCTCATGTGCACCATTAAAGCCGCTTTTACACTGCAAAGAAAAACACACGACAAAGATACAGACCGATAACACCGGCGAATCAATAACATACCTACGAATCTGAACAAAGACAAAATAAGAAACTTCCCTATTTTTACCCTTATTGTCCTATTTTAACCGTTAACGAACTCGGCCGAGATAGACGTGTAGCCGATGCTTCAATCGCTGCTTGCATTTGTGATTAGGTTATCGAGGTTGTTATGCTGTATTTCACCAATCAATCAAACATTTTAGATCTTAGCGACTAAGAACTTAAATGCTTTGAACTATCCTACATTTGGTTCATGACTTCAAACATCACATCCAACTATTTAGTCAATTATCTATAATGAAAATGTTATAGGAGAAAAATTCCTCCGACACTGGGACTTGAACCCAGGACCTTTGGCTATTCGCGCCAATGCTCTACCAACTGAGCTAAGCCGGAGTTCAATTCACAGCGCCGGATGGAACATCTCTCCTATGACTGATTGCCCTAATGGTCCACCTCACAGACAGACAAGTCATGTCATATGCAGTACTGTGAGGCACACTAATTAGTGATTTTTGTGACCGGGCTCCCACTGTTATTGTACAGTTGACATTCAAGATAGACAAGCTTTCATGAACCACAGATTATTGTCTCTGTTTGACATTACATGAGAATGTTATAGGAGAAAAATTCCTCCGACACTGGGACTTGAAACCAGGACCTTTGGCTATTCGCGCCAATGCTCTACCAACTGAGCTAAGCCGGAGTTCAATTCACAGCGCCGGATGGAACATCTCTCCTATGACTGATTGCCCTAATGGTCCACCTCACAGACAGACAAGTCATGCCATATGCAGTACTGTGAGGCACACTAATTAGTGATTTTTGTGACCGGGCTCCCACTGTTATTGTACAGTTGACATTCAAGATAGATATATAAGCTTTCATGAACCACAGATTATTGTCTCTGTTTGACATTACATGAGAATGTTATTGGAGAAAAATTCCTCCGACACTGGGACTTGAACCCAGGACCTTTGGCTATTCGCGCCAATGCTCTACCAACTGAGCTAAGCCGGAGTTCAATTCACAGCGCCGGATGGAACATCTCTCCTATGACTGATTGCCCTAATGGTCCACCTCACAGACAGACAAGTCATGTCATATGCAGTACTGTGAGGCACACTAATTAGTGATTTTTGTGACCGGGCTCCCACTGTTATTGTACAGTTGACATTCAAGATAGACAAGCTTTCATGAACCACAGATTATTGTCTCTGTTTGACATTACATGAGAATGTTATAGGAGAAAAATTCCTCCGACACTGGGACTTGAAACCAGGACCTTTGGCTATTCGCGCCAATGCTCTACCAACTGAGCTAAGCCGGAGTTCAATTCACAGCGCCGGATGGAACATCTCTCCTATGACTGATTGCCCTAATGGTCCACCTCACAGACAGACAAGTCATGTCATATGCAGTACTGTGAGGCACACTAATTAGTGATTTTTGTGACCGGGCTCCCACTGTTATTGTACAGTTGACATTCAAGATAGACAAGCTTTCATGAACCACAGATTATTGTCTCTGTTTGACATTACATGAGAATGTTATAGGAGAAAAATTCCTCCGACACTGGGACTTGAAACCAGGACCTTTGGCTATTCGCGCCAATGCTCTACCAACTGAGCTAAGCCGGAGTTCAATTCACAGCGCCGGATGGAACATCTCTCCTATGACTGATTGCCCTAATGGTCCACCTCACAGACAGACAAGTCATGCCATATGCAGTACTGTGAGGCACACTAATTAGTGATTTTTGTGACCGGGCTCCCACTGTTATTGTACAGTTGACATTCAAGATAGATATATAAGCTTTCATGAACCACAGATTATTGTCTCTGTTTGACATTACATGAGAATGTTATTGGAGAAAAATTCCTCCGACACTGGGACTTGAACCCAGGACCTTTGGCTATTCGCGCCAATGCTCTACCAACTGAGCTAAGCCGGAGTTCAATTCACAGCGCCGGATGGAACATCTCTCCTATGACTGATTGCCCTAATGGTCCACCTCACAGACAGACAAGTCATGTCATATGCAGTACTGTGAGGCACACTAATTAGTGATTTTTGTGACCGGGCTCCCACTGTTATTGTACAGTTGACATTCAAGATAGACAAGCTTTCATGAACCACAGATTATTGTCTCTGTTTGACATTACATGAGAATGTTATAGGAGAAAAATTCCTCCGACACTGGGACTTGAAACCAGGACCTTTGGCTATTCGCGCCAATGCTCTACCAACTGAGCTAAGCCGGAGTTCAATTCACAGCGCCGGATGGAACATCTCTCCTATGACTGATTGCCCTAATGGTCCACCTCACAGACAGACAAGTCATGCCATATGCAGTACTGTGAGGCACACTAATTAGTGATTTTTGTGACCGGGCTCCCACTGTTATTGTACAGTTGACATTCAAGATAGATATATAAGCTTTCATGAACCACAGATTATTGTCTCTGTTTGACATTACATGAGAATGTTATTGGAGAAAAATTCCTCCGACACTGGGACTTGAACCCAGGACCTTTGGCTATTCGCGCCAATGCTCTACCAACTGAGCTAAGCCGGAGTTCAATTCACAGCGCCGGATGGAACATCTCTCCTATGACTGATTGCCCTAATGGTCCACCTCACAGACAGACAAGTCATGTCATATGCAGTACTGTGAGGCACACTAATTAGTGATTTTTGTGACCGGGCTCCCACTGTTATTGTACAGTTGACATTCAAGATAGATATATAAGCTTTCATGAACCACAGATTATTGTCTCTGTTTGACATTACATGAGAATGTTATAGGAGAAAAATTCCTCCGACACTGGGACTTGAACCCAGGACCTTTGGCTATTCGCGCCAATGCTCTACCAACTGAGCTAAGCCGGAGTTCAATTCACAGCGCCGGATGGAACATCTCTCCTATGACTGATTGCCCTAATGGTCCACCTCACAGACAGACAAGTCATGTCATATGCAGTACTGTGAGGCACACTAATTAGTGATTTTTGTGACCGGGCTCCCACTGTTATTGTACTGTTGACATTCAAGATAGATATATAAGCTTTCATGAACCACAGATTATTGTCTCTGTTTGACATTACATGAGAATGTTATAGGAGAAAAATTCCTCCGACACTGGGACTTGAACCCAGGACCTTTGGCTATTCGCGCCAATGCTCTACCAACTGAGCTAAGCCGGAGTTCAATTCACAGCGCCGGATGGAACATCTCTCCTATGACTGATTGCCCTAATGGTCCACCTCACAGACAGACAAGTCATGTCATATGCAGTACTGTGAGGCACACTAATTAGTGATTTTTGTGACCGGGCTCCCACTGTTATTGTACAGTTGACATTCAAGATAGATGTATAAGCTTTCATGAACCACAGATTATTGTCTCTGTTTGACATTACATGAGAATGTTATAGGAGAAAAGTCCCAGTGTCGGAGGAATTTTTCTCCTATAACATTCTCATGTAAAGCTCAAACAGAGACAATAATCTGTGGTTCATGAAAGCTTATATATCTATCTTGAATGTCAACTGTACAATAACAGTGGGAGCCCGGTCACAAAAATCACTAATTAGTGTGCCTCACAGCACTGCATATGACATGACTTGTCTGTCTGTGAGGTGGACCATTAGGGCAATCAGTCATAGGAGAGATGTTCCATCCGGCGCTGTGAATTGAACTCCGGCTTAGCTCAGTTGGTAGAGCATTGGCGCGAATAGCCAAAGGTCCTGGGTTCAAGTCCCAGTGTCGGAGGAATTTTTCTCCTATAACATTCTCATGTAATGTCAAACAGAGACAATAATCTGTGGTTCATGAAAGCTTATATATCTATCTTGAATGTCAACTGTACAATAACAGTGGGAGCCCGGTCACAAAAATCACTAATTAGTGTGCCTCACAGTACTGCATATGACATGACTTGTCTGTCTGTGAGGTGGACCATTAGGGCAATCAGTCATAGGAGAGATGTTCCATCCGGCGCTGTGAATTGAACTCCGGCTTAGCTCAGTTGGTAGAGCATTGGCGCGAATAGCCAAAGGTCCTGGGTTCAAGTCCCAGTGTCGGAGGAATTTTTCTCCTATAACATTCTCATGTAATGTCAAACAGAGACAATAATCTGTGGTTCATGAAAGCTTATATATCTATCTTGAATGTCAACTGTACAATAACAGTGGGAGCCCGGTCACAAAAATCACTAATTAGTGTGCCTCACAGTACTGCATATGACATGACTTGTCTGTCTGTGAGGTGGACCATTAGGGCAATCAGTCATAGGAGAGATGTTCCATCCGGCGCTGTGAATTGAACTCCGGCTTAGCTCAGTTGGTAGAGCATTGGCGCGAATAGCCAAAGGTCCTGGGTTCAAGTCCCAGTGTCGGAGGAATTTTTCTCCTATAACATTCTCATGTAATGTCAAACAGAGACAATAATCTGTGGTTCATGAAAGCTTATATATCTATCTTGAATGTCAACAGTACAATAACAGTGGGAGCCCGGTCACAAAAATCACTAATTAGTGTGCCTCACAGTACTGCATATGACATGACTTGTCTGTCTGTGAGGTGGACCATTAGGGCAATCAGTCATAGGAGAGATGTTCCATCCGGCGCTGTGAATTGAACTCCGGCTTAGCTCAGTTGGTAGAGCATTGGCGCGAATAGCCAAAGGTCCTGGGTTCAAGTCCCAGTGTCGGAGGAATTTTTCTCCTATAACATTCTCATGTAATGTCAAACAGAGACAATAATCTGTGGTTCATGAAAGCTTATATATCTATCTTGAATGTCAACTGTACAATAACAGTGGGAGCCCGGTCACAAAAATCACTAATTAGTGTGCCTCACAGTACTGCATATGACATGACTTGTCTGTCTATGAGGTGGACCATTAGGGCAATCAGTCATAGGAGAGATGTTCCATCCGGCGCTGTGAATTGAACTCCGGCTTAGCTCAGTTGGTAGAGCATTGGCCCGAATAGCCAAAGGTCTTGGGCTCAAGTCCCAGTGTCGGAGGAATTTTTCTCCTATAACATTCTCATGTAATGTCAAACAGAGACAATAATCTGTGGTTCATGAAAGCTTATATAATTATCTATAATAGTTCACTTCTGCTGTAAATATATCTTGGGCTCATCCTGTATCCAACAGCTCATAATTTATTTCAGGTTTTCACTAAAGTCCTACATAGACTAACTATAGAACAATAAGCCTTTGTTTTTGGCCTATTGATGACTGAAAGGTTAGCGACAAGGCGTTTTTAAGTACATCGCGGAGTTTAGCGTCTGTTGATTTTGTATCAAATTTTTAATTAAATATAGGCGACATCTTTTGTCCAAATATTATTATATAATGACCAAATATTTAATATTCTCCTTCAAAATCAAATTTTAGGATATGAAGAACTATAATAATATTGAAGATGATGATAATAATAATAATTAATATTAATTAATTAATATTAATAATAATGTTGATGATAATAATATGTATAATGATAATGATGTCAATAAAATATCAGTAATTATGGTAATAATCCAGTTATAAATGAGCTTGTTAGAAATCATTAAACTGTTTGGAATATTCTACAAGTCGACATAGGTTTGTTAAATTCCGAAGATCCAACATTATTTCAGACAAGGAACGCCTCCCTATATTAGGTTTATAATTATTAAGAAGAGATGAGACATAGTAACTTTTTATTAATTGAATTCCCATAGATTATTCCAATTTACTTGAATTTTTTTTTCTTTCCTTTCTAACACTTTGCCTTTACATTTCACCTCTTTCTCCTGTCCGGTTTTTTGTGTGTTTATACTTCCCACACAAAATGAATATAAATAATTAAGCAACTGTCGGCTTTCTAAATTGATTAATTATTCATCATTGTTATTAGAATTCTGACGGAAAAGCTTTAAAAAGGCTCCTGGATGCCATAGAAAAAGAGCTGGCGTGGGCCGTAGTGACTCACAGAGAGTATTTAGGAGGAGGGCCAACCTCATTCGGCAACACTGCAGGGAGGAGTACACTCAGGGAGTTCTCTGATTCATCAGATAGCCACAAGTGGCGATGCCTTGATTATTCCACCTAAGTACCTAAAGAGATTGTTCGCTTTCATATTTAGCACTGAACTGGAAGAAAATAAGATTAGATATCATAAAAAATAATTAGAAACTTTTATTTGTAATTGTTCTTTTATAATATTGATATTATTATTATTACTATTATTATTATTATTATTATTATTATTATTATTATTATTATTGCTAATATTGCTGCTGACGTTATTGTTTTCGTGTAGATTTGTGTGTTTGTGTTCAAACAGACTGATTTTGTAAATATATAAGTAGTAAATAATGAATTTAATGTTTACGCATGACTGCAAAAACTGTTAAAATGTTGGACTGTGTTCCAAGCATGATTATCAGCATTTTATGTTAAAGTAGGAACAGCAACCTTCTTCTTCTCCTTCTGTAAGGACGTTTATGTGGTCTTCGCCTCCCGGGCCTTAGAGCAACGCATCCTGTTGGAAAGGAGATTTCTATGGATCACAAACATACGTTTTTGACCAGACTCAAGGACATGGAGGGCCTCCCCAGATGAGTGATCAGCCCAATGCTGGGGCTACCTCCGAGACAACACGAACTCATAGGACGAGACATACCTTTCGCTCATTCACTCACGGTGAACAAAGCGCGGATGGGATGGAGATGATAATGGAGATGATAGTGGGATGGAATATATATATACATTCCAACATGAACGGTGAACAAAGCGCGGATGGGATGGAGATGATAATGGAGATGATAGTGGGATGGAATATATATAAAATTATATGTTGGAATATATATATTCCAACATATAATTTTTTTTTTTTTAACTTCATCTGTAATTACACTCCTTTCATCTTCGATACCACATCAGGAGTTTGGGTTCTGTGTCTATACAGTACACCAGGAAACTACTGATTGTCAATGATTTTCTATTGTTGGTGTATTTTATGGAGTAAATTTAACTGATATTAATTTAAATGGATATGATATAGAATAAAATATCGAGGAAGATTCATGGTAAGTAAATATCCAATTCGGCGTTTGCGTTTACGACTGGGAAAACCTTGAAAAAAACCAAGTCAAATTGTCAGGACATGGGATTTGAACCTGGGACCTCCCCAATGCGAGTCCAAGACCCATATCGGTCACCTCGCTCGGTTTTAATCGAACTTTTTAATGCGAACAGGACTTAGGCCGATGGAGTTAATATTTCATCAGCGAAGAAGTGAAGACTATAGCTTCTAGATAAAATGGTGCAAAAGATAATAGTTCCTCCACAATTTTATCCTTTCTTTTTTTAAATCTGGAGTCACAACTTCAATTAACTCTCCCAAAGTTCTCATGAGACTGCGTGGATCGTGTTAGTGCTGCTTATCAAATCCGAAATTTCCAGACCTGCAGTCAAATTCACCAATCACAAGACTTCCAAGTTATTCCCCTCCCCCCGTATGTATTAATATGACCTGGTGAAACTAAGTATACCAGCTTAACTTAAGTCAGAAATTTGTTTCCCTTCACTCCTAACAGTTCCTGATTAATTGAAGCATATGGGAGAGTCAGTTTGGTTAGGTTTCAACGCAAGTTGTACTGAACATGCAGTCTGCTGTAATATGACACCCAATATTGGATACTACAGTGGAATCTTCCCCATCCCATGTGAACCGAGCATTTATGAAACGTCTCTGTGTACGACATGAAAATGTGGTGAAGATGAAGGCGCTAAGCTTGTATTAAGAGAACGAGGAAGAAGAGGTCCGATAGCTATCGTAACTACACGATTATTATGTCTTTTACACTCACTTTAAAATAACGTCTTTGACACTTGCACTAAATGATATTTTTATTGTATTATTATAAGAGTAATTGTTATATAAATAGGTTTCACTCTTTTTTTTTTTTTTTGTGATCTTATTCGTTAGATTCCATGATGATATCATCAGTGAACAAAAAGAGAAAACTTATTCAAATAACTGGGATAATTTTCAGTTTCGAACGTTTCACATTTTACTCTACATTTTAAAACAATATTGATAATAAAAACAAAAGTCCCCCAATCATGGATATTTTGTGACACTCTCTCATATCAGTCCTCATCTAACGAAGGCCGTGGTTCTGTGTTATACCTGTAATTTTGTCAACATTTTAAATTCAACGCTGAACTCATTTTTCACTTATAACTTTTTAAAATACTATCAGAAAATGCTATATTCGCAACTACAGAAAGATAATTATTTTTGGAGTGCATTCTTAAGGTTATGTTGTTCCGTTTTATTACAAACCCCGTTATTTTCTTCCGCTCCTCTCCTGAAAAACGGACGTGTTAAACACTGCTAACTTCTTGGCTTACTCATGTTGTTTATCTTTAGTATATTTATAATTAATAACGTTATCGACCAATAACTAGTTAACATTGATAACTGTTACATACCAGACCTTATTGTTTACCTCGTGTTACCGCATGAAATTGTATTTTGAAGACAGAATGACAATTTTGTGCTTGCTAGGCGCACAGACTATCCATCTAGAACCAAGCAAAAGTTCGGGTTAAATACTTTTTCTGGAAATGGAATAAACATCGGATATTAGATATTATATTGTAACATATCGATTGAGATAAGCCAAATGACTGATATGTAGGGCCCTGATTTATTGGTGAAATAAAATGGCTGATTTCGGTGTTAACTTCCTTCTATTTCGGTGGGAATTTCGTGAAATAAATTACTTAGACTACATTGAGAACATTGCGCAATGATAAACTCTGGTTCTTTATTTTCATAACTAGCACCCACCCCCATTTCCATATTCTCCTGCCCTTGTATGAACTGAAATAAAATCAGGCAAACTGATGTAACCAAGTGCCAGAATGCATTTGTTTATTCATTGTTGTAATCGATTTCCGAGTTAACCTCCAGATCGGGAAAATGTCTGTCCCTCTGTTTGTTTGTCTGTCTGTCCGTCCGTGTGTCTGCACGCGCAATAACTTAAATACGCTTTATCGGTTTTTCATGAAACTTGGTATACGCTTTTAAAACGTCCATGGGAAGAAGCCTATTGACATGGGACCATAGAGGTTAACCTGTACCGGAGTAGTGCCCAATTTAGTGCCTGTTTTATGGTAATATATTAGAAAGAATTTATCAAATGCAAATCAGTTCTCATGGCAGCATATTGTTTTACAGTGTTCATATACGGCTTTGGAAGTTGCAATACAGGTAAGTTTGACAAATAACACTCTCCATACATTCCTTCACAAATGCTTATCAATCTTCAGACCTTTGTTTCTCCGTAAGCCCTGCTTAATGAATCGGTGTGGAGGTTAATTCGGAAATCGATTACAAAAATAACTTATTTTATGCATATTATAATTGCAATCATCACTGATTAAAGAAAACCATTCTGGCACATGCTTACATCAGTTTACTTGATTTTATTTTTCCCATCTTGGTTGCCGAGTAATCCGAACTGCCGGGATATCGAGTGCCGAGTCTATTAATTTTCAATCCAAAGCATTACATCACCTAACTAGCGTTGTAAATGCATCTTAATTAATAACATTATTCTCGTCACACATGGTAGTGCATGCCCGTTTAACACCACTATTTTATACTTTGTAAGTTTATTTATAACTGCCTCTTACGTAATGTTCCATAGGGCACAGTAGGCCACGAACCGTATACAAATGTCTGAATACTCGGAAGGTAGAGAGGGAATATTAAAATGGCGAAGATGCTAAGATGACAGTCAAATAACTATACATTCGAGATTATACTCAGAGGTTACTTAAAGACTGAGCTAATGAATTTATGTTCTGATAGCACTGTTCTGTACCTTGTTATAATTACTCCAATAAGTTTGCGTATATAGTAATACGAAATTATTCCATGAATATTACTATTCTAGGATATAGATAGAAATCAAAACTGGCAGAATGATTTAATATTGATGCGACATTGCTGTAAACGCTGATCAGCAGTTCTAGGATTTCTATGTAAATACATATTTGTTTTTTTAGCCTACAAACATTCCTAGGATTGCTGATCAGCATTATATACTTTTACAGAGTTATTCTATCCTACATTTTGATCAATGATTCTGTTCTGGAAGTGGATTGAAAAAGCCGGGCATCTTCCAAACGATAAAAAATTAAGCTTATATAGAGTAATATTATGGTTGAAAATTTTGACTCTTGCCGTAATTTAGGTGTCAACTGCAAAGCTGTTTAACAACGAAGCTAATTCATTACACTAAAATAAAAGAACTTCCACATTCATCAAATTACTTCTTTATTTTAAGGTGTACAATGTTGATAGAAACTTTACAAAAATTTGCAAACTCTTTGGTTAAAGGCCTTAGTTGTAGGAACCGTACATGAAAACTGAAGATATTTCTCAATATCATTTTTCTTAAATTCTTATAACCACTCCATCCTGCTCTATCCTGAGCTGCTTTCACCTTCGCTGCTCTATCATGAGCTGCTATCTCCTCCGCTGCTCTATTATGAGCACATATCTCCTCCGCTGCTCTATCATGAGCTGCTATCTCCTCCGCTGCTGTCAGATTAGCTGTTATCACCTCCGCTGCTCTATCATGAGCTGCTATCACCTCCGCTTCTGTAAGATGAGCTGTTGTCACCTCCGCTGCTCTATCATGAGCTGCTATCTCCTCCGCTGCCCTATTATGAGCTGCTATCTCCATTGCTGCTCTATTATGAGCTGCTATCTCCTCCGCTGCTGTATCATGAGATGCTATCTCCTCCGCTGCTCTATCATGAGCTGCTATCTCCTCCGCTAGGGTAAGATGAGCTGTTATCACCTCCGCTGCTCTATCATGAGCTGCTATCTCCTCCGCTGCTGAAAGATGAGCTGTTATCACCTCCGCTGCTCTATCATGAGCTGCTATCTCCTCCGCTGCCCTATTATGAGATGCTATCTCCTCCGCTGCTGTATCATGAGCTGCTATCTCCTCCGCTCCTCTATTATGAGCTGCTATCTCCTCCGCTTCTGTAAGATGAGCTGTTATCACCTCCGCTGCTCTATCATGAGCTGCTATCTCCTCCGCTGCTGTATCATGAGCTGCTATCTCCTCCGCTTCTGTAAGATGAGCTGTTATCACCTCCGCTGCTCTATCATGAGCTGCTATCTCCTCCGCTGCTCTATCATGAGCTGCTATCTCCTCCGCTTCTGTAAGATGAGCTGTTATCACCTCCGCTGCTCTATCATGAGCTGCTATCTCCTCCGCTGCCCTATTATGAGCTGCTATCTCCTTTGCTGCTCTATTATGAGCTGCTATCTCCTCCGCTGCTGTATCATGAGCTGCTATCTCCTCCGCTGCTCTATCATGAGCTGCTATCTCCTCCGCTGCTGTAAGATGAGCTGTTATCACCTCCGCTGCTCTATCATGGGCTGCTATCTCCTCCGCTGCCCTATTATGAGCTGCTATCTCCTCCGCTTCTGTAAGATGAGCTGTTATCACCTCCGCTGCTCTATCATGAGCTGCTATCTCCTCCGCTGCCCTATTATGAGCTGCTATCTCCTCCGCTGATGTATCATGAGCTGCTATCTCCTCCGCTGCTCTATTATGAGCTGCTATCTCCTCCGCTTCTGTAAGATGAGCTTTTATCACCTCCGCTGCTCTATCATGAGCTGCTATGTCCTCCGCTGCTGTATCATGAGCTGCTATCTCCTCCGCTTCTGTAAGATGAGCTGTTATCACCTCCGCTGCTCTATCATGAGCTGCTATCTCCTCCGCTGCTCTATCATGAGCTGCTATCTCCTCCGCTTCTGTAAGATGAGCTGTTATCACCTCCGCTGCTCTATCATGAGCTGCTATCTCCTCCGCTGCTGAAAGATGAGCTGTTATCACCTCCGCTGCTCTATCATGAGCTGCTATCTCCTCCGCTGCCCTATTATGAGCTGCTATCTCCTCCGCTGCTGTATCATGAGCTGCTATCTCCTCCGCTCCTCTATTATGAGCTGCTATCTCCTCCGCTTCTGTAAGATGAGCTGTTATCACCTCCGCTGCTCTATCATGAGCTGCTATCTCCTCCGCTGCTGTATCATGAGCTGCTATCTCCTCCGCTTCTGTAAGATGAGCTGTTATCACCTCCGCTGCTCTATCATGAGCTGCTATCTCCTCCGCTGCTCTATCATGAGCTGCTATCTCCTCCGCTTCTGTAAGATGAGCTGTTATCACCTCCGCTGCTCTATCATGAGCTGCTATCTCCTCCGCTGCCCTATTATGAGCTGCTATCTCCTTTGCTGCTCTATTATGAGCTGCTATCTCCTCCGCTGCTGTATCATGAGCTGCTATCTCCTCCGCTGCTCTATCATGAGCTGCTATCTCCTCCGCTGCTGTAAGATGAGCTGTTATCACCTCCGCTGCTCTATCATGGGCTGCTATCTCCTCCGCTGCCCTATTATGAGCTGCTATCTCCTCCGCTTCTGTAAGATGAGCTGTTATCACCTCCGCTGCTCTATCATGAGCTGCTATCTCCTCCGCTGCCCTATTATGAGCTGCTATCTCCTCCGCTGATGTATCATGAGCTGCTATCTCCTCCGCTGCTCTATTATGAGCTGCTATCTCCACCGCTTCTGTAAGATGAGCTTTTATCACCTCCGCTGCTCTATCATGAGCTGCTATGTCCTCCGCTGCTGTATCATGAGCTGCTATCTCCTCCGCTTCTGTAAGATGAGCTGTTATCACCTCCGCTGCTCTATCATGAGCTGCTATCTCCTCCGCTGCTCTATCATGAGCTGCTATCTCCTCCGCTTCTGTAAGATGAGCTGTTATCACCTCCGCTGCTCTATCATGAGCTGCTATCTCCTCCGCTGCCCTATTATGAGCTGTATCTCCTTTGCTGCTCTATTATGAGCTGCTATCTCCTCCGCTGCTGTATCATGAGCTGCTATCTCCTCCGCTGCTCTATCATGAGCTGCTATCTCCTCCGCTGCTGTAAGATGAGCTGTTATCACCTCCGCTGCTCTATCAAGAGCTGCTATCTCCTCCGCTGCCCTATTATGAGCTGATATCTCCTCCGCTTCTGTAAGATGAGCTGTTATCACCTCCGCTGCTCTATCATGAGCTGCTATCTCCTCCGCTGCCCTATTATGAGCTGCTATCTCCTCCGCTGCTGTATCATGAGCTGTTATCTCCTCCGCTGCTCTATTATGAGCTGCTATCTCCTCCGCTTCTGTAAGATGAGCTTTTATCACCTCCGCTGCTCTATCATGAGCTGCTATCTCCTCCGCTGCTGTATCATGAGCTGCTATCTCCTCCGCTTCTGTAAGATGAGCTGTTATCACCTCCGCTGCTCTATCATGAGCTGCTATCTCCTCCGCTGCTCTATCATGAGCTGCTATCTCCTCCGCTGCTGTAAGATGAGCTGTTATCACCTCCGCTGCTCTATCATGAGCTGCTATCTCCTCCGCTGCCCTATTATGAGCTGCTATCTCCTCCGCTGCTGTACCATGAGCTGCTATCTCCTCCGCTGCTGTATCATGAGCTGCTATCTCCTCCGCTGCTCTATTATGAGTTGCTATCTCCTCCGCTTCTGTAAGATGAGCTGTTATCACCTCCGCTGCTCTATCATGAGCTGCTATCTCCTCCGCTGCCCTATTATGAGCTGCTATCTCCTCCGCTGCTGTATCATGAGCTGCTATCTCCTCTGCTGCTCTATCATGAGCTGCTATCTCCTCCATTGCTGTAAGATGAGCTGTTATCACCTCCGCTGCTCTATCATGAGCTGCTATCTCCTCCGCTTCTGTAAGATAAGCTGTTATCACCTCCGCTGCTCTATTATGAGCTGCTATCTCCTCCGCTGCTCTTTTATGAGCTGCTATCTCCTCCGCTGCTCTATTATGAGCTGCTATTTCCTCCGCTGCTCGATCATGAGCTGCTATCTCCTCCGCTGCTCTATTATGAGCTGCTATCTCCTCCGCTGCTCTATTATGAGCTGCTATCTCCTCCGCTGCTGTATCATGCGCTGCTATCTCCTCCGCTGCTCTATTATGAGCTGCTATCTCCTCCGCTTCTGTAAGATGAGCTGTTATCACCTCCGCTGCTCTATCATGAGCTGCTATCTCCTCCGCTGCTCTATCATGAGCTGCTATCTCCTCCGCTGCTGTAAGATGAGCTGTTATCACCTCCGCTGCTCTATCATGAGCTGCTATCTCCTCCGCTTCTGTAAGATGAGCTGTTATCACCTCCGCTGCTCTATTATGAGCTGCTATCTCCTCCGCTGGTCTGTTATGAGCTGCTATCTCCTCCGCTGCTCTATTATGAGCTGCTATCTCCTCCGCTGCTCGATCATGAGCTGCTATCTCCTCCGCTGCTCTATTATGAGCTGCTATCTCCTCCGCTGCTCTATCATGAGCTGCTATCTCCTCCGCTGCTCTATCATGAGCTGCTATCTCCTCCGCTTCTGTAAGATGAGCTGTTATCACCTCCGCTGCTCTAATATGAGCTGCTATCTCCTCCGCTGCCCTATTATGAGCTGCTATCTCCTCCGCCGCTCTATCATGAACTGCTATCTCCTCCGCTGCTCTATCATGAGCTGCTATCTCCTCCGCTGCTGTATCATGAGCTGAAATTTGGGTTATGTAAAACAATTATTTTATGAGTAGTGCTCTGTAGATGCGAAACTGGATTCGTTTTTCGACAATTCAGAACAAAAAACTCAGAATATTCGAGAACAAGGTAGACCTACAGAGAAAATTTTTCAGACAATACCGAGATAAATGAAAAGGGAATGAAGGACACATTTAGTGATGAAATTCAACTTCTATATAACCTAACACCTAATAATCATGTAGACATGGTTGGGCAGAACTCGTAGCTCGAAGAACTCAGTTTCGTGCAAGTTATTGAGGACCTAGACACAGAGGGGAGAATTACCTAATATATTCAAAAGACCCGCCCCAGGGAGATCGGAAAGAGACAAGTTGCTTAAGCAGAAGAAACTAGGACGATGAATATTTTTTTGTTGAAAGTTTGTTATTGTTCTACCGAAGGAATAAGCTGTAAAAGTCTACAATCCATGTTTCTGGCTAAAGCTATGCTTTGCCTACTCGATACATAAATAGCAATTAACCTCTTCTTAGAATTCTTGAATGTCTGTGAAAGGGCCTATATAATATTTATAATTGAGTAATATGGTATCATATTTGTCAATATTAGCAAATAATGTGCTAGCAATAAATCTGTGATATGTGACTTAGTTTCAGTGAGTGAATTTGATGGTGGAATATGTCGTTGAGATTAACCCGAATAAACAGTTCTAAAATGTATTAAAACGAACTCTTCTTAAAGTACTCATATCAAGTATTGAGAAATCTCTCCAGGGTATTGACTCGCAGAAATATATACTTCCTTAGTTTATATCAATGATAACTGAAGATATAAAGATATCTCTGCAATATGAAGGAAAGTCAATTTACCTTGGTTATGTTGCTCGCCTAAATAAAATCAATGCATATACACTTACCTTGAACACTCATATATTGCATAGCCAATTGCGTAAATCCAAATTTGTGCCTGCATGTAGAGGTTTCTGTAGTATCTCTTTATATATAAAAGGCTTTGTCCTGACTGACTGAATGAATGACTGACTGACTGATTGACTGAATGACAGGAATCAACGTACAGCCTAAACTATAACAGGTAGATACTTGGAATTTTGACAGTACCTTCGTTTCATAATGTAGGTGCTCACTAAGAAAGGATTTTGAAAAATTCTGATTCTAAATGCCAAAAATTTAATGTTTTTGAAAATACTTAATCCCTTTTTACATAGAATTATCAATTCCAAATCACAGAATATATTGTTGCCAAATGGTATCAGGTGGACTTGGAAAAAACAAATGAAATGCAATTTTGACAAATAAGAGAAGTTATCAAAATAATTCATGTTATAAATAAATATTACAGAATGAAATCCACTAAAATAATGGAATCTCATAACTTTCTCTACCCTGGACATAGAGAAAACAAAACGAGGTATGGTAATGTGTATATTATTATATTAGGCCTATATCGCAGGTTTTTGGAGAGAAAAGTATGAAAGTGATAATGCTTTATGGTAACATAAGAGTGGGAAATTTCCCGCCTCGATATTACAATTTTATGTTACAGGAATTTCTGTTTCTTCTTATTTAAACCTCTACCAGGCTTGCTGTGCACTGTACAAGCGATGGGATGCAACATTCTAGATCCTCTATGAGCCATAAAAAACTATATCAAGCGTTTTCTGAGGGAATAGTTTGAGTGTAATAAGTCGTTCATCCTATTTCAAATTATAAATGCCTATATAAGGACCTAGAATTTAAAATTGAAAACCCTTCATAAGCTAATTTCCAATTACAAAATACAAAACCCGGGCGACGCCGGGTCTTTTAAGCTAGTCATTAATATAAGTCGTGAACAAAGTTTCAAATGTTTTTTACTTACCTTGTTATGGCATAATGCTTCAGAAATAAGTTCTAAAACGATTAAGTTACTTATGCATAAAAAATAACACAAATAAAAACAATTAACAAATGTTAAAGAAATTATTCTTCTATCTTATAAGAATTTCTAGTAAAGCAGTTAATTTCATCACTGTCATTCCGTGAACACTAGCCTCGATAAGAAAACATATTTTGGTAATCCTTGATCGCTGGAAAGCGTTCTCCACTCCATCCCATAATATGTTGGGAGCCATGCACCAGAAAATCAAAGCCTTGCTGCACAAGTGCATACTAGGTGGCAGGACGGCTGGAGGTTCCCAATATCGCTGCACGGCACGCAATAAAATTTGTATTTCACAAATATTAACGTCTGTCTAAAACATATTGTATGTTACACATGGTAAAATGGTTTTAGTTTGCTCGTAGGATTGCTACACACGCTCTTACGGGCTCGTTTCGCGAACATAGAAAATCTCGTTTTCGCCACTTGTTTCATAAATAACTATTGTTAACTCATTTTTTCATTATCTCTAACCCTAATATACCTTCGGGCGAAATAGGGTTTAATCCAATTTTGTATATTCAATAAAAATACGGTATATGGTCTAATCTAATTTCATTAAAGCTAATTATTTGCTGATCACCATATAGACCGCCATCAAGTTTCAGTCCTTGCCTGCACCACGTGACCCAACGATTCCCTCCCCTCTGAGCAGTCGATTCTGTGAACACACATTATTTCATTGCGCCATTTTAGGTTAATTTTGTGTGAACTTCTTAGCGATTTTATTTATATTTACAATACTCCAAGAAACAGATGTAATAACATGGATTCTCCAAACATTCTCATAGTCTCAAACGCAGATATCTTTGTGCTCAGACTCTGATTTTCAATATATTTGTTTGCAAGGATGTTATAAACCGAACAAGCCTTCCTTTGTTGAAGTTATTCCTTGTGGATTGCATCAGTTTACAAATAAGTGAGTCGGCTTTGGTACAGTCAGTATCGTGCTGGCTTTCTGTGCGCAAGATTGAGAGTTCGATCCCGGACCAGGTCTACTACATTTATGTATGCAGGTTGATGTTATCTTTGTTCGCTCGTATCAACATTTTCTCTACGCTAAGGACCTGATCAAACTCTTCCGCGGCCGGCGGGTTAGGCCTATACGAGGAACTATGTGTACCTCTGCTGTAGACTATCAATAAATGACTTGTATCTACAGTATCTACAGTACAACATGAGACGCGCTGCTAGGCCTATAACTTCATAAAAAACGTTGTTCTAAAATTACATAAGCACTAATTCCATTAGGCAACATTCCAAAATACGGTTTGAAATAACGTTATAGGCTATAAAAGTCAGAAGTTCTTAAACCATTATCTCCTACATGGATATAATGGGCTCTTTAATATTAAATGAAGCAATAATATTTATTAAAATTATACGCTTTATCTTCTAATTTGGGTGTTTCACGCAAGAAATACGCTTCCAAGATTACAAATAAAATTATTTAAATACCCACATCAATACAGGTGCAAACCCACACAAGAATACAGTAGCCTACTCATGCCGAAGTTATAAAAGAAACCAGGACAAAAACCACAGGCTAGGCTATAAATACCTGAATTCTAAGCCTAGTGAGTGTGGTTTCGGAAGTTGAAGTCTTCGGAGATTCCATTTTATATGCTTTTGAGAAACAGAAATGTTTCTCAAATCACTACTAATTTTGATCCACGCCGAAAATGAAGAACGATCTCTTAGCAACAAAATTCTTTGATGGCGTACAAGAATTTAGTAATATCTTGGCAACATGTACATAACTTATTTTTAAAAATGTATTTCTCTATGTGGGAAAAAATTACTAAGTGCTATTGACCGGCTTGAATCTGGAAATAACAGTTGGTTCGGTATGTTTTGAACAATTCTCTGGCAGAATATCAATATTCAGATTCCTGGGATGACTTCTCATATACTAACATAAAAGGCGCTAAATTTAGGATTATTCCGGTACTGGACAACCGAATATCAATAGACGTCTTCCCATGGACATTATAAATGCGTATACGAAGTATCATAAAATCCGATAAAGCGCATTTGAGTTATTGCGCCTTTAAAATAGACACCAAATTGGGTTTTACTCCGGTACCGGACAACAGATTAGGTTCAAATTCAATAGGGAACTTTTCATGGATGTCATAAATTCGTATACCAAGTTTAATGGAAATCCGATATAGCGTACTTGAGTTATGGTGCCTTTATATTAGAAAAGCGCCATAATCTATAAAAATAGGCACTAAATTGGGCATTACTCCGGTACCGGTGAACCGATTTGGTTCAATATCAATAGGGTTCTTCCCATGGACATTATAAATGTGTTTTCCAAGTTTCATGAAAATCCGAAGAAGCGTATTTGAGTTATGGTGCGTACAGACGCACGGACGGACAGACAGACAGACGGACAGACATTTTTTCGTCCCCCACACAATCTCATAAAGTACCATACTGGCACTTAATAACTTTTGATTTAAGCATGATTAGAGTTAATGTTCAAATATAATGACGAGAAATATTATCGTAATTTCTACTAAACACCATCAGATAGCCATTTGCAAACAGAAGTGCCAACCATACCACTGTGGATAAAAGACGAAATCTGTTGAATACAAGTAACAAAAATTCTACACTCTTCTGCTGTAAACGATCATAGGCATCGCTAACTTGGCAAAGATATAGCAGGGAAGGAGTGTACTCAACAGTACAAACCAGGTCACAGACAATTTGTAATCGATCACAAATATCGATATATTTGTAAATCTTCGACAGTCACAGAAACAGCAGAAAAAAGCATGCTGCTAAGAATAAAAAATACAGTAGCCTACACCAAAACACAATATTGTGATTTTAAGGCACATTTTCGTGCTCATTTCTCACTTTACGGACAGAAGGGGCATATTTCGCGCTTATAGACACATTTCGCGGAATCGAGTAAATTTCGCGATATTTCGTGGATTCAATTTGGTTCATATTGGTATTTTAAGCATATAAAAGCTAAATATAGTAAGGGAGGTTGTTTTATAAAATTTCGCTCTTATCGTTGTTACCAAAAAATACGGCCCCTACTGATATGCAGTCACTATAGAGCATTCAAAATTCTTGGTTTCTAAAGCTGTTTTTGTATTAACTGAATTGAGAAAGACAGTCTCTGTAGCTCCAAGCAAGGGTGTGCAGAAGATCCGCTTGTTTGAGATGAAGTCAGCTTACTTTGAGATGATAGCTGCAACGTCTTAACAAGACATTAAGTTGAGAGCTTTACGCGGGCGGTACTGTTCTAAGTACCCGGCGCCACGTCTGTTACATCTCAAAACAACATTACCTTTATCTCACCATGAGCTAACCATTTTGTGTGTAAGATGACAATTCATTAGTCATGAGTTAGGGAATGCAAATCTTTTAAATGGCCAGATATCCTTTAATTCTATTCAATATATAAGAGATACAACGTGAGCATTACAGGGATGGGTGTATGAGCAATGGAAGGTGTCAAAAATAAAGTGTGGCCCAGCCCAACAACATTCACTGCGAATTCTTCGCTATAAATTATTTTGAATTTGCAATCTACGACTGTCATATTTATACATCTGCCGGAACTATAGAATGAGCTATTTTGGGAATTAAATAATTGAAAAGTATTGAGATGTTTGGAAGTTTTAATTTCTCATCCATTTGTTTTATTTGTAAGGTATCAAGAGATCATAAGTATTTTTTTCACAAAAATGATTTGACAATGTACTTTACATTTTTGAAGTCCGCATCGGCATATGACGTCAAATAGCTGATCAGCTGCCATTCAATAACCGTATGTGAATGTGGATGATTTTTCTGTGTTTCTCGAAGAGGAAATTTTCTGATATTTTCTAAAATCGGTCGTAGGCTACTTGCTAAAACTCCTTGCAACGGAAATAGATGTAACGGAAATTTGTCAAGTCTGGTCAAATGAGTGTAGAAACCACAGTCTCAGTAAGCTTATTCCAAACGATATTATGATAATATTAATAATATTACTGGGGGAAAATTCCTTTGACACTGAAATTCGAACTTATGATCTTTGGCTTTTCGTGCCGTCTCAATATCAACTGAGCTAGCCAGAGTTCGCTTCACAGCGCCAGATGGAACCTCTCTCTTAAGACTGATTATCTTTAATGATCTACTTCACTGTCCAACAGAGACTATATTCTGTGGATCATGAATGTATATTTCCATCTTATTTCAGAGGACTTTCTCTACAATGCGGTCAGATATTTGTAATTTATCCAATCCTTGCTTTAGATGTACAGCTTTTAAAATATTAACCGAATCGTAGGCTATAAGATAAGGATAGCTAGTATACACTCTGCCTCTACAAATTTAACAGAATAAGTGTTTGTTAAATTACAGCTTTGTTAACTTTATATGGCTGTAACGTACGAGAAGTAAGTACATATACTATTGATATGAAAACATATCGTAACATATGGAGCGCGCTAGATTTAGGCAGCACGCACACGAAGTTTCACGTACCCTGCGGCTGCGTTCCCGTTTAGCGTAACCGATTTTTTTTTTTAATTTTACCTTCAAAATTAAAAAAAATGAAAAAGAATAATTGTTACTACAAGAAATAGGATACATATGCCTGTAAATCTACAGATTTGGGTCTGTCACATAATATGCAAGCATAATATCGACCCGCAACCTTAGGTACAAAAAGCCAGCGATACTGACTGCGCCAGCAACCATCTGTATTAATCCTATTCCTTTTTCTATTTAAGTCCTTGCAAATATAAGACTCGAGCGATAACCCAAAATTAACGAAAATTGTAATTTGATATTGATGCCCAGACTTGACATACATTGAGAACTTAGTGTGTTTCGATCGACGTGTCACTGAGAGCAATCATTCTACAACCGACCTAGAAAAAGAAAATTCTGATAAAATAAAACACAGCAACAGAAAAAAAATTATCGGAATACAAACAGGAATTCCATTAATGACGCATAACTGGACAACTCTACTTTATACATCGCAAGTAAGTGGCTATGCTATTGTGCAATTCAAGAGTTTTCTAATACATAAATAGATAATAGTATAATTTTCATATAATTAAATGCATAATTCAGGGTTGTATTGCGACGCCTTACGGCGAAAAGAGGCTGCAGTTTTTGGGAGTTTCCTTTATTATACAAGCATATAACTTCTTTCATCAAAATATCAATTTGGTCCCTAGTCTGGGGGATCTATCCTACCCAATGTTGGCCTATGTGTGTTTATCTATGTAAATAGGCCTCGACAATTCTATGTCCGTAGCTTAACAGGCGTGTACAAAAATTGTGCGGAGCAGACTTTCAGTATACCGGGGACGGTTCAGGCCTACTTAAAAGTACACAACCGTCGTTAAATAAGCATAACAAACAAATGTAATTTCATTGAAGGTTTAGGCATGAAGACTTTATATTTTCCTTGCGAGTATGAAGTTTTTACCGAACTCTTACCTTCATACAGCAACATATAAAGTAATGCGGTATTTAGCTTGTCTTTGCCAAATTTGTAACGTCTCGCCGGCGAATTTGGTCATGATACGCTAAGGAGTTTTGACATGGAGCAGACACAACTTGTTCTACCCCCGCAGTGCAAATTCAGACACCAGGGTCAGGGGTCGGTAACCTACGCCGAAGAACTCAATGATCATGTGTCCATAGGCTTAAAAGGAAAACATAGCCTACAGCCGTTTGTTTCTAGGTTTTGTTGTGTTAAATGTACATCCGTCCCTCCAACGGGAGAGGTATCACTGATGCAGAGTGGGCTTATTCAACATTATTGCACCTTCTCGAAGTACTAAGCTTGTGAAAAAGAGCAACACAAGAAAATAAAAAATTATACGTACTAGTGCACTGTGTGTAATGTCTCTGAAAGATTATACAAAATAACAGTCGTAAGTGTAAGAACTTAAATAACTTGGTTCAAATATAATGCAGCTTCGTTTCTTGTGATTAGTGAGGATAATAATTACGACAGGGTGTAGGCCTAGATTATTACTAGAGACCGGATTTTAAAGGGAATTCCTTTTTTTATATTTCATCACAAAAGGTGATAAAATTGAACAGGACATTACTGAGTAAGTTTCAACTGCAAATGACCTTTTTCCCCTTTTTTAGGCTCATCTCCCTTTTTTTTTAGGAACTTTCATTTTCCAGTACTTTTTTGCTAATTTATTTTGAAAAATTCGTAAATTACCCAGTATTTTGTAAAATGAAAACACTAAAAATTGTTTTCACTGATTCACCATTGAAAAAATAATTCCTACCAGCAGAATAGAGCGTTTCAGGGAAATCACAGGCTTGCCATTGACTAAGTTTCCCATTATAACAAGGTGGGGAACATGGATTTCGTGTGCTATTTCCCTCTGTGAATATTCAAAAAATTTCTTCAGTCATTAGATGTTACATAATCAGCAGCTGTAGAGCAAGCAAAGGCTTTACATAAAACAAGCGTGTACTTCTCTGTTGAATTTTTACACTCTCTTACTTTTATATCCCTTTTTTTCCCCACCTTTTTTTGGCAATAATTTTCCCTTTTCCCCCACCTTTTTTTGGCAATAATTTTCCCTTTTTTCGTCCTTTTTTGAGTGAAAATTTTCCCTTTAAAATCCGGTCTCTACTTTTGAAACAAAATCTATGGGCTAGCCTATTCAGGTTCCCTGCAGTTCCTTTAGAGGAATTTTTTATGCGTGTGCTCCTTTATTTGGCGACAAACACGTAAGACTGAGAATTTTACTATTCAAAATATTTACCATGAGAGTCAGAGAAATAGACAAAAGCTTGTTTTCATTCACACACTTCAGTATATAAATAGGCGTACATGTAAATGTAATATGCATAAATGTCAGCTATAAAATTAATAATAAAGTACATTTGGCTTATGTTTTCATCCGTACATTGTGTACGACGGGAGAAAGACTGGTTTCAGGTTTAGGGATATGTATTCATTACTTACAATAAAAAAGTAAATGCAGACTTAAAATAAAATGCATTCGATATACTTCCCAACGATACGTTTGTGTTTGTGTTTGGGCTTCAAAAAAGCTTATAAATCCCTAACAATCAACAAGACGAAATCTTTATGTAATTATTTTTCTATTTGAAAAGTTTTATGTTTTTAGTTTCTCTCAAAAGTTGACATATATTTTTAAATCTTACTTTTTCCAGTAATGCGAATATAAAAATATCCATTGGAACTTGAACATGCTTTATAAATATTATGTAATACGTCTTTACTCCTCAAGGCAAGGAAACCTTTATTATGCCTTGATATGTAAATGTTTCAGGTTTTATAAGTCTGATTCCTACGTAGGGATCGGATTTCACATCCAAAACATTAGAAATGTTGTTTTTTAACATAGGTATCCGAAACATTCGTCTTCCATAGTTCAGATATGACCCACTATGTAGGAACATATTTCACAGGATGGTGGAAAATAAGGAAGTCATTTCAGAGACAATTCAAAATATAGTAATTCCGTCCTTGCAGAATATTAGCAAACACAAAAATGAGTTTTGCCGTTTTCTAAAAGGAGAGTACAAATACAGGTGATCATGGTTTGGTATTTGAAGAGAAGAGCTATGTTTAGCTATCAGAAGAAGGCACACCACCGTAACTAAACACACTCGAGCCTTTGTTCAGATGCTTTCTTATTTTTAAGCCTTTTTAAAATAAATATTTGCATTTTCACTTAAATAAATAGCCTATATAATATCGCTACGTTTCTTAATAGTCATTCATTATAATAAATACATTTTTTAGGGGAATGTGTAGAATAGCTAAATGAATCTGATTTTTATTCAGTTCGCTGTGATATCAAAGGCACCGTTTGTTTTAGTTATATCTGTCTGTATATGGAAAGCTGTTTAAATTTAAATTTAAGCTTACATTTTTATTGTTTTAATGTATCAGTTCTCAGGCCGATAAATTTTGTTGTTATATATTTTGGAATATTATAGTGTTATTGAGTGAAACATCTCAATTAACGTAGATTTAAACGAAATTTACCTAATTTTGTTGTGTTTATAGTAAGTTTATTCAGTGTTCACCAATCGTGAAATTTAATCATTAGACCTAATTAGGAAGAAAACTTTGGGATCTTTTTCTTTTTAACCGAGAGTTAACATACAGTCACCGTATACATATTACTTACACTGTGGTACAGTCATCTGCATACACTATCTCTTGTGAGAAACGCTCAAGTGTTGGGGTAAGTCATTCATTTATATACAGTAAATAATAACGGGCTAATTTTAGAGCCCTGATGGACTCCTGTGGAGAATGAAGGCCTACATGGTTCTGGCTTGAATTTCCCATCATTGTGATTAAATTCAACTATCTGGGATCTGGTTCTGGCTTGAATTTCCCATCATTGTGATTAAATTCAGCTATCTGGGATCTGTTCCAAATATAATGTCGTCCATTGCAATACCGGACCTCGAATTGAACACGTAGATACCTTAGAAAGCAAAAGTCATGATTTACGCTATTAAATGCCTTTTATAAATAAACAAATATGCAAAGGATACGGAGACATTCTTATTAAGGTTCATTTGTGAGTTTTTTTGTTTTTTTTTTTTCGTTAAGTGAACCTAAGATGGCAGCAATTAATTATTGATGTGAGATAGTAGAAAACTCATCTATTTATTTTGACATTTTAAGTTTAGAATGTTATAATATTCTTTCTTTAAACACGTTACAGTCAGTTTCTTTTCTTGAAAATGGGAACTAAGCCCTGTATTAGTTAGCTATGAAAACTGATAAGGAAAATTGATCGGCGACATTTATCAATTTACAGATTCAATCTATCTTCCTGAAATTACAAATTATTCATTTTCTAGGTACTTACGTATTAAGGGGTAACGTTTGGAACCCATGGACATTATTCTAACTTCAAATTGTATGTTATCTCGTATCAGATCTTCCTGCACTTCCATACAAATGTAATACATTCGACGGTTTGATGTGTAGTTTTACAAACGAAATTGATTGGGATTGATAATATTAATTTACTCTCTACAGCCGTTTGAGGTGCAGCAACGTATTGAACGGAAGCTGGAGATCTCTTTACATACGTGATGATGCTTACCTGTTTATACAAGTAGTAAATCTATATATGTTAAACTAGTCATTTGAATAACCAGATTAATTTAAATAATAAATTGTCGTTCGGCTATAAATAAAAGTGTGGTAGAGGCAATGATAAATACCGGATGCAAGGTGGAGCTAATGATGTAGGAAATTAAGAAAGAAGAGGAAAGACATTTACATTTTAAATAGAAACCTAAACAATTCACCTGAATTATGTACGTAAGATTTAACAACATGTTGTACACACAACTGATTTGTTCATTTGTGGGCGTTTCATTGTTAGTAGTAACATGAAAATTACTAAATTACAAATAAGGTCTCTTGCTACTCCCTTATAATTTATGTTAGCTTGCTATTTATGTAATGATTTGAATGAAAGTGGAGTATATATAGGACGACCAAGGAAGTATGCAGCGTAAAATTAGCAAACGAAAGTGACAATCGTCTCATATAGCCCAATATAGAACAGGCATATCATACTCAGCTTTTACCAAGGGTCAACTCGACTTGATAAATTGAAGCCCAAGGGCCTCATGCCGAAATTAAAATATAACCTTTTGTTCTTATAACATTTAAGAATGTTTTCATATTTTGTAAAAAGCAACCACCCAACTTCTAAATTTTAACACATCATATAATAAAACATTACATATAATTCTTGCCATTTGATGCTATGTGTATACATTTTAAATACAGTGCATAGAAAATGTGTGGATAACCAAAATAACAGGACTTTAATACAAAGTTACTTACACTCATTATTCATTAATTAACTGTTTTATGTTGGAAGCATAATGACTGAAGTCAGAAGCAATGTGGGAATCTTGAAAATCCTGGTAGGTAGAAAAATTAAGCTGCTGCTTACCATTTGCCCTTCCCAAGGCATGAGCTTTAATTTAAAGGGCTTAATATTATCATACAACGAAATTACTCTTCTGATCTTCCTATGTAATTTTTAATTTAATTAATATAAGTGCCCTGCATGTCTACCATGAATGTCAAATCTTCAAGCTAATATTACTATCATCACAGAGCTTATCGGGTGATTCGACTTTCATTTCTAGGAAAACTTGAATTTGTTCTCGAAGGGGCCAAAAGCATTATAAAACTTCATGACAAGAATCCCAGCGAACTTCTTCCTAGCATGGCAAGCCCTCAAATCCAATACCTTTATCACCAATCAAAGTAGAAAACTGATGTTGTTTCAGTCCCTTGGAACGAATAAAATTCACTGTTTTTCTTTACGAATTTCAAAATATGGTCCATTTTTGTGTTGGACATAGTGATCCGTGGTGAACAATGCATTACACAGGCACTGCACTATATAGGCCTAACGGTATTTTATGACTTATAAGACACTTGTCTTCTGTACTGATAGAAAATTAGGTTTTAGCAAATTTCATTTTACAATAAATTTTTTGGCATAGGCCTACATATTTATACATTTTACCTAAAACTTTAGGGAGCTGCACTTGAGGCCACACGTTTTACACAACTGATGTAGAGCACACATTGATTTGTCGAAATTGCTGTGTTCAATGATTGCTGATTCTGTCGAGAGATCTGATTGTACTTAAAGTGGACTCGATTACCTAGTAGGGCAGTGAACCTCAGATTAAATCGCTTCTTTCTTCCCGACATTTTCTATAGTCTACCCTGCAAGAGGTACATCACGGTACTATTACATAATGCACGATCTAGTAACATTCATAAATGTCTGAATCATCCAGCCGTATTTTGAAACATATTACTTCTAGATTCATGCAGATTACTGAAAGCTGGTGTCTTATCCTTTACCCAATAGTATGAAGGAACTTTAAATAGTCTTTACTTGCGAAACCTTAAGAATTAAGCCTCTTAAATCACAGAGGGCATCTTAATCATGAATGAAAGACGTAACGCTAAGTTCTCATCAAACATATCTATAGAATTCTGCCCATGCAATTAGTTCATATGAGAGACTTCTCTTGTAATAAATTACTAAAAAATCTCCTGCAACCCGCGCAGAGAACAATATTAAATTTATAATTTCATTTCTAACGTTAGTGTATGACATCACTTTATTTAAATATATATACTGTAATTATATCCCAAACTGGAAAGTCTGACGAAACATTTGAGGCGATAAAAAATTTTCTGCAAATTTTCTATTTTCGCCGGCTCATTTCTCAAAGACGGTAACATCTAGAAATAAATATGAATGTACTATGTTGTAGGGAATTTTATATGCTTCAATTTTAGAAAGTATAAAATTTTCTGTTTGACGCACCGTTTTCTAGGTATGCGCCAAGAACTGAAAAAAGGAACCTTTGAGCCTCCCCCCCAACCCCCACGGCACCTGAAATCGGTGGGACTTTATTAGGTGATGTTCAGGGGACCTCCCCCTACACATTCCTGAAACTTTTGGAACTACTGTACATGATTTAACACAGCAAAACTAATTTTTTTGGTCTAATTTGACTGGGCTATAAAGAAAATACAGTTATATTAGTGCTGAAGAAAACAGCCAGCTCAACACACATTCCCCATTGATTTAGAACATACGATCATGGCGAATGGAGCAATAGAATAAAATGTGCCGAAAAGTTGGTGGGACCGTAGTAGGCTTGTGGTTGAGGGCTCCCGGGTTGTTGGAGCCCCCCCCCCAAAAAAAGAGTAGTGGTGGCAACAACATTGCAAACAAGTCAGCTCCATTGGAAACATAAATTACATACTTATAGACCCTGGTAATGTCAAACTTCCATGTAATTAAAAAATATTTATGAAGTTACAATGTATATAAATTTATATAAAATAAATAACTTTGTTTCTTGTATGTTTAATTTATGATTTGTTTAGCTTTCACAGTCTGAATATTTTCTGCGGAATTCAGACTAATGAAATACACCAGTGTACTCTACCAAGATGAGTAGTATGCACGCGTTGGAAATAAACTTGAGGAGAGCAGCAATAAGCATAAAGTTACTTGAAAACATTACATGGCACAGAGGCGTCATAAAGGCTAAGTTTAGCTGCGACTGCATCTGTTTTGCATTGCCAGCCCTCGCTTATTCGCTTCACTTCACTCCATAACATCGAATTGAAACATGTACGTGCCCAAAGTATTGTTAGCTTCGGCTACCAGGCAATATATGGAATGTCTTTATTAGTTAAGAATGTGATTACCAGCTGCAGGAGTTGAGTTGTGGCTCTATTGCAGAATGTTACAAATGCCATGGCTGGAAAGTGTAACTAACATCGAATTCTCCAAAGAATAAATAAAGAGAAGTCATCTGGCCCTTAGCCAGAATTTAAGATCAGGATGGGCGAAATGTTTCTCAGGATAGGTTAGGTTTATGTTATGAAATAATATTGAATTTGGGCCTGATGTGGAATAAAAATCATGACCTGAAAAATATTATGCACATTAATGTTGACTGAAAGTTGATTGTCCTGTAGTACTCATGAGGGTACTGGAGAATACTTCAATTAAAAGCACAAATCTGTCCTTAAACTTTACTTTAAAACAATAGGCCTACGTCCATAAGATTTTTTTAGTACAGGAAAATTGTGGAAAAAAGAAACAAGTTTTGTGAGCATCTATCCTTCCTCTATCCTTCGGTCTATAATTATGGACAGCATTCGTAACTTTTCAAGTGTTAAAGAAATTACCGAAATTTTTATAGTTGAAAACTTCCTGATTTGTGTAACAGTGCTACAACTTTATCTCACGTTGATGATCTCAACAGCATCCACAGCAAACTTTTAAAAACATATCTGCGCCCATACTTGATCCAAGATGTGTACGGAGCAAAAGTAAACAACATAGTGTTGAAGTACAAAGCACAGTTCACAAGAGTTCGTTTTTAGATTGTTTAGTCGATTACACAGTAAAGTCAATTGAACTTTCTTTTTTATATTAAGCGCCAAGGGTCCCAGGTTCGATTCCTAGCTCTGCCAAGTGATTTTTTACTTTGATTTTGGTTTAATTTTGACCCTTGACTTGACACTTCCTGTAGATCTGTATTCTTTTAGGACTTTGAAACCGTACGTTTTCTACTGCATCAGGATTGTCCACACTATTAATGGAATTCGTTTTGGAAACAGCGTCGATATTAGAAACAGAAAGCTAATTTTCTGCACGTTGTCTTCCATCCAAGCCCAAGGTGACTATTGTGACCCTCAGGTAAAGTTAAGGTTTGCTTCGAGAATAAAAAAAAAATAAATAAATAAATAAAAAATAAATAAAAATAAAAATGTAGTCCACCTTCTAAGGAATATTTTTCAAACGCAACTCAGACGATAGGCTATTCTAAATCAAGTAAGATGTAGTTTCCTACAGTGAAGAACGACAATCGTTTATATTGATTCATAAGTGTCCATTGGCTTTACACATTCTGTAAGGTTGTTTTAAAATTATGCATATTAAACAGTATTTAAACGTACATAAATAGAGCTTTGTTATTTAACAATTTCATTATTCTTTTGATTTATTTTACTAAAGAAATTGATTTAACGGGTTGGATCTCATTTGAATGATTTTTCGGAATAGTAATGCTTAGGCCAATGTTGTGGAAAGAAGTGGATTGACAACTTGGAATAGAGAAGATCCCAAATAACCTACGCCACATTGTTATAACCAGATTTTCACAGGAAGTTTTGCGTACAAAAATGGGATTGCCATTTTTAACTAAATGTGCCTGTAAATAGGAGAATGTGAGGAAACCGAAGAGGGAGGTACTCCAATTGGATGAAGGAAGTTGTTTAAAACAAAATATTGTAATTAGAATGGAGAATGAAAGAGGAGAACAAGGAGGAAATAGAACAGAGACGCACGAGTTCAAGCTTGGGTCATAAAACCCTATGTTTAGCTCGTGCATTCCATTACAAAAAGCCCTACATTCAACACCGTGACGGTGACATAAGCAAAGTCTTCAATTCGAGCTACCAGTTTTCAGTCATTATGCCTGATAGGGAAAACTTGTTCGAAATAGATGTATAAGCTTTCATGAACCACAGATTACCGCCTCTGTTGGACATTACATGAGAATTTTACAGGAGAAAAATTCCTCCGACACTGGAACTTGAACCCAGGACCTTTGGCTATTCGCGCCAATGCTCTACCAACTGAGCTAAGTCGGAGTTCAATTCACAGCGCCAGATGGAACCTCTCTCCTATGACTGATTGCCCTAATGGTCCACCTCACAGACAGATAAGTTATGTCATATGCAGTACTGTGAGGAACACAAATAGCCAAAGGTCCTGGGTTCAAGTCCCAGTGTTGGAGGAATTTTTCTCCTATAACATTGTTCGAAATATGTCCTCATTTACAGTTTTTAAAAGTTATGGCAAGGTTTAAAACAGACAACCTTTTCTTTACAAGCTCCAGGTATATATAAAAATACATGCTAAAAGAAGATTCTGTCACCATTAACAATACTAATAAATATGTACGTGTCGTTAGATTTTATCCTGCCAACTTTTCAAAAATTAAATTCGTGGAAAAGATTATTCTAAACAATTTTTAATAAAATCAATGTTAAACGATATATTCACACTTAGGCCTATATTACCTGTACCTCTTATTAAACTTTCATCCATGTTTGAATACTGATAGAGAAAGAAATTAGACCTAAAACCCTTGCAAGAGTTAGACCTGTACAAATTCACAAGACAAACATCATTGTCATTGTTTTGGCATGAAAGGCAAGAGATTTTATTATTAGCGATAGATGAGAACGTTGTTTATTAATTAAAAAACATATTTTATATGTGTTTGGTAAAGTTTTGAAGCGATGTATAACGTATTTTTCATGAATATCTTAGAAATGCGTCTTTTTCGAGAATATGGTATTTTCAGCGATGAACGAGAAATCTCTGCTTTTTAAAATTGTACTAGAAAATTTTTCTTTGTTTCAATTGTAAAAAATTATCACTTTACAAATAAGACATGGATAAAACATTGTCACTTCCATCCGAAGAAGTTAGGAACAGTCTTACTTCTTTCCGAAAGTTGGAATAAAAAGTTCAAAGACAGAAATATTTGTTTGCTGTACGAAGGACGGTCGATGTGATTAAATTTACTTGGATAAACAGTTTTTCTTGCAGCTATCTGTTCTGTGTTTCGCGGCAAAACCGCATGCGAGAAAGGGGATGAGTATCGTTTTCTTTCTCATTTGTGGCATGTACGAGTAATTAACAGGGTTTATCACCAGTATACTTGACTGCGAGCAGCCGAATATTTGAAAAAAAAAGTTGTTTCAGCATTAGTATTTCAGTATTGAAATTGGGCAATGGTTAGTCGTGTTCGTAATGGAAAGAACTATGAACTTAGTGCATTGAGGAATGTATCTTCAAATCTAATTTAATTAAATTATAACATTTCAGTCATTATTCATTATATCATTTCACTTGTTTTGTCCAAAAATTATTGCGAAATTAATGGGAATATGTAGTATAAATTTCAACATAAAAATCACTACTTAAAAAAACGATAATTTTAAAAATAATTATCATAGGTAATCCATGAGAGTTTACGAGTTAGGGCTATCGATAGATTCGCGACTGCGCAGCAACTCGAGTTGGATTTATTAAGACTATTCCATGAATAAAAATGTAACGGATTATACAAATAATTACTTTCGTGCTTTGGTATATAAAAACAAAACTAACAGCTGCGAGATCACGACATACTATGAATTAACCATCCATGAATCGATTTGAGTTACCATGTGGTGATCAGTTCTACCAATGGTGCATATAAGACATAGTTAACTTAATTCATGTAAGTTAACAACAGAACATAATAAAAGCACACGATCAGGCTTGCACCGAATCGAAATTGTGTTTTTAATCAATGTACATTTATATTATTTCAATTTCCAAACAATCTGTTTTCGTAGTGCTTAATGGCAACGTGTGACGTATTAATCACGGCACATTGATGCTTATGTGTCCAGTAATGAGCTGACCATTTTACCAGATAAAATCCCATCATCGTATTAATAGTAAGCATTTTATAAGATAAAAAATTGTGATTGATCTATATCTGAGGAATTCCTAAACATTATTGGTCAATATCAAACATGCGGTGTGTGAGTGGAATAGTCACCATAAACTCTTGACTTTGGATGATTTACACCTTGACCAGAATTTGGATTCCTATGCTACAGTCATAAACATTCATCCAAGCGGCCATCTCACATAACGTTTCCCATTCAAGAATGCAAATTATAATTACATTGCAACCAAATGGTCATATTATGAGTAATAGGCTACATTCCTTGGTTACGGATGCAGTGGAAACGGGAACACACCAAGAAAAACTGCCCGGATCATATTTTGAACACCACAAATTTCACATGGATCTACCAAGACCGAGATTCGATTTCAGGTCCGACAGGCAGAAGGCGAAAGGTTTAACCACTCAGCCTTGGGACAACCAAAAATAAAATTATACTGTTTACTGTCATTTTAGATTATACCTGTTTGTAGCAGTTATTAATTTATCATGAAAACAAGTAGATACTGTTTATGCTTATTGTACATTTTATTTTTATTTATTTTATTTGCTTTCTTGATTACAAGATTGCCTAAATGACAAAGCTTACTTTGCTTCTATTAACAAAGAAGCATAACACACCCTACAGTTTGAGAAAAATTCAACTTAAAGTTATAAGTTACCAGATATTACGAATTCAAACATACTTATGACTTTTATACTCTAATATGGTTCTATAAAGTAATATATTACTATAGCCTAAGTCATGCTTTGCTTCCATGTTAATTAACGGTTTTCCATTACATAATTTTTTTGTTTTGTGTTAGGTACCGGTAGTTCGTAATAAAACTACGAAAACTGATGCTGATGTGTTACAAAATAAACTAACTAGAAAATAAAACTTTATATATGTGTTTTATTTTCTAAATGTTTATATATATATATATGTTTTATTTTCTAGTTAGTTTATATATAGCCTATTTTTTCTATATGTATCATATTTTTATATATATCATATACATATACATATATATATACATATATATCTCACGTTCGTCTCTTTCTACTCTATTAAATTTATAGGCCTATCAGTTGTATATGGTTAAGCCTCTAAATCCAGGAATCTAGGTAACATCAGAAATTTTAGCAAATAAAAAAGTTTGCATTATTTTCAGTGCATTCGTTCATGGGGTTTACCTGTCCGGGAATCATTCACTCTGTAAGTTACATGTAATCAGACAAATCTTCTCAATCTGCTTACGTTAGAGCTATCTTTCATAATATGGGGTTGTCCACTAAGACGCATGTCAATGTAATTGCACAAGTACATCTCCAGAATTAAATAGTGAGGACAGTTGTTAGTGGCTAAGTATTGTACAGAACAAATAATGTTATTTGAATGCGGTGCACTTGAAAGAGCATCTACACCCCCGCAAGCTTGTGTCACGTGTTCATCACCGCACCCATCGTTAGCCTACAACCAGTCCACTCACTCCAGTCTGCACTTCGCGGGCAACTTTTGAATTCAGTGCCACCCATCCAGCCCAATCTCCCACAGCTTGTATTCAGGATACATTAATAAATTTCATACCGAATATAACTGGAATAATTGAAATAGGGTCGCTGAAATCATCGGAAGGGGTTAAGTTTTTACATGGTAGGCTTACTAACATTTTGTAGCAAACGTAACATAAAAGTGAAGCCAACTTATATTCTGAAGTGAACTTCCAAACCAACCCATACTTGTGAAATATACATCCTTATTGAAGTACTATTTTCATGTTTTCAGTAGTAACTGTGTATCTTATGTTAATGGCTCACGGTTGTAGATATTTACTTATATTGAACACAAGTTCCAATATGGCCGTAGACCTAATACAACTGTATAGAATTTAATTTGAAAGGTCACTCCTTATACCCCTTTATAAGATAAGGGAAGAAAACTGACCTTATGCAACAGACCGGTAGACTTTGTGGAAACAATTACAAGATTGATTAAATTGTGAGCATAGTTTATTATTAACAACATAAATATTAGGCAAAAATAGTTATTTATAACCATATGAAATCAAAATGACAGTTTGGAACTTGTAAGTAGAATGCTGTTTAAATGCATAATTCATTTATTTAAAAAACAATCATATGATCTTACACGTAAAACCTATACAGGTCTCGAAACTGAGTATGCATAGAATTAAAATGTAAAATTGACTAGTAAAAGTCAATGGCATTGAGCTCTATTAAGATTAACCAATCAGCAATTAGTATTGAGCACATCTGACATAAGCTTATTAAGTGGATTTATATATGACAAGGTATATTGTAACTAACCGGCTTGTTTTTATGTTTTTATGCTTTTACTGACAATTTTAATTTTAATAGAGCTGAATATAATTGACTTTTAATAATTAATTTTACATTTCAATTCTATGCACACTCAGAATATCATTAAAGATAACAGAAATATTATGATGTGTGAATTTTTTTTTTTTTCAATAATCTTCTGCACAACATATGACTGGGATTTAATACGTTCTCTAAATGGAAGCATGCCCGAATGTCGATATAATTTTAATGATGGTGTAATTGGATGAAAGTTATATGATACCCATACCAAGGTATATAAAGACCCATACAACCTACGTTACATATCCTTTCCGCAGCTGAATTTTTATATCAGCATAAGCAATCATCGAGTGAAATCATCTGTGGGCCCTAATCTTGGGATCAACGGGGGAAATTTCAATAGAATAGTTAAAAATCTATTAATGTAAAAGCAAAAAGAGGATACAAATCCTCATATTTTAATTTAAAGGAATACTTTATTAATTTTATATCTGCTTTTTATACAGCTTTTGAGGTGACGAATTTATACGTCAGTAACTGTGAAAAGGTATGAAACCTGTATCACTTGTAGTTTTTGTGTAATAAATTAGGAAAAGTGTTACCAGACTTTAGAGCCACAGTGCATTTTGTTAAAATCGTGTTACACATTTTGGAAAAATAGGCTGTTTTTATTTAACATAGACAATTAGCATGTGAATATAGGCCTACGTATTATATTCTTATTAGGTAGGCGTACTTGTAAAACAGGTGTATTTGATTCATCCTTTCTAAAATTCGGTCTCTGTATTGCGGAATATTCCTTAATAAAAAAAATATATTATTATTATTATTATTATTATTATTATTATTATTATTATTATTATTATTATTATTATGTTACGTATGATACCGGTACACCGGTTTGCTTGTTCCACTCATTTCGGATGTCTTATTTCCATAGATGACTGATATATATTTCTCTTCATTAAGTGCTCTATGGTAGAGTCACTTGCGTGCGCTGATTACCGCAGCAACCTTCTAATGGATGGTGGCGCAGGTACACGCATGGGCATCACTCAGCGGGAATTCGTCGGCTAGGAGGGTCATTTGTTTTTCGGAACTTTTTTTAAAAACCTGTTCCAAATTATGGGACGCCAGATTTAGCTACAAACAATATTTGATAAACGTCCATGTACACTCATTTACATGAAATTCAAATTAATGTTGCGTTTAGTCTTGTTGCAGCAGAAAAACGCTCGCTGATCGCAAGGATAAAAGTTAGTGCTATGCTTAAAATTTATTCTTCAGTGCGCAGAAAGACAAGGATGTAATAAATCAAAACTGCTACAAGTTAAGTTGCTTTCCTCCTATTCCTATCTTTATAAAAAATATTCAGTAAGCTGTCTTATAATTCCTGGAATGAAACGTTAAGATGTATCTTTTAAATTGGGATATTGATAATTCTCCATTCACTTGCTTTTATTCCTAGGAGTATTAATCCTAGAACTTCCAAGGGGGTTTCAAAAGATCATTTACTGTGATTTTTTTTTATCATAAATTTTTGGAGTAAAAATCTGAAAGGAATAATTGCCAACAAGACATTCTTCTTACAAAATACAGTGACAGCTTTAACCTATTTTCAGTAAAATAATAAACTATGACTAAATTTCGTTTCTGTTTGATTCATACTCAAAATTAATTTTAACATAGATATCCGATTGTTGCGAAACTATTTCAACCATTTTTACTTTCTCGCATATACAGTGAGTCTCACGCAAGAGTTGGCCAATGACGCGGGTTTCTGCGTCGCGGCAGGCACTGCTCCAACTCCCGGGCGATCGGGCGAAATATCTACGCTAATAAAGCCGCGATCGGTGTAATGATTCAGGTTTTCACATTTACAGTTAAAATTACAGTGAGATTAACCACGTACCTCATCACAAGAGATGTTGGAAATGTTTTCCTCTTGCATCCACACAATACTGGCACCTTTTTAGGAAATTTTCTTTCATGCGCATAAGTACAGCTTAAGTTCTTCTAATGTATGGGAAATTGACCTATAAATTATATTTTTCAAGTTTTCTCATAAATCATATTCACGTACTGTTAGAAGAACTTAAAGACAATATCACAAGAGAAATTAACTCTGTCTCGGAAGCTGTACTTATGCGCTTGAAAGAAAATTTCCTAAAAAGGTGCCAGTATTGTGTGGATGCAAGAGAAGGACATTTCCAACATCTTTTGTGATAAGGTACGTGGTTATTTTCATTGTAATTTTAACTGTAAATGTCAGAAAAAAAGAGCAACACTGAAATCGAATTTTTGCAATATAGCATTTCAAATTGTCCATTCATTTCGAAGCTGTATGCCCATATGGCAGCACAAGATTAGTTTTATTCGTTTAAATATTTAAATCTACTACGAAAAACAACATAATTAAGAATAAAATTATGTAATTGATGCAGTTTATGTAAAAACAATATCAGCGTTAGTACATATGTAAATACTTGTTTTTATTATTTTTCCTTTTAATAAAATTGGCCCACTGCTGTGGCGTAGGGGATGCGTTCGCACCTCTCACGCAGAGGGCTCGGGTTCGATTCCTGGTCGGGAAAAGTTACCTAGGTGGGGGTTTTTCCTCACCTGTGAGACAAATGTCGGGTAACTTTAGGCCCTTGTGGTCCCCAGATATCATCTGGCCGTCATTATTATCTTCATCCCATCCTCGCCTTGTTTGGAGTGAGTGTGTGTGTGTGTGTGAATGGCGTGTCTCGCCCTATGTGTTCGTGTTGTCGCGGAGGTGGCCTCGGTATTGGGCTGTTCATTCATCCGAGGAGGCCCTCCATGTCCTTGTCTGGTCAAAAAATTATGTATGTGATCCACAGATAATCCCTCTCCGACAGGTCGCGGCCCTGTAAGGCCCGGGCGGCTTGGGTCGCTTAAATCCTAAAAGGGAGAGGTTAAACTAAGAAAAAAAGGAAATAAAATTGATTTAAATAAATTAAGTTGAGTAAATAATCGCGGGTGAAAACGCGCGAACCTGCTAGTGTAAAGAAATGCATTTTAACCAGAGAGAGAAGTACCAAGTGGAAGGTTTTCTGGATCCCTAAGATGGGGCACTTTGCGTTTTGTACGTTACGCCAACCTGTAGGCTGTACACTCTATATTTGTAAGTCCTCGCACATGTTCAACGCCCACATGCAATTCAAACCTGCTTCAATTCGACAAACTGCTTTTATACAACTATCATATCTTTCAGCCTGATTTCTGTGTGCTCACAAACAACCTTATACGGTGGTGCACGAATGTGTTATTTCCCCTTAAATCTTATTTTACTGGATCCATATGACGTTTATTCATTTCATGCTTTATGCACAAACATTCTGATGTTTATATTTGCACATATTTCCGTGCTAAACTTCAAAAAGCGGATTTAAACATTGATGAAAGAAATGTTTGTTTGCAACACAAGTTTCTCGATTCCAAGTTAAGTTTATAAGCACGAAACAGGTATTAATTTTAGTTAACAGCCTTATTTTTAAACTACAGTAGTATTTTTACAATTTTACTTTCTTTGCCAGTACCATAGATACTGAAGGTAGAGAAGGTAGAGAAACTTTAACTTATAAAATTATATTAGGTTATGTTTAAATGGACGAGTAGTAAGATTATATTATATTATGAAATTGTATGTTTAATTTCAAAACGTCTATATGTGTCGTGACAAATAGGTACGTGCAAAATGTTTGAAATGTCATGCTCAGAGAATATTTCTTACAAAGTGCGTTTTATCTGAAGTGTGAAACAATTATTAGGTAACCACCATATCCACGTATAATTTTCCAGGCACGTTACAAATATTTTTCTGGGAAACAAAAAGACTCATTCCCGCCCCCACGTTCCGGACCGCTGCCCACAAATGACCTTCGCCAACCTTGCGACTACCTGATTTGCACATTCCTCCTGATCTAATTTTAATCAAACTTTCATTTACATCCAAAACGAGTTCTCATTTTTTGTTTTGTTTTATGTCTTCCTTTATTTACCTAATTTACGCCTTGATTCTAAGAAAATATACAATTCATTCAACGTTTATTAAAAATAATTTTAAAACTATTAGTAGTCTATTATTCAGATTAAATTAATGATGTACATCAAGAGTCATTCTGCAGAAATTAAACAATTCCAATTACTTTGAGTAAATAAATACAAACGCAAGAAAGTAAGTTATATTTTGGGTTATGCAACAAACTACGGGCTTTTGTAACGAAGCTACTAGGCCTACTTCTACTTTATCTCGAATTGAAAATATTATTTTATGACGTTGCCTACATCCACAATTTGAGGACAAAAGAATTTGAATCCGGAATATTATAACATTCTGTACTTTGCTCTTGGTAGTGCTAATCCTTTCTTAACGTCTAAAATGGTTAAAAGTATTGATTTGAAATACCTGTATGAACATTTGATTGGAGAGAATTTGCTCCGGATTGATTCACATGCCACTTCACTAGGATAGTAAGAAATAAGGTTTTATTCAGAATGCAGGGGCGCCGACTAGAAAAAAAAATTGTTTGGGGGGAGCAAGAATTGGATTTATAGTAGTTATACATAGGCCTTACTACACGTGACGTAATGTATATGTTCTGTGTTTTTTTACTGACAAGATTTATAACAAAACTATATGAAAAAATTCATTTACGTTTAGTTAATCAACCATGATATATTCTTCCTTTGAAGAAAAATTAGGTTTAAGTGACCATATTTCCAACCAAGTATACGACATAAAAACAGTGATGGGAAAATTACAAAAAAATAGTAATTGGGCTGAATTACAATTACTTGAGAAAAATTTTACTTAATTACAATTACAAATTACTTTTTGAAAAAGTAATCAGTAAAATTACAATTACAATTACAATTACTTTACAAAATGGCAGTACCTAAAAAGTCCTTTTTTGGGGGGCACAAAAAAGTAATCAATAAAATTACAATTACAATTACTTTACAAAATGGCAGTACCGGTACCTAATTTTGGGGGGCACAAGGACAGACACTATTGGGCCATTCAGCTAATAAAGTTGCTTGGGACGTTACAAAGTCTAAAATTATTAATGACCAAACAAACAAAACAGATCAATACCAATATTTCCATACACATTGAGTAAGTTTTGTTAATATTACCTCTAACCTGGATATTAGTTGTGACGACGTTAGTCTATAGCAATTGAGAATGAGAAGCAAATTTCAAAATATACTTAAATAAGAAATGTTCTTACTGAAAACATTTTAACTGAAAACTTTTGAGGAAAAACAAATATAGGGTGCATTTTTCGTTCTTTTTTAAACCGAATCTGTAAATCGCTTCAGCTTCACTGGGGTTAAAAAGAAGGCCATGACAGTTCATGTAGCAAAACCCATAAAGTGACATTTACAATCGTGAAATGCGTAACACGCGGCGTAATATTGCTGTATCACAATAGATTAGATTTGATAAAATTAGAAAAAGACAAATACCGGGATCCAGAATCCTACTATCAGAATTATATGTGAATGTCACCTTGTTGTAAATCACTGGTCCTCATACAGCATAAATGAATTTTCAATGCCAGAAGCAGTATTTTCAACAGAGCCTCTAATGCTCGGTAATTAACTTTGAAGTTGAGGTTAGTTTGAGCTTAGTTTTATAATGTGGAACACATAACCTTCTTTTCAAAGAAAGGGATATAAATAAATTTTATAGGCTGAGAACAGCAATTTTAATTTCTTGAACACGTCTTGAAATAAATGGGAACCATACAGAAATCTAATTAAATGTAGTATCGCTCCCCGTAAATTGCTCTGACTGTGGTCGCCATCGGAAAAAAAAAACACACACACACACACAAAATACTTTCAACTTCCGCTCATCTCAGCTGATGTCGCGTTGCCACGTTTTTCCGCAGAAATGCTGACTTGCCATCTCGAATTTCGCGTCACTGCTTTAAATCGCTACAGTTTCGCCGCAGCAAACTAAAGTGTAAAAAAGAACGGCTGATAGCCCATGCAGCAAAACCCGTAGCTATGGTTTGTCTACAGCGTTCATCGCCGGCGATCACCGCTGGTGTCAGCGATCATCGTCGTAGGGGTGGTTTCTTTACGGGCGATCATCGTCCATGATACTGTTGTTATCCACAGTTATAGTTGGCCATGCCAAACAGCTCGATGTTGTGGGGGGACATGGAATTTGGAAATTTGTTAGCATTCATAACCTCGACATCTTCTATCTTATCTTATATATTAATAAAAGGAAGTGTCTGTCCTCCGTCTGTCTGTCTGTCCGCGATGCCCAGCGAAATCTACTCAACACAGAGATCTGAAATTTTATAAGTAGGCGGACTAAAGGGTCGGAATGTGCACCTCGAAGCCGGAATTTTAATTTTCGCCTCCGTTCGTGAGTTATGAGTGAAAAACTGGCAGAAAACGTGCATTTTTTTGCGTTTTAGAAGCATCAGTTTCAGTAATAAATTTCAATATCAAATCACTTACAGATGGCTTTGGCTATTTTTGTCATCATACCTCATACCTTGGAAATAAAAGCAACGCGATCGCTTGATTTTGTTAGTCCATCCTAGACGATTCATTTGTTTAGAGTGTCAAGGCCCACAGACATATGACATTTTCAACCTACACGGAAGAAGGATAATTAACCCTAAGTATGGTCAAACATTGTTCGATTTGAACGAAACTCACTATACAGGGATTTTCTGGGCCAAGGAACTCGAATCTGAGGTCGCTTTTACCAGGGGACGCTACCTAATCGTGGAATGCACTCCACGTGATTTAGGTGTTAATAAATATAATGATTTAACTATGCTCTTAATTTTTAGTTTTTAATTTTTGAAATAATTATCGCGGGGGAAGCCGCGGGCACATGCGGGCACATGCTGTTTCTCTGTCTGTCCACGATGCCCATCGAAATCTACTGAACGCAGAGATCTGAAATTTTAAAGAAAGATGGACTGAAAGGTGGGCGAATGCACCTCGAAGCCGAATTTTTAATTTTAGCTTTCGTTCGCGAGTTATGAGTGAAAAACTGGCAGAAAACGTGATTTTAGCGCTGTCGAAGCATCAGATTTCAGTAATACATTTCAATGTCAAATCAATTGAAGTTGGCTTTGGCTATTTTTGTCTTACCGTGGAAATAAAAGCATCGCGATCGCTTGAATGTTGTAAGCCCACCCTGGTCGATTCATTTGTTTAGAATGTCAAGGCCCGTAGACATATGAAATTTTCAACCTACACGGAAGAGGGATAATCAACATAAACCCAAATATGGTTAAACATCGTTCGATTTGGACGAAACTCACTATACAGGGATTTTCTGGGCCAAGGAACTCGAATCTGAGATCGCTTTTACCAGGCGACACTATCTAATCGTGGTATGTAATTCACGTGATTTAGGTGTTAATAAATATAATGATTTAACTTTTATGCTCTTAATTTTTATTTTTGAAATAATTATCGCGGGCGAAGCCGCGGGCACATGCTAGTAGCCTATAATATTATACTCACTCAAGATAAAACGCTGACAGGAACAAAGGAAAGTCACTTTTGATGAACTAAATGTTAAATGGTTCAATGAATAATAAAATAATAAAGCCGGTAATAATATATCGAAAATACTTTTACTAATAAATGAGCTGGTAATTTTACTGTACGTTACATAAATTATAATTGTAGATAATAGTGTTTTATAACAATTTATCTACCATTTGCAACACATTTTCTTTTGTGTAACTATCTTTATGGTATTTAAGCTCATGTCATACAGGGCAATGTGTTTAGACACGAAATCTATAACATTTCGTCTGCAACTAATGACAGTACTTTGTGCAAAATGGCTGTCTTCTGCTTTTCTTGACCTACTATATGCACGATAATCTATGATTTTCATGGAGAGCAATAGGCAGCGATGACCGCCGGCGGTGATCGCTGGCGATGAACGCCGTAGACAAACCATAGCTTTAAAACCAGATCTGACTTCGCTTCACCACCGCTGCAGCGACCATACAGCGATGCTGCAACAGCTGTAAAGCGCTTTACGTTCGCTTTAAAAAGAACGCAAAGTTCACCACCGCTGCAGCGAGTAGAAAAAAGCAACATTGCCAAATTCTCAATTCAATACTTTTCGATTACTAAAATGTAACGATTACTCAAAAGTAACGATTACAATTTTATTTCCAGGAGTAAAAATTACATTTTTTAAAAAGTAACGATTACAAGTAAATGGGACCAAAAAAGGAATCGTTACTGTAATCCGATTACTTTTACTGAATTACTGGACATAATCTATGCAACGTTAAACCTTTCTGAGATGATTTTATATACTAATTATAAGGCAGTTATCAAGTGAAATCATCAGGGGGCTCTAAGTTGTAATAATATGAGAAACATTTTAGCAAAACAGCTGGTTTTCGTGAATGATAAATATAACATAAGAGTAAAAATCCTCGAGTTTTGTATAAAGCATTACTTCACTAATCTTACATCTCTGCTCTTATACAGTTTTTGAGGCAACGCTTTTATACGTCAGCAGCAGTGGAAAGGTTAATGCGTTAAAGTTCTGTAAGAAAGTTCAGCAGTGACCACAACAAAAGTGAAAAGAAATTTGATAGTCTATTTTAAAATTTGAAATCGTAGCTTTTCCTGTTTTTTATTGAACCTATTTACTTTTATTGCGCCTTATTGTGTCTTAAACAATAAATGAACCATCTTTATGTGGTATGGTCGCCAATGACCTTAGTTGTTGACGGTCTGCAAAAACCATACTCCTATTACCAATTACCAAATTGTCAAATATAATTATTCAGTTATCCAGCGTCTATTCAGTAACCCTACCGGTCCAGTATTTTGAGACACATTTCTGTGCACATATATTTTATTACGCTATAGGCCTATTGTGAGTTGTCATTATAAGCATAACATTATACTTAAATTTGAACTGGTTTAGAATTCATTCAAAAATATTGCCGAGAAATTGGCACTACTTGATTTGTGATTATCTTTATTTAACTTCATGCGTTTCGTAAGTTAAAAAAATGGCTTCTGAAATTTCAGCAGCGGCATGGGGTAAATCTCTTTGGAGATGTTCTGTTCAATTTACAATGTGGGGCACGTTTCAGTAAGCGGTGCATGCTGGGTAAATAATGAGATGCGTCATGAATCTGGCCACCATCCGCTCCTTACTAATATTCGGGAAGGTACACAAACACGGACGCTGACAGAGACGCATCAACTTCACGGCAGGGATGTACAATGTACATAGTAAGCTACTCAATTGTAGGAGATGACTCCAGAGTTCAGTTCCTTATGGCAGGGCTCGAAGTTGATGATATCACATAGCCTACAATGATATAGTATGTAGGCTACTATTACTAGGGGGCGGATTTCTATGACATGTCATATTTTTCCCCTTTGCATTATTTCAGGTTTCCGACTAATTTAAACCCGATTCCAAGCATCCTGGTGAAAATGGAACGGATTTTATTGTGCATATAACTGCATATTTAGGAAATTTTCAACTATTATAGCATATTTAGGTCATATTTTTGGCATATTTGTGTGCATGTTAAAGAAATGTTGAAGTTTCATATCATATTTTGTAAATTTTGTATTATAATGATACTTCTTGAGAATTTAAAGATATTTTAAATAATTAACATAATTTTAATAAAATGAATTGTAATGAAACTTAAAAAATATACACATTGTGTAAGTGGCAAAGTCAAATTTTAAATTTTATTGGTCATATTTTAATGTTTTTAAGTCATAAATGCATGCATATATCCTATTTTTTAGGTCATAGAAATCCGCCTTTGGTAGAAGAAAATACATTTTCAAAGATCAGAAAACCTCGGAAACAGGTAGAATATTATGGTACGGCATGGCTAGAACACTGGGGAAAAGTCCATAGGCCTACAGCAGAAAATTTTTAAAAATTAGTGTGAGAAATGTAAAAACTTTGAAACTATCCCGCACGGTAAGTTATTGCATTTTATTGTTATTATAATCGTCTGCTACATTTACAGACACTTTGATCATCACAGCTCAAAAGAGCTCAAACCTAGGATGGTTCATGGTAGAAAATAAGTGTGATGATGCTTGGGTGTGAGAGTTGGGGTGGATGCTAAAGGTGCAAAATCTGCTTGGAATTGGCACCTAGGCAAGATTAATGTATGAAATCAAGAAATACGGTCGTTTTCGCTATTCATAACATTTTTGTACGCATTTCGTCTTTTGAACTGATTTCGCATTTTATCACGAATTCAAATGACACTGGAATCGATGTAATTAGCCATGATAAATGTAGATATCAAAAGGGCAAGGTGTTGAGAGATTTCGCATTATATTGCCATGGTGAAAAATAACCATCCCAAACTGTAGCGAATTTTTATAGAACCAAGATTTTCTTTCAATTTTGAAGTAGGCCTATTATCAGCAGAGATCCCCAAAGCCTGGCCAGCCCTGGCACATTTACAAGCTGCGAACTCGTACTGGATGCCAAAAAGCGAATGTTTGTGTAAGAGCGGTTAAAATTTACATGCACATTAAAGGATCCGTTTTTAGAAGGCGTGACTCTTAGGGACATAGAGCCAGATTCTCTTCCTCGTGCTGTAGACATAACAAGGCAGCTACAGTTTGCTCACTGCCATCATATGGAACATTTGCATTCAAAACTAGCTGATTTTTGTTTAATAATATTGGTATTAGGGATGGGTTATCGATATCGATATAGATACTATCGAAATATCAAATATCTATATCAGTGACCGGCATGTTCCGTGCTCTGTGACGTCATACTACAGAGCAGCCGCGCTCTTTGCTCTGCAATATCTCCGTACTGAGCGTGGAGGAAGGGTTCAACTGGCCAGTGGCGGAACGACGCCTATGCATTGACAGAGTGCGCTCCGATCTTCGTAGATAGTATGGGAATAGCACAATTACAATGCATTTGTACGAAAACAAAATAGTACAACTGTGATAAATCAATGTAACAGAACAGTTTTATTTGTAATGAAATTTAATATAGGCCCTACTTACACTAATCTGAAATGCATCCAGGTGCGGATGCGTCAGGTTATTTAAATGAGGCTCCGAAACTACTATAAACATACAAATACATAAAACATAAGAATACTTTAAGGAGTACTGCAAAACTTTGTCTACTCGGAAACTGAAAAATGTTAAAGTATACAAAATATACAAAATACACAAAATATACAAATTAAACTATACACCTTTGTGAGCACTATGCCAAGTATAGGCCTATTCAGACTTTTGATACACACCCTTACTTTGTGTCACTATCGTGCCCAAGCTCAAGGCATTGTCGAGATTTTTTCCCTCTTTTCTCGCGCACTAATTTTGCAATATTAGGAGACATAGTCTGGCTAACACACAAACGAGAACATTTTTCATGTTCTGATCAGATAGGCGGTTTCCATGTTGTGGTTTGCAGATCTTCATACAAGAAAAGAACTATTCACATACATACGTCGATACAAATATACTCAACATTCTAGCAGCAAATATATTATGTAGTTGCCTGGGGAAATCTTCTATAAAATATAGATAGATCCTTTTTGTTTTGAAAGCGGTCTTTCATTTCAATATTCTTTTGCAAATCAATGACTTCTAGTTGCAATGACGTTGGAACACTGTCAACATCCACAGAAAATGGTGTCGCAAATATGCAAATATCGGATTGGAGTTTTGCAAAATCTTGAAATCTGTAATAAAATATCCTGATCCAGTTCTTCTAATACTGTATTTGTACATAATTATTAATGTCTGTAATTGAATGACATACTGTAGACAACTTTGGAAAATGTGGCGTGTCTCCGAGGGTGACCTGACGTTTCCGTAAGTCTAGTATTAATCTGAATGCACTAAATTTACCATACATTTCACTGATTAACTGACCTCTGCACCCTTGCCATGGTTAATGCACGCAATTCAATGTACCATCACGGCTCACCTTAACCCTACTGCTGCACTGAACGCCACTGCGCTAGTGCGTATTAACAGGAATGCAACTCAACTGCTCGCTCGCTCAAGCTCTTGCGAGATGATCGGCTCTTACGTCACAACTGCAGCATCTGCCGGACACTGATCTATATCTTGTTTTCTATATCCGATATTTTGACATCGATATTTCATTTCCGATAACATCGTGATGTCCGTATTGCTGTTCGACAATATCGAATTTATCAATTAAAGGACAGAAATAAAATGACGAGTGAGAGAGGGACTTAAAAAAATAAAGTATTAAAGTACAGGCCTAAAAGTAGCCAAAATTAACATTTTAGGCAATATGAAATTGAAAATAAATAAAATTAAAACTTAAGTATAACATAACATATTATATACTATAACATATTGAATTTACTCGTCAGGGGGTAACAACAAACAGTGACGCCAAATCATACCCTAAATCGCTATAGGGTCTAAATTTGCATTAAATGACAGTTGTTTTGTTCCTAGAGAACTCCGAAACCATGAACATACAGTTCTGTCAATGTGTGCATGCGTTAACTATATGTTAACTGTTCCTGAGTGCTCCAGGAACAAACTAGTATCTTAGTAAACCTTCCGATATTATCGAATATATGCATTTTCTCATCGATATAATACTGTTATCGATATCAGTAACCGATATCCATATCAATATAAATATGAATATTTTACTTTGATAAGAGTAGCCTACACTGCAAGGTTGTTTTCAAAACACGGCAAATAGATCATACAACCTGCCTGAAAAATATCATACTTCCAATGAAATTATCCTATACATAATTATTTTTATTTGTTAATCATATAGGCTTAAATGTTAGGGTCCTTCGCCATCTAAGTACAAAATCTGGACCTGCCTCCCATACAAAGCTGTATATATATATATATATATTTTTTTTTTTTTTTTTTGCGGTAGGGGTTTTCTATTTTTCGTAAAACACTACTTTCCAGAACCATCGCATCCCCCTTCATCAAAGCTACAGTCCAGTTCTGATAACTGCAGCCATTCAGGTGAAGCGAAAACTTAGCGGGAGGATGGGACAGCTCTGAGACGGTGAATACTACTGGCGCTGAACCAGTTTACGGTGCCTTTCTCTTCAACATGACCCAAGGCACACCCCTCAAAAATGGCTGCAGCAATTAGAACTGAACTGTACCTGGCATCACAACACATGAACGTATAATACGATTTCTAAACACAGGAAATAGAAAAATACTGGAAGCATACAAGCAAAATCCATTGTTATATAAAATAATTAGTTTTAAATTTTCAAAAATCTGATGCTATGCACTCACATAACTTTCTCAACTCCGGGCATTGAGAATAACATTTTCTCACTTCACCCATTTATATAGAATAAGAGGCAGTATTGCAGGGAGCGCATATTCAGTTGTGTCAGCATCACGTAAAGGCAGGAATTAAGTGTTGAGTAGTGAATATGCTATGTTAGAAGTCGGTAAATAGGTTAATTCTATCCCCTGACATCTTACCTGTAGGCCTATTCATCGCTGTTGGCCTGACAATGGAAATTAAATACGTTCGTTTAAAAACTCTCTTTCCTATTTTCTGTGCACATTTCGTTAGGTAGGCTACTTATTTTCAGCAATCCAACAAAATACAGAATTTCTGGGGAGGGGGAATTGAACGTGCAAAATTTTCACATGGGTTTACTAGTTATCTAATATCAGATATTATATTGTATACTGTATATTCAAAGCAAAGAGATTCTCTTTGCTTTGAATATACAGTTGGTTTATACAAAATATTTCTCTACTTGCAGATATTGTCGAAGCCATCATGGAGTACCTAGCATTGATGTCCAGTTTTACTTTTCGGTGTTTATCGGTGTATAATAATGGTGTGCGTACAAACTTTCCTCTAGCAAGAAACAAGAAGACTAGAAGATAGTGTTAGTGTTTTTACTTAGTGTTTGTGACGTCAAGAAAAAACTTTTCTAAATCAAGAACAAGCTGAAGAAGACAACACAAAGATTTAGACCTTCACTTCATAATTCTGTGCTTTGGCATGGAATTTTGAAGTGTAGTCTGTGTATGCTCCATTTCTAATACTGCTGGACACCTCAAGGTATTAACGAAAGTAGTACTTAGAAGGGAGCATAGATAGGGGCCTCTTTTTAGAGGTGAAGAGCGGTCTTGGTGCAGACCGAGGCCACTGAACACCAGAAGACCAGCAATTCTCTTCTCGAAAACAGGTAAAGAATATGTATACTAAGCATGAGTCACTGAAAACTATTTTAATTTTACTTACAATATAGCCTCGCTTGCGGTAGTGGCAGACACATTATTCCTGCATTCTTTGTCAATTTCAATGAAGAATTTAAAATGTCATTCCACATTTTTAAATAAATTAGCTTCTTGGTATTCAAAGGGTCACTAAATATTCTGCAAAGCCATTAATAGGCCGTCACGGTGGCTCATGCTTAGCGCGTGGGCCTGGCATGCTAGCGGTCCCGAGTTCAAATCTTGGGGCTGGCGGGCGTGTCATTTGTGGTGGACAAATCCGTGACCTTTGGGGGTTTTTCTCGGGGATCCTCCCGTTTCCCCCTTCATTCATTCCACCAACACTCTCCACTTCAACTTCCGTTCCCCCCTCATTATCATCCCGTTCCCCTTTACTGGTTTTCGGGCCAGCTCCTGCTGCAGACTCTGCTGCGGGCCTCCCCCGTCCTGCCCCGTTGCTTGTGGTCAAGAGTTGCTGGTGGTGTACCGTGCCTTTGGGGCTCTCAGAGGGACCCTGGGTTAGTGGCGCACGTCAGGGTGTGCCGCGCCTATGGGGCTCTTGTACGAGGGACCCTGGGTACGGTGCACGTGGAGTGGTACCTGGTCCTTGTTGGATGTAGGGGAGCTCCGTGGGGGCTCGTGGTGGAGTCTGTTGACTGGGGGGCCTTAGGGCATGCACATCATTCGTTTCCTAGGGGGTGTACAATGGGCCCGCCTATGAGGCCTACGTGCGCGAGCCCGTAAGGGCTCAGCCCCTGAGCCGATAAGATAAGATAAGCCATTAATATCTACCATTTAACTAACAAAATTGAATAGGCTGTAACGGGGAAGCAGCTGTAAGTTTAACATTTTGTGAGTGCTGCCTAAATCTAGGTGTTCCCTATAGAGATGGACACATTCCACCTCGATCATCCATCTTGCTTCCCGAGTCTTTTTAAGCCATTTCTAGACCCTGTGTCGAACTGGAAGACTGATGCAACGTGTTCGTTACAAAATTTTAAAAACATTTTTATTACATGTTTAGCAAGTGACCCCTGTGTAACATTTTTGTTACTTATAACATTATAGTGGTTGTAGCAAGTGAACCACTACGGATTGACGCAACATTTCCTTTATATATAATGTTACATGTGATTTTACCAACAGACCCATACAGACTTTAAAGATGTTTTCACATCAGAAAACTTTGTAAACTGAATTCAAGGAAAACAAATAAATTACCAGTAAAACATACGAAAATTATGTAATAGGCCTACGAATGTGTTTGTAACCAATGGATACACTCTCCATGGGGTACGCCGTAGCGGAGTGGTTGAGGCGCTGCGCTACAAGCCGGAAGGTCGCGGGTTCGATCCCCGATGAGGTCGTTGGAGTTTTTCAATTGGCCTAATCCTTCAGGTGGCACTATGGCCCTGGGGTCGACTCAGCCTCCAACAGAAATGAGTACCAGGAGCAATCCTGGGGGTAAAGGCGGCCGGTGCGTAAGGCTGACAACCTTACCACCTTCATATGCCGATGTCTAAAATCTGGGAGCCTCAAACCTTCTGGAACCCTCAGGGCCTCCAAGGCCTGTAATAGGGAAAACTTTTACACTCTCCATATCTACCAACATTTTGTAAAGACGTCCTATGATAACTTGGCGAAAGGAAAATGCTCATTCGGGTTTGGAAATAAAAGGATATAATACAAAGTGACCACTGAACAAAATATTAATTATAATTTTATTTTTATAGAAATCACTTGTTCTATAGTTAGGCCTACTCTCCAAATAACAAAATGTCAACACTTTTTAGCAGTACTTAGGCTTTTAATCCATAATTCCAGGGTAACGTTATAACAAAACAAGTCCGGCGTTAGCCTTAGCGAATGAGGAAACAGTGAAATACCCAAGTAAAATATGGCTGGCCACAATGTTTGAGATTTGAACCCAGGACCTCTTGCCTATAACATCTCGCTGTCATTGGTTTTAGTGTGGTCATTACGACTGACGAGATATGCTGCATTTCACAACAATAAGTTAACTATAATTGTCTTGTTACTAAGGGAAGCAAAATAATATCATTTATATTTTAATTAATGTGTGTTCAGACATCCTGCATTCCAGTCATACTTATTTCGTGTTTATCTTCATGCCTATTAATTTTATAGGCCTAAAGAAATATGTTATTAACAAGAAAGTTCATTTTAATTTTCTCTAAAGCTTTATTGTGCTATGTTTGCATGTATCTCCTACTGTAATGGAGATTCGTTTCTCGTAGCATTAAATTATTCGAGTGATCAATCGAATACTTTTTGTATGATTCTTGATATCTCGAGAACTTTTAAGAATCGAATAATTCTTATTTTTTAATTCGAGAATTCATTCTCATCACTGACGATTTTTTGTATGTCACATTATTACTGTACAGTTCGTGCCATTTTAAGAAGATCTCGTCCCAAACCATCGTCTATCCACAAAATAATATAATAGAATTGTTCCCTAATCCGAAAATCTACACAGACACCGACACCGACAAAGAACAAATCCTCTTGTAGTCGCGTGGGTTTCCCCAGTGTTCCCGCTGTTATTCACCACTTCTCAAGTGAAGTAAACATGCTGTGGTATGTATTTGGCAACATTGTACTGGACTGCGACAAGTGTGATCATGGCTAATTACCTTTCTATTCACTGATTGACAAGTCAGAGAGGATCAGGGTGGCAGCAGGTAGAGGCAGTTCTTGGAAAAATGTCTTTAAGAAGTGGCACCCACAATAAGAACAGATTACATACGAGCATACTTCACCTATGCTACTGTAATAATTGCTTTCCCATCAGGTCATATGTTTATCAACAATGAACTTATAGTGTCCCTTGTCCATGTTCTCTTGGATTTTTATTTCTGTATACCATTGATGGACTGGGCTAAGATGTGTTAATTATGTTAACTAATTCATCTAATAATATTTTTTTTAATTATATGTATACAGTATATATATATTATTATCAATATTATTATATATTATTATTATCAATTATCAATATTATTAATTATCAATAGGAACACTATTTGCTATTATAAAATATTTACTTTATGTTGAATCCAATTGGAGGGGGACTCGAACGCCGGTTACCAATTTCTCGTTAGTGGAGTATGTTCATAGGCCTATTGAAGTTTATTTCATATTCTTAACGATACGTTAACCAATATTCATATTATTGTTTTCAAACAAATTTACAACTTTAAAAAACCCGCCTACATTCCTCAGTTTTAATGGCTCAAGAACTGCAAGTTGAAATTTCATGGTTGAGCTGTCTGTGAAGGCCGCAGTTTGTATCTTGTTCCAGTGACACATATACAATGTTTCCCAGGAGCGGGAGTTGATTTGCATATGAAACTATGAACAAACTCGTGGGGTGTGACCTGAGAAATACAAACACTCTTATCTGCCGCCAGACTTTTGAGAAGTGCAATCACTGCATCACTACACCTTCCGCGTGTCTATAGGTCACGTCAATGTATCAGGATTGCTCGCCTCTTGTTTCCGCTCTCTGTCATTCTTTCTTTCTCTTTCTCTTTCTCTCTATCTCTCTATCTATCTATCTATCTATCTACCTATCTATCTCTGTATCTATCTATCTCTTTCTTTCTTCCTTTCTTTTTCTAGCACTTTCTCTTTCTAGTGTGTCACATCACTAGAGACTAGACAGCGGAATAGTCTACAAATTTTCTATTTGAACTTACACAATTTCATAAACCTTCAGTTTTTCGCGAATAAGTTATATTTCAACTTATAATGAGAACGCTCGAATCAGCAAAATACACTTTAAAAAAAAAAAAATTAGAAAGAATGGGCCAAAATATCTTGTTTTATATCGGGTTATTTCATGTGCATTTTTTCTTTGTGTTTAGCATACTGGAAACTGTCCTCCTCCAATCTTTCATTTTATATTAACGTTTATTCTTACTATTGAGATATTGGATTCTATAGGAAGGTTAATTATTAAAAATAAGATAATTGGGATACACTTTATATCGTAGGAATCATCATTCCTACACTTTTTAAAGTTGTATGAGTATTATTTATAACTTCATAAATATTTAATAAATAAATAAAATTATACTGAGGGTTAAGAATTATATGTAAGTATATATAATTAGTTTGACGATTTATTCTACCATTCAAGTTATGTGCTATCTTTACGAATCAAGACGTTGCTACAAATTTATGACATATTTTAGCGTCTATACCTTTTATTTCATCTTTTCAATATGTAGGCCTAATTTTACATATTTAAGAAAACCCTTCTTCTTTGCATGTTTAAGAAAACCCTACTTTATTTTATATATTTCAGATTTCGTTTTTAAATATTATTCACATTTCATCAGTTTTGAACAGTGAAATTTTGTGATTCCATATGGGAAGTGTTTAAATAAATAGAACTCCGGAACATGCTCCCGTAAGAATTACAAAGGCGATTTACACCTTTTCTGCTTAATGCAATGCATCTTGTTTTATTCGTTAAAACTGCGAAACGCTGATGGGCGGTAATCCAAAGCAACCGAAAAAAACCATATGGCTGGTCTTCTGGTCACTCTTATTATTGTAATGGAAGTTAGGGTTATATTATAAGTTACAGTTGACTGTCATCTCTTACATAAGCCAATAATACGGTTGTTGGAGGGCTGTTGTATAATATTTTCAAGATTTACCCCTTTCACTGGTTACTAGATTCTCAAACCACGTCACCCAATAGCTTTTTATGTGGCATGTCAATTTTAAGCATTAATGCAATTCAATATTAAATTTTTTTATTGTATTTTAAATCATAAGAAAATGAAGAAACGACTATAAAGAAGCGTTTTTTGTAACTTTTTGTAACTGTACACGTCATATTATTTTAGTTCACATTTTGCCAAAATTTACGTGCAAAACGTATCTTGTACATATAAAGCTGTTTTTAGTAGAAAAATCCCAGCCCAGTTGATAGTAATTTTACGGTGATTACGATGATGATGATGGCGATGATGACAAAGAAAAATATCATATTCACATAAGGGTTCCGCAATTGCATTACAGATTAGAATGGGTTCCACGATGAAATACGATGGTGGGATTTTAATTTATTACCATCCTGATACGTTGGAAGTAAATAAATAACTTCAGACAAGAATAAAGTATCTCAGTGATGTCTAATAAAGTCGGAGGTCTAAATTCAGTGATTAGAGCATGAACATGGACGTACGTGTACATTCAGCCTATTAAAACAAAATAAAGTTGTTGGACGGATCGCTACATATCGGTTCAAGGAAGGTGGTAAGTTTATCTTCAGTAATTGTATCTGGCATGTTGAATTTATTCAAACCCATAGCGGTGCGGGAAATGTACAACACGCCTGCTTCATTAGTGCCCATGAGAAAGCCTAGGACCACCCACCAGCGCCTGGATTCAGACGTTAGCTTATGGTGACGATGTCACAGGTCTCCGGGGTCAGCTCTTGAAGGCCGCGGAATAATTTCATTAGCTTGAGGAAGAAGTTGTCACCAGAGCTGGCTTTCACTTCAGTCTTCCTAATTTAGAAATCCCTATGTTCAACTAGTTCTACCTACCTGAATACTTCGCCGTTCCTAAAACAGATTACATTCACTGTATTTTGCAGTTAACTATTGGAACACTTCATCTGGAGTCATACAGCGCTGTCACATCAGTGGCAGCACTTTTGTTCCAAAGCCCAGCAATGACGTCATTACTGCCCCAGCGCTTAGATATCAGATCCGTCATCTTATAGCTTATGGAAATGATGCTTGGTCCATCAGTGAATGTGGTTGGCTCGCGAGAACCGCGGGAATTAGCAGACGATTGACCTGGCGCAATCTTACCCACGATGCTCCTGGCTGTTACTTGTTAGATTACAAAAATGTGAGTGCTATTGTTTTCTGTTTATGACTTCATATTATGGGTACTGAAAATTATTAAATTCCAAAATTTAAAAAAAAATACCGAGTATAATGTAAGTTATCAGCACCGAAAACAATTCTGTAAATTCTGGCCAGCAGTACCTCTACTCTGTTATAGTATATTGCGATACAAGTGCCGTAAGCGCTGCATACGGATCGAGGAAAGAGGTTGAAAAAACGAGGCGCTTGCGCCGAGTTTTTTCAATTTCCGAGATCCGTTATGCGCTTACGGCACGAGTATTGCATGCTATTTTTTGCACGATGATTATTTATATCAATTTAATTATATTAATTGAAATATTAGCTGACAATATTATGTATATACATTATTGAAGATAGTTGTTATATTTCAGAAAGTGATTCGCGTATGTTGGTTGTTATGGGGACCGAATATTTGTCCTGTTAAAGTCGCCACAAACAGGGGGGGACTTGGTTCCGGTCTTCCATAAAGGCTTGTATTATGATGGTTTTACTTACGGCACTTGTGCTTTTTGTAATTTTTACCGCACGGAGATTTCTTTTGTTTTCATAGCAACCAGATTGCGTGCGGGAATGTCAAGTTACGATCCACGGCAACAATATTCGTAAGTACCACTAATTAGTTACGTCGTGCAAAAAAATTATAAGAATTCAAAACTAGATATTATATTTAAAATTGATCGATAATAATTATATTATGTCTTGTCGAATTTAATTTTGTATGGAATTCTTTTTAAGGAAACCTGGTTGGAAGGAATAATTTATAATAAAGATTAATTCTGACACTGCTGTGTTTGGATTTGTGTAAGGAGAATTTCTTCCGAGACTTTTAGGCTAGATTAAAGACATGACGAGCACAACGAAGGGGAAGATCTTTCAAGTTACTGCTATATGAGGAGAAATGTACGTATATAAATAATAATATGGTAAATGCTATTTTAAATTGTGTAAACACCACTGCTTTCTACAAGAAAATATTAGGATTAACTTTGGCATTTTCAGTCTCTATGATGGCAGCAGAGATGCGGCAGATTTGTTCTATTCCGTTCATCATGATGTCATAGATGGCCAGCGGCCCGCTGAGGAAAGGAATTCGCCAACATATAAAGTACTGCACTTGAAATATAGGTACAGGCTACATGCTTTCCAGTTCATGTCTATTCATAGAACATTTTTGAACCAACAAAGGGAATCGTGAGCCGAGAAGGCTTCGAATGACTCATTTAAGGGGAAGGTAAACCTTCTATTAGCACAATATTTTCAAAAAAAAAAATATATATATATACATATATATATATACAGGTATATAATAATATTTTTAAATTCAAGATGATATAGATTTAATGTATTGAAAATTGGTATGGTTATTTTGCATTATGTCTACGTTATTAACATTTTTTTTATATTTCTGAAATACATTTTGAACCATTCGTGAATAATTTAAATGTCACATAAATATTGTGTACCTTGACAGTGTATACGAGCGAACATTCTTAATTATTTGGTTTATTTAATAAATACTATATGGACTAAGTAGTAGACTAAGACTCTTATGTACAACATTTACCAGAAGTGATGTCATACCTCTTCAAAAATATATATATTTCTTAATTTTTACAGAAGGTAATGAATGAATATTTAAATGTTTTATGAGTCATATATTTTAAAAAACATAAACGTCATGAGCTACAAGAAGAATTTTGAATAATGACCCCTTCCCCAATTTTCAGCAAATGAAAACATGGTAACTCGGAAATTTGCGCTTAGTTATATACGTAGTTACTGAGACTTCTTTTCAACAGTTTAAAACACGTTATCAGATACTCGAAGGAAATGAACAATTTTCATTAAAAATGTCTGCCCGTAGCCTATATTATGTCTGTCTGTGTGCTTGTTTGTCTGAGAACATCAACACGAGGTGGCGACGACATTGCGGTATGAATAGAGAACGTTAACATGTTGGATGATCCAAGAGAAGTTAAATCCTCATTCTCCTGGCTTCTAGCACAGTTTCATTTCTAATGGTTATTAACAGGGCCCGGATTCTAATGACATGTCATCTTTTTATTGATGTTGCATAGACATTGCCAACTTGTAGATAAATCCTAATCAAGGCCTCTAGATTATAGAAATGCATTTTTATTAGGTTATTTTTTGTCGTTTTATACCATTTTATATTTTTATGACATTTATTTCAATTTTACGTCATTATTTTGTCATTTTCGTGTCATTTTCCTCCTTATTTAGTCATTTTCATGAATTTACATTGAGTATATTAATTTTTGTCGTCTTTTTTCTCCATAGGGTGATATTTAAATAATTAGGCCTACTAGGTTAGTATAATGCAACATTTTTTGTAGGATCTATTTTAAAAACTATTTTCTTACTTTTCTTCTGAAATTCTCCAATCAAGAACAAAGAACAAAGTTTTTAGACCTACAGCATCCTTTCTGCATTTACAGTTTTTAAAATTATGTAAAAATCAGTCTATAATTTCGTGTGTACAATAATTTTTTTTATAAATAAAATATCAGTTTTAGGTCATTCTTTACAATTATTAAGTAATTTTCTTTAAAGTTTAGGCTCATTTTATAGGTCATTTTTCAAACATTTTTAGGTCATTAGAATCCGGGCCCTGGTTAATAACAACGGTTAGACCTGCAAATTCTGCCAATTTTCAGAAATTTGTGCCACAGGAAGTATTTCACATGATAGTAATATACAGACGTGACACTATCCCATTTACACACACAGTAAATGCCATCAATCTGGGACGGTATCGAACTCACAAACTCGGGAAGAGTAAGTCAATGCCTAATCAAATCAGGGCCAAGCCGACTCTAGCGCTGAGCCTCACAAATCTGCCTTGAGGTACCATAAAATCTCATGGATTCATTTTAGGGACATTCTCGTAATCCTGAACGAAGTAAGAAACTATGTAAGTACTGTGTTTTTTAAGCCTCATTCAGAAGTGAATGCAAATAGGCTTTTTTCTATTTCCCCCCTTAGATTTTAGGTAGTCTATCAGCAACGATTTCGTATACAAATATTGAAAATTCTCGCGAAATACTTTGAGCAATATTAAGTAAACAGTCGGAAATTAGGTTGTTAAAGCAAATGGATTGATTTTAATATAAGTAGGCCTACGCATAAAAATAAATATCGCGTTGCTTCTCTTGTGGTCGTAACACGAAACCAACAATCACGAGGTAATCCAGCTGCTAGAACTGGAATAAGATTGAATATAAGGTATAAGGGTATTATTTCGTCATTTTTAACTTATTTCGAGCTCGTTTAGTTTCCCTAGTACTATTATTATTACTATTATTATTAGGCTGCTATTATTATTGAGAGGTCAATTATTATCATTATTATTTTAGGCTATTATTATTTTTATTTTTATCACAATCAGGTTACGCAGTCATTATGGCACTGGCTTTCAGGTTGGGGCGTCGATCCTGGTCCAGGTCGAGGATATTTATTTGTGCATACAAGTATCAGGCACCTAGCTAGGTAGCCGAGATGGTAACGTCTTGGACTCACATTTGGGAGGTCTCAGGTTCAAATCCCGTGACTGGACAATTTTTACTGGACAGTTTCTCCAGTTGTAATGCCGAATTGGATATTTACATACCATGAATCATCCTCACCATTCCATCCTGTATCATATCTATTTAAATTAATATCAGTTGAAATTTAATACACTATTAAATACACCAACAATAGAAACAACTGATAATCAATAGATCCATGGCCTATCTTATTGTATGGACAAAGATCCCGGACTCCTGATATGGCCTAGTAGCTAAAAGGAGTATATACACAGCTGAATTTAAAAAAGAAAGTCTCTAGATTTACAGGAATATAAAAGAACTCTTGCGGGGAAATTCTGGCACATCGGCAGAAGTCACTGGCATAAGTAGTAGGAGTATTTTTTTAGACCTAACATTGGTCAGGTAGCCTGGACGAGCCGATCCAGATACGCAGAGGATTAGGAAATAAGCTGAGGAATGAGCTAAGAATCAGCAGGTGTTTATGAGAGTGGTGGAAACAATGAGGCCAAGAGAAAGAGAACCATTGAGAAATATGAAGCAAATAGATGTTAAGCACAAATCTTATCGGATAACCTACTATTACATATTCAGAATTTGATAAACACCTGTGAAATCTACACCAGATGGTTCAGCAGTTCAGTTTTTGAAGAACTGGCGATAGTATCGCTCAGAGAGACCGCCCCAGTTCTAGCGTTGACACTAATGATACGAGTGGCCGATCCGGGCCTGCAGGTCGCATAGTGTACCAGGAAGCAATGACCATTATTCCAGGCCTTATAAGGCTCTTGCTGACCTACATGTGAGAAGCATAGGGATGATTCAAGTTAGCTATCTCTCATATATTATCTCGGCATGGGCTTCACCAGCCACAAATATACGTGATGAATGCAGGAATACATCATACTGTATCATACACAGAGAGGATGAGGAAACTTTGAAAGCGGAGCATCAATTCACAGAAGATATAACTTTTACATGAGAATGTTGGTTTTATAACATGCGAAGAAAATTAATGCATGAATTACAAATGAAATAATCCGTGCCCGTTCTATATAGTACGTCAATAAAACAGCCTCAAAGTTAATTAAGATACTGTAGATTTATATTTTTTATATTTAATACTGGTCCCTTTAAAGGCCGTGAAGGTCCTTAAAATTTACAGATTTTTAAACTTTCGGCACATGACGGTAATAATATTGTTAGTCCTATGTACCGACAGCGTCTACCCCTGGTATTCAATTATATTAGAGGCAATACCCCACGGCAGTAGTGCCAACAGGAGGAATAGACCAATTGAAAATTTCCAACGTCCTCATCGGGAACAAACGTCGGGTTTGTAGCGCAGCACCTCAACAAATGCGCCACGGTAGCCACGCTTTATTTACAGAAGAAATCTAGCCTAATTATATAATTCATAGTTTTTAGTAGTGCATATTGATAAGTTCTATTTCTCGAAATATACATAAGAACAAACGCATTTGTTCGTGTTCATTGGGGGTCTGCCTTCATCATGTTCACAGGAAGCTATTAAGAAATTTCGATGAACATATACTGAAGCATGGCTATGATTTGTTAATGTTTCAGCCTGGCTAGCGCGGCTGGTTTTCTGTGCTCGAGGTCGCGGGCCAGGTCGATGGTCGATGGCATTTATGTGTGCCTAAAATGTGATAGGCTCATGTCTATAGATTTTCAGGCATGTAAAAGAACTCATACGGGTGAATATTCCGGTAGCCGGCGACGGTCACATGTCTAGTTGCTGTACACCCACGTCGTTTAATAATCTTATAACTAGGGCCCGGATTTTTATGTGCTAAAAACTTAAAAATATTTATTTTTTATGTGCTAAAAATGTTAAAAATATGTGCTAAAACTTAAAAAACTTTTAAAAAATGAGAAAAGAAACAAAAACACCAGAATGTTCGTAACTTACTAGAACAAATTATATTGAAACTCGCCAACATGTAAAATGCTGACAGGAGTTGCAGTGCACAACAAATGTCATTTCCAGATTATGGATCACAAATCCTTGTCTATTATCCGAGAATAATGCCTTATATTGAGAAAAGGAATGTTCTACATCACACGATGTTAACCTTGCATATTTGAAGAGGGGTAGATCACTAACACACACACACACACAATCAATTAGATTATGTTTTGGCCTTCCAAAACTTGAGCGACTTGCCACCATTTTTCTCAATCATACCTTCAAATTTTGTTCTTAGAACTTCTATTTTCGAACCTGAGATAGTGTTAAGTTGCCTTTCAACGTATTGTATTTCTTTAAGTGAATTACGCAATTTTGAGATTGGGTTCTGTTCTGTTCTTCCCTGATAATAACTCTCACCTCATTGCAAGTGAAGCATTTGTGTTGAATTCTTTCGAGATACAAATTTTTGTTGTAAAATGTTAAAAGAGAATGAGGAAAAGTACTAAAATATTTATTTATGGAGAATATATCGAAAATATTTATTCACATAACTATTTTGTAAAACATGTGTTTTATGTAAAATACAATTTGGAATTTGCGGTTGTCGGACCTTGATATGAGCATCAGGGGGAAAAAAAGACATAAAAAATCCGAAAAAAGTACTAAAATACGTATTTATGGAGAAAATATCAAAAATATTTATCCACATAACTTTTTTTGTAAAATATGTGTTTTTATGTGAAATAAAATTTGGAATTTGCGTTTGTCGGACCTCGATTTGGATATTAAACTTTGTTTTAGGATGTACGCATGAGGAAAAAAAAAAAATTTTTTTACATACAAATCCGGGCCCTACTTACAACAAACCTACTTCGTTAATGTTGAATACATTCCTACACATAACTGATCAACTGACGCGTGTGTGGAATAGTCAAATAGTAACTTCCAGTTAGGAAATAGTACATTATGCAACGAGCCTATAACGGCATTTCTTGAAATACGTGTATGTTTATGAAACGAGCAACGTGACACAACGAGCAGACACGAAACGAAGCAGTCACAAGAAGAAGATGTAACTGCAGATGGTTCAGTGCTAATGTTTTTGAAAACTTTTAAACATTTTAATTTTTATAATTGTGACAAGATATAAGGATATGTAGTTTTAGTTTCTAATTACAGTGGCATCCAAACCAGCAAAAGAATATGGCGGAAATATGCCGAAAGGTTTAAAGTTTTGTTGAGTTGCTAGTAGCCTATCAAGTCCATTTTCATTTTATTGATCGAGCTTTACGGTCTATAACATGTAGCCTATTTTAATGTCTTTGAGCAGAGCGAGGTTAAGTTATGTTTAAGTTTTGACATTTTAATTTCTCTCTAACAAACGGGCACGGTGCTCTTCACATCAGCTGGTTCTGTGACCGATGGCACCTCATGGCGTCCGGTCAAATCGAAGCTTCTTCTTAGTTAGAGATATAAGCATTCATAAACCACAGATTATTGTCTCTGTTGGACATTACATGAGAATGTTATAGGAAAAAACTTCCTCCGACACTGGGACTTGAACCCAGGACCTTTGGCTATTCGCGCATTGGTAGAGCATTGGCGCGAATAGCCAAAGGTCCTGGGTTCAAGTCCCAATGTCCGAGGAAGTTTTCTCCTATAACATTCTTCTTAGTTGTTTTCTTGGAACCAACGGATTTAGACAAAATAAATGGATTCATTGTAGTATGATATTAAAATTAACAAGAACAGAATTGATTTTATTTTAAATACAGGTTGTTTATTACGCAGTTTTCTGCTGCTGCTCTCAAAGTTTCAAGATCGTTCCATGTTCGATAATAACCGAACAAAAGTCGTAATAGATTACAGAAACAATGATAATATTGTGAAATGGTGAAAGGAGAATATTGAGAAATTGATGAATAACTGATATAGGTAGTCTAGTGGTTGTGACGGAAGATGAGTTTGAGAGGAGTGTCCCCCAGGTCAAGCCATGGCGTGCGAACTAGCACTCTCGTATCATGTGATGAGGTTACCGAGCCTGACCCACGCAGTGTGACCACCACGAGAGAGAGATGCAGCTTAAACAGGGACAGAGGTCAAAATCATGTCCCTATTGTTGTGTTAGCGTAGGTGAGGAAGGAAGCTACGAAGTCGCTCTATTAAACACCCTCTGATCTGATAATAAATCTCATTACAATGTATCGATCCCATACGCCAAGTAATTATTTATTATAAAGTACATATGTAGGTGTGTTTTATGGGAAATTTACTTAAGAAAATATGTAAACCCCGTAAAGTTCCACATCATCTGTAAAGCAGTGCTCCGAAACATTTTTAGTTCAGAGGAGCTCTGCTAATACGTTTAGTACAGGGTCTCTAAAACAACTGCTTGCCGACTGTTCACGCCGTAAATAGTCATTTAGACCTCGTTATTCATTACTGTAAGCGGCTCACTGTGGACAACAAAGTCTGGTACTTTTCAAGAATCATTTAGAATGACGTAACAAAGCTCTCCATGAAAAAAATAAAAAACAAAATAAAAACAAACCTTAGCTTAAAATTATTCCGAAGAAACGCCCTTTTCTTGGCTAAAATTACTGGGCTAAAGAAAGAAATGTGTGGACTTGAATGAATAAATAAAGACCTATATCCAAATAGGATTCTGCACGAGGAATCTCAGATTTCTGGACGAGTGTGTACGACCCTTTGCAAGATTGAATTTATACTTGAGTATAATACAATAATTCGTTAAGTAAAACCATCAGTTGGTTCTCAGTTTGATGTCAATGGGAAAAATTTCAGTAGAATAGCTTTCTATGAATGACAATCCTAATACAAAGATAAAAATCCTCATATTTTTCATGCAGAATTTCTTTACAAATATTATATTTCTGATTTTTTCCGGTTCTTGAAGTGACGAATTTATACGTCAGTAGCAGTAAAAAGATTAAGTTACTTCATAGTCCAGTAACTATAGGTAAAAAAATGGGTGTTTCTTCGGATTCATTTTAAGCCAAGGTGTTTTTCGTAGAGAGCTTTACTGTGTCATTCTAGATAATACCTGAAAGTACCCGACTTTCTATTGTACACTTCCCTCTTTGTGGGGGGGGGGTTGAAGGGGTGAAATGGGGACGTAAAAACAACTCAACTATCTACACAAGGGTGTCATTTTCTATGTAATTTTTAAACGAATAAAACCTGAAACAAGTCAATACGATCAAAAGTTTAGAAGTTTTGTGGGTTTTTACTATGAAAAAGTGAAAATTTGTATTACGTAGTTACGCATCAGTTTATTGCAAACAGAATCATTGTAAATGTAAAATATGAGACAACACTTGACATTATATATTTTATTTACATTACATGTTATATATTACATGATAATATTATAAACACAACTTTTTACATAATAGATCTAAAGTTAAGCGGAATGATAATTCTTTCACACTGGGCGGTGTAGGGTAAGATGTCAGTTGGAGAATTTAATGTTGTACCGCCATGTTGCCATGGTAGCTCAGTTGATAAGAGCAGTGGCACGGAGAGCCGAAGATCCTGGCTCAAATAATTTGAATTTTTCAGTCTGACTTCACCTTACCTTATCTAAAGTTAGTTTTGTAATGAACATTTTTCAGTAATAAAGAGTAGATCAGTGTCTCACGTATTTATTGGTGACCAAAAGGAATGTTCAATATAGGTCCATATCTTATTCAACCTCTTCTATGTTCGTGATGATTCCTCTCTTTAAGATCCCTTCCGTTGGAACAACATTTAAACAAAATTGCCCATGACAATTTCCACACGCTAGAGGGCAATGGAGCCTCTACTTTCTACATCTACACACATTTCCACAACCTTTAGTACATAACAGAAGATTATATTCAAAAGGGAACTATGTGATTTTCATGCCGATCCACCTCTGTAAAACAGAACAGAAAATAAAATAACTTTTTCAGACTTCTTTCAGATGAAAGTTTCTCTACAGTGTTTTGCAGATGACAAGCCGTTTGTTCTTCTCCTGCTTAGATACGCGGTCCAATCAGAGACGGCGAGACGGAGGGAAGACTCTTCCTGCTAGCGGCATTTCGTTAGCTCGTACACGTGATTGGCGGTGAAGGAAATGGCTTCTCATTTGAAAAATACTATAGCTGAGATTTTGGTCTTCAGATCGTGCCTATTCTTGGAAGCATAGCCTCTACCTTTGAGTTCGTTAATTTTCGAATGTGCAATTATAAAATAAATAAATAAGTAGATTTGCCTCAGTGACTGTCCCCTGTTATACTTATGGAGATGAGGAACTATTAACAGGGCCGTAGCAAGGTCCTTCTGCGCCCTTGGCGAGTTTGACAAATCTGCGCCCTCCAAATGAACAATTTTGTTAAATTTCTGTAAAACTGATTTTCTTAAATTCGCTTGCAGAAGGTTTTTTTTTGGTCCCATTTCTTTCAAAAACCACTGCCTAATAGATCAAAACTAATAATGTAGACTAAGCTATGATGGTCATGGTAGTTTTAGTTGGCACATTTTTTTACTGAAATCATTCTTACCTATACAACAGAAGCAACGCCAACATCAACAAGAGACGAAACAACACAAACATTAATATTGTTTCACTGTTTAATTTAAAAATAGCTTAGTTAAAAAAATACAATAATAATCAGAGCCCGGATTCTAATGACAGGTCATCTTTTTTATTGATGCTGCATAGACATTGCCAATTTGTAGATAAATCATAATCATGGCCTCTAGATTATAGAAATGCATTTTTATTAGGTCATTTTTTGACATTGTATGCAATTTTATATTTTTAGGGCATTTATTTCGTCCCCAGCGGTACTGTCTTTGAAGTGTTTATTTAATGCAAGAAGGACACACTCTATGTTGAAGTGTTGTCATGTCTCAGTCGGAAACGAGAATCAAAGGAACGCCAAAATGTTGTATTACATTACTGTTGTTATTAGATTGACTTGGCACCAGAGTCTGCCACCTGCTTGTATTTGAGAGTGCAAACTACTGTTTACCCTCAATAAACAATATAATCCGGCAGACCGCAAAAGGAAATACCGATGTTTGACTCGCCAGTGCCTCAGTGTCAGTATAAAATTCCGTAAGGAAAGAATATTCACAGCAAAAATCAAAGTTTTTTAGACCTACGACATCCTCTCTGAATTTAAGGTTTTAACAATTATGTACAAATTATTCTATAATTTTGTGTGTACAATAATAATTTTTTATAAATAAAATATCAGTTTTTAGGTAATTCTTTACAATTATTAAGTCATTTTCTTTAAATTTTGGGGTCATTTTATAGGTCATTTTTCAAACAATTTTAGGTCATCAGAATCCGGGCCCTCATAATAATACAGTATAATATAATTAAAAATAATAGCAGCGACTATAATATCAGCGCCGGCCTTAGAAGGGAACTTGATCAAAACAAACAGCATGTGTACTGCCAGCTGGCAGAGCGTGCATCGGCCGCGGATCACAACACATATTATTCAATGTAAAGTTACAGAAATTAATTTTAATGTACATTAATACATTGTGTGATTAAAAAACTAAACATTTTTAAAATAAGAAATTTTAGTTCACACTTAATTTATAATAAAATAGTAATAACAAAAGGAATTGAGATCTGCGCATTCGGTTTTTTCTGTTGTAATAATATAGTTGGTCAGTCATTTTTGCATGTAGCATGTAACAGTATGAGCGATGCCATTGTTGATCGCTTTGTAATCAATCCTGCCGACAGTAGTAGCACTGAGGACGACAATCAGCTGGAAAGGGATTGAGTTGAACCACTTTCATCACAATAATAAAATCAGGTAAACTGATGTAACAAAGTGCCAGTATGTTTTTGTTTAATCAGTTATGACTGCAATTATGATATGCAGAATATGTTTTTTTTAATTGATTTCCAAGTTAAGCTCCAGATTTATTCATTAAGCAGGGCTTACGGAAGAAGAAAGGTCTACCATCTCGGCCACCTGGGTCATTTTAACGGTCTAGTTGGATAAGCGCATGTAAAACAATTGTGTTTTTTTGTCATAGCTACCTGTATTTTAATTTCCAAGGCCTTATAAGATCACAGTAAAACAATAGGCTATGTTGTCAAGATAACTGATTTTCATTTTTTTAAATAAATTCTTTCGAATACATATATTGCCATAAAATAGGCACTAAATTGAGCATTACTCCGAAACAGATCAGCCGATTTTATCCATTATGAATAGACGTCTTCCCATGGACATTGTAAATGTGTATACCAAGTTTCATAAAAATCCGGTAAAGCGTATTTGAGTTACCGCGTCTTTAAAATATACACTAAATTGGGTTTTACTCCGGTACCGGTCAACAGATTAGGTTCAAATTCAATAGGGCACTTCTCATGGACGTCATAAATGGGTATAACAAGTTTCATGGAAATCCGTTACAGCGTATTTCAGTGATGGCGCCTTTCTATTAGAAAGGCGCCATAATCTATTAAAATAGGCACTAAATTGGGCATTACTCCGGTACCGGTGAACCGATTTGGTTCAATATCAATAGGGTTCTTCCCATCGACATTATGAATGTTTATACCAAGTTTCATGAAAATCCGAAAAAGCGTACTTGAGTTATGGTGCGTACAGACACACGGACAGACGGACAGACATTTTTTCGTCCCCCACACAATCTCATAAAGTACCATACTGGCACTTAATAACGTACATATTAATTTTCATTGTCGTTATATCTTTCCATACTGTTCATGATTTATGTTTTACTCTGTCAATATGAATCGTGTTAATTAAAGGACGTTGCATGACTGCTTTTTGCTTGTAGACAATCGGCATAATACTATACGTATAGATAGTTCACGTGCATTAATTTTTAATAACCTGAAAGATTTCTTCCACTAACGTGGAATTTATATTGCTTGATAAATTGCACCAGCCTAAAAAAATCGGGATTTTTCATGGTTAATTTTGCGCCCTTCGTACCTGCGCTCTTGGCGGTCGCCCACCTAGCCACCGCCTAGCTACGGCCCTGACTATTAATCTGGTAGTTCAGATACCTTTTCTCTCAATAAATGGTATTAATGTTATTTTCATTGAAATAGTGTGAACTGGTGTGACAAAAACTATTTTTGAGAGCACAAAATTTTTTCATTTGTCTTACTATATTTAGATTGTTTGTAAAATTTACCAGTGAAACACTGATGGCTTTGGATGTTCTTTCTAATCCATAAGCCAACTGGTTTAGTTAATAGAATCAAAATTAAGTAACTTTGGAATGACCCTAAAGACGACTTGTCTAAAAAATTTGGCTTCCAGTTGTAGACCTTAAGGGTATTTTTGTGGATGCACTTGCAAGTTATATATAACCTGTACGAGGGTTGGAGCAAAAGTCAAGGCAACTATTTTTCTCTCAAAGTAAGGGGAAGGTAATATGCGATGTTGCATGTCTTGGGAGAATGTGGCATCTCTAGTATATGGACTCATCATTTGGTTGCATTCTGATGTACGGTTATACGAATAGAGGCGATAGTAATTTAGTTATGAGTCACCCGCCGTGCAGAATGGATATGACAACATGTGAACAGCATTCTTACGTCAAAATAGTCACTATCCGGGGTAGAAATGCCAGAGAATGACACAAGGAGCTGATGGAAGCCTTACGGAATAATACCCATTCATACCGAACTTAAAGGGATTATGGAGTGGGGATGTGTACTTCCATGCTTCCAACTACCACACGAGTGGCATTAGAGTGGCACGATACAGTAGCTTATGTAGCCTATGTTTATGGGTGTCTGTTTCTTTCACTATCCTACATCTAATACCCATAATCTGCATTATGCGTACATTCCATATCCTGCTCTTTCAATTGTATAATTCAACATGTTTAAATGGTCCCGCATTTTCAAAGGTAAAAAATATTTTCTACATCTTTCGTATATACTGTGCATCTTAAACCCGTGAATTATTAAGGGATAATGTGTTTCTCGACACAACTGATTCCTAAATTTATAACAAAATGATTACAAAAATTAACGACACCGTACTGCAGTCTGCATAAAAAATGTTCAGAAACAAATCTTTGTTCCTAGCCTACTACTAGAGAGTCCTTGATTTGGAACACCTTTCAGGACGTACAAGATCACATCTTCAAGGCGGTAAATAAATTTATATAGGACCAGTTTGAGTAATCCGATGACGTCTGTTGTGTTAACTTGTAACATGTCAGTTGTTTGATAGCCTTGTATATCTCCACGAACTTACGTGTCATTTCATTATACATTCCTGAGATCTACACTTAAATGACGTCTTCTTTAACCTAGTTGTTCTGATGGTTTATGTTTCATCATGAAGCACAGAGTATACTATGTATGCATGGGAGCCTAATGGGAAGGGTGGTATTTTTAAAACTTTCCCTGTTTGTAGTTTTTTTGTACATAGAGAGTTTATGGCTATAGCAATTTAATTTAACAGGCCCAGAATTAAAAAAAAATGCCCCGGTGCAGGAATAACTAAGACAGACATTTCTCAGTCACTTTTACATAAAAATTCAAACCATTTTCAGTATTCGTTTTGCAAAATCATACTCTACAAATTGTCTCGAATAGATTTATAATTTTGATATTTGGCTACGGAATTGTAAAATAGGCCTAAATAAGCAGATTTTTAAATACACTTTTCTTTGACTTTTTCGGAAAGAACTCTACAACGGTATATATGTAGTTTTAATGAGAGTAAAAATAAAATTTATTTGACTTTTTTCGGATATATATATAACGGTATATATGTGATTTTTATAAGAGTAAGAATCAAATTTCTTTTTTAGAGAAAAAATATTGCAGATTATAATTTATAATTTTAAAAAATGTGACTATTTCTAAGATGTGCTACTACCGGAATCGTGCAAAATGGGTGCCGCGAATTTTTTTACCACGACAAGGGTGCTGCGGCGAAAAAACTTTGAGAACCGCTGATCTACTGTAATTTTAGCAAAAGATAATTTATAAGTGATTTCCGGAAAATCAGAATAACCCTCCGAGTACTATGTTCGGAACAATCCTTCTGTATACTGGGTTCTAAGGTCAAAACAATTCTCTACCTCTACAGTGTCCCACCGATTTGAATATTTTAAATTCTGAAGTTGTGGTGTTTATGTAGGTGTTTACCTTTTACTGTTGATAGCGTATGTGGCATCGATACCTACCAAGCTATGAAGTTTTTACTGCTCCTTACCACTAAGATAAAAATGTTTTTAAGTAATAAGAACACAACTGTCCGATTGATTGATGGATTCAAATTCCAATGTCATAAAATCTTGGCACATAACATACAATGCTTGAGCTACTCCAGAAAAAAAGTCATAAAAATAAATTATGAAAATCCAATTGTGTAAAGCGTGTATTTAACCAAAAAGATCAAGAGTAACTTCATTTTCTGCTACAGTCTTAGCAAATAAGAAAAAAAATTAGCCATGGTCAATAATTAATTTTAGGGCATGAAGAAGTGCCCCGTTTTGCTGTGGGACCTGGATGACACTAAACCTAAAGAGATGCGTTCGGGATACCGAATTGTTTCATGTCACGGGATGCATCTTGGAGACTTCGGATGAATTTCAGGTGTGACAGCTCAAACTGCATGGGCGTATTAGTACCAGTAATACAAGATTTAACTAAACCTCAAACATCCTTTAATTTTATGTGACTTCATGAAGATTAATTGCAATAAATTGTACTATCGCAGGTTGTTAAAATTTTACTCAAATATTATAAAATACTTCATATTGTAGTCATCACTCAATACAGCTCTCTTTAATAAGATCGGTACCCAATTCGTCTCAAAATTGCATCAGACTTTAAAATTATATCGGAAACTTTCATCGTTAATTTTAGTTTGATGCTATAAAATAAATCCTATAACTTGTCCATTTTTTTTTTAATAATACGAAGAAGAGACTCTTGTTTTTATTGACGGTATAAAATGTTCTGCAATGTCATTAACTCGTTTATATAGAGGAAAATTTGAACTGGACGGGAATCGAACCCGGGTTTTGAATTTTATACCCTGACGCCTCGTCGTCTATCCTACAGTCGGTACCCAGTTCCAAATTCAAATATTCCTCTAGGCTCCTATCGAATTGTATAGTTGTTCGCACATCTACATTTTAGCGATGATGCATTATGACTGGTCCTATAGGTTTTAAATTAATCAAGCTTTCCTTGGTAATAATAATAATAATAATAATAATAATAATAATAATTTTATTGTCGTTAAGCCAGAAGCAATAGACAATGTCAAAGTACAAGAATATACAACAAAAGTGAAGAAATCATGAGAATTTATAAAAGATTTACATTAGAAATACCCTAAACATGTAAACAAGACCAAACATCCCAACACATGCTATTATAATATCAATAGAAAATTACAAAAATATCTACAAAGAAAATAGCATTAATGAACAGTAGTTTATAATGTACTGATATTAATTTAACATAAGCAAGTTTACAATACAGAATGTGTGACATCACATTATGGGAAATAAGGATAGAGACATGTGTGATAGGAAATTAGAACTTTATATGTGATGAACTTTAGTCTACTGTCAATGTTGTGTCAAGAAAATCTTGCAACGAATAAAAAGATGTTGTAATCAGCAAGTTATATAATGCTTTTTTAAAAGAATTTAACGGTTTATTTGTTAAAGTTAATGGTAGTTTATTATATAAGTTAAGTATATAAGGTAGTAGTAAGTTAATGACAGGTTTTCCAGGTTTTCAATCTTATCTCACTGAAGAGATTTATCTTCACTCTTATAAAACTGGAAACTCGTCAACGTTCGTATGATAAAAGAATGGAATGATTAACAGATAACGAAACAAGGAAGGACCCTGTACCTTGAGCTTGAAGAGCTGGATTTATATGATAACGTGGATAAATCGTCAGTGGGTTATAAGTTTAAAATGAACATAGACCATTTCAACAGAATAGGTTGTTTCCAAAATGACAATTTTTACACGAGGACAATAATATTTATTATTTTCATATAATTATTAAGATAAAGAGTTAACATACTAGCGTTATATTTCTGTTTTATGCATTTTTTTTGCAGTGACGCGTATATAAGTCATTAGCAGGGAAAATATAATATAATATTTGAACTCGTGTTTCCGTGGACATTAAGAAATTAATTGAAGGTGGTCTTGCTCGGTATGCCATAGCAACCGGGCAAAAAGAGCATTGAATGATTTGGATGAAACTCACTAAGCGGGATGTTTTTTTTGGGGGGGGGGGGGAGGGGGGACTAGGGAACTTGAATCTGAAGTATTTTTTTTCCGGGCAGCGCACTTTAACAGTAAAATACACATCGAAACTGGGGTTTTGGCTTTTTAATTATATATCAATCGTTTTAATTGTTTATGCACGATTTGGGTAAGGTTCATGAATCTGTGGTACGTATTAATCGTTTCATTTCGAATCTATGCCCATACGGAAGCACAAGATTCGTTTTATTCATTTAATTATTATTATATTTATTGTGTAAAATAATATAAAAGCGTAATTCGTGCAATTTATGTAAAAACGACGTAAGTGTTAATAGATATGTTTTAATTATTTTTATATTACAAAAATTATTTAAGTAAAACATCTAGCAGTTGGGTAAATAATCGCGGGCAAAGCCACAGGCTCCTGCTGGTGTTAATATATTATGTGTAAAATAGAATTATTAGATTGCGTGTAATTCTGAGGATTGTTTATATATTTAATAGTTGTCGCAATTATGCAATGTACAGCGTACATTATCAATAAGTATTATTAACCTCAGCTGTCTAGGCCTATTTTATGTACAGGTAGGAGGAAAAAAAGCGGACCGACTCGTGTATCTGATTTCAGAGTCTTGTGATAGCCTACGTAAATAAATGTAAGAGATGTAACGCAAACGTTTGTTTTCACAAGCAATGCAAATTACGTGAAATTATTTCTCAATTCAAGCAATTTATCGGCTGTAGAACAAATTTCAATAAATTCCCTGCTATCCTGTGAATGCCGCTAGGTATGCGCAGTGGCTCATATCGGCAACTTAGATATTTAAGTCGGTCCGCTTTTTTTCCCCCTACCTGTACAAGGCAAGATGTTGTCTCTCTTTACTTAATTGATCTTCCATGAAGCAGGTCACAGATCTAAAAATATTTTATCATTTTTAGCTACGAATATCCCAGTACAGTAATAACGTCTGGCTATAAGTTAACCTTGTACCGGTCTCTACTTTTAGCTTTTATTCCTTTATGCTCAGTTAGCCAGGTAATTTTCCCCTTTGTTTTGTCAGTGCTGCCTTGTTCCTTTTATCTATAGTTAGCTTGTTAATACGACAAAATCTTGTTTCAACATCGCCATGCGTATTATGCTTATTTGTAATTATGAAGAACGACTGTGGCCATTGTTTGTTCTTTTAAAGTTGACAACGACAACGCGGAAGCAAGCTTCTAGAAGACAATATTTTTTTTAGTGTAGTGCACTCCTTTGTTAAGTAACATTACAGCTTAACAGTCTGTTTAAAGTTAAATCAGGCTTGAACGACTGCGTTCTCGTAATCCTTTTAGGTTGGGCATTGTGTCTCAGAATGCGTAAGATACATCGGTTAAATCCAGTCTTTGAAGCAATCTATTTTTATTTTGTTGCACAGGCTGGCTACATGCTACCATTTTCATTAAATAAACCGAAAATTATCTTCCAATATATAAATAAAATCGACTTGATTAGATCCTGGTTTAGGTTTTAAACCCAGGACGTAATCGGCGACCAATCCTATTAACTACTAATAATAATTTACACCTACTAATACAAAGTACGCAAACTACTACTACTCTAATCAAGTAGTTTACGAAAAATGTGCTAATCTACTAACAAAATTGCTAAATCAACAACTAAGTTACTGTCGATATGCAAGCCTTTCAGTTAGAAAAGGGTCTTCGGAAAACTGAGATTTTGGTTCTTTTTACATAGACATTCTAACGCTATTATAATTTTCTTCAGTTTATGTTTGATTAATTTACATGTCAGTTAATCAGCATTTAGTCTTTTGTTCGGTTTGTTAACTTATTCTGCGTTTCTTCTTCTTTTATTCCCCCCTTAGAGGGTCTTAATGAATAACACCGAAATATTTTACATGAGCATAGAGGGGGCATAGGCAAGCAACTTTTATTAAGAGATTTTTACTCTATGACGTAAAATGTGTATGCTACAGTGCATTAAAGCCATTACAATTTGGTGCTCATAAGCCAATAATTAAGCGAAAAAAGGGTTAAAATTTTTATTAAATTGACTTCATGCCTTCTTAGTGATCGATAAAAACCTGATTCTTAATCATTCATCACCAGCTATATCATAATTTCGTGTTTTTATAAATTGCAAAAATTTCGGACTAATCACATGACTGGCCGCCACTGCATTAGTTTTTTTATTCATACCTACAGTGGTAACAACGAAGTTCCTTTGTTTTGATTTTTTTTTTTTCAAATGTTAGAAGTTAGTGGCGGCCATGCCCTGGGAGATTTTATGCTGTAACAGGAAAAATTGAATCCATAGAGCAAAAATCTCCTAATAAAAGTTGCTTGTCTATGTCCCCTCAATACACCGGTAAAATATTTCGGTGTTATTTATTAACACCCTGTATAAAATTGAATTAATTGCATTGCTAAATGTCCAGTTTTTCTGAATAATTCCTGCCAAAAAGACCAAAGTGAAAAAAGGCTTCCTAACTAAGGTTTAGGCCTACTTTAAAATAACTCGTGTGTAGGCTAATTTTACAGATGGACGCCTCTCCCCCTTGCATTTTCTGCATGGGATTATTACTTGTTCCGGTTGTCCAGTCATGAATGGACTGGGACACACCTCCCCCATTATCCTCTCGTGTCCTGCGCGAATTAAGTCACCAATCACTCCACGCTCCTGACCAGGACTTGCGTACTGTGCGATATCAACAGGTGGTATTCTTCCCCTTATCGAGTGGGGACAAGCATAGGCGTACCGAGGGGGGGGGTTTGGGGGTTTGAAACCCCCCCCCCCATTAATAAAAAAAAAAGGAAAACTGTATAATTTTTTTAAGTCTGCCCATAAATTACTTAATAGAAGTATAAAGTTTGGGAAGATTAAAACTCGTTATTTTGCGTCTTAATTTTTAAAATATTCCGGGGTAAACCCCCGGAAGCTTAAAACTCGTTATTTTGCGTCCTAATTGTTAAAATTTTCCGGACGGTCCCCCGGAAGCTTAAAACTCGTTATTTTGCGTCTTAATTTTTAAAATTTTCCGGGGGAGGTTCCCCGGAAGCTTAAAACTCGATATTTTGCATCTTAATTTTTTTAATTTTCCGGGGGAGGACCCCTGGACCCCCTCTCCCTGGGGGGTATTCCATACCCCCAGACCTCGCGGATGTTATAACCCCCCCATATGGTCGGCCTGGTTACGCCTATGGGGACAAGAGATCACCAAATGAAAATGTGCGTGCATGAAATAGGGCGCAACAAGTGGAACTCAGAAGCCAGAAATGTGATGCATATCTCGGTTATTCCAGGATTTGAACATTACGGTTTTAACAAACGGTTTATCCGAACATAAAGATGTAGGCCTACGGTCATATTATGAAAGAACAGTTTCCCCTATAGTAAGTAGTATTACAACATAATATGATGAACCCTCATATTCCCATTTTTGCGGGTTTAGCCTACAACATTCAAACACTTAACTCTATCTTTCCAAACTTTCTAAGGAAAGGAATGATCGATTTTTTAATTCAACTGTATGTATGCACGCTTTAACTACGAGGCGATACTGCGTGCTTAGTATGTTTGGGTATAGGTAGGTTGTCCATAAGTATAGGCTAGTCCAGTTATTCATTGCATGGCCAGGCGGCTTCCTTTCGTTTGGAGGAAAAGTTTGCCGACAGCTCAACCCATGTTCTTTGTTTTTACCGCACCAATCAGCTAGTTACCCCAGCCAATCAAAATCTAAGAATGTCCTGTGGCGATTTTGACAGCTACTCGTCTACTCCGCGTGGAGTGAAAAGCGGGGTTGCAAGATCAAGTTACAGTGTGAATTGAATAAAGCTAAGGAAGAACTGAGGTCAGTGAAACAATGAGAGAATATTGCAACATTGCTTTTGTTTTGGAAAGCGGAAGCCCAAGACCGATTTAGTCAGATCAATTAACATAGAGAAACACCGAAACCTTTGAAGCCGACTGGCCATGCAATGAATAACTGCACTATACCGTCGTTTTAACGAAAATTTCGCTTTTGGACCGTTTTATATAAACTAAACTAAACTCCGTGGCGCGACATCCCCGAAGGAACAAGGCCTACCACCCGACTGCTGCGTCATCTACCTATAGGCAGATGGCAGGATTGGGGGCATGTGGTCAGCATGCCGACACCCCCGGCCGTTAATGGTGGTTTCCATGACCGGAGCCGCTACTTCTCTATCAAGTATCTCCTCAATTTGAATCACGAGGCTGAGTGCACCCCTACCAGACCTCCCTACCTCAGAAAAATCCGAGGATGATTTTTATTTAATATTGGTCAAGTGTAATTTATTTAGGCCTATTATTCGTAACCTATAATCATACATCAATATCATGATTACCAGTAAACTGAATAATAACATCAAGTAAACTGTTGTAGAACGAAGTACAAGTATGCGTTTGTTTAATCAGTGATACTTGCAATTATGATATGCAGAAAATAAGTTATTTTTTAAATCGATTACCGAGTTAAGCTCCAGATCGATTCATTAAGCAGGGCTTACGGAAGAACAAAGCATATGTGAAGGAATATGTGGGTAGTGTTATTTGTCCAAGTTACCTGTATTGCAACTTCCAAAGCCGTATGTGAACAGTATAAAACAATATGTTGCTATGAGAACTGATTTGCATGCTATAAATTCTTTCTAATATATTACTATACAATAGGCTCTAAAATGGGTATTACTGCGATACCGGTCGACCGATTTGGCCCAATATGAATAGGCTTCTTCCCATGAATGTTATAAATGCGTATACCAAGTTTCATGAAAATCCGATAAAGTGTATTTGAGTTATCGCAAGTACAGGCACACGGATGGACAGACAGACAAACCGACAGTCAGACCGACGGACAGACATTTTCCCGTCCACCACACAATCTCAAAACGTACCATTCTGGCACTTAATAACCACGGATTTGCACTGTTCGAAACTCAGTATCAATATCAATACTTATCAGAGAAAATATCACATCTTTTGGTATAGTGAACGGTGTAGCCTACTTCCGAAAGCAAAGTTCTGTTCAGGGCCCTGTTTCAAAGAACTTGCTAATAATATTAGCTAATAATTTAGAACTCATAATATTATTTATTAGTCAACAAAATGTTGTTGCATAGAGATATGAACACTATTCATAATATTTCTTCACTAATAAGTTTATTATTAGTTCATTCGTCAGCTGATTTATTTGGAGGTTATGTCTGGATTGCTGTTTGTATTTTGTTGCCTTCTTAGTCTTTTTGTCAATATTATTTCAAAGGAGCAGGGCCTACATATATCTTCATAAATGTAACAAATAATCAAATCAGGTAAACTGATGTAACAAAGTGCCAGAAATGCTTTTGTTTAACCAGTTAGGCTATAATTGCAATTATGATGTGCAGAAAATAAGTTTTCTTAAAAATTGATTTCCAAGTTAAGCTCTAGATTAATTAATTAAGCAGGGATTACGGAAGAACAAAGGTCTTGTTTTTAAACAAAAATCAGATTAAAATCGTCCATCATCAGCAGAACTATAGTCTACAGATTTATGATATCTTGACAATCGCACACTCACATTAAAAAAAAAAAAGCTAAGTTGGCCGGTTTCGAGATTTGAACCAGGGACCTCCAGAATGCGAGTCCAAGACGTTACCATCTCAGGCACCTCGTTCGGTTTAACGGTCAGTAGATAAACATATGTAGGGGAATAAAACAATATGTTGTCATGATAACTGATTTGCATAATTTGACGAATTCTTTCTAATATAATACCATAAAATAGGCACTAAATTGGGTATTACTCCGGTACCGGTCAACCGATTTGGTCCAATATCAATAGGTTTCTTCCCATGGACGCTATAAATGTGTATACCAAGTTTTATGAAAATCCAGTAAAGCGTACTTGAGTCATCGCGCGTACAGACACACGGACGGATCGACGGACGGGCTGACGGACTGACGGACAGACAATCTCCCGTCCAGCACACAATCTCATAAAGTTCCATACTAGCACTTAATAACTAAATCTGAGAAATGAATATATCTGCCAGGCACTTATTCAAGATAGCATCAACCTGAAATCGTAAAAACTTGTTAGGACAAACAAATTTGATAGCGTATGTAAGTTTTTTCTAAATCGATTATTACATCAGAGTGATTCATTTTCCACAATTTTAAGAGCACGAATAGCCTAAGTTATGGGCCCAAAAACACTTATAGAAAAACACCTAATGTTACCAAGAAATTTTATTAGTTCTGCAGACTATGAAAAAGTTTACTAATAATGGAAACAATATTTACTAGTAATTTACGGCCCTGAATTCATAACTAATATTATTAGAAAATATTCTTATGAAACAGGAGACTAATAATAAGTAATATTATTATGTATTTGCTAATAATACGAGTGTAAAAGTTCTATGAAACAGGGCCCTGGTGAGATATATAATCTCTGTGCTTTTCAGGTATTATTTTAAGTTTGCTTAGAGTACCAGTACATGTATGGAATTGCTGGTTGGTGTATGGTTATTTAACGACGGGGATGAACTGCTACTTAGGCCTGTGACCGTCGCCGGTGTGCCGGAATTTTGTCCCGCAGGAGTTCTTTTACATGCACACATAAATTCCATCGACCTGGGCCGGGATCGAACCCGCAATCTTAGGCACAGAAAGCCAGGGCGATACTAACTGCGTCACCCAGGTCGACTGTATTGTGGCCGGATTCCTTCAGCCATGGTAGGCCTATTGAAAATGTATTTCAATTAAATAGTTGTGATTTCACAATGTTATGTAAAAACAAAACCCAAACATCCAAGGTTAAAAAGTAGATTAATAATAATCTCCTAAACTGTAATTCTACATAAACTTAAAATCCTTCTTGCGAGCATTTGCCTCTGTCAATTTTGTTACTACATCATCAAAACTGACTCGTTTTGCAACACAGCTCTCAATTTATATTAGTATAGGGCTAAGCTTGGAAACGAGATATTCCTCTCTTCTCTTTCTCGTCGGGCTTATATTATTACAGTGGACCCACGGTGCTTCCGATCTGGTTGTTTCTAACCTGTTTTTATTTAATTCGTTGTTTAAAAAAATATGTATAATATTGTTTAATAGACAACTGTTTATTAACTCAAACCTATACTCGTCGCTGGTCTTGTAAAATAAATACAATTTTGGGGCCTATGCGGACCGCCCTTCCCGCCAACGCCTTGGTACGCCACTGTGTATACCCTCCGGTAAACATAATCTTCAATAAACAGATTTTGACCTTTGAACGTTTATCTTTCTCTCGGATTTTATGATACAACATTAAAATAATTATGACTTTCCCGCATGTTAAAAAGATAAGTATCTGTTACTAACAGTAACAGATGATAAAACATTTACAATGACGTCACTTGCAGTCTCATTGTGAATGAGGAAACCAGATGGAAGACTGCGGTATCATGCTATTGTCATAGTTTGTACAAAAGAAAATTCATTGATTTCCCTTGAGCATAATCATGTGTTTTTATTACTAATTCGATCCGAATATTATGGAAAAGAAGAGACTGTAGCACGAGCCCTATATGGCATCAGTAGCGCTTTCTTCAACAACCCACACTCCCATTTCCAGTAAGAATAAGCATTCGACTCGTCCAAGCCGCGCGCATGCCCACTTCGCCCACCGAAGTTTTAGTTCACTCCTTCCTTCAGTGGTGTTGCAGACCTCATTGCGTGAGGGTTATACTTAATAAACACTAACATTTCTCAGGTATAGACATCGAAAATAGTGCCGACATAATAATGAGTGACACTAACCCTTCTACGCAAAGTATAGCGGACTATTTAGCGCAGCTACTAAAAGATAAGAAACAATTAGCGGCCTTCCCGAGTGTTTTTTTACATGTTGAACGGCTACTTGACGAAGGTAAGGTTTTATTTCATGTTGAATGTTGCTTCTTGTCTAGAAGGAAAGTGGTTATATCAGTGTGAAATTAGTGCCATTGTTGTTTATACTCGATTATTACATGTGATTATAAAGATTTACATTTTTAAAATTCGGCATTAGGGACCCTCGACACTTTTTACGAAACCAATAAACGGCTGTGTACTTAATAATATCCTTTCGTTTTCACTCATTGTTGGATTGTCTGGTAATATCAGTCTAGAAAAGGTTTAGAGAGTTTCAGTGAGAAAGTTGTGTTATTTTATGCAGGATTGATATATTCTAGGGACAATGTTAAAAATAACATGCTTGCATATATGGGCTCATGTCAGCTTTCATACATTTTACTGCTGACAACCTGACACTGTCTACGTACGTACCGTACATAACCATTTTGGTCATGTGAGTAGGTTACTTTTGCTATTTATTTATGATTTATAGTGATACTGGAGAAAGTGATAGTCATTCAGAGAAGTGTAAATTTTTAACTACCGGTATAGCATCTGGTTTCACCATAACCTCAAGGATGACGTTAATTTTGAAGTGGTCACCAAGGAAGAGTGCTGATTGTATATCATCATCAATTTCTATATAGAAATTCACAACAGACTTGTTTTACAGACTGTTGTGGATATAAATATCTCCGAAAAACTACCTTTACATTATTGTAAATGGGTAAACTTCAATTGCAAGTCATAATTTACAACATGCCCTTTCGATAAATGTTGATTTGGAAGTGTGATTACCATTTAGAGGAGTTGGAATAGTGATTCAAACACACATATTGCTAAAGCTTTTTGCCGCTCCTCATCCCTCCACTATATGCCCTCCCCCCTTGCTAGTCCCCACGCCCCCTAGGTCTGCATTCCGTTGCCGCCATCTTGAAGCCCATCTCGCCAAGTCGCGACAGGTCTTGAGATGAAGCAGACTTGGCTTTTTAACTTGGCATAGTCTGCTTCAGATGTTCATGGAGCATTTGACCACTACCTAAACTGAAAATATCGTCCCTGTAGTACTTCACCCTGTCACGTTATTTTGCCCTTGTTATCGCTCATTATCTATTGCGGTATTTCATTGGTATTTCTTATAAGCGACTGCATGGTACATAACTGTTGCTGGTGTAAGTGGTGTGAGGGGGTTTCTATTTTTGGTGATCTATGTGGATTTCTAATTCCATGAGTGTTGTCAAATATTGAATATTATTGAAGTGTGTAAATACTAAAATATTATTACCGATTGAAAGCCTGACATAATTGTTTCTGTAGGCTATGAGTAGGTCTGAAGTAAACCTCATATGAACTCTGTGGCTCCGTGCATAAACATGCATAATAATAACTCATAGCTCCTCTCTTCTGACGTATTGCTATTTGTAGGGAAGTATTACATTAAAAAAAAAAAAAAAAAACTTTGAGAGTTTTGGTGTCTAAACGAAGTTAAAGGTGGGCCTACCGGCATATAGAGGATCAGCTACCGGTATTCTATAATTGTTATTCTAACTAAAAAGAAAAACAGCGGAATATCACCTAAGGTGCCCATAATATAATCTATCTAACTTAAAGAATTCTCTATACTACTACTGACGTCAATAGGCTATTTCTTGTGCTGAATGTAGGCTAAGGAGATTTTAAAGTCTGTATCTGCTAAATGGACAGTGTGATTTCACATGCATTTATGAGAAAACGATCACCCATAAACAGGTTGTGTGAAAGAATTTAATCTTTAATTTTGCATTGCAAATACTTTACCTAAACCGGTACTTGTCTTTCAAAATAATCTGAGTACGATGTGAATATAATCTTGTAACGTACTGCAATATTTGTAATCAGGCATTAGGCCTACAGTATATGAAGAGGAAATGAACAATAAATAAATAAATTAAAAAAAAAACTATTTAGCTTACTAGTATGAACGCTGGAAATAATACTTACAATTTTGGTTCATCGAAGAAATTGTTGAATTGAATGCAGTTGGCTATAGTGTTCCATGCCTTGACATGTTTTAAAACCGGAACCTTACCGTTTGAATCTTGCTTCACTTGCTCCGTCTTTCATTGTCACTTTTCCTGGAAAGGATAGTAGGCTACTTGAGGCAAAATAGGAATGCCGGTACTTTTAGAGGCTGTAAATAAATTTGTTTGCATTCTTGTGAATTTTCGGGTCTAATATGATGGAGTAAAATAATCCATCTGTCATGTCATTTTTTGTCTGAAATGAAAAATCTGGAATAGACTAGTTAAAATGGCTAGATAGGCCCACAATAATAATTATTGTTATTACCGGTATTATTGTTATTAGCGCTATTTTATTATTATTATTGTTATTATTAGGCTACTGTATTATTATTACCGATATTTTGAAAGTGGATGTTTTGAGGTTAAACGTCCATCCTCGTGTGTGGCAACACACAGTGTTTATTTTAATTCATTGTTGTTAAACTTTTGAGAAATTAGCCCAAATGGTTTCTCGGAACTATGAAACTCCTCTTTATCCATAAATCTGATAATATTCTGAAGCTTACAGTGGCTCACAAAAATTGAAATGAAATGAGTCTATGAAGTTAAAACATTACCTTAGCAGAATGAAGGCAAATGGTAGTTTCGTTTGCCATGAGAAACTACAGTTTCCCGGCGAGTTTATGAAAGTATAATTTAATTTTATATTACAGTGTATTTTTAAAATAATTCTTCCTTCTACGCCACAAAAATAATAGCATCCACTGATAAGAACCCCATTCATTATGTGACTTAGCCAATGTCTTAAAAGTGACAATAAAGCGAGGCAGAAGTCGCGTCTCGTATCTGGTAGTGTGTAGCCTATAGTGAAAAATAGGGCAGTTCATCGAAGAGCTAACAAATTTTTACCTGGTACTGAAATATACCTTAGATTAGAGCATCTTACCATACACTGAGAGCAGCTGCGATCAACAGTGGCCTAAACTGCCTTGTTAAATTAAATTGTCACATCTGCAGTTTTCAGTATTTTGAAGTAAGAACAGCTTTGGAATTGAGAACTGGAAACGCCAACTCAGGACGAACTCTTTTATCTAAACAATTTCTACATTAATACTCACCTGTACTGAAGTTAGAAGTCTATTATGGTTCTGATAACCTGCTGTTAATAATTAACTGTCCCGAACATATAACCACAGTATAATGTGGGTGCCACTTTTTTAATCAGTGAATAGGTAATTAGGCGTATTTACACTTGTCTGCAGTCCAGTACAATGTTGCCAAATACGTACCAAAGCACTTACTTTACTTAAGAAGTAGTGAATGACAGCGACAACATTGGGGAAACCCACGCGACTACAAGAATAGCTGTTCTTTGTCGGTGTCGAAGTCGGTGCAGATTTTCTGATTAGGGAACAATGCTATTATATTCTTTTGTAGATAGACGATGGTTTGGGACAAAGCCTTCCTAAAATGGCACAACTGTAAGTATTAATACGTATACTGTGATAATACACTGCAGGAAGAGTCTAGAGTCACAGTCTAAATTCCTCCGTATTCCAAAATATCCCCTCTTCCCTTGGTAGAAAACTAAGTCGTATTGCCAACGAAGTCAATTAAAAACATAGTATTTCTGTGTTTTAAGCCTAAGAGTTCTATTCTGTGTCTTGTAAAATGTAGTTTATTGTGTTTTTAAATTAATTTATAAATAACATTTTTTATTTTATGCAGAAAAGACGAGAGGTGGGCTATTATTAATTGCATACAAATTAATAAGTCCTTCCTGTTAAATTTGTCTTTAACATTTCATTTAGTCGATAAGATACTAAGTTAATTTTAAAATCGAATAACTTAAATTATAAAATTACAAAGTAACAATAAGTTAAAAATGACAATACCCGGTACAAGCTTAAATAAGGCATAAATCCAGAATATAACCAGATACAAAGAAAGGAATATTATATTTTATTTGAAAAGGAAGGAACTAACAAAATAGGAACAATAACAAATGCAGGTTTGGTTTATGGTTTTTAACAACGGGGGTGTATTGCTACTTAGGTCTGTGACCGGTGAGAATTTATTTTACATGCCTGTAAACCTACAGATATGGGTTTGTGTCGTGCCTGTTTGTTCAGTGTTGTTAGTCGCTGTAATTGATGCATGGTACAGGATTTTATTTATTTATTATTATTATTTTTTGTACTGAGTCTTTAAATCGATTTAGAGCCCTTAAACAGCATCTTTTCAAATGGTCCTACGTATAGTTTCAACCCCGAAACGTTGGTGGGAATGTACAGTCCTCGTATTGCATATACTAGCTAGATAATTCTGTGTAGGCCTTTACCAGATTTGAAGTATTGTAGTTTTATTATCGAAGAGACCTATTCTTCGCTACATTATCTTATAGACGTTTAGATATAGGTCTTCAGCAGGGGCATATTGAGATTGCTAGTGGTTGGTTTGAAATTGAAATTTAATATTGTAAACTAGCCTCCTGTAACGTTTAATACACGTCCAAAAGTGGATCTGTTTCCAAAACAATAAGTTATAGTGCACATTTAATTACTGTTTTAGTCTAACCTTTACCATAACTTGCGCGAATTTCTGAAAAATAATCTCATCGGCGCAGAATCTGTTTTGTATTTTACAGATTTACTAAGGAATATTCACAGGCTATTAGGTTACCGGTATACTACGCACACTGATTTTAATGGTAGTGTTAAAGATGATCGTATGTCCTACCATGTGCACAAACCCATCATTTAAAAATACGTATTGCCGCATAGCTCTTCGTGTTTTCAAACACTTTTGCTCCATTTTTTGTGTTTCATGTCATATTATCATGCTGTACCTATTTGCTAAATAACATGGTAAAATGTATTGCTTATAAGTATAACTGAATTATTTAAACCTAATTCTTAAAAAGAACTCCATACATGTGAGGTTGTCAAGATTCCAGCCACATCTGGAAATATTTCAGCCTTATTTTAATAAAACCTGTTTTTGTTTCAAGACCTTCTAGCACAATATTTTTATAGAAACTTCAAATAACTGGCATTTTATTTAGGAAGTTGAAAATAAAAGTAGCAGAACGCAGCCTACAACTTACAACTGTGGCATTAGCATAACATATAGATATTTATAATTAAGCTATTGCTATTGCAATTTATTTATTTATCTATCAATAAAGACCTCAAATAATAATGCAGAATTGCTCATAACTAGGGGCAGTACAACATAATAAGAATTTATGTAGATTCTTGGTTGTGCCACTTATTTATGTGTCTATATACAAGTGAGTTAATGCAGACAATAACTTTGAAAACTTACATTCGGGTGTAACCGTACTTTGTACTCAACACAGACGACAATCTCATATATAGCCCCTGTACGATTGACAATACGCACCCTACTGTTTATACTTCCACACATAACACCTAACTTCAAACATTCATTCCCCATATAACACCTAACTTCAAACATTAATTACTCCATTAAGAAAAAAGCGACAAGGAAATCAATTACACCCATCAATAGCCAATAACAGCCCCTACAGTTTGATATATTACACATAACTTTTTATTAACCCGTTCCATCATTTTAATATAAAAACCTTAATAACTCTTTTCATTTTTATCACACCCACTACAAATTAATACCATTGGAAGCCCCGTAAAATAGCCCATCAGGATTAAATAACCAGAACTATGATAACTTTCAGTTATCAGAGTTATTGATAAAAACATAAACCTAGTACCGCCTACTTCGTCTTGAGCCGCCCGGCTGGCGCCTAGCCAATTTTGACAGCTCAAGTAATTAATGACCGATGCAACTTGCCTGTTTCAACGACGAAAAACGGAATATATTTCAAATCGGATAGCAGAAGAAACTACCTTACCCCAATCAGAGAAGACTTAGACACAGACACAACCAATTGGAACTACTTACCCCCACTACCCCTTACAAAGATATTAGCAGAAAGCACGGACATCTCGTCATCTATTGATCACACGACAGCTTAGACTAAAGAACTTCAAGACACACTTCAGACAAAAGACCACGTTAAACATTATTAAACTCAAGTAACTTTGCAATATATTGATATTTAAACGTTATAATCCGCGCGATAGAAATAGAAGTTATTAGCAGCGTCGAAGCGCGTAATTTATATTATTTGGTAAAGACATTGATTTTATTATTACGAAACCTTAATTGTGAACGTAAGATTGAACATTATTATCCGCGCGATACAAATAGAAACTACGAGAGAGTAAATGTGAAAGTAAATAGAAGTGTTCAACGGCGCGTACAAGTGAAGTAATTACTATTACAATTTAGCAAGTTACAAAGTGTTACTTACGAACCTTAACGACGTACTAAATACTACTAAATATCAGGACTTACATCATCTAATAGAACTAAATCGATTAATTCAGCATTTCAGCAAATACTAAACTTTGGAAAATATATATTAATTTGAAAAGACGACTCAACTTTTAGTTACCATTATTCCTGACACCGCCCTTTGACTGTTATCTCGATTTTCTCTAGCCACTTCCCTAGATAAGAGTTCTCTAGCTTATAACTACCCCTGAGTACTACGCCCGGCACCCCTTATTTTAATCAGAACTCCAGAACTACTACACATCTAAAAATCGCACCTACAGTGATAAATCTTCATAACCCCAGTACGGTTATAAATGACGTCCAATCTTGTGGCCTAATTAAAGAACTGTTATAAATAGCTGACCAACGTAAGCAACGGTTATAAATGGCGACCATCGTGATTGCTTGAATTTGAAGACCGAGGGACCAGTCAATAAAATTTAATTTTTCAACAATAAAATTCAGGAACACTACACTAAATCACACACCACCAAGTTTTAAATTCTGTGAGAAATTTTATTAGAGTCAGCACACCATTGGATTATTCATCATTTCATCAATACCCCCCCCCCCTGGATCTTCATCTACAACATTTTCCCTCATCACCTGGGCACCTGGACATCACCTTTGGCCTGCCGCTGGACATCTGGACTACAAAAGGGTATCGTTAATCCAACTTAAGTGTCGAAAACTGAATTTTGCTCCTATTTTTATTTGAATTCAAAGTAAATTTTTTCAATTTAAATTTCAAATTTTTTTTGTATTGTAATTAATTTTTATTTTTTAGTAAATTCAATTGTATTGTATTAGTTTATGAAATTAAGGAATAATAAAGTATTCCAAATCATGGAGCCAAATTCTGATACTCCGATATTATGTTCAGAACAGAATCCTACTTCTGAAAACAATGAAAGTGCCTCTGTTCCTATTTCTGACAACTTAGAAATTACTCAGCATGAAACCGAAAGTGACCTTGCTGGCTTGCCTGTTACGCAACCCCCTGTTAATATCCCAGCTGTGAGTGCACCCACCCCATCGACTTCAACTCAGAACACCATAAATTTAGACCCTAACCTTCCTTCTTTCAGTTTAGATTTTTTGTCACAAATCCAGGCAATGATGGTAGGAATTTCTACTCAAGTGAACGAATTTGCTACACAGAACTCCACACTTGAAAGTCAGATTGCTAACATAAATACTACATTAAATTCCACACTAGAAACACAGAGCCAACAATTGAGAAATGAAATGGCCACACAAAATGCTACAATGAACTCCACACTTGAAAGTCAAATTGCTAACATGAATACAACTATGAACTCCACACTAGAGACACAGAGCCAACAATTGAGAAACGAACTAAATTCAACACTTGAAAGTCAAAATCAACAAATGACCACAATGAACTCCACACTTGAAAATCAAATTACTAACATGAATACTACACTAAATTCTACACTTGCTACTCAAAATCAACAAGTAAGAGACGAACTTGCTATTCAAAACCAACAAATTACAACAATGAACTCTACACTGACAACCTTAATCACTGAACACCGCACTCAGGTTACGTCTGAATTACAAAATTTAGACAGTAGAGTCACAGCTCAAATAGCTACTTCAGAACAAGTGTTGACAAATCATATTTCCTCTGTAGAAAATCATGTCACCTCAGTAGAAAGGGTAACTGTTAGCAATTCTACTAAATTGGTATCCCTTCAATCAGAATTAGACCGACTTAGGCAAAGGGTAAGAGACCAGGAAAGCCTAATCGAACAAACCAGGGAAAATGCTTTGATCCCTCATGTTTGCAATACCCCATCAACATCTGCCTCTACTTCTTCCAACCCCCCTGATCCAGTACCTCAAGCCCCTGAAATACCAGAACCACCTGCACCATTACCCAGAACCAACAATGGATTGGATCAACGAGCTGCCAGCACTAATCAAACACCCCAAAATGTTGTAAACAATAGTTTTTCATTGCACAATTCAGATTTTCCATTACCGTATTTTGAAGATACCTTGAAAACAAACCCTGTCAGATATTTAAAGGACCTAAAAACTTATTTTGCTTTACGAGGAGTCCCAGAACATCTAAAAATGATTTTTGTGAATCAATCTTTGAAAGCTAACGCAGCTCGCTGGCTCCAAGTCATCGATCCCAACAACCTCCTGTCCATAGGTCAGTTTGAGGAAATGTTTTTATCTGAGTATTGGAGCGAAAGCGAGCAAAGCCGTTTGAGATCGCGAATATTTCAAGGTAGGTACGACCGTAGCCACGGCCAAACCTATCTAGAATATTTCATTTCTTTGTGTGAAAGCCGCCAACTGCTTAAACCAGAAATTTTGGAGCAAGATTTTCTAAAGGCACTCCCGTCTCACTTTCCGCCTGTAATAAGAAATTGCCTTGTTGTCGCATCTCCTCAATCCACCACTGAGATGTTAAAATTACTAAAGTCAATGCAGGACCTAACTTATACTTCCACTAAACCATCGCACCCCATTGTGTCAGCTAACCAAACTCACCGGAAAAACATCAATCTGGTACAAACTTCTGACAGCCAGGAAAATTTCCAGATTGGGTTGCGGACAGGAAATTCTAATGAGGACCAGCAAAACAATGATTCTAGGGACAACAGACCTTATTGGCCCCAAACAGAGTACGTGCGGAACGCCCGCAATAATTGGCAAACCCGTGGTTTCCGTTTCAGGCCGTATGGCAATTACAATAATAGGCAAGGGAACAGTTACCGTGGTCAGAACAGACGTGGCTATGCAGGAAATAGGCCTAACTGGTTTAACCGAAATCAGTATAATCAAGGTTTTTTCCGCCCCTACTATAGAGGCTGGAATAATTTCAGGTACTCCCGCCGTAACTACAATAATCAATATGAAAGGAACAATTCTTATGAAAGCCCGAGAAATAGACCTAACAACAATTCCCCGAGTAACATGGAAGACAGACAAGGAAATAATGACACATCCCAGAATGAAATAAGGACCCCTAAACCCCACGACCAGATTGATAGATCATAATTTTTCTTATTTTTCCTTCGCTAAATAACTCAAAACGAAACTTCCCAAAACAGCATAGAATGTTAAAATTATTCCAGGAAATGTAAATATCAAAATGAACCAGCATTACCTTATTATAAATAAATTTGAATGTTTGAAATTTTATAAACAACAATAATTAAAAGAGAATAACCATGCCAGTGCCTGCAATGTGGAGTGCACCCCCATTGTTGACAACAATCCAATTATTAGTAGTGTTATTTTTCCTTTTAGATAATAAATAAATTGAAATTTTGTTTGGAATATTAATTAAATATTTGACCACAGTAATAATATTCATGGAAATTGAAATTCTTTTGGACACTTATGACTTAAGAAGTTTATCAAATTAAATTAACATTTTGTTAATAGTGATGACATAACCACACCCCTTAGTTAAGATGTAAATAATGTATATATGTGTAGAATGTCACCCCTATTAATTCAGTGAATATTTCAGAAAATTTCCCCAATTTTATTTTAACCAACATGCTCCTTGGAACCCAATACAACGCAACAGATATTGTAAGAATTTAGAAAGTTTATTCAAAGAGAACAAAATCCCATTCAACTCAAGTCTCCCCTTAGCAGGTTACAACTCATTGTACGACCGACCCTTGGCCGGAAACACCCCGCTGTGCTGTAAACTGGTAGTAAACATTGAACTTCACATGTATAATACCAGGCAACGACCCCAATACAAACTGTTGAGAAGAAATTCTTGTAACCTACAACAATCACCTGTTAGAACTATATTATGTCATGAACCCCAAACAGAAATGCCTAAGAAAGTTTAAAGCAGAAGGAGAAGTAAAAAGGATTATCGACCAGGACTCAGAAAACGTTTTATCAGACTGACATTGTAAAATAATTAGAGTGATTCATACTTCTCAAATTAATGTTTTACCTGACGTTATATATAACGAATGTGATACTTACAAGGTAGAGTGTAATTAGCCTCCCCGTGGTTGTTGCAAAGACTATGATGAGATGATTCTTATTCTATAAAATAGAGTGAGACATCACAACAGCCATGCCACTAAAGATATAAGTGCAACAAATAAGTTTATTGCCATTGTTAGTGAATCTTTGTATATATGTAATTTTAAGATAGGCCACTCCCTTTATTTATTCAACTGAAGAGTTAAAACATTCATTTGACAAAGGTAATCACACTATTATTTGAAGTAGTAAATAAGTAAACATTGAAATTTCGACATATTTGAATTTTATTGGAGTAGTACACAGAGTAAGAATAATTAAATTTTGTTAATTTTTCAAAAAGAAAAATTATTTTACATAAACAATATGGACAGGAAATAACCCTCTCCCTACACTAATTAAGTAGAATTGTATAGCAAAAGTGAAGTAAAAGAATGATCAGAGTTAAGTAAGAATTTGAAAGTGAAATAGTTGTTGAGAAATATGTGTGTTAACAAATAAGAATCTTGAAGGTAAAACAATGAGGAATATAACAAAAGGTAAGAAATAAATGTATGATAAGCAAAATGAGTGAATAATTAAGATGGTACAATATATGTCTACTAGGAAAATATGAAGTAATGATAGTTATGAAGTGAGAAATATGAGAATAAATGAGGAAATATGATAACGAGTATTAAAAGTAATATGAAAGAAAAGAATGATAATGAGTATTGAGATTAATAAAGAAATTGTGAAGGTAAGACATAAAAGATGATTTATGAGGTTAGAATAATGGAAACAAGGTAAAAGAATATTGAAAGAATGAAAAGGAACATTAAGGAATGATTATTAATGAGGTAAATAGATAAAAAGGAGTAGGAAGAAAACATGTGTAATCTGAATATAATATCAGTGTATTAAGTAGACCAATGAGGAAGATTAGCGTACTCCAACGTTTGACATCAACAACATATGGATTAGCATCAAAAATCAGCGTTATGCAAGAAGATATTGAAATTAATATTAATATCAAGAAATTCGAGTGTATTTTATAATTTTATTTGTGTATAAGGTATAATTATGATTTTGTTTTACTAGTTAATCAAATGGACTATGAACTCAGCAAAATGTGTACTACGACCAAGAAGAAAAGTGACCAATTTAAGGTAAAATTATGTTAAAAGTGTATTTTATTGATTATGAATTTATTTGTGTATGTGTAATTACGGCAGAATTAATCAAAAGTATAGATGATGTAAGGATCTAAATTTTTCAAGAATAGATATTGAAAACAAAGACAATTGATAGAAAAGCTAATATCAAAGTAAAACACAATAGAGAGAACCCACGAAATGATTCGAAGTGACGACGGAGAATTATTTTAGGGAATCGAAAAATTATATTTCCATATTTCATACAAAAACTAAACACCGCCACTCTTCAAATTCCAGATTGGGTATTATAATGATCATAAAATCCAGCTCTTATTGATTCTGCGCAGATCAATTCCTCGCGTGAGTTTTTTAATCATTATGCGGACATCTTGTAACCGTACTTTGTACTCAACACAGACGACAATCTCATATATAGCCCCTGTACGATTGACAATACGCACCCTACTGTTTATACTTCCACACATAACACCTAACTTCAAACATTCATTCCCCATATAACACCTAACTTCAAACATTAATTACTCCATTAAGAAAAAAGCGACAAGGAAATCAATTACACCCATCAATAGCCAATAACAGCCCCTACAGTTTGATATATTACACATAACTTTTTATTAACCCGTTCCATCATTTTAATATAAAAACCTTAATAACTCTTTTCATTTTTATCACACCCACTACAAATTAATACCATTGGAAGCCCCGTAAAATAGCCCATCAGGATTAAATAACCAGAACTATGATAACTTTCAGTTATCAGAGTTATTGATAAAAACATAAACCTAGTACCGCCTACTTCGTCTTGAGCCGCCCGGCTGGCGCCTAGCCAATTTTGACAGCTCAAGTAATTAATGACCGATGCAACTTGCCTGTTTCAACGACGAAAAACGGAATATATTTCAAATCGGATAGCAGAAGAAACTACCTTACCCCAATCAGAGAAGACTTAGACACAGACACAACCAATTGGAACTACTTACCCCCACTACCCCTTACAAAGATATTAGCAGAAAGCACGGACATCTCGTCATCTATTGATCACACGACAGCTTAGACTAAAGAACTTCAAGACACACTTCAGACAAAAGACCACGTTAAACATTATTAAACTCAAGTAACTTTGCAATATATTGATATTTAAACGTTATAATCCGCGCGATAGAAATAGAAGTTATTAGCAGCGTCGAAGCGCGTAATTTATATTATTTGGTAAAGACATTGATTTTATTATTACGAAACCTTAATTGTGAACGTAAGATTGAACATTATTATCCGCGCGATACAAATAGAAACTACGAGAGAGTAAATGTGAAAGTAAATAGAAGTGTTCAACGGCGCGTACAAGTGAAGTAATTACTATTACAATTTAGCAAGTTACAAAGTGTTACTTACGAACCTTAACGACGTACTAAATACTACTAAATATCAGGACTTACATCATCTAATAGAACTAAATCGATTAATTCAGCATTTCAGCAAATACTAAACTTTGGAAAATATATATTAATTTGAAAAGACGACTCAACTTTTAGTTACCATTATTCCTGACACCGCCCTTTGACTGTTATCTCGATTTTCTCTAGCCACTTCCCTAGATAAGAGTTCTCTAGCTTATAACTACCCCTGAGTACTACGCCCGGCACCCCTTATTTTAATCAGAACTCCAGAACTACTACACATCTAAAAATCGCACCTACAGTGATAAATCTTCATAACCCCAGTACGGTTATAAATGACGTCCAATCTTGTGGCCTAATTAAAGAACTGTTATAAATAGCTGACCAACGTAAGCAACGGTTATACGGGGTACCGCAGTTTCATATCTAGAGCCGCGACCAATCTAAATTTATGGTTCTTCAGGAGTATCTCAGTTATCCCAAACGTTCCCTGTTCGTTGATTATGCATAATGTGTGATGTTTTAGAAGGAAGCTCTACTTCATACCCTGACATATCATGCATTCCCTCCGTGTATTGTTGAAGCATATGTGATGCAAGAATTGAGCACTCTCCTACAAAAATTAGCTTAGAAATGGGGAGATTAAACAGAAAAAGAAAATCAAAGAATATCTCGTTGCAAACGAACACACCTGAGTTTGTGTGTCTGTATTACACGTGATCTTAACTTAAAGTAGGCCTAGATGCCTTAGGCTACATGTATCTTTGCCTTGTGGTAGGACACTATTTCTTTCTAGAAATGCATGTAATTTCAAGTGGCAACACATTTATCGATGCATCTTCCTCGGGGTGTTATTATGTAAAACTTAATTGTAACTATCCCCACCTACTCCTTCTTTTGCGAGACCTTAAGGCTAGTTCTGGTTAACTAGGCTTGACAAGTTGTCTCGATGCCAGTCTTAACAACTGTTCCTCAGAATAAAAATAAACATTAATTTCTATTCCTTTTTCCTGCATAATTACAGTGGTGCTGACTATACCGGTAGCTGGGCGACATGCCTTGTATTTTGATAAAAGTAAGAACATGAATTTCAACTAATGTTTCTAACTGTTAATTGAACGCTTGTAAACTGTATAATTAATATGTCTATTTTAAAGATTGCTGGATTTGCTTCTCGAAATCTGCTGCGAAATTTTAAAACTGGTCATGAAGTGTGATAATTTTGTTGCCAACTTCTCCGTCTGTTTCCGCTGGATGCTTTGACACATTTCATGTTTCTTCAAAGGCTTTCCTAAGTTGTCAATGTTAAAAATATATTTCTGGAGCATTACGTAAGTCGAGATTTGAATGATGTGTTTCTAGCTGATATATAATCAACTATTTCAATCTCCTCGTTTTATACGGTAATCGAGAAACAGTACATTCGTTCGACAATTAGGTGAATAGATTTTTCCCTTCAAGCTTCTATTACATCTCCGAAAACTGACCTTGTTCTTAGGATAACTAGCCAGATTCGTTAGGATGTATTCGACAGCACAGTTGATATGAGGATTCATCTTTAATGTTTTCTTAAATAAATAAATAAATATATATAATATACACAATTTTGTGCTTCAAATTTATAAATCTCACCAAAACATTTTACCACTTTGTTGTTGTTTACCATCACGCAAGCTGAACATATTTTGTTTGGTTTGGTATCCTCAATCACGGTTGTTTATCTTTATCTCTCTCTCCCTCTCTCTCTCTCTCTCTCTCTCTCTCTCTCTCCCTCTCTCTCTCCCTCTCTCTCTCCCTCTCTCTCTCTCTCTCTCTCTCTCTCTCTCTCTCTATATATAAATATATAAGCTCAGGCCTTGTCCTGACTGAATGAATGAATAACTGACAACGTAGAGCCCAAACTATAATAGATAGAGACTTGGAATTTTGACAGTACCTTCGTTTCATAATGTAAGTGCACACTAAGAAATTACTTTGGAAAAAATTGATTTTAAATGCAAAAAATCAAGTGTTTTCGAGGATACTTAATACCTTTTTACATAGAATTATCAAATCCTAATCACTAGAGCCCGGATTTCCATGCAAATGCATGTTATTATATAGTTTGGTTAGAATTCTCAAACTTTGTAGTTACTCATTACATAACGTATGGATTCCAAATAACCATATTTTTTCCGCGCATGTTTGCATATTTCGGCCTTTTTATGGCAAGTTTTGGATTTTTTTGGTTTAATATAGCATATTCAGACGTTATTAATGCATATAAACCCTCATTTTCTGGTTTTAGTGCATAATATCAAGTTACCATGCATAACTGTGCATATTATGAATGTGCCTCCCTAAAATCTTGGCTTTTCAGTGAAACGTAAAAATGTTGTATTGTATTATTTCGATTGACTTGTCAACAGAGTTTGCCACCTGCATCAATTTGAGAGTGCAAACTACTGTTTAACCTAAATAAGAAAATGCCGACTCGCCGACCTTCCATTGAAAGAAAACTGCTAAACAGAATGTTCACTGCTTGAATTTATCAGTCACTAGCCATTGTTGAAGACGTTGAATTATCTTTAGAATCGTGTTGTGGAGAAATGGGTGTGACAGCTAGGGAAAAACTTAAGAAGGTACTTAGTTCAAATCCTGATCTTAAAACTTCTGAAAACAGTGAAAGACGTATTATGTGGAAAAAATGTAAAAGACATGGAATTCGATCTCACCCTCAGTCAAATTTCTTCTCTTAAGTATGCACCTGTTACTTCTTGTGAAGTAGAAAGATCCTTTTCTGCGTTCAAGAATGAACGAGTTTAAGTGAGAAGAATTTGGAAAAACTCGTATATTGTTTTAAGAGAAATTGAAATATATTGCAGTACAGTGCGGATTTTTGATAGTGCATATTTCGCCCTTCATTGTGCATATTTGGAGATACGATAGTGCATGAATGATGCATGTTTTTAAGTTTGATAGTGCATGAAAATCCGGGCTTTACTAATCACATTCCATGTACAGTTCTCATGACAACGTGTATTGTTAGCAGTGTTCACAGGTAGCTTTGGAAATAAATGATACGTGACTCAGACAAATTAGAGAAGTTTTCGGTATAATTCATTGGTGTGAATAAATATTGAAGAATGAAATCTACGAAAATAATGCACAATGTGATGCAGTCACATAACTTTCTCTACCCTGGACAAAGAGAGGTATGGTAATATAATATATTATTATCCCAGGTTTTTGGGGAGGGGAGTATGAAAGTGATATTGAATATCTTTTTAATTTCATCCCCGAAACGGTTGTATGGTAACATGAGTGAGAAATAAAATATTCCGCAAAGACAATACAATTTTATGTTACCGGAATTTCTGTTTCTTCTTACTTCAACTCCTACCAGGCTTGGTGGGTAGAAGCGATAGGATGCAAAATTCTACATCTTCTAGAGCCATAAAAAGCTATATCAAGCGTTTTCTCAGGGAATAGTTTGAGTGTGATAGATAAGTCGTTCTTCCTCATTTCAAATTCTAAATACCTATATAAGGACCTAGAATTTGAAAATCGAAAGCCCTTTATAAGTTAATTTCGATTTACAAAATACAAAACCCGGGCGACGCCGGGCCTATTACGCTAGTAATATTATAAAGGAATACATTGTTTGACATTGATTACTATGGTTTGAATTCTATTCAGTTGAATCTGTACCTAAATTAAATAAGCAAACAGATTTTGGCTGTTGAAACATACAACGTACTGTTCGAACAGAGCTATAAAATAGGGTTATAATTTCCTATATTTCACCTAAAATCTTTCTGAATAATTATCTTCTATGACACGTTAGGCTGTGTTCTGTTAAACGTGCAGTTAACTCATAACTGATATGGTAGATAAGAATGAACCATTGCCTAATATGAATAATAGCGGTAATTTTACACGGCAGTGTTCACATTCTACAGTAATACATTCGTAGAACTGGTTGTTAGGCGTTTATATATATATATTTTTTTTGTTGTTGCTATTTTAACGGTCAAGTAGAAGTCTGTGTAATACGTAATGTGTTTATTAAGACAAAAAATGTGTTTATATTTGTCTGATGACAAATGCTGTTTACTGTACTCAATGCAATTTAACGAAATAAACATCACCTAATTATGGAAAAATAGAGGTTTCTTTACACCGTTTAGCTTTTTAGCCAGATTGAAGGCTCATAGAAGTGAACCTGCAACCATCAGAACGGGAATTATTCTCCACATTGCCATCTCGACTAATCTGCTCGGATCAGAAACGAGCGAAGGAAAATTTAATGGCCAGAATTCAAGCTCATTCCATATTGAATGAAAAGTCGCTCACATATTCTGTCCTCGCAGTTCGAATGGTAATCAACAAGCGGTGATATGAATATTAACATTAGTGATAAATTCGAAGTTTACCATACGATCTTATGAACGGTGCCGATATGCTGAATCCGGTTAAATTTTGCTGCAATTAAGACCTAGAGTCTTGAAGTGTAGTTTCGACACCCTATTAATAAATTACGAGTGCAGTACATACAAATACTGCGTGTAAGAACTTGTGAATTATGTTGTGTACATTTAAATTTTTATCTGAATCGACTCGACTCTGCTATTACGTTGACTATATGTGAATTGTTTATTTCTTTCGTTTTTACTTCCTTTTTTCCAAGGTCAAGATATAATTTACACACTTTTTTTTATCTCATACGGTAGGTCAGAGTTCACCTAATGACCATAGTGCCTTCAAGATTAGTTCTTTTAACATGATTGCGAATTGAACGCATTCTGGCTTCTTCTTCGCGTAGTTCGTAGGGCCTGCCATAAACCAACTGTGCAAGCCCACAATCTTTTTTTACCTTAGTTTTACCTCTCCCTTTTAGGGACAAGCAAAGAAAGAAAATATCGGCAAGATTAGTAGGCCTAAAAGTGGCTACCTTAATATTGCCCTACTGCATTGTCTTGTCTTGCAGAACAATGATGTTTTTATATACAGTGAGTCCCACGCAAGAGTTGGCCAATGACGCGGGTTTCTGCGTCGCGGCTGGCACAGCTCCAACTCCCGAGCGATCGAGTGAAATATCTACGCAAATAATGCCGCGGTCGTTGTAATGATTCAGGTTATCACATTTACAGTTAAAATTACAATGAAAATAACCACGTACTTCATCACAAGAGACGATGGAAATGTTCTCCTCTTGCATCCAGACAATACTGGCACCTTTTAAGGACATTTTCTTTCACGCCCGTGAAAAGTGAAACTGCTTTAGAAGATATGTAGGCCTAATTTGAGAAAATTACGGGGTATCCTATTTCTTCTTGAACCGCCCGTGGACCCCTTCAAACACCATCGCGGACCCCACTTTGGGAATCACTGCCATAGCTAAAAGGCGAGGTGGCGGAGTGTCCATCTCGATGGAAGGTAGGATTGTCCCATTTAGAGACAACCGGTCTGAGAGCAGACACAAGCAAGAGGACACAAAACATACTGGAAGGTCGCGGATATTAGCATTCAGCAGCTGTAGCAGACTAGACCGCGAGCGCGCGCGAAAATCATTCTCAGAAAACTTCTTCTGTTCGATCCCTTTCCCACGGTTAGTCATTCGAATTCCGATTTCCTCAGTTTTCTTCATGTAGGTCAGTAATAAACTCATATAACTTGCCCGCATTACTTTCTCGCCCTTATACTTCCATACTGGCTATACAAAACAGTTTGTCTTTCGGAATGCCTTAGGAATGAAATATAAGTTCGCATGGAGAGCCTAATAGATGATTAGTCAGATAGCTTCGCTTATTACTAACTTGCATCATGTTGTCTCATCCGTATGCACAATTGTGTGCGCCTGTAAGCTACCGTATTTTAAAGTTGGAAACTTCAAGTTAAATTTCGAAAGATGATACGAGCTTTGGCGCCCAAAGCAAAGGTAAGGATTTGCAGTGCTCCTCAGATGACTCCACATACCGTATCCAGTTGGTTTTGACTTCTTGTTCTTGGATTGACTATCAAGAATTTACGTAGCATCTCTTCAGTAACTCAACCGGCCTTCAAGAATATACAGTATGTATTTTGTATATCTTGAAATAATGTATATATTGGAAAACGTTAATAGTCGGGTAATTTTGAAAGAAGTTAAGTGTCGCTTAATCAGTTATTAAAAAATTTTCATTAGGATAAAGATAATAAAGTATCCTACATAGGCTATGGTGTTTGAATTTCGCATTCACTTGGAATTTGGTGTAGGCTAATGTTTTAAGATCTCGGATCAAAGGTTGTCATGTAATTTATTTAAAAATAGAGAATAGAAGTGTATTGGCCTATAAGTATATTGCAAAGTCGGTTTGTGTCCGTGATTCCCTCCCCCCATTTAGGAATTCTTGCCAGTTTCCGGGGTGGATTTTGTAGGCATACGTAGTTCACTTAGGCTAGATGTAATGCATATTCACTAAATTTGATTGAAATCTATGGTCAGTACTCTCAGTAGATTTACTAAGTTAACTAAAAGTTGTGCACTATTCCTTCATAAACATCTGTTGTGAAATACTGGCATGTCTTTCTCTAACGCTCATATTCCAAGATAGAGTAAGCAGTGCATTGAGGGAAGGTGTGTTCGGTTGTCTAAACTCATTCAGCTTATTATTCGTGAGCCAAGAATTAAAATCTGTGTTTTTTTGGGGGGGGGGGGTCTTAGGCTATAACCACACTTCAGAAAATTTATGGAAAAAATTTTTCATATAAATAGTCTGGGTTTTGATATATGCAGTTCCATATTCTTTTGGAGAAAACTCGAAAAATGGAGGTTTTCTTTTTGTAATGTGGCTGTAAATATGAGAGGTTTATTGCCATACTTCGTTACATTCTGAGAGTTACGCAATCCATCCTATAAGATATCTCACCAACTTTAGAAGTTGATGGGACTCTGAACTAAAAATTCTATATATCTCTCTCCCATTGAATTTCGAAGTCGTCTACCTATGGTGCGGGTAGAGACGAATAATGCTACTTCAGTTTGAAGCAGGTAGAAATGGACCAACATTCCATTGATTAGGTTACTTCGAAAAAAAAAGTGTCATACTGTGCCCATCAACGTTCGTGAACTTGTACGCCCACCTTGTAATAAGGTAATAAAATCAGAGCGGTTTCTGCCATTTTGCCTGTGGATGAATTAGTTTATTTATTTCAGTTTCGGTTTCAGTGGTGTGATTTTAATTTTTAGTTGCCACTTTGCTTCAGAAAAAAAACAATGAAAGGATCGAACACGCATCATATTGCGTGAAAATAGATTTTATTTCTAAAACGAGCTTTAACATAGCATAACATTTTTGAGCTCTTTTTATGTTCGTGAGTGGTCCTATAGTGTACGTATAAGTGTTAAGTTTAGTTGATAATTCAGGAAAGAAAATGTGTTATACATATATTAGCAGTGTAAATTTAAAGTAGCATATACTGTATTTCAATTCCTCAGAGTGTACTAAATCGTGTACATAAGGAATCTCTCTCTCTCTTTTTTTTTTTTTTTTAAAACTTGTACCGGTATGTAGAAACATAGACTAGATAATTATACGGGTGTGCAGTGTTAGGTCTAATTTGTAATCATACTGCAACATAATAAGAAAGTCATTTGGCAAATAGTTTATCATTCTTTTAAGTACCCTACTGCTGATCATGTGTGTAGGTTATATGAAAATACTTGAGGACTTGAATGAAGACGTAGTTTATATAGGACTTCATACTAAAATAATTAAAGTGAAACCTAGTTCAACATAGCTAATTAAATCCCAACACGCTTAAAATTTCTTTAATAAAGACGTCATCGAAATAGAATTTATTTTCATATTAATTCTTTGCTTTCAAGAATTTAAAATGGGCAACATTCCTTATTATTATTATTTTTATTATTATTATTTATTTATTGTAAGAAAACCCCAACGAGCAAAGCTCACCTTAAGGGGCTATATACAACATGACATGCATTGTGATACATAAATTTTCAATTACAAATAACTTATAAATATACAAGAGGTGCAATATATACAAGAGGTACAAGAGTGAAGAGGTACAAGAGTGAAGAGGTACAGAATATAGGAACACAAAACAAAATGGCTTGATTTTAAGAGTGAAGTGAAATGATAGATGATGAAGGGAAACATAGTTACATAGTATAATAGTGATCAATATACAGTATCTATTTATTACTATATCAAAGAACTTAATTAATCTTAGATTTTAAAAAGAGTTTTATTTGTGATTTAAATTTGTTATAATTTAATATATTCTTTTGTTCTTGTGGTAATTCATTATATGTTTTGATCAAATAATATTTTAATCCCTTTGTCCCATAAGTTACAGTTGAAGAATGTGTGAGGTATATGTTCTGTTTTTGCCTTGTTTCATAGTTATGAATGTCTTTGTTATATTCTATTGGAAAATTACTGTGGATGTTACCATGTACTACTCTGTGCATATATGTAATGGCATTTACTTTAACTAAGGTCTCAAACGGCAAGATTTTCGATTGTTCATAAAGAATGCGAGTTGGTGTCAAATAATGTGCACCTAGTAAAATTCTGATTGCTCTATTCTGAAGTACTCTTAATGGTTGAAGATCCGTTTTATGAAAACGACCCCAGATAAATAACATGTAAGTTATGTGAGACTGTATTAGTGAATAATATAAGGATCTCAAGCCAGGAGTTGACAATATTCCCCTTATTCGCCTAAATATCCCTATAACTGGAGAAATTTTGCTACATATATTGTTGATGTGTCCTTTCCAAGTTAAATGTTGGTCTATAGTTAGGCCTAAAAATTTAGTATCCGTTACTCGCTTTATGTGCTTATTGTCATTTACTAACTCTTTAGAAATACCTAAGTGTGTGTTTGGCTTATGAAAGACCATATATGCTGTCTTTTGGGCATTTAATGATAATTTATTTTGACTTAACCATTTTGTTAGAATTTTGAGATCTTCATGCATATATGATAATAATCCATCAACTGTGTCACCAACATAAAAAATACTAGTATCATCAGCAAAAAGTGAAGGTATGCCATGTAAAGGTAAGGTCTGAATATCATTTACATATATTAGGAAAAGGATGGGTCCTAATATCGAGCCCTGTGGGACCCCGCAAATTATTACTTGAGCATTGCTGTCCAATCCATTTACTGAAGTATATTGTGTGCGTTCTTTTAGGTAACTTTTGAACCAGTCTAACACTATACCTCTTATTCCAAAACATTCAAGTTTTTTCAAAAGTAATTCATGATCTACAGTATCAAATGCCTTCTTTAAGTCAATAAATAGTCCTGAAGAAAATTTGTTACTATCCATTGCATCCTCAATTTGGGCTATTATATCTACTGCAGCACATAAGGTTGATGAAGTTTTCCGAAACCCATATTGGTATTTATACAGGATTTTGTTATTTTCTAGAAAATTATTTAATCTTTCCTTCATACATTTCTCTAAGATTTTTGATAGGGCTGGTAAAATTGAGATTGGACGGTAATTTCCTGGATCTAAACTATCTCCACCCTTAAAAATGGGAACAACCCTGGCAATTTTGCATTTTTTTGGAACAGCTCCCTTCAGGAAGGAATAATTAATGAACTCTGAAATGGCATATTTTAGTGATTTTTTAGTTTTCTTTAGAAATATGTTTGTTATTCCATCCTTTGTTGCATTTCTTTTGTTTTTTAAACTGTCAATATGCTTTTCAACCTCATGTGATGTTACGGGTGTTAAATAAAGTGAATTTCTTATACCTATATCAATAGATTGTTGGTTACTATCCATATTCTTTTTTACTGAAGTCTGTGCAAGTTTTGGGCCTACATTTACAAAATAATTATTAAGCTCTTCGGGAATGCCTAGTTAGGAAGCAGGTATGTCTATGCAGATAAACTTCTGGACAAGTGTGTAGATCTAGTTGGTCTTTACACTTGAGTAAAGAGGCTGTCTTTGGTATGTGAACCCTCATTTGCATAGAAATGAGCGAATCCTGTTAGAAGTGTCTGCAATACCACGGTCACTGTATTACTTAGTTTCAGGATTAGACAATATGACGTTAAATGGTCTCTCTTTACCTTTCTAGTCACATCTAGCCTGGACCTGTATTATTGTGCATTGTTAAACTCCTTTATATTGCTTAAGTTAACTGTCTTTACCCTTTGAAACGTCATCCGTAATATTACTTGATAGTTGATCGTCGAAATAGTTTCTAAGTTCCTCATTTTCCTCAGCACCTCTGCATTTTGGGCCCAAAACACAATTAATTACTTACGGACCAGCAACTCCAATATCAATGGACTGAACTGTCCTATCGTTTGTAAAGGAGAATACCGGTATGTACTTGACGCAACTAAACTCTACAAGAGCAAAAAGGAGAAATAAACAGAAGAATCTCTAACTTGGAAAGCAATCTGGCCATATAAGTTTCTATTCAAGTTGAACAAGACACTACATATATATATCGAATCCTATGCCCCCATGTTGGGGCGTAGGGGCTCCAAGTGGAGGTTTCTGTTTACCGTTGTGAATTGTGTTACGCTTATTTTCCTAGAGAGGGCAGAGGGACAGGTGGTAAGCCCAGCGCCCCTTAACCCTCCTCCGGAAACTGAGGTGTTACTTGGACGTGAAAGGGCCGAGAAATTTTGTCCAGAGGCTCTAATTTAAGCTTGGAGTTCTTTTACGTGCCGTAAATCTACGACACGGGCCCCCCAGCTTAAAGTCCCTCCCGGAGGACTCCGTGCCCAGGATTTTTACTTCCTGAAAAAAACCATCGACTGCGGCCGGGTTTGATCTCGCGACCTTCGGATCTAGAGGCGGCCACCGCAGCCGACTATATATATATATATATATATATTGAAAGCACTGAAGATCTGTGTATACCCTGAGTTGCTCTATAAATGTCAAACATTGTCATGGACAGCAAAACAAAAGAACAAAACCAGCATGCCAACGAAAACTGCAATGGGAGTACCTCTGAGAAATAAAATTTCAAACTAGACATCACAATAAACTATCTCAACTACATAGTCGGGCAACGAGACATCAGAACGAAATGACATTTCTGTGGCCACGTTACGAGAATGCATAATGGACATAAGGCTATCGTGTGTGACCCCGTATAGACAAGTGATGCAGATAGGTAGACTTTTTCAAGGAACACTGGTCAAGTGTAACAGGAGAAAGAATTTAATGAAAATCCTCGAGAGTCATCTCAATAGTGAAAACTGCAACCAATAGGCCTAAATTGAACACTATGTCAACGTACAGTAGGCCTACATAAAGCGGAATAGCTGACCGCATTAGAAAAATCAGAGGTTTCCATCCATTAGAAGGCCTTCGCCCTTCTCAGGATAAAATAGGATATCTTTACTCTGATAGAAAGGGTAACAGCAGATTAAACTAGAAGTTGACTGTTCAGATTTAACCAGACATTGCCATCTTATAGTATGGAACATTTTCTGATTCTTTTCTTTACCCTAGAAGGTTTCATAACACATGCCTTTCAATTCAATACTTTTTAAAAATCTGATCTTAGAACTGAACTCAGAATTGGTATCTGTTACGTAATCCACTTAAAACAGGTAATTTTCTGATCTGATCTTTAAATCCATTTTAGAATGATAGCCCATAATATGTTACTAGCTTTAATACCTACCGGTACTGCTTATTTAATTCCTTAGTTTGTACAACTGTGTTTTAGTCAAAAAAAGAGGACCGTAACTTCCTCTGTGATATTCTTTACACATTTTTAGTATTTACTGTATTTCGATGTAACCAATAGCATACATTTACAAGGTACATTCTTTTAAACGTTTAACAGCATAATAATTCTATTCCTGATATTACCCGACATATTTTCTAGTACTTCGTCTCTGAGAGGTTATGTTGGGATTAAACAAGGTAATGAATTTTTATTGTTATTTACCTCTCATTTATCAGTGAGTGACTGCCTTACCGAAACTCTTCGCGGGAGACTACATGAAAATTTTTCATGAGACATTAGTGTTAGATTTTTCGATTTTTAAATTTTGTGATAGTTTTGGATGTACCTTTTTGAGGAATTATTTTTTTAGAATGTGTGTTTGGTAACATCCACCGGGGATTTTAAAAAAAATATGAAACAAAACATTACATTACGATTATAAAGCAAATAGGCCGACTCGAGCATTTCTAAGAGCTTGCTCTACTGCACGTTCGACTTTTTAATCCTGCAATCCATTTAATTTAACCTTTTTCAATCTAGCATTGAGAACAAAAAACAAGTCTTCTCCAGTTACTTAAAGTCATGGCAAATAAAGGATTTAATTGAATGAAAAGAAGTAGGTTTCCTGTGTGGGCCGTGTCTTCCAATTGGGACCTTGTTCTTCAAGGACGCTGCTTTCGTTTACAATAAAAGTGTAACACCTTGCAAAGGCGGAAATCGGGTTGGCAGGACACATTTATCATAGATATAGTTTTGCTGCTAGGCTTAAAGACTCATGAAGTGGAACCCCTGCCAATTTAGATTTTTTAAAAACATTTTTGTTTTTGTTTTATTGGATGTAATGAACGACGAAAATGTTCATGATTTGACAATAACGATAATTAACCACCCACTCCTTCATGCAATCCGGTCATGATTTATAGCATTGGGTGATATCACACTGATATTATTGATCTTGGTTGCAGTAAATGGAAGATCACTCTTCAGTTGAGGCTCAAGGATGAATATTCTCCTTCGTTTTCTTAGGTTTTCAGCTTGATATTTGAAATGCTTGGTAATAAAGCAGCAATTAATTTGTCGTGACAATACTTTGGTAATATTTCGTCACGAAAACCCCAGTATCATTTATTGTAGAGCTCAATTATGTTTTCCTGACATTCTAGCTGTCTGCGATTTGGGAATGAAACACGAATTTTCTTTGTTTCGAATCGAGAAGCCGTTTACAGGAGTTACTGAAGTACAGAACTTTCACTTTAGTAATGGTTATGGTTACAATGCACAAGAGCTCAGAACTTGATGCGAGATCCAGGGATTTTTTTCGAATTGTTCTTTCCTAGGTGACTCCAGCCGTACAGTTTTCTTTACCAAAAGAAACTGAGTTCTGAACGGTATACACAACTTCTTTTGTCAAACAAAGAAAGAGCCCCTTATGTAGTAAATATGAACACTTTCAGTCATAGGCGTAACCAGGCCGACCATATGGGGGGGGTTATAACATCCGCGGGGTCTGGCGAGTATGGAAGGAGAGGGGGGTCCGGGGGCGCTCCCCCGGAAAATTTAAAAAATTAAGATGAAAAATAACGAGTTTTAAGCTTCCGGGGGTTCTCCCACGGAAAATTTTTAAAATTAAGATGCAAAATAACAAGTTTTAAGCTTCCGGGGGTCCTTCCCCGGAAATTTTTAAAAATTAAGACGCAAAATAACGAGTTTTAAGCTTCCCACGCTTTATACTTGTATTAAGCAATTTATGGGCAGACTTAAAAAAATTATACAATTTTCCTTTTTTTAATCAATGGGGGGGGGGGGGGGTTCAAACCCCCAAAACCCCCCCCTCGCTACGCCTATGCTTTCAGTCCTAAGTCCCATAAGTTATTTTCACAAACTGAGCATGACATGATGTATCCTGATTCATAATTACTTTCTTGACTCGTTCAGAAAAGGGAAAGGAGTAAGTCTAGTTTCCCATAACTCGTGTTCTGAAAGATGACACTTTTTATGACTACCCTATGTGAGTTAGCAATTCGATAATGTAGATAGGCCCGTGCAGTAATATAAATATGTTAATTTCCGACCGTAATTTGAAGCCATTTACAGAAAATATTAATCAATTTTTAAAATAAAATTCATATCGTTTCCATACTGTAATCTGGCTTAACATTCTCAGTAATTTCGAGTACCGAAGTTTTTCCCCCTTTTATTTAGAATTACCTTGTATTGAGTAAATTACTGCCTACTATTTTAATGGAGCAGGTCTTGTATATGACTTAGAAGATAGTGTAACCTACACAATGTGATTTTAATTCGACCGTATAATAGAAAAGGCCTTTATGACTGAAATTCTGTCAGGCAACATTTATATTATTATTATTATTATTATTATTATTATTATTATTATAATAACAAGAAGATCATAGATGTGATGTATTAATGAAAACACCATATACCTTTTGAATCAAAAGTATCTTAATTTACTATAAGCCACTTGGTTCTACATTTTTTAAGTGGAAGTATGGTCAAACGGTCAAAATATGGTCAGATTTTTGTTACGCGTGTGTGCCTAATCAACACAACTAGGCCTACTGTAAGCCGGAAATTTTATCTTCATCGTCTTCATGTTTAGGAAAAAAAATTAATTTAATAATTAAAATTACTTCAGAACACACTCTAATAGAGCAGATGGCACAAGAGGTAAATCTGTTTGTTGACAGACAACTATCTACAAAATATAGATGACAAAAATGATCCAGCATTTAATAGTAAAACCACATTTAAAAACTACTAATACTTAGTAAATAAATTTGATTGCTTCCTATTTATACTTTATTTCGTTAGAAATAAAATTTGAATTCCTAAATTTGCTTTTACCTCTCTGCCTTCGATATGAAATAAATGTTTCCCTGGGGAGTTACAGTGTGGATCTTAACTTTCTTGGAACCGATTTCTCAATAAGTAATTAAAGAAATAACTCTTAAAAGTGACAATTTGTGCATATAAAACGCAGTGTATCTGAAAAATTTGCTATGCTCCCATCTAGAGTTAGGATAGGTTTCAGAACATTGGAAGTTGTATTGTTTTGTGAATTAAATAAAAAGCAGCAAAGAGGCATAGTCAGTGAGAACTTGGACGAAGCTCCAAACATTTTGTTGGCACGGATTCACGAGCATTCCAAGGTAGACGATGACGACCGCTGTATGAGTCAACTCCACATTGTAAGTAGGAAATAGTCAATACACAGGTGCTCTGAATTTAGATGTCTAATTCAACTACGAATTGAAAATAAATTTTGCTGTAAATGCTGCCATTAAATACCGTTAGCAAGCTAATCAAAACTGTATCAAAGGGAGCAATTGGGATAAAGGGTTGCTTATTAAATCCTCAATAAACTGGTCTTATCATTCTTTTCCGTTTTAAATGTAAAATTGTGCGGAAAATCTAGAGGACAGAATTTAACCATGATCGGGAACAATGTTTTTTTTTGTAATAGACTTTCTTTGCTTGTGTTAAGATAGTCTACTTGGAGCTGCAGACGGCTCTCGAACAAAATTACGATGACCTTGATTGTGATATGTTATATTTTTCATGTAATCAAGGTTCAATAATGCGAAAGACTTTAGTTCATTCCTAAGTCTACTACAATTTTTTGCATATGTAATCTATTTCAATGTAAAAATGCCTTAAACAATTACAAGTGTCAATATTTCTACGGGACCAAAATGCGCATCTAAAATTACACAGTATAATATATACAGTATACCATATAAAAATATCTGAGTGGACTGATCTAAATATTGTAGCAATGCTGTGAAAATATTGTTTTTTGTCTTTCCTGAAACTTTGTAATTTTGACTTATTCGCTTCTACCCTATCACTCTAGAATTAGATTAAGTAACGAAATCATTGGGGAATTAATGCTAAAGAAATAAAATCAGGTAAACTGATATAACAAAGTGCCAGTATGCTTTCGTTGAATCCAAGACGTTACCATTCGGCTAACTCAGTCAATTTGACGATGTTGTTTGATAAGCTTATGTGAAGGAATACTGTTATTTGTCAAATCTAAATATATTACAACTTGAAATTCTTAAAATACGTCAACATTTCACAAAATTCAGTGGCATATAATTCCGCTAATTATTTCAAAGTAATAGTATTTGGTAGTACTTATTTTCAACTACATCAGCCAAGTAAACAAACATCTGACTGCACTGCAGACAAAGCCCCCAAATGATTAAAAATGCGACATTGTTGTATAGATATGATTTTTAAAAAATGTGACCTTTAATTAGTTGTTACTCTGGTACCGGTCAACCGATTTGGCCCAAAATAAGTAGGCTTCTTGCCACGTACATTATAAATTTATATAGCAATTTTCATGAAAATCCGATAAAGCGTATGTGAGTTATGGCGCCTTTAGAATATACACTAAATTGGGTTTTACTCCGGTACCGGTGAACCGATTTGGTTCAATATCAATAGGGTTCTTCCCATTGACATTATAAATGTGTTTTCCAAGTTTCATGAAAATCTGAAAAAGCGTATTTGAGTTAGAGCGCGTACAGACACACGGACGGACAGACGGACAGACATTTTTCGTCCCCCACACAATCTCATAAAGTACCATACTGGCACTTAATAACCTGATCAGTTTTGCTAGTCACACAATTGTTTAATTTTAGTAGAAATTCTACGTAGCCTACCATAAGTCATTTTTAAATTATGGATTTTTCGTAACATGTAGATAACTATTTTTTTAATAGCAACACATGTCTTGATGGAACACATGCTAAAATACAGTATATCGTAAATATTGCTGTGCATCAGTAATTGGAGCACATTTAGGCCTAATATTCCAATTAATACATTAGTAGAATGCTAACTGATGGTACGCCACTGGATTTTATTCTGTATCTTGTTTGTAACTTTTTTCTGCTCCTAATTACGATTTCGTAGGTTAAAAGCCGGCAGCTCTGTTTACAGAAGCTGAACCGGTGTTGTGACATATGCTAAAATTTGACCTATTATTGTCAGAGGCAAACAGTCGTGTGTCTGAGAAACACAATAGAATTGCTTATCTTATATTTCGTCACGTAGTTAGACAATTTTACTATCAGGTTCTTCTGTGGAAATGCTGCTCCTTGGTATCTCAGTTGCTTTTCCTAACTAGGAAATCATTGGTTGGCAAATGAATGATCAAAAATGACTTGTTTTCTTAAAACGGTTTGTTTGCTTAAAACTGATCGTTTTCTTAAAACGAATTATTAGCTTTCAAATAATGATTATGAGGATGCAATGTTATAATGTATGACGATGTTACTGTCGACGACGATAACCAAGAATAGTCCAGTTTAAAACATTTATTATAGTTTGTAATAATTAATCTAGTTTACCACAAGTAGACCTACCAGTTGGGGACTATTAATACTAGGGATGGGTCCTCGATACTTGCATGGTATCGGCATCGAACGATACTTCAGAAAACTCGCTCGATACTTTTTCGATACTTTTGTAATTCTGCAATTAAGTGAGAATGATAGTATTTTTTTAACAAAGTGGACTGTTTAAAAAAACTAATTTAATTTTTAAAGTAAAGTTTAAAAATAATTCTAGGCTACTGATGATATTAAATTTTGTCTCATTAAATATGAAGACTTAATTAATTTAGTTGGTATTACACAGTTCTCGCAAATTTTAATTTTTAATGTTCCTATTTATTGAAACTGGAAATGTTGAAGGTATCGAGTATCGAAGTATCGAGTAAAAAAATCATGTATCGGTATCGAGTATCGAAAAAATCTGGTATCGACCCATCCCTAATTAATACATTAGGTGGGTTTGTTGTATAGTGTGGGAGTGACAGAATATTCATATTTTGGTGAAGTGCAAAATAACGAGTTCCTAAGGATATTTGCCAGGCTGATGATAGTGATAATTTTTCCCTCCCAAGGGAAATTCTTTTCCCCCTCTGTTGCCCTAGCCAGGCTAGAATGGACTATTTAGCTTGTTTTTGTTTTGTTTATAATTTTAAAAATATGGCTCTCTTAATTAAGCTGTCTATATAATAAAATTACTATGTTTTTCATGGCATTTCGTTAACATATCTGAGGAAGTGCTGCTAACTTGGCCAACTTGCGAAATTAATAAAGATAAACCCCCTAAACAAGAAGCTTGATTAGCATACTATATTTTGGTTTTCTGCAAAACAAGTAGAAAGAGTTACATACATACTTCTAAACTTTTAAAGAATGAGTTACTTATTCCATTTTTTGGAAGGCCATCCATATTAGAGAGGGAGGGGGGGGGGGGGAGAGAGCTTATCAGTTGACGATGCAGTACAGTTTCTATTATACTTATTTTTGTCTTCCGATCATTTTCACAAAATGTTTCGTCTTTAGGTTGATTCAGTATAACTTAGTGATATTTCTGTACCTACATTTCACAGAATATGATTCTAGGTAAGTAATAACTGTTGAAATTTCCATTACAAGCCTCTAATGGGTTATAAAAACAGCATTGTAAATCGACTGAATCGATTATCTTTGATTATCTGGTATGACTAAGCTTGTCATTTGCGAACAACCTATTCCGTTCTACAATAACAAAGGCTAATTCTTGACGTTTGCATAATTAATTTCTTAATTTGTTTATGAATGTAGACTTTGTCACGACATCAATAACAGTTACTACCCTACTGTACTAGATCCGGATTAAGTCACCGGCTGGTCTGAGTAATGTCAATTTATTTGAAATTCTATTTGCACACTTTATGTGAAGTGAAATTGAGCCTTAATTTCAGTTACAATAAAACCCGAAAATGTGTTGTGAACAATTTCGGTGTATTAATCCTCTTTCCTATATTCTAAGGAATTGCACCATTTGAAATATATTCTTGCCAAACTAGTTTCAAACTAAAATAAGTTCCTTTTAGTATAACTAATAAGTGACTTATACTTGGGAATAAGCGATTTTGGACTGTTCTTGGAGGCGGAAACCCGCTTCCCTTAGCCTCATTACTGAATTAACAAATTTATTGCATTAATTGTCGGGATGCTGACCACATGCCCCCCAATCTTGCCGTTGGCCTATGGTAGGTGACGCAGTGATCGGGTGGTAGGCCTTGTCCCTTCTGGGATGTTAGCGCCACGATGTTAGTTGTATTGCATTAATTGACTACTGGCATACAATAGGGGACATTTGTCAAAGGAATGTAGACTAAGTTCTTAAGTTTTGTATAGGACAGACTGGACTTACCCAAGCCGAGCCTATTCTTCGCGCTTCATGTTACGCGATCCTACGAGTCCTGTGATTTTTCCAAAACCAGTGACATAACATTAGCCCATTCTGAAGAAGAAGTAGTAGTACTTAGTGTGAAGTAAAGTGTAATATGCTGAAGCTAGGCGATTGCTATAGTAGAAAAAAAAAAAACTAAGCTTGGGATAAAATTCTGAGGCAACTCTCTTCGAGTTAGATTGTTGGATGAAGGTACGTCGCGCTGTTGTCGGCTTTCGATTTCGAGATGGATTTCATTCTTGACGTTTTTGCTTACTGATTCAGTTTGTGACAATAAGAGACTGAACTGTATGAGTCGCAGAAATTACCTTTCTTTTCTCTACACTTTCTGGTCAAAACATCTACATTCTTACGCCATCCACGTATTTTTAACAGTAATGTGGGATTTAGCTATAAACATTAAAATTGTTTAGGATAATTTGTTTGTAACGTTTTGTTGAAATTTACAGTATAGTCTACAAACGCAGTACATCCTAAACTATGTGAGATGCAGTAATGGTTTTTATATTGTTTTATAAATTATTAATATACAAATTTGGAAAATGTTTTGTTACACCTCATTAAAAATATAAACAACGATTTAAGAAATAAATAACTCTACCATTCCAAACAAAAATGTTCATATTAAGTGCATACTATCACGTTATTACAATAAATCATACAACAAAAAACATAATAAAAGCCTTAAATTATTCAAGACATCCTAGTATTCATCTTGCGGATCAGCTTAAATGGCACAGATCTAGTACAATGGACATATAAAGGTGCTCTTGCTTAATAAGATTTATTTTTGTGTATAAATTTAGTTTTTGAATTTACTTAAATGTGCAGGAAGACTTGTTCTTCATATAAAACTCCGTAACCTGATACATTAGTGTACAGCCTGCAGTTTCTTGGGATATTTTAGAAACGTTATCATTTTCAATTAGATGAAATTTTTGAGATGTAATTTAAAGAACAATAAAAATATATCAATCTCTTACTTCGATTGTGATCATTGTTTGCTAAATAAATGATTATAACCATGAAAACAATATGCGGAATATGGGATTCCTATGACAGCTATAACAGTTCACAAGATATAATGGAAGTCGTTATGTTCTCAAACACATGATTTTTTTTGTTTTGTTTTACCTCAGGTTGTAGGTCTATTGTTTGATTACTTTGAAAACAAACTCCTACCTATTCACCCACCTGTCTACTTCCTTCGCAAGATTCAAACCCACAGATCTCTGTATTATTGCCGACATAGTATAAATTGCCAACAACCTCGCCCTTTTTAAGTTTCATGTGATAAACGCCTTCTTATGGGAGAAAACAGGTATTAACGTATCGCGGGTGTAGAAGTTATTTGGTTAAAGTATTTACTTAAATCATAAAGCATTTCAATATAGCAGAAAAATACTTATAAAACTCTAGTTTAAGAAGATTATGTTCAAGGGTTTTCAAGTATCACACCGTAGAAGCAAAAGTAAAAAGTCTATCCCAGTGATTCCACTCAGTTTTATTTTTCTTATGCTTTGAATGTTATGTTCCGTTACTGTAATGAATCTGTCCATGATTGTCATCACCAAGTACAGTTCCCATTGAACATGAACGGCCTGTATGGAGCAGTTGGTAGGGCACTGAATGCCTCTTCCCATTTTCGAATATTCGATCACACCCAGATCGATGGTATTTGTATGTGCGTAAACGTGACAGTCTTATGTTGTAGACTAACCCTCTATATTTAGAAGATACGTTCGTGTTAGTATTGTGTATGTAACATATGCATTGCACCTAATGGGGTAGGAGAAAGAACATATCCATAGAGTCCATAAGGTAATTGCTAGTCAAGTTTCACCATTTTGTTTAGATTTGCAGGCAGTTAAAATGATAAAATTATGGCACATCTGCATCAGTTAGAGACCCAAGTAGGCCTAGTTAAACCTTCCATAAGTAACTCAGTGTGCAAATTAACTTGTGCTGCGGGATGTAAAAATCATTCCATCATGGATTCTGCGCAAGCCTTTTCTTATGTTTATTTTTATTTTTTTAAATGGCGCAGCTGTGAAGGAGGTGATTGATAACAGAATGGTGAATCGGATATATCTGTTTGCAGACGGCAGGCATATGATAAGACGAGTACCAATCATCAAATGACAATGATAAGATTATCAGCTGACTGGGCGGAGGCTGTGCTACTTGCTCCACGTGGGAAAGAGGACGCCCTCGCAAATCCGACAACATCACTACTTACCGCATTTCTGTCCTTATTTGTTGTTTAGTGAACGACTTCCGGAATAACTTTTAATTATTACTTTGTGATTTTACAAGGGTTACCAGTATAATTGTACCTTTTGTTTGTTTACTTAGTTCCACATAATTTGATGACAAACTCGCAGATAAATGGTGCTTAATGTTACGTAATATTCTGCAGTATTTTCCAAAACATGACGAAATTTTCTCACTCATCCGCCTCAGTACAGGGGTGTCTTTAAGGGATGGTTTTATTATGTGTGCCCTCCTAATGAGGTCGGCTTATTGTTCGTTAATCCCCGAGTCAATCTATTTAGTGAGTCTACACGTTCTTCTGATGTGGCACGACGGCCACTTTAACATGTGGGTCGAAAAAAGGTAGTATTATATGTACAATAGTCCACTGGGTTAAACAATCTGCAGAAGAGAGGGAAACCTGACTCTGTTGCCTTTAGCCCTTTAATGAAGATCGCCTATTGTTCACTAATTCCTACAGTTAAGTTGAAGGTGGAAATGTTATCTGTATAGTTCCAAAAACTGAGACTTTAATGTTTTGCAAAATATATCTTCTTAACAATCAAGCTAGTCTTGTGGGTTTATCATTTTCTAACACAACTTAAGAATTTTTCTACGTCGGATTTATGTGTTAACAGTTATCCTGAAACACAATATGATAGTAGTTATATGGTTGTAGAAATTACTGTTTTCATCAACATTATTAATAAATTATTAATTTGGTTGTAACGATTATTGTAGAAATTACGGCCATGGAAAGTAGGAGAATCATGTTCAATTCGTATTAATAATAAGCAGTAAACGTATTGGAGGATTAATAATGTAGATTACAGTATTAGACAATCGACACCCATGTACGAGGTAAGATTTTGAGCCTACATATCTTGCTTTTTGGGGGGGGGGGTTGTTGTCAGTATTTACTTTAGAGGCTTTTTAATTGTAATCCTTCGCACTGTTTAATTTATTACTTATTTTGAGGTTTTATTTACTTTTAAGAACCCATAATTTAAAAAAATCGTATGCACAAAGGTTTGAAATTATATACGATTAGTATAAAATTGTTACTATGATTCTCCGGTAGGCCTAAGAAGAGTGACTGTGTTTTTATATTGTTTTGTTTCACATATTGCAGCCATTTCATTGAAAAATAAACTAGTAATGGTTAGTTAATTCAATATTTAGATTTCTCTTAGTCCTTTTCTTCTGGTTTAATTTATGACAAAACGAATACACGCGCAGCGAGACATGGACCAGCCTATATACAACATTAAAATTGATTAATGGCGCATGAATGCGGATTGGTGTGATTCCTTCGACTGGTATTTGCATATGAAGAGTCTAGCCTTAAGCTGTGCAGTAATTTCTGAAAAAAATAATACACCTCATAAATGATTCATCATCTCACGTTGTCTAGTATTTGAAATTTAAAATGCTGCATTCTTAAAATGTTAAAATATACCTGCTTGCCGAATAAACGTCTCATGTGGGTGAACATTTAAATTTAGCTACGGTATTTTCGTAAAATAAGTTGTACAGGAATAGATATCCTGTCGCCAACATCAGAATTTAATATATAGAATCTGACAGATTTAATCGCTATTTACCAGGCGATAAATCTGAATGAATGTAGACTCTAGTGTTTAGTTTACATACATGTTATGACTAGCGTAGGGAAGAAAAACATTGCATTTCCTCCTTATTTGAATATCGAAATAACATCTACAAGATACCACGTACAGTACCGCCAAGGAGTAGGCATAATGCATATTTTCAGTCATTCTAACCCATAACTTGTGAATAAAATATGTAGAAGGAGAATGTTAGCTAAACTGGGGATTCCTAATCACTGTACAGTAATTTATTGTAAACATGGGTTTTTCTTATTTTCCATTAAGATGGTTCATTCTAAGAATCAACCCTAAAGTAAACAAAATCCAATACGCCTGTCTCACTTACTTAGACAATACGAGTAACGTGCTTGATTGAGATAGATTTGCTGATTTTTGTTTACTTTGGGTTTGGTAGAGCGGACTGACTTTAGGGCGATTTAACTACTGCGATATTATAGGCTCAAAGATATATATATCGGCTTACGATGATAATTAATGAAAGGTGAAGGTAAAATGTTTTAAGACTGAAAAATTAACTCTGGGATTGACGAGTTAAGACTCTCGAACGAAGACACCTTATTCACTGACTACATCACAGACCCGTTGAAATTCCACTTAAAATTATCTAGCCTATATGTTGACTTAAAATTGTATAACCTATATGTTAAACTATTTAAAGTAATTCTTGATGTAGTGTGGTTATTAATGTTCATACTCCTACTATCTGAAATTGTATTGTATTTAAATTGCAGCTTGATTATGTAGAAAAGTCAGGGATTTTATCAAAAGAAAATGTATGTTTTTTAAACAACGTATTAGATGGGGCTATTTATGATTTTGTCAAGGACGTGGATTCATAGAATGCTTATGAAAGAGCAAACACTGATTTAAGGACAGCTTAGTTTGCATTGTAGTGAAAAGTTCATGATAACTGGCTTAACGTACTTCTTTGCGTTTGGCAAACTTCGCGTCCGGCTGCAGCAATATTAGAAATGTCAGTAGAATCCTTGCGCAAATGTTTGCTTTGTACTGCTGGACAACTAATTATGATGTGTTCATTTGTACAAGAACTTCGCCATTACAGCCTTGATCAACTTCACCAGTGACGATTGCGTGGACTTCATGCGTAGGCTTTACAGTATTTCAGATCATTTGGATCTTAATTAAGTAATGTACATTTAGTACTCTTCTCTTTAATTCCTGTGTGATCTGACTTTTATTTATCTAGCACCAATGGAATTTGTACTTATTAGGCATCCCAACTGAGAACAATTTAAATTGAAAAAAATATATAAATAAAACTCATTTTCCATAACGTTTTCAATGTCTTATAGTCTCCCTTCACAATCTTCAAGATACTGTATAATTCCATTTACAAACTATAATGTTGCTTCGAAAAGTATCTTTTTTTATTTAGCACCGTCTGGAAAGTCACTCTTCAATTCAGTATTTAACAATCTCCACGCATGATGTAATTTCGAAGAAATACTCTTGAGATTTAGTAGCAAATGGGCTGATTGGGGTGTATAACTGGTCGATTCGCAATCGACACGCACGATAGTAGATGACACCTACATTTTGACGCATTCGTTATGCGTAAGTATGCTAATTGGCTACTTCAAATAAGCTTGAAATGTTAGAAAGTAGGACGCTGAGTGTCCATACATGGAGAATGTAATTTATCGCCAGTCGGTGCTATTTAAATCGATTACAGAAACTTCTTATTCTCATTGCAAAACAGATACATCTCACTTTTACAATACACTGCCAATTTCTTTGAAGTTGTGTTACACCACTAAATGGAAATACTATTTACTATGTTTACATCGATAGCCTATTTCTTCGAACATACACTCATGTCATTGCTTAGGCTATCTATTTTAAGCAATTTACAGCTTGCATCTTTCAGATTATTTTACTAGTAGAAGAAGCTAATTCATTTGCTTAATTTTCCCCTACAAAGAGATGGTCTCTCGAGGGAAAAATGTCAATTGTAATAAAAAATTACAATGTATAAAATTCCTTTTATTTAAAAAATTAAATATTTAATTAGACTTTCTGGAAGTCGACAATGAAAAGTACTGCGTGGTTAGTAGCCTACATGCTAAAAAAAACCACACGCCTCCCAGTATTTTTTACTTTAAAGTCTTATGATGCTTTAAAGTTTCAGCAAATTTGTTGCGAATGATATGCCTTGGCCTGGGGTTAACCTTCAGTCTGTTTTTCTGAACTGTTATGTTTTATTGAATACCTTATTGTATCAGCGCAATATTATGATGAGAGTACTGGGTCAATAGCTTAATGAGAAATCTGAACCATTATGGGGCTCCTGAATATTCCTCACGAACCCACAGACATCCGTGTAAATCGACACGATTAAGCATATTTCACAAGCGCGTGTTGGTGCAATCATGGTGTTACGTAGAAACCATTTCCATATTTGCATTTGATTCTGTTTCCTTTATTTTTTTAACCATTGTTTCATATGCCGCAATTTTTTTTATTTCTGTTCTCATAGTTTTCCTTCCTCACCTTCCGCAACTGTGATAAACTCCAGCAAAAAATATTGTAGGCTACTCGGAAATATTGACGCCATCGTGCCTTCGGACGAACTGATGTGACACAAACAGAACCACACACTCTCAAACGAGCTTTGCAACTTCGCGATTGCACAAAATATTTCATACATGTTTGCTTTTACACAACGAATTGTACAACACTCCAGCCACCACCATAAACGGCCAAAATGATTGTACAATCCCGCATTTTGTGCAAAATGCTTGATCGCTTAACTCAGCTCCTTGTGGTTTAATCCTGTGGTCAACTTGGAAATGATGTAATCGACAATACACAGGACGCTCTCGTAAGCAATTGTGTAATTTTCCTCTAAATTGGACATTGATTTTTTATTCTTCTAACAGTATTTCCTGGAATATGGTAGATTGTTGTCACACTTTCTTTAGTTTCCTTTAATTGTTACATTACGTAATTGAAAACCGCAACTGAATATGTTTTTAATTAATAACCTGATAAAATGGGATCACTCTAGCAAGACAAGAACGCCATATCCTAAATATGTAAATATATAATGTTAGACCATGAAGTGGGTAGCACGTTTCACCTTTCAGATCCCACCATTATTGTATAGCCTAATTATGTTTGTAGTTCAGTTTCGGGTATCAAATTTACTAGTGTGGGTCTCTATCTAGTTTACGAGGCGCGTCCATAAAGTAAGTTTCCCTGTGGCCGTTAACAGAAACAAAACAATTTCAAGGAAATATTTATTGCATCAGACACAGCCAGTGTTCAGCTATTTTTCAACATATTCGCCACCGGAATTGAAACATTTATCTAACCGTGGCACCAACTTTTGAATGCCTGTGTCGTAGAAGTGTGCCTCCTGGGATTTGAACCACCGTGTGACAATCACCTTCGTCTCTTTGTCATTTCGTGAGGTGTAGGAAAAGATGGAAATCACTGGGAGCGAGGTCCGGGCTTTAGGGTGAATGTTTAAACACCTCCCAGCCGAACTTCTGCAGGAGACTTGCTAGAAGGTGTTTAATCATCCACATAGCTCCCAGTGATTACCGTCTTTTGCTACACCTCACGAAATGACAAAGAATGACAGAGAGGCGAAGGTGGTCGGCACACTTCTACGACACAGGCATTCAAAAGTTGGTGCCACGGTAAGATAAATGTTTGAATTCCGGTGGCGAATAAGTTGAAAATAGCTGAATACTGGCTGTGTCTGTTGCAATAAATATTTCCTTAAATTGTGTTTTGTTTCTGTAAACGGCCCCAGGGAAACTTACTTTGTGTGACGCGCCTCGTATTTTAAAATCAAGATAGGTTTACATGGGAACGTAAGGACCTTTTTAATTAGGCCTAATAAGTTACGTTACAGAAAGATTTACATACAGTAGGCCTAAATACATTTAAGATAGATGCCGTTTTTGGAGTAGAAGACAGGAAACAAAGTGTAATTAATGTGAAATATTACTAAAGGGCTAATAAAGAGTTGGTACAAGTAATAACGGCAGATAATTTTGATTTAATTTGGTATAAGCAGTCTCAGTTGTGAACAACTCAAAATAAAAATGGATTTTATTTTTTCTATTAAAAAAATTATTTTGTGCTATAGAAAAATAAAAACAAAGGTTAGACCTACCTGATGCACAGAACTGAGACTAGGCTACTTTTACCATACGATATAAAAATTCCAGTTATCACTTGTACCACCTTTTTCTGCCGTCCTTTGAGGCTCATGTGCTTTAAATGAAAGTTCTCTATTTGTAATATTGCAGTATCGCCGTAATCGGAAACCCCAGTTCTTATGGTCAATACGCCTGCTCGACTGTAGAATGTGATCTCAAAGTGGTATTTGCTTATTCAACATTAGTAATTGTCATATTAATTATAGGCCTGTTGTGAATATTATTGGATAGTTTCCTATGTATTTATTCATGTCTCGTATTTGGTAAGGAACACTTTAACACATACGCTCTTAGGTCTGAAGTCCATACTTATGATACGAGGAACAAACATAATATTGAGGTTCCGAATGTTAGACTAAGTAAAACAACTAATAGTCATAGGTATCTTAGTCTAAAAATTTTTAATCACTTATCTTTAGCAGCACGAGAAGTCACAACAAATCATTTTAAACAAGTTCTTAAGAGGTGGCTAAGAAAGAAAGCTTTTTACAGTTACAAGGAATTTATTGAAAACAGTGTTTGCGATTTAGTTTTTTAAAAAGTTTCAACATAATGTAGGTTTGTTAATTTATTTAAGTTTTAACTGTATAATTATGTGATTGTGTATTTTTTTAAACCTGATCTTTAGTATATATGGGACTATGTATAAGTAATACTGTAGTTTTTATATATTATATTATATTATATTATATTATGTATGTATATATTTTATATGCTGACAAGATGACAAGATATATTACTTGTATAGGCCCAAGGATCAATAAAGTTTATTATTATTATTATTAAAATAATTATCCCTCAGTTTTCAAGCCCCCTTAAACATCTCTCTTTTTTTCGTAGTTTTACCTCTCCCTTTTAGGATTTAAGCGACCCAAGCCGCCCGGGCCTTACAGGGCCGCGACCTGTCGGGAGAGGGATTACCTTTGGATCACATACATACTTTTTTGACCAGACAAGGACATGGAGGCCTCCCCGGATGAGTGATCAGCCCAATGCCGGGGCCACCTCCGAGACAACACGAAAACACAGGACGATACACACCATTCACACACACACTCACTCAGAACAAGGCGAGGATGAGGATGAAGATGATAATGACGGCCAGATGATATCCGGGGACCACAAGGGCCTAAAGTTACCTGACATTTGTCTCATAGGTGAGGGAAAACCCCGGAAAAAACCTCACCTAGGTAACTTGTCCCTACCAGGAATCGAACCCGGGCCCGCTGCGTGAGAGGATTGAATTAATATTTATTAATTAATATTTAATATTAATGCAGTTAATATTTGCAGGGACGGCCAAGTTGTTAACCCCGCCAATGCTCTCTAGTTTGACTTGTCAAGGATTTTCATTTAAAAAAAATGATAAATGGTTATGACATTCTACAACAAAACTTATTGAACCGTAAAATAGTCTGTAGGGATTAGAAACACAACCCTGGTTGCTAGACCAACATTGTTGAATTCTGCATAAGATGCAAGTGTTTATTGTAACGATTAGTCAAAAAAACAAAGATTACATGCCTGTTTTATCCTACATAGGTTTGCTTATGAAAACCCCGATTCTGTTAGCTGTGGCAAAACTTATTTATTGTAGTCTGTCTTGAACTTGTGTGTAATCGGAAATTATATTGTCAGCATTAGATGAAAATTCCAGTTCATTATAGTTATGCGACAATAATCTAAGAGCATCAGGTAGGCCTACCATTGATAAATGAAACACCCAGTTTTTAACTTTTTCAGAGCTGAATTCATAATATTAATGTAAGCATTCATGTAAAATCATCATTGAGTTATGTGTTCCAACATAATGAGGAATATTTAGTAGAAAGCTGGTTTCGATAAAATTATTATAACCATCGCCGTGATAATATTCCTCACATTTAACATAAAACATTACTCTATTAATTTTGTATTTCTGCTTTTATGATTTCTTTTGTGTTGACGCATATATACTTGAGTAGAAGTAAAAAGTTAACCAGCAAATTCAGATTCGGTATGATTTAATGTACGCTATAAGAAAAATGTTGTGTTGTCGTTAGAAGACAACATAGTCACTAAAGTTCGTGCAGTGACCTACGTGATATATTTCCTTGCCGTCCTGGAGTTACAAACAACTATGATTGTGTTTATGCAAATTATGCTAGTCTGGCAAATACTGTGTCAAACACATGTGGTAACACGACAATGTGATGACTACAACGCTTTTCGAAGTCTACGTACATCGATAAATTCAGACGTCTAATATCGGAACCAACCTGATAACGCATCCATTTCCAACTGAAACAGAGAGACATTTTCCACTGAGGCATTGGATAATATAGAATTTCTATGCAAATTGAAGGGAATTCTGTATAAAACTGTTGATATGATAATTGAAGGTATGCTAGGCTAGCAGTGGGTACCCCTTAAAATACATATAATGGTGCCGTTGAGCTCGATCGAGAAAATAAAATAAAATGGACATTTCATAACATTAGCTAAACTTTATTTTGTACCTAGGCCTTTCGATGCATCGGTACATTCTCAGGACATCTTGCTTTGAAGACGAAGATGTATTAATAAATATTTAAAAAAATATATTAATTCATACTCATCTTCGAAAAAATATTGCAACAAGCATTAGTTTTAAAGTCAAGCATTTAGTTTACTGTTATTATTGCTGCCTCCATTCACAGGTAGGTGGAGGCAAAGCTTAACAGACAAAAAATACACAGAAATCGTAGATATAAAATAGAAGATAAGAAACGTGTATCAATTGAATGTTTCAGTTATGGTCCACACACTGTGGCCTACTTTCGTTTACATTTATGGTTTTTGTAGAGTTTATTTTTACTAATAAAACCTTCGTCTTCCTCTGTATTTATGGAGAATCTATCATTTGTGTTTTTAATATTCAGCGGAGATAGTTGGATATTGTTTTATACTCTTGGGGGAGATTAATAGAAACTATGGAAAATATAATTATTTAAAAATCTGATTATTAATTCAATATAAATATTACTTTCCAGTAGCTTACCATAAATCTATACCATTTACGAGGAAATATTAATGCATTCTTGGAAAGGTGTGTTAAGACCAAGAAAAATTAGGTCGTCCACTGTAAATATTTAGTAAATTGTACAATGCATAATTATTTATTTCGTGTGATATAATAAATATCACAATTTAAAATTTAGTTCTGCTATTATATTCAATGGTAAACCTACTTGAAAAGGCATTCCATTTGCTTTTAATAAGTGCCCGCATCCCCAAACTGCAACATTGCACTTATTTCAATATAACTGTATAAGCATAATCCATCAAATAGTGTAGGCCTATGCTTCAGTTTGCTTCTTTAGGAATATTTCTGGATATCTTAACAAATCCAAGTGAACAACAAGGTTTCATCCTGCAATAAGCAGCATGGCTAGCCGTGTTTCCTAATATGTCCGCGTGTTATTAATCAGAACCTCTTAGTTCCTGCTTATTTACAAAATCAATTCTTTATCTAACATGTTGTGAAAATCGCAGTCTCCAAAAATATCTTGCCCCGCCTATAGTAAGCAATATGGCCTTATAACAGTAAGTGCTGCAAACATATTTCAGTGCATTATTTGAAACGGAATTCATTATATTAGTAATCTTTATGTTTTGGCCCATCTGTAACTTAATTCTATTTAGGATTATTTATTTACTTCACTTTATTTCATTTAATCAACAGAAGTGATGTAAGATATTCCTAAACGAGCTCAGAAAATGTGTTCAGGAGAATTTTCCTAAAGATAAGGAAAGGAATGGTGGGGTAGAAAAATCAATTCTATTTAATTAATCCTTTTAATATCTACGCTAATTATAATTATTGTTATGTTTCTCTAGAAAGGTTATCGTATAATGTCTACTTTGTCATCATAGTCTGTCAACAGTTATCTATCGTGATGTGTACTTACTTGAATGTATGCTGAGTGCGAAATTAAGAATTGATTGTCTTTTCAAGTCATTAAGTTCATGGAACTAAAGGAACTGACCCACATCGTAGATGACAGTGCACCGACTTCTCAGAATCTGAGGATATCAATGACATAACGTCAACCGGACAAGAATTCCGTTCCAGTTTACACTGAATCAGTATGAGAACGCAATCGACTTGCTAATCCGCTACACGCATTGCTTATGAGAATCTATACTGTCCGCATTATGCAGCTAGAGAAGCGGAAGTGGAATTCAACGTCACATATTATTCTAAAGCTCGTTTTAAATTTCATATAACTGTTTTTTCCATTAAGATATTCATTTTTCAGCAACATTTCATTTACTTCTTAACTCCAGTACACTTGGATCGTAAAGACGTGACAGTGCCAATCACAATAGGCTACTAATACTTTAATAGTGCGTTAGTAGTACGTTAAGCAACGAGCTTATAGTGACATTTATAATGGCTTTCATAGGGAATGTCTTAATTATTGCCATTTATAGGCAAGTTGCGTACGAGTGTTTTTCTTCTAAAAATTAACGCGAGCAGAATTGGTCTTTTTTTTTTAATGCAGGTTTTTTATTATGCAGTTTGATTTCTGCTCTCGAGGCTTCAAGAATGTCCCTGTTAGATATTAATCTATACCACAACAACGTTATAATGAAATTATGTACTTTAATGGATATCGTTATGTAAATTAAGTAAATTAACCAATGAAATCTAGGCCTACTATTAATCTAGGCTGTTTTTAGAGGATTGCATTGAAGTTAATATACGGTAAATGAATAGTTAAATTCACTACCATAGCTTGTCCATTTGTTTTAAAAGTGAACACTTCCATCATCTATATACACACTGTAGGGCCTAAACAGTGTATCGGTACGGGATTTAAATATAGGCCTATCCCATTATCACTTCAGCTGTTAGATTTTTCACTGCTATGTGTATCATCGATTTCACCAAGTAGCTTTTTTGCGCTTCCCTTTCTGCTTAATTCTTGATTTTTTTTTTGTTTGTCTGTGAAATCGAAATGTTTATTCTAATTAAGTTCAAAACATATTCCAATTATTGCTATCTTATTGACGTCTAGAAATATGTAAAACTACTGAAATTCAACTAACCACTAATCGTTCCCTATAAATGCTTTGTTTTACTTCAATCTACCTCCTTATATCCACAATATCTTCTAGCATAAAGAACTTTTTGTCCGACCATACTATGATACGCTCATTAAGTGTGACGTAACGGTATCTTAATGACACTCATTTCGACGCTGAATCTCATTTCGACATCGGTGCAGTATCGATTATTATCGAACACGGAACGATAACGATCTTGAGAGTAGCAACTGAAATCTGCGTAATAAATAGCCTGTATTTAAATCCTGTTCCTTTTACTTCTGATATTACACTAAAATTAATTCATTTCTTGCTGTAAAAATCCGTTAGTTTTAAGAAAACAGCAAAAGGAAGCTTCGATTTGACTGACGCCATAATCTGCCATCTCTTGTTGAATATATGAACTTCGTCAACCATCTTGATGCGAAGATTATGGCGGGCTAGTTCCCTCTGTTTAGGTGAATCTAAAATCTCAAAATTTAAATATTCAGACTAATTATGGTCGAACAAAGTCGTATTGGTAATTAAGATACTCTTATGAAAATTAACGAGCAACGAAGCTCGCGTTGCTAGCTTCATAAGCACATTATCTTGATAAATGTCATTATAGTCTTGTTGCATAATGTACTATTAGTACATAACATAATGTGCAACATTGTTGTGCAGCATGAACAAGTTATGGACAAGGAATTAAACGTTACTTTAAAGCAAGGACAGAATCATTGCAGAAATAATTTAAGTCGCTAAGAGAAAGCAATCAGGTCACAAGACACATTAACTTATATCCTAATACGCAATTTATGATTTTAACTGTTCGCATTGACGCTTTTAATTTTTTTTTACGTAAATTTATCACGTAATTATCATTGGACTGCTTTATAGACATAAAAATAAATACGTGTAAGTAATAATAAGAGAGAAAATACTTTGTGCTAATGGTTACCCTAGTGCAGGGCGCGAAATTTCCGGCCACCAGGATTCGGAGGCGGACGACAAATATTCAGTTTGAAAAAAAACCGCTGTCTTATTTAGAGCCTTTTACAATACATTGGAATAGTTCCGAAATATTTCGTTGGTTTAATTAAATTGTTGTAAACTAGTTAGACCATGCAAAAATTACAAATTTGTACGGTATTTACTATTTTGAAGTATGGGATGGGTAGTGCAATTAGAATGTGTTGAATGCTTATTTATTTATTTACTTATGTATTTATTTAATTTTCCATATTTGGAAGGAATATATGTTGTAATATTTTATGTAAAGAACAAATAGTGGAAGGGTTATTTTTTACAATACTCAAAAGGCTATAATGCTATATATCATGTTACAAAAATGACGACTGAAATTCTTGGTGTGGCTATTGCCTTCAGACTTGAAATGTCGTGCCCTGACCTAGTGAGTGTTGAGGATATAAGGTGCTAGATCAATATCAACAATATATATATATTTGAAAATGACTTCCATAGATATGAAATTCTATGTTGCTGGGCGTTCAGATTACTAGCTTACAAGGAAAACCCAGTATTTCAGAATTACTGTACTTCGAATAAGAATAACAATTAGTGTAGAAAAAGAAAATATAAGCCGCTTCTTGCTCACTCCTGAGTTATGGCTGGTTTTGGAAAATAGCCTATAGGTCTGTGGAAAAATGTTGAAAGTCGTTCATATTCTAGAAAATAACCTCCATGTGAATATGGTAACTTATGTTACTCAAATGGGCTACTGCCATGGCTGAGTGGTTAGACGCTCGCCTTCCACCGCTGGGACCCGGGATCAAATCTCGGTGGATCAATGCAGAATTTGTGGTGCACAAAATGGGTCGGGGCAGGTGTTCTCGGAGTGCTCCTGTTTCCCCTGCCACCAGTGCTCCAGTCATCACAATATGACCATTGGTTGCAATAAAGGAATTGTGTTACTCCAATAAGCCCGCTATACATAGAGAAGGGATCATGTACGATCAGGCTGAAATATTTTCCTTCTCATCACTTTTCAGTTCAGGTTACCTTATAATTAGACTTCGATCTTTTAGGTCGCTAAAAATGCTGTTTTAGGCACCTAAAATAGGCTCTAAAAATAGGAAAATAGGTTCTAAAAATCGTAAAATAGTCTCTTATAAAATCGTTAAGTTGCCAATTTTCTGAAATATCTCAATTGCAATGCAGAGTATTATGTGTATTGAAGTCACCATTAATCAATAATCATGATAAAACACAGATATAGCCCTATGGTACACAGAATTATATAGACCTATTACTAGGGCCTGTATTACTACCATAACAGTGAAAACCTAATCTCTGCGCCCAGAAGCTACGCATATCGTACTACCATATTCAACCCCTTTTATCTCTCAGTGATTCAGTGTACTTTTTATTTTTTATTTTTTTTTACTGGATCTGAGAGTCGGGAGAAAAACACTACATTTTCTTGGGAATTCCAAGGAATTTTTCTACTGAAGACAAAACATTCATTAGGCTACTATTTAACCACGTCACAAATGTGTCATGTACTGCACATTCCGAGCTAAAAATTTAGTACGAACTGAAAATAAATACTAGAATTTATAACAAAAAATGATTTATTTTGAACTTTAGAGGAAAAACAAGCAAAAAGGTAATATTAGGCTCTAACGTAAAAATAGGCTGTTTTAGGCCCTATAAAAGTATCAGATTTAAACATAGTCACTTATGAAACACGCATATACAAATTTTAGTCCAAAAATCACTTAAGGATTAAAATAGGTTTTTACCTAAAATCCGAAGTCTACTTATAATGAATACCGTGTAAGGAAGTTATCTGCAAACTATTTCGAATGCACGTTCATGTCGCAACTCTTCCATAGTTAGGATTCAAACCTATTGATAAGAGAAGTATGCATCGAATGTAATAAAGGAAAAGCTGTAATATTGTTGAAAAGCGGAAGTAACCTTTTAACCATTCTCTATCAGAAAGAAGTAAGCTTGTCAACAAAGAAAGTAGCCATTTGACTTGGAAGTTTGTGGGACTACATGAAGGGAGTTCATGACCCATAACTGCCGTTTGGATTTTTGCATAAACTACAGAGTTTGGTTTGTATTGTCGGCATGTATTATACTCTCCATGTTTGGTAATACGTGGCTTGGGGCTTCCATACCTAACAGCAATAGAAATACCGATGCGGCCTTGTTCAACGCCGGCCGGTGACCTGGAATCACTTGGTTGCGTTCTTTATTAAAACTGACATCCTATTCTCTGAAGAGGTGTGACTGAAGTTCAATCCAGTCATTAACTGACGCTGTTTCACCTTGTCCTGCCTGTACTGATGTAGCTTTGAAGTGTATTTCCCGAGTGTTAATATGACCTAAAGTTGTTTTAAGATGCTATGGAATTCTCTTACTGGGAAGAAAATGGGATGTCAATAAATATGAAGAATGTTGGAGAAACCTCTGAAAATGTGTACACATCTTTCCTTACCTCGCGATAAAACATTCCTTACTTTTCGAATTCCAAAATCTCAGAATAACTTGGTTCTTAGCTTGTAATCCAGTACTGTCCGTGCATTTAGACGTGAGCACTGTAAATACAATGCGCAGTGGTATCAGTCATCACGTGATTCATATAGCAACACACATCCCTTCCGTCCCGCCCAATCTCTGCGGCGCATGCCAGTGCTCACGTCTAAATGCACAGGCTGTACTTCAATATTGCAGTAGGCATATAATTAATTTGTTGTGTACCTTAAGATACATTGAATTCTTGTAAGAACTTTAGTTTAGGGACGTTCATTCTTCTTAACTGTCATTAACATATTTAGGTCGTGTGATAAGACTCGACATTAAAGTTCTACATAACTGTCCTTCAAGAGTGTGGTCGACGAGAATTGAAGAAATTACCAATAAAATTTTCGCGTTTTGTTTAACGAGATGGAATCCATAATAATCACTTTGTTGATAGTATTTTAAGAAAGATTTTTCTTTTTCTTTTGGAATCTGAATTTATTGTTTTATGTATCAGGAACAAACATTTGGCAAATTTCTTATTGGGATAAGCTGCTGCTGATGAAGATTTGTAAAATACCGGTAACTCTAATTTGCAATACGTAGGACTTTCATTTAACGTATAAAGAAACTAAATTAAAACTAACTTATTTTTCTGTGCACAAGGTCGTGGGTTCGTTCCCGGCCCATGGCAGTTACTTGAGCATCAATGTGACTGGCTCAAATCTAGATTTAAGGTATGTAAAAGAACTGTGAGACAAAATCCGGCAACCGGCGACGTTCACAGACCTAAGTTGCAGAACACTCCCGTTGTTGAATAACTATAAACCCACCATATCTTTGTTTTGTTTATAGGCTTTGGTCCTTCTTGCCAATCTAAGATGTAAATTCAGGAAGCATTTCAATTGTATTTTTTATTATTATTTGGTAGTGATTTTATGTTCTGAAATAACTAATTAAATTGAGTTTTAGATTCTGTATTTTAGATAACAGCGGAGATCCTCTAAATTAGTTTGACTAAAAATTTTAACAGTCTTTTATTTTAAAATATCGTAAAAAACTTAAGTTATTCAGTCGATTATTTATTATAGTTCTCCTCGGCTTAGTTAAAATTAGCCAACATTTTAAGGAGATGACACTCTATTACTGGGCGGCATTGTAGCTCACAATGTATTCCTGCATTTAGATCTATTAACGATTACATATTTCACGACCTCGGTATGCGCATCTATTACGAATACGTTTTAGTGCACGAACGTTTGTGCATTTGCATTAAATGAATTATACGGGCGATGAGACAATGAGATTGTGATACATGATTCACACACATGTAATGGCGTGGATAACAGCATTCATTCTCCGAACCCTTGATAATAATTAATCAGCATCATAAAAGGAGATGGAGAGAGAGAGAATCATTTGGAATTTTAATGATTTTTCTATTATATTAATTTTCTGGGACGTATTTAATTTGTGAAATACAAATACCATTAGCACTGGCAAAATTTTCGGTGACCTATTAGAATACGAAAACTGAATTTGCGGTATTAGAATACGAGAATCAGACGGTAATATAGTTTCTAGCGGATCTCGTCAATTAAAATACTTACTTGCCCAGTGGCAATAGACAATTCCTAAGCATGTTAAAGAAATATTATGTATTTTAGGGAACCTGGACGTTCATTGCCGCGCTTACATGAGCCTGACATTCAACCCTATTCTGGGCTAACTCAATCTGACCATCTTCGCAAATCCCACTTCCCCTAAATCTTTTCTTTTTTGTCCTCCCACCTACGTCTAGGTCTTCCAAGTGGACTCATCCCTTCTGATCTCCAAGTCAGTATTTTTTTTATATATATCTTTCCTACCCCATGCGCGCAACATTTCCAGCCCATTTCATCCTCCGTAATTTAATTACTGGTACCCTTATTGTATTCAGTAAAGAGTACAGGTTATAAAGCTCGCCATTTTTCAGTTTTCTCCAGTCCCCGTTTTCATAATTATCTCTTAGGTCCTAATATTTTCCTAAGTGTTCGAACACTCTCAGATTACTATATTCTTCCAGAAGAATGGGGACCATACCTCATATCCATATAGTACAACCGACTTGTCTTATAAATTTTTATTTTAAAATTTCTGGACAGTAGACGACAAGATAAAAGTTTCTGAATTGCATAAAAGCAAGCATTTTCTTATTTTAGTCGACACTTTTAACTTCTACCTTTATATTATTCTTTTGTCTGTAATTATTGCTCCCATGTATTTGAATTTCTCCAATTGTTCCACTGTTTTACCGGCTATTCTAATATTTTGTAGAGCATTATTTTCACGTTTTATGATCATGTACTTAGATTTCTATGTATTAATTTTCAATTTTAAATATCTACTGAGAAATGTGTGTTATACAGAGTGTCCACATTCTGGGAAGTCAAGGAAATTAAAATTGGCCAGGGAGTCTGGGAAATTTGTAGAGTAAAGGAAAAAATCATGGAAATTTGTAAAGTACAGGTAAAAGTCAGGAAAATTTGAAAAAAAAAATGAATAGTCAGGGAAAATACCTAGCCTCAGTGAGCGAAATGTGAGGGGCATTTGTTTTGCTCCAGTCTGCTGTAAACCAGAGCTGTGTAAGCAATTTTCTTTTCTGTGAGCTAATCATTTCTTATTTTTACTATGGGGATGGAGGAGGCTGGATTTTTTCGTTCGTTTACCGAGAACCTAGAAAACACTTATTCTAGAGGTCAGGAAAAAGTCGGGGAAATTAATGTTGAAATTTCAGTGGACATCCTGGTTATAGTAATACGAGTTGTTTCATAGAGAGATCGACATGTGCGCAGAACCCTTCAAGGTCACATTACGTACATATAAATGCACCTAAGCTAAAATGTATTGCATTCTTTGATTAGCCAAGAATTGGTGTTAAATAATATGGAAAAAATGACACTGCTTTTTTTTCTTATTTTTTTTTCTTCAAATTTCACAGACAGTATAAGTATTTGGTCCTAGAATGAAGACAGATCTTCTCTTTATATCGCGCACCATTGGCAGGGTGCTTGAGATCTATTGTAAGCAGTACTTTATGCTGAGGCTTAAATCATAAAACTTAATATAAAACATGCTTAGGCAGCTATAATGGGTGTTAAGTCTTAACTAGGGTTGAAAAATCTGTTCGTCGAATTTAAATGTTGATTGGAGTGTGACTCATTGATGCAATGATATTTCGTACATAAGCGGAAATCTGGGTGTTGATATTCAGTTTCATTTTAGTAATGAGCGGTTTGAATTTATGCGTTTAGAAACAAGCTTACAAGTTATACAAGCTGAACAAACTCCACTGAGTCTGAGCGAGTACCTTATTATAACATAGTTGCCGTTTGAGTTATGGCTTTGTGAACCACGTTAATTGAAAGAAACCTTACTTCTAACTACTCTATAGGCCTCTAAAAGCCTGTTCTAAGAGGAATTAGACATCTTGTTTTTTTTTTATTAAAAGTATTACTCAGACGTTTCTGTCTGTGTGGATTTTAAAGGAATGAAAACAAGCCCAAAAAATTTGGCAGGTGAGCCTGTAGCGGGAGTGGGCAGCGGATGTATAAATAATTGAGTGTTCTGTTGCAGTCTGAGGGTCTACAGACTTTTTCTAGAGAGCATATTCCCTGGGAGATAATACGAGTATAATCTTAAAAGATTACAGTAGCTGAGAAATCTAGTGGTTAAAAATATATATATAAGGTCTACTTGAGTTCAAGAACCCATGTAAGTCATTGTGAAGGCCCTTTTTGGCTCCCTAAATTGTTTAATAATGTTCTAAGACTTTATATGCTTATCCTAATAGTATTTATTACTAGCCTACTAATTCTCGTAATATACTTAAGAGTGTTGGCCATGTTTTAACGGACATTATTCCTTGAACTGCATTTCACACATATCCTGAGGCCTGTCAGTCCATGAATAACAACACAATATGCTATAAGCAAACGGATTTAAACGTCCTCAGTTACATGTTTTCATCTAGCTCACAGTATAATGCTTCGTTCACAATAAGTGCTGAATTTCAGAAATCTCAAAGAAATATTAGGAGACCGCAAAATAACTACCCCAACATCATTATATGATCAGTACAGATTTTTGAATGAGGGAACAATGCTGTTCTATTACCTCAAAACAAAAAAGTCATGGAAAGGTGTTGTTTTAATAGCAGGTAGATTAAGGGATGACCGAAGCGTTGAAAATGGTTTTCGAAAACTATTTGTCCTGGAAACTTGAAAATTTTCACACCTAATTACATTGTAAAGTGCATTGTGAAGAAATTTCACAGCTGTATCTCTATTTTGAATGTGGCAAAATAACATGCAAATTGAAGCCGAGAAAACGAGCGACTCAAGTTTGCACGCACTGGCAGTTCGGAATGCACTGAGACTGAGGTTTAAAAATAGTGTGAACATCATGCACCCAAATTGCATAAAATTTTGCTCACATACGGTATACTTGATTTTATACACTAAAATAAAGAAAACAGCCTCCCCCCCCCCCCCCAAAGTGACTAAATCAAAACTTCTGTCATTCCTTAAGCACTAGAATATCCATAAGAGGAAAGGAAATAGGGAAAATGAACTTTGATAGAGACACACAGAAAGAGAAGGAAGCGAGAAAGAGTGTTCAAATAGGCTGATGATACCAGTAGGCCTAGTGTTTTTAGGTCAGAGAGACAAAACTTCTTCAAACATTAGGCGTTTCAGGAAATGCCCTGGCGGATTGAAACATTCATATTAGATATTCCACGCCCTTGATAATTGTGGGAAGTTGAAGTATTTAATTGTTATTTATGTTTGATATGAATTGCCGCGGGGAGCCACTTCACCAAGCGGAACCGCTGAATGACAAACTGTATCTTACAGTACTTGCCAGTAGCTCAGGTACGTTGAAGAGAGTTTACCGTAGTAATGTATACTCTAGTTTAATGTAGAACGTATCTGTATCAAAGAAGGGATTAGAGATGACGATTTTATCTGTAGTTTTCGAATGATTATTGTAATGGTAGTGATGTAAGAATAGGGAAATTCTGCAGTTTTTCGTTCGTTCTAAGTCGTAACGGTGATGGGTCTACCACCGCCTGGACAAGATCTCTAAAGGAACCAAGAATAGACCGATTGCAAAATTTTCCCCAGGAACATCTTTCAGGATATGGTTTTATTAAGTGCCAGTATGGTACTTTATGAGATTGTGTGGGGGACGAAAAATGTCTGTCCGTCCGTCCGTCCGTCCGTGTGTCTGTACGCGCTCTAACTCAAATACGCTTTATCGAATTTTAATGAAACTTGGTATACGCGTTTATAATGTCCATGGGAAGAACCCTATTGAAATTGGACCAAATCGGTTCACCGGTACCGGAGTAAAACCCAATTTAGTGTATATTTTAAAGGCGCCATAACTCTCATACGCTTTATCGGATTTTCATGAAACTTGGAATACCTATTTATAATGTCCATGGGAAGATGTCTGTTGATATTGGACCAAATCGGTTGGCCGGTACCGGAATAATACCCAATTTAGTGCCCTTTTATGGTATCATATAAGAAAAGGCGCGGTAACTCAAATACGCTTTATCGGATTTTCATGAAACTTCGTATACTTATTTATAACAATCATGGCAATAAGCCTATTGAATTTGGACCTAATCGGTTGTCCAGTACCGAAATAAAGAGTAATTATCAGTCAAATTTATTATAATATTTTGGTTCATTTCGAAGCATTTTGATTGGCTCGCGGCCAACCAATCAGCGGGCGAGTCCCGTAACTAAGGTAAATAAAGGGAAATTCTGGAACAAGCCTTCAATTCCTGTCGAAACCTTCTTTAGTAAAGGAGGGTAAAAAGAAGGCACCTTCTTCAAATGCAAAATCAAATTCTCGGTTCTTTCTTATAGCGTCATAAATTAATGACAGCTTATAAAGCTTCCTTCAGTTGCCATGGACAGTTTGACATCTACATGAAAAACAAATGTTCCCATATGTACGATTATAGATGAAATGCTGCTGTATAATGACTAATTATTTTGCTAAAATTGATTACAATTAGATTAAAGCATTGAATTTTACTTCAGCCTATGTCAGATTTATAATCCCTGACCTCTTAATAAATAAAAACATTAAGCTTTGAGAATATGGTTAGGTTGGTACCTCTGCTTCAACGAGGGCCTCATCCTAATTTATCACTCAGATATCGCGAATATTATAGTACTAATTAATGAAATAATTCAACATTGTACCATAATAAATCTAGCAGGCACGATATATAGCCTAATTTCGAAATACGGTGATTTTTCTCTTCTGTGAGCAACGACGAAATAGTATTCTTTGGTATTGGACACTCAAAAGTCGCAGTGTGGTTTGGTCTTGGGGTAAGGTGCTTGTCTAGTAATCAAGAGATGTCACGTTCGAGTCCACCCTGAAGCAAATTTTTTTTTTATTATTATCAATAGTGTTAAATTGAGCCTATTCCATTCTTATGTCCTATTTTGTCAATGTGCTTAAATAAGTATTACATTTTTCTTTTTAAAAAAACTGGGAATTCATTGTCTTTCATTGACCTACATCATTCCTAAATAATAACATAAGCCTATAAATGTTATTTCACGAACAGAAACTAGCTTTAAAGTTATTGCGTTGCGTTAAAATTGCATAAGCCTATACTCAGAACAAAACTGCATACCGCTAGGTGGAACTATCCTCTTCTTATTGGCTTACTGTACTATTTCATTGTCAATGCATTTTGTAAAATGTTTACATATTTTAAGAATTAGTATATCAGTGTATACCAATATGAATTAAGGTTAAGAATCAAACTTTAGACCTTTGTTCTTCCGTAAGCCCTGCTTAATGAATGTATCTGGAGTTTAACTCGGAGATCTATTAAAAAAAAAAAAAAAAAACTTATTTTCTGTCATAACTGCAATTATTACTGATTAAAAAAGCATACTGGCACTTTGTTATATCAGTTTACCTGATTTTATTTTTAACGGGAATGAGTCGAAGGGCATTAAGCATGATATTATGGTACTTACTAATGGATCACGGAGATTATAAACTTTCTAAAAGCTATTACTCTCCTGATTATTTATCCCGTAAGTCGAATGGAACGTTTTTCAGATTCCTTATGCATCATGGTGCTTATCTCGGTACTGATTTACCTTTTTAGCAGACAGTAATTATTCAAATTCAGACAATTCTCCCGCTTTTTATTTTCGGTGGCGACTTAAATAATGGTATTTTTAGTGTTACACTTTTTTCTCGAGGGTCTTGTGATCTTGTTGTGGGCCTCGGTTAAATTTGTTCCCTTGGATAGTGCAAGAAAAGCACATTTTATCTGTTGGTTATTTCGCCTTTTCACTGCTACTAACATATGAGTGTGTCACCTAAAAAAATATATAAAACGAGGATTTTTACCCCCATTTTACTATTGTCAATGGAAACCAGCTAGGCTACTGAAATTTTCCTCAATGATTTCAAACTTAGAGCCCCCTGATGATTTCACATGGTGATTTCTTATATTGCATTATAAATTAAATTCAACTCTGAAAAGGTTAGAGGAGGTGGTATCTTAATAATTCTTTTTGAAAATTTAATATAGTAAGAAGAGAATAACACATTTTAACGCGATATTTAGTATTTTTTACTCTGGTCTTTTATTTTATTTTATTTTAGAATTCGAGTCCCTTTTGCAGAAAATCGTGTTGACTTCCATACTTTCCTTCCTCGTTTCAATATCATCTTCCTCTCCCTTGTCGCGTTTGTGGTGAAGGAAGTGATATACTTTTTTAACAATATGCCAACTTTCTTATAACTAATCAATACAATGCTGTTGGACAAACAATAATTATGATTAAAACAACATGAAACATGTTTTCAGACAGTTGTTCATTGACAAGCCTGATGTGGAATGCAAGTTGGAATTCTATAGCCGCAGATCAATGTGACGTTTCCGTTTCAATCTTCTAAGTGGTGGATCAGATGGATGATTATCAGGAATTTGCTGGATCAGTGGATTTACATGTTGTATGACGTTCGTTGCAGCCTGCCGTAGTTAATTCGGAGATACGTAGTCAATCTCTTCCGGAAGTCATCGTGATATCTTAAAATGCGATTTCGCACCATCCTCTCTACAAGTGTGAACTGTCACATTAAAATGAGTTTCGTTCTTGCATATTCTGCAGAGCTGGCGATCACAAGTCGATGAATGAAATTCCCAATTGCCAGAAAAATACTTGGCGTTTTAACGAAAGATATCTATGTCAGATTTTTTTTATCCCAGCCGGATCTAACCCAGCTCTCATCAAGATGCATAAGTGGGCTTATCCATTCACTTTACATAGAGCATGTCAAATATAATAAGGATTAAATTCAGCTAGCTGAGCATACTGAATATTGGTTATTAACAAGGCCCGGATTCTGATGACCTAAAATTGTTTGAAAAACACCTATAAAATGACCCTAAATTTGAAAGAAAATGACTTAATAATTATAAAGAATTACCTAAAAACTGATATTTTATTTATAAAAATTATTATTGTACACACAAAGCTATAGACTGATTTATACATAATTATTGGAAAAAGTATAAATGCTGATAGAATGTTGTAGGTCTAAATACTTTGTAGCATCTGACAAGAAAAGTAAACAAATGATTTTAAAGTAGATCCTACAAAATGTTGCATTATAGTAACCTATTAATTTATTTTAAAAAGTTAATATGTTCAATGTAAATGTATGAAAATTACTAAATGTGGAAGCAAATTACACGAAAATGACAAAATAATTACGTAAAATTTAAATAAATGTCCTAAAAATATAAAATGGCATGAAATGACAAAAAAATTACCTAATAAAAATGCATTTCTGTAATCTAGAGGCTGCGATAAGGATTTATCTACAAGTTGACAATGTCTATGAAGCATCAATAAAAAGATGACTTGTCATCAGAATCCGGGCTCTGGTTATTAACCTATTGTCTGTTCTATTTAGTATACTTTATACCAGGATGTTCACATTCTGGAAAGTCAGGGAAATTGAAATTGATCAGGAAAAGTCAGAGAATTTTGTAAATTAAAGGAAAAAGTCAGGGAAACTTGTAAGAAATATGGAATAGTCAGGTAAATTGCCAGCCTCAGTGAGAGAAATGTGAGAGGCATATGTTGCATATGTTTTGCTCCAGTCTGCTGTAACTAAGACTGTGTAAGCAGTTTTCTCTCAGTAGGCCTGCTTGAGCTAACATTTCTTATTTTTATTAAGGTGAAGGCACCATTAGCTGACACATCCCCAAAAGCTGACACTTCATTTTTAATTTCACGAAATTAAGGTCTAGAAGGGATATTTGACAGCTTTTCTTGTTCCTAATTTCAAGAGAGATATTTCAGAAATATGTTGGCCAACCTGGTAAACAGCCCAATCTTCTTTTGTTTTGGAGGGAAAATTTGGTTGTTGTTGATGCTGAACTTGTTTAATTTTTACCTGAGAATTCTGCTGAGATTCTAAGCTGTCTGGAGGGCGGTAAGTTGTAATATTAATGTACTACAGGCTAATCTTCTTGTTTAGCATTTTGTAACTATTTTGTAAATTCAATTATCAATGTAGGCTAACCCTTGGTAAAGTTAGAAATACATTTTGATATTTTTAGGTTAGAAAAATGGGGTGTCAGGCACTGGATAATAATTTATGAACTTTTGCTAGTAGCTGACATAGTGTGTCAGGCATTGGAGGTTTGGGAAATTATCACTATTTTACGAATTAAGAGCCTGTGTGATTTAGCCAGGCTTGTAATGACAAAATATCTTTACTTCAGTCAAAATAACTGATTTTTACCAGTAGCTGACACCCGCTGTCAGGTACTGGCAATTATACTGTCAGGTACTGGTATTTTTGCCATACTTGTTTTACCAGTGCCTAGATTTATAAAAATATCATTAGTATTGCTTTTCTGCATTGCTTTTTCAGTTTCTTTACAATTTACTATGCGGAAGGAAAAAGAGAAGAATATCCTTAAATGATGAAGATCACATGCTTCAATCATTAGCAGCGGTAAAAAATGGCATGCCTGTAGCAACTGCTAGTAAGCAGTTCCAAGTTCCTAGAACAACTCTTATGTACAGAAATTCAGGGAAATATCCTGTTAAAAGACAGATGGAACCGTCCTGTTTTTTAGGTGAAAACTACGAAGCTATTTTAGTCAAGTGGATTTTGGATAGTCGTATCCAACTTCTTGAAAGTGCTGGTAGCACAGCTAAAATTGAATACGCCATTTAAAGTTGGTAGACCGGGTAAGAAGTGGATCGAGTTGTTTCTGCTTAGGCATTCAAAAATAAGCCAGAGAATTTCCAGAATCACTGACAGTTTCAAGAAGTAGATTTTTTAAATTTTTTATCTTTAAATTTTTTGTCTTTAATTTTTTTATTTTTTGGATTTTTTAATTTTACATTTTAAATTTTTAAATTTTGGATTTTTAGATTTTTTTAAATCTTGAATTTTTAGATTTTTTTAAATTTTGCATATTTAATTTTTTGATTTTGGATTTTTGGATGTTTCATTTTGAATATTTTTAATTTCACATTTTTGGATCTTTGAATTTTTTAATTTTGGAATTTTTGATTTTTTATTCTGGATTTTTAATTTTGGATTTTTTAAATTTTGGAACTTTGAATTTTAAAAATTTTAAATTTTGGGTTTTTAATTTGGGATTTTTAGATTTTTAAGTTTCGGTTTTCGATTTTTTTAATTAGAATTTTTTATTTTTTTATTCTGGATTTTTTGAAATTTTAAATTTTGGATTTTTTATAATGATGAAGGGCTCACCACACCACTAGCTCGAAGCCGTAATAGCCCCCCACTCAGTGCCCAATACCTTTCCCCTGCTCACTGCCGTAAATTTTTTAAATTTTGGATTTTTAGATTTTTAATTTTGGATTCTTGTATTTTTATTTTTATTTTAGGTAAGCCTAATCATTGAGTTGATTGTTTTCTGTGCAGTCCGTTCCGTCACAGCCCCACTAATTTCGTGACGATTTTGTTCGTAACACAAGTTTGGGTTAGCTCTCGATTTACTCCTAGCACGGCTAAAAAAGTTTCACTTCAAAAAGGGTCATATGTTGTTATAAAATATGAAGGAGAATATTTTCCTGGAAAGGTCGAAGAAATTAAAGGCAAAGAATTTTGTATTTCCTCAATGAAGATGAGTGGCTATAACTGGAAATGGCATGAAAAAGGACAAGAAGACATCATGTGGTATTCCAGAGATGATATTGTAAAAACCATCAACACACCCATAAAAGTCAATGATCGGGGTACTTTCCGTGTCCCAGAAATAGATGAGTTAAGACACATAAACATAATTTGAAGTGAACTTATTTTAAACTTCACCAGTGTGTCATTCAAGAACTTCATGAAGAATGTCATGAAACTGTTATAAGACAGCTTTCATCTGGTTTAGATAAGAGTTAATGTAACATTTTACAAATGTCAGCTACTAGTGCAATGGAGTGTCAGCTTCTAGGTATAACTAAGAATTGCAGTGTCAGCTACTAGAGTTAAAATAATGTTCATATAATTTTTTTCTCCAGCCTTAAGAAGCCATTATTAAGAAATTTTAATGCAAGCATTTTATTTCAGAATCCTTATAAATGGTTTATACAAGATCATTTCTAGTCAATCTTCTCTGTAAAATACCCACATCCAAAAAACCCACAAAATTCCCTCTTAAGGTGTCAGCTACTGGTGCCTTCACCTTATGGGGAAGAGGAGGCTGGATTTTTTCGATTCGTTTACAAAGAACCTGGAAAACATTGATTCTTATGGTCAGGGAAATGTAAGTTTTTGGTCGTGGAAAGTCAGGGAAGTGTATTTCGAAATTTCTGTGGACAATCTGTAGGCCTATACTAACGACCAGTTCCCTCGTATGTTAATTCAAGCTTGGGTGTTATGTGTATAATTCTTACGCTGATGTGTCAGAGATTAGTGCTTAATAATAGTTATCATGTAACATAGGCTTGGGAGTATTACGTTTTAGCACTATAATTTCATTTAATTTTAATTTTTTTAATGTAAAAAAATTGAATGGCATTGAGATCACTGGCCGTTGCATTCCCCGTTATGAAAACACTTAATAGAACCCTGTCATTTGCCCGCAGTTCCCACGTGCATGATGTCAAAAACGGGTACATATTTATAAGACAGCCGGTAGCAATGGAATGCGCACACATCTGCTTGCAAAACACTAGTTTTGTGGACATTCCTTCGCAGTGTAAATGTTTGTTTAAACAAAATGAATTGGTTTACACCACGAATCGACAGCTTAGTGACGTGTTGATACTACTCTGCATTTCCCCTTCATTGTATATCAAATAGATAGATCCTGATGGCATTGCATTCTTCCTGAAACTTCCGGTTCAATGAAATCTTGACCATGGCTTTGATTTTTGGGTCAAGAGGATGAGAGATTCCTTGCATCACTTTCGTAAGCAAGGACTGTTATTGCTTGCCTTTTCTTTTTAATTAACGCGGATGCTAGTTTTTATTTTTTGCCGTTATTTAGCAATTGAAATCGACATAATGTAGATCCTGCAAGATTTAAGATAAAATCCATCTGTTTCCCAAATGTGCGATCCTTCCTGACTATTCAGAATGCAGTTATTTCCTACAGCAAGCAGAAGCTAAGGCCGATACCTCTGCATAACTGTATAATGTTCCTGTAGAATGTAGATGAAACTCCGTTGACTGATACTATATCGAAGAAACCACAAACCCCAACATTTATTGTAGGAACAGCTTAGCTCCTTCAAAAATAGATTTTCAAAATAATTAAAAAATATATGTGATCTTAATATACTTTCTAAAAGATTGGGGTTTCATTATATTGATTTGTAATTTTATATGAATCATGTAGGATTAGGGGGAATTGATAGAATGTAGGGTATTCAATTTTTTAGTGCGTTAAGCTGCACGTATTCCCTTAAATTATTTTTAAAAATAATTTACCTGTGCGTAAACTTGTTTGTTGTAATTATTATTTGCTTCCTTCCATATACAGTGCCATTTTTGTAAATTATCGTATTATGGGTTCATCCTGTTGTTATCTCTGCGATGTACAATTAAAAATCTAATTTCATTTCGAAATTTTGAAAATGAAAAGTGAAGTTAACAGAATATCCAAAATGCAAATACCAAAGCAGCTGAGGAGTAGGATTACACTTTCTAAGAGTAATGTAGATGCTTCTGTAAAGGAGAATGCTCTTGACTGCCCTTCTGAACTCTACATGTTGCAAGAACTATGCACTTGAATGATTTTCAAATTATTTTATGACTTTCAGGAACTTATGGTTGATAATCCTTCTCTTCGTTTGCAAGCTTAATCCTTCCGAAATCGGGAAATCAGTTGAAGACTTTACAGCAGACTATTTCATTCATATGACGACATTCCACATGCGACCAATGAAGTGTAAAAAAGTTGAAAATTTCAGCCAATCATGTTTGACCTTCTTGATAAAATATCATGTCGGTAGCATTTGTTTAGTTTTGTCGTTTTCGTAGCATTTATTTCTTGCTTTATCGCTACCCGAACATTAATACATTTTTCTTTCAGTTTCGTATTATAACTGGTTGTTGGTAGGCCTAATTAAACTTATTTAGCCTGAACAGTGAGTTGTTCGAATGGCTTTGAATCAAACACGTGGGGGACTTCTGAACTTCATGTGTAAGTAATTTAGTGAATTTATTAAACTTCTTTGTTTTAATTTATTATTACTATTATTATTGAATACTGTTTGTAAAATAGTCCTATTAAATTAGGGTTGCCATATGTATAAAAGTTGAAGAGAAGGACTTTTTTTTTAAAAAAAAAAGCCTAATTTTCTACAAAAATAAGCTGGACATGACATCGATTTTTAAAATACATATAAACTTAATAAAAATTGTGTTTAACACACATACTAAAGTAGTTCACACATGAAAGGCGAACAAGCTAAATATGCGTAAAATATCCAAATTGTTATTACAGTTTCCTGAAAAGTTGGAATCAGCCGAAACTGCGTAGTGTCGTAACTCATTGTCGCCAGTACATCTCGCGCTTGTACATTTCAGCAAAAAAAGTTGCGAAACTTAGTTACGAAACCTAATTTCGTCGTATAAACTAGCCTTACCGCCGGCGTGGTCTTGTGGTTAGCGTCGCTGACTTCAGATCCGTCGGTCCGGGTTCGATCCCCGGATTTTTCTGAGGTAGGGAGGTCTGAAACGGGGTGCACACAGTCTCGTGATTCAAATTGAGGAGCTACTTGATAGAGAAGTAGCGGTTCCTCTCATGGAAACCACCATTAACGGCCGTGGGAGTCTGCAGGCTGACCACATGCCCCCGAATCCTGCCATCTGGTGGTAGGCCTTGTTCCTTCAGGGATGTAGCGCCACGGAGTTTAGTTTAGTTTAAACTAGCCTTTACCGATATAATAATGTTATCGATATGTGTAACCAGTATTCATATCGATATTTTGCTTCCAATATCCCATCTCTTTATCATAACCACACTTAGTCGTAGACTCCGCTACAATCGTTTGCTTGTCATAATGGTTTCCTCTTCTAATTTGTTGGACTAGAACTGGATTGCAGGTGTACGTGTGCCTTCTGGGTTCCACATATCCACCTCTGGGGCTCCGACTTAACCTTGAACAGATGAGGTAATATCCAGGGAATGTGCACACGCTGTATGTTCGCATGTGACGTTATGACTATAAGAAAGAACTCGTATTAAACACAAGAGCATTTCCTAGGTTCTACACAATAAGTGAGATTCTTTAGTCTATTATGATAATCAGGGCCCGGATTCTGAGGACCTAAAATTGTTTGAAAAATGACCTATAAAATGACCCTAAATATTAAAGAAAATGACTTAATAATTATAAAAAATTACCTAAATTCTGATATTTTATTTATAAAAAATATTATTGTACACACAAAGTTATAGACTAGTTTGTACATAATTGTAAAAAATGTAAATAACTGTAATGTTGTGAATGTTCTTTTCTCACGGAAATTTGTACTGACACTGAGGCACTGGTGAGTCAAAATTCGGCACATCCTTTTATGGTCTGCCGGATTATATTGTTGTTTATTGAGGGTAAATAGTAGTTTGCACTCTCAAATCGAAGCAGGTGGCTGACTCTGGTGCCAAGTCAATCTAATAACAAAAGTAATATAATACAACATTTTGGGGTTTCGTTGATTCTCACACTCGACTGAGACATGTCAACACTTTAACGCCGAATATTTCCTTCTTGCATTAAACAAACAACACTTCAAAGACAGCACCACTAGCGACGAAAAAAAAGTTAATACACTCAATGAAAAAAAAGAAAATGACTAAATAAGGAAGCAAATGACAAGAAAATGACAAAATAATGACCTAAGATTGAAATAAATGCCCTAAAATATAAAATTGCATAAAATTACAAAAAATTACCTAATAAAAATGCATTTCTATAATCTAGAGGCCTTGATTAGAATTTATCCACAAGTTGGCATTGTCTATGCAACATCAATAAAAAGATGACATATCATTAGAATCCGGGCCCTGGTGATAATGAATTTTGCAATGGGACGTATTATTCGCCGGAAATGGATCTAATTATTTGTTTCCGATAGGTGATATAGATCCTTACCGATATATAACACTACTATCCTATCGTCTATACTCTATATGATATTTTTGCATATTGGCCTGGTGAAATAGAAAAACATATACTTCCTACTACCAAGTTTGGTAGTTCGATCCCAGAACTTTCTGCTTCCAAGTTTGCTAGTTTGATCCCAGCCCGAGTCGAAGGCTTGTGTGCGCGTGAACGCGCCAGTCCTTATCTGTAGATTTACAGACATGTAAAATAATTCCAGCATAAGAAAATTCAAGCACACCGAAGTTTCTCGTGATTATCTTGAGAGAAACCGGATCACGAATTACATTTATAATGACTGGTTAGCGATTACTCACAAAATTAAACGTATAATGAATATTATTAAAATAAGGAAAATAAATAAAACACTCGTGTAGGCATACGGTGTAAAATATAAAGCAATTATATAATATGATTTCCTCCACTCCAATGAGCCACTGTGTTTTCAGCAGAGGTCAACATGATAAGCTTGAGCTGCTACATTCTTTGGTTACGAATTGACTGGAAGAGTCAGGTAACGTTTTTCAGTGTATTTGGTTCCTTGGTCAATGTCGACTCAGCTCGTGACGTCATTGATAACATAGTTCGTGATAATTACTTTATCTTGCAAGAGTGTGTCATATCTATTATCACAAGAGTTAACTGAAATTACAAACATGATGTTCGTTTTCGTGTTATGTCACTGACTAAATCTAACACGGAAGGCATCTGTATCCAAAACTTTTCAATATTTGAAATCAGTATTTGTGAGTTAATAAAAAAATTAAAAAGATGCCGTGTGAATATTTCTTTCTTTCTTTCTTTCTTTCTTTCTGTCTTTCTTTCTTTCTTTCTTTCTTTCTTTCTTTCTTTCTTTCTTTCTTTCATTCATTCATTCTTTCATTCTTTCTTTCTTTCATTCTTTCTTTCTTCCATTCTTTCTTTCTATTATTCTTGTTTCTTAGATTATGTATTGAAATAAGTATGTCACCATATGTTATATATTTTTAATTCCAAAGGGAAAACTCTTTTCAGCACTTAATAAACTGCATCAGTTCTACGAGACGAACTTTAGAAAAATCCAATTCAAGGAGTTAAAACTATTCGAATTAATTCTTATGGCAAGTCTTTACATATAACCTGGAATAAAAGGACAACGTCCAGAAATTAGATAACAACACTTTATTTGCTTCGTTATGGGGTCGTTAAAATGCGATAAGCAGTTATTAGCTACTTCAGTTTTACTAGGCCTGCTTTTGCAGCACATAGACTACTGCTTTAATCTTAAAACTATACGAGAGTAGGCCTATGTGAAAAACAAAATTTACATTTTAACTGATTACAAGGTAGCTGTATTTATTTTAGCACATTTTGGTAGCCCTATCTTATAGCGTATTGCATGCATTTTTGATTGTTTATTTCTGTTGGTTTTAATTTTCTCTCTTAATTTCTCTCGTTCTTTCTCTCTTTTATTTCCTCATTTTCTTTTCTTTTCTATTTCTTTTTGTTTGTTCCCAACTTTGATTAGAATCATTTTGACTTTTCCTATTTCTTACACGCTGCTTTTGTACATTTTATAAGACTATGAATTCCTGCTTCATTAAAAAAAATTGCGACAGCGTTTATTTTTCTAACATAGCGACCAGGTGCAACATTATACTACAACGTCTTCCTCCCTTTGTACATTTCTGCAACTTCCGCTACTTCACCGTGTTAAAACCTTGAAAGATCTGTATGCAGACATTTCATATACGTAGAAGTGCATTTCATGTCACAAACTATGGTACATAATCCTGGACTAAAATCTCTAATTTATATCAATCATTGCTCTCCTTCAGGCTATCCTGTTGATATTGCACGACTTATAGTAGGCCTACCGCTTACCAGTACATCAATAAGAAAGAAAAAGAGTTCATACTAATTTTTAATTTAGTGCGGATCTTTTTTTGTTTATTTATTTATTTTTTTATTTTTTGCAGCTTTAACCTATGAATACCGGTATTCATTTTTAAAGAGCTACTGCAGAAGATGTCCATAACATTTAATCCGCTACTGTATTTGTGGGTTTTCTTCTGAGCAAATTTCTTTTTGCATTATGTTCTGCTTCGCTTCTAGCAAAACACATAGGCTACTTGTTCCTAATATGGTCGATTTCTTATAATAAGTGAATTGAGATTTGTTGTATAATTTTTCTGCTTCCTGCTTGTTTAGAAGGATTGCCCTATTGCATATAGGTCTATATTAAATCATAACATAATTTGAAATACGATAGGAAAAGAATAGTTTAAAAGTAAAATTAACTTTAGCTAGTTCTAGTTTTTTTTAACTATTAAAGATAGGCCTATTTGTTAATAAGATTACATGTTCTTAAAATCACCAAATTTTACGAGCTTTTTGGTAGATGAGATTAGTGTTTTAGATTGTAGCAGTTTTTATTATTTAGATTGTCGCAGTTCTCGATATCATTAGGTAATAACAAAATACTACTTTATAATAATTGCATATTACTTGTAAGTGGAACAAAGTTAGTGTGGTAACTTGAGACGGCATGTTACGGAACATGCTCATTTATTTAGTAAGCATACATAATATAGAAACGAAAGGAATAACGCAGGTCATACGGTAGCCTTCAAATTATTTCCTCCTGATAAAGCGACACACTAAGCTGTTCCTTTAACCAACTTGTAATATCAGTTGTTAGTAGGTTACTGAGTCCATTCATAAACAAAATTACGTAATGTGTAGGTAGTACAAAACTCCGTAAAAAGGATTATGTGCATTATTTAGAAACTTCTTATGTTGAACGTTAAGCTTTAAGTACTGTAAGTTCATAAAATTCAGAACATGAAATTTATTACTGGAATTCCCCGTTTATCTCTTCATTTCTTTAAACCGGTATCGGAATCCTTCAGAAACATGGAACTCTTTAAAAGTTGTTAACGATGTCGAATTTATGGGCTTCAACATTCACTAATATTTTGTATTATTTGTGGAAAATCTAGTGCTTTAATAGAAACTTAATAGGAATAATTACACTCCAACTGAATTCTTTTTTTAAGCAGTTGGGTAGATTTTTAAAACTCTAGTTCTTGGTCAGTAGCTTTATGGAAATATTTTTGCAATTTTTCCTATGATTAATCATTTTTTCGAATTTAGAGTTTTTTTTTATTGTATATAAAGTACGCTTTTCGCCCCAAGTCCATAATATTATGGTTTGAATGTTTCTACCATGAACCATGTTCACTTGCCGTAAACACATGATCGTAGATCTGCTATGAAATCTTGAATTCATAAGGATGTTCCTTATTTTATTACCTGTAGTAGCAAGATTTACCACTATTGTCTGAAGAGATAGAGGTAGTTGACCTCTATTGTTTACTTCGGCTGATCCATTCCAATAAGGTAGCAGATAAAGATGTATTGAACTCTTGACTATCTGCTAAAGATTTTAGCTCAGTTGACCTCAATTTATTACTTTTGACAACTAGGAAATACAGCAACCATTGGTGTAACATCGCGGAAAATTTTGAGTTAGGTTACACAGAAATGGATGGCCAAACGTTTGGCATTATCATTAGAGAACGTGTTTCCCTCCTGCTGTTGTCTGAGCTCAAGTCTTAACCTTTATTTTTTTCTAATTTTTAATTTTTTGACACAAATTATTTTTATGAACTCTGTTACTTTTTGTCAGCAGTGGAATAATTCAACACACTTTTACAACAGATATATTCCAGCGGGGTGTTAATGCCCGTTTATATAGCCTACTATAACAGATTTATTAGAATTTCACAGTAATTTAAGGTGATGCAAAGGTGCCAGCTCCTCTGATAGGCTATTACCTGTAAGCTCCGCGCCCAGTCTAGCAAGGTTAGGCTAATGGAAGAATTATATTGAGCACATGCAATGCAAGATGTATTCGTACAATGCAGTAGAAAAGGAAAACTGCATTTCTTTCTTTATGAAATTAAAAGAAGTTATTTGTTATATCATATAAAATGTACCCATAGGCTTACCATTAGAGGAACGAAAAATGAATGTTTATCTCTCTGCAGGTTTTCCATACAATTGACGATTTTCCTGGAAATTGAATCTAAAGTTACGTGGTTACGTGAACCACATAATCCCCCAAAATAATGACTATCGAAGAGAGTGTCTACATACCGTAGTGATCTGTTTTATACTCGTGATAGAGGTCACAGCTATCTGGCAATTAGTTGTTTCAATTCTGCGGAATTTTTTAACCTAATTATCTCGTAAACCATAAACGTGTTCACAAAAAGCAAAATAGGTTTTATATTTTTGTGTTATCTACTGCTCCCTTGAATCTACTCAGTTATACCCTTTCCATTCCGTGTAAAATAAATATTCCCTTATAGTAACCTCAGTTTTGGCGAGACAAACTTATTCGCTTAACACATACTTCTGTACGTCTTGCTTTGACACTTTGCAGGTCCCTTTCGAAGATGACTGGTCGTAATGTACAAGGAAATAAAATATATAGGCCTATATATATATATTGTTATTTTATATAGTCATGTTTATTTATTTCGAGAAGTATATAGTTATGCAGTATACAATTGGTTCTTATTTCTTAGTTACAGAAATGTAGTTTCCCTTCTCATCTGAATTGCACGAAAACTTCTGTCTATATATTTTTATTAAAGTAAATCGTTCAGTGAACATATTAGCATTTGCTGGTTGTGGCCGAATTCAACTGCCCCTTCTTCCTAACTATTTTTGATGGGACCAATTATTTAGAATCCATATTAAATAAACGTGCAATTTTGTTTAAAAGTACATTAAAGTGTTTATAAGATTCAGACAAATTGCATGAAATAGACTAATATAAATAGGACAGGTAAATATAAAAACTAAGTAACAGTAGATGTATGTTGATTTTGTCATGCACTGTATTTCGTTCACTATCACTAAGTCCTATGTTGACTTACAAAGAGTTTTGCTTTAAACAAATAGGAATCTATAAATTGGATTGCATGTAGGCCTACTACTGACATAACCTATCTTTACATATTAATTATGCCATAACTTACAGTTGGCCAAATACGGTAAATATAGGTCTATTAAATAACGACATAAAAGTCTTAGACGTTTTTTGCTATAACATTTAGAAACAAATTTAAAAGCAAAACAATAAGAGTGAGGAGATTACTTAGTTCTTGGAAAATATTAAAGCAGATCAGCAATTTCGGATTGCTATTTAAACTTTTACAGTTTCTAAAGTTAACGTTTACAAGAGTTATCTTGACACATGATTATCCTTTGCTCAACATATCCACTTTCTAATCGTGGCTGCATTCCATTCCTTACAGACTGATGGCGAGTTCCACCGACCTTCGTTACGGCTAAAACGCGTCGTTTTCTCCTGCTTGTGTCATGTTTACGTTCCACCGATCCAGGTTACTCCCTCACGCCCGTTAATACTCCCGTTAACTTAAAGACAGAAATTCCTTGCGTTAAATCTCGCGTTTGTTTCAAAACAAGATGGCTGAACCTGCTTGCATGCTACAATATGCAGTATTATCCGCATTAAACAGTAAACCCAGTACATTAATGCATTAATTATAGTTTCTGAAGAATAACATGAATACAAGGGAGTGATTCATTATTTCTTTTGCTACGTTAGAGCAGTCAGGTAACAGAATGGGACCCTCCTGCTGTCACTAGCCTGAACACAAAAGTAGGATCTGGGTTTTTCTCACATTCCACAAAACAAACCAGTCCCTCAGAGGAGAGGATCAGTTAACACTGTAACGTTGAAGCAGGAGAATGGTTACAAAATAAAATGTTTTTCACAGTTGCTCAACATTCAACAGTATCCTGAAGTATTTTGCTCATAATTACGCCTACATGCCATTGAAAATGCCGCTGTGTATTTGTCAGTTTATAGCTTGTATTATTACTAGTAGGTTGACGATAGGTGAAATTTATTATAATATCTCTATTGGATTACTTATCAATACAATAACAGTGCACAATGTCCCTTGTTATTAAAGAAAAAAACTAGGCCAAAGTCAAATCGTTTTTGAGTGTGTTGTGTGTGTATTATTCCCATGTTTTTCCAGGAAAAGTTCATTATGTATCGTCTATGACTATAAAATTAAGGTAAGAGCTACGCTGTACATAAAATAGTTTAGTAATAGTTTTCAATAATTGTTTGATATGGTATAATATATTGTAATAATATTACACCAGCAGTAGGCGTATAGCCTAGGCCCAATTCACATTTTCGATACCGATAGCAGTCGAAAAGATTGCAGGTTAGCATATAATAAATTATGATAAAGTTATGATAGGTTAATAGTGCGAGTGCAACATCATAAATTGTATAATATACTGCATTAATAGCATTAATATTAGTAATAATTGGGTTCTACTCCTGTTTATTTTCTGCTAGCTACTGTGAAACATAGCAGCCAACGTTGCCAATGGAAAAATGACTTTGAACGGCGAAGGAATCGGGCATGAAAACAGTATAACATAAGATTTTTGCCATCTCGATAAATAAAAAGAAAGAATACTCACTCAATTTGTTTATAATTTTGAATTATATAGTATGAAAATTTCTAGTCGTGTGCAGTGTGTGCTCTCAGGTTTAACGTTGTAAGTTGGCAGTAGCGACGGTGAATGTATGAGAAGCTTGGGATGCCAAGATTGCCTGTCTTCTAACGCTCGTTTGAAAACGGGTGTTTATTTCAACGACTAGAGTGTTGGTGGAACAGTGTCCACTTAACGCAGACGTTATACAGCAATGGCGCGTTACTAAAGTCTTCGTTTGGGTATATTTAAAGAACGTCGGTGGAACCGGCCATTAGTATCAAATCAACAATAACAACCCAGCAGTTAGTAGCTCAAAATGCTAAAAAATTTCATGAACGTTCGCTTACTACGTATGTAATGTGAATAGGTCTACCATCAAAGTGGTAAATCTGTTTATTTGGCAGGCATTAGACATGAAATATGAACTCGCACTGAAATGTTAAAGCAGTATGAAATGTTTCATTAGGCCTACTGCTAGTTTGCTAGTAGGCTGATAATTGTGCTGTCAGTAACGCTTATGTTACGGTTCCATTTTAAGCAAGTCTTGAAATATTTTTTATGGATCTTGATATAGGCTGTAGATTACAAAAATATACTTAGAAAATATGTCCAAATATGAACTTGAGGCAGCTTATCAGATATTAAAATAATGTTGTAATACTTTAATATCAACTTCTTTTATTTTCGATGTGTATATAGCCTACAGTATTTTATTCTTCCGATGAGTGGATATTTTACAAATGTGAATATGTAATAAATTATTTAATTCCCTTAATCATAACTCATTTACAGTATTTGTAAACTGTCATTAAAAAGTTATTTATGTAGCCTAAATGAACATAAGTATCAAAATGTAAATGAAAGTAAATCTTCATTACAGTTGTTTGATATTTATGTATATAAGGTACTTAATAAGTTAGTTTCACTTATATCACAAGGGAACTTTGTCAAATATCGAAAATATTTATTTCGTGTCAATAGATTACTGTTTATGTGTTATAATTAAAACTAAGAAATATAATATTCTTACATTCTGTATATTTGTTTTGTTACAGGTGAGTTGCTTCTTTGATACGATTAAACGAAAGTCAACGCAAGAATTTTTCACAGGAGGTAAGAGTATTTTACAGGAAATGGATTGTAGTAATAAGTTGTCTAAGACTACTTTGAAATCTCGTTGGCTGTAGACACCAAGCTCTGTATGTAGCATCGATTTAAATTAACTTTGATAAATTGAAAATACACTTCCAGAAGTTTAAAGTAGCCTAATACATGGTTTAGGGTGCTAGTTACACCCCGCCATACAAGATACTCACGAATATTTAAATTTGTTTTCTTCATTTCGATTGAGGTTGTCCTTTCAAAGGCCAATTACATTGCGCCAATCATTCTACAGGCTCAAGTTTGATCCCATGAATTTTTCTTCAGTTATAATGGGGAGTCTTTATTGTGTTTATACCTTAATTATCACAATCTGTAGGCTACTATTCGTGCTTCTTTCTTTTACATTTGGCCTATTACACTTGTCAGCATAATTTAGTTTGATTTTTTATTTATTAGTACCAATTACAATATAAAACGGAAGTTACACAAATAATATATAGCCTGCAGCCCTCCTGATAGTTTGAAAGTCTAGCTGAGGAAGCTGCGATAAGATCAATTAGGACGGTTGCTGCATTTTTTCAAGGACGGATTTAAGCACAATTGTAGCCCTATTCATGTAGCCTATAGGTTCTTGTTAATCCAGCAGCAGAATTATGTACAAAATAAAATGTAATTAGTGATAACTAGGGGCGGATTTCTATGACATGTCATATTTTTCCCCTTTGCATTAATTCAGGTTTCCGACTGATTTAAACCAGATTCCAAGCATCCTGGTGAAAATGGAACGGCTTTTATTGTGCATATAACTGCATATTTAGGAAATTTTCAACTATTGTGGCATATTTAGTATGAATATGCATATTTAGGTCATATTTTTGGCATATTTGTGTGCATATTAAAGAAATGTTGAAGTTTCATATCATATTTTGTAAATTTTGCATTATAATGATACTTTTTGAGAATTTACAGATATTTTAAATAATTAACATTATATTTTAACTAAATGAATTGTAATGAAACTTAAAAAATGTACACAATGTGTAAGTGGTAAAGTCATATTTTAAATTTTATTGGTCATATTTTAATGTTTTTAGGTCATAGAAATCCACCCCTAATTATCACAATCGGTACTAGGCCTATTACACTTGTTAGCATAATTTAATTTGATTTTTTATTTATTAGTACCAATTACAATATAAAACGGAAGTGTAGACAAATAATACATAGCCTACAGCACTTGAAAGTCTAGCTGTGATAAGAGCAATTAGGGTGGTTGCTGCATTTTTTCAAGGACGGATTTAAGCAAAATTGAAGCCCTACTCATGTAGCCTATAGGTTCATGTTAATCCAGCAGCGGAATTATGTACAAAATAAAATGTAATTAATGATAACCATTTGATAAGAAAGCGATATAATGTATGTAAATACTATCTTACCAAATCAGTGTGAACATAATTCGCACACCAAAATCAGTTTGACAGCACAAGCAGTGGCGGACGCTGAATTTTTTCGGGGGGTGGGGTGGGATTTGAATAAGTGGAAAGAATACTACAAAAAATTAATGAACTTACATATATAATTAGTTTATAAAACTGGCCACTTAGAGTGCATATATAGCCTTTTTTCAAATATAAAGTGCTTCCGCCACTGAGCACAAGCCTAAGACAACATAAATCTATGAGCAAAGTGAGAAGGGCGACGAATTCTGCTCAAAGGAAGGCTTTGGGGGCTTTATACGATTCTGAAATCGCATGTCAGAGACTATCGTTGTAGCGCCAATACTAAGATTTTCCACCCGCTAACATTCGCTTTCGTCTGGGTTTGAACTCGCAACCCTTGATTTTAGAGATACAACAGAGACAAATCGCAACCGTACTATGTTCTTCTTTGTGCAATACGAGAACATTATTTTACATGCAGTGCAGCCAGCTTCTCTTGAACTTTTGCTTGGCGTCTGGATGTCCCTCTTGAAATAGTGAAGATGATGGCGTGTACAGACACTCTATATTAGTTTAATGGCTCTTCTGGCTTTTCTGTTTTTCTCGTGAAAGGGGAAGGAGGTCAATTAACTCATGACTCACTTGAGATCCCCCCCGCTATTGCCATGTGATGTGGGAATCCAATTGATAGGCTGGACCTTTCAGTCGTGAAGTGCGTGCCTTTAAATTCAAACAGGTGCCACTTAAATGCTTTGTTCCTGGCTATTCTTAAGTTGTTTCAGTATGAAACTGTCTTCCCTCCCTATTTTCATTGATGCAATTTCACTAGTCTTCTTGAATGCGTTGGTTTACTACGTATATGGATACTAATATAAACAAAGATGCATTTAACAGATTTTGTGTAGTGTAGTTTGTTATATTTAAATATAATTTGTCATCAAAAACCCATTTGATTCAGAACTTTGTCGTAAATAAACGTCTTAATGATTCTCCTTTACAATGATAAATTATGTAATCTTAAAATTTGTCTGGCTCAGTATGAGCGGTTTCTCCTGTTAAGGGTTAATTTCGAAATTTTATATCCTATCCACTTTTGAAGCGAGCCCTATCCCGATGATGTATTCATTTGTTCTACTTTTGATTTGGTGAATTATTTCACGGTTGATTGGAGATTTTAAGATTTGACGACGTGTCGTGCAAGATAGTTAATAAATGGCAATCTATGCATAAAATGATAGTAGATACTTTTACTAGATATTAAGATTTGTGTGAATAAAAAATCTTAGGTAAAGCTCTTCCTCTTACCATGAAATCGATCTCTTAGACCGTGATTAGATTATCCTTCAATACTTAGAATAAACTATGAATTTTTGCATGAATAATCTGTAGTACAGAACTCTGATTTGTAGTATTCACTCAGAAAATTGTAGCATGCAACTTTCGTGGCTTCGATTCCAAGCATTACCGCATTTTTTTTCAAATAAGAGGTAAAAAGATGTATAAAGAGAGGAAAGCACCATCAGTTACAGATTATAGCGACGAATTTCGGGTTTGTATGAGCTGTCGCCTGAAGAAAGTTTACTCATGCAGTATCCGATAGCTTATGAAACTTTGCAATAACGTGCATTTGAATTGCTATTCATCTCTGAGCCATTATTAATACTAAATTAATTGGTGTTTGGAAAACAGGACCAGGTCTACTCACAAAAAATGTGTAGAATAAATCATGTAAAATACTCTTATTTTATTAATAAGAATGTCAGTTACCATTGTATAGCCTACTATAAAACGTGTCTAACCAACTTCCGAAAGTGTACACTGCCTTAAATCTGTTCAAGGTGCATACATGATACTGTAATTCAATTTTGCTTTCATAATCATAACAGAAGTTTAATTACCTAAAAGGAACGAGATAGGCTACATCATGTATTGCAGTTTATGCCAGGAATTGCAGTCGTGTGAAGGATAGCTTTTCTTACAGTAGAGTTCTTCTATCTTTGTTTTCTATGTAATAAATTATAGTAATGTTTCTAGCCGTGTATTTTCTTTAAGAACACGTAACGTTGATTATTAAATTAAAACTTCTGAGTACACATTCTATGAAAATTAGGTAGATTTATAGCTGGTAAGACCAACGTGCCATATTTTTATTTAATCGTGGTCAGCCAGAACATGTTACGTTTATTGCAAGCTGCACGATAGTATCATATCTTATTGTAAAATGAAATATGTTTATTATTCATCAGATTTGCATAAATGCAGTGCTACGTGAACTGACTACTGAAACTCTATTAGAACATAGAAAAGAACTTTGATGCTTTTGAGACCATGGGCTTACAGTCGTATAAAATCTTTATTCTGAACGATTAGAATAGAATTGGCTCTTAAATTCGATTTTACGCACAGAAATAATATCCTATATTACGTTAAATATGTGTAACTATTTGCTTCGTTTCCTCAAACTTTCCCTTGGTAGACAAGGTACACTCAGGTGAATATTTATGTGTGCACTAATGCGTTAGCTCCACATGATTTACAGACATGTGAAAGAAATACTGTGGGACAAAATTTTGGCACACCGGCAACGGTTATGTAGTTGTGCACTGCCATTGTCAAATAACTATAACAATCCAGCAAGAGTCAATGAGCCCTTCCCTTCGATGTCTTTTATCTACAGCAGAGGCGACTCCGGGGCATTCAGAAGTCAGGAGTGTTGTATCAATTGACAAATTCTGTCGACCTTTCCAATATTGTTTGTACAAATTTCCAGGTTGAAGCTCAGTGAATTAATCAAGCAAGAATACCCCATACTTTATTGTTGCATTGAAATGGAGTTCTTGAAAACAATAACTATGGTCACAATGGACCCCTTTCCTATCCTGGCAGACAGTTTGTTACGTTAATGTTCTTATTTTTATCATCCTAATCGTGTTATATACAGAGTGTCTACTGTACCTACATCGTAATATTTTTTTTAATTGTTCATATCAACGAAATAGGAAACTTAGAGATTTTATTCACACAAATACATCTTATAACGTATAAAGTTCTAAATATCACATCACTGCCAACTAAGTCCATGCGCTGGCATAACGTTTGAATTGGAGCACCAATATTCCACCATGGTACCCTTGCAAGATAGCCCAAAAGTGATCGGCTGGTGTGAGATGATCATCGGAACATTTTGCACTGAAGAAAAGACACAGGTTCAGGGTATCTGGACATACAGGTTACAATTCTGCGGTGACTAATACTAATTATATCTTTAACCATGGACAAAACGTAAAATAGTTAATGTGAAAATGACTTTAATAAATAAACAACCCATGTTCCAAAATATATGTGGCACAATAAACAAATCTGAAAACTAAAGCCACAAAAAAACTCGATTGAAGTTTTATAAAGTAATGGCCGTGCCTACCTTCCTTTATGGATCCGAAACATGGATATTAAATATAGCTGATAAAAAAAGATAGATGCTGGCGAATTGAACATTTTAAGATAAAAAATCTCAAGCGAAAAAATCAGAGACTAGTTAGAAATAAGTTCTCCGGAAGAAAAAATAACAAACTATACCCTAGAAACGAGTGGAGGCAGCAATACACAGACACAGATCTGGACTGTCTGAACTCGGGAGGCAGAGAATGTCACCAGAGAGGATCTTAACAAAAATATTTTAGTACAAGCCTAAAGGAAAGTAGGCATCCGGGAAGTTCAAGGAAATGATGGTCAGATGCATTTTGAAGCCGGAACAGGCACTCGCGTAACCCATGAAGTGCAGAAGAAGAAAAGCCCTCTTTAATCTGCACAGTTCCAGTCCATAAAATTGCTTTTATTTGTGTGCGAAACATAAAGCGGCATAACAGATATTCATAGAAAGTCTTTTCCATTATGAGCCACAAATTTACCACACATTTACATGAGGAAAAATATGTTTTAATGCCAGTTGCTATAAGTATGATTAGTAGAATTTTTGCATGATTATTTCCACACCACATATGGCTCGAAGTTGGATTTCTGGTCTTGTTATTTAGCATGAGTTGATACATAGTTATAAAAGTAAATTATGTGCCCAAACAACTTATTGGGATAACTGAGGGGAGACGCACAGAATAGTGGAATGGGGAATGAAGAGAACTTAAGATGGTTCATACGATGGTCACGTTTCCATAATGCATCCACATTTGCATCTCGCGCGTTAGCTCGTACTTTATTGCTTGCTTTTATTCGTGTGAGAACAAAATGTGAGTAATGCCGACGGATAAGTTTATTATGCTTTTTTCATAGGGAAGTAAATTGGAATTAAATTAACATAAAAGATCCAGTAGCTCTTGTTCTGATTCTCATTAGTCATTGCTCATTATTCTTGTGCCCTTTCACCACGTCCCTGAATTTTGATGCATTCAACATTCCGACCGCTCACGTTGGTAATATACTATAATTTCTCTTACAATAAAAAATTTTTCCTTCAGTGTTTGACTGGTTAAGTTGCAAATACATAGAACCAAATTTTATAATAACACATTTTATAACTGGCCATGGAAAATTTGGGCACTGTCTGGAACTATTCAAAATAGGAATCGATATCTGTTATTTGCAAAGACACAAATCAGACTGTATCACATCTTATATTGTAATGCTCTGCTTTGGAAGTCCAAAGACAATTTTTTTCACTCAATTAGATTATTGCCAAAATAGATTTGAACAGCCTTTGACAAACGTTTTGCATAAGAAATGCTGCTACTAGGAGTTATGTGAATATTTAAATTTTATTTTAAAGAAACTTTGATTTAGTATTAGTATTTGATTGTTAATTCATTTTATTCACATCTGCTATAGTGTTAATATGCAAGTGTGGAAATTAAGCAAACTGTAAATAAATGTAAATTGCATTAATTGTACAGTAACTAAAAACCTAGCATACCGAAATGTGAAATAGGGTTAATTATATTTGGAGATTCAACATAATTTTTAAAATTGATTTTTTACAAGTAGGACATGCAACAGTCATAGGCCTAGATTTAAAATCTAAATATGTCTAGTGTCGTGAATCAGAAAATTACAGTAGACAGAATAGGCTCTTGAACGCAATCTGAGGAAATGACTTGAACCACTTATACTGTTCTTGAACTGAGTTCGCCCTTTCCTATTATGATTTGAGTCTTATTGACACTATACACTAACCTCAAGCGATAAACCTTGAAACTGAAGTTATTGCAGTGATCAGGAGGGACAGAGTGTTATAATCATTCTGTTCTAGACCCTTATTGGCAATTTTGGTTCATGTTAACATTATATAGGCCTACATTATATACAGTATCCAGTTAAAATTATATACAAAATCTATATGATGTTTATATTTGAAGTTCATTTTAATCAGGTTTTTATCTCTTCGACGCGTTTCTAAACTTTATCTTCATGAAGGTTACGGGTTGATTCAATTGATTGCGCTTGTCTCGTCAACAAAAGAAGCCATGAGTTCTGTCAATTACTTAATATACATAATACAATGTTGTATTTGCATTTTATGGTTTATTGTTATCAGGGGTACGTTACGAAGTTTCCTATTTCCAAAGGACACATTATTTTAAAAATGAGGTAGCCTAGTACTCATGTTCATCCCATCCGCGCCTTGTCTCGGAGGTGGCCCCGGCATTGGGCTCATCACTTCCGGGAATGGCCTCCAAGTCCTTGTCTGGTCAAAAATTATGTATGTGAGCTGAAGGTAATCCCTGTCCCGACAGGTCGCAGTCCTGTAAAGCCCGGGTGAAGTGGGCCACATAAACGTACCTACAATGGTAGGGGTTAACCTAAGAAAAATATAGTTAGGTTATAATATAATGAGTCACGAAAACTACTGTAAACTACAATGAAAATAACTTTTTAAAAACTTCACACAATTGAGGTAGGCTTTAGACGTAAAAATGTAACTTGCCCCAAGAAAATAATTGAACATTTTACATCTATAACTCAACTATATCAACTGTGTGAAAAGCCTTTAAATTTTCATTTTCTTTGCGATTACAGCAGTTTTTGTGATTCGTGAAATGTATGTGATTTTTCACCTTTTCTTAATTCAAGAAACGTAGTACGTTAAACGAATAAGACTTCCCAATAAATCTGAACAGTATTGGAGCTAACGGGTGAATCTTTAATACATTAAACCTATGCAACCTATATTATTCATGCCTTCATCTTTAATGAACGTAATAAGGTTTTTTCAGATGGATTTACGTAATTGAATGATTTAACCGCGAGGTTTATGTTAAAATCAAGGCCATTTCGTGCCAAATGTGTTAATGCAATTTGTGAATTAAATACCTGTCACGTGTTTATGATGAAGATAGCAATAGTCAACTACCTTGAGTTGAAATATTTTCATCTGATAACGCGGTGTTTACACAGGAAACGTGAAGAAAGAGAATTGCCACAAGCTGCAGTGATAACTACATGGAAATTTGTAGAGGTGTTTACATCCACGTCGTGAAGTAACGATCATCATATAATGTAAAACGTATGCATTTATTTTCATATGTTTACTAGAACCTTTACCCAACTTTAAACCTAAGATTAACATGTATTGCAGTGAAACGTTTTTTAAAGTTATGCGAGTTTTCGGTCAAAAGAGTCTTCGCTTATTTCCACTTTCTTCCTCTGTATTTAATACAAGACAAATTCGGCTGAGGGCTTGACCAGTTGAGTTGTTTGAATTGGGATTGTCGAATATAGAACTCCTAAAAGAAGTTTTGATGCCGGTAGGAGCACGTAACTTTCTCTACCCTACCCTCTACCACTTAAAATTATGATATAGAAAAGGGGCCTATTGCAGAGAGAGTGTATTCAGCCTCATGCAAAGGTGAATTGTTCGCTACGCAAGCCGGACCTTTTGGACTCATGATGACTGGCTTAAAATTATCCTTCATAAAATTAAAAAAAAATCAAATTAAAGTTTAGTTCTTAACATGAGATCCCCTTTAAAAAATGCGAAAAATGAATTTGTGTCAGTGTGAAGTGTTAGTTAAATTAATAGAAAGACGTCGCTGCCAATCTTCGTGTCACATCCCCAAAAGATATCTAACTTAAATGCAAATTTTTTGCTGTTTTTATTCCATTAGTAAGCTGTTGCCAGACACATACCAAGAGACATGTTTCTGGAAATTGTATTTTTTTCAGATACCCCAGAACGTGTAGGCCTATTTATGCTGAAAACTACACATCGAATTTCAGGGTATAACACAATAAAACTTCCTCTCCCTTCAGTAGGCCTACTTGGTGGGTAAAGAAAGTGAGCATTTTATGTTCAATACAAAATAGCACATTTCAAGTTTCTAGAAATTTGAATTTTTAATAAGCTTATTACTTTCAAGTTCTTCCCATTACTGCTGATTTCAAGGTAGGCTTCTGATAATAAGCTACAAACGCTATAAAATTTAAAACATGGACGCAGGAAGTTACGTGAGTTTCTCATCAGATTTCTTTTTTTGGGGGGGGGGTTATAGGGTAAACTATATAGTCATTGACAAGTTCTCATTTTCAACAGTAAAAGTTCTTTAAGTTAGATAATAGGGGATTCAGAGTCTTGTTTTGTCATGTAGGCTACATATTGCGTTAGACTACTGTGCACAACTGAAGCCTATTTTAGACGAAAAATTAACCATTCACTTCGGCTTGAAGGAATTTCTTCCGAATTACTGTATTTATTTTCAGAAAAATTATTCTGAACCACCTTGTTCAGCGTTTTTCCGTATTAAAAATTTATCAGTATTTTGAAAATGGAGCCGATTGTAAACTGAAGAACAATATACATTTTATTATTTATAACGTAATTTTACCCTCGAATGCGACGCGTTCAGACCTATATCGGGACTGTAGAACTTATTTATATGAAGTAAATAAATGAAACCTTGGGAAATTTTACAGTGCACATATGGATTTTTAAATAACCTTTGTCGTAGGTAGCTATATAATCATGGAAAAGTTGTAATAGTTATGTAAGTAAGATAAATTTAACAAAGTAGGCATATTGTAACCGACTGGTTTGTAAAGTAGGCTTCCAGTTCTTACGAGCGTTAATTATTTTTCCTTATCCAGAAAAAAAACATTCAAAGAAAGGTCAAGTTTTATCTTTATACAACATAAGTTGTATTTTCTTCTCGTTGAAAAGTTTTAAAAAACGCACAGTAGGTCTACTGAAAAAAAAACCAAGTAACCGAACACTAAAGGATGTCACATGCAAACCAAGTCTGCTGCACATAAATATTTCTTTCCTTTTAGAATAAATAATTTATTGGAAACTCCTTTTATAGAAAGTGTTTTATAATTTTGTGTCGTCCCTATCAACAGATCTCACCTCGCTGGACACTTATCGCCGCTGCCTACAAATTCAGCGACCAAGTTTAAGACAGGATTCCATAAATGGGCACGAAATTAATTCACCGAATTCTAAAATCCAAAACATAAACTTTCACGTAGTCGCATAAAGATACTTGAATGGTAATGACTTGTCCGACTTCTATTTTGTGTAAAATATAACTAGGTAGCCTACTTAAGAAGATAATCTTTGTTTTAAACAGTTTAAAGTAGACTTACGATGTATTTTACTACAACTGATTCTAAGTTTAATATACAATAATTTGTCCCGCGCAAAGAAGGATTGTATTTTGTTACCTCGAGTAGTGTAATTTAAATATTGGTTACATTTTTGTGTAGACCTGTTGCACATTTTTGCATGGTTGTGGTAATGAATTCCAGTGTAGCCTACGAATGTTAAGGTGTTTCTGATATTAAGATGTAGACAAATGAGTTTTTACTCCCTACCTGGTTCATTCCATTTACCACACACAAATAGAATCCGTTTACAAGAACACTAAAATCTTTACGTACATTAAAACAATGTCCGTCACAATTATAAAAGTATCTCGTTTATAAAGAAGTTGCAAATTTATTTCTTCAGTAAGAAATGCTACGATTGGAATAAAACCCAGATATGTAACGATTTAAAAACATGCATTTCGACACAAAAATGTGGCAACTTCAGTTCGTAAGAGGGATGGTGATGGTAGTGTAGTGTTTCCACATTCTATTCTACAAATTTTAAGTATCTACAGTTATACACGATTCAAGTGAGCGAGCGAAATATTTATTTCAGATAATACTCCAAATGAATAGTAAGTTACACTGAAGATGCACTAAACATATACCAACTCCTTGTGAAGCACAGTAGGATATGAACATTTGGAAATATAGACACAGTTGAACAAAAATGTGAGACATTTATAGTAAGTTAACTTATAACTTTAGCTTCTAACAGTGTAACGGTCCATGAAATGTAACAGATGAAATACCACAAATTGAACTATAATGACTACACGATTTATTAAAAACTAATTTATATGTTGCTATTTTTGTTCTTATATTCGCAAATCTGGTTTTCAGAGCGCTTGGTCTTGTTACCTGTTCAAATCAAGAATCTTATTCTTATAAACTGCTGCAATAGTAAGAGCTCTGCTTCAAATTATAGACAGTGTATGCATAGATAGTGAGAAAACTGCATAACGGCGAACTTCATAATCTGAACTCTTCACCGAACATGGTAGGCCTAAGGTACAGTTAAATCACAGAGGATGAAATGGGCTGGACATGTTGCGCGCAAGGGGGAGGAAAGACATTTTAAAAATATTGACTGGGAGGCCCGAAGGTAAAATATCACTTGGAAGAGCTAGACTTAGGTGGGAAGACAATATTAGAATAGATTTAAAGGAAGTATGATATATGAGGGATGGTTGGAGTTAGTACAAAATATGGTTGAATGGCGAACTTATGTAAGCGCCGATTTCATAAAATAGATATTCCTTCAGCTTGCTTAGGAATTGTCTATTGCCATTGAGGAAGTAAGTACCCTAAGTATAAGTTATATAGATAGTAGGGTTTTTATTCTCAATTGACTTTTTGATGTTTCGAATACTGATGGAGTTTTATATCTAAAGAAAGAATTGACCTTAACATATCGTAACGGGATCTCAACCTATGACTCCTTGCAGACCATAGGACGCGTGTCGGCGCACACAGTAAAACAGTTACTATCAAGTATCGCACTACCGTTTGTGAACAAGTAATAAATAAACCTGAACATTGTATTGAAATACGGAAATGATAGTGATTTTTCCCACTCTAACAGCCGTACGAGATAAGCAGGCTCGGGAACATGGCAATGCCATCAGATTCGCTTGGATTATCTTATAAGGAAGCGGGACAAACAGATGACTGGAGGCTAATTGCCTTACCAGACGCACGCCTTGCCTTGGTTTCATCACTAATGCAGTCAACTTTTTCTACGTGTCAACATTATTTGTATTTTTTTGCCAGCCATACATGGAAGTGACTCTGTCGTTCACTTAAATTGTAATATCTTCCTTGTTTTCCTACTGGTAGCTCTTGAGAACTACGTTTAATGCCTATTAAAGTGTGCCACTTTGCCGTGATTTTTCGAGTGTTAAATCTTAATGGAATTGCAATAAGTTGCATAATGTGCATGCTTATTGGGAAGTATGATCTAACCAGATGTAATATAGTTTCTGCTGTGAAAGCATTTCTGTGTTCTTTAAAGTTGTAATATTATTATTATTGAAATTGCACTGTCATTGCATGTTAAGCTTCGCGAGAACAAGACAATGCATGGCGAAAGAATGGACATTCAGATATCGATTTCTGTAAAACTCTCATTAGCTTTATCTGATCAAAAGGCAGCGTCCTGCATTTAATGAAACGCGTTCTTGAAAATACCAATTACCACAAAAATGCAGACTCTCCTAATCATCATATAGAAGACTCATCAACAGTCAATGAAAAATAGCCTAAGGAATATCGGTATAAAAATGGAGATAAAGAAGAGACAGGATTGTGGTTAAAATAGCTTTTTATTTATCAGTATTTGAAGTTTTCAGTAATTAAAAAAATTATATTTGGTGTATTTAACTGAAATTATAGTTATATTACAGATATATATATACACACACACACACACACTGGACATATTCTAAATGTTATTTTTTTATACTTTCTAACTAACTCCGTGGCGCTAACATCCCAGAAGGGACAAGGCCTACCACCTGACCGCTGCGTCATCTAGCATAGGCAAACGGCAGGATTGGGGGGGCATGTGGTCAGCATGCCGACACCCACGGCCGTTAATGGTGGTACCGGGGACCGAACCCGGGCCGACGGATCCGAAGTCAGCGACGCTAACCACAATACTACGCCGGCGGTCATTTATGACCTAAAATAGTTAAAAGCTGAACTGGCACGGTCTTTTAAATTGCCCCATAGCAAATAGAAGTTATTTAAAATGAAATAACAAAAATATTAACTACTTATTGCTAAAACACAAATTAGAGTGAAAGGATGAAAACTTTGATGAGATTCTCAAATGTAAACGACTGCCTACTGTCTGAAAGTACTTCCACTGGAGTTTTTCTTGGAAATGTAGAGTTTAAAAAACACGTTTCTTAAAAATAGGTAATGCTGCAAGTCTGCTTTGTTTCCAGTGGACGTTATTTAGGCCTAATTACAGAATTGTTATAGACAGGCATTAAAAACAGAAACACTAATTAGAAATTCTAAGTATAAGGTAATTTAATAGTCTACTTTTTTAAAACCGTACAAAAGCAAAAAAATACCTATAATGCCAAAAAATTACCTCTCTTTAAAATGATAAAAACTGCTAAATAATGCTAAAACAGATTACCCTTATTAATCAATGAATTCACGATTCACATTTGTATGCATTGGAGCTATATTACAATCTTCATATAAAAAGATGCAAAATCATCAAGTGCTTTGCCCAACTCATGATATTTCATGCGGCCTTGTATTTACAAAAGTACACTTCCAATCGATTTTTAATTAATTTGCATGAAGCGTTTGTCTTGCTAGTCTCCTCCTTAAAAGCTCATGGAACTGTATCCTGTCGTATGATTGAGATGTGAAATGTTTACTATATTAATCAATTCCGTACGGCTACTGCCTTTTTAAGTCAGAGAAAAGAGGCCGTTTAATTTATTTGCATAGATTATAATAGATTAATGCTACATCATGTTCTACTCTTCTACACTTGTTTCCTTGATTGGTAATACTTCACATCCACAGGATTACGAGAACCAAGTAACCTTCATCGTATGAAGTAGGCCTACGTGTTTTTCTTTTCTTTTTAAAGACCTACAGTAATGCATTTCTCTGTTTCTTAGAAATGGGTTTAATTAAGGCAATGCTTTGCTTACGGCCCCATTTTACTCCAGTAATATACTGGAATGTTATCCTTATTAGAAATAAAATTAAAAGAAATTGAAACAGCGCCAGAAAATAAATAGGCCTAATACTAAAAAAAAGACATACCAAATATGGTTGTTAGAAAATATGCTAATGATTTTAAAAGTCTTTCAGTTAAATGCATCAAACACATTTCTGCAATGATTTACGATTTTGAATCTTTCCACGGCCTCACTAAGATGTACGAAGCCCGTAATTTGCCTTATCCTAAACGGGCTCAGCCCCCTTTACTTCGATATGGAAGGTTGTACTGGTTTATTTTCTTCGAATGAAGCAATTATGAGTTAAGGATCGTTGTTCATAAAATGGTCATAGTTTCCATTCCCATCTTATTTTGAATCCTGTAGCCTGTAATCCGTAATGAAGCTTAAAGTTCGTTACTATGCCTATCCTTAATTGAATGAAAACTAAAATAAAATGTACTATTATTATGTTATGACTTAACCTCACTTTAAATGATTAATTAAGGCTATGAGCGATGTGCAGTCTATATGTGTGTCCTGGCACAAAGATAAAAGTTTTTCATCTTAATGTAGCCCAATAATTGTAAACTTTTTTCGTCATTAGGTCACTTAAAGAAGAATGTGAAAACTTAAAAAAATGTACGGTAGGCTACTTCTGATTGCTTTGTGTCCTAAAACGTAGTTATTTTTGGGAATTTAAAATCATTACAAATTTCTCCTGTAATATTTTGTAGTGATATTAAGGGTATGCTCTTAATAAGTAATCGTTTTATGTTGATCCCCCCCCCCAAATACAAATCGTACTGATTTCACACTGCTCAATACACTATCCTTAATTGAATGAAAACTAAAATAAAGTGTACTATTATTATGTTATGATTTAACCTCACTTTAAATTATTAATTATGGCTATGAGCGATGTGTAATCTACATGTGTGTCCTAACACAAAGATAAAAGTTTTTCATCTTAGTATAGCGTAATAATTGTAAACTTTTTTCGCCATCAGGTAGGTCTACACTTAAAGAAGAATGTGAAAACTTTTAAAAAATGTACGGTACTTCTGATTGATTTGTGTCCTAAACTTGAGTTATTTTTGGAAATGTACACTATACACTTGAATATGTAACTTATCCGTGTCTTGTTCTGTAATCATAGTTACAGACATCTGAATATGCAAAGGGCAAATGAATAATTTGAATCCAGATGCTCTAAATATTATTTTGTACTTTGTGTTCGTCCAGCATTCACATTTCAAAATCAGATAAGCCATTATCGTTTGCAAGTGCTGTGGTAGGTCTATGAGTGCATGTCTCACTATAAACTTTAGTATGCACTCATGGCCTGCTGCCCTCAAGAAATTCTCTTCTCTGAAGCACGAGAAAACAATTTTCCGGTTTGCGAGTTTGCTAATAGCCTTTTTAAAAATCAGATGAACTAGGACGCTGTAGGGAAGTTTGAAAGTGTGAATGGAATCTCCTTCAGATGGCTGTAAACTGGTAGGAACACAAGTGGAATGAAAGCCAGAGCCAGTAAATCTCACCACCAACTGACGGAAATAAATTACAAATATCTGGCTCAAATATTGTTTCTATGTAGGCTTTCTTAAAGTAGCAAGTATCGGGTCACAAGGATGACGACACTTCTAAATTACTGTTTCATAATCTTAGTCTGTTTGTTTAAATAAAAATCACTTATAACATGCAACGTACTTGGTTTTACTGTTTTATTTTTATTTTATTAATTCGAAATATTTACTAAAAGAAAATATTGTAAACGTCATTTGAAGTTTTTCAGTTATTAATACGGGTTTTTTGGTTGATTTGTTTTGGTAGGAAAAACGTGGCAAGTCAGTTTTTTGTAGTCTAATTTTGATAAAAAGATGAAGGCCTGGAGGGGATTGCACGACTCCAAATTTCCAGTGGACAGACTGTAGTTAAAACAGTCAGTGGTCCAAGTAGACTGTAGTGGCCTGGCCGGACTATAATGTTGAACCGAACCAGAACATTGGTCTAGCGTCCCTCACAGACGACCTTGAATCGCCAGGTATGTAAATTGCATTGTTCGGAAGCCCCTGTCCAGGAGTCGATACCCGTCTTCGTTACGCAGTGCAGGAATCCAGTTTCAGCAAAGCAGTTTAATCGGCTGCTTTAACAAGGTAAACCCATTCATTTATTTTTATTGAAAAATCAACTGTTGTCAATAAGGACGGATGAATAAACTTAATCGTGTTAGAAAAAATTTGTCCGTTTTGCACTCCAGTTTTATCGATTCTTTATTACACCGAAAGAATAACATATCAAAAAACATTATCAGTTGAACATTTTCCTCCATATCAAAATGGATATCATATTAAATGAACTGAATCTCTTTCGCTTGAGTGAATTATATTACTAAAAACCTCTTGAATTATGTTGGCATTCAAATCTAATTCACGCATTTGATGGCACCGTTCGCATACTGTTTCTGAACCCTCGCAGTTCCATACCTGACATACAGACCTCTAAGCAAATGATCAGAACTATCTTTTGCTGTGGCAGTCGGGCACATCGTTCTTAGCATTACGAAAACGATTTATTTAGATTGGGCAGGGTTAGAACAGATGAATTGCTTATTTATTGTGAGGAAACAGCTGTGAATGGGGAAAAAGTATATTTTTATTACGTTACAATTTAGTTGTAAATTCAATTTATTGGTTTCACAGCTTACTTGTTGACAATTTCCGGCGTATACTTAAAAGTGCCATTTTACTGTCCAAGTATATTTCCATCCCTTGTTGCCAATAAGAATACGGATTTGTAAGTTACCAGGCCTATAAACACAGAAGATCAAAACTCTCCCTCCCTCAAGCTCAATTCCATTTTCCAGGCAAGTCACTCTGTGAATTCAGTAATCGATTATGCAAGCCATTGCTTTCTAAGAGCGATATTATCTTTTATATCTGTTGTTTTTACTCTAAAATGACCAGTTAAATTATTTGCTTGCTGTTTATCATAATGTTCGTATACAAGTTAATCGCTAAATACTATGTTGAAACTTAAGCTAAAGCCGTGATTTTGAAAGATTACCATCTTCTATGACTATTCCACCTATAAATCAGTCATGTGATTCATGTCTAATAAAAGAATAAGATTTAGCTTAGTTATAAATACATTAATACATTAGTCTATATGCCAAAATAATCAAGGCTGTGTGCTTTCGATGCATTAACACATCCCTGTATTGCATAACGAAATCCATAGCAAACTGGTGTATAAGACGGTTACTTCTCAAAATTAAGTTATACCTGGCCATGTGTTCATATTTTGCCAGTTCTGATGCACTACTAATTTCGAATGCGTTATCTACAATACATTTAAAGGACCATATGTTAAGGCCTACATTCTTTAGCGAAATTGCAACTGTGTAGTTTGGTTATTTATTGAAGTGTGAAATTATTCTGCGAATGTATTAGCAAGAATCTATGTTATTTGTAGTGAAGGTACTGCTAGCTCTACAAGGCCGGAAGAAGAGGCGGAAGACGGAAAGACAATCAGTAAACTGTAGTACTACAGGAAATGTTAATGACGTAACAGCAAGAAGAGAAGTGAAACGTTTCTTTCATGCTCTTCAATTGAGCGGTTGGTTTACAGCTTACGGTAGGTACTACCTTTTGCTGAGTGTTTTATCTCATGGTCTTGTTTTAATGGAGTAAAGCAGAATGATGACAGACTTCATTTAATAATTGTTATAGCGTTAACAGTTTACCACAAGTGAGCAGTTTTAATTAAAATAAGAACCTTGCCCACCTTCTTCATCTTCTTCAGTCCTTCAGACAAGTTCAAAGTTCTTAGGATATGTGAAAGTTTCACAAAATTCACTGGCAATAATGTTAATGTTGTAAGTGTAGACTTACTTTTCGCTGACATTTGTTATAGCTATAGGTCTTTCTTTCTTTCTTTCTTTCTTTCTTTATCTTTGTTTTTCCTCCGCCTTTAGGATTTAAGCGACACAAGCCGCCCGGGCCTTACAGGGCCGCTACCTTTCGGGAGAGGGATTATCTATGGATCACATACATACTTTTTCGACCATACAAGGACATGAAGGGCCTCCCCGGATGAGTGCTCAACCCAATGCCGGGGCCACCTCCGAGACAACACGAGAGACACCATTCACACATACACTCACTCCAAACAAGGCGAGGATGGGATGACTAAATAGCTTTAAAGCAGCCGTATGGTTATGAATTAATTAAATTCAATCCGAAAACTGTGAACTGTGCCCGAGCACGAGCGCTTGCTCATTCGGGTGGTCTTGTTTTGTATAAATACTTATTAAATAAATTCTGTCAGGAATTACATTAGGTCTATTAGTTGCGCATAAGTGAGGAGCGTTTAAACTGAAAAATACATTAAACTATGATGCGGACATCGGTAGCCGTACATTTCGGCAGAGTGCACAATATTATATCAACAGGAGCTGCGTTTAATTATTCAACGGCTAGATTTAAATATATATATAGCGTTATAAAGAAAATAATCAAACAGAGCGGGCTACAATATCAAAGCCGTCGACAATTTGGTACGTCATGTTTAGGGAAGAGTGGACCATGCAGTATTATTGTAGCTCCATATGTTATGCTCATTACAGGCTAATAAGTATTAATTAATGATTATATGCTGTCAAGTGGATAAATAATAAACAAAAACCGGTATGCCTGTCTCACTCTGGCACATTACTCATATGAGCTAAGAGAGAGACAGACGTACTGTTTGTTTTGTTTTTGTTTGTTTACTTTGTTTATTTCAGGTTTCCTTCTTAGCTCGTCTCGGGTATAATTTTTGTGGCGGCTCGGCCGCTGATTGGCTGTCCTCTAGATCCAATCAAAATGCTTCGGAGCCCGGACATCGCACTTTATGTAATAGATAGTATTATATATATAATACTGTATAAGTAAGAATATTACATCAGGCTATTCCTTATTTATTTTGTGGGTTCCAGATTTCTTACAGACAGGAGCTTTGCCAATCTATACAATAAGTTTGTAACATACAAAGCAATTAATTAAAAACTGTATGTCCCATATGCAAATTATGTGTAATAAATGTGTGTAGTAATGAATATGTGAAATAAATAAACACGTAGGCCTACGCGCTTAAAATTTGTGACCAGTTGTAATGCCAAAATCATGGCACAGTAAGTAGTAACTGCTTCTTGTAAAGTTTTTTCATGTTTATTTTGACCATGTCACTCAAGTTTGGATTTTACAACTTCTTGGCCAATAAGAATAGTGACTGGGAAAAACAAACAATCCTGTTTCAAGAATTTACAGTACCCAGATCATCTCAATCACTCCCAATTTAATTTTAAATAGTTTCTTTATTAACAATAAAACAGTGGTAAACCGCAGAGTTTAAGAGTGTTTGGCGAGGCAGTGAAAACCTGTAACGTATTTAGAATTTGTGGAACTGGAATGGTATGCATTTGCTTTAATTAAAGAAGATAGGTTGTCGACCCGTGAAGGACCTTGAAGCTAGGGGCTACCTTGACCACATCGTGCTGCCTGGGGGAATGTTTCACGTGAACTGCTTCGTCAGACAACTTGGAGTCATTTTTGCAGTTTTATCATGAACGTTTTCACTTTGTCTTGTTTTAGTTATGCGCAAGAAAATAATATTCTTTACACCCACGTGTTGCTACTATATCTAAAATAGACATATGAAAGTCATTAAATACCTCTGGCAGCCTCACACATGTTTAAAGTTTTTCAGATTTTTAAAACTAGATTTGCCGTAAGCCATTCACGACTATTAGGAACGCACGAGTTTAAAATGGGATGAAACTTAATTTTTATTTTTATTTTTATTTTGTTATTTTTAATTTTAAATTTATTATGGTCCACCGCTGTGGCTCAGGGGATGCGTTCAATCCTCTCACGCAGCGGGCCCGGGTTCGATTCCTGGTCGGGACAAGTTACCTAGGTGAGGTTTTTTCTGGGGTTTTTCCTCACCTTTGAGACAAATGTCGGGTAACTTTAGGCCCTTGTGGTCCCCAGATATCATCTGGCCGTCATTATCATCTTCATCCCATCCTCGCCTTGTTTGGATTGAGTGTGTGTGTGAATGGTGTGTCTCGTCCTATGTGTTCGTATGTCTCGGAGGTGGCCCCGGCATTGGGCTGATCACTCATCCGGGGAGGCCCTCCATGTCCTTGTCTGGTCAAAAAAGTATGTATGTGATCCAAAGATAATCCCTCTCCCGACAGGTCGCGGCCCTGTAAGGCCCGGGCGGCTTGGGTCGCTTAAATCCTAAAAGGGAGAGGTGAAACTACGGCAAAGAAAGAAAGAAAGAAAGAAATTTATTATGGCAATTGGGCTTACTCTAATTATTGGGGTTGAAGTTAGAGGTTGTTCCACTCTTACACAAAATTTATCCGTAGGCTATATAAATGTATTAGATCTGCCGTTCCCAAACGTTTTCCACGGCTGGGAACAGTTGTAAGTAATGGATTGTCCCGTTTCACAGCCAAGTGTGCAACACATATCAGTTTCGATTATTATGTTTGAAAGAATATATTTTAACCTAGTGAAGTGTCCTACCTGTTCAATACATGAACACTTTTATTGATACGAGTAAGAGAAACTATTTTGGAATTCAAACACAATTGAACTGAAGGATACGTCAGAAGTTAGGTTTATCTGTAAAGAAAAATCAAAATAGTTTCTATCTACTTGATAGAACATGTAGCAACACCTTTAGCTGGGTGATTCAGTCGATTTAAATTAGTCCATCTGCATACACTTCTCACCCAAATTCTGGCATGCACTCAGAGATAAAATTAAACTACACACAAAGCTGCATTTTGAATGCCTAAGTCGTCCTTGCACTCTTGTCTATAACAGTGAATTGCATCTTGGAACAACGCTATAGGCCTATGACAGATTTTGCCTTATTTACGGGAGAGATAAAGAACGCTTTAATGTCTTAAATGAAAATATAGGACACACGTCTTCATTTAAACATTAAAATATTGGTAATATTACTTTGTCAATTATGTTTCACATAAAATTGAACTTCCTGCAAATTTTCTTATCATTTGTTTGCAGTATCCCAGATTCTTTTATAATATTTCGATACAATTATTAAAGGACATTTATTTTAGTTTATCTTTAACATCTGTTCTACAGTGCTTTATTAGTTCATAAGTAGGTAGAGAATCAAATAAATGTGAACACACACCGATAGAAACAAGGGTTCCGTCATTCTGTGTACGCTATTTCTCAAATATAATTCGGACAGAAGGTGCAATGAAATTCATACAAACATGGGAGGATCCCTTAATGTTCACTTATATTTCAGGGATTGCAGAAACTAAATTCGGACCATGATATCCTTATGTTATGTTAGAAGTATTATGGCATGTCATGTGTTACGGTTTCAAAGCCTAATTCATCTCGACATAGATGCAAAGTAGCCTCCTCTGCCCTAACTTACTGCAATCTTCAAAGCAAAAATGATACAGTATATATTTATTATAGAATACTGGTTTCTATAGTTAGTTAGTTACCATCTACTTTTGTGGATTTTTACTGTTTGTTTTATGGTTTAGAGTGTGCAGGAAATCGTTACTGGCAAGTATAGTAAGCACACCTGTAGTAGTGTCCTTAATTATTATTGTGACCTAATTTGCCTATTTGTAGTCTGCAATTATTATGCATTTATATCTACAATTTATAGATAGACTACAGTGCAAATATTATCTTTTTTTAGAGTTCTGGAGTTTTATTCTATGATGGGTAAATATTTTATGCATTAATGGAATATAAAATGAGCTACGAAAACTACCATTGTCTGTGCCGAAAATGACAAGTACGTCTATGAGACGAAACGATTACACGGGTAGGTTATTTTATAATTTTAATAAGCCTATAGGCCTACACATGCGCAGTCCCAAAAACCCAAGAAAGTCAGAAGTGTAATCGCATTTTTGCATGGAATTGAATTGAATGACTATGTGACTTAAACCATACAGAAGTAAATATTTCTCTGAACACGAGTCGTGTGACCAAGTAGTTTAAACAAAGCATATATTTGTAGGACTAAACGATAGAGGTTTGTTTTTAGTAATTACATGTCCCCGTGCTCTATGAAAGTAAATATTCAGAATGTTATGACTAGTTGCTCACAGTCAGCAAACATACGAACATACATATTATTCACATATGATTTGCATGAATTCTTGTGATACGTATTCTATATAATTAAGAAGAGTTGAACCAATATGAGAATGAAAATATTGGATGCATATATATATATATATATATATATATATATATATATTTGTGTTTGTGGATAATTGTTAATGGGGCCCGCAAGTTCATACCCTAAAAACAGGAAATATGCATATACATTTGCTCTTAAAAACTTGAAAATATGCCAATATGTACCATTAAACTCAAAGAAAGAATGTTAAATTAATCTTACATTATTCCATAGAGGTTGAAGCAGAAGTGGTCCCATTGTAACAGCAATAAACTTATTGCTGGAAAGTTTGTTTAGAACATGTTCCATGTGCTATTTTTTCCAGCAAACTGTTAAAAAAAGAAGACAGATAACTATTTGTACACGCGTTGGTCGAGAAATATTTAAATCCAGTACTTGCATCACCTTGTTAAGAAAATTATATGGTATTAAACATTTATAAGGAATGACTATTTTCTTTTATTGCAAGACACAATACCTGCAATTTTCCTATTCCATATCTGTAGTAATTCCACTGCAATTCACTTCCAAATAATACAGTACAGACGCGAGGACGCTACGCTAGATGGCACGTATAATAATGCTAATACAGCTCAATTATTGTAAATAGATAATGCGTTTAGTTTCTATTTTTATGTTGGCAAGAATTTTCAAAGTTCATCCTCTTTAATAACGTGCTTCTGTATGAATTCTAGCAATATATAAGTCTAACATACACACATGAACACTCTAGTAATGTGTTCTCGTAGGAGATTGTTTCCTGAACAGGCATAGGGTTCCAGGGGTGGAAGATTCTGCGTTCTCATTGTTCGGCACGGGAAGGTTTAAGTTGAAACCTTACACATTGGCAATCTTCCCCATGATTGTATTCGGTGCCTACTAATTTCTGCAAGAAACTGAATCAACTCCAGCATCATAACTCGATCAAAGAGAAGAAAGAAAGAAAGAAAGAAAGAAAGAAAGAAAGAAAGAAAGAAAGAAAGAAAGAAAGAATATATCGTCCAGATTAAGCCTGAGAGTTTTTTTTTTGGGGGGGGGAGGTTGCACTCCAGTATTAAATAACGTGATATATTAGAACCTAATTGGATTATAAACTTACTAATTAATATTATTTCCATCATAATCACTGTTGTTGTTGCTGCTGTTCTAAACGTAGTAATATAAGTGACTTTGATAATATAAGTTTAAAAAATTGTTAATTAACCCAGCCCAGTTTCCTTTCAGTAATTATATAGGCTTGTATCATGACTCCCTCATAAGTTATGGGGAAGAGATGGAGAAAATTACTAATTCGATCCTTCCGCAATAAGTTCTAAAAGTTTTTGTGTTTACCACCTGCCTCGATGATGTGAGCTTGTGAATATTGCATAGTTCACAGATTAGCAAAAATGTTGTAGCATGCCTTTACGCTTCATATCCTTTTCATAAATATCACATGTCTCCTGCAAGCCTAACTAATTTTATGTACCCAGTAAATAAACACTCTAAGACTCCGAGCTAAAGTGTTATTGTTTGAAAAAAAAGGAATTACTTCACTTAGTACTTAAAATAGATAGCTTGTCTTCAGCATATTTCACAGTGTAAGTTTTAGTGTTCGTGTCCGCAAATGTATTATTTTTTATACCAATTCTTGGATCACTCTGATAGGGCAGCCGGCAAGCTTTGAATGTTTATACGAGGGGCGTTCAGTAAGTAATGCAACACATTCTTTTCTCGGCCAATTTTGGTTGAAAAAAAATTGGAATTTTTTGAGGATGTTTTTAATATATTAATATAACTTATTAATATATTCATCTTATATGGTTTCATTAATTTCCGATTTATGGTAGCGCTATAACTAGCCTTCAATATGGTGTCTGTAACGGAGGTGCGTTTCAAACAGAGAGCAGTTATTGAATTTCTTTTGGCGGAAAACCAGAGCATCACAGATATTCATAGGCGCTTGCAGAATGTCTACGGAGACCTGGCAGTGGACACTTGTCATCCAGTCGGGGTACTCAAAGGTTTGTTCCCGCTGAAGACCACCAAGATCAAAGAAGGACCATCTGTGCAGAATTGCTTGCTCGTTATGAGGCTGATGGTGACAGTTTTTTGTCAAATATTGTCACAGGCGATGAAACACAACTTATCTTATGCTATAGGTTAAGAATTGCATGTAGTGTTACTACGTAACGGAGCATGCAGTATTAATAAATTAAAAAAAAAATGGGTTCATCGTTTCGATCCAGAAACAAAACGGCAATACGTGGAGTGGCACCACACCAACTCGCCTTCGAAGAAAATGTTCAAAGCCAAATCCTCAGCTGGTAAAATCATGGCTACGGACTTCTAGGACTCTGAAGGGGTTATTCTGTTCGATGTTCTCCCTCTTGGTGGAACCCTCAACTCTTAAGTGTATTGTGCTACTCTAAGGAAATCGAATGCCGCAAGACGTTGGCTCCGACATAGACCAGTAGAGTGGTACCATGCAGGCATACAGGCCCTCCCATTAAGGTGGCGTAAGGCTGTAGCATTGAACGGAGATTATGTTGAAAAGTAGGGTTTTGTAGCCAAAAGATTGGGAAATAATATGTTGTATTTGATTCCTGAATAAAACCAACCTGCTTTAAGGAAAAAAAAGTGTTGCATTACTTATTGAACGGACCTCGTACAAGGGATTTAATACCTAATACAGGTATTATACAAGGGATTTAATAACTAATGCAAGTTTCTCAAAATTAGATACATCCTTATTAGTTTATTACAAAGTAGGAAACAAGACACCATTACACTTTACACTCGCCATATCAGATTCTTTCTTTACGAGTGATGTGACCGACTTGTTTTGGTTTTTTAATAGCGTTTATAGCTGCAAACGCTGCTATGACTACTGGAAAAAAGTGATTTTAAACAGCTTAGGTAATTAGAAGAATTAACAATACAAAAACACTGTAAACATTCAAGTATACTCATCACTTCATTGTAATGGCGTATGTCTTATTTCGCTAAGGCGGCATTTTTAACAAAGTCTATAGTATGACAGTCCTTCTTGCATTTTGACAGGAGTTTAAAAATGTACGACTCGCTCTTAGTCCTTTTCTACATAGTCTATATGCATAAAACTGTAATTTCAGCCTTCTGTGAATGAGTCTAGCACGGATGTACCCCACCTGAAGACAGAGATTGCGGAAAAATAACCTAATTTAGATATTGTCGCTTATTTCTGCTAAAACATTATAGGCTACTTTTATACTAAAAATATACATATTAAATTTGTTAGGTTTCCTTGAAGAGTTATAATAATAGTGGGTATAATGCATAGTTAATTGCTCTTTCTTATATCTCACTGGATGCATTCACTCCTAGAGACGTTGGTGAGGTAATTATGCAAACATATTTCACAAGATCGTATGAAGTCGTAAACACATACTCAAGATAATCGTGGCAACAGCCATGTTAATTAGCCTTTATTGATAGTTGTTGGTTATCGTTAAAACCTACATTTCACATATACGACTATACTATAGTACTATAGTACATAGTACTAATCATTCTAAAACTGAAGCTGAGCTGATGCATTTAATACTGTAACCACATTCAGTAATAACTAAAGCCATGATTTTTAAGTAGTTTCAGTTGGAAAATATTACATAAATTTGCAGTGAGAAACGAAGGTATATGTAACAAAGCGTTTAAAATCATAAGAAATGTAGGGAATAATTTTAATTTATGTGATTTTATAAATATATCTGGGGAAAATACACATCAATAGGCATGATTTTAATGTTCAGTATTACTGAACAGTGACTACATTACTTATAATAAATGTAAATGTTGGTAGGTAAACCTTCTGATTATAAAGTGCATGGAAAAGAGCAAGAAATTTCAAGTCTGAAGGCAACAGCGAAACGAGAATTTTAGTTGCAGTTATTGTAACATAAGATGTAGTAGCCTATTAGTCTTTTTCTGAATTATGAAGAAATGACCCTTTCCTGTTCGTTCTTTACATAAAATATACTACTGCGTAAAACCTCTTGTAAATATTCAAAATTAAAAATAAATAAATGTATTTTTGCACCAACTATTTTGTATTAAATACTTAACATTTAACTAAATGTTTCGGAAGAATTTTTACCAATAGTAGCCTAACGACTCTAACAAACAAGATCTAGACACAAAATAATAGAAAAATTATTATTTAAAAATCAAAACCTATCCAAGTCGCGTTACAAATTCATACCTTAGTTTATATCTAGAACTTTCTGATATTTCCGAACGCTTCGGATTAAATACGAATATGTAGTCATCTTGTTCATGTCGGAAGATTCCGCCTGTGGCAATATCTACTATTACATAAATTTCAGTTTCTTTTGCGGAAACTAAAATAATAAAAGTAAATAAGACTTAAACTGGGAAATTTAAAAAACTGAATCTTGGTCACCCTCAGAATTCTGGCGATCAGGTGACCGGAAATACGAGTATTTCGTCCTGGCATAGGATAGTGTAATATGACAGTGTATGGAAAGTTTGCTCATGTCAGAGTAAAACGTAATCGCTTAACGCGAATGTATCATGTACAAAATCTTTTCCCCACAATTGAAGCTAGAGAAGTCACACAGTAGGCCTACGTGTAGTTATTCAAGTTCGGAAATCAACGTTTACAGTGAGAAAAGTACCAAAATATGGCTTTAAAACAAACACGTGTATGGTTAATTCTGATCATTGCACCTTGGCCATTTTCTTGAATGAAATAACAGAGAATCATTAAATCTTTTACCATTCAGCTTACCAATACTTATCCTAATCCCTGATCAGAATATCCCTTCTTTCCATTTGTTGAAATATCGACAAAGATTTGAAGATAATGTTACCAAAGTACAGTCTTAAATAGTTATTAAATTGTTAAATTGTAATTAGTTGTTTCTTTTGAAATTATTTGAGGTGTTATTTAGAAAATATTCCATCCTCATAGATGCTAACAAGTATAAAAACATGGCACAGTTTTCTTCAGTACGGCAACTTTACCACAGCACTGGTTCGAGTTGACGATCCTGATGTTGACTTCATTGAGGTTGGTATCAGTGGATTGACCTCTTGACCGCTCCTCAACCGAGTATTGAGAGATAACGATGAGGTCCATGTGCTGACCTTGAAGAAAGAGTCATAATGTATCTTGCCTCAGCATCTTTGCTGAATCATTTTATTTTGACATTGTATTCTCTTGTACTTGAGTGTGTACATTGCCAGTAAAATATAAAAGATACAGGACAAAAGCAAACAAAATTTACGTCACTTCAAACATGACATTACATCTCATAAGTCAGGGTCGTTGTGACCATCCTGTTCCATCATTTCGCTTTTATTTCGACTGTTTGTTTATGCATTCCTTCTGCAGAGAGAACCAAGACACAGTAAAATGAAAGTTTGTTTGTTTGTTTGTTTTTTAAAGTAAAGCAGAAGACAATTTTATAATACTCAAGTAACTCGTTTTGTAATTTTGGCCAATCACTAATGCTGATTTAAAAAGAAATACAATCCTTTGCTCAGGGGAAAGCTAGTCTCACTTGCAATTGCGGGAACGTTGAGTAAGGGTTGCATGACTTTTTTTTGAGACCACTTTATCTGGCTGCAGCTCCCTTCCAAAGTAACCGTTAACAATAATGACCAAGATTCGAATTTTCTACAGGGATTGAAGACTCAAGTTTAGTATGGCGTGTACTCAGCATGACATCACTGTGTATGGACAGTGACTCCACAGCATAAGCAGTGCGCGCGCCTCGACTGCATCTACTGTATTGCAGTATACACGAAGATGATTAAGGAAAATTTATTTACATTCATAAATATCACTATATTTATGTGTAGACTGTAAATAGGAGATAATTTATTTGATCATGCCTTCGGAATAAAAGCAATATGGAATGTGCTCAATTTTTGACATTACTTGATTATACCTGAGCGTAATCTTGTCATCGCTTGTTGTCATCGTGCCATATATTCGCCCACCACTTCCTATAGAACATGCTTAGTGAACCTCACCATTCCTTGTATGAACATTCGAAGCTTGCTGATGACTTGAGTGATTAACTATTGTTCTGGCATTGATATGCTAGTTGTAGCAATGGATTGGTGATAATAAGGTGGTAATTAATATCACCATTTCGGAAATTGTTTATAATAAATTATGTTTTTTAATGTTGAAATCATAATCATTGTTCTCTCCATCATTATCGTAGGCTTTATCTCCCCTTAATCGTAATTATATTCATTATACCCAATTAGGCTATCGCATTAACTTAGTAAGCATGCAATAACAAGAAAAAATTATATCTTCCTTAGTTTTATGTTCGAACTTAATATTTCTTAGGTATTTTGTAATGAGGGCATCCTCTTCTACGTTATGCATATGGACAATGTATCTTTAAAGGTGAAACAATACTCGACTTGGCCTATACACGAAGAACTATGCTAAATGAAAGGTTAACCCTTCACATGTGAGGATTTATTTCTTCGAGTATTCAATTGCCTTTTGTATTTAGAGAGCTCTGACCGTTAATGGAAATCGAATAATTAAATCGATGTTTTAGTATTGTCTCGGTATTGTTCTTATAAAGCTGAAGGAAAGCTAGAATGATGGATGATTGGTGGATACAATAATTTATATGGAGAAATCATCAATCTGCCTTAATCAAAACATAGCGAGGACGGTCATGTAGTATTGTTGTATTGTTTTTTATTTGGTTACTAACCCGGAATTCGGTTGTAAGAATAGAGTTGAATTTCAATCGGTTCAAGATGTTTGTTTGCAGTAAATCTTAGCCTATTGCACGTGAACTGGTTCGTTAATGAGTAATGCAGCGGTATGCACTTAACAGACAGGTTCTTAAGTCTTTTAGTCGCAATAAATTGGCCAATTGAATCATTTTAAAAATAAGAATTCGACTGGCTTGTGGTTGAACAAAACTCAGATAAGAAACATTTCACAATTATTAATTTCAAATTCACCTATGCTTTAGACCAGTGGTTCCCAACCTTTTTCAGCTGGCGACCCACCTTTCCTTATCGGAATACCTCCACGGACCATCGGTCCATGGTGGAGTAAAAAACCTTATGTATATATAATTTACCATCAAATATTGCAGATATATATAAGCTTATATATGCTTTTTTGAAGATACAGATTGATTACTGATAAACAATTTGTGTTCTGATTTGAAAATGGTTGACAAAATATAACTATATAAGCACTTTGTAGCAAAACAGCTATTTATTTAACAATAGATATATGTTTGCAATATATGCAACAAGTGGTTTCATACTCACTAACAAGTGTTCGTGGGTGAAGATAAAAACTGCAATTACAAAAGTACACAAAGACCATTTTAATTTTTCGGGCAAAATTGCTGTTTTTAAGTAAGAATACTATATTAATGAGATTTTTTGGGACTGTTTCGATTGAACTAACACATCAATGGCACGATTGAATGAAGATGTTTTTAATCCTAAGTCACTTTCAACAATGAGTTGATTTCTGTATTTGTTTTTTTTTAGAAAACCAAAGTTGAAAAAGTACGTTCACATAAATACGTAGTGGTTTCTGATTGTTTTAGGATCGAGTCGCGACCCACCTGTAACCTGTAACCCTTCGGTTGGGAACCGCTGCTTTAGACTAAACGGTAAACATATAAAAGCAGATATACAGTAACCTACAGTGGCTATTTAGCTCTCAAGCGTCCTTTCGATTTGGACCAGTTACATAAAAATCAGCCTGAAATCAACCCATCACTGATCTTTCACCCAGTCTTTATCGAAATTGCTTATCTCCTACAAAAGTGATAAATACACCTCTTTTCTTTATATTCTAATCCGGTCTGATGATCTCTGAAACAGACTTATGTAAATGTCATCATTGTCGCGGCACGTTAAGATCTATTCTACAAATAAAGTGAAATACGCTTACATTTGTTTAGGAATCAGTATCACTATATTTTACGGGAAATGTATTGGATAGTTAAACAAGGTTAGCATTACCTCCTATAAAAAGCAGAGACATAACCCAGGGGTGCCCACCCCCCCAAACTTCATGACTCACCCCCCCCCCCCCCCAACTTCATTGCTCACCCCCCAACCTGAATGGCTGTCGACAAGGGCGCCCATATGATATTTTCTAGTGGGGCAAGTTTTATTAATTAATTAATTTTTCTTCGCTTTAACTTCTTGGGCCACTTTGTAATTAATAATATAATAAGTGCAACAATGACATAACCAGAAAATAATTGCGGGGAGGGTCGAAAGTGCCGGGGGGTCGGGGGTCCATCCCCAGAAATTTTTTAAATATTGAATAAATGAAAATCACATTTTATGCTATTTTAGCACAGAAAAACTAGTTAGGAAATTTGTTTACCATACTCTAAGACATGCCAATGTAAATAAGAAATCATTAGGCCTGCCTAAGTGGGGGGTACACCTCCGGAAAATTTTTAAATACTGAACTAATGAAAATCACATTTTGCGTTATTTTTGCACTCAAAAACTAATTAGGAAATTGGTTTACCATACTCTAAGACATACCAATGTAAACAAGAAATTGTTACGTAAGTCGGGTGTCCACACCCGGGAAATTTTTAAATATGGAACTAATGAAAATCACATTTTACGCTATTTACACTAGTTAGCTTGGCAGTTCTTAATTTTAGCATATAAAACGCTAATTTTGCAACAATTTTCAACCCCCCCCCCCAGAAAATTCATAAAAGGCTAATATTTTGCCCCCCCCCAGACATTTCAATGACGCAGTCTGCGTCTTAACCCCCCCCCCCGTGTGGGCACCCCTGCATAACCTTAACAGCATGAATGAAATCAATCTGTTCTTCCGTACATAATATCTTTCAAGAAACAGTACTTACCATTATGCATAGCTAGGAACTATAACAATAATATAATTCTGTCTTACGCAAAATATCTTAAATATTTCAGCAAACAATACTTTATAAATTGAGTTTTTTACCTGGTAACTTAAAAGGCCCGGCGTCGACTGGGTTTTGTATTTTGCGTATAGTTCAAAATTAAATTATGGATGACTTTTGATTTCAAAGCTGTAAGTCATTAACTTATATGTAGGGATCTGGAGTTTGAAAGGAAGATAAACGACTTATTACACTCAATAGGCCTAGGCTTTTATCGCTCATGCAGGACTTACAATTTTGCAACTTATTGCTTTTACACACCATGTCTGGTAGGGGTTGAAATAAGAAGAAATAGAAATTCCGGTAACATAACGTTTTACTGTCTTTACGGGATATTTTATTTCCCCACTTTCATGTTGCCATACAACCATTTCGAGGCTGAAATAAAAATAAAATATCACTTTCACACATTCTTGCCAAAAATCTGGGCCACTGCGTACATAGACTAAAAATGTTCCATCATTCTTGTCCCTTTTTACATGCTTAGGACTTAACAATAAAACATCCCTGTTTCTCCACTACCCTACAAAGCCTACAGCGATGAATAATGTATCTGTGGATAGAATATTGTAGACTTCTGATATAGCATTACTCGCTACCCATCGTTAGCACGAACTCAGGCTGAGACTACTTGAAAATGCTGTCCCCACAATATGACCTCTTATTCTGCATCAAAATGTGAAGTGAGAAAATGATATTCTCCATGCCTCGGGTAGAGATAGTTATGTGATATGCATCACACTCGATATTTATTTACGTGGATTCCATTCTCCATTATTGATTTACAGAAATGAATTAAATTGATAACCTCTCTAATTATAATTATTTGTCAAAACCCAATAGAGTAAAATTCAACTGCCAAAATCCTATGTCAACACTGCAAACAGTATTGTTCGCATGAGAACTGAATTGCATTTGATGAATCCAGTGTAATAGCTTTAAACCTTCTGCTGACAACGCGGATCATTTTTCAAGCAAAGCAAAAGTTCGTAAATCGGTCAAGTAGTCTTTTAGTCTATTACGGACACACATATGAACATTGCCTTTTATATAATCGAGATTGTTTGCCAGTCGGTTTACGAACTTATTTCGTTCAGTGAAAACAGCCGCATTAATTATGCCATGAATGCCTTTTAATAGTATTGTCTCAATCTAAAAAAAAAAATCAAATAATTAAATTGTAATGTAATGACTTGGAACTTCCGTATATAAATTTACGGGCTATGTCAGTCGTGGCATTGCCTAAGAGAATCAAACAAAGTCATCAAAGCTAATCTGCGTCTTACCTCTCGTACATCATAAATACACAACTTGGGTATATTGTTAGCCACATTAAACGACAGAGAGAATTAAAATATTACTCGGATAATTTTTTTTTGTATGTATTTAAAGATAAGTTTAAAACATTAGCTGTGTAAGTTTTGAGCGTTGATAATTTGCTTTTTGGTTTACGTGCTAATTTTTACACCTGTGTTTAGAAGAAAGAGACAAGTGATTTTAATTACTGTGACAAAAAATGTTTTCAGTCAGTCATATTTTTGTTTATGAATGCAGTAATGTTTGCGAGGGTGTGAATTACGTAATCTTACTGTGCCAGTTATAACTTATTATTCAGGGATAGGAATAGAAAGATCAGGGTTGAGTTTATTGATAATTTAATATTTGTAGTAACACCGTATCACCCTCAACGGAATAATGAGATTCATTAACAGTACATGGCTTACCCAAGTAAGTGCTGTTCGTAGAATCCCCTAATAGTCCAGTCATTTGGTGCTCAAAAAGGGGGTTACCTGGAAAGTTTTCCGGGAGTTTTGAAAATTGGTGATTTTATAGATTTCGACGTGCTCTTTTCGAATTTTCACTTTGCTACCTCGTATCTTTGCCGCTCGCGCCGCCATATTGAAAAAATGGCGCGCAAAAACAGTTTTTTCACAATATCTCCTTTACGACTCATTTTACGATGAAAATAGTTATGTAATAAATCAAACTAGAGAAAATTTCCTATAATTTATGTCGTAACGATTTTTTTGTAAAATGGATAGTTTCAGCGTACGAGCGCCGCAAAGTCTACTCCGACACGCGTTTTGGCCAAAGCCACGGAAGATGCGGATACGCTAATAACTATCAATACGGCAATCAACACTTCATCTACATTTGATTCCGTAATAGTTGTCGGCAAAGATGTAGATCTTCTTATTCTTTTCACGACTCTATCTACGCGTTCAGAGACACACACACACACACACACATATATATATATATATATATATATATACAAATTCTCAAACCAGGAAAAGGGAAAATTTCGCAACGAATATATTCAACAAAAAGTATCGTAGATAAAACAGCTGCAGAAAACATAATATTATTTCTGCACGCCTTCAGTGGCTGTGATGCAACATCAGCACTCTTTAAACAAAGAAAAATAAAATGTGCTAATGTATTTAAAAAAAAAAAAAACAGAATTAAACGAGCTTGTCCAGGTATTCAAAAACCAAAATGCAGATCCAAAGATCATTGCTGAAGCTTCCTCCTTGCATTGTATGGTTACAGTGCCGTGAAAAGTGTGTCGTTAAACAACTATAGATATACATGCTTCTCAAAATCAGTATATGAAAATAAATTTAAAATTGCATCGCTGCCACCGACGGAAACAGCAGCACGACAACATTCGTTCCAAACCTATCACCAGGTTCAGCAGTGGCATGGAGTTGAATATATTCGTTGCGAAATTTTTCCTATTCCTGGTTTGAGATTATATAGGCTATGTTTGAACGCCTAGATAGAGCCGTCAAAAGAATAAGAAGATCTACATCTTCGCCGACAACTATTACGGAATCAAATGTAGATGAAATGCTGATTGCCGTATTGATTATATCAGCCTAGAAAAAAGACGAAAATTTCTGCGGTAATAACGAAAATAGGTGTGTTTGATTAAATTCGCTGTGCTAAATTCGAAAATGCATTTAGTTTTTCTCTATCACATCTGGTTAATTGACATTTGTGAAAAATATTGTTTTGACATTTTATATAATAAAATAACTGTATGCAGCTTTGATGCTGGATTTTGAAACTTTTTCCTTTGCGGTAAGTGGTGTGATAGGTGATCTTAACCAATTTTGGGTCACTGAACATGAATCCGTTGACCGTTTCTACGTAACACGTCATGTTTTCTTCCAATAGGTACTTCACAACGAGAGATATAAGTTATTGCTTAGACTAGCTTACAGGATAAAAAATACTTAAAAATTAGGATTATTTTGATAATATTTTTCGGGGAAAAATCAAATAATATTTTCAAACAGTCCAAGCCGTATGTGTTCCAGTATTTTTTGTGAGTGCAGGCCAAATAAATTTATTTTTGCCAAATCATCTGATGCCGTACAAATGCTCAGTGACAAAAAAATCGAAGTTTGTTTGAACTTTTGGGAATTTTTACATTGGTTATAAGATAAAATCTGTAAAATATATTTTAGTTGAGCAAATGGTATCTTATTTATCTTATTACATTGATCGAGCTGAACGGTTTTGAACATGTATTTTAATAAATCTAAAATCTATAAGTTTGCCAAATTTCAAGTTTCTAGCTCATCTGGAAGTGAATAAACATCAATGTTAATAAGTGGAAGATTAGACTGTCGTAGATGTGAATGATGTCACGGCTATCCAGCAAGTTTTTCTATACTTATGGGGCAGCTAGAAACACCAAATTTAGCACGCTTATGACTGTTGTATGTGCCCAAATTCCTACCAAATTGTATGATTCTATATTTCATACCATGTGTGCCAATATTACATAATGTGAGAAAAATATACAGAATTTATTTAAAATAAAAAATCTAACTCAATCTAAGGGATAACCGATGAAGATACGTCAAAAAGTCATAAGACCAAACTTGTAGATCTCTAAAAATCCGTTACTGCTTCTGCAAAAGGTTTTTTTTTATACGACTTACCGTTTAGCTACAATAAGTCCCCAAAAAAGTCTACACAGACCTTAAAATTGCGTCCGCCATAACAGCAAACACGAAAACTAGATGTGAAACAACAAAAATAATGACATTTTTGAAATCAGGAGACCTTATTTAGTTAAAATCGCTCATTAAATGCTTTACCGCAAAATGATGCAGGTAGTGGCGTATCCGCATCTTCCGTGGCTTTGGCCAAAACGCGTGTCGGAGTAGACTTCGCGGCGCTCGAACGCTGAAATTATTCATTTTACAAAACATTCGTTACGACATAAATTATAGGAAATTTTCTCTAGTTTAATTTATTACATAACTATTTTCATCGTAAAATGAGTCGGAAAGAAGATAATGTGAAAAAACTGTTTTTGGGCGCCATTTTTTCAATATGGCGGCGCGAGCGGCAAAGATACGAGGTAGCAAAGTGAAAATTCGAAAAGAGCACGTCGAAATCTATAAAGTCACAAATTTTCAAAACTCCCGGAAAACTTTCCAGGTAAAACTACCAAATGACTGGACTATAACCTGGACAAGCAATGCGAGTAATTTTGCTTTGAATGAACCCTAGGCTCATTTTCACTGTCCTGCTAATATGAGTTTTTTTCATTAACACTTAACATTCTTTGTTTATCACTTCCCTGTGAATGCTAAGCGAACCATTACTTGGTCTATGTGTACTGTAATAAATATTTATGTTGTAAATTCTGTTAACATGGTAAATATGAACATAACATGAATCCTTTTGCTATCTTTTGAATTCAGTGCATATTTTTACACGTCATATGGTTACTTCTAAGGAAACTTGTAAGAGATAATCTGGTGTTGTGGGTTCACATGTCTGTGGTTTCACCTCTGCCCGTCTCTTCTTTTCTCTTTCTGATTGTGCTTTTCCAGTTAGGTTATCCTTTCATTTCTCCACTTTAAATTCTTCTTGGCTATTTCTTATCTGCTTAATGTTTTTCCTCTCAGTTTTTGTTTCGCTAACTTCCATTCTTATTCTTAATCTTATCCATTTGAGGATTTGGTAAAATATTTTGTAAGATTAACTCAAAATAAAGATATGGAATCTTGGCATAGAAAGTAAGTGGATATGTTAATGCACACCTCTAGTTTGTGACTTTAAGAATGTGGGTGGTTTTGGCACAGTCATTGTGATAGCCTTTGCTCGGCATGTATGGAATCGAGGAAGTAAGATGGAGAGAGAGAACTAAAATGAACTTAAGACAAACGGAGAGACAGAATAGGCGACAGAAAATGAGCATAGGCTACTTATTGACAACAAACCAAATTCCCAACCCAAAGAAACATAAATACAGGATACGGGAAATAGGTAAAAAAAAATAGACAAAGCTGGAGCGGAGGTAATAAAAATTTAAAGTAGGTGGCGGCCACGCAAAAAAAAAAAAAAAAAAAAAAAAAAAAAAAAAAAAAAAAAAAATCAATACATGCCCAGTTACCGGCAAATATAAGTTATTAGATAAATTGTAAATGATGTCGAGTTTTAAGGTTTTATGTACTGAAAGATTTTAAAGTTTTTATTTAATTGGGCAATTGTATTTAAAGGATGTTATCGTTATTTTTATAAATTGTTTGAATTTCTATAGTGTGAGGTGATCCAGTAGTGACCCAAGGACTATAATAATTTTAATTTTAATGACTTTGAAGATTAGATGTATATATGGTTAATTGAATTTGTTCAGCGAGAATAGCTAAAGAAAGTGTAATCGGAGTTAGATTTTTTATTTCAGCTTTATTTATATTCCTTTTAGCTGCGAGGTCATATCAGGAGTTCGGGATCTGTGTCTGTACAATAGGGTAGGCCATAAAACTATTGATTGCCAGTTATTTTCTATTCTTAGTGTATTTTCTGGAGTAAGTTTCAGTTCATAGTAATTTAAATGAATATAATAAAGGATGAAATGGTGAGGATGATTAATGGTATGTAAATTTCCAATTCGGCATTTGCCTTTACGACTGGGGAAACCATGAAAGAAAAAAAAATCCATGTTAAATTGGCCGGCCATATGATTTGAACCTAGGACCCTCCGAATGCGAGTCCAAGACGTTATTGGCTGACCACGGGATTTGAATCTGGCACTTCCCGAATGCGAGTCCAACGTTACCATCTCAGCCATCTCGCTCGGTAGTTATAATTTATTTTGTTTGTATGAAAGAAAGTGTTGCTGACTCTGGTAAGGCATATGTGAAGTCCACTTCTGTATGCCGGCAGAGTATACGCGGGTCAGCAAACTTCTAGTGGGCGGTATTTCCTATGGGAACTCATTCCAAGAATTTGTATGAACCTCTCGTTGTTTGTATTTGACTTGGAGCGCCCGCTGTCATCTTCATAATAACCATATAATTTACCTTTTTGTGACATTTACGAATGATTGTGGTTTCTTTCGGCGTTTAAGAATGACAACGCACAGTTGGAAGCTCAAGGAAACGGTGAACCAACATAATATAAAATAATGATTATTGTCCCGGTAGTTCATTCTTAAAACACTTTTAACAGAAAGCATTACTATAATTGAAATCTTCTACTAATTATGAATATATTCCTCTTTATGAAAAAAAATATATAGTAAAAACAGTTATTAGGCTTATATAGTGTTTGATTATGAATTTGGCATGTGAATAAGACACAAAAAGAGAATAAATTTGTAGAGTTAAAATTTTATAGGTTACAAATTTCACTTTTTACTCTTACAAGTGTGTTTTAAGATATGCCTTTGCGGAAAATTCTGCAGACTGTTCTGTTCTTATGCATTTGTACACTATGCAATAAAGGTAGGCCTGAAACAGGTGTTAGTTATCTAATACATATTTGTATATTTGTAGTTAGAGTGGGAACATAAAGGCAATAAATTAGTAAATTATTGGAGTTATCCAACCTTACTTATTAATTATTAATTTTATTTATTTATTTATATTTATCTATAAATGTTATGTTCGTCTGTCTGGTTATATGCAATCTAATGTTATTCTATCTCAGTATGTCTGTCCTTCCTGTGTCTTATTTACATTTTTATTTTTGCTTTATTTCTTTCTGTTTCTTTTTCTTCCTTTCTCCCTTTCTTTTGTCTTCCTCTCTCGTCTTGTAATAAAAGAATTTGTTACGTTTCAAGGCTTGTGGAAGGGCTCTCAATCAATAAAATATTAAAGCGAATATTGTTGTTCAAGTCTACATTCAGTTCACGCTGCCTTTTTGTAGCAAGTAATATAGGTAAATCTGGCTGGTAAGACTAAAAATTGTAAAACTAGTACAATGAAATGGACCAGCGGTGGTATAATCTTAACAGGCCTGTATCCTCAGTAGCCTACACTCAGAATGATGAATTAATGGTCAAGTTGCTGCAGTAGTAAGCTTCAAGTAAAACATTATGCAGTGGAACTGTAAATAAATAAACGCAGTAGGCCAGCATAGAGATGCTCTCAGCCAGAGTTCTCATTAACATACCTGCAATAACTCAAATACCAAGAACAAAGAATAAAACCCTTAGATATGTTGCATACTCTCGGTTCTAAAGACTTGGTGCGGCTTTATCATGCCTCTAATCCGTGTTAGGTTGGCAAGACTGATGTCCGGTGATCATGGCTACCTGCTACAAGAGGGAACGCCGTTGGAATTATAAATCGTTTATATATCCGTTTTGTGCCTTATAGTACGTGCACAGAATACTTAATGCAATTTGTTGCACGCAGGCAATTGTGAAGATCATTGATGATGAAAAACTTTACGAAGGATATATATAAAATTAAAGATATAATATTTTTGTGATACAGAATAGGCTACATAATTATTTTTTCTAGACAGATTGTACATCCAACCGAACTCCGAATTCTCCCAGGATCCAAACGCATGAGCGACAGAAAGTAGTTAACTTGACGCAAACTTTTTTTAACACACGTGGACTTCTGTATTTTTAATAGTTGCATCAAGTCAAAAGGATTAGGCCTGAGCATTGTTAACCATATCGGCAGTTTTTTTGTCAGAGGACTAAATTAATTGATACGAAATTAATGCAAATAAATGGTGCAAAATATGTTTCACAAAGTTTCTCGCATATACGTGTTAAAAGCTAGCACAGAAAAAAGTAAATTATAGAGACAGTTAAATTTTATTTATTACATTTTCGTAAAACTAACAAGTTTCCAGAACGGAAAGCATCAGGGCTGATCTTTATGTTCAATGTTTTACCGTGAAATATTAATACTCACAATAATAACAATAATAATAATCAATGGCAGAGGATGGATATTTTGAGTAGGTGTACACATGAGTATATAAATATTTTCTTTTTCTTAAAACCATGCTCCTTTCGAAATGGGCATGAAGAACAGATTTTGTATGTTCGTAACTAGTTAATTTATCTAGAACAGATAAATGGACTATTGCTCTTCCGAGTTTGTTTCACTGTGTTTCATTTGTATTTTATAATATAGCATATAGATTGACAGGGGAAAATAAAAGGTCCGCTGTTCGATGTACCCTCAACTCATTCGCTTTGTTCTCGCTTGAGCAATTTCTTAACGCACGAGCCGCTACTGACGTTACGGTCACGTTTGACTACCGCTGATATAACACACTTGATTGGGCACCTTCAATTCGGTTAGCCTTATTTGCTCAAATCTTTGCAAGAAAGATTTATTTGTATAAAAAAAATCTTTCAAAATATTTATGTAACGTTGGCATCACGAAGTCTGCTTTTGTTCTACATTTTGTGATTCATATATCTTGAAATATTCCAAGTGGCAGCATGCGTGATAAGTGTTTGAAGTAGAAGCGTTGTATAAACAAATTGAAGTACCCTACTCTTAACACTCGAATTATTATAAGCGATTATCCCATGAAGATTATTTATTAGAGATCTACCTATGGCTGTTGTATATCAGTGTAAATGTTAAGAAAGAAGCTATACCATTCTCTATTACTAAAATACCCCTTGAATCGAAATTCGAAAGTATTATTATTATTATTATTATTATTATTATTATTATTATTATTATTGTTGTTGTTGTTATTAAGACTAGTGAACTTTTAGTTTTATTCATTATAACCAGAGCCCGGATTCTGATGACCTAAAGTTGTTTGAAAAATGACCTATAAAATGACCCTATATTTTAAAGAAAATAACTTAATAATTCTAAAAACTGACCTAAAAACTGATATTTTATTTATAAAAAGTTAACAGTTATAAACAACTTGTTAACAGTTGTAAACAAAGTTATAGACCAATTTGTACATAATTGTAAAAACTGTAAATGCAGAAAGGATGTTGTAGGCCTAAAAACTTTGTTCTTTGTTCTTGATTGGAGCATTTGAGGAGAAAAATAAGAAAGTATTTTTGAAATAGATCCTACAAAAAATGTTCCATTATATTAACCTAGTAATTTCTTTAAATTAAATGAGAAAAATGAGAAAAAAAGACAAAAAAAGTTAATATAGGCTACTCAATGTAAATGCATCAAAATGACTAAATAATGATGTAAAATTGAAATAAATGCCCTAAAAGTATAAAATTGCATAAAATGAAAAAAAATTACCTAATGAAAAAGCATTTCTATAATCTAGAGGCCATGATTAGGATTTATCTAGAAGTTGTCAATGACTGAGCACCATCAATAAAAAGATGACATGTCATTAGAATCCGGGACTTGATTATAACATTAAAAAAAAGTTGAAATCAATTGTATTATATTGTAAAGATTTCTTTATATGTTTATATGTTTACTGCTGCTTGGTAAGTGGTATTGCTAATATGGTTTTCTTTAATTCTTCCCATAGACTACTATCAGCTAGTGAGAAATTCTAACTTCCTTCTCGGTTATCGAACTTCCAACCTCATCTCTCGCATATAGCCATTACTGCTATATGAGTTCAAATTATGGTCAGTTGTTTATCCCCCTGGCAAGAATACATGAACTGTGCACTGCTAAGGTTAGGGGGAGGATCTGTAAACCTTGACCTCGTCCATCATAGTTACACCTGCTGGCAATGGAATATGGTTCTAGTCATTGAACCTTGAATTTCAGCACCACATTTTATTATTGACTTTAAATTTCACTTTACTGTCAGTAATTGATACCTGTTTACTTCAACATAAGTGTACAAAGGTGGGTACTTCATTAATGTCTAAAGTATTTTTTCTTTCAATTTTTATATTGCATTTATAGGTTAAAGTAAAATAGCGTATCTATCAGCACTTAAATTGAAAATCAGAATTTTAAAACAAAATTCAAAGAAAAAGCATTAACTTCTTTTGTCTGTGATATTGTATTTCTTAAGGCCTATGTTATTCGAGCAAATTTTAAAATTCATCTTGAGTAATGGTTGTTGTGTTTTTATACCAAATAAATATACAGTAAAGTTGAGTTTTAAAATTCAAATTTAAAATTAAAACTTTTGAAATTAAAAAAAAAATGGAGAAATGTATCTATAGGCAAACTTTCTTGTGCTCTATCAATCCTAAAGATTGTCTTTATTCTGCCCTTCAAACCTGTCATATGATTAGTAAAATTGTAGATTTAACCTCCAAAGCCGCAAAAGCATTTTGTTAATTATTCATACGCCTATCGCATAAATCTGAATGAACAACGCCGAAAGTATAAGAATGTTAAGAAGACTTTTCTGATATAGGCCTATTCTTATGTTTTCAATCCTGGATTTAAGGTACCGGACCTTAATGAATATGTCAAAAGAGAATGCTGGCCGCATGCTGCACATTGGCTACCTGTTGACCATTGGTCATCGTATGATGAAGATGAGCCAAGGTGAAATGATAAGGAAAACGGGAGGCTCTCGAGAACACCACCTCCGAACAAGTTTGTCCACTACAAATATACTTGGATTTACATAGATTTGATTATGATTTCCTATACTGAAAGACAATCCAACTACCAGCCCATAGGACCGGTCTGGAAAACGTGGGAGTTTAGATAAATCATATACAAATTTGGATGCACATATTAGGATGCAGATTACGCTGCACATTAGCTATGGGATGACTTGAAAGTCTACGAAAATCGTGTACGACCGTGTTCATAACAACATGAAAAACGTTGATCCAAAAGGCTTGCGTTACTGAATTCTGATAGGTTGTTTTTTTTTTATTTAACTCTGCCGAGCAGTGTATTGACTCAAAGTTAAAACAACTCCTTTAGCTCTTATTGTGTACTAACTTGCTTATAATATATTCGGATGTTCGGCATCGTAGCTTTTAGTAGGCTACTAGTTTCAGTATTTAATTTATCGTAAGGAGTAGGCCTACTGTAATTCTAAACTGAAGGCCAACAGTATTCGCAGTACAAAAAGTTTCGTAATTTAATTGCCTTTCGATAGCCATTAAAAGACAAATACGCTATTAAAGCAGAGTCCTTTATAACATATTTAAGTAATAGTTGGATGTTGTAGAAAGTTGTGCGGAATACAAAAGGTCTGGGGAATCTGCTAAAATCAGCATGTTGAGTTCTTCTATCTGACCTTCAGTCTGAATCACTTGTTAAAAGAAATGTACTATTGTTATTCCATTCACGACCGAAGAGTGAACAATCAATATCCGTGACAAAGTAACTTAAGCCGTCATTTGAGCTTTTACATTCTTTATTTTCCCCCAAAAAACTATATACACATGATTTGTGATAGAACCTAGCAGGCGCAAAACCGAACTCAAGCATGCAGACGGATTGCTCAACGTATTACTGAGTCTCATACTTTTTACATCCCGCTGTCTGAATAAAGCGAGTGTTTTTCCTGGCCCTTAAATGTTTAAGAAGCTGTTCATAGCCGGTTTCTTAATTGTTGATTCCACAAACAATAGGCCTAAAGTGTTCATAGCAAGTTCAGAACACAGTATTTCACAGCGAAATTTCATTTATGCAGCATGTGCTGTATTATAATAAACCTAGGGATTTAGTTAAAACATTTGTAATTTCAGAAAATACAAGAAAATAAACATAATATGTAATAAGTGCAATGGTAGGCCTAATATTGATAATAAGCATTAACATTAAACATTCTTAATAAAACTGGTAGTAATAATAATACATAAATTATTCGTCAAGTGACGGCGCGAATTGAAAATGTGAAATGCTTAGTGTGATTTGTTTTTTGAATGCCCAAAATGTTCGGCCAATTGAAATTTTTTAGGCAAATAACACAAGTGTATGGTGATAATGCAGTAAACGAATCTCCAGTGAGAAAATGGTGTTCTTAATAGTGTGCAAATTCAGAATGCTAAATAACGAAAGCTCACATTCGAAACATATTTTATGCTAGGCTATATCAAATATTCTTAATATTTCCATAGCTTTTTTTTATTTACAAAATCAGGAAGGCTTACTCATTTAAAAACTTATTTATGTAAAATATAAAGAAACTTTCTGAAACCGTGAAAGATTAATTTGTGAAAATTTAGGTACTGTAAATATTTTTAAATTTATAGTAAGAAAAGCCGAAAGGAATGAAGACTACATCATCCAAGAAAAGGAAATATTACGAGTAGCCTATATTATTGGTACAAGTCTAGAATAAAATGTTATCTTCAAAAAGGGTCCTGTTTTTTGCACAATTTTTTAATATTTTTCAGCATATTTGCATGCATTCATATGCATGCATGCAGAGTTTTTAAATAGCATAAATCCGCAGTCTATCAATAAAAATTAAACAGTAATAAACATAATTGGCAATACTAAGGAACGGCATGCTAGGGTAAATTATAGCTTTACTCTCGCTCCTGTGGAAAAGTTGGATGAATTGTATTTTCATTTCGGACCTGGAAGTTTTTTGTTTTGTTTTTAATTCTATTCAAGCAAATCCATTGTATTGTTACATTCTTCTGCTGAAAAATCAAGAAACTAACAGAAATAATCGCTATACCTAATCTAAAATATTTTCCGGAATTTTTTTGTAGCATTCTTGGAAACATAGCAGTGATTTGGCAAGTTCCTTCCACATAAAATGATTGTTATTATAGTATTTATGTTTTGCACTATAAACACATTCTTGCTGCTGAATTAAAATTATCATCAGTTCCATTTTGGAGCAGGACGACCACAGTTATAACTTATTACTGTAAAATGCAAAACAACTTCCAGACCACTGGAACGATTGCTTCCGTTCTTTGAAGAAACATCCCGAAATACACCTGGATGTACTAGGGCGACCGGTTCCATTTTTCACACGTTGGACCATGCTCCGACTGGGCGACGACTGTGCACAGACCTTGTCGGCCGTAATCGTTCTGCTAAGGTGATCCAAGACAGCACGATAGGCGCACAGTCCTATATGTGAAAATGCCAAACTGCTCTTCAATACAAATCAAGTGGATAATACCGTTTAGCGATGCCAAATGACAAGTTCACGGTAGGCAGAGGTCGGAGTACAGTCGCCGTGAAAATCGGCCTTTAGCGGACTACGGTATTGGAAACAGCTATAATGCAGCATGCAAGATTGTAGAAGAGTTACACAATGGTAAAAACTGCGTGGAAGAAGAGCATAAGTACGAGACCGCTAAACTTGAACAATGCCACAAAAGTGTTAGAAAATCCTTAATACATAATAATCTTTATGTGTGTAGAGAAAGGTCAGCAATAGAGGAACAGGAAGTCTCTCTATTTTCTCTTTAGTGATCATAAGTTAATCACTTTATTGCGGCCCTACAGCTTTTGTTTCTATCTCTGCATGCTAAGAGCAAGTAAGCTAGCAGAGTCGTTTAAAACGGAGCTGTGTGAGTGGGGGAATAAATAACAGTTTTATAATATGTAGTTAATCTGTACTTGCATCTGAAGAGCAGAGTATGTCGGTCACCGGAACAATGAACGAAGAAGCATCATCTACAGCCACTCGTCTCTTGGAAAGTGATTGTAGCAACTTAATGTCAAGGACGAAGAGTTTTTTTCCCCTCCTTTTCTTTCTTACGAAACTCCCACAACCAGCTTTGTGAAGCAGTGGACCGAAACATCACTGGACATAACCAAACAAACTTAAGCATATGGAAGTGCTTGAGTAGAGTACCTCAAGGCTATAAAGTACATCTCCATTCAAGTGTAATGTCCTTCTAACTTGAAACGTTATCAACGTTTTAAGTAGAACAACATATTTGAACTAGTTTCTTGATTTATTCCAGGCAAACACTGGTAATTATTACTTGTCAAAACACAGAACCGGATTCAGTGACAACGACGAAAGTTGCCTCTGTTTACGACTCCTCACGTAGGATTGTTTCTGAATATCCCGATGTCGTAAATTTCCGAAAAAACTTGTGGAATATCAAGATCAGCGTATTACTGTTGTACGTTTCCCGATGCCATAGGAATTACAAAAAATACGTGTTTTGCAATTATTGCTTTTTACGGCCCTTCTTGGTCTCGATCAGTCAAATCCGGTCTACGTTATCACTTATCAGTCAACGAGTTCATTTGTTGGTGAAATGGCAAAACTTGAGTAAAACATGTTTCATTTTCATCACTGTGTGAAAATAGGAAAGACATATTTTAAAAATTGCAATACTAGCTCTTTAGAAAATTATTAATATAACGAATTATAAGGAAAAATGTTGGGGAGGGGGCAAAAAGTATCACCCTCCCCTAAGTCGGCGCCTATGAATAATAATGACACCAGAAGAAAATTATTTTATACAGACTAGAGAAAAAAATTAATTTACCTGTATATTACAAGCCAGATTTCTATATCCAGATCTGATTCTAATCTGTAGAAAATGTTTCTAATAAATTTTAGCAACTAACAATACCAACAATTCCTGTTACCAACGATGATGATTTATCTTTCATTGATATAGTTTACAAGGTAGCCCACATTTTGATAGTGTAACATCTATGTCCAACACAAAGGGTAGATAAATTATTTTCTTTTTGAGGGGATTATCGTTTTTATATTGTCAAATTTTTATCTGGCTAGAATGATAAGAACGTTAATTTTGCAAACTGATGTCAGTTCTGAAAAAATCTTGTAAAAATAAAATATACTAAATAAAGGTTATTTATCTAAACACCATAAAATTTTTAATCATTTTACTTTTACTCATTTTAAAGGATTGAATAATATAACATACAACGCCAAGTTAAGCCACTTTAAACCTTAACTTCCATTTACACATATTAACATTAGAATCAATATTATTTCCAGTAAATCATTCTCTCAACAACATGCCCAATTATTTATGTTTCTTAGCTAGGTAGTCCAAAATATCTAATGATTTCACTGGTTTTAAACATTGAACTGATAGAGTTAGCTAATCCATTCAGCCTATCTTAAAAGATACTGTGATCCATTATTGAAACTGAAGCAGTAATAGTTTTAATTTTGTGACAATAAAAGCCAATTTAAAATATTTTTAACCAGTAAATTATTACTTATCTGTCGATTATATTTTTGGCAAGTGTAGCTTAATCTACTTTTCCGAGTGCAGAATGACCTCTTTGCAGTTGCATTTGACGCTGGAAGTGTTAATATTTTCTGCAGAATAGTATTGTTTCGATATAGATGTTTATTGCACACATTTAGGACATACCAGGCGCATGAGGTCTTTCGATTTTATTTTATACTCTTCCGTCTCCACGAGTGAACATCAGGAACAGCGTCTTTCCCACTTAGTTTATGTAAAATTTAGCCAAGGTTTTAAGCTCCTTTAGTTCTTTTTCATTCACATAGCCTATAAATCAGTGGTTGCAGTTGGAAAAAGCTGGGAGGGATGAAAGAAGCACTTTCATGTGATCAGAACAATTAATTTCATCTGTATAGAATTAATTTCATGTCTGTTACAAACAGAACTATTATGGGGAAAGATTGTACTTTTTGAGATTTTAAACTCACAAGGACAAGAGCAGCAGTAAATAATAATAATAATAATAAATACCTACTCAGAGGCAAACAGGAAATCAAACAATACACAAATATGCACAGTGACGTTAGAAAACTCAGATTGAGACTCTACGGACACGTTAAAAGAATGAACGCAGACAGACTTACAAAACAGATAGTCGAATTCTACGAAAACAGGAGTAAAACAGATACGATGAAGTGGATCGACGAAATCAAAACCGCTCTGAAACTGGCAAGAATTACACCAGAAGATGTTCAAAACCGGAAAATCTTCAGGACCAAAATTTACAAATGGCAAGTTGACCAAGAGGAAAAAACCAAAGAAGACTGGAACAACGTGGTCTAAAGAGAGAAAGGAAGCCCACAGTGAAAGGATGGAAGAGATGTGGGCACAAAGGAAGGCAAATGCAGATCTCTAAGTACTTTGCGTAGTCCTAATGGGCTTAGTCGCATATAATAATAATAATAATGATAATAATAATAATAATAATAATAATAATAATAATAATAATAATAATAATAATAATAATATCACGCAAGAACAATACAGTCTGGAGGAGTTTAGCTCCCCCATCCATTTTTTTTTTCCTATTTAAAATTATCGTCGTACTGCAATCGAAGTGGAAGGAATGGGATTGCTTTTGAGTAGCATAATGTACTAAGAATGAAATCCAGACGCTGGTGATTCTGGCGCCAGTACACTGGACACCCAATGGGATCCACAGAAACATAGTCAACATCCATTACATTTCGGAACCAACTACAGTATTACAATTCAGCTTAACCTTCTGACATCAATTTCACTAACATGCTTGACTCTGTAACCTTTCTACGTGGGTGGAAACTTGTGGTAGGGGGCCATTCCTCCCCTGGAGCTACTCGTTACAATCTCACAGTGTGCCCCAATTTGGGAATGCAATCCGTTTCTAATTAGCCTCCAGGGAAGAAGTTTTATGAGCAAGCGTCACGAAACAGTAAACTATACCGCACATGTTGCTTGTATCTTCAGAACCAACATGCAGCTAGCCGTTTCAAGATAAGTTATAAATGGTGCAATATTGTGCTGCATGAAACATTAATTCGCTGAAGGCAGTCCAATTCTCCATGAAAATTATATATGACCTGAAGTTCTCTCTCTGTTTTAAAGATTAGTTAGACGAGACTCTGTGACTTATAACCCCAAAGGAGAGTTGCAAAAGTCATTAAAGTTTAATTTTGTCCAGGCAAAAAAAAAAAAAAGTTTTAAGGGGCATATACAACAGATAATTCTTTTAATTTTTTCTTCTTATCTCGTTAAATGATACCAAATCCTTACTAGTGCATGATCTTAAATTTTCAGATTAAAAATTTTCGCCTTTTGTTAGTTAAAGTGCACTATTGCATTGAGTCATAGTATTTTTCATTGTGTAGAGTAAAATAAAAATACCGGTACAGATTGAAAATGAACTCAATATGTTGAGGTAGGCACTACAAAAATATCCAAGAAATTATATTAATACGTAAGCCTAAGAAGTTCCGAAGCGGATGGATCAGGCCATAAAAAAATAAATAAAGACATTCAAGCTACTCCGTCAGTTCATATTGTTTCAGTACAGACTTTTAATCTTCTCACTGCTACAGCCGTTATAGATTTGTCAACTAAAATTATTGTATAAGAAAGAATTATTCTATAAAAAAGAATTATAATTTTATGTAAAATGTGAGGGCATTTTCCTTTTGTTATGATCGTTCCCAGCTCTTCATATCCAAACTTAAAATCCGTTGATGAATTCAGTTGATGGTTGCTTGTTATATAAATATAAAAATTTAGCTCCGAAAGAGTTAGTGTATTTCCCCTTTTGTGTGGGTTGTATGCCACTTCTTATGCTGAGTACACGCTCCTCATAGTTATGAAATCTCTTGTGTACTGGGGGTAACCTTTAGCCTTATACACAGAATACATTAATTCTTGCTAACAAGATATTGTATCAGATTGAATTGCATAATGTACACAAGTGTAAGGAAAGAACATTTCTCGGTCTTCTTGAAGACGTATTTCTAACATGGTATCATGTTGGCATCATGTGAATTGAATTTCTGTTAACGTAATTTAATTGATGTCGAATGAGATTTAATTTCTGTCTAGGACATTCTTTTCATTTTGCCGGTACTAGTTTCGTTATTTCTTCAAGACCATGATCAATCCAAAATTATTTGCGTCCTATTGAACGTTTATCCGCACAATGATTGAATCTACCATAATGCTACCACAAACCAATTCCATCCGTTTAGACTTACCTACCGGTACTGTATAGTTTCCAAACTTTAAGTTACACATATTGAACTCGCTAAGTGAGTATTTTTCAGATAAAGATCTGTGTATTAGAAATATGGCATTAATAGCGTTCTCAGCTAACCAAGTACAGCATTTTTCTACCTGACTGCTCAGAAGGATGCGTAATAGTCTGGATGAGTCTACTATCGAAATATTATCATTTTAAGGGGCGATGTTACATTCGTTCGCAGTCTTCAAGGGAGTCACATCACGCTGATTAAGGTATACGGCTACGGCTGTGATGATTGGAGGGAGAGGAAGGAAGGTTTGTCTCTTTGAATTCAGTTTCCACCTCTGAATGATTTTCCCCTCACGTGCGTTTCACCGGTGTCAGGAAGGTACGAAATTTTGCAGGCCTACTGCCGCTACGTCGAGGGTCAACAGTATGCCTGTATCTGTAAACAAAGTATATCGGACTCTTGAGGGGGAACATTAATCTCGCTTTAGAGAAGCTTACACGTTATCTGTACATTTAAAAAAGTCATGCAGTTTGAATTTATAAATAAAACCATTAAAGGAAGTGAATTACGTTTATATTCAACGAATATACTGTAACAAAAAAGCATCAATACTTCCTAAGCCACATATTTACTCTTTGAATCATCTGCAAATTATCCATGCTTCAAAATATTTAACTCGCTCTCATCTTAATACACAATACAGAATTCTCAAATTTAATTTAAAGAACTCTAAAATTGTTCTTCTTGATAACTTTTTTAATATTATACCGGCATTGTGATTTATTATTAGTGTTCGTGAACAATAGGGATCCTTGGATTTCACCCAGTAACCAGCATTTCTATTTCTCCTTTAATCGTCTAGCAGTTGGATTCTTTTACTTCCAAGACTTGGAGTTCCCTCAAACTTTCCTTAGTCGACGTCGTGTAGCAGACAATTTCTTCTCAAGATGCGATCTATCCAGTTTGCTTTGCTGCGAATAACTGTGTTCAGGATTGCTCTCTTTTCTTCTATTCATCTCAGGACTTCTTAGTTTGCTTATTTTATTTTCCATACTTCTCTAGCACCACATTTCAAACCTTTCCAGGTATTAATTCTTAATTTGTTTTGTTCATGTTTCAGATCCGTAAAGAACAAAGCTCCAATATGTATAGTGTTGGACTCAGCTTAACTCCTCTGGAATGTGGGGAAAGACCAATACATCCCCTTATCTTGTGGAGAAAGATAAGGGGATGTATTTGTCTTTCCCCACATTCCAGAGGAGTTCAGCTGAGTCCAACACTATAAGCAGTTGTACCACCCTCATAACTCGCTGAACTGTGCAATACTAGCAAACTAAAATTTACCCCTCAATGCATAAAAACAATCCAGAAGATGAAATAAAGGCGTTTTGTGAACGGCCTGTAATGTTGTACTGATTGGATTGATATCTAATCTCTCTTCCAGGCCGCCGGACCATGCGTTCTCGGTACATCGCAAAAATATCTCTCTGCATAACGATTGAGTCCTTTTTTAGTTTTCAAGTTCAAATCACCCTAATAATAGTAGTATAAGTGTTTATTACAGTAATTAGCGTTTTACAAATTCTACTGTAAACAATCGCACGAGCCCGCATGGACCGTACATGCTCACGCAAAACATAACAAAAAGAAATAGAACAAATGATATAGAATACAAAATAACACAACGTCTAATCCTCACCCTCCACACCTGCTCTCCAATTTGCCGCTTTCTCAAACCTGAACTGTCTCTCCTTCATTAAAAATTTCCCAACGTTTCCCAACGTTTTTGTCCGTCAGTAACTCCAAACATATTCGTTGCTCCCCTATTTGATTCCATAAAAGATACTGGTAGATATTTTTACCTCCAATTTTCCAAACCCTCACAATTCGCCATAATATGAAACCACAATTCTTCCCCCTTACATATGGGACAAATTCTCATTCTGTTTTCATCTGTGATCTTAATCATTCGTCACACACAGAGTCTAACCCAAGCGAGCCACAGTTTACTGACTTCGGATCCTTTTCCTATGTAAGTTACTGCTCCTTCCCCCACTCCAATTTTAACCGCGATTGTAATTCAAGTGAAACCATAGTCTTACATTGCGCATTTGTCTGTTGTCTATCAATATCCTTCAAACGGTTCTTAACCTTCCTCCACAAACTTCTATTTCCCTGCCCATCCATCCAAACGTATCCCATCCCAGTTGTTTCTAATCCCTTTGTTAATTTGGAAGCCCACGTATTTCCTCCTATCCTTAACTGTTCTTAATAACATGTTGCTCTAATTAGAAACTGTAATATGCCAAAAGTGTCATTCAGTGTTGTTTGTATGGAAACTAAGATATCTGTCGGAGCACGGTCAGCGCATACAAACTAAACTGCTTTCGCTGAAACCACACTTCACCACAACACACAATTAGACTCTTCTTTTTGTTACTTTACGTGATAAGTTTACCTTCGTGATCTTTTGGTTACGGTACTTAACTGTTAATGGACAATATGTTACATATGAAGTCACAATACAATACTACTGAGCGAGGTATCTTGACGCACACGACCATAACTATTTGTAATTTACTTTGGTTGTGAATGTTATGATGATATTTTAGGAGAAAAAACTTCTGACACCCGGATTCAAACTCATAACCATAACATTCGAGCTTTCCGCACCGATGCTCTGTTCTACCAACTGTGCTAGCCACAGAGTTACAGGTGGAATATCTCTCCTATGACTACCCTTAATTATTGTCTTCCTGGCTCAAAGACATTTTATCCCATATAGCCTAACTTAGACTATTGTGAGCCACAGTAATTTAGTGATTTTAGTTGGATTTCCACTGTTACCGTACAGTAACATGTAAGGCGTAGATATGTATTCTTGAATCTACAGAATATTGTTTCTATTTCTGTTTCTCATGTGATGTTCAATAGACCACCCCTCATAAGTTCGCAAGATCCACCCACCGCTAATGATAACCTAGGTTGTTAACAATAGTGAGTTTAGCTAAGCAGTGGCAATAATGGAAGGTTCACTAATCTAAGAGGAAAATGCCAATTGGGAGGGATGCGAATATATCAACTTGTATTACGCGTCGATTAGTCCATTAAAGCGTTCTAAATTGCTTTTGGATATCTGTATATGGTGTGAACTATTGCTTATTTAAGTAATTTTGTTCAACTGTGTTATTGTATTATATATTTCGTACCCAATTCTTTGAGTAATGATTTTAATTGTGCGATTCTTTTTTTTGCAGGTGAGTTCTTCTGCAACTGCAGAGTTACTGGCGTAACGTAAGTGACCTCTGAAAATACTCCCATCGAATACTTCCTGAAACCTATCTGAATGGCTTTGTTCCACTAATCAACATCGCATCAGAGTGGTAGTCCAAGAAGCCGTACCGCTTAGATAATATTTGAAATTTACGGCTTTCCCCCCCCCCCTTAAAATTTAAGCCATTGATTTGTTCGCTCATTTACAGCACAATGACCTCATTATGTAGGCCCGTCTCAATTTTCTTCTATTTAGCTTTGACGTGAGAAATACAGTTGAGATGGAGAGTTTAATGTCCCTTTGTTTCACTCTGGAACATAGTACCTTTACCCAGCCATCCACATTAAACAATAAAATTCGATGTTCTTTGCAACCTACCTTTAACGTCTTGCACTTTACATCCTAATAAAATTACTTTTTTTTATGGCTTCAGACTTGCGTCCTACTTGCGTTAGTCACTTCAGCCCACTTGCACTTTTATTGCTAATGCTTCTTTTGCCCTTCTAGGTTAAGCTGTGGTAGTAATTGCATCTTATTAATGATTAAGGAAAGTATGAAAGATTGGCCTAATAGTAAAAAATGCAATATGAATTGATAGAAGAGACACTAACATCAAAAGGAAACGGAGGTAGTTCATTGGAACAGTCTTTGAAAGTTGGAGTTACTCTGCTGATAACGGTTTTGAGATTATCATTAAGTTATCCTTATTATCAGGGCCCGGATTCTGATGACCTAAAATTGTTTGAAAAATGACCTATAAAATGACCCTAAATTTTAAAGAAAATGACTTAATAATTATAAAAAATGACCTAAAAACTGATATTTTATTTATTTAAAAAAACTGTAAATAACCGTTATGTTGTGAATGTTCTTTTCTCACGGAAATTTATACTGGCACTGAGGCACTGGTGAGTCAAAATTCGGCACATCCTTTTGTGGTCTGCTGAATTATATTGTTGTTTATTGAGGGTAAACAGTAGTTTACACTCTCAAATCCAAGCAGGTGGCAGACTCTGGTGCCAAGTCAATCTAATAACAATAGTAATACAGTATAATACAAAATTTTGGCGTTTCTTTGATTCTCACTTCCGACTGAGACATGTCAACACTTTAATGTCAAATTTTTTCTTCTTGTATTAAACAAACAACACTTCAAAGACAGCACAGCTAGCGACGAAATAAAGTTAATACACTCAATGTAAATAAATGAAAATTACTAAATAAGGGAGCAAATGACACGAAAATGATAAAATAATGACCTAAAATTGAAATAAATGCCCTAAAAATATAAAACTGCAAAAAATGACAAAAAATGACCTAATAAAAATGCATTTCTATAATCCAGAGGACATGATTAGGATTTATTTACAAGTTGGCGATGCCTATGCAGCATCAATAAAAAGATGACATGTCATTAGAATCCGGGCCCTGCTTATTATTATTATCATCAGGGCCCGGATTCTGAAGACCTAAAGTTGTTTAAATAATGACCTATAAAATAATTACAAAGAATGACTTAAAAACTCATATTTTATTTATAAAAATTATTATTGTGTACACAAAGGTATAGACTAATTTGTACATAATTCTAAAAACTGTAAATGTAGAAAGGATATCGTAAGTCTAAAAGCTTTGTTCTTGAATGGAACACTTGAGAAGAAAAATAAGAAAATTGTTTTTAAAGTAGATTCTACAACAATGTTGCATTATAGTAACCTAGTCATATATTTAAAATAAATGCATAAAAATGACAAAATAAGGAAGAAAATGACAAAATAATGACCTAAAAGTGAAATAAATGCCCTAAAAAATATAAAATTCCATAAAATGACAAAAAATGACCTAATAAAAATGCATTTCTATAATCTAGAGGCCATGATTAGGATTTATCTACAAGTAGGCAATGTTTAGGCAGCGTCAATAAAAAGATGACATGTCATTAGAATCCGGGCCCTGATTTTCATCATCATTATCATTATTATATTTTTGGGTCATTTGATTTTCCGCCTTTTAATGTAGTTCCGAGGTTTAATATGTCTTTGTTAGCAAAACTCTTGATTGCTTTAGTGATCGAACATCCTGGCAGCAAACCCTTTTACTGTAATTAGAATAAGTAATTAAAATTCGTAAAATATGAAATAAGTTTAGTAATGTATTAAAACACTTACTGAAGGTTGAAAAAAACATGCCTATGTACCATGTGCTTAGCTAGTCCTAGGAAAACCCACGGTAGGAAAGCCCACGACACCCTTCACTGTAAAATACAGAATAAAAATAGGCCACCTTATATGAGGAACTCCAACATAGTTCTACGAAAAGTGAAAGCATCTCCACGAACAATGAAGTTTAGTATGAAATTTACAAGACAATACTTTAAAACCTAAAATGATTATGTTTTTATATATTTTTATTTTCTTAGTACACTAACTCAGCCACTGTGTAGTGATGTCATGTAAAATGATTTACGTTATACTAAATACCCTGAAATAAGTACTCAGGGCAAAACGCAAGTTGTTTTAAAGAACTAAATTTTAAAAAAAGGCAAATTAATTTTTGTCACATTTTGACTATTTGGGACTGTATCGCAAAAACATAAGCTTCTTTATGTCATCTTTTTTTTTTAAGTAAACAGGAAAAGGTTGAGAATGATTTTCTCATATATATATATTAGGGATTTCTCGATACCGATACATGATTTTTCCCTCGATACTGGATACTTCGATACTCGATACCATCAACATTTCCAGTTTAAATAAATAGGTACATTAAAAATTAAAAGTTGAGAGAACTGTGTAATACCATCTAAATTAAGTATGCATATTTAATGAGACTAAATTTAATATCATTAGTAGCCTATAATTATTTTTAAACTCTACATTAAAACTAAAATTAGTTTTTGAAACAGTCCACTTACAAGTTTTTGTTAAAAAATACTAGCATTCTCACTTAATTGCAGAATTACCAAAGTATCGAGAAAGTACCGAGCGAGTTTTCGGAAGTATCGCTCGATGCCGATACTATGCAAGTATCGAGAGTTTTTGAAACAGTCCACTTACAAGTTTTTGTTAAAAAATACTAGCATTCTCACTTAATTGCAGAATTACCAAAGTATCGAGAAAGTACCGAGCGAGTTTTCGGAAGTATCGCTCGATGCCGATACTATGCAAGTATCGAGAGTATCGAGGTATCGAAAGTATCGAGGACCCATCCCTAATATATATATACACACAATGTATAGTTTTAATCCGGTCAAGGATATAGAATCCCTAACCTGTTCTGTATCAAATAATACGCAATTCAGTATGTGGACTCCACTGAAAAGGATAACTTACTACGGTTGTGAAGGCGAGCCATTTATTTTAATTGGAGGGTTGGCATTCCATTGGACTCCCCTTTCTCACTGTTGAGGTCGTGATCCTCTCTATTCATGTTCCCCTAGCTATAACATCCCCTCCTCTTTTCCCCTGGGTTTTCTAGTCAGGTGCCACTCTGACAGGGGGCACAGGTGTAATGCTTTGTTGCCATGTTGAATAAAGGAAATGTGCGTTCTAAAAGCATTGACCTCCCCAACTTCTATTACGTAGTATTCTTTTTCGAGGATAGTAATGGCATTCTTCCAACGGAAGACCTTTAATTTTGTAATCCGTTTATTGCTTCTACTATAGTACAGCCTAAATAGAAAGGGATAAATCACGGGAACTTACAGCAGCAAATTGATCCAGTAAATCCTCTTACAATGAAACTTCTAATAGAAATTTCTGTTGTTCTGGAACTAAGTTTTCTCATATTAGGTTTATCTGATGCAAGTAAATTGTAATATCTAGGAATTTGAAACTATGGTATAGATCTATGTCGACCTGTATTTGATAATTAATATTTAAAAAGATTATAGTAAATGCATAACATCAAATAACTGAACCTAATTCTTTGGAATGTTTGGAGTACAAACCCTTTAGCCTTATCTAAATAAAATATTAATATTCACCGGCGGAGTTGGGGCGCGAATAGGGAGTGATATTGCATGTTTGTTTGATCGTTTAATTTTTTTTAATGACTTCCAAGTACCCCTGTACCGGAATTTTGTCCCACGGGCTCTTTAAAAAGGAATATTGTTGTCGTGAGAAATGTTAATATGTTGCTTACTCCACTTCCTAAACCATGGTCTAACTCTCAATAGTTTCAGAAATATGGCTAGTTACTCCATCTGGCAATTTGTTTATCAGTTTACCTGATTTATTAGGAGTTTAAAACATCACTAACATAAGTGACGAATTAGCTACTTAAAAATTAACCATGTTGCATTGCATGACACGAGAGAAGTCTAATTAAAATAAATAATTACTGTAAATGAGCTCGCGATTAGTGAAAACGGAGCATGATAAATACTGTGTTGAGGTGGGAAAACCGAGGCTTCAGATATTGAATGGCTTACGGCTTTCTTTGGGTTTACCTTATCTCAGACATCCGTGTAGTAATTTATTAAACTGTCTCTATTATTTATGTGCTAGAATCGTCGCCTACCTTCAGGGTGTTCAACAAAATAATGTAGATGATTACCTATTACTTGAGACCATGTTTGGCAGTTTAAAAAACAATATAATTTTTCCTCTGTTACTCTTAATTTCCACTGACAGTCATCAGCTTCTTACCCTTATTTTGTTCAATTTTGTGATTATAGATCTACTTGTAAGCGTAAAAGTTAAACAATGATTCATATTTACAAACGCTCAGAAACTTCATTCATGAATGTTTAATTTCCAATGATCAACGAATTAAACATACTAACTACCCCTGCTTTATGAATTCTAAAAATCGATTTATGTTTCTTTCTGGGAGTTCATAATTGTTGCCGCTAGGTTCTAAGAGACTTCATATTAATTTCTTCAGACGGGATACCTATTGTGGAGGGGCAATTCTTATGGTTTAGCACATCTATGGATACAAATGATTTGTAACGGACTGCTAGCCAATCTTGGTTGAACTCCGCTGGCAACAAGTGGAGTAACTAGTAAATCACGTATACATTTTATCCTCTTCTGTACTTCCGATAATGAAAGAGCTATGAAATATCTGTATTATCTAATAGTCTGAAGAAGTGTGTATGGTTCAAGAGATACGGAAAGTTTATTAATAATTTTGTCTGCTAATTCTTTAAAGAGATCCTAGTAAGCAAGGTGCGTCCTTCTCTTGGCAAGGCCATTTGAAAAAATGTGTAGGCCTACCCGAATTACAACTATGAGGCTGGACAACTACTTACCAGGAAGAAAATTTCGTTTTTGAAAATATTTCGGAAACTGCTTTGCTGATTTTATTTTATTTTATTATTATTATTTTTATTTTTTTAAAATATATTTTTTATTTTTTACTCGAGATGCTAACACTTAATAACAAACCTTTTACGAGTATTTGACATTTTTCGTTAACATTCTCTGAAGGGTAGTTGGGCTAATAAGCCAGCCATCTCTCGTACAAATTCGAGCTTTTAGTATCGCATGGTCTTCAGTATCTTTGCATGAGACTGAGGCAATTGAATCAGTCCTTGCAATAAGGTGTTTTTTTAAAGAAAAATATCAGTGAAATCGAAATTTCCTTGAATAATTATTTACTTGAGTAGCTATACGAGGCACATTCTTCGTTCATTGAAAATTATTTCTTTGTATTCTGGACTTTCCCCTGATGCTGCAGAGAAGTGGGGATGAATATTTGTGAATCTCATATTGCAATTCATCACAATGATGAGTATTCACATTTATTCAAGACAGGAAAGTCCGGATTTGGCCTTGGGTGAAGGAGTGCAGTGTTCCGCTCCACGAGGCATACAGTTTGTAATTTTGAGTGTAAGGGGTTCGGCTTTACACTTGCCATCACTTGAAGTACTATAGTTAAGAACACCGTAGTTGGAAATTGAATAATTTGTAAGGAAGTACGGTATGTAGCTAATGCATACCGCGGCCACTCTAAAACCTGGTCGTGTTCCTATCTTGGCATGAATACAACAAATGGTCAAAGGAGTCATTTTTAGTAGTATTAATATTATCACTAGGGAGCTAATTTCTGTGACCTAAAAATAGGATAAATGCGTGCATTTATGACCTAAAAACATTAAAATATGACCAATAAAATTTAAAATATGACTTACCACTTACACTTGTGTATATTTTTTAAAAGTTTCATTACAGTACATTTTATTAAAATATAGTGTTAATTATTTAAGATATCTGTAAATTCTCAAAAAAGTATCATTATAATGCAAAAATTACAAAATATTTAAAATTTATTTAATATGCACACAATTATGCCAAACATATGACCTAAATATGCATATTCATACTAAATATGCTACAATCGTTGAAAATTTCCTAAATATGCAGTTATATGCACAATAAAAGCAGTTCCATTTTCACTAGGATGCTTGGAATCAGGTTTAAATTAGTCGGAAACCTGAAATAATGCAAAGGGGAAAAATATGACATGTTATAGAAATCCGCCCCCTAATTATCACTATCATATCTGTGATCTTAGGGGCAGTTCTTTTAGGGGGAAAGGCAGGGAAAAGGCGCCACAATATGGCAAAAGAAAAAGGAGATAATGCAAATATAATAATTTACATGATCACTGCCATTAAAGCTGTGCCGTTAGATTTATTTCTCGTTCTTTATTATGTAACTTAATAACTTATTAAATTTTAAATTTAGTCGAATTTATTTTCCGTCATCTTATTACAATGTTAAATATTAATTCTATATCCTACGGTATATTATGCATTATTAGTTTATATGTTAAACATATTTCATCGTAGCCTAGTGAAGGAATTTCTTTGAAATTTTAAATTTCGTTTTATTTATAAACGGGGTTTACAATCCGAATGTCCAATGCATCTAGAAAGCTAGATAATATAGGCCTAAGCGATCGCGATTTAGGTTTTGATAATTAGATTCCAGAAAGTGAGTTTTCAAGATTTTTAGATGGTCAACTCGCAAGGTATTAAGACTACCAGTTTCTCATTATTCAAAACAACTGATTTTGGTGTCTATTAAGACTACATGCCAAGCGGTCTATGTATTTTCATGCATTACTAGAAGCACACTAATTATGTCCACAGGAAATTCTAGAACTACTGGTTAGGTGGTACCACCAATGCAGCCTATTAGGGGGGAAAAATTGTACTATTGTCGCCCTATCCATCACAGTGCCCAAACAAACGTGCATAGGATTGAGTGCCAGCAAGCACTTAAAAAAATAGATATATTCTTATAAAAACCCATTGTGCAGGCTTTTATACGACAAAAAAATCTTCGAATTAATCTATAATAGTGCAGCAGAAATAATTTAAAAAAAAAAAACTCATAAACATTGGAAATCATCAACAAAGTTATTACTAGGGGGCGGATTTCTATGACATGTCATATTTCCCCTTTTGCATTATTTCAGGTTTCCGACTAATTTAAACCCAATTCCAAGCATCCTGGTGAAAATGGAACGGCTTTTATTGTGCATATAACTGCATATTTAGGAAATTTTCAACTATTGTAGCATATTTAGTATGAATATGCACATTTAGGTCATATTTTTGGCATATTTGTGTGCGTATTAAAGACATTTTGAAATTTCATATAATATTTTGTATGTTTTGCATTATAATGAGACTGAGAATTTACAGATATTTTGAATAATTAACACTATATTTTAATAAAATGAATTGTAATGAAACTTAAAATAATATGTACAAACGTGTAAGTGGTAAAGTCATATTTTAAATTTTATTGGTCATATTTTAATGTTTTTAGGTCATAAATGCATGCATATATGCTATTTTTAAGTCATAGAAATCCGCCCCCTAGTTATTACAATAAAACTAGATAACTATATAGCCTAACTTAGCTAACTGTAAATAGAACCTTAGACTTTCTTGTTTCTCTGTCTTTCTGTACGGTATCGGTAATGAATAATTTTGTGAGAATATGCATTCAATTCTATTCCCAATGCTAGTAATGCTAACCGCAGAAGCTAATTCAAAAAGCAATTATAACTTAGATACCTCAGTCTTCGTTGTAGCGTATTTGAGTTAGTTATAACTGCTAAGTTAAGGTCAATATTTTGAATTTCCATGGGACTGAACTGAACCTAACCATTAACTGCACTGTGGCCTAGGAGTGAATCCAAACATTGACATAAATTACTTCTCTCTAAAGTAAGATCATCCGACATAAGAAAAAACAAAAAATTTAACGAGGGCTGTCTGTACAGAATAGTAAGAATCTTTAACTCTTGAACCATATGGTCCTTCTAAGCACGAATTGAGGATTGATGTGAGCTCAGAAATAGATGTTATCTTCCTCAGGTAAAATTACATGTTAAAGCCGCATCTCCAAACATTAATTGGTGGCGGAGCTCTGGAACACGAGTTAAGGTATTTAAATTAGCGTGTTGCATTCCGTTATCACGAACAGGTGCATTCCGTTACTCATTTTTATCACTTACAAACTTGTTCAATCTTTGCATCATATTTTGACCTTCTTTAAGACATTTAAAGCAATCTTACAAGTCTGTAAAGTCAGTATTGTATAATAAACTATGTGTTGAGGTCCTGCGTTTAAAAACCGGAAGATCGCGGGTTCGATTCCCGATGAGGTCGTTGGATTTTTCAATTGGCCTAATCCTTCTGGTGGCACTATGGTATTAGGGTCGACTCAGCCTCTAATAGAAATGAGTATCAGGAGCAATCCTGGGGGGTAAAAGCGGCCGGTGCCGGCCGGTGCGTAAAGCTGACAACCTTACCACCTTCACGTGCCGAATGTCCAAAATCTGGGAGCCTCACCTCCTGGAACCCTCTGAGCCTCCATGGCCTGTATAGGGATCACTTTAATTTTACCGCTCATAGTGTGCGTGCATTGATTTAGAGTTGCAGGCCTATGAACATGTAAATTGAATACCGGAATTACAATAAATTTTATTTAAAAAGTCTGATCACTTGTGAATAATAGGAATGACAAGTAAACATGTGCGAAGCTTTCGCTCCTTGTCCCCTTTTGACCGATGCCCCGGAAACACTATGCCTATGTAAATCCGATATCCATCAACATCAAGTTTAATAAAACAGTTTGGGGTAAATCTTCGCAGTAACTTACCTACAAATGGGCTATTAGAATTTAACTGACCACATGAGGCATGAACTATGCAACGTTGCAACTAGTAGAAAATATCCTTTTTCAGTCAGCTTCGGTGCGTACGGCACCGGATGTTATTCTTAAACAGATGGTAGGTTTTTGCAATTGCGATAAATGCTACATGTCCACAAATGCTTTCAAGTTATTTTATGTTTTGAAGCATACGAAGTCTATTGTATTTTTCAATGTGCGATAAAATAAAACGAGAAATGTATATCTTTTTGCGAAATAACATTTTAAGGGTGATTTTAAGTGTTTTTTTTTTATTGAAGATCAAATAATTTTTTCTAAAAAACATTTTGGTCACCCCTTCACAATGACATTGCTTCTACAATATTACAAATCCTGCTACCCTCTTTGTTATCTGTACCGCTTTTTCAGCGAGCGTAACGCGAGAAAAATTGCATACTTGATGGAACAGTACACGGAAGTGGCAGATAATATTTTCATTTATTAAATCGTGATGATTTGCTTTCGTGCCCTCCTCCTGGCTATGAAACGTGTGCTGGTTTTACGTTCTCACAGCCCCGATACATCACGTCACTCGAATTTTATATATAATGAACTCAAAAACACTGTTCTGTCTGCTCTTTATTAAATTAACATTCAACAGTAATTTCATGTCAAATGGTTGGTTCTAGGAACGTTGCAGAGAAAATCTTGAAAGTGGTGAAAATAGGTTGAATTGTTAGGCAATGAATGCGCTGGTGTCCTTTTAGCGGTAACCGTAAACATATCATGACCTTTATTTTCTCTCTCCTTGACTTTTCTTTTCAGGCTTGTCTCTGCTTCTCCGCCTACTGTCATATCTATACTAAAATGACGGTTCTGTAATAATAATTATCAGTCGATCCAACTTAACCTTTCAGGATTCAATGATGAGTTGATGACTAACTTTCAGCTCGAGAGGTAGGCCAGGCCTATGGAAGAATTAGTGTAGGCCTAATGTATATCCTGTAAATTAATCGGAATATTGGTAGGTGATGTTAGTAATTAATATTTCACATGGGAACTTTTTTTTTTTTTTTTTTTTTTTACCTATCCAACTTTGGAGAAACTGGGAGGAGGGGGCAAATTAATTTAGGTAAGCCATCTTGAACGGTGCACGAAAATTACATAATTTTATTCATATAAACCTAACAAGCTGAGTATTCACTCAAAAACATGCATGAAGTCTATTATAGGCCCAGTCATCACTCACCCAATGGTAGATGTTATAAACAATTTTAAATATAGTTTTTGTCACACCAGTTCACCATTTCAACGAACGTAATAGTAATGGTCTGCGAAATTAGTAGTTCCTAACTTCATCCCAAGGATTTTTACGAAAAAAGTAAAATATTTAGAAGTAGGCTACATAGCCTACTTGTAGTTAGCGCATGTTAACCTTTTCAATGCTACTGACGTATAAATTCGTCACCTCAAAATTGTTTATGAAAGCAGAGCAATAAGTTCATTAGAGTATTACTTACTTACTCAAAGGCAATAGACAATTCCTAAGCAAGCCTTAAGACCATAATGACACTAAGCACCCTTTCCTGCTGGCTAATTTTCTTACTAAGCCCAGGAGACTGCTTTGTACGCCAAAGAATAGCGTCTGAAATAGGCCTATATTGCAAAATCTTCAATTTCGTAAAAAAAAAAAATGGCCAAGTATCACCTCCGATGTATGGATATAGCTAAACCTAACGTATTTCTTTCAATCGCTATTGAAATATTAGTAGGCTACATTCAACATAACCCAGAGTTATGTGGAAACATGCTAATGTTTGTCAGAATAAGATTTACATCCTGAGATCATTGATTTGATCAACACTGCAGAGCAAGGTCGACATTCTCTTGTAATTGCTATACTTCATACACTCCGTCTCGATAAACATCTCCAACAATTCATTCATTCATCATACTCTTACAATCTTCAAGGATAATGATTATGAAGAGATGTGTAAAATAGAGTGTCGTGTTCTTGATATTAATCATAATGCCTTGTACTTTGTATATGCCACTTGCATATCCACTGTATTAAGAATGAAATTGAAAGGCGTATTCTTTTTCAAATGGTTCAGAGTTCACGGTGGAATTACTTTATTGCAAGTGCTATGTTTGATTGAAAATATGCATAGACTATTATTTAACACATTATCAATAGCATTTATAAGTAGGCATATGCTTCCTAAATGATGGTTATCATTCTCTTTCCCGTAGAAAAAGGTATACGCGTCTGTTTGTATTGAACCTTCACCCTCACCCAATTTGAATTTTACAAGATAGTAGGGATGCTGCACTTTAAAGAATGATATAATGTACAAGTAGGGGAAAAAAAGCGGACCGACTAAAATATCTTAAGTTGCCCATATGAGCCACTGCGCATGTCTGGCGTCATTCACAGGATAGCAGGGAATGTATTGAAATTTGTTCTACAGCCGATAAATTGTTTGAATTAAAATAATTTCACGTAAATTGCATTGCTTGTGAAAAACGTTTCCATTACATCTCTTATATTTATTTACGAATCACAAGGCTCTGAAATCAGCTACAAGAGTCGGTCCGCTTTTTTCCCTACCTGTACATAAAATATTGAGGTAAAGGGGGAAGAAAATTTCATACAAATTTGCTTGTCCTACTAACAAAATAACACTGAACTACGTTGGCACAGACAAACAGGAACTTTATATATTTGGACTCATGATAAGTTGCCGAAGAAAGTAAAGAGAACTGCACATAACAGCTGTGTTTAAAATGAAATTAGGAACTTGGCTGTACAGTAACCCTTATTATAATATTAGTTAAATTAATTTGTAAATTGTAACCTCAACTCGGTTGATTTTTTTAAATTTTAGATTTTATTTTAATTTTAATCTTATTATCTACTTGACTTGGCCTATTGCACGTTTGGAGTGTTTAATGGCTTAAACATTTGTAATATTTGTAATGTTTAGTGTTATTGATTAAATTGAATATGGAAATCAATATTCGATTTCGATATTATTGTTAAGAAAATAAATAAGATAATAAATTAGAGATGCAAAGACATAAAAAGACATTGTTTAGCTGAAATGAGGAAGGAAAGATCTTTAGTATGTCCATACCAGCTATCAGTGAAAGAAAACTGGGATATGAAATAGGGTAGGTCTGTGTTAGTCTATGCAAATGACTGGAAAATGGGGAACATACCATTATTATCGCTGAGTACTGCGGAATTCTTCTTACCTTTCCCTCTCGACGTATTGCATGTATGTTTGCGTATAGTTGCATGTATGTGATATTAGGTACAATAATGTGCATAGGTTATGTTTCATTTATAGTTCAGTTGAAATAAGAGTTTTTTTTTTATTTTATTTATTTATTTATTTTTCAAAATTGATTACAACCCGTGTTTCGCCATAGGGCATATCACGGGAAATTTACAGTGATATGTTCAGTCGCTTGAATGGTTGCATATGAGTCCGCAATTTTAATGTTAAATATTCCATATTAACTGACACATTTCCCATTTCTAGGGCATTCCCGCGAGTTTTAGAATTATGATACCTCAGTTTAAAACATATGGCCAACTTTTTCCTGGCCTGTTTTGTATTTGGGATTGGAATATAGCCTAGTTTGTAAGAGTTCATTATTCAATCATAAGGATGCTGGGGAATTTTCCTCGCTTACGCAATAGTCTGAAACTTTGTTCAAGTTGTTAACGCCCAGGTGATTCATCCGGTGCCTGATTGTTTTTATGAGCAGCGAGTGATATGTTCATGGGTAGGACATTCTCAGATTATATGTGAGCTATACTTAAGAGATAGAAAGTATTGCAAATAATTGCTATGTTTTTCATTCGGTAATTGAAGTGAACTTTAACGAGAGTAGAAAAGATAAAAGGGGCGATGCATTCGAATTTGGACATTGTCAATAGTTAGAAGTGAGGCAAAACGCCTATTACTATGAGTAGGGGGCTGATTTCTATGACCTAAAAAATAGGATATATGCATGCATTTATGACCTAAAAAAACATTAAAATATGACCAATAAAATTTAAAAAATGACTTTACCACTTACACATTATGTATATGTTTTTTAAGTTTCATTACAATAATTCTTTTAATTAAAGTATGTTAATTATTTAAAATATCTGTAAATTCTCAAACAGTATCAGTATAATGAAAAAATTTACAAAATATGATATGAAACTTCAAAATTGCTTTAATATGCACACAAATATGCCAACAATATGACCTAAATAAATATGCTACAATAGTTGAAAATTTCCTAACTATGCAGTTATATGCACAATAAAAGCCGTTCCATTTTCACCAGGATGCTTGGAATCGGGTTTAAATTAGTCGGGAACCTGAATTAATGCAAAGGGGAAAAATATGACATGTCATAGAAATCCGCCCCCTAATTATGAGCCTTCCTGGCAAAGCAACTGGCGTTTTTTTTCGTCCATTTCTAGTAGGCTATGTGTTTATCTCATTTTTGAAAACGTAAAATAAATTATCAAGAGAGCTTTAATGTTATAACACGCGATCGCAATGCGGCAGCGTATTATCAAAAGACATTAAAACTCTCATGGTATATAACTAGAAAAGTATTGATTAATAAGCAGGCTTTAAAACTTAGTGCCCGATCGAATATGTTAACAGCAACCGTACTGTACAGACTTTGCTCGGCGTGTATGCCCTAGCTACCATATGCTAGTTCACGTGATAGTAAACAAACCGCAAAACAGATATAGGAAGACCACAAAATAACTTCTCATTATCTAAACCAGGTATGGGCAACCTTTGGAAAGATACGGGCTAAACTTTACGATATTTATGAAGTCGCGGGCCGGAGATAATAGGTAATTGTGAAAAAATAATCATGATGCGGTTTTTTAAATTTATAAAGTATAATGCCGAAGTTACATGAATGATAACAATATCGAACTGATTAGGTATTTACTTGCAATCAGCAGAAATTAATGAGAAGCTTGAGCTTGAATTTGAGAAACAAGATAATCAATGTTGGCATCAGTCCGTGAACCGAAAATATTTACTTTTTCGAGTGCAATTTTAAAATGTTCCGCGGGCCGAATCAAAAGTCGGGGAGGGCCACATCCGGCCCGCGGGCCGGATCAAAAGTCGGGGAGGGCCACATCCGGCCCGCGGGCCGGGAGTTGCCCATATATGATCTAAACTCACATTACAAGCATGCAAAACGATACTTTCTCCTGTTTGTGTATAATAGTCCCTCCCAAATGTTTCAATATATGTTTGCGTTTTTGAACACTTTACTTTCGGCATGCCGAACACGTAGGCCTATTATAAATTTAAACACGCACAATGACAAGGTACACTGTTGACCAATTTGAGATGCACCGTATTACGAGCGAATTCACTTCTCGGTACTACTATCAATGACTGTCTTATCAGCCTACGCAATCACTCTCCACCCCCTATACTCAGGTTGTTGGTAACCGGAATCAACTCCCTCTGTGGGCTCGGGCACTAAGTTTTAAAGGCTGTTAATAAGTGATTGAATGCAAGCAACAGTTCACACTATTATAATAATTAAATATATTTAATATTTATATATAGTATGATACAACATTTGATTGCGTGCTTATTTCACGATCTTTGGATGGTTACTGGTAACGAAATTTCAAACTAATTGCAGTGTTCGTGGACATGCTACTAGAAACAGTTAATTAATTAAATCTCTTTCAGAAGGGCTCTTATTATACTGTAATAGGCTACAGATATACAATAAGCTTACAAAAACATTAAATTATTTTGTATTCAAAGCAGATGCAGATCTTTGAGAAGATCTCTCAAAGAACTTTTAATAACTAACACCTTCTATAGCCTATTATGGATGAATACTTCCAGCCTGATTAAATTTGTTAGTTTATATTACAGTACAGTATATTATATATTTATAACATGCTGGTATATTTCGAAGTGACATGTTCTGCGCCCTTGAGCCTCGCTCAACATAGGATCTACAGGACGAAATATCTACTGCTTTTACTACATCTAATTTACTACAACCCGAATTAACTACAAACAAAAGAAGGGGAAATAACGTTAAAACCTTGCCAGCAGAAACTACTTAATTATTACACGAAATTTTATTTATGGATTCTTGAACACTCCATAGGTAGGTTGCTAAGCTAAATTTTTAGTGGAACACGTCGATTCGATATTTCTCTTTTCGTGTCAATAAGTGCACATGGTTATGAATTCCTTATGTCATTTGAATCCTACATAATTTATGTTTATTTCGTAACATATCACTGCCAAAGAAAAATTGTGGAGTGTCCGTGGAAAACGATATAAGTGCCAGAAAAATTTTCGGTTGTTTTTTCATGGAAATTGGTGTATTTGCCATTGTCAACAACCCAGAAAAGGATGTAAAAATCGTTCATTAGATGGCACCTAATCAACACTTTTTTTTATCCTTTACTGAGTTGTTAACAATGGCACATAGGCTACACCAATTACCACGAAAAAACAAACAATACTTTTTTTGGCACTTATATAGTTTTCCACGGACACTCCACAATTTTTCTTGCACAAAGCGTAAATGACAATAATAATATGGTCCCGCATACATGCGTTTCATTTTTATCGAAGGTAATGTTTGATTCCTGATTTATTATACCCATTTTGAGTCAGATAATTGCACATAGGCTACATTGTTACAATTTCAAGAGGAAATATAACGGTAAGGATGCCTATCAAGAACAAGCATGGGGTTAGAAGAAACAGTTACAGGTCACAGGTTATAGCCACAAACACTGTTCAATGCCAGTATTACAGGTGTAATAAAACATATACGGTACTTATTTAAGTATGGCTATTGATGGCATGAACGTCTTTTCACCAGTGATCTAAGGAATGTTGCCTCTTCCTTAACTCTACATTTAACTAAGTACTCTACTTCCATCCATTTATTATGCTGATTTAACTTATTACAGCTCGGTAGAAAAAGTTTGCTAATTAAGAATCTGGAGTATCGGTACTTTGAAAACTCTAAGTTTTACTTTAGTTTACTTTGACAGATATTTCTGTTGGGCTGTTGGTGTTTAACGGAAATGGCTTTCAACCCATAATATCGGTGTGTCATAACTAGGGCAAGGCATTTAATGACCATAAAATAGTGAAAAAATGCAAGATAAAAAGGATTCATGACTTAAAAATAGTGAAAAAATGACCCTAAATTAAAAAAGTCCAATAAATGTACCATTATTACTTATAATTAGCTGTTTTAAGTAATGAATCTCTAAAAACAATTTAATTGATGGCAGTGTGTTATATATGAATTTACAACATAAAATAAACTTATTTTGTTACTAAAAAAGTACCGGCAAGTAAATTTATACTACTTGGACATCTTTTCAAAAAATAAATTATTTCTGAACTGGCATACCCATCAAATTGCCACTAAGTTAGTAAATATGTGCCATTTAAGAAGAAAGGAAGAAATCTTTATTGCTACAATACAAACTGCCATGGTGTTTATAATAAACCTGAATTAAAATGAACTGTGAACATTTGACTGAGATTCTAAAATAAAAACGATTGTTATTTGAAAGTAACGATTTATACAGGGAAAAGCTCCTCTATACCTCCACGGAAACATGACCTAAAATGCCGAAAATTACCTAAAAATTGCCAGAAAATGACCTTTGATTTGAAAATGACGAAAAATGCAAAATAAAGCAAAAAATGCAAAAAACAAATTGACCTTATTTAAACAATTGTTTCATGATAGACATGTATATATTCGAGCTATCTTTTATCCTTCATTTAAAAAAGATGTAAAATCATCAAATGCCTTGCCCTAGTCATAACCTACGTGACGTAGGCCTACTGTATGTATTGCATTTATAAAATATTACATATTATGATGTCTCTTATTCTTTTCAGGTGAGTGCTAATACAGCTGGTTTCATGAAGGACTGCATGGTTTCATTCCTTGTAAGTACATGCACTTTTGTATGTTTCTTACTTTTCTGTTTTTATAATGCAACAAGAAATAAAATTTCGCTAAACGTGCATGTTCATTATAAACAAATAATAAATATGAATTAATATCTCTTGAGAATTGCGAAAGGTAAGCCAGTCATGTAATATTTTATTTCCAGCTAGCCTTAAAAATAGACGTAGCCTATAGGTTAAATTTATTCTTCTTCTTCAATGTTAAAAGTATATTCATTTTTACATGATTTGATATCAGTTTGTTGGATCGCATACTTTTTTCTCCGGACAAGAAATGGAGGGCCTCCCCGGATGAGTGGTCAGCCCAATGCAGGGGTCACCACCGAGACAACACGAACACAGGACGACACATACCAGTCGCTCATACTTTCGCTCTCAACAAGGGGGGATGGATAGACTATAGGTCTATGTTATGTAAGAAAGTTTTCCAAAAAACCCTTACGGAAGGCCTACAGATGTTGATGATGATGGTTGTGAAGAAGAAGAAGAAGAAGAAGAAGAAGATGATGATGATGATGATGATGATAATAATAATAATAATAATAATAATAATAATAATAATAATGAGCAAGAATTTGTCAGTATCCCAAAATCACAAAGAAAACCATAACACGTTTAGTTTTTGAATGTTATAAACACTAAATAATTAACCTCATTTTAACCTGTACCTTCAAATACACTTATTTTGATTTTAATTACTTTAAAAAAATAAAAACAGAATGAGAGAGGAGAGAGAAAGTGTTAAGTCACATAGAGGAGAGAAAAAGAGAGATTCTGTAAAGGGAAAAAATGGGTTGGAGAGCTTTCTGCTACAGAACATGTGGTCGTTTTAGTTTCCTTCAATGCTTAAGATGTAGAATGAACTGTGGTCATTAATCATATGTTAAGATGTCGGCATCGATGGCCTCGAGATAAACTGCAGGCAATATCACGCCGGAGGGGAGATTGCGTATAGTTCATACGCTACCGCAATCTGCCTAAGGAGTAAGACATGTTTCCTGGTTTACACAGAAGAAAGAAAGAAAGAAAAAAAAAACAAAGCCCTGGAATCTCCCGTGCGTAAGCGCCTTTACAAGTTGGCTGCTTTTGACCATATACAGGAAAAGCGGAAATTCCTTTTCTATGTTAGTACTTTCGTTGAGATTGGATTCTTGTATCACAATACGTAGTTGTATTGTTAACATTCCACGTAGGCCTATTGTCGCAATTCCTTAAATAACACTTTTTTCCTTTTAACTTAATCCTTTGGGTTTAGTAAATGTTTGTAAATGAGAACAAGGCATACATCTAGGCCTAAATATAAGGTGCAGGAAAATTCTCGGTGTTTCATTAAAAACAAAGTAAGTTTTATGTTTGCGAATATTTCCGACGTTGCATACTTTCCTAGGTTTAGAGGTTCAAACACAGTAGATAAGGCAACACAGTAGAAATGATAACACTAATAAACATATTAAGCACTTAGGTTGGTAGTATGACTGAAGGATTATCGTTTTTGTTTGCCATTCTAGGATCACAGTTGCAGTTTTATTTTAATTTTAAATAAGGATGTTTGATGATAACGCATCTATTCTAATTTGTAATTTTGCATGTAGACAAATATTTTTGATTTCACTGTATGAAATAACAAGCTAAACTTATATCACAGGAGGTTAAGTTATTTTCTTGCGTTTTATATAAAAAATGGAAATTGAACAAAATTCTTAACAGAGTAGTTTATCTCATAAAATTAATCTAAATCCCTCGAACACATCATTATTTACGACGTAAAATCCGCTATACCAGTCACATTCAAAACGCAAGCAATTAGGGGAAGGTTGCCTATGTTGGACCGATTTTACATTTTGTTACCCCACACCTTTATTATGTATTTAATTGATACAAAATATATCGTACAATAATCTACATTTTATACACTTCCATCTGGTAGTATTATATTTTGTATAGATGTATATCTCCAAGGCCTACAATTTAAAATTTAGAAGTCTGTAAACGGTCCGAATTGGGAAACCGGTTGCTTAAGTTGGACCGATGGTAAAACTGAATAAAAAAATAGTAATAATTGTAATATTTTAATGAACCTGCATTTTAACAAATTTATTAGGCACACATGGCATTTAAAGTAAGTTAGTTAGGGCCTATTCTACAAAACCATTAATTATAATTTCTAAATTAGAAGCAAACTGTTTTGTACTGATAAAGTGCTTCAAATAAGAAACAAAGAATAACCTAGGGAACAAATTGCATATAAAATGTAAGATATACCAAATATACCAAATCTGCCTTTACGCTGAGGTGAACAATGGAAGTTATGCTGGTCCAAATTAGGAAACACGCAGTGGTCCAACTTTGGCAACTGGACGTCATGTAAAGAAATATGATGCTACATGGACTCACAAAATCTAAAACTGGTTTTACGATATGTAGTTATTAACTAATGAAAGGCAGTTGTAAAATATAATGTAGGTACTTCTTTTGCCTACTCTTACTCTGCACAATAGCTTATAATTTGTAGCGCGAATCTTGTTACACAAACGAGGAAAACACATTAATTGCAGTTATTCTTTCTTCAAAGGCTGCAGCGAACTGACCGTTGGATCACGCGTCCTTGACAACATTTCTCACCAGTAGAGCCAACTGGAAGGTTTAAGTTACTAACACATACCGAAATATGAAGGAGGTCCAACTTAGGCAACGGTCCAACTTCGGCAACTCTCCTCTATGTATACGTTGTTTTAAAATACACAAACGGAAGAAAAGAATCTCGAAAAAAAGAGGGAAACATTCCATTTCACATGCAATTTTTTTCTGTTGCTACATCGCACAATCATAACACCTCTAAAACAAGGTACATTGGAAATTTTCGCAAATACAAAGGTTACCGGTACTCTATTTTCGATGCAGATTTTCTGTATTATGAAAACAAGGGCGTGGCATTAAGAAGGTAAGAACTTAATACCAGCCATGGAAGATATAAAGGTAGTACTTAATAACGACCTGCAGAAGCAACATGACTTGATCAACGCAATCATCACGCACAATACAGATGTGAAGATGATCCATTAGATTAAAAACTCGTCTTCGTAACCTTCACAAAGTACTGAAATTTACGTTTAAACTTATCTTTAAATTTTTATTTTCATCGTATTTTATTGTAATTTTGTTGTTACTCTGTGTTGTATGGTATTATGAGACAGTTGTGAGTTGTAATCGTAAGTAGTATAACAAGGGGTTCTGATTTTATAGATTATTCCTCTCGTACGCCGCGTGTTTGATATTGGCCAATAACATTTAACAATTCCTCGAATATAGACCAATCACGATCGTTTATCTTATAATATCCTTCCTCGGATCGCAAGGATGCAATTTTATCTGATAAAACGTCAGCTCGTTACTGGACACGGAAAGCATGACGTTCAGTGATTAATACGTCACGTGTTGCCATCCAGCAGAATGAAAACACATTATTTATGCAACATAACTAGTTTGGAAATTTAAAGACTATAAAACTGCTGGGCAGTAGCGAATCTATCGATAAACTCGTAAATTCTCGTAGGATTACCTGTGATAAATCAAGAGCAATTTCTACGAAATCGAGTTACTACTTATTCTAACAATCTAGCGAATATTTACAGAATTACGAAGCATGTAATAAATAAGCATGTAAATATGAACGAAGAAAAACATACACATCGCTATTTTCTATTTTCATTGTAAGCGAAATCATCGATATGTATTATGTACAGGTAGGGGGAAAAAAAGCGGGCCGACTCTTGTAATCATGAAACTTATTGAAGTTCTGTGTTCAAGTTTTTTTAACCACTCAATTGAAATCGAACTAAGTTTCAGTTGCTTTTTTATTTAGCTACCCTGCGTAGCATAGGAATGAGATAATGATATAAAACTGAAGAATTTCTAGGAACAGGGAACGATTTTCTTAGAAAAGCCGGAGGTTCGTAATGAGCTTGTAATAGAGTCATTACTTTAATTGACGGCCATGTCGTGGATAGGGTTGCCACCTGTCCCGAATTAGGCGGGACATCCCGCATTTTAAGGACATTTTCAGCGTCCCGAATTATGCCTAAGAGGGACGCATTATATTGCGGGACGCCAAATTATTCCAAAACAAAATATGAGACAGCAATTCTTGGTGGCGTCTTTTTTGAATTTCGTCTCATGGTCAAGATATCGATGTCGTTCCATCGCTAAAATGTATCCCGATGGTGAGAAATGTGACAGTGTGCAGGATGCACACTCGGTTTCAAGCTTTAAAGTAACCTTAAAAATGGTTAGGGAAAGAATATCTAAATTAAAAAACCATAAATCACGGGGACCGGACGAAATTCCTACGGAAATATTAAAACTGGGAGGAGAAGCCATGATTCCATACATAATGCGTCTGATCAGTATATCGATAAATAATGCAACACTCCCGCATGATTGGAAATCGGCTATTGTAGTACCAATATATAAGAATGGCGATAAAACGAAAGTAGAAAACTATAGGCCAATTAGCCTAACATCTGTTGTCTGTAAAGTGATGGAACATATAATTGCAAAATATATTCGGGACTTTTTAACAACAAGCGACTGGTTTTATGAGGGCCAACATGGCTTTAGGGAAGGATTTTCATGTGATAGTCAAATGATCTCACTATTCCAAGATATAGCTGAAGTAGTTGATAAAGTTGGGCTACATTAAACGGTATGAAAATAAATGACACCAAAAGTAAGTCAATAGCATTCTGCAGAAGGAAACAAGAAATCCGGTTAAACTACAAAATAGGTGACGCAACGGTCCCACAAGAAGAATGTTGTAAATATCTAGGGGTATATCTTAATTCAAATTTGACATGGGATAGCCAAATTGACCAGGTATCGGGTAAAGCGTGGAGGGCGTTACATTTTGTGATGAGAAACTTAAAAAAGGCTAACCCAAAGACCAAACAAGTTGCTTACATGACACTAGTACGTCCATTAATGGAATATGGTGCAGGTTGTTGGGATCCTTACAGAACCCAACAAATCAATTCGCTCGAAAGACTTCAGCGCAGGGCAGCTAAATTTGTCACAGGAAAACGAGACCATGGTGAAGAACTTGTTACTGAACTAGGATGGGAAAAATTAGAAACTAGGCGCAAGCAAGCCAGGTTATGTTCACTATACAGGGCATATATCGGACAAAAAGCATGGAGTGATATTTCAGCACGTTTAGAAAAGCCAACTTACTATGGAAGAAACGATCATGAGTACAAGATTAAGACTATTCGACAAAGAACTGATGTAGGCAAATTTTCCTTCCTAAATAGAACAATAAACGATTGGAACAAACTCCCTGCAGAGGTTTTCATGACCTGTCCCTCCTTAGGGTCCTTTAAAAGAAAGATAAAATGTGTTTAATTCTTGTCTTTATGATGTGCATGTATTATTTAATTTCTTTAAATACTTGGCTTGTACTTATTTGTACTTATTTATATTGATATGTAATAATTTTAGTTACATGCATTTTATCTAAGTTGACATGTATTTTATCTCATACCTATTTCTTTAACTTGTCTTTAACTTTTAGTGAAATTTTCTTGCCTGTCTATTAGGTGAGGCTTTGTTATTAGTATGGGTATCTGAAATAGTTTTTAATATGTATTTGACAACCACTGCCACCGGGCAAATGCCCAATTGCAGTGTAAATTAACAATAAATAAAAAAAAAAAAAAAAATAAAGTATCGTGTTGGCAGCATTGAAATCACCGTCCATGATGTTATTCTTTGTAATTTATTTGTATAAGTCGCGCGGGCATTCTTGGGGTATTTATGTCCGTGATCTGTACAACCAGCGTGCGAGCCATTAACTGGTGATCCGACGGGGAAGTACCGAAAACAGATCATATGACACTCTGCACTGATTTTCCTAGTACAGTTCCTTCTGGAATTATAGCACAGCAAGACGTGTGTAGTGTTATCAGTTGTAATTTGAATCCACGTTCTCTGTGTGTTTTATGTGTCGTTCGTTGAGTAAGAACTAATTAAATATTTCTCCTGTTTTTCCTAAACTTAGTGGTAAGCCATTATCTAGTCAGAGTCTGGATTGCCAATGTTCATAATTTTTTCGAAACATGTCTATGAGTGTACATTGTTTTTTGAAATCCTATGAGAAAGCTTTAAGTTCCTTAGATAAAGTATTTGACTTCGCAGAAAACAATCTTTATGGCACACTGAAGAACTTGAATCTTAAAAGAGTTCACTATCTTTCAAACATCTCAAAGACTCTGTGAAGGCACATAATGTAGAATCTGATGTTAATTTGGATGAGTTAGGCCTATATGAGGAATTCTGCTTTAGTTCAGATATAATAAATGCTACTAAAGTGAACTATACAGAAGGAGAGACTAAGTACGAGTAGGAAATGGAAGAAAATTATTCAGGAGATTGGTAAAGAACACATTCCCAATCTCAAATGCTTTGTTCTGAGCATTCCTGGTAGCAATGCCTTTGTGGAAAGAGTGTTCTCTCTCTTGAATCTAAAATGGACCGAATCCAGAAATAGGTGCTCAGCTGACCTCATGAAGAGTGAAATCATTTCTACAAATGTTACAGATACCTGCAAAGATTATTTAGTGAGGGTGAAACAGAACAAACAAATTAGAAGCTGCCAAATCAAACAAGAAATACAGCTTCAAGTCATGAATTTGCCCAGGTTTTTGCTAATAACATCTAATCTTTTCTTTCCTTTTCTAATGTTAGTGTTACTGTTACATAGCCTAATCAGTTTTGGCTTTGTAATATATTCCGTCTTTCAGTTATTAATAAATTGTTCCGGTACAAATTTAGGTATGAAGATCGGCGATCTGCATATATTCGATAAGTGTCCCTCCTTAGCCTTACCAAAAGGTGGCAACCCTAGTCGTGGACGTTGACCCTGTCACCTGAATTCATGGCCAGTGTCTTTCCAGTTGATGTAGTCTTTTCAACCCTACCACTTACCATTGCATTTCCTTGTGTTGCTTCCAATTGTACTGTGGAGGAATCAATATTATAGATATAACTAGATCGACTATCGTCTATCATTTATCAATACCGAATGGCATACTTTTTCTTTAGAGTAGCTTAAAACAGGAAGGACAAGACCCATCTAGGCCTAAGCCTATAATTTGTCACTTATACAGCACTTATAATCTAATAAAACTTATCTAACAACATTATGTAAGCTTAATCACTAACTGCTAGAATTCTGACATATTACGATCAGAATATGAAATATAAAATGAAAGGGCAGGGTTTAGAATGTATGTATGATGTAAATTATGGATATTAGATGTAGGATAGAGTAGGCAGCAGATACCCATAAACATGCATACACGACTGCATCGTGCCACTCTATTGTATTGCATTAGTTGGAAGCACGAAAGCAGGCATAGCCCAACTTATAAAACCCTCGAAATTAGATGCTTTCATGCTTCCAACTACTGCAGTTCAGTAGAGTGGCACTTTGCCGTCGTCGTATGCATGATTATGGCTATCTGCTCCCTACTCTATCCTACATTTAGTAGGGCCTACCCATCTGCATTATATATACATCTTATCCCTTCACATTTTCGAAATGATCCCAAATTTAAAAAAAAAAAAAGTTCCTAAAAATATATCCCATCCCTCATAGTTGGGTGGCTGAAGCATAATAACTAGTGATCAGGGAGTGACAGTGTTGGTGAATACAGCGATAATGTAGACAATGAAGTGCAAAGACAATGATATGGTTTGCCGAAATTCGACAGCGTGTGTTTTCTGACAAAGTTGTACTTTTTCTGCAAAGCATTTGATCTGACGAAATTGTTTCTTAATTCATTGCAACTTCCAAAAGTAATTCCAACTTAACAGTATAAAAAGATAGGATGAAATAGCAATTTCACGCCATGGAATAGTTTTTCTAAAATCATTCATTCGCATCTTTAACTAATCCCCACATTGCCGCTTAGGTATGCACTAAGCGGCTATGCACTACCAAAATAAATTGTCAGTTTATCACTTAGCTTCTTTACAATAAATAATTCATTTTCTAAATTTAAATAATTGTATGAATAGAGTGCCGTATATTGGGTTTAAAGTTATATTACGGTACTCTATTCTTATTGTTAACTGAAATATCCTGTAGACTATGATATGTTTACTATTGTAGGCCTATATGTGATATTGGGTGGTGCTGTGAAAGACAGGTGGCGGTTGTTTAGGAGACTAAAATAAAAATTAGGCTTCTTAAACTACTACTATAGGCAAAGACAGGACTGAAACCACAATCAGATTTGTGTTATTAACTGGCACAGGAAGCGTGGATCTCTCTAAGTTACAATTTGAAAGTCTTTGCAGAGAAGAGTATCCTATCTTTTGTCTTCCGTGACTAGAATTTGAAATGGGTTTCTAAGAAGTATATGGGATGCTTTACATACTTTTGTCTCACTGAAGTTGATAAAAGGTCTTTTTAAAGAATTCTGAGTCGTAATATTAACATCTCCGTATAGAGCAAGGTGCAGGGCGGTCCCTTTTACATTCATGACAGGCACTTGCTTATTATATTCACAGAACACAAGTTTATTAAATAAGACTGGTAATGGCATAATAATTCACGCTTTGTAGTTACTTATCTTATCTATCGGTCCGCCTCTGAGATCAGCTCTCGCGCCTTTGCAGATGACGCTGATTAATTATTATGGAGTTTGTGACAAGCAGGGCGTTCCAGAAGTCACATCGCCATGATCTATCGCTGGGGAATTATACCTAATAAAGAATACTGGATTCCGCTAAGGGCACTGTGAAGAGTTCGCGAGTTCCACCGTACATCTTACGTGTGTGCTGGTAAATACCATCGGAATATGCTGTCTTAATTTTAAGAGAACCTCTGAGAACTATTCAAGTGCGTTATGTTGTTACGAGATGTCTTGGGCATCTGTTATGCATGTTTATCCAAAAAATAAGCATCTACCTCCCATATCTCTCATAACTTAACTATACTTTTACTGCGTGTTTGTCCCGGATTGGTTTTTAGCCCACTACCACAGAGATTGTGATAGAGTTTGATCAACGATCACAGAAATTTTGACTGGCCGTCGGTTATCCAAACGATTGATAGTTTAGCCTATATAGTTTCTCGGACTTCCAATCGAGAATGTATTTGTCTGATAGAACTTTCGGCAGGTAGCTTAGATTACAAATCCATTCGCCCAGCTGGAAGCCCGAGAAACTCTAGTTAATTATTATGAACGTCGGGAAAGCCTCAAGCCACAAGGATCATCAGCCTACTTGTAACTTTTTGATTAATCAAGTTTTCCTTTAAGAGGAAGGCAATAGGTTTGTTCCCAAAGTCAATTCATGTAATACGCACATTGTCAGTTTCCCTGCGCAACGTATGCGCACAATGCCGGTTTTCAGCGAACTGACAAAGTGCGCATGCGTCCTAGTACATGATAGTACATTACTTCGCTTTGGAAACAGACCTAATACCTAGAACCATGTATTTCATATCATTCAGAAAATATTTGAGAACAAATATGTAAGGTTTTTTGTGTGTCTACTGCTTGAAATGGTCAAAAGAATAGGATTGGCATATCTTTACCTTTGCGTTGTAAAAAAATATTAATTTTGAACTTCCTCAGAAATGTTTACTTCCACTATTCATCATGAACATCATTTCTGGCAGTCCTACATTCTCTTCTATTACCTCATACCTAGTGGTTTAATACTTGTGGTCTTCCTTGGTAAAGCGCTTCGGTTTGCTTATACTCTTCGATGGTTTTAAAAAAATACTGTACCAGTTCATAGGTCTACACTATAACAACTTGTAACTTTGGTTTCCACTCTAGAAACTACTTATATCAACAACTTTAAAAGCAATGCTATACTAATAAAACTGAATAACAACATTGCCAGTCCTATAGCTTTCTCATACCTTCCAGAATTCGTGAACAAAGCTTATCTTTCAAATCACGTAGGCTGTATGCTTTTGCTCGAATGCTGATTTTTCCAATTGAAGTTTTTCAACGGGGAATAGGTGTTGATTTCGATCTGCACCTCTAGGTATGGCATAATTATTTGTTACAGATTAGGTTTAGTTCATCATGATTTCTGTATTGTTTTTAGTTACTATCATACATGAAGAATGGTACTCGTAGTTTAGCTTTATTAGACCGCGTCGAACTATGGATATCATTTTGAGAATTTCTTTGAAAGTTAGTAAGTTGTTCCTATTAACTCTAGTTCAATAAGCCATTTAATTTCTCATATCATCACAAAAGAATAACCGCAAAAGAGCAAGTTCAAGAACAACCTGTCGCACGAGATCCGGATCCTGAAGAGTAAAAAGTAGTCAGTCTGTTATTCATGGTACATAGCAGCTTCCATTGAGAAAATAAAACGAGTAAAGAGGACCTGGTAAATCTGCCGGGAGTCGTGACTTGGCAAGGTCACACAGACTTGTGAATCTGCAACTTGCTGCTTTCATGACCCGCCTCTCATACATACTTTACTTAAAATTGATTTCAAACCATTACTCATACAAATTACTTTACAAACTCAAAGAAACCGTGATTTCAAATAATTTTACACTTTACTAAAGATGTCAACTTAATCATTTCTGCCATACTATATAATTTGAAATAATACTTGCTTACTGAAAGTAGACCCTATTCATTTATTAGCTGCCTCCGTAACTCTTTATAAGAAAACCTAAACTTCATTAATGTAGGACAGCTAATATATGATTACCGACGGAAGGAATTCGAGGCACTGTTGTTGTTGGTTCGTTACACGTGTTTTGCTGACGTATGCAGTACCATGCAGTAAAGTACCAATGAAACATTCTCATTATGCTATATCAGTGCCGACTGTAATTATACGGAAAATAAGACAATATCATATTATGGGAAAATCAGGTACAGCGCATAACAGCACACAAAATATAAATCGTAGCTTTAAAAAAGCATACTTTTGTAGAACTAAACCAGCACAGAATTTGGCATACCAAGCTGATAGCTTGGATTCGACTTCATTTCAGGATAAGTTTTTAGTAGTTTAGTAGTTTAAAGTCACCTAACATAACTTATTTAGTACTTACAGCCCAATTGAGTCATAGAAAAGGGTACATATTGACAGTTGCAAAACACTGTAGTTTTCAGCAAGCTCTCTCAGAGTTAATTCTTTGCCTGTGTCGTTCTTTCTTACATATTTTTTACATTTTACTTTCTGATAGAAAATACTTTTTGTATAGTGGCGTTTGACTATACAACAAAGTTATATATTTTCCGTTCGATCTATAAATTAAAACGATACCGCCATTAAATTCTTCGCAAGACACATTTTTACTGTGATTAGTTTTCACACTATCAAGTATTTTTCTCCATTATTAAAAACTTAGCCTCCTGTTCGTCATATATATGACTGTCCATCAGTCAACAAAGAGAGGAGCATTACGTCACGAGAAACCACTCCTTATTCACGCTTGGTAGGCAGAGATGTTCATGCTTCAGCGAACCGAACTGTGCTCAATGCACCGCACCGGTCTTCTGATGCTACATCTCTGACTTTCCGGCAGCACCCCCCACTGCACTTTTAATTATGCACAAGTTAATTTGCAATCTTTTTCTTCTTTTCTCCTCCTTCTTCTCCTTCTCCTCCTCCTCCTCCTCCTCCTCCTCTTCCTTCTTCTTCTCCTCCTCCTCCTTTTCCTTCTCCTTCTCCTTCTTCTCCTACTCCTTCTACTTTCTCTTAGTTTTAAGGAGGGGAGGTACACCATTAGCTAGTGCGAATTTACTATTGTTAGAAAATAAATTCCTCTGATCTGAAAGTCCAATGGGAATACAATTGGCATGCACACTGTACACTATCAACACCAAGTAAATTTAAAATTTTCCTAAAGTTCAGTTTTTGCAGACGATTTGCATGGTAACTCAAAAAATATTGATGATATGTTGGAACTTTGGATGCTTGTATAGTTCCCTTATGTCAATAACGTACACTAAACTCTTTAATGTAGTGTGTACAATATATATATATATGCATTCAGGAACTACAGATTATTGTCTCTGTTGGACATTACATGAGAGTACCGTACTATAGGAGAAAAATTCCTCCGACATTCGGATTTGAACCCAGGACCTTTGGGTATCCGTGCCACTGCTCTATCAACTGAGCTAAGCCAGAGTTCACTTCACAGCGCCAGATGGAACCTTTTTCCTATGACTGATTGCCCTTAATGGTTCTTCTAAACAGGAATGGAAGAATGTCAGCATGTTTTAAATTGAGGTGGTGTGATTCCCTCTGAATTCTTTGTCTTCAAGTTTACGATGGAATAGATGAGATATACCGGTTCCATAACTTAATTTTATTTACCAGGAAGCAATCTAGTCTATTTTTATTTCTACATTATCTATTATGCTGACTATTCTTGTTCATAACTAATAGCTGAATTATTTGACGATTAAGCAGAATAATGTGCCTACATTTCGAATTGAATAGACTGTAAATAACAGATTATTGTGCAGTTTCTAAACGTGTGTGAAGTTAAATGATCTGTGATGTGTGTACATTCTGCTAGCATTAGTCGCCCACTGTAATGGTAATTTAAATTAAGTTTACAGTGTAGTAGGTTTCTATATTTTGCACTAGGCAAAGTGCTGCATAGCGATAATAGAGAAAAATTACAAAGACGTACTTACAACAAAATCACCCAAACAACAATTCCATGTAGACTGGATAAATGACTTAAAAGATTCGTTGTCTGAAGGAAATGAACATTGCGACAGAGTTATGTAATTCGGTGCTAGGTGTTATTCCCGAATTTCTCAATCTCTCTAAATGCATTCAGAAGGCGTGTTCAACCAGATGTAATGTTCCAGCAATGGGTAGCAAAAGCACCGCACTAAAATAAATCCAAGCTGATAATGCCCAACATTTGAATGCATTCCGTATGCAGAAAATGTCCGAGAATGAGTTTGGATACGATGTAAGATGGTGTGGAAATGTCATCGTTAAACGCAAGAAAGGGCCCCGCCCGTCAAAACAATGGGGACATCACCCGCACCATCATGTATACAAATGAGATGGAAGTGAGGTCATGGAATGGTGGTGAAACACTCATTTTTATACCCTGCAATTACTTTCTACGTTAAACATCGAAATGAGTACGTTAACTTGTGTTCCACGAAGTGAAATGACATGATTAACTTAGAAGTGATGAAATTACTTAGGCCTATTGAATAGTCCCATTTGTCATTTTGTTGGAGCTTTTTTTAAGAGCATTACGAGGAAGCTGTTTGGTATGCTGAATTGCTGAGCGAAACTTTACCTGGAATTGCTCTGAAGTTCTGAGGAATGCTATGAGTAAGGAATATAGCATTTCCTAAGTTAAGAAATTCCACAATCCATAAAAAGTAATCCAGCGGATGTTTCGAATTTCTATGAAAACAAAAGAATTCCCGTGGACCCTCCCTATATTCTATACATTTTGCATCCAAAATGATAAGGATTATGTTGAGAATTTAGACAGAAGTTCATTAAATTTCAATATCTGTTTTGATGTTACAGGCTTATTGATGACATTATGTTTAAAAATTTGGATTGATGTAATATTGCAAACAGGCCTAATATACTTTTTGGACTCGTTAGCTGTATAATTATCCAATTTTATTCCGTAATCAATCTTTTAACGCCTGATCCATTAACTTACCTGTAGCTCACTAACTTGCTAACTTCAGATAGCATGACATTTTACCGCAGCTTTGTAGAAATAAATGAGAGATCTAAAAATACATATCCATTATAGCTTATTCTATAAAATAATATACTTCATATTCCTTGATTTCATCCATGCTTTACATTATCAACCCATCAAACCATACCGCCAAAAATGAAGAAAATAGTCTCACACGCTGAGTGCATAATACCCTTCATTTCAGCCAATTAAACTATTCCTATTGCCAAACAGATAAATAGGCGAATAAAAGAAAATGAGTGTTTATGAGATGTCGATTGCATTTTATTTTATTATAAAAAGTAATACAGTACTTATCTAGAGTTTATTTCCTTAATAAGTAGGCCTTATTTGAGTATCAGTGTCGCTTAACGTAGCATTTTTATCTACATATTTAGGATAAACGACGAAATCCTGCTCCATGTAGTAATTAAATATTCATTGAGTGTGAATTAATGATTCGCTTGCAAAATGAATGTTTAATAAGAATTTTCTCCGCTTGAGAATAGTAGCCTACATTATGCAACAAGCATATAATGGGATTTATTAAGATACGAGTATGTTTATGAAACGAGCAACGTGAGTTTCAAAATTCTCATACGAATATCTTAATTACCATTATAGGCAAGTGGATAAGACAGTTTTTGTTCGACTGTTTGTTTAGTCTACATGTTTAAATTTTGAGATTTTAGATTCACTCAAATTGCAACGAGTCCACCATTGCATTCGCGTCAGCTGATTGTAATTCTTGTTCTCTACGAGAGATGGCAGGTCATGGCGTCGGTGTAATCGAAGCTACTGTCTGACTGTGAGCTGAAGGCCGAGCTGGTGGCATAGTAGGGGAAAGACATAGACAGTAAATGCAAGCGCATGGTAAGGTAGTGGGGGAACGCTAGCTCGGAGTTCAGCTCGCAGCTAGACAGTACCTTATGGTTGATATCCTGAAACCAACGGATTTTGACAACACGAATTGAATTCATTTTAGTATGATATTAAAATTGACACGAACAGAATTGATTTTATTTTAAATACAGGCTATATATTATGTAGTTTTCAACTCCTACTCTCAAGGTCTCAGGATCGTTCGTGTTCGATAATAATCGATACCACACCGATGTCGAAATGAAAAACAGTTTCGAAATGAGTGTCTACTTTTAGTTATTTAGTTTGCTGCTTTTGATTCTGAAAATAAATAACCTAAGGCTATATTGCACTTAAGGCTGAATAAATTAAAGAACATAAATATCACTACAGCTTATTCAGTCGATGTTCCTACGAAAATGTGTTTATTTTTCCTCTTAAATTAACAACAGTGGATTACAATGTGCACATAGAACGCGTGGGTACATTTAATAACATAAATTAAATTAGTCGACAGTGTAGGTGGAATCGGGCTACTTGATTAGCGAGGAGGTGCTGTGTGGCGCCCGAGCTCGGATGAATCTTCATATTGTTTAGAATGTGGTGAACACTGCGTGGGCAAAGAGGAATATCAAGATATGAAGCCACGTGGGCGTTATTCGCTACCTGTTTGTGTTGGGGAGGTGCTAGAGTGTGGCGCCCTGGGCGCTCGAGTGGGCGACCCTGTCACACGACATGCATTACCTTAATAGGAGATGTTGCATTCTAACTTAGACTTCATGGAAAATATATAATTATGCATGTTTATCTTCGATAATTAGAACTTACTCGAAACTACTAATAGCTGAACATTGCGCACAGCACTTCATCCATGTGAACTTCGATTGACACCCTCAGTGTTCAATAATGCCCTCATAACGAGCGATTGTCAATTTTCTTCGCAAAGCCCTGCTTAGGATTAACTTTTATATGTCACAGTTTACAGAATATGTTAAATGTTTATTATTCTGTTGAACCAAACATGCAAAATGGTTTGCCATGTAACTGCAGTCTCCACTCAAATGTTAATTTTAACATATTTGTTATGCTATTCAGTATGGATTCTTCGCATTCGGGAGGTCCCGGGTTCAATCCGGCCGGCCAATTTTAATAGGGGTTTTCATGGCTTCCCAGTCGTAAAGGCAAATGCCGAATTGTATATTTACTTACAATGTACAATTAACACTATATTAATTGTTAATATATTCCTAGCTGTTTCTTCTTGTATCATATTCATTAAAATTAATTCCAGTTGAAAATTAACAGACGCCGTAAAACAAATCAACAATAGAAAATAATTATACATCAACAGTTGTATGGCCTACTGGTATACACACATATACATAGAACCTGAACTCTTCGATCCTCAAAGGAGTGTAAATAAAGCTGAATTTAAAACAAATCAATCCTGATGAAAAAGTAGCAGTAGGACTTGTTATTTCTGCGATTGCTTTGACAAGGAAATAAAGAATAAATCACCGCCGTCTTGATAGATATAGACACAAATTATCATACGATAGAAAACTCAATTATAAAGAATTGTTTATTTATAATTGGTTTTCTACCGTAAATCGTAACTCTTGACCCCGTCCTGTCCGAAGAAATGCTCCTTAATTATTCGTAGCGAGAATTTTGGGCTGGCTGCATCTCTTCAAGTTTCGCCGAATCGTGATTCAATGTAAATACCTAGACTCGCTTGTATAGGCTATCTTCCAGTATTCGAGACAGCATTTATAATCACGTAAGTATTTAGTAGCATAGTCTCTTGTTTTACCTCTGGCAAATTTAATGGAAAAATAAGTAAACTTTGCTCAGTATAAAGCCTAAAGCCTTAAGGTAACCACCTTAATTTATATTTTATTTAATTTTAATTGCATCGAATTCCAATCCATTAAAGGAAATTGCCTAGAGAGAATGACGTGGAGGCAATCTCGTCTAAACAAACATATGGAAATTACATTTTGAGGTATAGAGTATGCTAATTTCTTACTTAGGAACTAATTCTATTATAGAATCCCTTGTGGCGTTTGCAATGCAATCTAGTGCATTGCATTACACACCGTGTATTCCCTTTGTGAAGTCGCCATTCCGACACAGGAGTGTATATATCTATGATTTTACTGGTTTAACTGCCATGGAGAAAAGTAGAAGTGTTATAGTAAGAAACAATTAATTTAATGTTAATAATATTTATTATTATTATTATCATCATCTTATCACTGTCATTATCAATTATGACTATCGTATTGCTGCATTCATATTTATGTAATCGAAATTAGATTCAAGCCTTGAGGATCTCCTATAATATCTTAATCTTCTCCGTGAAATATACCGTATTTAAATTATGCAAGAAAAAGGCAGGCTTATTAAAATACAGTAATTTTAACATTATAACCTATCGATACCCTCACTTGATATGAACTGATATTCTCAGTGTGAAAATTTAATTTCTTTGTCTCTTATTATATATTGTATAATTAATTAGAGTGCTTAGACAAGAGAATCGAGGCAAAAATGGCGAGCTTCACAGATAGGAGAATGAACAAGCAAGTAAATAAAATAAATAAAGTTACGCGGGACAAAATTCCGCCATCTGTGACTGTTATTGTCCTAAGAATCAGTAGTAGGTAGGCCTAAATCAAAGCAAACAAGTATAAACAAGAACGCAGAGTGAAAATCGATCAAAGCTAGAATAATTACTTTTAACAAATTCGAGGGATGGGGCATATGTGATGCAACTATTTTTCTGAAAATCTGGCGGTGTCTGTATGGTATGTGTCTGTCATTCGATGACATTGTGATATACGGTTTTACGCATAGAGGCGAAGATAATTCAGATGTGAGTCATCACCCACCGTGCAGAATGGATGTTATAAGATGTGAACAGCAATCTTATGTCAAAGTAGGAAGAAATGCAAGGGAATTCTACAGAGAACTAGTGGGAGCTCCTTCTGGGCCTAACTTTCAGGCTTTAAAGGGTGGGTATGAGTGCTTGTCCCGTCAGGGATGTAACGCCACGGAGTTTAGTTTATGAGTGCTTTCATGCTTCCAAACTACTGCAATAATTAGAGTGGCACGATATCGTCGTGTATGGATGTTTATGTGTGTCTGCCCCGTTCCTTTCCTATATTAGTTTCATAATTTGCATTATACTTCCCATACTCTGCCCTATCATTTCTGACTGATACCCCACCTTTCGTAAATCATTAAGTTTTTTGGAGAAAGAAGGCAATCCTCAGGTTCGCGAGCGACCCCTGGTGAACACAAAACTGTTTCGATGATATTGATACTGTGGCTGTTTGTTCTTTCTTTTGGTGTTGACTTCTAAAAATGTCCGGTGAGTTTTCTTCGATGTAACGGATGCAAAAGATATTTTGATTTAGCTATGATATAAACATCATTTACTTAGATTAGTATTAAAATAAAAGTACCAATATTTGACGTAATTTCGGTGCCTAGTTATGGTATTTCCTTCGAAAAGTATGAATTCATCTTATAGTAGAAGCACAGTATAGTGTAGAAGTCACTGCTGGTGAAAACTTTACCAATAAGATGGCAAATAGTGATCTCAAGAATTCGAAGTTTTCGTCTTGTTTGTTTGCACATAAAAGTTTTCCTGTTGCAATGTTGTAATAAAAGCCTGGGCGACGAGCTAGAAAACACTGTGATAAACACATTCTAACTCTTCCACTTTATGTGCCGATGGGACAACATTTCTTGGAATCATAGTCATAAATTAAGTGAAGTTTTAATAGATTCTCCTCCTTTATGAATAACTTCATTCTGTTTAGTGCTGCCAACTATAATCATCGTATTGTATGAGGCTTGTGTATTTCGCATGTCTAATAGGATAGTTAATTCCAGTTAGAATGTAGCGACGTTAAATTTAAATCCTGTGTCCAACCAATTCTGTTTTTAATTAGGTTTTAAATTGAATGTCAGTGCTCATAAACACTGATTAAATTTCCTAAAAATTGAATATGCAGTTCAGACGAGATCTTATGGTGAGCGTTCGTTGAATTTACATATCACGCCAATTGTCATTAGTTTATCTAAAAGCAACCTCTAACCTCTGTAAGACGAGAATTTTGAGACAGTTGGAGAAGTCGGAACTGGGCATGAATATAAGTATGAGTTTGTGTTCAAATATTGTGGTCTGTTGGTAAACAGTAGGTCCTATAGAAATATGCGGTCTGTATAAAATAGACGTGATGTACATATTTCAGTTTAAAATGATAAATGATTTTAAAAAGTCAGATAATATGGGACGCTTTGTAAAAATTCGTCGACATTAACTTGGAAAATATAATTAATTACTTGTCATTAGAATGGATTAATGCAGATAGCCTACTACGCATCGTGATACACAAGTCTTAGCTCTTATGTTCCCCTCCCCCTTGGGTTTGGTCGATACCAGTTGATTCCTTAATTTGATTTAATTGTTTTATCATAATATAATATAATCTTAAAAGAAAAAGGATAATTCTTATTAAGTGTAACTACAAGCGAGATTCCCTGAAGATGGTTGAATGTAACCGAAAGGCCTGAGAAAATAAAACATAAGAGGATGAGAAGAAAGGTATTGTGCTATTATTTCATTAAACCGTATTGGTTAAATCTGACATTTGTCTTTCCTGTCACAGATGAACTGAAGAACTATACTTAAAATTTCCTAACTGCATAAACACGATAATCTTTCTTGGCATCATTGTCAGTTTGCCATACATGATGTCACGAATTCCAGACTTTTTTGAACAGATTATACAATAGGCCTATTTATGCTATAGTATGAGTTCTAATGGGATCGTCAAGTTCTGTGAGTAATTGTGTAATTTATCTAGAAAATGTTAAACAATATTTTATATTTTTCTGTAGAAGCCATAAAATATTTGTTTTGTTGTGACCAGAGTGATTTGTTAGAATAGGAGTTATATTCTTGAAGACCTCTATTTTAAACATTCCAGGCTTGTGTTTTTTATGTTCTGGCATTGTAACAGTTTTATTCTTATGTCGTGGGTGTTGTAGCCTATGACAGTGTGTGTACATAAAAGTGGGATATATATCCCAGTTAAGTAGTACCTGTAGATAGCATAAATGATGTAGGAAATATATATTATACTTCATTTCTTATGCTTTTAAAACTGGCATGTTCATTATTTTTTGCTGAAATGTAAATGTAAATTATTACTGTTGAAATCATACAGCCTTAATAGACTAATTAAGTTTGCTTGTAAGACCTGTGAACAGTTGTTTGGTTGATTAACGCGCAAAGTCAATATAAGCCCTGTCTCTGCGAATCTGATAACATTTATAACATTTAGGCTATAACATTTCAATACGTCGTACTCGGGCACTGAAGGGTAGACCATTGTAACCGCACTCCGCCAGCATCGCCATCTATTCGAGCTGAGAACAGTCAGCAGTATGTCGTTGGTCGTTAAAAATTCTAGTTTCAATGCTTCATTAAATTGATTTTAGAAAACTATAATTATGAATAAGATATTAAAAAGAAGACCCGCAAAGAAAAAAACAGTGTTAGAAATACCTTAAAGGATCTAACGATGTTTCCTAAATGTTTACCATAAAATGGATGTATAATGTCAAAATTCAGTCACAATCACCTGTCAAATGACTGGCTGTTAAAAGATATCAGACTTCTTGATTGTATACGTGTAAGATTAAACAATAGTATCAGGCCGTGTAGAGAGTTTATAGTTTGCCAATATTGAATTACAGTCAGTCATTTACGCAGGGATTGTTAGTAACATTTTTATTTCTGTTGTTTAAGCTTACGTATCCGTTTACACTTGGATTACTAACTGTAAGACTGTTAGTCTATAAATTAGTGGCTAAATCGAGGACTCGCTTTTGGGATAGGCCTATCTTGGATTGTATTTTCCATGAGTTTTCCGAGTATTCCCGTCTTTCAGCTGCATTTGGTGGATTTTAACTTGCGTACCAGGTATTCGAAAGTTCCTGAAAAAGGCTCTACCTTGAGTGATTGCCTAAAGTGTCCTTCTATATTCTTGCTTTTTAACCACCAAGTTCTCGATTGGCATAGATGGTTCCAGGTCATGACATCAAGAAGGCACGACCCATAGAAGTGAAGTAATTTTTATTTGAATCCTTGTGACTTTGAACCAATGGAAGTGGTCAAGATCATATTGAAATGTATCGGGTTGAACCTAGATCGAATTACCGATACTCCATCTTAATCAGTCATATTTCAGAAACGTTAATTTTTTCTCCTCTGCCTAATTCATAACTAGCTACCTAATTGGGGGAAATAGTTCGTTTAACTGCTTCTAGAACCTGGAAGTGAATTTGTGAAATGGTTGCATTCTGAATGTGTGATGTACTGCTATTCTCGAAGATTCATGATTTGCAGAGCATCATTTCCATGTTGGCAAAGGAATCAAGATCGTTATTTACAAAACTATCGTGTGGTAGGAAGGAGTGGTAACATTTGGTTCATGTATTCTGTACGGAAGCGCATGACTCCCCGTTACCACAGCTGAATCCTAATCATTCTGTACACATGAAATAGCCTGCGTAACATTTTCTTAATTTGTTTTTCAGCATTGCCTAGAAATTTGTTGAAGATCACCTCGTGTCTCTATAAAAATTATTTTGAGTTAAATAATGGATTCCACCTTTCAGTTTGCACTAAGGTTTTCCTATACGCTACCAGTATATGCATATACAGTATAATGGAGGTTTGGTATATAAAGCTATTATAAACGAAGCTGCAAAAAGTGAACTAGAAGGTGGAAGTGGCTGTACAAAACATTTCATGATGTAGCATTATTGCGAAATATATTCAAATAACATATGGTAATAAAATCAATTAAGTGATATAGGCTACTATAGTGCTTTCACGTTCGCCAGAGGTTTCAAGACCACAACTTCTCACGTCTAATATGCCCCCACTGATAGCAGTCAACCGTATTCCCCTTTGCGCAGAGGAGCTGCGCTGTCGCACACACATACGACACTAAGGGGGAACTCCCTACTGGCTTGTCATGTGACTGGCATTGGAGGGGTATGATGTCATATGAGCACGGTAAGTGGGGGTATCATAGCCGTGCTACGTTTGGCCTTGAAACCTCTGGCGAATGTGAAAGGACTATAGGCCTAGTATATGTTAAGGAAGCTCAACTTGATGAATTACTGTGACTGATCTTAGAATAGGTAGTTTAATTGTGTATTTGTAGTGAATAGTTCGCTTTTCAAAAGGTTAAAATTTTTATCATTTTCTTATAAAAAATCTTATTGAAATAGGTTATAATTTACTTCACTCCGTAATTAGTATATATTTAAGGAATCATTGTATTATTTATAACTCACGATTTCAATTTTGTTCTTCTCACTTTGTATTCTTTTTTCTGGTTTTCTTTTTTTTTTCATTCATTTTCCCCCTAGGTGTCGCTGACTGTAGATCCGTCGGCCCGGGTTCGATACCCGGTACCTCCTCGGATTTTTCTGAGGTTGGGAGGTCTGGTAGGGGTGCACTCAGCCTCTGATTCAAATTGAGGAGCTACTTGATAGAGAAGTAGCGGCTCCGGTCATGGAAACCACTATTAACGGCTGTGGGTGTCGGCATGCTGACCACATGGCCCCAATCCTGCGTCTGCCTATGGTAGATAACGCAGCGGTCGGGTGGTAGGCCTTGTCTCTTCTGGGATGTTAGCGCCAGGGAGTTAGTTTTTTTTATTGATTTCAAGTTAGAGTCATATTTTTTTTATGTATTTTTATTTAATTGTGTATTAATTTTGTATTGTAAATAACTGAACTGTACCCGAACACAAGCACTTGCTCATTCTGGTAATCTTTTTGTTATATATAAGAATAATGGATTTAAAAAAAAATCGTATTACCACGAACTTCTGATTTGTATTCCTTGTGAATGACTGTAAGGTAGATCAGTGGGTTGAGTGACCTACTAATATAGTATGTGCTATTGTCCTTTTCACATCTTGAAGGCACAAATGCTCGTTTAGAGAATCCGCGCTCTATTGACAGATATGTCTAATTTCAGAATAAATTTTTTATGAAGAACATGATGGTAAGCACGAAAAGCTTATATTTTCGTTATCTTTTGTTTGAATGATAAAAATTGTAATTTTTGTTTAAGCGAAAATTTTAACATACCTTCTTTTGCAAAATATTCTCACCCTATTTGACAATTTTTTTATAATAACTATTTTTAAAATATTGGTCAATTCTAAGAACCAGCATTGCCTATAAGGACAGACGAATAATTGAGATTTTTTCTTTGCAGTTTCAATTTTAATATATGTTTTAATGTTCGGAATGAAAAAAAGTGTTAAAATTTTCGTTTAAACAACAAATTTAAAGTATTAGACTATGATTTAAACCCAAAATGAACGAAAATATACGCTTTTCGTGTCTACCACCTTGTTCTTCATGAAATTTTCTACAGAAATGCATGTTCCTATTTGACTTTGGTCATATTCTGAAAACAGACGTTCTGGTAACATCGCGATCGCGCCTGCTTGATTCTCCTATACGAATAGCATGGGCATAAGAGCACATTGTGCCTTCATGATATAAACACCACTATAGTGTCTGAGAAATGCACTCCTATTAATAACCGAAACGCAGCGGAAAAGGACATTTCTGATCAAAGATAGTGCAGTTCACTTGTATTCCAAAACTATTTGCTTGCTTCTAATCTGCACACACAGAAATAGTTTCTAGAAGATGGAAAACCAGAAAAAGGAACATACAGGCTAGGCCTAATGTTTACTGTGCATTGCACCTGTTCGTACATGTATCTTTTCAATGGACGGTTATGAAAAATTCCCTAATTTCATAAGAAAAAGTCATCATGGATCTTGAAGACCATTCCATAGTCGTGATATTCCTGAGTGGGATCTGTGCGAGAGGTTTAAGGTCTGTGATGTTAGTACTACAGACGGACCAGTTTCTCCATCTATTAGGATCGTTCTTTATCAGTTTTGGAAATCTTTGGCCTCTTCATTGCAAAAACGTCATTAAACTAAATTTGTGCTCTCTACGAACACAGGAGGGATGAGGCATATAGGGTTGACGCTTACGGGAGGTAGTGGAATACATTTATTTCCTCCATTAAGAGTATCTATCGTTCTAAGAAAGAAACCTGAAGTAAGCAAAAACACAGTATGCCTCAGTCTCACTCTAGCACATTACTCGTATGACCTAAGAGTGAGACAGACGTACTTGTTTTTTACTTCAGGTTTCCTTCTTAGCTTGTCTGGGGTTTGATTTTAAAGTGATTTTCCCGATACAGTAATGTGTAACTTATGTAAGAGGCATAAGCACATTAGTACCTTACTACGGTTTAGCTATCGTACATTTCAACCATAATATTGTTTGTTTCCCGCTGGGAAATATTCTTAATCTTAACCCGAATTCCGTATATATATTTCTGATAGATGACGTTGCTTTAGTAAATCACATGTCACACTAATATAATGATTATTTTATAACGTGTTGCCTTGGTCATATTATTATTTATGAATAAACGTAATTTGTGGAATGCTTCCATTTTAGGCTACCAAAAATTAATTGTAAAAATAACTGTACGCTAATGATCTTTTTTGTGTCTTTCCAGGTGAGTTCGTTATGGATCAGAATTAATTATGGCTTTGCTGAACAGGTTGTCTGTAATGCATTTTTTCAAGTAGTAAGTCACTACATCTATTATTATTACTTTATTAGACATTACCCAGAATAAATAGACTGCATACTAATGTAATACAGTGTTAGCTGTAGGCCTAGCCTGTATACTAAATACCAAGTAAGTCTAAAGTATCGTGTTTAGTAGACGTTTTAAGAATATGCCTTTGCCTTTTCTTGAGCTTTGTGGCCATTTAATGGTAGACCTTGGAATTTTAGACAAATGCCTTTTTAGTTCATTTATGAAAATGTGCAAAAGTATTGCAGATTATTGCAAATGATGAAAAATTATACTAATTGGGAGCAGTTTCATAGCGCCTAAAATGACCTAAAATGGAGGTTCATGTCTTTTTCTTCCTTTTTGTGCCTATATCTTCCCAAACAAGTAAATTTAAAGATTTTTTTAAAGGAATTTCAGGAACGTTTAAGATTTAATATCATATTTTACTAAAAGCTTATTTATTTTAAAAAATTGTCTTACGAATGGAATGACAATAACTTTGTGCTGAGGTGCTGCTAAGGGAGAAATGTGGACAAATTAAGGTGCATGGGAGAGAGTGTAATAAATAAATCCCGGATATGCTGCAATGGTTCGTGTGGTAAATGTTTTGGTGAGGGAAGATGGAGAATTTCCAGAAGAAATCGTGAAAAATGTTACAATATTAAAATTTGCTGTTATAACATCAGTATCAGTGGAAAGGTAACCTAATTTTTAACTTCAAAACTACTTTAAGAGACAAAAGACAGCCTAACTGCTGAAAATTTGGAGACAATCCTGATAATAATTGTGCTACTAATTATGAAAACAAATAACATGTGATGCTTACAGTCATACACATGAAAATGTAAAATTACTTACTTTCGTGCATAACAGTTTTGCGGTCCATTTTAGATACCAGCAATAAAAAAAATCTTGCATAAAATTAAAAAATTGCACCTAATTTTAGGCGCCGTAATTGTCAGTTTTTCATGCCTAAAATTCTGATGTCTAATTATTACATTACTTGGTTAGAACATTGATTTTTTTATTTTTTATGTAGGTAGCTTGCGAAATCCTACGAACAATAAAATCGTATTAATCATTGTCTCATAGAAAGTTTTAGAAGCCTTTTTAAAATAAATTAAACATAATTATATAGAGTATTTTCTGTTACGGGTACATATGGAACCTTTCCTGTTACCGGTACCTAGTCATCCACTCATTGTCTTTCTTAACAAACTTAAACTTAAAAAAAGAAACTCCTTTTATAGATTTGCCCTTAAAGTATGAGCCCTGAAGCGAATGCAGATGAATGTGATCTTTTTAAAAAAGAAAAAAACTGAACCGTTCTTGAATTAGTAACGTACACGGAAAATTAAAATTACTCGCATCTACTAGGCTAGGGTTCATGTGTTTGAATTCTTGAAGCATTTGCTAACGAATCTCCGTTGTATCAGATGGTCTTTGAGATGAGTAACAATAACTGTAAAATTTAATTTGGAAACGTTATTGTAAGGCTGATAAACCTTTCACGACACTTGATGAAAATTGTTGCATTAGCATGGACTGTTTCCTTATAAGGATCCAGAACTATGGCTGTAAATCTTTCTGTGTTGAGAATAATTGTGTTATTTTCTTCATCTTCCTTTCTGGACGATTTTAATTCCTCGTGTGGCCTTAACCAGGAAGAGATGTCGTTCCCAAAATACAACTTTAGTTCTACTTCATGCTCTATAGCAAGATACCAGTGTTTGCTTTCGCACATAATTTTAACTGTGCATTCCATTTGCTTTACGAAAGCCGTTTGCTAGGTGAATTAGAATGAAGAAGGATGCATGTATTTTGTGGTGTCATAGATGGAAGTTTAAATGTAATATAAATAACTGTTTTTGTCTTTCTTCATTAACCCAACTAACGGTATGTCCAGAACTCTCCAGTATACCGGTATCCAGTTCCCATATTTAAGTAATACGATTTTCATGCTTAAGTATGTAATTTCTTTAATGTCTCTGTACTGATTTTGATATGCCTTAAGACTTTTTGGAAGAAGAGGATTCCAGATTTTCAAACAGTCGGAAATCAGGTGATTATTCTGGGACTATTTACTAGCAATATGAAACTACCCTAAACCGGACACCAGAAGTATAGTAGCAATAGAAAAAAAAACATGATAACTTCAAAGGAGAAGAACCTGAAAATACTAAATCGTGATCTATTCGGATAGAATATTTATTTATAATATCTATCTTCAAGCTATAAAATAAAATAAATAAATTAAATAAATAAATAAGCCAGTCACAATCCCTTATAGGGCAAGGGCCTCCTACCATGGTAGGGCTGGCTCTGTTTTACTCTCCCAAGGTGAGCTATTTCCTTGGAGAGTTGGGTTTTTGCCTCCTGGTGGGTTAAGACCTATAGAATAGGTAAATAAAGAACTAATCTGGAAAAATCCTTCGCTATGATACGGAATTGCAGACTTTGAATGAATGGGGGAGAAATATAGGTCGTAACGTTTTGAGCTATACTATTATCATCATATTGTGTTGGCTTACGATTGTGTATCGTCAAAAACGATCTACTTTATGGACCAAACTTTTATTGCCGAAATAGTTATTTATGTTATTTTGAATTGTAAATGATTAATAGGTACACGATAAATAGTAGTAATAGGAATAGTAGTATTTGTAGTGGTTCAAGTGAGTGAAATAGATAATTATTAATTTGTACGAAAGGGAAGAGAACGATAGTGCCATCTGGTGATAGCCTCTATAATCTCTATAACAGGCTATCACCTAAATTTTTACCATAACGGGCTTGACCCGTAAAATGAAACTTTCATAGACGGAGAGAATTCTGTTAAACAATGTTTACGATTCAAAATAACATAAAATATATTACATATATTAAGCCGGTGTGACTAAAATAATGTAGCTCTAGACATGTAATTTTACCATTACCTTTTATTTTGAAAACATTCCTATCTACCTAAATTGGAACTAATAAATGCGCTGTAATCGTGGTGTCGATTAACGGTGAGGCCACTGGGATTTTTCAGTTGACATAATCCCTCCGGTGGTAATGCGGTCCTGGGGTCGACCCATCCTTTAAGGGAAGCTATTATCGGGATATAGACTTGAGGTTAAGGTAAGGGTGTGCGTAACCATGTTCCGAATAACGAAAAATCTGAAAGCAACAATCTGCTCAAACCCTTAGGACCTTGATGCCCTCTATGTGGAACTCTTTTCTGTACACACTTTGTGAAGGTATGCCTGTACTATTGACTTAAGTACACGTATTTGTAAGTAAATATTCTGTCTAGAAATTACAATTTCGACTTTTTAAAATTATTTTTGTCAGTTGAAGAGGTGAGAATTTTTGCTAGGATGGTTCAACCATGGTTAAAATCATCCACTTGCTTGTCCTAATTGTTGTACTCAACAAGGACCAGGATTATTTAATTTATGTATATTTCTGCTTTATAAAAAAGATACAAGGGTCATCCATCTCTGTGATGTACTGCTTCGCTTTCCTCACGCAACGAGCTCGGATTCGATCCCGGTGGAAGTTTTTCCTCACCTATGAGACGAATGTCTGGAAACTTTAGGCCCTCGTGATCCCAGGATATCATCTGGCTGTCATTATCCACTTCACCCCATATGCTCCTTGTTCGGCATGAGTGTTTGACCGGCATGTGTCATCTTATGTGATCATGTTGCCTCAGAGGTGGCCCTGACATTGGACTGATCACAAATGTGGAGAGGCCCTCGTCATATTATGAGATCCAGCTTTCTTATTACGAACGTAATTCGCTCGATGGGGGATATCTAACTTTTTCGCGAAGGCTGAGTCCCGCGGATTGAATACATGATGAGGCTGGCATGTGGATGACTGACAGCTGGACCACACACACCGTGATCCTGTATCTAGCTGGGAGATCTCCATCATCAGTGTACAGTAGATACATGTGACCGGGCACTGACTAGGTTCATGCGGTCACTTATATCCCTTGGTATATCTGCACTGGAAATTAACGATTATTAAGTAATGAATTATTCATAATTGGGGATGAAACTTTGTACACTGGAAATCTGAAGTAAATCTGAGCTGTTCTATAGAAGCATCACTGTATACAGTATTAGAGAGGAATCTAACACAGCTCGATTTGTAAATCTTATGAAAAATGAAATGATTAGACACCATATAGTCCAGTCAGTTACCTATTATTAGGTAAGAATACCCCTCTACCTGGAAAAATTGCACAAAAGGGGTTACTTTGCATATGTATAATACTACTAGGCCTACCAGTAACAATATATAAAAAATCAACACTCGTGCATGCTCTGCTACAGCCGCCATCTTGGAAAATGGCCGCCTACTTTCACTTTCTTTTTATCATATTTCTTTAACCGTTGGAAATGTTGTACAAACAAATGTTTGAAACAAAAGTTAAAGCCCATTAGAAAATACGTATTTTTATTCCTTACAACTTTTGTTTTCGCTGAGAAGAAAATCCATACAACGTGACAATCGGTGGGGTGTATTTCTTTCATAAGAAAGTTACTTAATTAATATTTAAAATAATAATATGAAACATTAAGAATTCTTTGAAGATGTTGCACTTCTCTTAGAATGTTAATTCATTTTTCTCAAACATGACAATGCCAGTAGAGTGATAAAGAAAACCTTATGAAAGGGAGAAAATCGTGAGCCACGCCTAGATTTTTCCACTCTAGCATCACTTTAGTTGATGAATTTATTCTAGAAAAACACGATGCTCACAGTTCTCTTATACAGAACATTTCTTTCTTTGCTTTCTGTTAGTGTCCATACATGTTACTGTTAAACATTTTATACATTGGCAAGTTCTAGAACCTTGTATTTGAGTTACGCTTTATATTTTTTGAGAATTCAGACATCAAATGGCTATCAAATCGCAGGTGACAATGCATCATGTTTAATCGAAAAAGCCAACAGCATTAATCAGTTACCTATTATTATTATTATTATTATTATTATTATTATTATTATTATTATTATTATTATTATTATTATTATTATGTCATTATTATTATTATTATTATTATTATTATTATTATTTGAGCTGTAAAAATTGTTTTGAAGTTAGCCTTCGTTAAAAACTTTTATTTTCCTTCACCTTTGATATTTAGAACGTAGGCGTCAGATTTGCACAGACTGAGAGCAAACTTGTGTGGCAAAGAAGTTTGTGACGCTTGCTGTGTAATTGGCCGTGCTTAATGTCTCGTGCCTGCGATTACTTTTGTGGGCCGTGACAACCCTTTTTTATGTTATGAATTATCTGCTTGGATGTGCGCCACTATTAGAGAACCTCTGTTTAAGGTGACGTCATTTTCATTAACACTAAAACATCGTGTGACAGTATAATGATATGAAGTCTTCATGACAAAGCATTTGTCCTTTCTTCTACTTCTGCAGGGTTTTAGTTTATTTGTGACATTAAATTTAAAATCTAGTCCATTACTTTTAGGCTACATCACGATTACGTACTCATAGCTTGTTATAAATCAGTTCAGTCAGATTTAATATAACTTTAATCTGGAATATTTCCAACTAGTTTCCATTTCAGCCTTCCCAAAATACAGTAACTTGGAACTACCGCTAACACCATTGTGCAAGTTTTGTATGATGTTAAAAGCAGTTTCATGGCATCCACACCACACCACTCACCTGCAGACCATCAGCGAAACACTGCACTACCCCTAAGCAAGGGATCATTTAACAGAATAGGTTTAATGTTTTCACTCATGAGTTTAGCAATACTCGCATATTGCCTGTATTACCCTTTCCTGTAAGAGTTTTTGAAGATGATTTTATCATAAACTAATTTGATTTTGTGTAAGAAAAACGTTTGATGTCAGAATGTAGAAGAAACAGGCAATTTAATCACTTGCTAGCGAATGGTTGATAGTGTGACGAAGAGTTAGCGACTGCTCCCTATAAAAGGATTGATAGGCTCAAAATGATGGTGAAATCACATAAAGCCCCTTTAGAGTACTGTTTACCTTATAAACATGTCTTATTTATTAAGTCTTTTGTCAAAATGTTGTACGTGTTGGAAATGCAGTCAAGCCTTGTGATTTCCACGGAGATATGTTAGGATTTCATTCAAACTTATTTGTATTTTGATTATTGAGAAAGTCTTAAACATGATAAATGTAGAGAGTGCAGTGTAGGCTATGTTAAATTCATGCAAGCCGTCGAAAGGATTTGCATGACTGGTCGTGAAGACTAAGTAAGCATCAGTTTTAAAATCTCTTTAGTCAGAGTTTACGATCTCAGGCGAAGTAACTCGAGTGAGCTTTGTTAAACAAAGTATAGAACTACATACTACATTTACACTTATCAGTTCCTTCTATATTCACGATTCAGTAGCTAGTGGAAGAAATGAAGTGCTTACTGTCGATATATCCATGCGATTTGAATAATTTGGACTGCACTGAATGAAATGAATTTGTGTCAGTATGCATACATTGAATGTTGTTTGTCCATCTGGGTTGTGAATAGATCTTTAGGAATGCGGATATGGGTTCAACACCTATTTGTTTAGAGCTTGTAACTGCCATGTCTCTTCTTTATTCATGTAGGCCCTACTACAGATTTATCACTGCAGCGTCCATGAGTCTCTTCTGTTATGGCCTTGGCTCTATTTCTGCGTAAACCCCTCAATGTTTAGTGATTTAAAGTAGTTAAAAACACATTTTTGGGTTTGTCATCTCGGAACGATTTAAATTTAAGAGCAGAAACACCGTTTTGTAGATGAAATATAGGTCCGTGAAGGTATTCTTATGTTTTTAGTTTTATTAAGATTGAATTTGACGCAAAATTCACTTTCACTTATGTGCCTTCGAAATTATCTCTGAACCTGATGGAAGTGCCGTAGTATCATGGTATAATTCATAATTCATTCAAAAGTAAATGTAAGCTTGAACTGTCCTATTAAAACTAAGTAACTGGTTAAGTCACTGCGCTAGAAATTCGAAAAAAAAAAACAGATTTCAAACCCACTTCAGGCCTTTCTAAAGTACCTCCTGTAATTTGTAGGGTGTTTTGTGTACTTAGCGAATCTGGTTAGTTTTTTTTATATATAATTTCGCTAGGAATTTTGAAATATAGGGAAAAAATCGAAGTTTAGTTCCAAAATAAATTTTCATGTTTTTGGTAGTTTTTAAAGTTCTAAGCGAGATTCATATATGAAATAATTTATCTTTTAAATGTGTCAAACTCAGTTTTCTCACGCAATGTATAAGCCGTCTCTGGTTGCAAAGAAAACAGTTAACACAAAAGTAGACCCATAGTTACTTTTTTTTTTACCTTATTTTGTGATTTTACGAGAAATTTAAATTTTTCTTCCAATTTATTTTCAGTCATTTTATTATAAATTTAGGACAAACTGCTGTTTCCTATAGACTGCATTATCAATTGACGGGTCCAGTGAATAAATATTTTCGAACTACGGTATTACGTAACACGGTGCGTTACTAAGACTGTATTTACCTTTAAATTGCTGCACAGATATGAATTTCGCATTGAAATTATAGCTTATATGGAAATAGTCTCTCAAGTTTGAAAGTTCATCTTCCGCAGGGTTTAAGCTTCAGCCTGTTCCGGTCTCACATAGTTTCCTAGGTCGTTCTATTAATCTTTGTCCTCTTGATTTATAGTTTAATATATTTGCTTAGGAATCGTGTTAGATGGCATGCGTTCCAGATAATGTAACCAACTCTCTGAATAAAGTTTGAAAGTTTGCCGCTCTAAGTCTTAAGGGTGCCATGCTCTCATGGGACGGGTTGCTAGAAGCCGTTCCATCGTTCTTGAAACGCGACTTTGGATGCGCAGTGGAGAAAAATGCTTCACTCTTGGGGGGAAGGAATATTAATTTTTCTAAACCACGTTCTTTCCCTGTGCTTTTACTGAAGTAGAGGGCTGTTGAATGACAAGGAAAGCAGGTAACGAAAAATCCTCCTTCCCTATCCTGCGCAAGATTTCTAGGTTATGTTTCAACTGAAATGGAACAGATTCTATGCCCAGTTTAAAGGTCATTGGTAACATACTGGTGGTGGCTGCTCCTTGGCTGTTCTTGCAAGCCTGCACATGACTGCATTATGTTTTTGTTAGAAATATAAGTTATACGTTGGTGGCTCCTGTATCCTAGAGAGAAATCGAAACAGTGAAAAGTTCAGTGGACTACACTGTAGGAATGCAGACCCACAGGTGTACAGATCTCTATTCTAATTACCAGCAACAAACATAGCTATTACATAAAGCGACCTTCAGCAGCATACCACCTCCTGAGATGAACTGTCCGTTACGAGTTTATGGCTCATGCAAATGGAATTAAAACTCAATTCTCTTTTGATCAGTAAGTATTAATCAACATTGACAAATTAGAAACAGTATATGCCAAGCAGTGTTGTTGCCAAGAGTGCATAATTAATGGTCTTCTAGGTGAGTAGATGTTTGAAAGTACCGAATTCAGACATAATTGAACAGAAATATCTTTCTTCAGTTACATATCGCATCACTTAACCACTGCGCTAAACTGTTCTATTGAACTGCGTATAATGAATACTATCTCTGATTGGAAACTTACAGCCTATCCACGTTTCCATGCTGTGGTAATCCTAACGTTTAAATAGCAAGCATTTTTACTCTTTATGTGTACTACATGATAGGCAGAAAAATATATCTCACAAAAATCTTAATTGAAACTTCACCCGTAAATTGTTCACCTCTGTGAAAGGAACACGGGATAAATGTATATGTGATATAAACAAAATGTCCTCACATGCTGATCAGCTGTAATCTGTAACCTGACTGAGACATGAACTTCCTTGCAAAGAACTGTAAAATAGGATTTTCCAAAATTCGACCCCTACTTTGGTAACTGATTTATTACTTTTATAAAGATTATTTATGTCCTCTACGAAGAACATCGTTTTACAAAACTTAGTCATCCTTGAATGAATGGACAAGTCATTTTATATAATTATATAAGTTATATAGAATATTCTCTGAACTATGGGAACTGGATCTCCGTGGTATCAAAATAGCAGACTTAAAGCCTGAGTTTGTGACAACGATGGGTAGCGAGTATGCCATGTCAGAAGTCAGTAAAAAAATCCTGTCCACCAATACCTTATCCATCGACCGCTGTAGGCTTTGCATTAGATCAGAAATGGGAATTTGGCAACATCCCTATTTCTGATCTAATAAGGACCTGTAGAGAATTAAGTCTTCCTAAAACTTATTTTCAAGCAAAATACTCAACCTGGGCGACGCCGGGTGCTTGTATTGCATAATGCAGCTAGGCATTCGTTTCCTAGAAACACTTACGTCGATCCAAAACTGGGTGACGCGGGCTTTTAGTAAATTGTATAGAGCAGCTTGAAACTCTGGTATCCTAGAAAGTCTTATGTCGATCTTGCAGGAACTTTTAAACTTTATAGAGGTGGGAAGTTTTGAATCCTAATCTTAGCACTCCCATATACTTTGTTAGAAATTCCATAATTGAACGCCACTCCTACTCATTCGCAATACGCATGTCAGTAGTAGAGGTCACTTGCCATATCGGATGTTACATTACAACTTAATACTATATTATTACAGTTATTACCCATCATACAGAAATAGCGATTATTAGCAGACCATTTGAATAGTGCGTTATTATTCCGTATAGGGAATAAGTCACCCTGAAGGGTTGACCCAGCACGTTCTGTTCGTTTAATCACGTGTTAAGAGTACCAGAGAGAAAATTTGACAGACTGTTAGGATTATATTATATTGATGAATTTCGTATTATTGATTGTGCATATAATATACAGTACAATATATTCAAAAGTACCATCTAATTCCCTCAAATGTAGCTTAGTTGAATGACAAAATGTGGTAACCCTATGTCAAACAACATAATAGCATTTTTTTAAAAGACAGGATTCTATTAATTACATATAACAGTGACTTTTATCTATAATAATAGCTATGCAAAGTTATTTACAATTACTTAAATATCAAATTATTTACAATATTATTAACCTGTATTATATAAAAAATAAGATATCCTGATTGTATATTGCACTAAGAGTTTATAAAGTAATTTTAAAATAATGCAATAGGCCTAGTAGTACCCGTTTGCTAATGATGAATGTGAATCCATTAGTTAAGATATATATTTAATTTGACATGTCCTACTATTATCAAAATTAAAATTTATAGACTATAATCTTTTCATCGATTTTGTCAAAGATATTCACAGAGTTAAGAATGTGATTAATAATAAAAAAGACTACAAATGAATAAAACTACGCAATTTGTGTCATTCTGGTGTCATTGTAAGCCTGTGGCGTAACAACCAGGATAGCCTATTATAATAGCCTATATCAATCATCGCACCATCGTCTATAGCCGCGCTTCGTGCGACTTTTCATCAGCCATGAGCTGTTGTGTTTTTTATTAACCTCACCGCTAAAATAATATCGTGTTATGATTATTTTATTATACGAGATTTATACGTTATTATACGAGATTTAAAATGCGTCACACATATAATTATACAGTATTTTCTTATCTCCTTTTCCTCATATGAGCTTCAGTCACTGTGTTCCGTTATTAATTGTGTCTGATCAAAGAAGCTACAGGTATGAAGAGGTTTCAGTATTCAGTCTTTGTGAATAAAAAAGTGAACATACCCAGGTGCGATAAAACTAAAGTGAAATAAAAGTATAAAATTATGACAATAGACACTCGCTAGAAAAATAGAAATTCCAAATATTCTTATAGTAGATTGGTCGCTGATTTATGAGCTATTTGCTTATTTTTTTGGTAACTACTCTACCTGTTATTTAACGTTCTATTGAGTGACCAATTATACTTGTAGGTGAAGTTTCCCATGTTAATAATTTCAATTGCTATTTTTGATGTTTCCAGTGAAATTAAACTTAAAATTTAAAATGTAGGCTGCTCTAAAAATTAAAATTTCTTAGTGGAAGCAAATTGTAAGTTATGTAAGAAAACGTTCATATCAGTAATAGTATACATAACAACAAATTAACAAATTGAAATGGTACTACTAGTACGTCATCAGCATTAGAAGTATCTTCAAAAAGACAACGAAAATTCACTTCATCATGTCGGCTGTTCCTCCATTATAACACATTCGTGACACATTTTACGAAAGAAAGAAGAAAGAAAGAAAGAAAGAAAGAAAGAAAGAAAGAAAGAAAAAAAACATAGAAATACTCATATCACAAGGAACACGAAAGGTGGCATCCCAATTCTTGTCTTTCTTTGCGCTAAAAAAGGTGAAGCGTGAAATAAAACCATATCCATACCTTGTGAAGAGATTTATAATGTTATTAGTTATTACTCTTGTGCCTGATGCCTCTCTCATTGATCACAGGACTCATTAGGGTCAGAGAATTACATGTTGGGAATCGCTCCTGTATGGTTTCCAGGATAAATCGTGTTTGTCAACCTTCTCCTTATTCTCTGTGCTATTTCTACCACAACTATTGTTGGTCCCAACAGGGTACCGCCAGGAAGTGCTACTTCTATTACTGCTAGAAATACTGCTCTTACTGGTATTTCATAATAATAATAATATAATTAGTATATCTCATTTGACTACTACCAACACGACTATTACTTACAACCACCACCGTTATCATTACTACTACTATTAATACTCCTGCTACTATTATCACCATCGCCATCACCATTTCTGCTGAAGTCCTACAACGCCTATTCCTGTCTTAAATTTATCCTTTCTCTCTGTACTTTTGCTGAAAATATATTTGTGTTTATTTTGGAAGTACACCAAGTTAAATAAAAGCAGTTCACTAAACTTAAACATGAAAAATTTAGATACCTTTTGTAAATTGGGTCGGCCTGGGTGGCGCATTTAGTATCGCGCTGACTTTCTGTGCCAAAGGTTGCGGGTTCGATCCCTGCCCAGGTCGATGGCATGTATGTGTGCATAAATATGGCAGGCCCATGTCAGTAGATTTAGTGGCATGTAAAAAAAAAAATTCCGGCACACCAGCGACGATCACAGGCCCAAGTTGCAGTACATCCCCGCCATTAAATAACTATACACAAACCAACCTTTTGTAAGTTGGGCCTACAGGATCAAGAAAAAGAAAAACATATGCCATGTTAACCATAGCCACAGTGTTAAAAATGTATGAGTGGCCTATCCACATTGGTAAGGGTGCTAGAGAATACATGTGGTGCTGATGTCAGAGGAACTGACGTCATGATGACGTCATAGCACCGCCTGCAACGCCGTAATCACAGTGATTAGAATTAAAAGTGAGGAAGATCAAGTACCTTGCGACATTTCACGCTTGCCGCGCCTTGCATCTGTCTATTTCATACAGCTATTTCCGGACAGACAGGGTCAGTAAGCCAACTTTTTGTTTTTAGTGTTCTTTTTCACATCCACTCCTTTCTTACCTTTTCACACTTCCTTTTTTTACTCCTGATTGTAAATATTATAGAAATTTCAATGGACGTGTATAATATTGTCTTCAGCCCTGCTTTTATATGAGGTTTTCGCGAGTGACGGATACGAGAATGTGATTATTAGCCTAACCGTTCAAACAGTGAAAATCTTTTTAGACACTTCTAGGCCGAAATATTGACATTTCACTCTCGTGAAAATTTGCGAAAAATTTGTGTTTTTTTTTTTTAACTGCGAAATTTTTATTTTCGAAAGGAAATTTTATTTTTCAAGGGACATCTCTAGTTTTAGAAATGCGTTTTAATAAAAGGTATTAAATGATAGTTTTATTGAAGTCTAGAATAAATAATATTAACATCAACACTATTCAATAAACCAAACCAATGATGAGTTAAAATGCATACAGCGATACACCGATATTTATCTTCCTTAAGGCGCATTTAGCCGGGCAATATTTTTTGGGAAATGTATCCCGGCAATATGATTCGAATATTACCAACAAGAGTGACTGTATATTGCCGACACTGTTTCCTTCAATCTTCGAGTTGCCTTGAGAATTGCTGAGGATTGCCAAGGGTTACAACTAGGGATGGGTCCTCGATACTTTCGATACCTCGATACTCGCGATACTTGCATGGTATCGGCATCGAGCGATACTTCAGAAAACTCGCTCGGTACTTTTTCGATACTTAGGTAACTGCAATTCTGCAATTAAGTGAGAATGCTAGTTTTTTTTTTAACAAAAACTTGTAAGTGGACTGTTTCAAAAACTAATTTTAGTTTTAATGTAGAGTTTAAAAATAATTATGGGCTACTGATGATATTAAATTTTGTCTCATTAAATATGCACACTTAATTAATTAAGTTGGTACTACACAGTTCTCTCAACTTTTCATTTTTAATGTACCTATTTATTGAAAGTGGAAATGTTGACGGTATCGAGTATCGAGGGAAAAATCATGTATCGAGTATCGAGAAAATCTGGTATCGACCCATCCCTAGTTACAACTGAAATGGGCACGACTATAGGCTATTGCCAGATAGTTTGAGATTGCAGACTCTATAGTTACATGAGATTGCTATTCCGTTTTGTGATTTTCAGTTCAAGATGTCTTGAAGTAAAGAAAAATTGTTATGGTTAATCTCGTTGCGACAGGGATACCTCGTCTCATGCTGTTATCTTTTCTTGGAACTTCCTGTCCCATTAGGTTATACAGTACATTTCAATCACTTTATAACATGAAGTGGTTTTTAAACCGATAATAAATCAATACTTATGTCACGAGACAAATCCGTATTTCAAAGTCTTTGATCTAAATACGATCATATCCACAATAATGTCTCTTCCTGGTTAGTTTCCGAAGGTTGATAATTATTTGGGAAATTATTAGCCTACATGCCATGTTGCTACAATTGCGATATCCAAGCTGCGAACTGGCTGGCAACAATGTGGCTTCTTTCTTTTAATTTATGTATTAAAAGATTGTAGGCCTATATTAATTTTTATTAATATGATTGTAATGGAGCATGCTACAAATAAATTAAATAAATAAATAAATAAATAAGTAAAACAGTGGGAATTTCTTGGTTGTCTGTATAACTTGTTACCCCTCCATACAGTTTCTCTGCATATTCGAGCAAGTTTCAGCAATTTTTCTTCGGTCAATATTGCCGGTAAATATTGAGACAAATTAAAGAGTACATTTTTCCAAAGATTGATGAAAATTTGTAGCCCGTCTAAAGGCGCCATATTCAATTCAATTGAAACATATTATGGTGCGCAGAGGGGTTCATGCAAATTGATTTATGATACAACCTATGCTAAAAGAATTTAAATAAAATATTCAAAACAAAAGACCTAAAATCCTCTTTATGATTTTTGCAGAAATGTCCAGTATTTTGCACACATCAGTCATATTTAGATTAACACCGAAATAGCATTTTTTAATGCTAAATAACACCGAAATTATCCCAACTTTTATGCCGAAATTTAAATTTTTTATTTATCGTAAAATATGATTAAATTATTTTAGAGTTGTAGATGAATCTTCAGCACATTGCAAACTATTCCTAAATGAAACACTTGTTAGGACATTTATAGCCTTCACATCTTTGTCCGTTTACTCCATATTGCAACGCTTTGACGTCAACCGTAGGTTCACAGCGCATGAACTTCAAAATTAGGCTGTATTTCGCATTTACAAAAGCTTGGAATTTAGCATCTGAAATATGTCAATGTGATGTGTGGATGGTTGACAGAGGTGTTTTCATTTATACCTTATGTGTGAAATATAACAGTCAAGCTTTTGAAAAAAGAATGTCTAGTAGTATAATTGTAGCCAATTTAAATAATATTTAGCGAAACAGTTGATAATATCTTATTATGAGTGCAGTCTGCATGGAAATAGGTCAGTAGTATTGTGAACGTCCATGGAACCGTGTCCGCCAGTTTACACGGTCTGCCGGGAAGCATTGTAATTCCTAACTGCTGCTAACAACCATGCGTCAAAGCTTTAGTGGGGATTCCACGTGTTTTTTTTTAATTATGTAACACACTATGAAGACAATGTATTGTTTCTGTTGCAGCAGTACCAATTTTCGAGCGATAAAAATTAGGGATGGGTCCTCGATACTTTCGATACCCCGATACTCTCGATACTTGCATGGTATCGGCATCGAACGATACTTCAGAAAACTCGCTCGATACTTTTCGATACTTTTGTAATTCTGCAATTAAGTGAGAATGCTAGTATTTTTTTAACAAAAACTTGTAAGTGGACTGTTTAAAAAACTTATTTTAGTTTTAATGTAGGCCTAAAGTTTAAAAATAATTATAGGCTACTGATGATATTAAATTTTGTCTCATTAAATATGCAGACTTAATTAATTTAGTTGATATTACACAGTTCTCTCAAATTTTAATTTTTAATGTACCTATTTATTGAAACTGGAAATGTTGAAGGTATCGAGTATTGAGGAAAAAATCATGTATCGGTATCGAGTATCGAGTATCGAGAAAATCTGGTATCGACCCATCCCTAATAAAAATGTTTGCGAGGTCCTATTTTAATTCGACCGTTCAGCATTTGTGTTTCGTTATGACTTTTTTGGGGTATAAAGATTTTTTTTGTGTGTGAATTCTATTGAGTAAAGTTTTGTAAATTTGTTTGTTACGCAGTCACGAGCAAACTCATTCGATTTTCTTCCAATGTGGCAAAAATGTTCCTTCAAGTAGTTAAAAACGTATGTGTAAGGATTTTTATTTTTTTGATTCCGTTGCAAGATGGTGACCGTTTTGTCCGATGAGCAAAACAGATCTAAGGGCTTATTTTTTGGACGCTAGGTCTACTGTTCATAGAACTACTATAAAAAAAATAGTGGTAGCCTAGCAGGGAGATATAAGAGCAACTTGCTTGTCGCTACTTCAAACTCTTTGGGAGCAATGAAAGTGTATGCATTTTTCATAAATTTCTTGAAATTGTCCGTACGAGTTTCGGAATTTATTGCTGGTTAGAGAGATATTAGGCGTTGCAGCATCAACTGTTTTGAATAGTTTATGAAGCTGAAATCGACTAAAGTTTGTAGTGGGCGTGAGTTTCGCTTGCAGTGTATTAAAGTGCCGAATAGTTTCAACTAGAACTTATTAATGTGATTAAGTTAGCCTACTCTTGCATAGACCTATCTGATCATATAAATTTAACTTGAATTTCTTTAGGTTAAAAAAAATTGTCATAGGATATCCTTCAAAGGTCTGCTGCAGTTAGAGAATTGCGTCCTTGAATACATAGCTAGATGCATAAACACTAATTTGATTTATTTTAAATTGTGGTAAGTCGAACGCATCTCAATATGTCTCTTAACCTGTTTTGAACATTGCTTATAAGCTTTTAACAAATTTTAAAAAAGCAAGATTGAAAATAGGGCCTACAGCCGCAAATCGTAATGATGTAGACCTATTAGGCCCTACAATCAAGTTGCGGAAATGACCCTAAATTTTAAAGAAAATGACTTAATAATTATAAAAAATGACCTAAAAACTGACATTTTATTTATAAAAAAAATATTATTGTACACACAAAGTTATAGACTAGTTTGTACATAATTGTAAAAACTGTAAATAACTTTAATGTTGTGAATGTTCTTTTCTCACGGAAATTTATACTGGCACTGAGGCACTGAGCCACTGGTGAGTCAAAATTCGGCACATCCTTTTGTGGTCTGCCGGATTATATTGTTGTTTATTGAGGGTAAACAGTAGTTTGCACTTTCACATCCAAGTAGGTGGCAGACCCTGGTGCCAAGTCAATCTAATAACAATAGTAATATAATATAAAATGTTGGCGTTTCTTTGATTCTCATTTCGGACATGCCGAATTTTTCCTTCTTGCATTAAACAAACAACACTGCACCGCTAGCGACGAAAAAAGTTAATACACTCAATGTGAATACATGAAAATGACTAAATAAGGAAGAAAATGACAAAATAATGACCTAAAATTGAACTAAATGCCCTAAAAATATAAAACTGCATAAAATGACAAAAAATGACCTATTAAAAATGTATCTCTATAATCTAGAGGCCATGATTAGGATTTATCCACAAGTTGGCAATGTCTATGCAGCATCAATAAAAAGATGACATGTCATTATGTTATGAGCATGGTATGAACATGTCGGGCCCTGCTCATAACACACGAGGAGAGATATACCAGTTTTTGAACATTTCTTACTATTTAATTTCGTTATTAAAATAATAATAATAATAATAATAATAATAATCATAAAAACTTGACCAAAAAGGATAAACTATGAGAATGTGATGAATAGTTCCAAATTATCTTGGTCACGATTCTATGTAGGCCTAAACATAGCTAACTATTCACACAGTTTTTAATTTTGTACTTTTTGTCGTGTTCAGACATAGTTTTCTGTGGACAAGTGATTTATATGGCACTGAAGAAAATTAGTTTTCAAATTTAAGTGCTCAGTGTGTGCAATTCGAATCGTGGTGAAAGAACACTATAGTCGGCGCGCAGACGTTTTTAGACAGTGGGATGGGAAGGTATTGTCCGGGCTAGAACCCCCCCCCCCAAGTAAGCAAGTAATACTCTAGAGTGAGACAGATGTACTTGTTTACTTCCTATTGTTATAATCTATTGTAATAGAGCTCATTTTTTACTTCAGGGCCGGTTCTGGTGCGGACAGTATTTAACAATTCCACTGTCTAAAATGTTTGCGCGCCGACTATAGCAGACCTACTACTGTATTTTTTATTTAACAATTTCCCCATACTTTAGCCGTCTGAATTCAGTTAGGCCTACTACCATACTGTATCCAGATAAAATATCTTGTGGATATCACAGGCAGATTCGAAACTCGTTAAACAAAAAAGAACTTGCATCACGCAATACTTGACTGATAGGTATGTCACGCTTCTCGTCTTCTAGATTAGCCTACAGTACTCTCAATTTTGTTGTACAAGCACCGTTGTTATAAACTCTTAACTGATTGCACAAAAGTTTCGAAATTAATGGAATAGATGTAAATTAAGTGGAGACGATTTTTTTAATAACAGAAAGCCCATGGCAGGAATTTTGTACTCGTAGAACAAGCGGGTTATTGTTCAAACTTCAAATAATATTACTTTCGTTTATCATTGGATGAATTGCATTTCGCGACAGTGTAGTGGCGTGACCCGCACGATTATCCCGGTACGTGATGGCGTGCATATGACCTGCCTTAACTCAATATCATTGTCCAGGTTTCACGCCATGACAGATGCATTCTCTCCTCTCTTGCATAATACTTGGCCCCTTTTCCGTATTACAACTTCCGAACGTACGGGAGATAGATATTAGACTAGCGTACATAGTAGGCCTAGTAATCGCGTCATAGAAAGGTAATTATATCAGGTTTGTATTACTGAAACTTTATTTAAAGGCAGGCTACTATTAGGCTACAGTATTTGTAAAATTATTCGCCTGCTCTTCACAAATATAGTGTTCAGATTTTTATGCTTTTCCTTATATTAATTCTGGCATCCTTTTATTTTAAAATTGAATAAATTATGATTCCCTTTATTTTATTTTGGATTAATAAGTAGAAGTATATTATATTTGTATAATTTATTATCCATAAGATTATTTTGTGTTGCAAAAGTTGCATAAACCATTAAATTGAAAAGAAGTGAAGATTAATTCGTTGAATAATGCCCACCACATGTTTTCGTTAAGAAACCATTTGCGAAAGTAATTTAACGATTTCTCATTAATTCGGTAAATGAGATTATGCACTGTATTACCTTCACATTGCTACAAGTAATTTTACTTTCGTTCAGGAGCATTCACATATTTTGAAATTAATTTCTGTGGGAGGATTGACCATAAATTACCGACATCTTCCCTTCCTGAGTGACACGAAACTTTTTTTCTAACTAATGCATTAATTTTTTTTTGGGGGGGGGGGTCTTTCCCGAGGATAACTAGACGAACTTGGTTCGAAACGCGCATATAGCCGTTATTTACCCTTCTCAGGAATCAGTTTCGTGAAATCGATAAATATTTGATCTGCTGATTAATTCTTAACCACGACATTTCTCGACCAATTTTTCTCTGTAGAAATAAAATTTTTAACATCAGCAGGTGACCTTATCAAAGTACAGCTAACACCGGCAATGACATTAGGCCTATTATAAAAGCTTTATTTTGCCTTCTCTTCCACTCAACAAGGTTTGGGACAGGAAATAGAAGTAAATACTGTACATAAAAAGGGGTGTTAAATTTAAAATCTCAAATCTTTAAAATAACAATTAATGGAAAATCTTAAATTTAGTAATGTTACATGATACATTGAAGCTAAGAATAGAATTCGGTTGAATAAAAATATAGGCTAAGTCAAAATTAAACAAAATAATATACGAATCCATGGTGTCATTGTTACAAAGTCACGCATAAAACTAACAAAATGTCTAATGTTATTCCACTTGCGTTCTTAAGTAGGGTACTCTGTATTGACCAGCTATCGCTATATGCTACACTTCATAGCTCGTAACCAAGACTAGTTTCGTGGAATTGCTGGTTTTCCTCTCTTCTTATTTTCAAATGCTGTTGGATTCCAATGTGAAGGTCAGCTCGCTGTCTAAAAACACAAACTGTCAACAGCACATAAAATTCGTCCGTTAGGCTAGGCGCATATTGGGGCGCGATTGACGCGATTGACGCGTGTGACGCGACGTGGCACAGTGCGAGTTTTTGTAACGTACTTAAAATGAATGGGTTAGCGCAAATTGACAACGCGTCGCTACTCAGCGCGAATCGTGTGATACTACAGACGTGTGGCACAGTAGCAGAGCCACAGTTTCTCGCGCCACACGTCACACTTGCCTTTTGTTCTCTGACTGTCACTCAAAGGTTTTGGTGTCCGGTTGTGCATTTTTCCTTTATTCCATGAACAAAAACATTTTTTTATTTACGATGTTGGTCGAGTAAAAGCTGACAGAGGCGGTAAGGAAACACCCAAAGCTGTACGACACAAACAGTCCAAATTAAGTTACATGAAAGCTATATTGAAAACAAGAATTTGGACGGACATCGCAAAGGAGCTGAACTTGAAAGACGCTAAAGTAAATATACTTATTGAACCATTTTATAATTAATGTCAACTATTTTAACCTTTATAACACATTTCATATCCTACAATCCTTCTAATTTTACCCTGTGCTTGTAGATTTTTTCCTAGTTGACTCACCCACAAACAAATCATATGTAATTTAGAATCGATCATTTTAACTAAGTTCTATATGTGCTAGCAGAATGTATCAGAAAATAGAATTGCAGTATAATTATTAATAACACAATGTTTAATAACAAGGTTTTGAGGGGAAAGTATTTAGAAATGAACGAGTTAACCTGTTCCAAGAACCGTATTCCCAGAATCCAACATCAGTAACCGCTTAACTCGAGGATTCTCTACTTTCCTTTTATATTCCCTCTTGTACCGCAATTTCTAAATTAATTTAAAAACACACCCACAAATCAGGGTTCAAATCAAACATTTTACGAGTAGGGGGAATTAATATGGGTCCAAATTTATTCATGTTGTTAACAGAACATCCACTCTCTATACTCGACAGACTACCACGGAACACCAATCACTATCACTATTGCACTCATTGTCATCAGGGTTGCCAGGTTTTTCTACACCACTATAGGTAATTGCAGAACAAATAAATAGTGCAAAATTATGTTGCACAAACTTTCTCGCATCTCGTACGTGTTAAAGGCTAGCACAGAAAAAAAGGAAACTAAAGAGACAATTAAATTTTATTTATTACATTTTCATAAATCTAACAAGTATTTAGAACGGAAAGTATCAGGGTCGATCTTTATGTCCAATGCTTTTAACGTGAAATAATAATAATAATAATAATAATAATAATAATAATAATAATAATAAATGAGTAATAATAATAATAACAACAACAATCGGTAGTTTTAAATTATTAGTAAGTTATGACTTTCGAATGACCATTTATCAAAGAAAAAATCCCAATAACCATTGTCATACGAAAAATCGGCACACCTGCCAACCCGGATTGCCACAGCACATTCTTCAACCGTTCTGTTGCCCGGCAAGAAGAAACAAACACCAAACCGTCCACTGTCATGCTTCTGTTTACTCCATGCATATCAGTGCTTGTTAGATAAATATTGCTTCGCATTGTGCTTGTGCACATCAAAAAGCGGCATTATGAAGAAACAATAAGACCTCAATTCTGATGCTGTTCTAATATCTCTCCTATCTCATGAATTTTCTGAGTAAGCACATGTAAGCTAGATGTCCTCTTGATTATTTCGTATTAAACACAGAATCTATTCAAGGAGGAAGAAAGTGTGCCTATAACTTAGGCCTAAATTCAAAATTTTTACAAAGGTATTACGTATGTGAGGGAGAATACTTCTTTTCTTTTTCTAGATCGTCTTAGCCTATGTTCTGTTTAGAGCACTCCATAGCAAAATATCCGCGATTTCGTAAAATAAAACAGCATCAACCAGGGCCGTAGCTAGGCGCTGGCGACATGTGCCCCCGCCAAGGGCGCAGGTACAAAGAAGGCTCAAAATTAACCATGAAAAATTCAGCCTTTTTTTTAGACCGGTGCAATTTATCAAGCAATGAACATTCCACGTTAATGGAAGAAATCTTTCAGGTTATTAAAAATTATCTGTAGTATTATGCAGTCAAGCAACGTTCTTTAATTAACAAGTTTTTTATTGACAGAGTATGATAACATAAATCATGAACAGTATGGAAAGATATAACAATAAAAATTAAAATGTACATTATTATTGAGATGAAAGTGGTTCAACTATTCGACAAAAAATACTTTTTACCTATTAATGTGTTAAACATTTTAGTAGGCCTCAGGCCTATTATGCAATTTACTTTTGTTACTAGATTTTATTATTTAATTCTATTTTAAGAAGTTCAATCGTCTGAAAATCAGGTTTTAGTACCTTGAAAGTCCAACACTTATTTCATTTTCAAATTGAGGTTTAGGTTTTCTTTGATAATAACAGTGTTTTTATATTAAAATAATAAACAATTTTACAGAAATTTAAAAAAATTGTTCAGACCCCCAGTATTGGAGGGCGCAGATTTGTCAAACTGGCCAAGAGCGCATAAGGATCTTGCTAAGGCCCTGGCGTCAACATAGCAAATATATCTCATGGGATTGACCATAACCACAAACAGCTGACAGTCGTCAGTCAGCTGACATGCGCAAAGAGCATTAACACGCATCAGCTGGGCGAGAGAACTGCGTTGCAATATGCGTTCCCCAACGAGACGCGTTTGGCGCGATCGGGCCATGCCGCTCGCATCATGTCATCGCATACGTGTCAAACGCGCCCCAATATGCGCCTAGCCTTAAGCTTATTCAGCTGGTATGGTATTCTCTATGTCCAGGGTAGAGAAAGTTATGTGAGTGCATTATTTTAGTGGATTTAATTCTTTAATATTTATTTACAACATGAATTATATTGATAGCTTTTGTAATTTGTGAAAGTACTGAAGGTACTGTCAAAATCCCAAGTCTCTGCCTGTTATAGTTTAGGCTTTACGATGATTCTGTCAGTCAGTCAGTCAGTCATTCATTCATTCAGTCAGTCCGGACAAAGCCTCATATATATATAGAGATGTATCTTAAGTTATATTCCTTTAGCTCTTCGTGAATAGATGCTGCGTTCGTTATGCTTTGTTTTTATAGTAATGTGTGATTGTAAATTTCGTATTAAGTTTCAGCTTTCAAGAGGGAAGGGGTTTATATTACCTTCTCTTGCATTTATACTTCGATTTACGGCCCTAGAGCTGCAAACCACGTTGTTTCTGTGGGTGTAGATAGTCTTACCTCGGTGGGCGTGGTGCGATAATTAAGTTGGAAGAACCGGCTCGCTTGCTCGGAATTCATTAAATCTTGGGACAAAAGTTAAACAGGGACGCCGTCAGAATGCTAAGTCCTAGCCCTGATATAATCTTAATGGTTCACACTCTCGAAGATTCTCCTCTTAAAACACATATTTATGCTTCTAATTAAAACTCCAATTTCGTAGTCAAGCAAAATTTTAATCACAATATTAATGTTGGTTGTCGATCTTCTTCAGAATATCAAAGGCTTGTCCCTTATGTTGGTCGTAATCTCATGAATTAACACAAGCAGTTATTCTGGTTTCAGTTTTGGTTATGTTTCATTGGACGGGATTTTGTAGTGTATTAATAAGCATTGGCTTTCAGTGAGAACGCTGATTCGATCCATTTAAACCTGCAGGTGTTGTACGGAAATGTAAATTTTGTATTTTACATGTCGAAAATATTTCACGAGAAAGTCAGTGCCGGGGAGCACAGAAATATTTGCTATGTCTGTTTGTAAACAGTAGCCATATTATGTACAGTAGTTCTTTCTGGCCAGGTATAATTAGCAAATCAAATATTTAATTCCTTACTTTTTTTTCTGTTCCATCGTTCATGTTTCTATGTTTAGGCTATGGTATAGGCTACATGTTAATTTATATCCTTTATTAAAGGATCTGCTGAGTGCTAGCAAGGTACTCAGTCCTCAAACGACTTAGTAAAATTAAGTTAAAATAATAAAAATAGGTTATTTTTACTGCAGGAAAGAAAGCAGACCAAATGGAGATTTAAAAATTGCTTTTGCGGTACACTTAGTTTATACTGGTAGGATTTTGGAAGTTGGACCTACGATGAATGGTCCCTTTAGCCATGTATGGTAAAGTACGCTTCCATGTTCATCGTAGTGCTTCAGGTCAGTCTTCGTATGTCGTCATATTGAAATTGATCTGAAATGTAAGTTTGGGCCGCGTGCCAGCCGGTTGTGGCCTTGTAGTGACCTTGTGGGCAGTGCCTTGACATCCGAGAGCATCTTGTAATCTTACTTTCATTCATTCACATGAAACATTGTTTAAAGTGTGAGTCTGCGCTGATAAGGTGACTAAAATTGTTTAGTTAATTATTACGTTTCATGAGTTTATTTTTTAGAAATAAATAAGATTTGTATTTCAGTATTAATATTTTGGCTTTTTGGGTTTCGAGACGTACGAGTTTTTTTTTAGAAACCGGGTTGCTTCTGTGTATATACACTGTAGTATAGATATTATGTGCTGTACCACTGTTTGCTATGCTACTAGAGTGTTTGTTACTACAAGTGTTTTGCAGATGACAAGCCGTTTGTTCATTCTCCTGCTTAGATACGCGGTCCAATCAGAGGTGGCGAGACGGAGGGAAGACTCTTCCTGCTAGCGGCGGTTTTTTAGCTCGTACACGTGATTGGCGGTGAAAGAAATGGCTTCTCATTTTAAAAATACTGTAAGCAGCTACAAGGAAGAAGAAGAAGCTGGAAGATATGCCAGTGCTATTGTTTTAATAAAACGTTTTAAATATTTTAATTATTTATAACGTCCACTGCTGTGGCGTAAGGGATGCGTTCCCTCCTCTCACGCAGCGGGCCCGGGTTCGATTCCTGGTCGGAACAAGTTACCTAGGTTGTTTTCTTCTGGGGTTTTTCCTCGCCTGTTAGACAAATGTCGGGTAACTTTAGACCCTTGTGGTCCCCAGATATCATCTGGCCGCCATTATCATCGTCATCCCATCCTCGCCTTGTTTGGAGTGAGTGTGAGAATGGTGTGTCTCGTCCTATGTGATCGTGTTGTCTCGGAGGTGGTCCCAGCATTGGGCTGATCACTCATCTGGGGAGGCCATCCATGTCCTTGTCTGGTCAAAAAAGTATGTATGTGATCCAAAGATAATCCCTCTCCCGACAGAAAGTCGCGGCCCTGTAAGGCCCGGGCGGCTTGGGTAGCTCTAATCCTAAAAGGGAGAGGTAAAACTAAGATAAAGAAAGAAAAAAAGACAGAAAGAAAGAATTATTTATGACATTAACAAGAATTACCTAGTGGATAACTCGATTACATTTTTTATTCTTAGGCCTAATACTTTTACGTCAGGATAAGAAACTGCCCTGAAGATGAATGAGGAATGTTGGAAGGCCTAGCCATAAAATAAAAATTGAATTTCTGTATCCTCTTATTTTTCATTGATCGAGCTCAACGGTACTGCAAGATGGATTTTAGCATCTTAGATTAATTCCAAAATTTATTGTTATGAAATTTTAAATAGTTAAAAAAAAAATAGTAAACCCTTATATTATTCCTATTTGTGTCGAAATTCTTTCCCTTCTCAAGCTTTTCTTATGAACTCGTAGTTGAACACAGCCCAGAAAGGCGAAGCGTTGAAATTGAAACTGAATTAAATTTGGTTAATACCTTGGTTGTTTTCGCAGTAAGGCGGGCTAGCAGGGCTGTAGGACCATTACACAGAATCGGACTCCGCCCGCAAAGCAGGCTGGCTTGTAGATGAATGCCAATGTGAAGTGTTTCTATTGTTATACTTCTTCAATGTACACACCCGACCACACCCTGTTCCAGTGGCGTGTCCCCATGTCATCAAAAATTGTCGACGTGCTTACATAATGTACTTTGTCGTTTGAGAATGGTTAATTTCGTTATTGCTTACTTCAAAGGCGACCATCATGTTCGAAGAGAACAGGTAGTGTATACACTAATAATTAGGGCCCGGATTTTTGGTTTCTTACAAACCCTATATTAGTTTTTTAACACATTAAAATAGTTTTACTTTAGTATTCACCCTATATTAGTTTTTTAACACATTAAAGTAGTTTTACTTTAGTATTTACCATTTTCAGACTTAAAAAAATTAACTTTAATACGTACAATAAACATTAAAACAATTAATATAAGTTATTAATTTTATTTTTACTTAGAATTCCCATGGCTCTGAACCACAAAACTATACAAACATTCTAAACGTGTTTCAAGTAATCAACCAACTATTAGAATACTTTACTTTCGGCATTTTCCTAGAGCAAACACTGTGAATAAACTGCAAGTGTAAGCTTCTTGAGAATGTCTTTAATTTGCTTCTAAAGAATCCAGGGATTTTGGTTCACTAACGATTTCTTTGACCTGGACAATTGGGTTACAAAATGTAATGTTTTAGTTTCTACTACAAATGTACTAGAAACAATTAGCAAGAATCAAATTGTAAGCAGTAAGTTTTATAAGATTGGACTATGTGACTACCATGGCAATGAAACGGACAATTATGTTAGTTAGCTAGCAAGGAACAAAACAGTTTAAAACCTAAGAATCCTGGCCCTAATAATAATAGTACAACCAATCATGATTATTATAACGTGGTTGCCAGTTTTTGCATTTATATGCCAGGAACTGTGTCCCTTGCTTGGCTCATTTGCTTGGGTGCTATTCTCCGGGAACGCAGGTTCAGATGCAACCGAAGGAAAAAAATCTCGTGTCGGAGCATGTCTCCTCCGGGGAGGAACTTTAAGCCGTGGTTGTACAAGAATGTCAAGCTTAAATTAAAGCCCCTCAGCAAACATTTTTAGGTTTCTTCCCCTAGGAAAATCTTTATTTTAAGAAGAGACTTACGTAGCGACAATTTCGTCCCTTGCCACGTTATGCCTGGTGCTGTAGTTAATGAATTCACATTATTGAATAGGCTAGAAAGATTATGATGGTGTTGTGGTTCAGCTGGACCGTGCGTAAAGTCATTGGTTTATAAATTACCTTCATCGTAAAAGTGAAATGTAATGCATTTCAGTTGTACGTTATCTTCCCTTAGTTTTTTATTTTATTTTATTCAGTCCATTGGAACATATTACGGCCTACATGTGTTGGGACACGTCAATACAATTACAAATAAAAATATAAATTTACAGTTTGTCTATAAGAAATATGTACATTTTGAAAATTTCTTTACAAAATATACAATGTAAAATTAACAAATTATTATATTAATTTACAACATTTATAATACAAATATGTAAAAATACAAATACAAAGGTAGGGCCTACAAACGTTAATTTTAATCTTCAGTCATTGCCTCCAGAGAATTTGTTTGTGCTTAGAATGTATGAGGAATACGGTTGTTTGCAATATGGCTATTTAGATATACACAACGTTGATAACATGAACGGAAAATTTGTGCCAGTCTCGCATAGGCTACATTTTTGTTTAATATGGTTCTTGGAAGAAAATATTTGGCCATCAGAGTAATAGGAATTTCCTTAGAATTCGCTATAGGCTACAGCTTTTCTTGTATTCGGTTCAAAATAAGTCGAATTATATTCAAGAGACATTGACACTATGGCATAGCCTAACCAAGTTCTGTTTTCTGTTTAATATAGAGAATTCCCGAACGTAAATGATTAGGTTATTATTATTATTATTATTATTATTATTGTCATCCATACAATTACATTTTATCCTATTAATAAATTAAGAATGAGTAACGCCATAAAGCAGTCGTTTTAAAGCGTGTTTGTGTGCGTAATAGGTAAATAAAGTAAGCCTATGAATAAGTTATTGTTTGTGGAATATGCTATATGAGCTGTTTGAATTCTAACATACAATACGTCTGTGAATGATTATTTTTGTTGCTATGTTTAGTCTGAAGACACCTGTAAGTTATACTGTATTTTCGCTAGATTTCCTGTTCAAGGTTGAAATCCAGTCTCTTCGCATTAATTTAATAGAGTTGCCCAATTGTGATTTGTGATGTGGAACGGAATTGTTTTCTCGTTTTTATCTGTTTGAACGAGAAAGTCATTCTTGCTTGAATCTCAAAAGAAGGTTAAACCACTTTACAGATAAACTGTGAACTTCACGTTTGCTTGCAATTTCGGATCCCTAGTCCGTTTAGCCCCAGGGTAATAATTATGTACACTCAAGCACAGCTAAAAGGATTGTGCATTCCGTTTAGTAAAATGCGAATACAGTAGAGATTTGTAGACTTTATTGGAGAAGAAGGATACAGTTCGCTTGCAGGAATAAGATCCTATTTTTCGAGGGGGTGAATAATTGCTTGATTGTCCTTTAAATATATTTGCAAAAATATACAGTGCGTTTCTGCGTCGCGGCGGCCACAGCTTTAACTCCCGAGCGATCGGGTGAAATATCTACGCAATTAAAGCCGCTAACGGTGTAATGATTGAGTTATCACAATTAAAGTTAAAATTACAATGGAAATAACCACGTACCTCATCATAAAGAGCTGTTGAACATGTCCTCTTGCACCCACACAACACTGGCAAGTTTTTAGGAAATTTTCTTTCACGCAAGTACAGCTTCCGAGATGAGTTAATTTCCCTTTCGGTTACGTAGATATTTCACCCGAATTTGAACTTGAAAAGTAAAGTGTATAGGTTAAACCTCCATACATTAGAAGAACTTCTCGGAAAGTGAACTTATGCTACACTCTTGTAACATAATTACACTACAATTTAATTTGGTTCACAATAATTATATTCTGCACTATTCAAAGTAATATATATCTCGTTTTCAGTAATTATTTCCCCATCTAGTTTTGATAGTGGCTTAAAGGCGGATCTTTTACGAAATACTTGCTTAATGAATTAATCTGGAGGTTAACTTGGAAATCAAATAAAAAACTGATATGCTGCATATCGTAATTGCAATTATCACTAATTAAACAGAAGCAAACTGGCACTTTGTTACATCAGTTTACCTGATTTTTTTAGTATAATAATTACATAAGCTATTACCTTTCTTTTCAACTTATTTTATTTTTTCCTAGGCCTTTCGGTTGCTTTGAACCATCTTCAGGGAATCGTGCTTGTAGAGCAAGATAAACCTAATTCCAGTATACATCAGGCAACATTTACGTCATAATTTTATTTCACTTTTCATTGAAGATTTTAAGATATGGGTAGGCTGTATAGATTGGTAGGCTGTATAGATTGGTATCATTTAGTTAAAAGGAATTAATATATAGGGTATAGACTGAAAGAATGTTTTCTTTCGCTTCCATTTATCCTGATCTTAAATAAAGTAAGAAGAAATAAAAACATATGCTTTTAAAGTAAATGTTTTTATTTGTAATTCAGCATTGTTTATACTCCCTTTAAAGTCGAGGTCGTCTGTGCTGTTTAACTTGGAAACAACATTGCTCATCGTGATTTGAATGATTTTGAAAATGACAGCCTATTGTATCAACGTGCATCTTGGTAGTGGAACTGATTGATTGATTGGTTGGTTTTTTATTATGTGTTTGTTTATTTATTTATTTAAATTTTTCTGCGGTGTATGAACCTCGGTGGTCGAACTCAGTGTTGCAATGATGTTGATTACGTCCGCCAAACCAGCCGCATTATTTGAAGCAAGCTTCCTCGGATTCTGGATGTTGTGGTCTTTCAGCTTCGGCGTGGAACTGCAACACAATAAAATGAAATTAAAACCAGTTCACAGTCTGAATAGTTCAGTGGAGATAGATCATGACCCCATACTCTTGAGCATAAAGTCATGAGTCTCTTCTGAACTAAAGAATTATAAAAGGGGGACATAAAGACTCCAGAACGATGCAACTCACGGGTATTGAAGTTATACAGGGCTTCCCTACTCCAGCGTCGCTATGACTATCTCGCCATGGACCCATCTCCGCAAATCTTCAGGGCCCATGACCTCCGCCGGGACGCCGTTTCGGTACTGATAATGTTGAAATGTAGGTTATATGGTAAGTGATCTGCAACACAATATAATAAAAATGAAATTAAAACCAGTTCACAAAGTGCATAGTTCTGTGGAGACAAATCACGACATCATACTTTTTTTTTTTAATAAATTTAGCCGGCCATAGGCCAAATTTTCATGAATTGTTTTACCTTGTTTTTTAATTTGTTTACATTGTTTCCCTTATCACATATAAACACCCATGCCCGAGGCGGGACTCGAACCCACAGACCATTTACCAGACAGCATGCCTTAGCTACCGCGTCTATTCTTCATGAATCTCACATCTGAACTATTCAGTTATAAAAGATGAACATAAAGACTAAAGAGAAATGCAATTTACCAGTATTGTAGTTAAACAGGGCTTCCCTACTCCAGCGTCGCTTTGATTTTCTCGCCATGGACCCCCCTTCCGTAAAACTTCGGGGCCCATGACCTTTCTCGCCATGGACCCCCTCCATAAATCTTCAGGGCCCATGACCTTCGTTGGGACACTGTTTCGGTACTGACATCGATGAACTCTGCGTCTTCTCTGCGATGATGCTTTGTAGCTTTTTTCATTCGTAATGTTGACAAAGCCAGTCCTACGCCGGGACGCTGCTTCTGTATAGGCCTTGAAGAAGTCCTCATCTCTTCGGCCGGCAACTGTAACGTGTATAAAAATGAAATGAAAACCAGTTCACAATCTGAATAGTTTACAGGACAAAGACCACGACACCATACTCTTCAGCATAAGGCCATGAATCCTTCACCTGAACTATTCAGATATAAAAAGAGGAACAAAAGACTCCAGAGCGATGCAACTTACCAGTATAGATATTATGCAGGGCTTCCCTACTCCAGCGTCGCTTTAACTTTCTCGCCATGGACCCCCTCCATAAATCTTCAGGGCCCATGACCTTTCTCGCCATGGACCCCCTCCATAAATCTTCAGGGCCCATGACCTTTCTCGCCATGGACCCCCTCCATAAATCTTCAGGGCCCATGACCTTCCTCGCCATGGACCCCCTCCATAAATCTTCAGGGTCCATGACCTCCGCCGGGACGCTGGTTCGGTACAGGCCGTGAAGAAGTCCTCGTCTTCGGCCGGCAACTGGAACGTATATAAAAATCAAATAAAAACCCGTTCACAGTCTGAATAGTTCACAGGACAAAGACCACGACCTCATACTCTTCAGCGTAAGGCCATGAATCATTCACCTGAACTATTCAGTTATAAAAGAGGAACAAAAGACTCCAGAGTCATGCAACTCACCGGTGTTAAAGTTACTCGGGGCTTCCCTACTGCAGCGTCGCTTCAGCTTCCTCGCCATGGACCCATCTTCGTGAATCCTCAGGGTCCATGGCCTTCGTCTAGACGCTGCTTCGGTATTGACGTCAATGAACTCTTCGTCTTCGCCTTCGCCTTCGCCGATGACGTTCTCCGATTCTGCTTCGTAGCTCGTTTCATGCGTAATGCTGGAAATACCAGTGATGTGCCATATTTATACCTTTCTAACAGACTTCACAGCAAACAGGTCTATATCTATAGAAACAGATTTTTCCCAATTCAAAATGTGTTTTAAAAAGGTCAAAATTAGCTTGGTACTAAGAAATATTTGACATTCAGGGGGTATTAAATTGCTGGTATTTATTATTAATATTAGTTATTTTAAAATTATGGCTTTATATTTTAAAATATTTAATCAAAATACTTTTTAAAAGTTACGTTGAATTTTTTTCAGTTTGTTTCTATGGTTTCAATAAAAAATCTCGACGTTGCTCAGCAACTCAGACTCTATTTTTTCTGAAATATTCGTATATGAATATTTTTATGTTAAACTAGTTATTTCGACCTGAATTAAATGTATTTGCTCCCCGGATTTACGAATAAGTTGTGAGATGTTTAGCATTTACTTCTAGAAATTCCTATGTTTTTCGGGGGTTCTGGATATCCACACTGACTTGCCATTAACTTCTTCTTTTCCTTTGAACAGAACGATCTGACTGCAGGAGAGGAAACCTCCATCCATTTTCACCAAATGCTGCAAAACTTTTACTTGCTTTATATTCGGATTAAGATTCTTCTTGAGTGGAGGGACAATTGAAGTGTTTTGAATCCAAATTTTGAACCATTAAACTGTGATTAATAGCCTGTGTATAGATTTATATATTTACTATTATACCGAATAGTTCACTGGAGTTGATCACGTTACCATACTCTTCAGTATAAGGCCATAATATAATAGCTTATATTAATTAAAAAAAAATTATACTGAAATAATAATATAAAATATTGACTCTTACATGGCTTCGAAATAAACTCACGGAGGTCAGATTGTGTAAATGTTGCATTGCATCGATGGTATTTTGAGATTTAAACATAAAAGCTAAGTTAAGATAAACTGTTAAGGAAATTAACAAGAGAGAGAGAGAGAGAGAGAGAGAGAGAGAGAGAGAGAGAACATAACAGGAGATTTTTTTGTGGACATAAATCTCTAAACTAATGCAATTCACGTAAGAGGTATTAAGGGACACCCTAATCTATGCCTATTGTGCAAGACGGTTGTGCTGTAAAGTTGGGGTTATCTAAATAAAAGTTAGTTACCTGAACAAATACTCAAGTAACCATTATATATTATCTAATTCACAAAATAATAATTGAAGCGTTTAGTTTTATAAGGGTGTAAGTGGCAAATCCATGATTTTTCAGCTGATAATTTTAAATAGATCTATGTACCCAGACCAATGCATCTCAGAAGGATCCAAGGTCCAGGGAAAGCCACGTTAGTAGCAATAAATTCCAAAATACAGCAGTTGATCTATCTCCGGCACGTCTTTCTGCGGGTCTTTATCTGGTAAAGATCATTAAAATTGATGTTTCCAAAGTCCCCATAAGAAGAGGCGGAGGTGAAATTATCACCACCATGTATAATAACCAGTATGTCTATTGCGACTAAAGCACCACAGAAAATGTGAAGACCTATTGAGAATAGATTCAGGATAGGTCTGTAAACGGAAAGAAATCATTTTCCCTTAGAGCAGCATAAACATTTTGTTAATTTTGTTAGGCCTATATGTATTTAATTTGGAGGTATCTCTCCTTCACTACTAATTTCAGAGCAATTACTTTGCCTTACGTGAAGCGGAAAGCACCGCCACTGCGATCTTGGAGCTTGCATGTCGTTGCGGTAATCTAATTTCCATACATAACTCGACGAGGAGGTGTTACATATTTATGATGAGATGGAATTCACTGTGACACGAGCATTAGCATGCTATTACAAAGACCTATGCTCATCTAAATGACAAATTCTACAGATCTACAAATCGTGATTCTGGGTAACATTGTTCCTTGTATCGTGACAAATTAATTTTCAGCACCTTAAACATTATTATCTCGTTATGTGATTTTAAATATGTATAGCTCTCCTATTCTGATAATATTTAATTTTTACTGTTTGGAGTAGTAAAGTCAAGGTGGTGATAGTACGATAGCATCCCAAATATAGTAATCTCAATAGTAGTAGTAGTTGACCGAGGGAATTGAGGTCCTGTTTTAACTCTTTCTTGAAGTAGTTAAAAGCGATGTGTGTGTAAGTATTTTTATTTTTTATTCCGTCTTAACATTGTGCTTATTTTAATGGTTCCGTTTTGTGTAATGTCCAACTTCTTTCATTGGTTCTAACCGAACGATATATATATATATATAATATAATATAAATAATTGTGGCTTGGTTCTAAAAGGACCAATGTCAATTTCTTGCAAAAATGAGATTTATGCATCATTGAGCTCGCCTAGTCTGTATCTTTCGTATACTACAAGTGACAGTGTCTGTTACTATTAATAGACATAATACAGAAATCTTAGAGGCCAATGTCGGAAGGTCTCAGCAAAAAAATGTTCCTTCTATAAAGGCTTCAAAGTCAGTTTTCTCAAAAGGAAGTTTTATGACATTGGCCCTTTTAGAACCAAGTATAATACTGGCATTAATGAGATCAGTAGGTAATTTTCATACTACCTAAGAAACTTCAATTGATAATCTAATGTAAAAATAAAATTTAATTATTAGCCTTGTTAATAAAGTCTTCATCCTCATTAACATAACCGTTTTTACCGTTGAAACCCTAATTTATTTTAACGTTTTCACTGCTACTGGGGTACATATTCGTCATCGCAAAAACTGCATAATGGCAGGAAAATAAGCGTAATAGATAAATGCTTTATCTTTAAAAAAATGAAGATATTTATCAATGTATTGAAATTGTCATCCATGGAAAACAATTCAAAGATTTTCCTAGAATTTCAAACCTATAACCCGCTAGTGACTTAAGTGTATGAATGCTTATATTCAAATATAAATTCAGCTCTGAAAGGGTTAAGCTGTTTTTTCAGTTTTCTATGTTGGCCAAATTTCCCAAGAGCAAAATACTGATCCTCTAATTCACTGAATAGAAAATAAACATGATTTTAAAATAGTTTAGTTTATGGACATATCACTCGCAGCCAACTTGGAAGCTTTTCTGTTACGCTGTGTATTTATACTGTCAATGTTGTGAAGGATGAACGAATATTCGTGAACAGTTGCCTGAAAGCATATTTGAATCTGTAGTTGTAAAGAATCACAAGAGTCCGCTTTTTGTCAAAGTAGAGTTAAGAGCGGTACAGCATTATTCAATGGTAGATGTATGTTTTCATGCATAAACAACATGCGTTCTTTAGCTTCAAATGGTTGTACGGAATGGTGAATTTATTATTAAGTTATTCTTCATTCGCAAAGTGCCTTCACTCTTCTTTCTGACTCTACCTTTTTGGTTCACTAATTTTTTCAGCAACTACCAACAGTAGCACAAAACTGTTGAACGTCTTCGTCTTTTAAAAAAACCATATTCATTTGTGCTTACCGTTGTAAGAAAGACTTGCTAATAGGCACGTGGTTATAGTGTTTCTGTTAGATGCTATAGAAATCAAAACCAACTTGTAAGTTTCTACTTACGGAACAGTCTATTTCTCAATCCTTTTTAGTTCCATCACAAAGGATAATTAAATTACGAGCTTAATTAAAATCGAGAAAGAGTAATTAAGTCACGAAGGCTACAATGGACACGTGACTTGAATGAAAGGATACAAGGAGAACTTAATTTTCTGATGGCTGGTAGCAAGCAATCGCCTTTAGGCGAATTGCAGACTCAAATAGGCATGTAGGCTATTATAAATTTTATTTTGGACTGAATACCTAAAGCTTTAATCTCTTTCTGTAGATTTCTTTCTAGGTAAATTGATATTGCATTAAAGTGCAGTAATCAACTAGTATTCAGAAGTGAATAACATACTTGCCTTAGAAATTATATTTTGAACTGGGTGTTCCGAAACTTAATTTCTTTTTACAGTTTTCTTTCTAGATAATTTATTGATATTGCTCTGAAGTGCAGTAATTAGTGTCAAAAGTGAATAGCATACTTACTTTGTCTGTACTCAAGTTCATGTTTATAATGCCTCCGAAATATGCGAATATGTTAGCCTATATTCATGTAGTATTTGTTTGTAATTTTTTTTTTTTTTGACAGAAATTTAAACCAGGATTTTTTTTCGTTTGCTTTATGAAATAAAATGTTTCGTTTGACGACTTTCATTTACTGTTTAAGGGCTATTAGATTGTCAGACATGCTTTCTATAATAAAATACGTAATTTAGATTATATAAACACAATGAATGTATTGTAGAAAAATTTGCTAAGCCTTCTGTAAAGTACCGGTCGGTTATCCGGGTATCTAATAGGCTATCTGATACCAGGCTTTCAGTCTTTTTTTTTTATCTCATTGTAATAACAATCATCCATGAACTATTAAAGTAAAGTTCGAGGGTTACATATAATAAGACGAAAGGTATTTCGTGAATCGTTAGGTGATACAACCGTTTATTGCATTAAAATTGTTTTTACCTTTTTCCTTCTTTTTACGAAAATTACTCTTGAGAATGAGTAACAGTTTATGAGTACGATCGACGGAAGTATACATTAACAATATATTTAATAATTAATAGAAATTATGTTGGAAGTCCCGTTTTCACATCACTGTTCCTACATTTTTGGTGCATTTTATTATTTAGTTAGTGCCAGTATGGTACCGGTACTTTATGAGATTGTATGGTGGACGGGAAATATCTGTCCGTCCGTCCATCCGTGCGTCTGTACGCCCGTAACTCGATTAAGCGCCAAATGGACCAAATCGGTTGACCGGTACCGGTGTAACGACTAATTAACGGTCAAATGTTTTTTTAAATGGCAAATCATCACTACACTACAACAAAGCCGCGTTGCTAGTCATATCCACGGCCTCTCAGCTCAGGCCGACTGGATGAATCAGCCCATTACATTGTGCTGGATGAAAATTGTATTTTTGTACAGAAGTAGAGAAATGCCTAATAAGTGTTGTGCTGTACTAAGTTATAGTTATAATAATGCTAACGGAGAGTCTGTCCAAGTGTATAGATTAAACTAAAATGAATCCAGACGGCTTAAATAGATATCTGCAAATTACAGAGAAAATTTTATACCTTCAGATAATTCGTGGTAAATAAACACTCGTTGATGATAAGTATTTGTCAGTATTTTGTTAAACCCATACCGTGGTATAATAATTGTGATTTATAGTTTGTGGAGGGTATTTGTTTACGTTACTGCTAATGAATTGCTTACTAAACGTACACTGTTATTATAATATTATATAGGGTACTCTATTAACAATAAACATGTTTTAGATAGGCCTAAATAACAATATTAATAGTACATAGTCTGTGCCATTTATATCAGGTGCATGTAAAATATGGCCTATTTTGGCACTTTGTTATATCAGTTTAACTTTTGTTGTTGTTATTATTATTATTATTATTATTATTATTATTATTCTATTCGTTGAAGGTTTAAGTTGCTTTTCGCAAACGCTAATGACCCACTTACTGTATATTCAGGAATAAGACACCTCATCCCATTCTATACTGAGGTAGTGTTCTCAAACTACTCATTGGTCATTTAGGAATCCGGCTTCGATTTCAAATGTTGCACTAAAAACAAGCAGATTTTTTCCATGTTGGCCCCTTTATAGCCTACCAATTCGGTCACGTAATTTCTCTTAAAACTGCTTTCGCTGTACTTGGTTCCTTTATAATATAAGCTAGTTTTTGCGCTATCACCTCTTACGACATTCTTCATAGAAGCAGTATGTATAGCTCTTAATAGCAGATGAAAGGAAGGAACTGCGGTTATTGTAGTGTGGAGCTGGCACGAGGCATCCAGTTATTGTTTGCACAGTATTTACAGCCCTTTATTGCTACACACGCATCTTTATATGATGTACACTCCTTTCACTTCAGCTTTATTATTGTGGCCCTGGGACTTTTAACTTTATTGTATCACGCTGCTTTATGTGTTAAGCATATTTATTTGCATTATAAAGATCCGTGAGTAGAATAGAGAAAGTTAAGTGTTTGGAAGAATGCTTTATTTGTTGAATATAAAACTGGTGTACGTTTTAAAGTTCTGTTTATTCCTTTACTCTTTTACTTTCTCTGCCCTTACCGTAAGTACAGTGAGTCTCACGCAAGAGTTGGCCAATGACGCGGGTTTCTGCGTCGCGGCGGACGCAGCTCCAACTCCCGAGCGCTCGGGTGAAATATCTACGCAAATAAAGCCGCGATCGGTGTAATGATTCAGGTTCTCACATTTACAGTTAAAATTACAATGAAAATAACCACGTACCTCATCACAAGAGATGTTGGAAATGTTCTCCTCTTGCATCCACACAATACTGGCACTTTTTTTAGTAAATTTTCTTTCACGCGCATAACTTCAGCTTCCGAGAAAGAGTTCATTTCTTTTGTGATATTGTCTTTAAGTTCTTCTAATGTATGGGAAATTGACCTATTCACTTTATTTTTCAAGTTTCCCCATAAATAATATTCACATACTCTTACAATAGGTAGAGGAAGGATTGTGTTCGAACCTGATATTCGATGTAGAATTTTCAGCATTTTGAGGTTCTCCGAATCTAATATATGTGTATATGCATCTATATGTGTATCTGTGTATAGCATAGGATGAGAACGAGAAATCGTAGTCAAATCCTTAACAATACACGCAACCTCAAACAAAAGTACAACTTTTACATTGAATTAGTTTACACGGATGATTCTATGACATCTCAGTTCATGTTCCACCCCAATCTTGTTGACTGAATTCCAAAGTGCTATTTTTCTCTTTAGATTACTAAGATGTAGAAGTGAATGTCTGTAATGATGTTTAAATTATGTGTTACACTCCTGGCAATGATCCACGGTTGTCTGATACAAGTGACATGTCTTGCTTTGTGAGTTGTTGAAGTACCGCGAATTCTCGTCATATGCCACGAGATGAAAGAGGCACAGACCACGCCTTATTAGAGGCAAATGGTCCTTTTATTTTTTCTATTCTCGTAAGCTTTCGGGAAGGTCATACCACATCATGAATTTGTGGAGATGTTAGCTCAAAAGCAGACCTATATAGCATATAAGCCTACCTAAAGTACGGAATCAGTTATATCAAGTGTAAAACATTCCGTGAGGATATCTTCGTGTTTGTTTCTAAAAAAAACTGATGAGCTAGTCTACTCAGAAGTCGTATACATGGTTAATACAAAATAGCTTAACTACAACTGCAGGGTTCCACTGCTACAGTAAACTAAGAAAGAGCTCGTAAAATTTTATTGAGAATGTGTTCAATTTATCAACGAATCTCGTATATTGAGAAAGAAACCTACTATTTCTCGAAAAAGTGTATTAGGCTGAAAACTCATTATAATTAGTTCCAAATACATTGACACTGAATTCCTTTGTGTTTAGCACAAACGGCAAATACTGATAAGGCAAACTTGGAATATAAAAAGGCATACACACATACCTTATTGAATGAATGATGTTTCTTGTTAGTTACTCCTGACTTACTAAGAAAGAGAAAGTAATTATAATCTTGTCAATAAGACAACGGCTGTCAGAGAAACAATATGGCGAAATTCTAAACCAACCATATTGCATTATTTTGTAGGTTTAAATAAAGTAGACTGATTTGATACTGTACTTTTAAAATCAAGAAAACTAACTCTGAAAAGTTACTTTAGTCTTCCGATTGAGTTGTCAGGTTTCGTTTAATTAGTTCTGTTTTAAGGTAAAGGATATAGAAACAAAATTAGCTCATTTAATTTCAAAGGAGATAAAAGCTTCAATCTTGAAATATTTAACATCTCTTGTAATATTGATGAATTTTATAGTGTAACATAATATTATGTGATTAAAAGTTTTCATGCATGATAGGGTAATGTAGGTAGCGTACAATCCTAGACCCCTTGTTTGGGGCTTTAGTTCAATAAGTGCTACGTCAACTTTTGTGGTTGTCTAATGTGTACTCATGCTGACTTAATCTTCCTTTATCTTTCCAGAAATCGCGAAGGTTCGGGCGTCTCTCTTCCAGATAAATGGCACAAAGAAAGATCCATTGGTCTTACCGGATGCTGAAGGACCTCCTACAACACTCACAGAAAAAGTATACGTCCCTGTCAAAGAACATCCAGATGTAAGTACAATGACCTCTTTATACAATCCCTGTATCTATAGAGTTAGTTTCAAACATTTTTTCTGAAGTCTTTTTATTCTGAAGACTCACATATTCAGCCTAATAATTCTTTTATAGCTAAAAGAAAGTGAGCTTTGGAATTACTAGCCTTTTTGACCTACTGTTAAATTCAGGATTTAAGGGCCACTGAGACAGCGCACCCTAGACAATCGCGCAAGAATTATAATAAACATAAAAAAAGAACTCAATTTCAAACAAACGTGAACCTCTGATGTAACTTAATTGAGTTCAGAATTTACGTTATACAGACACCGGTATTTTTATTATAATTATTAGTCTGAATTTTTTGCCCTTGGTAGTTGTAGAGCAACCTATAATTTTACCCGCGGCTAATACCGTTAACACCTCATGTCAGTTTTGTTTAATTTTTGATCGATTGACGATAAGTTTTAATAGAATTTTAGACGGACCAGAACAACAAGAAAAGGGTATTCTGCTGGATTTATCAGTAAGTTACATCAGGATTTGCTTACTTTGCTTCGATCAGAATATATAACTAACATATAACGAACGTTTATTCGATGATGATATGCGCATATTCAATTAGGCTTCGGGCATAATTTTTTGTATAAACTAGATGAAGTCCGGCTACCTCTGCGTGAACATTTCATTACAATCTCAAATTCCTGTGCTGCCTCAAAATGCAGAATATAAAGGTTATTATTTTCTATATTAAATTAGTTCATGTCACGATGTAGGATCTTCGTAACTTCTTCCCCTTCAAAATGAACACCATGGCTTAACATAGAACCGTGTGATCAGTCCATTTGTGATTATTTTCGTCCATTTCTTACTCAAAGCACCAAATTAAGCATTACCAGATTGTTTTGAATAGAAACTTTTAAAATGGATATAACAATAGAGCTTTAAACTTTATAGTGATTCCTTAAATTTGCAAAGTACCGTTCACTCATTAATAAGAAGAAATCTACATTTAAACTTCTAAGTTTTAATCAATGTAGAGCTCAGCAATTATACGTAAATATTTGTTTCATTCAATTGCATCTTGTTAATAATTGAAAACTGTAACAGTTACTATATGCCGAAATTAGCAGTCAGTCAGTTCCGAATGTTTCTCAATGCTCCTAGTAAGGTTCATGTGCTCTGTCACCTAAGCCAATTTTAACTAGGTGAGAAACGTGACAGTATTTTTTAATTATAATAATAATTAAGGAATCGCGCACAATGTGCATTATCTTAACCTAAGACTTAACCTACCCAGTCCTGAACCCGGCTATAATTACAGCTATAATTATTTAGGACAACATATTTTGTACATTTTTACTGCACATAAATCCTTTCTCTAGTGATCACTCTTCATAAGCATATTAAATGATGTGGAAGTGAAGTTTCAGTAGGTAGCATTCTTTCTTTAGGCCTACAGATATCCTAGATCCTACTAGTGTTCGGGGTTCGGAGCTACATTAACAAATTCGTACCTCTTTAGCTTGAGGCAAACCATAAGTTTGAACTAACATCACGTCATCGGAACTATCTACCAGTAAAAACAATTTTTCCTGTAAAGAATAAGAGCGTCGAACTCCAAGCAATGAAGATGTTATTAGGCCTAATGTAATACAAATTAGGCAGACCTATAATATTTCCTTCCCAAGCCTGTAACTTAGCTATTTCAGAATCATTGCTTCGTGTTCAAACACTAAGGCGATGAGAATTATGACCACTGCAGAGCGACGTGCAAAGGCTGGAATAGTGAGTTACACAATGAAATAGAAATGCAACAAGTACGAAATTCAGAATACAAAGTTGCTATCTTATTGTGAGAGAACTGATAATTGGCAATGAAATGGGGGGAAATGCCAGAAGCTGCGTAATATCTTCTCCCGCATGTTTCGGCTTTTCTTATATGAATCAATAATTAGTTATTCCTTATTAATTGAATTCACTTGATGTTTGCAAAGGTAAGGGTACTTCCGATATTGCTTGCGACGCTAATTATCTTTTTAAATAAAACGTATAAAATACTTAACTGAAATCGTAGAACTTCTGGTTTGATATTGTGTCATTTATACTATTCAGAAATCATGTCTGTTGAAATGGGATATTCAAATTGATAGCGTCTAAAACATTCTGGTTTCTTCATACTGAAAGAGTGATGTAATATAGCCTATACAAGAAAGAGGAAGTGTTATTGCCTGATAGACATGCCATCTGATTGGATGCTGTAATTGCATCTTTCCTATTTCACTTTCAGTTCCAATGACAGCTTAGTTTCAGTTTACGTAAAGATACCATCTCTCGTGTTAATATATTTTCTAATATGCGCTTGCTTGTAATATTATTACATTAAAACTTAACTCTTGAGCAGCCTTTGTTAAAATCAATCTTATTTAAACGTGTTATTTTTTACTCGTTCGTTTAGAAAATTCGTTAAGGGAAAATCTAAATCCCACTACTAGTAGCGTATTTTACGGACCATAAGACGCACTTTTTTACTTTAAAAACAGAGCCTTGAAACTTGGGTGCGTCTAATGGTCCGAAGTACCCCAAAAAATTAAAAATATGGAAAAATTGCCGCAATACCATAGTTATAGACAAGGTGTTATAAACGATAAGATAGTTACAAATTTTGGCACAGACTGTGCATTAGTGAATTGTCACTTGAGTTCTTTTATACGAAAGGAGTTGTCTCCGTCGGGTGTTTAAATGAAGGTAATGGCCTCTAAAACAGCCTTGTCCCGTTACACTCACCGTATGGTGAACTGAGGGTGTAAAAGGGTGTAAAAGTATTTTCAGTCCTTCAAGAGAAATCAGTTCGGTAGTTAAAATTTACGCTTTGCCACGTGTTAAGAGATTTTCTTACATCGCAGGTTTTAAGTTAGAAGTGATTTACACTGATTCCATTGCACAAGGTTATAATTTGTTTATGCAATGAAGTATATTATTCCCTTCAAAATTTTTCGTAGAATCACATTAAATTTCTTTTCCTTTAAATTTCCATTCTAAAATCAAGGTGCGTCTTATAGTCCGTAAAATACGGTAGTTTATAGATCATGCACAACGAAAATTCACTAGTAACTTACAGTAAAAAGAATCGAGAGCGTTGAAGTCAATTTTTCGTTCCATTAATTGATCTTGGTTGTAATCTAAAGCCGTTGTAATCTAAATCTAATCTGCAGAAATGAAAGTGCGCTTTATTCTACATTTCCGTTACTATTTTAATAAAAGAAAAGTAGTTAGTGGTGAATTTCATGTAAGTTTGCTTCCGGTGGAATCAGGACTGCATCTTATGGGAAAAGTATAATAGGCCTACGCATGTAAACAAAGTAGGATTTCTTTATGACGGTAATAATAATGGGTTTGATACACATTTAACTTCTAAAAGTGATTCTTATGGCTTGTATGACAAGCAGCAGTAACGTCGAGATTTTGCGTTGGCGAACAACGAAGAATAATTAAAATCTATAATTGATTACTTTCGTCATGTAAACGTTGAAAATACGCTAAGCTAAGACGTCATTGTTTTACTGGATACCCGAACTTATCCTTATTTACGCGGTTATGATGTAGCTACTCCGGTCACGAAAATAATCATTAACGGCCATGGATGTCATCCTGCTGACCACATGCCCCCCAATCATGCTATCTGCCTATGGTAGACTATTCAGTGGTCGGATGGTAGCCCTAGTCCCTTCAGGGATTTAGCGCCTTAGAGTTTAGTTTTTTTTTATTATGTGTTCTATTTCTAATACACTAATCGTTTATAGAAGAATTTCTGTAACTAACGGATCAGATTCTCTGACGAGTTACTGATGAGTTGAATAAAATCTCCTCAAGTGGATGGCCACATGTGCATCTGTTTTAATTATCTTCTGCCCCGATCTCGGGAAATACGAGACTTAACTTCATAGCGAAAGGATTAACCCCTTTGATATCAGACTCCTAACAATTTCTGTTTATCTGTTAGTACAGATACTAACCTTTCAGACTTGTAGGACTTAGATACATGTGTAATATCTGCAATTTTACCGTATGGGCACTCGGTTTACTACAGAGTTGAAGCTTTATAGGCAAATACATTATATAGAGTGTTAATGAAAGAGTTTTGCAGAATATCATGGCTTATGGAGGAATCAAAGAGGATATAAACTACGATACTTTTAGTTACAAACATGTGGTTGGAAATCTCTCTTTAGCAAAATATAAGTTTAATTGAAATCATCGATCATAATATTATTTATTTTACGTTCGCCTATTATTTTCCTTTGTCTTAGTGTGGCTTTAATTGCAATATAATATGTAGGGTATGTTATTTACTGCAAGTGTTCACAGTGGATCCACCAATGTTAATACAAATCAGTCACCGATGAAGCATATTCTGATGCACTTCTGTAAGATGCCTGGCATGTCCTGAATTTCCCCAGGCTGCCACACAACGACCTACGGTATTAGCGTTATGTTTTCAATTGTCGCAACTGGTGTCTCATAAGCTTACGTTTTCATGTGAAAAAGTCAATTTGCTTAATGTGGCCTGATCATTTCGACCTAACTAAAGGAGTAGGAGTTAAAAAAATTCGTAGTAATATGAACATGCATAGTCCAGTGTGATCTTGCTCATCTTAGATTCCACGTTTATCAGGATCTCGCCGAGCCATAGTGTCTAACCTCTGTCATGGAAATTATGACCAAGCATACAAACCAGACCTTTTAAATAAACTGTGAGAAATGTTCTATTATGTGGAATATGAAACAAAGAATATGCAATTTTAAAGAATTTGTGTAGGTTTATATGACGACCTTAACTATGTCAATAATATTAGAATGGAGAAGTAAAGGGATGCTGAAGAAGTTAGTATTGGATAGCGAAATTATGTAATATGTAGCGAAATATTCAAGTTATAAACGTTATAAACGTTTTCTTCATAGGCTTAACTACAGTGGTATTCCGATTGCCGGATCATTTGCCTACGATTTACGAGGTAATTTCGCAGTTTCTATAAATGATTCTTATTAATAAGTTCTGGCTGTTCGTGAATTTTCTGTTTAACTTTTTCTCCTGCGGACTTAAAAGCTATGGTCTGTTAAGGGAGGTACCAATCAAGGATCACACATATTAGACCAAAACATAGAGGGACTCCCTGATGTGGGATGAGCACAGTGCAAATCCTCCTTAATAATAGGCCTACACGGGAAACATCAATGGTAACTCACAGGAACGTTTAAGTTAGATAGGAACTAAATAATTCGACAGTCGTTTTGTGAACGGGAAGAACTCTGAAATAAACGACACTGTTCGACATAGCTTGGAATTATAGTCGTGAATACTGTGACGTCATCTTTATCAGTGATGGCATATTCATGCTTAGAAATTATAAATAAAAATAAAGACTAATTAAAATATGCATTTATTTAACAATAGTCTTTAGACTCTTCTGCGTTTTAGCATGTGTCTTATATTTTGCTAAAATATAGAAGTTAATATCAAATATAGCATACACATATTTAATTGGCTATTGCAATCAGTATTGACCTATGCATACTCGGATGGAGATGTCCTGCTGCGCCTTTTACTTGAATTCCTTCGTGTATCTTATATATTATGTGACATGTTAAATGTTAATGGGCTCATATGACGATTACTTTTAAACAATAGTGTACTTTCTTTGACAAGTTAATGTAAGTTCCGCCTACAAATGGTTCTGCTTACGTCCAAGACCTGTGTAGTTCCTAGAAGATCACGGTCTTCTAAATGTTACAGAAGTTATTAAAATATTTTAGGGGGGTACTTGGAATCACGGAGATAGTACAAGGTGCTTAGAGCATTCAGTAACGCCCTCTAAGTGGAGATTCGACAAGAAGAAATTGCTTAAAGCGGTCATTTATTTTCTATAATGTTACTCTTACATCACGAGTTAAGAGTGAATGAATGTTTTGGAGCTATATCACATGATCAAAGTACTATGAACTATAAATCTTTTTAGAATCTTGTATTGGACTGTACAAGGCTATAGCATTTTTAGTTACACAGCTGTGAGCACTTAATAAAAGTAGAATGGACACATTCAAGGATTTAGACTATTGGAGTTATAAAAGTTAAAATATCACTGGATATAGCACTGATATTACTTCCCGACAGGACAACATTTAGGATATATTTTGGATACTTTAAATCTTTATTAAGTTGCTTAAATCTTGTTGGTGTACTACAAGGCCAAAAGAAAAATCAGTAGATGGACCACCGAAATTACTTTCCTTACACGACAGCATTCAGGATACTTCAAATGACTGCCAGATTTCTTCACTTTTGTTGGTATTTTACACATATTCAAATAAATGGGAACCTCAGCTTACCATTTCCAGTGTGACTCGAGGTACAGTGTTTAAACATAGGATTTCTCAATTAGGGTACATTGATACATTACAGTACAATATCCGAAACAAAATAATTCTTTCCAGGGGAAAATAACTGGTTAAAATGAAATGAAAATTTCCGTCTTAAAAAGTTGCTAAATTTAAATGAGACTTCATTACAGTAGGCCTCCTTAAACATAAAATTTCTTTGGCCCTTGTACCACAGCTGAGTACTATTCTATATTTCCTTGGATAAAATCTTTCTTATTCGTAATGAAAGTGATCTAATTTAGTGAACTGAATAAAAGTACTAAGTCAGGGGGAGAGGTACTCTTAACTCCGTAAGATTTATATAGATTTAAAAACGTTGACTGGGATTAAACAAAAGAGTAAAAGAAATCTTCTAATGTAATATTAGCTCTTATATTCAAGATACAACTGACGCGCAAAATTTTAAACATCCTATATTTGTATTAGAATGCATCAGAGAATGTGTTTACATTTTAGATAACAGTGGCACTTTCTATTTCCATCCAGATGCTTAAATCCTGGCAAGAGGCCACTGGAATCGTATCCACCATATCGACTGAGCTCATAAGTTTACTATAATTACCTCTTAATATGGTTAACAGAAACTCCCACCAGTCGAAAGACGGTGAGTATGAGCTCCCATCGAGTGATGTAAGTTCAGAAGTCTGAAGCATTAACCCTTGGAGGCATGAAGGGGGTCTTTAAGGCCTGTTCTAATATCTCTAGCAAAGCACTTTACTGCCAATCTGTGAACGTTGTTGGTACGTCTAATATTTTATATTGGCAGTTGATACATGTGCTATACTCCAGTCATGACATGGGTTATGTACCAAAGAAGAGCATTTTTTTTCAATGTGTCAGTATTAATCCGTACGGGACTTCATAAAAGTGATAACTAGGGCCCGGATTTTTATGTGCTAAAAAACTTAAAAATATTTATTTTTTATGTGCTAAAAATGTTAAAAATATGTGCTAAAACAAAAAAACAAAAAACAAAAAAAAAAAACAAAAAAAAAACGAGAATGCTCGTAACTTACTAGAACAAATTATATTGAAACTCACCAATTGCAGCTAAACATCAGATATTATAAAATGCTGACTGGAGTTGCAGTGCACAACAAATGTCATCTCCAGATTATGGATCACAATTCCTTGCCTATTATCTGATAATTATGCCTTATATTGAGAAAAGGAACGTTCAACATCGCACGATGTTAACCTTGCATATTTGAAGAGAGGTATATCACTAACACACACACGATCAAGTTCACTTATGTTTTGGCCTTCCAAAACTTGAGCGACTTTGCTGAGATAATTGCTATTTTTCTCAAACATACCTTTAAATTTTGTTCTTAGAACTTCTATTTTCGAACCTGAGATAGTGTTAAGTTGCCTTTCAACATATTGTACTTCTTTAACTGAATTACGCAATGTTGAGATTGGGTTCTGTTCTTCCCCGATAAGCAAGTGCAAGTGAATCACTCTCACCTCATTGCAAGTGAAGCATTTGTGTTGAATTCTTTCGAGATACAAATTTTTGTTGTAAAATGTTTTTTTTATGTAAACAATTGATAGCAGAACTCTCTAACTTTGTCTAACTTTGCCTCATTTCATCACATTTCCGACTTTTCCCGTGGATTTTCCAAAAATTTTCTTTCATACAAACCTTCTCCAGACAATTACGATCACAACAAAACAAAAATCAGTCAAATCGGTCGAGCCGTTCTCAAGTGATGTGGCAACAACCCTTTTGTAAATTCATTTTTATTAATATAGATAACATTTGGATTTTGCTGTTGTCGGACCTTGATATGAGCATCAGGAAAAAAATTACATTAAAAAATCCGGAAAACTACTTATAATAAATATGTATTTATGGAGAAAATATCGAAAATATTTATTCACATAACTTTTTTTGTAAAATATGTGTTTTTGTATGAAATAAAATTTGGAATTTGCGTTTGTCGGACCTCGATTTGGGTATTAAACTTTGTTTTAGGAATGTACGCATCAGGGGAAAAAAAAAAAAAAACTTTTTTTTACATACAAATCCGGGCCCTAGTGATAACATTAACTGACAACATTATCCGCGATTACATTAAGCGGTGTTCACTGCACTGTACAAGAATGATAGAATGAAATTATTATAATAGTCTCTGTTCGGCCGTCATAGTGAAGATGGTGTCTGGAGAGGTTTCTTATGTGTGTGGGGGAGGCTGTGGCCTCGCTATTTCGGGAATTCCACGCAGCAGAAATAGCAGCCCCGTCACATGATCCAGCCGGGCTCTTCAACTTTACTAGTCATCTCTGATTGAGTTAAGAAAGGCAGACATGAAGTTAATACTCGTATTAGACTGTCTTTTATAAAATTATAAATTTATTAGGTTTATCAATCAGAAGTGTAATATAGGCTACCTGAAGTTATTATGTGCTTTAAAATAAATCGGAACAAAGAACAAGTGTATTATTGATGTACAATTTTAGTTCTAGTTGATGTAGTTCCAAAATCAATTATTAGCAGCATAAAGGAGGTGTTTACCCCGATCAAAAATAGCATAAATCTTTTGGCTCTATAATATTTCCCTGTATGGTAACATCTTTCTTCTTCTTCTTCTTCTTCTTCTTCTTCTTCTTCTTCTTCTTCTTCTTCTTGTGTACTGCGTGCCGTTGGAAGGAGAACTTTCTTTCATTACCTCTGCTGAAAACGATTCGAGGAATCGGCTATTTCTTGAAGATGTAAATATTGAGTACCCCTTTCCCCCCTTCATGTTCACGCCATATGAATGTATTTCATCCTCCTCGAGTGACTCCCTGTAGAGAATGATGAAGCTGAAGCAGCTGGGTAATGTGTGGTAGCAAAAAAGACTTAAATTGCGGTGTCTTTCACCTTTAATTGAATTATGTACGCCTATGCTGTAATCAAACGACTGCGACTGGTGTGGTCGTTAAAATAACTGTGGTATAGATTCTACATTCATATTCCGTGAATATTTTGGGAACAGACTGATTTAAGCCTAATTGGACCAGTCATATTTTGATTCATTATTTAAATGTACAAAATATTAAACATTAATAACTAGACTAAGTATAAATACAATATTATTGTTCTATACATAGGCCTACTCACCAATCCAGTCAGTGCAGCCGAAATATATTAATTAAAAACTTTTTACGGAAAGCTTAATAAAAAAAAAAGCTGTGCAAATATACTGCACAAACTTTCTCACATATACATGTGTTTTGAATTGTATTATCGAGGTTTCAAGGTTGACGAAAGAAACTGAGTATGTACCATTCAAAAAGTAATGTATAATCTCCATCCGAGTTTTTCATATATTTTCCTTATAGCCTAGCATCAAAAAGTTACAGTGGACAAATAATTGCTCCAACTATTCAATGGATTGAAATTTCCTTGGTGAAATAAGCAAATTATAAAAGAGAATGCAAACTAAGTAAATAAAAAAAATGATTTAGGTCCACTTTAATTATTGATATTCTTATGTGGAGATGTTTTTCTGAACCTAAGTGGTACAATATCTAAATACTTTTTTTTTTAAATTCAGGCTTATTCAATAAAATATAGTAATCTGCATTTAAGCTTACTATTTTCTTTATTAATAATATCATTGCTATGATTGTTGTTAATATTTTTATTGTTAATATTATTATTACTACTACTTTATTTTGTATGCATTAACTGCATATAGGTCACATCACGTGTTTAGAATGTTTGCGTGTACCAGTAGTTTCTTGTAATAATTCATTCGTGTCCATCTGTTTCTATTGTTCAGTGATGTCTTCTTATCTGATATTCATTTTAAACGATTATAGTATCCGGTGACATAAACAGCGATGAGTTATGGAAAGTAAACGTGTCCTACAAATCCGGCGTTTGCCTTTGCGAATGAGGACTCCATGAAATATCGAAGTCATTTTGGCTGGACACGAGGTTTGATTTGAACCCAGGACCTCTTGCCAGTTAGCCTATATCACCTTGCTCTCTTTGGTTTTGGTGTGTTCATTACGACTGAGGTATACTGTATTTCACAACAATTAGTTAATTATTTTCTTCTTACTATGGTTTACAAAAGGTTGTCATACCAAATTTAATGAAAATCTGATAAAGCGTATTCGATTTATAGCGGCACGCAAGGACAAACCACACACATTTATCATACAATATATTATATTAATATAAATATCTCATATATTTTATAATATATATTGATTAGTCCTCTTTTGAGTTTAGCCGGCGATTATTGTACAATCTTCATTCGTGCCTTACGTGTTTATTCTCCGTCGAAACATTTCTGAAACAGCAACACTGCTGCATTTTTTCAAGGTCCCTAATTGTCACTTTTTATGTATTGAAGTGCACGCAAGGATTACATAACCTTGCGCGTTAAAATGCAATCTTGTTAATATGACAATATCTATAATTTAATCCTTATTTGCATGAATTAACATAAATTGCTTGTTAACTGAATTGTGAGGCCAAGTTCGTGGGTTAGTACTCAATCACGAACGCACTGAAGTCATATCATTTTTCTTGGGATCTTTTCAGAACTTGTTATTCTTTAAATTAGGCTAGTTTCATCGACGGCTTGAGATGAAAGGTGACTGTACCATATTTCTATACCATAGTACACATAGGTAGGTCCGTCTTACCTGCTGTTAAGTTTTGTCAGAACGGAAGTATTAGAAACTAATCCTGAAAAAATGGAATGAATGGAAATCAGCTGACTTTTAGCAGAATAAAGTAATTTATAATTCTGAAAGGAAATAGGAAAATATATAGGCCTATAACGTTACTCTTTTGACAAATTTAGGAAAATGTTGGCCGTTGTCTATTTTACAAAGTGAGAATGTGTGAAAATAATAATCTGATATGTCACTTTCCCTACTCAAATCATGTCATAATTTTGCACTTCACGTTTCAGTATATCTAGTAGCCTAAGTATCAAAATTGAGCGCCTGATTCAATGGACAAAATAGGCATAAAATTGTTACACACTTGATTCAAGTGAATGCCGAAAAGGTAGTCCTTTTCCTCTCATATAAAGCAATTGTAAGATTAGACGAAGTAATACGAGAACATTCGCTTTCTCTCACATCTTCAGAAGTTGCAAGACTCGAATATAGAATTTTTGTTCAATACGACTATTAGTTTTTGCCTTGTTTTCTGCTATGCTGTACACAGAACACAGACTCACGGAAATTGATTCAGAAGACCTCAAAACTCATATTTGTGGTGAACAGTTGTTACTTTCAGAATAGAATACAACTTCGTTACTTTACATATGGTACGGCTACTAGTAGAAAAAGTAACACATTGAAATGAAAACTATGAAATTATTTGTAGTCCTAGTGTTAAGGCTTAATAATAATAACAATAATAATAATAATAATAATAATAATAAACAATAAAAGGAACCAATTCCATTGACGAAGGAGGACTTTCAGTAAGATGTGAGGAAGTGTGAACTTAATAACGAATATTTACATAATAAAGAGAATAGTGTTAAAACTTAAGTAGAAGTGTTGAAAGGTCCGTCGGAAGAGATGCAAAGAAAGAACAAGGATATTTTCCGAAGGACGAGTCATTATAATGAAGGCATAGTCTAAGCTTCCTACAGCATGATGATTTATTATCTACATACGATATTGAGAACATTTTCTTGAGATGGGCATTCTTCTGCATTGTACGGCTATTCCTATTATTCAATTCAATTCAATTCAATTTATTCACCAGAAGAATCTTGTTACAAAATTCATGGTTTCGTCACTTAAGTCTAATACAATATATGATACAACTTGTTAACACTGAGATATAAAATACTTATATTAGGATTAAGAGGAAATCTCTCCTTCAAAAAGCATAATTAAGCATAACTAAATTGGTAAATCTACCATCTGTATATCAAGAAATTCATGGACAGAAAAGGGTTGATACAATAACAGGATTTTTTTAACTTTATTTTTAAAAGCATTGTTAGAAAGAGCTTTAAAACCATTGGGTAACTTATTATAAATATTTATTCCTTGATATGTTATACTATTTAGGCATTTTGTGAGCCTATGTTTATTTAGATGAAGATGATTAGCTATTCTGGTATTATGAGTATGATATTCAGAGTTTTTTGTGAAAGATTCTTTAATCTTATGTACGAAACATATAGTTTCTAAAATATAGATACTGGGCACTGGTAAAATTTTCAACTTTTTAAAAACTTCTCTACTAGGAGTGCGAACTGGCACTTTCAACATAATTTTTGCTATTTTCTTTTGTAATTTGAAAATGGTTGCTATTTTTGATGATGTACCCCAGATACAGATACCATAAGTAATTTGTGAGTATATAAGTCCAAAGTATACAGATTTAATAGTTTCGAGAGAGACTACTCTAGCAAGAATACGGAAGGCAAAGTAAAGTCTACTCAGTTTATTTGCTATGTAGTCTATATGCGTATTCCAAGAAAGATTTGATTCAAACCAAATTCCCAGAAATTTGGTATTTATACTTTCCTCAAGGGTTGTTCCGTTAATATGAATAGTAAAAGGGTTGTCAAGTTTCTTTTGGTGGAATCGCATAAGTATTGTTTTTTTTACGTTGAGGTGGAGTTTGTTATCTTTTAGCCATGACTGTAAGTGTGAAATTGTCAAATCCACTTTTTTTAGAAGTGTAGTTGAGTCAGCGTCATTAAAAACCAGGTTAGTGTCGTCTGCAAATAATATTGTATGAGCATGAGGTAATTCAGAAGGAAGATCATTTATGTATATTAAAAAAAGCAGAGGCCCTAGAATACTGCCTTGAGGAACTCCATCTTTGAGAAGCATGGCAGTTGACTTAGCTGATTTAATTTGAACAATTTGTGTTCTGTTTTGCAAATAAGATATAAACCAATTGTTTGCAACCCCTCTGATTCCATACCTATCCAGTTTTTTACATAAAATTTTGTGGTTGACAACGTCGAAAGCCTTTGTCAGGTCAAGAAAAATGCCTAATGTTTCTTCTTTTTTATCTAAGGATTGTAGTATTTTATTTATAAAAGCAAAAAGTGCATCATTTATTGACTTATTTTTTTGAAATCCAAATTGTGAGGGGGAGATTATCTTATGGGTATTTAGGAAGGAAATAAGCCTATTGTACATGACTTTTTCTAAAATTTTTGAAAAGGAGGATAGAAGTGATATTGGTCTATAGTTTTCTACTTTGTTTTTATCTCCTTTTTTGAATATAGGTTGGACTCTGGCTATTTTGAAACAGTCTGGAAATATTCCTACCGATAGTGAGCAGTTGCAGATATCAATTAGCGGTTCAAGAATATAAGAGTAACTGTTTTTTACGACAACGTCTGGTATTTCATCTATACCTTGCGAATATTTGTTTTTTAAATTGAGAATTATCTTCGTTATTTCATTTTTTGTTACTGGATTAAGAAAAATAGAATTTGGATTTGAATTTGAATTTGTTTGAGACATACTAATTAAAGTCACATTCTGGAGAGATTTACTCTTAAGATCCTCGATGACATTGACAAAGTATTCATTAAAAGTATCGGCGATGACTTGAGGGTTTTTTATGACATTTCCTGATTCTATAAGTTTTATATCATCTTGTTTTTTTATTTGACCCGTTTCTTTTTTTACTATCTCCCAAAGGGCTTTAGTTTTATTATCAGATTTATTAATATAATTATCATGGTGATTTTGTTTAGCTTTGGCTATAACTTTTTTTAGGACATTAGTGTACGTTTTGTAGTAAGCTTTGAAAGCATCACTAGATGTCATTCTGTAAACGTTATAAAGAGCTTTTTTTCTCTTACACGAGACCATAATTCCTGGTGTTATCCAGTTTTTCATAGTGCATTTAATGTTAGCATACTCGACTTTCGTTAGAGGAAATGCCACATTAAAGTAATATTGAAAACTTTCCAGAAAATTTGTTGTTTTTTTATGAATATCAGTTTCATCTATTACATTTAACCAGGTTTCCTTGCTTAATAGAAAATTTAGGTATTCTGTGTTCACTTGGTTATAAATTCGTTTCCAAGTTGTTTGCCTTCTTTGTTTTTTATTTCCCGCATTTAGGCTTGGTATAGTGATATGTATGAGGACAGCATTATGGTCAGATATTCCAAGGCTTTTGTTTTCGACATTGTATTCAAATGAAAAATCATTTATTATTATTTGATCCAAACATGTTTGAGAAGTTTGAGTAATACGAGTAGGCGTGCTGATAAGTTTTTTTAGGTTATATTGATTTAGGAGCAAATTGAAATGGGGTACAGTTTTATCTCGTGCTAAGAAATTTATATTGAAATCCCCGCATATAACTAAAGGTATTCGTACATTTTTTTGCAAGAGTTTCACAAGGGTTTCAAATTTTTTTAGAAATATATCAGAATCACCAATGGGAGATCTATATAAACATACAATGTTAATTTTATAATTTTGATACGAAATTTGAGAGACGGCGTGTTCAAAATGTTTTTCTTCATTAAGGTATTCAGTGCTATTTATTACTATACTTTCTATACCATCTTTCACATATATTGCAGCACCTCCACCTTTTTGCTTAGCTCGACAGAAACAACTAGAAAGCTTAAAATTATTAATACTATAGGACTTAATTTCTTCTTTCTCTAACCAGTGTTCTGTAAGACATAAAACGTTTGTGTTCTTTAAGTCATCATGAAGGTATACTTCTAGTTCAAGAATTTTGTTCCGTAGACTTTGTACATTTTGACATGAGAGAGAAATGGTGTTTACAATATTTTTAATCCTATAAGAATCACTACTACTAGTCTTATAGCTGTTATAACTACTGCTATCGCAATCACTGCTATTTCTCTTTATACTACAATTTTTAATTATAGGCCTATTTTCCTTAGGTATATTATTTCTGTTATTTACATAGTTTCCATTAATAATACTTTCAGTGATGATAGTAGATTCATTGACAGCGTTAGTCTTTACATTTGAAGCAAATTTTGTTCCTAAAGTTTCAAAAGTTACCCTTTGTTTAGTATCCCAGATCCTTTTAACGGACTGGGTACGTAGCATATTTCAGTTTCCCTGCTCTATATACTTAAGAGGAATTACTGAATTCATTGATATGCGCTGAGCATCAAGATCTTGTTTTATCATTTTACAGATCTTATTTCCAATAATGGCTTTACCTGATGCGTTGAAGTGCAAACCATGAGTTGTGAATAGATTTCTATCTAACTTACTAACGTCTAGCTCTTTCACATTGTTGAACATCCTGCATAAGGCTGATATTTTTTTGTTCGTAATGTCTATTTCTGCATTTACACATGAGTTTTGCATTAAGTCATACCTGTGAGGAATATTTGCAACGATCACTTTTTTGTCTGTTAGATTCGGTAACTTTTTCTTTAGTGTTCTGATAACATCAGCACCGTTATTCTTACTCATGTCATTCGTACCACCAATTATAATTATATGTTCACTTTTACTGGAAATGTTTGTTTCTCTCACGCATTTTGTCACCTCTGCTATAGGGGCCCCTGGCTTGACAAAACTCTGAACTGTTACATTTGAGAGTCCACATTTCACCTCATCTGCTAAGCCTCTTCCGTGACTATCAGAGAATATGGAAACTAGGTTAGTTAAAGAATTTGAAATAGGCTTAGGCTTAGAACGTACATTTTCACTTTTTCGCCCTTTTTTGTGAGATCCATGTTTTGATTCATTAGATGTTTTAACTTCGTCATCAACACAGCTTAGGATTGAGAATTTGTTATTAGTGTCATCTTCTGAATACATCAGTTAGTGGAAATCAAGTGAGATTAACACATCTTATTCCTTAAAAATGGCATCCATTAGGGTTTTTGCATTTACTTATTCTATCTCGTGACTTTATCATTAATAAACTGCTTATGTCACTTTTTAATGAGATTTTCATGTCATCTTGTGGACGAATGACAACTCTATGGTCAATTAGCATAATAGAACTGCCTCTGTAAGGAATAACAAACTGTAGAAAGTGATAGTTTCTGCAAAAACAACCTCTGTCAGTTCCTGCAAAGTAGCCATAGTCATTTTATAATTGAATCTCAAGAATAATTCTTAATTATTAACCTTGACTATAAAAATTGTATTAAGTCATTGAAAGATTGTCTGTACTACATTATGTGTATGCGACTATTTTTGTAAACATAATTGGCTTATCCTCGTTCATTCGAACTACATTTTCTCTTTAAAAATAAAAATAAAAAAATAAAAAAACTGGCCATGTCAGGAGGCACTACATCCATATAGCCTATAGTATATATTAAGGTAGGGGGAAGTTGTAGGTTTCACATAAGAATTTTTTTTAGAAGGACTGTTTTTGCGTAGCTCTCTTTAAGGTCTCCCGATTTACAGGCGTACAGAAAGGAATGAGGGCTGGAGTGAAGCGGGGGAGGGGGGGGGGAGAAACAGAGTAATATGCTATCTTGTCTGAGATAATATAAGTTTACAAAACAGAGTTGTAGTGCAGATTGAGTGTACAATGTTAGCACCTGTGTGAAGGGAAGTGGAAGGAAGCTGATAAATAGTGGTACTTTCTGGCGCGAAGTAAACAAACAAGGTTGTAAACAGGTGTTCAGATGAGCCGTGTATTTTCCTCTTAACCAACATCATTTAATAGAAATAAATTTCTTTCATTACCTTATGTACATACCCCTTCCATACAAAAAGAAAAATCTGTCGGAATTGTATTTCAGCTGTGTACTTGCAGATTCTACGAAATAAATTAAAGATCCTTAGCAATAATTTTCTTCAAGTTAAATACATGTTACAGGTAATTACACCTGTTTCCAAAGGCAATTGGTTTGTATCCATTCTTCCCTTGCGTAAGAAAGTAATGATTCCACATTGGTGTATTGGCAAAAGTATGTGTTACAGCTCTGTATATTTACACTTTGTACAGTCTGTAAACAATTTAGCTTCTGTGCTTAGCAATAATTTCAAATGAAAAATACGACGGCAGACTCACATAGGAAAGAAGAAAGTTAAACGATCTGATATATTTACCTTATCTCAGTTTCCTCCAGTTCGGCTCCTGTTACATTATTCAATGTCTATGCCTTACAACTCATCTGTCAGGGATTCTGACATATTTACTTATATTCCAAGGGTGGAATAATATTAGGTACATAGATCTGACCTAAGGAATGCAATCGACAACCGTTAATATTTTTATTTGCTAGTAGTAAATAGCTGTTGATACATTAGTGATAAATTTTTTATTTGTTAATACAAAATACATGCTTAAATTTTCTTCACTAATGTTGTAAGCAGATGATGACTTACCTGGTTAGTGTAGGCAGAAACAGGCTTCTATACCAGAGACGAGCTAAGAAGGAAACCTGAAGTAAACAAAAACCAGTATGCTTGTCTCATTCTTAAGTCATACGAGTAATGTGCTAGAGTGAGAGACATGTACTGGTTTTTGGTTACTTGAGGTTTCATTCTTTGAATGGCCGGGTTTTAGGAAGGAGTAGCTTCTATTCTTAAGCGAGCGTTGATATAATTATTACACGGATATAAGTAATTCTGTTTTACTGTACTAAGAACTAGCTTAAAAGCCCGCCGTGGCCCGGATTTTTAAAATTTTGATTGTCGTTAGAAATTGACTTATGGAGGACATTCGATTTTCAAACGCTTGGTCCTTATATAGATTTCTAGAGTTAGAAATGAGGGAGAACGACTAATTAAGCTCAAGCTATTCCCTCAGAAAAAGCTAGAACAGCTTTTATCGCTCGTAGAGGACTTAGAAATATTTTGCAACCGTTGCTTTTACACACCATACCTTGTAGGAGGTGAAATAAGAAACAGAAATTCCCGTAACATACCCGTAACATAACTTTTTTTATTTCCCACTCTTATGTTCCCATTGCCTACAACTTTTCCGTGGCAGAGATCAAAAAGAAATTATCCCTTTCACACTTTCCTCCTCAAAAACCTTGCTCATAATAACTTACTGCGCACAAAGGACTAAAAATGTTCCATCCTATTTTATCTCTTTTTACATGCTTAGGACTTAACGATAACTATTTCTCGACTAATGCAAAGCCTACAGTATTGAATAAGGTATCAGGGATAGGAATTTTTTTTACAGACATCTGGCATAGCATACTCGCTATCCATCGTTGGCACGAACTCACCCTGTTAAGATTTGAATTTGCGTGAATCTAAGTACTGAATACGCTCTCCCCGCAATACGGCCTCTTATTCTATATCAAAATGTGAAGAGAAAATATTGTTCAAGCCCAGGGTAAAGAAAGCTATGAGAGTTCATCACATCAGATTTTTATTTACGTGGAATTCATTCACTATTATCGATAAGCCTCTCTAATTTGATCGATTATGTCAAATCCCAGTATCGTGCAACTTCTCAAGACACCTGTGTACACTGCAAACAGTAGTGTTGTCATGGGGACTACACATGCAGTGTGAATTGCATTTGGCGAGTTCTGTGTAATGTTTTAAGAAATATATGATTTTAGAAGGGAAGGGGTGGTTTGTTTGAATTTTAATGAAGCATTCGTTTTCCCCCCCTCCTGATTGAAGAGAGTATATTTGTAAAATTTCATACAAATTGGTTAAAACATGCAGATTTGTGTAAACAACAAACATACCTAAACAATTTCAATTTTATGTATTAGAAGATAGTACCTAAGTTTTTAGGTGAATTGAGATGGGTAGGCTATATATTAGTTGAAGTGAAGTGTAGTTAATAGCTGCGAACTAGTTTCTTGTCTGCGGCATATGGGTATAAAAATAAATAAAATATGGACGCTTTCTATAAAGTCCAAAATGATCATTAAGCCAAGAACAATATGAACAAATCTTGGACTCGCATTCGGGAGGTCCCAGGTTCAAATCCCGTGGCCGGCCAATTTTACATGGGTTTTTTCATGGTTTCCCCCAGTCGTAAAGGTAAATGCCGAATTGGATATTTACATACCATTAATCATTCTCACCATTTCATCCTGAATCTTATCCGTTTAAATTAATATAACTTGAAATTTACTCCATAAAGTACACCAATAATAGAAATAATTAGGCCTACCAATCAATAGTTCCATGGACTACCCTACTGTATAGACACAGATCCCGAACTGCTGATATGGCCTCGTAGCTAAAAGGAGTATAGGCAGAGATGAATTAAAAAAATAAAAAATAAAATAAAATCTGCCATTAATGCTGCCATTAGTGAAGATAAACGTATACTATAAATTTGCATAAGTGATTTAAAAATCATCTTCCGCCATCACAGTTGCAGTTAAAATGTTAAGGAGTTTTTAGCCTTCAAATCGTAAAGTCCAATAATTGAGGAGCGTTTTTTCAAAAGCCGATAACTGCAGGTTTTGACAAAATTGAGATATATGTTGTTTCGTATAGTTTAAGTAGCTGCCTTTCCAATGGTTATACTGGTTCTTTCATATTCCGATATCTGTTCCACTCAGAAATGGTAGAAAAACGGTAGTTTTTGCAAAATCCGATATCTACGGTTAAGGCGTTCTATCAAAATCCGATATCTCAAAACTAGGGATGGGTCGATACCAGATTTTCTCGATACTCGATACCGATACATGATTTTTTCCTCGATACTCGATACTTCGATACTCGATACCTTCAACATTCCCAGTTTCAATAAATAGGTACATTAAAAACTAAAATTTGAGAGAACCGTGTAATACCAACTAAATTAATTAAGTCTGCATATTTAATGAGACAAAATTTAATATCATCAGTAGCCTATAATTATTTTTAAACTTTACTTTAAAAATTAAATTAGTTTTTTAAACAGTCCACTTAGCCTACAAGTTTTTGTTAAAAAATACTAGCATTCTCACTTAATTGCAGAATTGCAGAATTACAAAAATATCGAAAAAGTATCGAGCGAGTTTTCTGAAGTATCGTTCGATGCCGATATCATGCAAGTATCGAGGTATCGAAAGTATCGAGGACCCATCCCTACTCAAAACTATACTATATGTAGATATCGGCTTTTGAAAAAACGCTCTTCTCCCCCTTATCTGTAATGGATTTACCAAGATTTTTTTTCAATTTTGAGATTATCCTAATGAAATCGAATGCAACTTTCAATGTAATTATGTTCTTATGAAAACCAAGAGATGTTTGTTTGGGAATGATAATGTGCAGAAGGCATGGAGGCTGATGGTGAGATAAGTTGTGTGTGAATGTAGGTCAGTAAGCCGAGCATTGTACTCCTTGTATATTACGTAATAAGTCTTACCTCAGTTCCGTGTGCCCGTCACTGCTTCCATCCGGTGACAGAGCAGCATCCCTGCCTTCTCCTAATACAGAAGAAAACTGTTATTTTCTTATGTTAGAAACTTATGAGTCACTTAGCATGCAAGTGCCGAGTGGCGCCAGCGTTTTTCAGGCTTTATTAATCATAATCATATCGAGGTATACCTACATTTTTACACTGTGATAGAAAAAGAAGCCAAGAAATAGTGCTTCCTTATTTCATATTATTTTCTCTTACATTATCTTGACATTAAACCTTATATTCGCAATGTGCATCTCGAATTATTACAACTCAGCTCTAAATAGATCGCCTTTTTTATTTTTATTTTTACTTCCATGTCTTCACTAAAGCTACCGGCCAGGGAATCTTTTTTTCCGTTCCTTTCCTCAATTTGAAAATACATGTTATTCAGTTTAGGTTAACATGCTAACATGCGCAAAAAATAATTAACTTTTATTTTAATGGCTTGGTAGGATGCGTAATGCTATAGGATACACACTCATAGGTTAATATTGTAAGTTCCTTAAAAAAGTGTAGGCCAATTGTAAAAAAATAGGCCACAGTAGGCCTATTTCTGTGGTTTAGAATACCCGAGTCTGCTACTAGTCATAATTTACTTTTGATAGCCGGTAATTTATTTATTTATTTTTTTTTATTTTTTTTTTTTTAGTTTGTTTGTTTTTAAGTAAGTTATTTATAACCAAAAGGATTTTCACAAAATACGCCCTTTTAATTCTATATTTTCATTTATAGTAAGGGCCAGTTGATATTTTCGTTTCATTTCACTTGTAATGCCATTCTATTTTCTTCTTTTGAGTACATTCTAGTTCTAGTTTACGTCATCCCTAGTTCGCGGGTTTCAGTCCAGCCGTGGTAGATGATATTAACGTATGCGTAAATGAATAATACAGTCTACAAAGGCATGTAAAGAACTCTAGTATAACATTTCGGCATCCCGGCGCAAGTCACAATTCTAATTAGCATAATTAGCAGCGCACAATCATTATTGAACTACAATAACAAAGATGAAAACCTTGCCCGTTCTTCGGCCTCTTCTTTTTCTTCTTCTCCTTCTCATCCTTCACCTCCTTTCTTCTATAATAGGCTACTTTTAATTACATTTCAGAATTAATCATTGGCCAATGCTTAGGATTTCTTTAGCCAGCTAGTCAAATATATGTTTATAATACTTGTTAATAATAAAAACAATAACAATAATAATAACGTAAAAATTCAACATGATATAAATAATACAATGACTTCATCGGGTAGGCCTGGCATTGCAGAGGTAAACAATGGCTGCTTGAAATAAACGTCTCATCGAAAGTGAAATTACATTGCACTGAGATTCAATTGTCATCGTGAGAAGTATTCTTAAGAAGAAAACATCTTGTCACTAGTATGGTATATTTTGTAAATAACTCGCCTGTTTTCCATTAACTGTCTCGTTAAGCTTTCTGTTTGTTTCATTTTCAGTCTGCCGTAATTATTTGATAATGCAAGATAAATCTCAGGAATTAGTATTATCTTCAAGATTCCTTCTGATAACTGAATGCGTTATTGAAGAGCTTGGGAGATACTATTAGTAGTAATTTTACTCCAATACAAGTTGGACAGCATTCAAAGTTCACAGCATTCCTTTACTGTCATTTGAACAAATTTCCAGTCACTGCATGGACTATTTTTCCAAAGTCAAAGATAAGTCAATTTCAATCTGGCATTATTCTCTGTGAATAGGGAAACCCCCAGAACCTTAACTCATTATTTACTGGCGACGGAATTTGAACCCCCGACCTCATTGATATGAGTCTGTGACAGTATACCTCTGCCAACAAACCCGGCGGCGGGTTGGCAGTTATATGAAAAAGTGCGCAGGAATTATATAATAATTAGATTTCGGTATAATCATTAAATTGCGGTAGATTCCTGCCCCACATTCCATTAAACACGATAGATTTAACGAGTGAAGTTTACAAAATAACGGTGCCATGGTTTAATATCCTCTGGTTTGACAATATAGATTCTTGGAAGACAGTTAAAATCTCACTAAATAGTAATAATAAGATGATTATGCATACGTTATTTTCTTTAGAAAATTCCCATCTTTCTCCAAACATTTTTCGGCCCTGGATTATCGTAAATAAAGAAACTTTAGTAACATAGTCCTACAAAATTAACAAGAACGTAACTGTATTTAAAAAAAGATCAATTAATTTAAAATGACATCTTAGCAGATTACATCATGGTATAGAAGCTTAAACTCCAGGATCTAGGCCTAATCAAGCAGATTTATTTTATTTTATTATTAGTTCAGATGGTCTCTGCGGCGACGATTGAGAATTGTGTAACAAAAGGGACGCATGGTGACGGGATATGAAGACGTGACTCATAGGAAGTGAGATACGCGCAACAAGGTTCGTAATTAGCATCACTCACCTGAAGACCGGAGTTGCTTGCTCATTCTACATTTTCTTCACGTGGATTAAGCTGTTACGTATTATCAAGCTTCTGCGTGCATGCTTCATTGATACCTAAACTTCCATTTGAGGGGTCTATTAACAAACATGACAATCTCCATTTTGATAAAAGATATATGTGCTGTCTTCTATCGAAATTTTAATGCATTTCCTGATACATATTTAGTGAAAGTGTTAAAATCCGATTTCCCACTTAAGAGAGGGACTTAGATTTGCAACATGTGCACTAAATATGTAATAGGAAATGCATTAAACTTTCATTAGAAGTTAGCATCTGTATCTTTTGTAGAAATGGAGATTGCCGGGTTTGCAAATAGGCCCCTCATTTTCTCGTTAAAAACTCGTAATTTTAAGAACATCCCACGAATAATTTCGGCGTAATTGAGGGTAAGAGCCAGAACTAAGCGATTAATTTTTTTTAATGGAAATAGCCAAAATTTAAATGCCTAAGTCAAATGTTAATTCCATGGAAATTTGGTTTACGATTTTCAAAGAGAATTTTATTGATAATATGTGAACTACAGTAATTCAAAATTTCTAACTTGACAGCAGTTTTCATCTGACGTCACTAATGGGGAAATAGGCCGTAATAAAATTTACTCTGCTTGGACCCCTGTAATCGACAAATCGACAATGTGCGTAGGTGCGTCCGGCATGTGATAACGATTTTTGAAATAGGCCTATTACTGGAACAGGCCTATTGTGTAATAATTCTCTCCTGGAACCTTGCATGGGTTTTTCAGAATTAGATTTATTACTGTGAATTAGATTACTGTGTTGTGTGCAATTTTTTTCCTAGAAACCCCTGCTGTTAAGATTGATTTTTTTGACTTGCATTATGCACTTCTTCTGAACTTGTTAATTCGATGAGGATGCTTAAAATCAGGGTCATAGTAAGAATGTTATATGTATTTGTTGCTATACTATCTATAATTTTCTGAAACCGTTAAAAATACATAGTGTCAGGGGACGGTTTACCCATTTCTTTCTGTAATGATGGTACTATACAACTTGCAGAAATCACTGTTAGCAGTAAGTATTCTTCTACTTCTTGCTCTATACTTACGAAAGTTATTACTTAAAACGTAAGGGCGTCCGGTCAACTTATTAATAATGAAGTAAACTGAAGTTTCTGTAGAAACATAACATAATTGTGAGGGTGTGGAGACTGCAGAGCATTCGCACCTATATAAGATATTGTAGCTGTAGGAAAAATTACTTTTCAGTTCACTTACTCAGATTACGTGATGGGTTTTGGAAGACTTACTAGTCAGTTAGTGTAAAGCAGAAACATCTATTTATAAAAAAAGTCTAATAAAAAAAAGGCTTCTAGCCTATGACATAAGTATCCAACAACAAAAGTTCTAAGGCAGAAATGTCTAATAAAGATGTCTAAAGAAATGGCGTGTCCAACAAACAGAGGGTTTAAGACAAGTTGTCGGGAGAGAGGAAGAAGAGCATCGATTCCTCTAAGTTTTCCTAAAACTATTTGGACCGTCCATGATTCTGTATTAAACCATTTTCAGAGAACAATGAACACAGTTGAAGGATGGCACTGCAAATTCCAGAGGATTATTGTAACTCATCGTGGAGGAAAATTTTGAATCCCTAAGGAAAGACCACGCAGATAAGACTGTCCTTATGGGAGGACGTCGTAGAATTCGGTATCAAATTATTTAAAAAATAAAATAAAATGAAAACCTATATCGTAAATTTACGATTGATTGAAGTTATGTTTTGAAATTATCAATAATGTAAATAGTGGGGATAAATTACAATTACTTCATAGCTATAAGAGCAGTAGACATTATTGTCGTTTACCCATACAAAACCATTAAACATTTTTTCTGTCGAAATTTCGGAATTATATTATTTGTCAGTAGTCCTAAATATTTAGATTTTTTCTTTTAGATCTGCTGACTGGGGATCTTCGAAACACCCAGTAAATCCTTACATACATTATCTAGGCTTTAAGCCCCCCCCCCCCAAAAGGCTTTATTTGCGCTTTACCATTTCACCGTGTGATCAGATTATTAGGCTGTAAACCTATCGCAATGAGGAGCAGAATTCATTAATTCTATCAAGATGTGTGATATGCATTTCTTGGCTTTTGCTATAGTGTCTGTTACAAGAGGGCCTATTACTGTAAGCTGGTGTTACTGTTCATAAGAATTCACCGTCCAGAAATACATGCTAGCAAGACAAACCTGTTCACCTGCCCGTCCTTGTCATCTATGCATAGTGTGTTCCTTTATTCTACTATTTCAGTCACGTCTTCAAGAAGAAACTAATATTGCTTTCAGCTTGTTTTACATACTTTTTTATATTTTATATATTAACTGATTTAACATATTAAAAAATTACCAGTATAAGAAATACAGTTACCTTTATTAGTGCGGTACCAATTAAATTATAAGCCTATAGCATCATTTCACATGGGGGAAAGCAGGTTATTGTCAGCAAAAAAAGATTACCCTGGTACAAAGTAATTTATACACTACTAACTAGATTTGGCATTCAGACAACATTAACTTGTTCGATCTTATAAAACCAATAAATATATAAGCATATTAATCTTTTCACTGCTACTGACGTATAATTGCGTCACCTCCTATGCGTAGGCCTATAATTCGTCGCCGTCCTATAAATAAAATAATGCTTTATGTAAAGAGTTTTTAAAAAATTTACATTCATATTTGCCATTTATGGAAACCAGGCATTCCACTGAAATTTTCCTCGTTGACTTAAAATCTTAGTACCTCTGATGATTTCACTTGATGACTGCCTTATTATCAGCGATGTAAATTCAGCTTTGAAAGGGCTGAGTGACTATTTCATCAACATTTCAAAAACTTCTCGTAAGTCTATAAAAACTCACTCCTGTGTTCATCTAAAAGATCCTGCGATAAACCATAGAAAACCTTCGGATAAAAAAAAATGAATGGATTATAAAATATTTACAGTAATCCATGTTTACGCACTCTTAGGTTGGTAACGTTTATTATAGAAAACTTGTGTTATAAACGAAATCATTTGGAGTTCTGATGGTTCTTCTTAATAAAAAGTTTTGATTTGACTCAAGGCAAATATCCTGTGCAGACAGTATGTGAATCTCAAGTCTGAGTTACATTGAAATTTAAATGAATTGTAGACTTACAGTATAAATTAGCCAGTAGCACGTGGGACCACACCTACCTTCGTTTATTCTTTGACCTCCGGAGAGCTTAGTGTTTGACCAAGAACATTTTTCTTGGGTCGGGCTCATAAATAATTGGAGCCCCTGTAAAACGGAGTGAGCGCAGATTCATACAAAAGCCAGTGTTTTCAGTCCTCTATAATTACACGGGAATCCGTGTGTCTTAAAAAATAAGGTGCCAAATACTTGTGGGTCGTCCAACCGAGTAGTGATTCAGCCACCATCAATTAAAATATCATAAATTGGCAACATTTCCATATTACCACTCAGATGTTGTCTTTGGCAGTGTTGCCAGTGACCCATTTGTGCAGTGCAGGTGGATTCAGACAGAAGAGATGAGCACTTTATTATGACATTGTGCCAATACAGGTGAGTTCTTTTGCTGAATGAAAGACTTTAATGACAGATGTATAATAGTCATTAAGTAACTTGAAATCGAGTGTGAAAATGCTTGTAGTTATAATAAGCAAAATACTTCCGTTCTCTTACTGCATTAGACTCGCTGCACTCTTGAAGTGTCATTGTATTTAGTAAAACCTACGAACTGGTTTTAACAATTAAACAGTTACTCATTTTCTATTGTACTAAAGAGTAGCCTGTAATACCTTTGATTGTAGCTTTCCTTTCACGCTTTACTGATTGGGGTGCTATATTTTAACTTCCTAATTAAATCGTCACCTTCTTCTATTTTAGTTTTTCTTTATCTTACTCCTACTAGAGTAGAGTCCCTGCGCCGAGTTTCGGAAATACCGAGTTTTCGGGAATAAGGGCTGAACAGTTAAAACTGTTATTGCGAAATGTGTTTATATGTCTCTAATAGTCTAATATAACAAACACCGTTAAAAATCAACAAAAGACATGTTAATACTGATACAGTTACTCTTCTATGAAAAAAAAAGTTATATGTGTCAATAAATTACAACAAAATAGTTTACCTCATTCTAGTCAAGAAATTCCGGGGTGCGCGGGCAAAGAGAGTTAAGTCCACCATCCTAAAAAATTGAGATATGTCCATAGAGTTATAGATAAAAATGTTCTCTACATTTGTATTAAGTCCAGTAAGTCATATTCAAAATTGTACGGTAGTTATGGATGTGTGCCTCATAGGTTTAACCATCTCTAAAGCTATGTTGGGCTGGTATAGTGTGTTAAGTCACTCTAATTCTCAGTAACAAGAAAGTGGACTTAACTCTCTTTGCCCGCGCATCCCGGAATTGTTATATACTCTCGACATGGTTGCCGAGTAATCCAAAGTGCCGGGTTATGGATTGCCGAAATTGCGGACCCTACTGTAGTTGCAGTAATATCAGGGTTAAATATTCGGACTCGTTACAATACTGATTTATTTACAGTCTGCCGCTGATTATTTAATGAAGTCACTTGGGTTTCTGAATTCTGAGGCCTCCAGATTGATAAATAGTAGGCACATGAAGGTATCAGCCTTACGCACTGGTCGTCTTTATACCGTAGGACTGCTCCAGAGGCTCAGTCATCTTAGGCTGAGCCAACCCCAGGGCGATTTTGACATTGCAAAAACTAAGCCATTATTAAAAAAATAAAAATCCTCAGGGACTTCTTCGGGAATGGAAACCCCAAATTGCTTAATGAATTTTAGCGCAGTGAGACATCCCTCGGCAATTTTGGCGTGCTCGTTAAGCGTCATACGAATGATTATAATAATAACATATCTTATTTGGCAAGGAAGAGACAACAGTTTAATTTGATACCGGTATTCATTTTATATGTTTACAAATTAACTTGATGACAAACAGGTCTTCATAATATTTTGTTACAGTTATCCATTCAATTGTTGAAACGTATTATTACAGATTGTGTGATGCTAAACATTCAAAGAAGGATGTGGAGCCGTGAATATTTAAGGGAGACAAGAGATACTTTAAAATACTAGGAATAAATAACATGAAACAATGTCAGAGATAGCCTGTTGAGTATGTTAAATTATTAATAAAGACGACCAAACAAAGCATAAACCAGTGGGCTCTGGATATGAGATATGTACGGTATTTCAATAACCGTAAGAGTACAGTATTAATGAAAGTAGTTTTTTGATTATGTTATTAATATTAGTACTGATAATACATAATCATTTATAAACAAGTTCTTTGTTATAGTATATCCCAACTAAGAATGATCCTGTTCAAAACAAAGGGGAGGAGAACTCGCGGAGAGTTCGCGGAAAATTCGCTTGATGTGACAAAACGTGATTGGTTAATGTCATTAGCATGCGCCATTACCAGGGCGTGGTTTGCTAGTGGAGATAGGAGTGTTCGTAAGTTCATGCAACAATAATATCAACATTTACACGTGAAATAACAAACTCTCACTGGCATCGTCATCATTATAGTATATCAATTAGCAAACAAAACAAAGGATTCATTGTTCACTCCGACCCTTCGGGTGAGTTGTACTGAGAATAAACAAACTACCATTATCACGGTGATGACATGCGTTCTCACGTGAGGACTATGACAGTCACGCCTCTTTGTTTTGAACAGGATCATTCTTAGTTGGGATATAATATAGTGACCAACTGGTTAGCACATTTATCGAACTTAGCGAACTTGGGTACTAAATTCCGCGAGTTTGGACCTTTTTGGTCCAAAGTGATGAAGGACAGGTTTTTTTTTTTTTTTTAAAGGTAGTACGAGTACCAAGAATTATTTTGCATCATGCCACAACATTCTTTTAAGGATGGCAGGCACTACAGAGTCCCTGGTTAAGAAAGTCTGCAAGAGCCCTGCGAAAAACGATTTTAGCTGTAATTGTACCACACCCATGTGCACACGTACATAGGCATACAGTTGCTCACTATCGTATTTTCAAGAGCCATTCTAACGTTTCACTAATAGCTATAGCATATTCTGTTGACAGCGACGTTAATTGGATTGTCGCAGTTTCCTCATTTCCATGTATGTATAATTTAGTGGCTGCTTGCGTAATTCCCAGAACACGGGAGTGTGAAAGCCGTATCAACACGTCGTAAACATC